>OU974021.1:7624186-9036279 GCA_918843925.1 Eulithis prunata
GTGGCACGATAAGCTGCTTGTAAGAAACTGTAAAAATGCCAAAGGGTTTTGGAATTATTAAGAGATTGATTAAGTTATCTGTGAATCGGAAAGCGTTAGTAGATTCTTTGATTATAGACTGAGTGTTATTTTGTTGATTCGTGCAAAGTGATTCGCAAAACAGATTTCGACTCGAAGGAAAACAAAACTATTTTTCTTCATAAAAATGCGATTAATCTTTTGCTAATTAGCAAAATAAAACTCAGACCACGGGCTTTGTTTGTATGGAGTATCCGCCTTGAGATGGAGTGAGATAAAAGTTACTTTTCCATTTTACTGATAGTTTCTTTACCTTCTTCTTCTTCTCTTTACCTTGACCTTTTGACAGCATATGCCTTCATTATTAAACAATGCTTCTGCATAGTCTTAAAATAAGAAAACAGGTCACGAGAGTGCATCAAATGCAGTTCCATTGTGCATTGTGACGCCGTTTGTGTTAACAACAATATTGAAACTTGACCTAGTTATGACCTAGCTATGACTTTATTTTATTCGGCTGTATATTTATTTTTTCCGCATGCTTAGTGTGTTCGTTTTACGTACACGACAAAGTTCACGTAAACTATATTTTTGTAGAGAGATTGAGCAGCGCCCCTAGCGGGAAGTTTACAAAACTGATGATTCTCCATACAAAATTATAGTTTACGTGACTTTGTTGTCGTAAACGTCAAACGTCACTAAAGTTGAAAGAAATGCAGACATAAATACAGAAGTCTGTAGAAATGAATCGTTAGCAGTGAAACTTAGCTAGCACCTCAATTACTTTAAAAAACAAAAACTAATCTCTTATTAGCATATCTACGCGATTTGCGCTCTCTGGCATTTTGAAAGTGAAACTGAATGTGATAATTTCGGGTTTTAAAAGTTTTTTAATCATATTTATTTAGAAAATATTTTGGTATTAACGAGGGCTTAAAATATTTATGAATAAGCTTAAAAACACATGGATGAATAACTCTGATGACATGAAATGATTGCATTTTATTGGACGCCATTCATCTTTAGCACCTCGATTTCAATTATAGCTTTCATATCGGTACTTTCTTGATTTACCACAACAACTACCTATCCGTAAATCTAAGTATTTTCCTATGATGAACCTTGTAGGTTGATATTTATTTATGGTCTTTCGGTCCTTTGTCTAAAGGCTTCCATTTTAAACTAGATCAGCTGATTCCAATAATATATAAGTTTAGAGTCTTAGCTACTCAATAAAACACCAATTTCACTAACATAGATGCTTAGATGTTTGTGTTTCAATCACGCTGCCAACTACTGGTCCGATTTGGATAAAACTTAGAATATATATGACTCGTAACCTCTTCGTAACCTAGGTAACTACATAAGCTACTTTTTAATTCGAAAAATCAAGAGGGATGCGGACCATGTCGCCGGCAGAAGCTAGTCATAAATATTGGTGAAACCGGGCCTTAAAGGCTCCAACACACCGGAGCAGGTGCGTTTATTTAACGACTATTTTACGATATACTTTCTCGAATATCAAACACTATGTAACAATCAAACTGTCGAAGCATCTGAGTTTTTGTTCCTGTTGACAGATTTAGTTTATCAATTTTAGTGCGAGAATTTCTGATGGGAAATGATGCGCGGAGTTTCAACACGCTCATTTTGTTCATTCCTATTTGGCAGAGAATTGAGTTAATGCTGGATTGTGCAGCTTAGGGCTTTGACACACTGACGTATAATAAAGCTGCGGTGGGTGTAAATATTGAGATGACCGTGATAAATATTATACTAGAAGACAAGAGGCATAGATAAACTTACTTTAGCAAATATAGCTTTAGTGAAATGGTGCTACAAATTACATGGTGCATTGGCTTTGCATGCTAATTTTGTAATGTAAATACTAAATACCTACTATACAATTGTAAATAAGATTGTAGCTCTGCTTCAAGCTATTACCTATATCTAAATGCGTTTCAAATCGCAGAACTTTTGACAAAAAGTGACAACCATGAACTAAAAACACAACCTATAAAAGTGAATATCACCGGTGGATTTGTGATTGATGTGATTTCAAAATGGCGACTTGTCCAAGACGGCCTGCACGATCTTCGTCTGCAAGACTGAAATACTCGAAGACTGCTCCTGCCAGCACTATAAGGTGAGCTAAGCTATCAACCAAGAGAGAAGAAACTCAAATGATAGGAGGATATTACCTACAAACTCAGAGTATTGAAACCTCTTTGGTAATCTGAGCCAACGAATAAGAGTTTTTTTTCCTAGTTGATCCCATTTTTACAATTCTTTTTTTGAAGTTTGCAACGGTTTGCAGATAGCTCAACTATTTCACAGACTGGCGAAACTCTCGAACTAGACTCTTTCGAAAAACGAACAATGTATGAAACGGGGGTCAAAATTTGAATCACGTTTCATACAAAACGAGATTTCCAGTGTATAATTTTGGTAGAATGGGAGTCCCGCTTCTTCTTACGTAGGAACTACGTATTATATTATATATTCTTTGCTATTTCATGTGTATTTTGTAAATATGGATGTGTACCGTCGTATAAATGGGATACAAATAGTCTGTTTAGCTGTTACCTATTAAAATGTTACAAAGAGATATCCGCTAAGTACTAAATATAATATTTAAAAAATAACGTTATAGGTACGGTTATTAGATATTTTTCTGTTGCAACACTTGCAACTATTATTATAAATTGATGGATATTAGATAAGTGGTTATCTATTTAGCTCAGCTTCTAATACATACTATTAACAGCACACACCACTGGCTATATTAATAATTAATAATATGCAA
The DNA here is from genome assembly GCA_918843925.1 of Eulithis prunata. NCBI lineage: Eukaryota > Metazoa > Arthropoda > Insecta > Lepidoptera > Geometridae > Eulithis > Eulithis prunata. The sequence continues at coordinate 7,627,011 of OU974021.1, forward strand.
TACAGTTTTTCAATGCATAGCGGAGCGTTCCGTTCTGAAAGTTACGGCTTCGTGCGCTCGCGCATGTTTTTCAACAAGTTTCCAAAGGCAAGGTGTTGCTAGCTACAACTTCCGGGTTTAGCAAGCTATAAATAAAAATATCCCGGTTATTGTTAATCCCTATTTTCCACTCTTATTACGTCATTTAATCACGCTTTTAAATTAGTTTTCAACTTAGATAACAGTTTTGAAACCCATCAGCAGCATCATAAAACGTGTCTCATAGCTGGAAGATAAATTTAGACTCAATTTGAGTTCAGACATCGCCTATTTTCTTGTAAACAAATAAAATCAAAATAACATTCACGGACATTTTACACAACGCTCTCTAGTCCCAAACTAAGGAAAGCTTGTACTATGGGAACTACAATGCATATAATACTTACATTATTTTTCTAAATACATAGCCATACGTAGGTTCAATCAGCTTGGCAAGAGCTAGTAAGTTCAAGAAACTTCCATTAGAAAAATAAATTAACAAATTATTATCAGCTTGTAGAAGACCACTTCTGGAACTAGGAACATTTCTAAATATATAAAACTCTTTTGAAGCTGACTGAGAATCAACGCACAGCCTAAACTATAAGTCCTAGAGGTATGAAATTCGGAGGGTAGTAGCTTTATATAGTGTAGGGGTGCACTAAGAAAGGAATTTTGAAACGTCACACTCTAAAGCGTCTAGAACGCGAGCAACGCCGCGGGCGACGGCTGGTAGTTCATATTTCACTGGTTCATAAAAGGTTATAAGATTGCTGTCATCAACTCAAAGCCCTGCTCCGTTACTTTAAGGAGTTGGGCTGGGTGGGGTGAGGTCAGCAGGGGGACAATGCACAATACACCCCAACGCGGGACGTCAGTGCAGATCTCTTTCCCCCACGACGAATTAGAATTAGAAGGTTATGAGATAAAAAAAGCATAGGAAGAATGATTTATCCGGCTTTCTCTATGTACTGGCTTCCCAATGTCCTCGGTCCATCAAGGGGCGTGCTCCACGTCCGGTAAATAACACATCAAGTCGCATGTACACAAACATATAATTCAACAACCATATTTTCCATACATCCGCCATTCGCCAGCCGTCACAATCTGTCAAAAACAAAGATACGAGATAATTTTCGCAATTTTCTCAGCGAAAGTGAAACATGACGAGGAAATTGCTAAGTTTTTATTAAATAGTAAAGGAAACGGAGGAGAGTAAATTACCGATTTCCGATTTCCATCTGATGTAATCACTGTCTATACATAGGTAGGTATAATATATATCGTGTACAGGGTAGCGAAGCATTGAATTTACATAGGTACCTAGTGTGTGCGTTAACATTACACAAAGCTCATAAAATATGTAAAATTGATCTAAGCAAGTTTTCAGATCACAAAAGAAATTTTTACTGTTTAAAAAAAATCTACTTTTCGTTATGAAATCTTGTTTAGGTCAAAATTATATCTTTGCACACAATAGTAGGTACTGTGATTGCGATTTTTTCATAAATCAGTGATTTTATATTATCAAAAGTAAAAAATAATGAAATGTGCGAGAGAGAAAGTCCCTAAGGTTTTCAAAATATTTTTAATAAAAAGGTGTTAAAAATACTGTTTAAATATTTAAATTACTTTATTAATAACTTTACTACAGAGTACTTTTTGCGCATTCATTTCACAATAGCATTTCTTACAGCGCCATCTAGCGCCGGATAGAAACGTTGGGAAAAGCGCGGAAAAAGCCCTGCACATTGTTGTAATTGATTTTCTCTACACTCCGTGACACAAAAAACGATCTCATCGATGTTTCTGACCTTGGCGTATTCATTGTACGCAGATGAATGTAAATAGAGCCGTTCTTTGTAAAAAAATATAATAGGTGTTGATGAAAGTTATTAAGTCATAACATTTTTTTGTGTAGTTGGAAATAATTTACTTACCACTCTAGCTACGTAGGTACTTTTACTGAATTATAATAGATATAATAGATAAAATCTATGATAAATCTAACTAATTCAGGGCCACGACGAGCGACGACTATTCTGTTGATACACGACTGTCGGTTCTGTTACCGGTGCGAGACAAATCTTAGCAAAACGTACTCAAAGAAATAGTAGGAATGGAATAATGATAGTTGGGTGATTCTTACGAATTAAATAATAGTTATTTGTTATACAAGAGTGCAAAGTTGCTTTTTAACCGCGTGTTCAATTTTGATGACCGAGCAATCGAAGGATTCTAAAATTGAATCACGAGCGCAGCGAGTGATTCAAAATTAGAATCCTGAGCGTTAGCGAGGGAATCAAAAGAGCACGAGGTGAAAAATCTTTGCACTCGAGTGCAACACGTAACTTTTCATTCCACCTCAGCGAGGAAATGACTAATTTGCGCATTATTAACAGTTTCAGTCAATTCTGTTGGCGTCAAACAAACTTCCTCGTCGCTAGAATCACTCATTTTAGTTTTTTCACTTGTTTTCAAGTTTCTTGTTTTTAATATAAGGTTTAACAATGACGTGAAAAAATGCCGCAAAAAATGCAAAAAATGTAAAGAACCGCGTACAAAGCAAATTGAAAAAAGAACACCAAGAAGGTTCCGAGTCTGAGTTTTTAACAAATTTAAAAAAAGTTGTATGATATATTCGGCACCATAGAGGTAGCAGTAAATAGGTTTAATGTTTTTTTTAATTCACAAACTTAGTGCACACGATGTTCTAAATTCAATTTACTTTATCCTCTAGAGAATAAAAACGGCTTTTCCACTCAGATATTGAAGATTAAAAATACTCTTTCCGAGATGGTGGGATGAAAAATATATTGACATAAAATGATGTGTGTTCAGTGTTCAGAAATTATAATCATCTTGAATTATTTGATCATGTATTTGGCGCAATACGTCACAATTACGTAATAAAACCAAAATGTGCCAGTTTGTAGTGAGTAAAGTGACGCCCACATACCATGAGAGAAGCGAAAGTGTTCTGGCAAAATCTCCATGTCATGTTCAATAGCGGTGTCATACCGTCATGCTGTAGTGAAACGTGTGTGGTATAAGTCACAGGAAACTATATTCTAGTGTCATGTTTCTGTAGCTCAAATCCTCGTGACTTACGGGAACACCAAACACTAGCAGATCTACGACGGAATAGGACTAGGGGACTCAAACCCCCCTAAAAGTTCTGGACCTACCCAAGGGTGGACCAGAATTGGTCAGCGGGCCTAAGATGCGCACGCGAGATATTTGTCATGTCGTTCTGTCAAAATTTAAGCATTTTGTACCAGTTTTTCAATTTTTGCATTATCTGTGGCAATGTTGTCGACAAAACGCGCCTTGAATCTTCAACTTTTGACATTTCTGCATGACTATTATCTCGTCCTCAGAGAGATACGACGACTAAGAAGTGTCAAAAGTGTACAATAACAAGGCGCGTTTTGTCGACAACATTACCACAGATAATGTAAAAGTTCAAAAACTAGTGCAATATGCTTACATTTTGACAGACGACATGACAAAATATCTCGCGTGCGCATCTTAGGCCCGCTGAAATAGGTTTTCACAAAACACATAAGGGAACGTACCCATTCTACGTCACCCGTTTATGGGGAGAGGGGTCTTTAAAAAAGGTTTAACATTAAAAAAAAACTATTTAAATTTGTAAAAAATTATAAAAAATGGGTTCCAAAATGGCGCCAATATAAAAAAAAGCTGTTTGTACAAAGCAGCGCTCAGTCGGTATAGCTCTGTCTTCAAAATGTCTCCCAAAATAAAAATATTCTATCTACTAATCTAGTTCCTATAATACAAGCATTGCTTAAATGCTTAGTTTGGAGGCGTTGTGTGAAATGTCTTAATATATTTTACATTGGCATTCGCTCTCAGTTTATTACTTGTAAATTGTACGCATACATAACCGTAAATACGCAACTAGTGTCAGACGAAATAATTTAGTGTTCCGATGTAACATTACAAGCTTACAAATTTGCTACAGTTTTTAGAGAAGATGACATATAAATTAATTGTGTAAATGTGTAATATGCCTTATTACATATTCTGTAGTTACATAGCACATACGTATCGCGAAAAATAGTTAGACTGTTCAGGTTCATGCGCGAATCAATATGCAGGGAAAAAATCAATATATATAAAACTCTTTTGAAGCTGACAGAGAATCAACGCACAGCCTAAACCATAAGTTTTAGAGGTATGAAATTTGGAGGGTAGTATCCTTATATAGTGTAGGGGTGCACTAAGAAAGGAATTCTGAAAAGTCGCATCCTAAAGTGTAGAACGCGAGGAACGCCGCGTGCGACGTCTAGTATATTATAAAAAATTATGATATCCCTAGGTAGTTTATTTACAAAAATAATTAATTTTGCTATTAAGTGTAAATGCGTATCTATATGCCAAAGTAAACAATGATATTATTCTACAAAAGTCTAGTGCGTCTCCGAAAAAAAAATCACTACTAAAGATCAAACGACCTTCATCTAGGTAATTGCATAATAATATGCATATTCTTATTTCGGTAGATTTAATACCTTTTTAATATGCTAATAATATCATTTGCATTCTTGTGTCAAAAGTTCACGCTCAACTAAATTATCTTGCGTTACGAACGATAGTCATGCACGTTACTCTACCGATTACGGAAACAGAGGATTATAAAAGTCATAAAAATATGTAAGTACCTACTGTGGTACAATGGTTATCGACTAAAGAAATCCGCGCAACTTCAAGATCACTTTCGCTTCTCATTTTCACGTGGAAATCACACAGAGGTCTCGTCAGTGAGGCCGGGGCAAGCGAATGGCGCGCTCGCTTCATTTCATTTTGAAATGTGCAGTCTATTTTAGTGCCAGTTGCATTCGCATAATAACTGTGCTTTGCTTTCAGCTTTTTAATTTTCGAACCGTCGCTGTTCAAACTTTTTTGTTTGAGTTTGAAACATAAAACCTCTTTGTGACTTTTAGGTTCGAAATTTAAAAAGCTCGATTCATGTGTTTTGTGTGTCAGTGTTTCAAGTTTCAAATAATCGAATTATCGAATGCCATTTGAACTTTGATAGTCTGTGGACAATGATATGAATTGGATCTGCAAAACGTGTTTTTTACGGAAATAAAAATTTTCTTGCTGAGAAAAATGACTTTGAGCAACGCGCATCCCCCATACAGTCGGGTGACTAGCAAGCTCTTTGGAAAGAAGAACAAGAAAAGCAAACGTGCTAAAGTCAAGGCTGGAACTTATGCTGGTAGAGAACGGTATGATTTTTATATCTAATCCTAGACTAGAAACGTACCTATAAAATATTTAAAATAACTGTCTGACCAATGATCAAAAAAAAAGATATAATTAGGTATTCTATCAGCAATCCACTTCCCATAGTACAAGCTCTGCTTAGTTTGGGACTAGAGGGCGTTGTGTGTAATGTCCAAGAGTATTTTTTATATTATTATTACTAATTAATGGACAATCTAAACTAAGCCCAAGTTCTAAAAACTTGAGTAGAGATACGTACCTATCGTGGTTTTACTAGATGCACTAAAAAAGGAATACTCCCGAATCCATAGACAAATAGAGGTTGCATTCTCCCATCGACTATACATTTCTTTAAGTTTTTTTGTTTAAATTTGAACCGTATAGACCAGGGTACGAATTGGATATCAAAATTAGTTTTTATGATTTGCAATAGGTACAAATTGGCTATAACCCAACAGTTCGCCATACCACAGATCATATAATACGTCATACTATTTTAACTTGCATTTGTTTTCGCTTAGATTCGTGTGGGTTAGAACAAAATTCCTACTCGTGTAGACAAATAACTTTACTACATTCTTAGAACCAAGTCTGGTGTTTCTCCAGTAAGCATAAAATTACCATCAGTTATCATATTTTGTCGATTAATTATCTTATTTCAATGCGAATTGGACACAAAGATGTCGTGTGTCATGCACAACTCGAACACGTTTAGTAATAATTGCAAATTGATGCAGATTTTTGATGATTTCTTTGCCAATTTATCCAATTTACTGTGATGGCCGCGTGTTTCAAAGAAAATGTACACCAGTCTCTATGATATAAATAAATAAATAAATATTCACGGACACTCAACACAACGCCTTCTAGTCCCAAACTAAGCAAAGCTTGTACGATGGGAACTAGATGGCTGATAGAATACATACATACATTTTTTTTTTAATAAATACATACTTATAATACATAGAAACACCCAGACACAGAACAAACATCTATGTTTACAACACACAAATGTTTGTTCTCGGTGGGGATCGAACCCACGACCCACAGCACGGAAGGCAGAGCTACTACCGACTGAGCCATGACGCCTGTCATAATATATGACAGAATATAAGAAAATAATATGAGTGTTTACTGACGGGAACCATTTAATAGTAGGTATTCCACGTAGAGCACCGATCGGTCCCTTAAAACGCGGTGCCTTCGAGTACACTTACGCAATTCTACGAAAAGCACCGATTTGTAAGCTTAGTGCTTCTTGTGGAATATATCCTAGCTTTCGGCCTGCACCCGGCTTAGGTAGAGTCTCGGGTAGAGCTTAGAAAGAGGTAGGTATAAGAGGTAGCAGGACAAAAGCTATGCTAACTTAATTTTTTAAACTAAATTAATTTAACTTGGCTTTTGATCTTTCGTTCCAGCTTTTTGTTTTTTGCTATAAGTATAAGTAGATTTGCTCTATATTTTTATGACGTATGGCTGGATATACATAACCTGGGTAAATACTAGGTATGTATTATTCGGTAGCAGTGCCTTGATCACGAATAAATGTGACAATCGCAAACGTATCGTAACGTTATCCGAGATACACTGCGCGGTGACACAACACCGGTTGGCAGTCGAGCTGGCATTGACGCGCAATATGACTCGAATACGAAGACGCGGCGACTGTCAGATTTGTTCGTGATAGAGTGATAGAGGTACTGATTTTATTTGGTTAGGATATTTTGCCCCCACTGTCAAATTCAATTGTTTTTAGCTCTGTGAACATTCTCTGGGTTTTCTATTACTTATTGCCAAACAATTGACTATCGGTTTGAGTAGATTAGATGCCTAGAGCTATTTACGTAACTTGCACTAATCTGCATGAAATTAAAGTTTGTCCGCTGATAGCTTTTATGTCAGACGCGTGATAAATATTCATCATAATGCTTTTTCAATGGTGTGATAGCATTCTGACACATGATATTATGGTATAATATTACTGGTAATATACATTTTATTGTATTATCTTATAATCCGAAATCAAGAGCTCTTTTTTATCATCATCAATAATATAAAACTCTTTTGAAGCTGACTGAGAATCAACGCACAGCCTAAACTATAAGTCATAGAGGTATGAAATCTGGAGGGAAGTATCGTTATATAGTGTACTGGGTGCTAATAAAGGAATTTTGAAACGTCCCACTCTAAAGGGTAGAACGCGAGCAACGCCGCGGGCGACGGCTAGTTATGGTATAATATTACTGGTACTATAAATTGTATCTTGTATATCCGAAATCAAGAGTTTTTTTTATTTACTTATATGCTTTTCAAAGGCATTGAGAGATGTCGTAAGTTACTTAAGTTGAACTTGTCTGACCTGCATGACGTCGTGACCGCTACCAACTCAATGGAAAGTGGAAATAAAAGTGAAAAGACCTACCTGCCGCCATGACTTTAAAGATAGACAAGCTTTTACAAGCGAATGTGTAGGAAAAAGCTCTTACAGCACTTATGGATCGACATAGTTATTCTTACACACAACTGACCTACAATAATAAGTAATACCTTACAATATAGTAAAGTTCAAATACTCTCTTTTATACAGCAATCGCTATTATGTACCTACCTACAGTGATGTAAGCTGGCTACAATGACCGCAGAAGTATTCAACCATTGTTGTGATTATCAAACAGATAGCCATCTTAAGTTGTACAATAGCATAGTTTGGTGGTAATGTCGTTGTAACAATTTAAATTTGAATTCGACAGTAATTTTTACCGTAATGTTTATGAAATGGTTACTTCAGGAATAAGTTTGGAGCAATCGTTTTCTCATACAAAAACCGCCTGGCATGTTTTCTGAACGGTTTTCATACTAAATCATAGGTATTCTGTGACTAAGTAGTGACATTAGCGCGTTTCAGCGCGTTTTGTTGCCGTCAAAAGCTTCGGGGCCTTATTCTCTATGACATAGGAGATTCCTTGCCGTAACCGTATGACGTCACACTTTCATAGCCACGTCGCTTGACATTATGCTGGGCAGCGAAAGCAGTTCAGAGCTTGCGATATGGGGGCTGGAATGCCTTCTGGGATTAAACAATGTTTAACACTACTGGATCTATGACTTTTTACAGTAAAATTTTTCATGCCGGTTTTGAAACAGGTATTCCGTAAAATAATAATGCACGCGAAAACACCTAATTTCCAACTTTGACCACCTCCGTCTTTTCACAGTGCTAATACAGCGATGGACAATGACGTCACGCCGGTATACCTAGCAGCTCAAGAGGGACATCTAGCAGTACTCAAATACCTGGTTCTGGAAGCCGGTGGAAGACTAGACGCGAGGGCCAGGGATGGAATGCTACCGATTCACGCTGCAGCGCAGACTGGGTGTCTGGACTGCGTCAAGTGGATGGTAAGTGAATAGCAGCGCTGATGAACTTGACCTTTCAGTTTTCAAGAGTCTCTTTGAAAGTTTAACTAACCAAATCTATAATAAGCAAAGGCGGAAAATTCCGCTAAACCGTTACAACTAACATTCGCCTAGCACACCTCCTGAATTCTACTCTAGAGAAGGTTTCTACATCATTTATGCAGTCAAGAGTTAGTCGCACAGGCTTTTAAATCATCATCATCATCATCATCATCATCATCAATATATATAAAACTCTTTTGAAGCTGACAGAGAATCAACGCACAGCCTAAACTACAAGTCCTAGAGGTATGAAATTTGGAGGGTAGTATCCTTATATAGTGTAGAGGTGCACTAAGAAAGGAATTTTGAAAAGTCGCATCCTAAAAGGTCCAAAATTAGGGTCAAAGATTTAAACTAAATAATGGGATTCTTTAACGTACATGATAGATCCTTCTAAAATGGTACATAGATTCGTTAAATAAATTGACTCGACGTGATTCAGAATTTTCAAAAAATTTCAAAACTGTTTGTACGCTGCTACCACGCGAGCAAAGCCGCGGGCGCCAGCTAGTATGTCATAGGGTTGACAGGGCTTTATAACATACGGCGTTAATTTGCCGATAACGACATTTACACTGACATTATCAGTGGCTCGAACAAAAATATCGGTATCTCTTATCAGCTCTGATGTGAAAGCGTCTAGTACTAAATGTATGAGATTTATGGCTTTGTAATCTTCTGATCCGATTGTCTCTCGTAATTATCTTCTAACGGGGCAAAAAACATGTCACATTAATATTATCTTCATTCGAGGAAATGCATCAAGATATTACTCCAAGTTGTACTTACGTATCATCTCTCACGAATTTTCCTAGAACGTGCGTAGGTATAATCAACTTTTTCTTGATGGATCATATCCTCAATCCATTCACAATAGTTACCATCATGTAATACCATCAAAGTGGAAAAACTTTAGTGATCTGATGATGCTGTTTTCTTCGAATGATAGGAAGGATTTCTAAGTATCCCATTCGCTTTATTTTGATTCCTTCCAGATCTATGACTGATCTCCAATGATTGTTTCACAAAAAATTGTTTCATGAAACAAACAATTTTTGCATATACCAGTGCACCTTTCCGCTGTGTTTTACTAGATTTGATCGGAAACTATCCTCCTATATCTTATAAAAAGTTAGAGCAGACATCATGTCCTGTTTACGTATGGTAAACAACACAATAATGCCCACTCTAACTTTTTATATGTTAGACTATTTGTCTTTACAGACAATAGTTTCTATAGTTTCCATCTTTTACAATAATATGGATCAATAACGTCTGCCTACACCAATATCACATCAGCTCACCGGTTCTCCACGTAGCTTCAAAGTGCAAGAGAAACCCGGAGCAACGACCTCTGATCAGATCCGAACGGGCTATGATCACGAATGTTTAGCCACTGTTACCGCTCGATGCGTGGTAATCGCAGATATGTCGTGGTCAACATTTCCGATGTTGTCTATTATTATTTTTTGCGGCTAGTTTCTGTAGAAATTTAATTCGTGCAATGAACATGGTTTAGATTTTTCGATGTTTTGCGTGAAGATTGACTTGCAACCTTATTTTTGAATATTTAAATTTTAGTGTAAATTAGAGTCTATTAAATAGCCAATTGAATAATAAATAATAATAAATATTCATGGGCATTTCTCACAACGCCTTCTAGTCCTAAACTAAGCAAAGTTTGTACTATGGGAACTAAATTTCTGATAGAATACTTAAATACACTTCTTGTGAATACACACCTACCTACTTATTATACATAGTAACATAGTGATTTTAGTCTAAAATATCGTCTCTCTACACAACTAATAAAGACGCAATTGCATTGCCATAACAGTGTAATATTGCCCGAGTGAAATCGCGTTTTATTTTATCGCTGTTTCTCTGCCGCAAGCGACTGGAGCTATAACTATGACCGGCGACTTTGTTAACGTTTTATGTCAGGTGTTTCTTGGCAATAGCCTTGTGAATGATTGTGTAAGAGCCAGTGCGCTAAAAGGCATCTTTCATTATAACATGCAGTGCTTTTGGTACCTATCTTAATTTTTATTGCATCAAAATATAGGACGCGTTGACATTCTGTTTTACTCCTTTCTAAATCTTGCAAGTTTTGAGCTAATATTTCCACCTGAAAATGGCAATGTTTGAACAAATCTGATAGGAAATCGATGTAGATAACCTAGTCAGATGTGAAATAAACTAAATCATGTTGAAACCCGCCCGACTGTTTCAAATATTAGCGTACTTCCGCACGCGAGTTCGTTCGCGTCCCGTTGGATCCCGTTGATTTTCCAGGATAAAAAGTAGCCTATGTATTAATCCAGGTCACGGATAGGATTAGGATATTAGGCAATTGTCATAACAGATCATTACTATTAGGTAATGTTTTTATTAATACATTTCTAGATAGTGGAGAGAGGAGTGGACCCGAATGCAAGAGACGGCGATGGAGCTACTCCTCTTCACTTCGCAGCTTCCAGAGGACATCTTGGGACAGTTCGCTGGCTGCTGCGGCACGGAGCCAGGCTACATCTGGACCGACACGGCAAGAGTCCTATCAATGACGCTGCTGAGAACCACCATTTGGAGGTAAGCACCAAACATAGGTACCTACAGGTCTCGGCAGCCTTGTAACATTCTGCAGGCTGCCATATGTTTCTATGGACATAGCAAGAGTCCTATCGAATAAATCAAAGAGTCTGAGACTGAGAGTCTGAGTGCTGAGAATTTAATGCTTTTAGAGGTATGAAGTACTATGAAGCCCAAAACACGCAGAGTCATAGGTTTGCTTAGTGTATTTCTGTATTTAGTGCGTCTAAGCTGTAAGTCCTATCGTATGAAGAATTCGAAATAGTTTGAAACTACGAAAGCTTTAAACGCCCAAAAGGCCACATGCGTGGCAGTTTGGCTCTGGACTTTTGGTTTTGTGTATAGATATACAGCGAAGACTATAAAAAAGCTCTATTCCGTACAACACAGCGAATAGTAATAAATTAGATGAAAGGAATTTCAGAAAGAATGTATGAAACATGTAACACGCACTTGACCGATTCTAAAAACGATAAGCAATCGCCCGCAATTATCCAAGTACCCGCATACCTACAAAGTACTCACCAGAGTGTGACCGGGTGAAAACTGATACACTTTCAAAACGTGAGCCTTGCTCTATTGTCTACAGGTAATTAAATGACCATACAGGTACATAGTACTGTACTTTATTCTGTGTAGACAGAATACAGGTAGAAAGTGGCAGGTGTATAATTAGGTTTGTGATGTTACAATCGATCCTTTGTCTGTCGTTCTTTCCTTGTGGCGGCTTAACTGTATTATAGTCACGTCTGTGACAATAGTTGAGACTGTAAAACATGGTTTGTAAAAAACCTATGATCACCTAAAACGATTTTAAATGATCATTGTGATTAGATTCATCTGGGATTCATGAAACTAAATACGAATTGGGTCACATATTTCGAAAAACTGACATAGTTTGAAATCTACATCCCATAAAACAATTATTTTTCTTACGATGATCTTTCGTTATATAATAATTTCAAATTAAAACAGCCGTCGGATAGCAAAACGCCTCAAGATTAAAAAGGAAATCCGGGAAAGTGAGATACCAATTTCCTCTTATTGATTTATTTATCAATGGGTTCGAGTTTCATAGTTGTTCCTTGTTAGATATCTACATAATCAGTCATTTGTCTTTATTAACTTTTATATACATAATTACCTATGCAGAGTAAAGATAAGTTTTTTTAAAAACTGGACTAAAATCAATGCTCGAGTCTCCTATTCCAAGTTTCATACAACTTCAACATCTAAACACATTCATAATGGATGTAATTAGAAAATGAAAGTGTGATAATGGAAGGTGCTAATTGATTGTAAATGCAGATTAGTTACGCAAATCTGAGATGTACTAACGATTTAAGCTAGAATTAGCACATTACCTACATTTATTTTTATGTGAATTTCGCATTAAAAATAAACTTTAAATAAGGCGTTTCCGGTATTAACTTTTTGTTACAGTAATTCCTAAATCTCCACTGATTATGTTTAGGCTCAGTTTGCGTACCTACAGTGATACCGTAAGCTGGAAACTTCAGAGTTTCCACACTTTGGCCAACTTTTCATCTTCAACTTCTTAGTCGAAACGTCAAATGAACTGTGGTCGAAACGTACCTAAACATTGAGCTGAATAAGTCAAACATCATAAATGCCATTGTGTTAGGAACTGTCACCTAAGGTACGGTCTGGAATCCCTGGGTGACGGGATAGAAAATTCTAAAGCATAACAAAGGAAGATACGAATTGGCCATTGACTCATTGTAGGTACCTACATTGCAAAACTTTTAGGAGAGCGGACGTAGTGTTGCTAATGAGATAGGCCCCGCCATAATATTTATATCGCATCATGAAATTAAGTTTTGTTTATGACATCACATAATCCCGATTGTATCTTTGACCTTTCCAACCTTTGTTTGGCAGTAGACGGAACGCATTGGAAACAATGGCTCCCGTATCCTGCCGTCGATCATTCGACACGACAATTAGTCATGGGATTGGCGAGGTCGATGCTATATCAAACGTAATAGACAAACTTAGACTCTGCTTCTACCAATGGTATCACTGAAATTTCAGTTTAGAGTCACTTTAAAAAAACATAAAAGTGAGTAGTTAAAGCTCAAGAGACATAGGAGTAAGTTTTGGGCTAGTTCTAGGCTTTGGTCACGAAAGTGTGGAGTCCAAATTCACCTAGTTCATGAGACATATCAAAGATCCAAGTGATTTGACTGAATAACAAGCTTATCGAACTCAAACCTACAAATAGGACAGGTTTCTGTAACACAGATAGGTAGTTGAAAAGTGAAATTGCGAGCTTGTAATGTTAGTTTCGCGCGATCAAGATAACAATGCGCTAGGTTTCACATAAGTGAATTCTGTTCGCACTAAGCAATAAATCAATCTTTCATTAGAAATTAAGAGGGACTGAAAATGTCGTGCCGTGCTCTGTGTTCATCTTGTATCTTGCTGATTTATTTCTTAAGAATGTACATAGTTAAGAGTAAGTGTCTGATACTTAACAGGGGCGATCTGTGCCAGGGGCAGGAGCCTCAAAAAAATTCTAGCCAATACTTTTTCCCACTTCACGTGAGGTCCGAACAATGTCCGGAAATGTTAAACTGTGCTCACCAAATACCCATATTGTTCTCAGTGTCTGAACGTGTTGGTGGCTGCTGGCGCGGCCGGAGCTGACAACAAGCAACTGTCTTCGTATAAAGCAATACACTCCTGCGCTTGCACACCTGGAGATGCAAGAGTAAGTACTCTAAACTGTGGTATCTAGGTGGAATTTGTCCAGAAACTTTTGCTTGACAAAAAGCTTCTGGACCACTTAGTCAGGGTTCTTCAAACTGTGTGCTTACGACTCTGAAACCTGTGAATCTGATGAAGGTAGACACCGTTACATACGCATTACACAACCAACTAGACAAAGCTTCGTTTTGGTGTGACTGCACCAATTCGCAATAGTCTAATGGTAGAGACGAAGAAGGAAGAACGGGTTTCTTAAATAGTTCTAGATCAATAATTGGACCTTTGCTTCTTTCTTAATAACCCTGGTTCACCATTTCACCAGGGTCTAGGTATGGTGCCCTGAAAATAACAGCAAAGACCAACCGTGCTAAGACTCATTTTCGAGCTCGCTGCTTGTGTTTTGTATATCTTTTTAATCACTCCTACAGTCGTACCCCATGCCACATTCTACCATCCAAAAATTAAGTTTATTAATAAACTGTGTTTCTATATTTCAGTGTGCTCTACCAAACTGCATCAACGCAAACGGTTCCCGTTCTCCCTTCTACCTCCACGCGCCAGAAAGAGAGCGCCGCAGTTCCACCCAGGAGAGAAGAGGATCGTTGCCTTCCAATGCTGGTTCCATCAGCTCGTCTCGAACTGGTCCAGCTGATGGATTGTACGTGAACCCTATGCAGAGACCTGTTTCGACCAGCGTTACACATCACACCTCTTCTGGAGAAGAAAGTTCTGGTAAGTTTACTTCTTTAAAGGTAGAAGAAAGCGTTTTATTTCTAAGAGTATCTAAGAAAAACGAGGATCGTTGTATATAGTTAGAAGGGCAGTGTTTAGAAGATTAAATAAAATCATGGAAAGTGTTGATTTACAAAAAAGACTCTTCCCACCCCGACTTTAAGGAAACATGAAATGAAAGTTGAAGCAGGAAATCACGACGAGAATGGTCACATCAAAAACCAGTTAAATAATCCAAGTTTTTTCCACAAACCTCTACAACTCACTGTAACGTGTAACCATGTAACTAATCCAGTGTATAGTCGAGTGAGTAATCGCGTAGAGGCGCGTCTAATGGGCGGAATCAAGCAGGAAGTTTAGATAACGTCGCACCCCATTGAACAGTTGTTTTCCTGATGCCGCGGTGGTCGGACTTGTGGGGAAGTGCTAATACAGTGTTGGCCAAAACTGTGTCGAAATATTAGAGGTTTTAGAAGTGTTGTGACGTGGAAATAAGAGGATACCATGAATAATGTTATGTGCAGGGAGTGGGTTTCAGATGTAGTTGGTTTTGTTGATCAAGGTATGGTTTTATATTACTGCGGCCTAGATGCCTTATTGCGATGGCCTTTTGTGAAAGTGTAGCCTCTGTTCGAGGCGTTCATACTTCACCACTTAAACCTGCAGGGTGAGGTTTCTCAGCTCATCTGAGCATAGGGTTGTGGTTTATTTGTTGCAAGTCTCTGGTAGTTTTGATCAAAACGTGATTCTTTTTGATCTGGTTTCATTATTTGAATATCTATTTTATATTCCCTTGAAAAGGGCCATTATAGGTCTGCTCCTGATCACATATCCTTGTGACTGTTTTCGCCATGGATTATGGCGATGTTGTTCTAAAAGGTTCAATGATCTCTGGTGAAGATTTATGATACTGACTGCAATGTTTTATAATAATTTTAACTGGCTCATAAACTAAATTGATTGAACAATAGATCTGGCATATTGTTTTGTTTATGTTCATATTGCAACTGAATACGTAACGATCGTGCAAGTTTCTCACGTGTAATAAGTGTTTGATTTATCCGATGTTATGCAAGACATCAGTAGATATAATAAAAAGTGTTCTTATTACTACTGGAATGCAATTGTGATTGCATTTGGCTGGAGCTGGGATCAAAATGATCTCTTGCAATTAATTAGGCAGATATACTTGTGCTGATATTCTCTGTGGTAGAGATTATAATAGGCTTTGAAAGTACATCTTTACTCGCGTGCTACCCGGAAAAAAAACTCTTCTACTTTAAGTCACGATCCAGCGATTCGTATATTGTTGTCGCCAAAATGTTATAGGTTTGTGGCAAATTAGGCAGATATTAGAAACGCAACACTTCACTTGCACCATTCAACACTCAGAAATCACCAAGTTTAAAAGATTTTCCTTGTAACTTTACCTATGACAGATCCTTAATCTTTGTTGAATTTGAACTTTCTCTATAACAATAAATACCTACCTATATGTATCGTCAACACATAGAGCAGCTTAGACACCAAACTCACCTATTCATTTCCCCAGGATGTTCAGCATCAGACGCCGACACAGCCCACTCCGGCGGCTGGTTCCTCCACAATAGTAACGGCAACGCGCCGGCTGCCCTGTACCAGCGGGTTCGGGACCTGTTCCACACGCGCTCGCCGGGGCCCAGGGGGCCGGCTGAGGGACAGGAGGCCCCCACACTTACTGGTAAGAACCTTTACCTATCTACTTCATTATATCATCAGACACACAGGAAGGGAGACAGGAGGTCCCCTTGACTGGTCGAAATCTAGTATATTTCAATTTGGCACATTATCATCCAAAAGGCAAATTTTAAAGTTCCTAACTCAATCATCTTTAATCAACAGTGAAAGCCGAAGTCCATGGATCTACCACAGAAGTAGCGGCGGTCATCGAGCACTCGGACAGTGACAGCGGCGCTGACGCAGCTCGCAGAGACCATCACTACGAAGATATTTATATACCTAAGGATGAGCAGCGGCGAAGGTTTATTTAAATTTTACATTATGATTTTAGATTTATTATCCAAAATACACTTTAGGCTTACAGTTTAAAGACTAATCCGCCCAAACCTTATACAACTAATCTAACTACATCTACCAACCATACTCATGATCGTTGCGTAGCATTCTGTAGTAATGTCAAACATGAGCTAATTTTAATCAGTTGTTTAGTTTATTCAACGTTTGGTAATACATAATTGATATTGCACAGTTAGCAATGCGCAATAAAAGGTTCGTTATTCATTTAAACTGATTATTTACGAACAAGAACACGTTCGTTGAATATTCAAACCAGATCCACTTGGCGCAGAACTCAGACCAAATAGTATCTTGTGAAAGTAATAAAGCCCATAGCGTGTAACAATTGCAGTTTGGCCTTATGATGACTTTATTTATCTAAAATATTAGACACAAGCACACCGCCGTAATCAAATGTAAAACTTTCGTCCAAATTTGTGAATCCCAGATGTTAGTAGTAAGCTATGCACTATTACCTACTTGTCTTAATTTAAACGTTACATTTTCTACCGACAGGAGTAATTCCCGTGACTCCGGCAGCCACAGCCGCCCCGGAAGCGCAGCTTTAGTCGTCGACTACACATCCAAAGACCAAATGGACAAGTAAGTCAGAATCACAAATCAATACCTAATCTTTTAGCTTCGCAAATCACAAAGCCAACGCGATTACGTCAAGTTCAGAAAGAATAGTTTTTTCGACATAAAAAGATTAACAGATAAACCAATAATAAAGCCATGACATGCCCAGAAAAAGTCCTTATAGATTTTTGAGTTTTTAATTGAGAATTTAACTCGTAAAATATGTATTCGTGAAAAAAATAAAAGTATTTATTTGTAAAATCACACGGAAAGATCATTATTTCGGAATACAGACCACATTCTTTACTTTTTCCAACAGCTCGAGCAAAGCTTACGAAGAAGTGTCACCGGCATCAGACGCACAAGTCAAGTCTTCAATAGCCACAAAGTTGGCAGCGTTGACGCATAAGGCACAGAATTTTGTGAGTAAACCTAACTGTCATTCAATACTATCCTTAAATTCAGTGCTTAATATAATATCTGTGCATAGGTGCATAGGTACCTATACCTACTGAATTGATCTTCATGAATCTAGTAGAACAGGAGCTAAAGCCACCATCAGCAGCTCCTCGAAAGCCATACAGACCCTGAAGTCATTACAAAACTAATAGAACCTTTTACTCCTAGGCCAGCCGCATATCCTCAGCAGCTGGCAGCCGACGGGCGTCTGTATCGGACGAGGTATCCGTAGTCCAAGCCTCTGCGTCATCAGGCGTGTCCTCAGGAGGCAGTTCCGGAGACGAGGCTCCTCCACCTCCCCCACCGCCTCCAGCCCCGCCTGCGCCACCGCCGCTGGCTGTGTTGGAGGAACCAGCACTCAGACCTTCGGAATTGAGGGGAAGGCTTGGTAAGAACACTTGCTAATGATGATTTGGATGACTTTTCATTATTTTTTTGTGAGAATGGTAGACTTTCAGAATTGACAGAAAAACTTGGTAACTCTTACTTTCTAGGAAGTATTGAAGTTTTCAGCTGTCTTTTTAAAAAAGAAACTTGTGGTCTCTTTAGGAGCAAGCTCAAGGGATAAAGCGTTCCCATCGAATGTGTCTGATGTTTCGGATGAGGTGCGAAGGCGGAATTGGTAAAAACAATTGCTTTCTAAAGGCGGTTTCTAAGTGTCTTTAGAGCCCCGACTCTGTGCATTTGTTTTGACTTTCGACTCGAGTATAGCACACGCAAAAGCATTCGCGAAGCAAGAAATTTTGTTGGAAATTGCACAATACCCAAAACTCCCGCTAGAGGCGCTTATCCGGTTTTCATACAAAATTTCTTGCTTTGCGAATGCTATAGTCGAGTCGAAAGTCAAAACAAACGCACAGACTCGGGCCTCTGCAGTCAGTGCCTTTGCATTATTAGGCGTTTCATCAGGAAGCAGCTCCTTGGAAACTAAATTAACTTATATTTGAAAAATATTTGCATTTGTTCAGGTCACTTCAGGTACTCTGAATTCAGTATAGTAACATCCCTCTGCATCATCGACGACGTAGACTCAGGACTCAGAGAAAACTAAATGTAATGTCGAAATATAGGTGTCTTAGACAATAAAAATTTTAACATCTGCATTGCATAAATCGGTTGAGTCCTCATGACACAACTAAAGGTGAAAACT
Organism: Eulithis prunata; assembly: GCA_918843925.1. Taxonomy (NCBI): domain Eukaryota; kingdom Metazoa; phylum Arthropoda; class Insecta; order Lepidoptera; family Geometridae; genus Eulithis; species Eulithis prunata. Next base: position 7,646,038 of record OU974021.1, read on the forward strand.
AGATGCAATCTTTAAATGTCATCATCAGAAACTAAGACATGACGAATAGGATATCTAGGAGATGCAATAACATTTAAAAGTATTAAGAAATCTTTGCCAGTTTTGTTGTTAGTTCACTATGCGTCGTTGGTGCAAAGCCCGTGTTGGCCGAGTGGGATTGCATTCTATAAATCATCTTCAAAAGATATAAAGGCCTAAGTAGTTGATACAAAGCACCCATGTTCCGCTGTGGTCACAAAAAAATTTACTGTTACAACGTTGAGTTATTATTTTGTCGTATATTTTATTACCTGCATGAACATAACTTTCATAAATGATCATTATTTCTATCAAAACTCAAAGCAAGATTGATTTTCTGAGATTGATTGATTTATATTTCAGCTCTTTTGTTTTCCTTTTAGTAGTAGTTATTTAATGTTCTTACTAAACTGCTTTCAATGAGTGTGGCTGGGTATGCAAGTAGAGGAAGACCGAAGAAGAAGTGGTTTGATTGTGTGAAAGAGGATATGAATGTGAGAGGAGTAGATTCAGAGTTGACGAATGATAGGAGTGAGTGGAAGAAGAAAACATGTTGTGCCGACCCCACCTAGCGTGGGATAAGGGCAGGGAAATGATGATGACCGAACTGCTTTTAATGTTTCCTACAATTTGCACGTCTTAGATACTATTTAGTGCAATATCTTATGTTTTCTACTTAGTAATTTATGATGAAATTAAGTTACTAATGAAATTATGTTCACTTTCTAACGGAGTAATGGGCAGTTAGTCTCGTTCTGATTGCAATGCCACTCAAAACAATAAACTTTTGTAGGCATGTATGTAAAATAATGAAGTAAATACAGATTTGCAGTATTTTACTTTCTTTCTAGACTTGTTGCTACTTAGGTGTTAGATTTCACTCAGGGTTCAAGTTAACCACATGCATGCAATTTGAAATAACCGCCTAGGTATACCACAAGACCAGTAGGCAGGTAGTAGTTAGGTACCTGACTCACAAACTATGTAAGTCTTCCGTAAAACGCACTTATCAGTTCCGAAGTTTTTCGAAGCAATTTTTTGAGCATGTTTACTTGATCTACTAGTGTTGACATCTTGACATAGTCCAACGTTATCTTTTTAGTGGATTAAACTCGTTTGGACATGTGGAAATGTTTAGTAACTTGGCCCAGTCACTGCCATTGTGTAAACCAGGCACGAGTGTTTGAGAAGGTAGAGCTTTTCATATAATTTGAAATTGATCTAAACAGAAATGTATAAAATTATGCTTCTACTACTAAAATATGATAAACACATAATATACCTAATCTAGACACTAGAGAACAAAGTTTACGTGGAGCTATTACTGCAAACATTAAGTTGGCAGCAATAAAATGCTAAACACGGTTTTGGTTTAAAATCTTGTACCTAATAAACATAGAAAATCATTAATCACCATACCGAGAAAGCGAGCATCTTAAGCAAAACGTAGTATTCTGTGGCAACGCAATAAAATTGAAAGTGAGCACTAATCAAAATTAAACAATTAGCCACGACACCTTAATAATGTACCATACAAAGTAAAAGGTGTTCATCTTTGTCTTCTGATCCTAAGGCGTCTTCTAAAAGCATTCCACTATCCGCACACAAAAATTTGCGCACCAAGAACATCCGCACCTACACTATTTCTCTTTTGCGCACCAATCGATTTTAAGCTTGGAATAATTTTAATATAAAAAATATTTCTAAAGGCCGAATACTCAAAAGCTAATTATATTAAGTTCATGCTTAAATTATTGCCATCTCTTACAAATGAGTAATGTCAAAAAGAGGCAGAGCAATTTTAAATGGTGCTTAAATTTGAGTGACGTTTCAGTATTCGGCCATAAGTATATTCAAGCCATTGTTAACAAGGTCCTATTTCTTAGTTTCGCAGACGGAAATGTAGATCTTTTTAGTGAAAAGAAATTTATACCTACTTGTGCTTAGTTTCGCGTGGCCTTTCATTTGAGACACGACACGGCGTTGTAGAGTCATTTTGAATTAAAGTACAAAAATCGACGTTAGTTTCGCTTCCCTCATTTCTTCTGAGTAACCATTACCATCCAATATGATTTTTTTTATCTATCTATCTATCTATCTATGATCAGGCAATACAGTCCACTTTCTTTCCTATCGAGGCCTAACTAATGATCCACAAAAATTGATTAAGTGTTCATAAATTCCGTTTAACAAGACAAATTAGTTTTTAAACAAGAATTTTATAGTTTGTGCCACCCATCATGACGATGTTGGGTTTTTCTCACACGTTTACGGCCCGCGATCATAAAACCAGATACTATACTTCATCCGCAACCTTAGGCTTGCTATTCTGATGAAGAATTCATGCATAAGTCATAGGTTTTAGTAGAGATTCTTATACAGAGCTGTCGAAAAATATATGTTTGGAACCGGATCGGTGACCTCAGACCTCCTCAGACTCATGTTGTAATAATGTTAAGTCGAGACTCAAGCGTAGACAAGGATGATGACAGATTTTTATTGATCAGGTCAAAAAATGTATCATGTCTTGTGCTTGAGTCTTTGTTGCGAAACTGTGTTATCCGCACGAGACAACGTGTCTCGCCTCAATGCTTTTTAGAATACTTTAAAATCTTTAACAGACTAAAGCCGTCTACGAGTCTACGCGATTATTTCTAAGACTATACATACACGTGCTATCTGATCGACATCCTAAAAATATGATATTGGACGCGCAACACATCTAACATTTTACAAAAGAATAGGTGCACTAATTAGTGGAAACATCTGAAGTGGAAATCATATTTGACTCAGCGTAAATCTAGAAGTTAAACGCAGATTGTAGCTCACATTTCCTGAACGCATAATGATCGCTCATGTGTGACTTCCATTTTTACAAGAGTTAGCAATTTCTAATTAACTAGCAATTACGAGACTGAACTTTTTTAGTATTTTTTTACAGCTTTGATAGTGGTTTTTTTAGCATTAAACTATTCGGATGATATGTAAAGCAAGAATATTTTTTCGTCGAAGCCATACATTTCATGAAAACTTTTTTCATAGTTTTAAAAACGCAAGACCAGTCAGTTGTATTGCATACCTATACTAGCCGTCTCCCGCGGCGTTGCTCGCGTTAGAGTGTGACTTTTCAAAATTCTTTCTTAGTGCACCCCTACACCATATAAGGATACTACCCTCCAAATTTCATACCTCTAGGAGTTATAGTTTAGGCTGTGCGTTGATTCTCTATCAGCTTCAAAAGAGTTTTATATATATTGATTACGTCATTTATTAACATAGGTACCTAATACATTTAGAAATTACGTAGACAAAGAATTTTTTACACTATTTATAAAAAGTTATTATAAATCAGAAAAATCTGATATAATAACAATAAATAATAAATGTATAAATATTATAAACAAAGTTCATTACCATTAGCGGTCACCTACTAATTCACGAGCTTTGTTAAGCTTAGGAAAGTGACTGATAGTGTTGCGATGACTACGTTTAATGAGTTGTAATAAATAACTACACGCTTGACTAATGAAAGCATTGATGAACAAACCATAATTACTGTTCGGGGAGGAGCAAAACCATAAAATATTTCCCATCGTAAATCTTTTTACTCCTCCCAAACATTGGCATATAAAATTATGACTTTAGCAGCACGATGTACAAATTCGAAAATAATACTCGTTTATATAAGTTGAGCATTTCATGTCGTAATTGTTCCTTGTCAAGTCAATCTTGGATCCATCTACAATAATCCATCGATGAGTTTAAAACCTAGGTAGTAAATGCGGCACTGCAGATTCTTGTGTTGAAAAAGATATGATTTTGGCTTTTGTTCAGCATCTCATATGCACCAATATTTTCATACTTTTCATGATAAGAAAGTACAACCATCCCACTTATCACAAGTTCATTCCACTCGCGCTGCATCTGTGCGTGCGCGGCGATGCGGAGACTTTCACCTCCCCCCTCTAACATGATCGCGCGGGTGTTGCAGCGCGCCGCGGCTCGGCGGCAGACGAGGAGCGGCCGCGCGCGCCCAACCTCGTGAACAAGCACCCGGCGCTACCCTTCGTGCCGCCCGCCTTCCCGCACAACGCGCCCGACCGGCTCATCAAACCCTCCGAGTACTTAAAGACCATCACGGCGCCGTGCAAGCGCGACGACGCGGCGCCGGCCGAGGCGAGGCAGCAGCCGCCGCCGCCGGCCGCGCCAGCACCGCCGCCGCCGCCGCAGCCGCCAAGAGACCACCAACCGCTGGCCGCCATCAGCAGCGCCGAGCTCTCCGCCGTGCGTCTACGTGCACCCGCCGCAAAGACCCTCTCAGCACCGCCCCCAACGCGCTCCCTCAGCCTCCAGTGCCTCTCCGCTAATGAAAACTACCGCAGCGCCAAGACCGACCTCATCGAGGAGCTCAAGATGTCCAAGGACATCACCGGCATCAAGAAGATGAAGGTCGAGCGCGCGCGCCGCGAGAGCCTCCAGGACAAGGAATCCTTCACCGAGTTCACGAGGAGGTTCACCGCGGAGAATTTCGTCGACCAGGTCGGTGCCGTTCTTTTACTTACTTTCTTTAACGTTTTGTGTTTTGGTCTAGTGATATCGTTCCGAAGTGGCACCTGACGGCTCGCTAACTCATACATATTTAGGTAGTTCATCATCTCGTTAATTAGCGGAGCGAAATTAAATTCAAAACTTTATGAGGAATTATATCTTCACGAGACTGTAATGCGGAATCCGTAACGTTTGTACCCCGCATTATCAATCTGACACTAATGGCAAGAAAACGGTTGACGCTGATCGATCACGATAATATATACCGTACGCACGCGCATTTCAGGCTCGATTCCAATCCAACCGCGTTTGCTTCCATCTTGCTCTATTCCTACGATAGTGAACGAGACGAGATAGCTCGGTGCAAGGCATTAGGGGAGGCGAGTGGTGCACGTTAACCCAGTGATCCACTTATATTGCAGCGATCTCTCGGCTCGTCTCGTGTGTAATGGCCGTGAAACGCATCGTGATTTGCGCTTTTGACGAAATTTCCTCAGACGTCGAGAAATTAGCTCAAATTATCTTTTACACGATCTTATTTATGTAGAGGCAGAAAGCGTGTTTTTATAAGTTTGCAATGTACCTATTTGCTCCCGATACCTACAGTTGTTCAAAGCCTCGCACATAGAAGGGCGGTAGGTAATAACAACGCATGCGTTTTGGATGTTAATATACCTATGGTTTTAATTACTTAATGGGAGTTCTACCTAACAATTCCCTTAATGGTTGAGATCCATCAGATCTTCATTTATGTCTAGCATGCATTTAGACGCACGTCCAAATACCTACTACATTTGGGCTCCTATGGTATATTCTGAGCATTTGACATACAAAGTACGTCACCCTTACGTCATTGCAATAAAAACATAGAAAAAAAAAACTCAATAAAAACATTTCAGAAACTGCACTGAAGGTTGTTGAAATGCATTACTTTTTTCATAGCCTAGAATGTAAACAATAAATAATTGTCCAAGCGTGACAACGACACAGTTTGAGAACTAAAGTAGTCCATTGTTATGTAACGATTAGTAATTTTTACCTTTTCATGGTGAAATAAGTACAAATTATTACTTACTTTTTGTATCGATATATGTGTAGTTGGTCACGCTTGATTCGCTGTACGCAGTTGCAAACGTTTATTATGAAAGTTTTTTATCTCTATGTACACAAAATATTGTAGCTGAAGTGGTAAACTAGCCTAATGCAAGTACATGTACCCTGTATGACGTTGCACTCTTGTAATTTTGTTAACATAAAAAAGTGCAGTGCTTGTTGCAGACGAAAGTTTCTCCTATGTTTGACATACGATGCTGGCTGTCAGAGTTTTTGATCACGTATTAGATAGGCTTGACCTAGTCAACTCAACTGCATACAGTACTTTGTCAACACCAGATAATCTAGGTACATGATTATAGTGTATGCAGTGGACCCGTTTGCTTTAACTGTTATGACATAAACTGACCACTTTTCTAATCCGAGAAAATATCACGATCTCGTCACATTATACCGGCACTTGTCGTGGATATGCATCATTACATAAAGGCCCATCGGATGACAACTATTTTCTAAAGACTTAAGTCTCAGGTGCGACTTTTCGAAGTCTCAGGTACGACGAAATGTCGAAGTAATCTGACCTTTGGTTGTAATAAGTCTTTCTGGTCATCATTGCCACTGGTACGTACCTATAGGTACATATTGTTCCACTGCTGAACGGAGAATATGAGGTCTTCCTCTCTTTTCATCCAGTATTTACCAACATTTCACATAATCGTCGCCCTACTTTGTCAAAAGTATTTTGCGATGCGTAATTATTTGCAAAAAAAACACTGTAACTGATCACCGGCTCTACAGTGATTGTTTAGAGCAAAATGATGATCTAATAATGGATTAGCAACTTAATTACACAACATGATAAATTGCAATAAGAAAGATTACAATTGTCTAATTGAAATAGCTCTGTAGCACAAAGCACGCTCGGAAGTTTTTGTGAGTTATCTATTGTGATTGTGTGATCATTGCGAGTTTTACTTCCGATTTTGTATCCGTTTGTTTTATAGACTAGCATATGCCGTCATTTTCGCTTGAATTTATTTTTGCACTAACTGGTCTGCCCGAAACTTCTTAAGATTACGCACTGAAAACACTTTGTTTTTACGGAAATAAAACATGCCATATGGCACTCATAATAGTACAGTAGCCACTGAAAACCAGCGCCTGGGCAGGATATTAACATATCCTGCCCTGGCACCATGCTGAGTGGTGGCCATTTTTGTTATTTTATTTTAATTTTCACTATAAATTTGTAAATTTAAAAAAATAACAAATTAATTTTTTTTTTCTTTCTTTCTTTCTAGTAAAAGAATGTTTAGCATCCAGTCGTTCCAAAAATTACCCCCTAACAGAGCAAATAAACTTCACCTTTTTAATAACTAAAGTACCTACCTAGATACATAGATTAGTCTACTTGGATTCTTATTGGATTGCTCGGTGAAAAAATTAGAGATTCTCGGATAAGGGGTGAGAATCCTCTTAGTTCTGCGTTGATTCCTTATTCAACTGTTAGTCAAAGGTCTTACAAATAACCAATAATGTAACAAACTTTGTAAAAGTGAACGGTAAAGTCACTGTTGGGTCTAATCCAGACCGAAATGTATAAGCCTCTATAACGAGTTTAATTTCGAAAATTTTACCTCAAACGAGAGTTCCGTAACCGCAAGTAGCTATTGAAAGCTTTCGGTTTGACATCAATTAATTAAAACTAAAGTTCCAAATGTGAGCTACTCGTATGAGTCATAAGTTGCAATCGAAAGTTGACTTTACCTCCCACATCAATTAGTTCATTTTCGTATGAAATCAGCACAGCGCGTATTGCACGCTTTCACAACTCCGATGCAAAAGCGTCGTGTTCATCACCACTTTTCTATTAACACCTTTCAAAAATTTCAGCTGAATTACCATTAGCGGCTACAATTAGCCATTTCATGTTTATAATGAAACGACACCCGTTTCAGTTTATTTTGTGGTCTCAATTCGTCGTTTTGTGACTGCGAATAATCTAAGAAATAAGAAATAAGAAACATTTATTGTAGAACTGTGTACAGGAGATCTTAACATAATAATATAATAGTTTCAACAGCCTACCCATTCCATCTAACTAAACCATCACAGACTTGAACTTTCCGATCGACTTTCAGAATATTTGTTTTCGTCAATTTCACAAAACTTGTATCAACTGAGGGAATCAGATAAAGAAACTGCTTGAAACATGATTTAAGAAAGTACCACTAGTACCGTACCTGTTACACTGAGAAAAAATTACGTAGCCCGGCTACGTAATCTAAGTAGCAAAACGACCCAGCATGACGTCAGTAGGCAGCACCATGTCGCGTAAGTAGTATGCTGTAAGTAGGCCGCACCAGGAATTTGTCATGGACCGGGCTACGTAATTTCCTGCTGGGTTCTTTTGCTACTTATATACGTAGCATGCAATCTTCACCTGCCCTTCATTGTATACGTACTGTACTTGTTCAGACTACATAGAGCATGGTGAGTCCTACTTACGTAAAGGTGTGGACTACTTACATCACGGTGTTTCCTACTTACGTACGTGTTCAGCCTACGTACAGTAATGGCTCCGACTACTTACAACACGGTGTTTCCTACTTACGTACGCATGCAGCATACGTACAGTAATGGCTTCGACTACTTACAACACGGTGTTTCCTACTTACGTACGCATGCAGCATACGTACAGTAATAGCTCCGACTACTTACAGCACGGTGTTTCCTACTTACGTACGCATGCAGCATACGTACAGTAATAGCTCCGACTACTTACAGCACGGTGTTTCCTACTTACGTACGGGTTCAGCCTACGTACAGTAATGGCTCCGACTACTTACAGCACGGTGTTTCCTACTTACGTACGGGTTCAGCCTACGTACAGTAATGGCTCCGACTACTTACAGCACGGTGTTTCCTACTTACGTACGGGTTCAGCCTACGTACAGTAATGGCTCCGACTACTTACAGCACGGTGTTTCCTACTTACGTACGGGTTCAGCCTACGTACAGTAATGGCTTCGACTACTTACAACACGGTGTTTCCTACTTACGTACGCATGCAGCATACGTACAGTAATAGCTCCGACTACTTACAACACGGTGTTTCCTACTTACGTACGCATGCAGCATACATACAGTAATGGCTCTGACTACTTACAGCACGGTGTTTCCTACTTACGTACGGGTTCAGCCTACGTACAGTAATGTCTCCGACTACTTACAACACGGTGTTTCCTACTTACGTACGCATGCAGCATACGTACAGTAATGGCTCCGACTACTTAAATCACGGTGTTTCCTACTTACGTACGGGTTCAGCATACGTACAGTATGGGCTCCGACTACTTACAGCACGGTGTTTCCTACTTACGTACGCATGCAGCATACGTACAGTAATGGCTCCGACTACTTAAATCACGGTGTTTCCTACTTACGTACGGGTTCAGCATACGTGTAGTAATGGTTCCGACTACTTACATCACGGTGTTTCCTACTTACGTACGCATGCAGCATACGTACAGTAACAGCTCAGACTACTTACATCACGGTGTTTCCTACTTACGTACGGGTTCAGCATACGGACAGTACTGTAAGTACGTATGCTGAACCCGTACGTAAGTAGGAAACATCGTGATGTAAGCAGTCGGAGCCCTATATTACGTACACTAAACTCTATACGTTAACAGTAAACACCGTGCTGTAAGCAGTCAGAACCCGTAAATTACGTATACTAAAACCTGTACGTAAACAATATACACAGTAATGTAAGCAGTCGGAGCCCTACATTACGTACACTACACTCTATACGTTAACAGTAAACACCGTACTATACGCGGTCAGAGCCCGTACAGTAAGTACATATGTAATAAAAATAATAACTAATATAATTTTAATGAAATTATACATTTTATTCTTTAACGTTGTATTCAAAACATAAAATTACAATTTTCCGATGGAATATCTACTATTTTATACCTCTATAGCATTATACTAACAACCTATAGGTTTACCTACTTTATTAAAAAAAAACTAATATACTCATGTATACAAACGTTACATTGTTTTAAACAATTACATTATTTAAACAATGTTAAACAACTTATTCCCATGACTCGGAATAGGCTCAAAACTACATAAGCAGGAACATTTATATAACATATGTAACGTTACATTATTCTAAGCAATATCAAACAACTTATTCCCAAGATCAGATATATAACAATTAATTAATATGATAGCATTAATCTAAAAAATGTCAAGCAACTTATGCCCATGACTGGAAATAGAAGTTACATAAGCAGGTAACCTACTTTACATTATTCTGAACAATATAAAACAACATTCCCAAGATCGGAAATATAACACTTATTTAAAATGACAACATTATTATTAGTTTATTATGTGAGTGACTAACAAAGATGGTTTTAACGCAACTTTTTTTTTACAGTAGTAGCAAGTAAACATTTTAATTCTCAGAATTGTTAAGTCCTAGGTGAGTCAACCAGTGAATTGACTGTCTGTGAGTTTTTGACAAACTTTGTCTCTACGTCGAAGAATCCCAATTGGAGAAAGAACCTCTGCACATTCTTCAGGGTAACATGCCCTAGTTGATTGGAGCCAACAAAATTTTCAAACACACATTTTATTGTGTCTCTGGGTCATTCTCTGAAAGCACAAAAATAAATTGTTATCAAAAAGAATAGTAATATTTTTATTTCACTATTTCCAAAACTGGATCGGAGCACTAAAAACAAACACATTTTAAATATCACAATCAGCCAAATGTTCAAATACAAAAACTACATCCGCTTGGAATATTGCCTTTGGGTAGCATTTTTAATTATTAAGGTGTAAATAATGACTCTGTAAATGTTATATCAAAATAGCTCTAATATTTTGTCTCTTGTCGCAACCTCATAAAACATTCACATAAACCTTACATATTTTCACACAAACTTTCATCCCTTATTCCCTATTGTTATTTTACACCCTTGAGGGTAAAAATAAGTTTCAAGCTTCTAGCTATAAAAATGACGATACTTCCATACAACTTTTCACCCCCATACAACCTATATTTCACATTAAAAAGTAGCTTACTTCCTTTCTCAGGCTATAGACTATCTGTGTATCAAATTACATTTAAATCGGTTCAGTAGTTTTTTGGTGTGAAAGCGCGACAAACAGACAGACAGACAGAGTTACTTTCACATTTATATAGATATTAAAGTTAGAATAGGTAAGAAGCAGCTAATAATGTAGTTATAAAAATAACTTACACTAGATCCAATGGTTGACCAGCTTGGTTGCGATAATATATCCAGATCTGTATGGCATGAAATTTTATCTGGGTCAACAATCTGAAATATTTAAAGAGTAGTTTTAGCAGAAATCCAAGTAAGTGCTGATGTGAAGGTATAAAACCGTTATTTTTTTCTTTCATGTCTGTTTCTAAAACCCTGATATGTTTTGTTAAGGTAGGGTAAAGTCAGACAACCTTCTCGGTCGCACATTTCAACATTTTTGAAGATATAATATACCTAACTAAATGTAATTATGTGAAATTGCAGAGCTTCAGGGTCGAGAGAATAACAATGCAAAGGTTCAATAAAAATATCATATTGATCCAAACAAGTTTTCTAACCAAAAAATGTGCACTTTAATTTATCGCATTGGTATAAGTTTTTTGGTTGGAAAACTTGTTTGGATCAATGTGATATTTTTAATTAAATAAAGTTATAAAGCATAAAAATTATTAGGTAGGTACTTACTGCAAACAAGCTTTTCAGTAGATTTCTTTTCAATAAAATTTCTAACTTTTATTCGATTCCCCTATTTTGGGGATAAGTTCTTTCAGTTCTTCAGCACTCAGAAGAGTTAATATTTCCCAATTGATGTTATTTTCTGAAAGTTTTAATTTAAATTAGGTAAATGCAGTTTACTATTATTGAGGCCAGGAACTGGTAGGTAGTTACCCAAATAGATTCCACCTAGACTAGGTTCAGCATCATAAAGCTCACACTTTTCGGCACCCACAAACCACAAATGTAGGATCGAATACATTCATACAACTGTGTGTTAAGTTGATAGATGTAGAAGGCTTAAAATAGCTCTTTCTAGAAATCTATGGAGTGGCCTATGTCCAGCAGTGAATTTCAACAGGCTGATATGATGATCTCACTACTGACTCTTCTAGAGAAGCCAACAGGTTCTTTTCATGGAAGTAGATAGGTAGGTATATAATTTTACAACAGAGCAGTAAGACAAGCTCTTTTCACAGTCACAGCACAGTAGGTATAAAATAACCTAGCTTAACAGAGAAACATGCGTGAGGCGCCTACCTACAACCTACAACCCGACTACGACGACGCGATACGACGACGATAATTACCTAGGTACCTACGTAGGAACGTACGACTTGTATGTAAGGGAACCGAGGGAACAATAGATTCATTACACTTACCGCGAAAAACATCTTCCAAGTACTGTAATTTTAGATCTGATAGAAACTCAAGATCTGTTTTGTCTTCCATTTTCCTATGTAGGTATATAGGTACCTGTTGTTTTTGTAGTCAAAACTCGCGTCTGTTTGTAACACTGACTCAAGAAAAAGTAGGTACTCCGTGGACTCAAGTTACAAAATATTGAAAGATGTGCATCAAAATGTGCATGTGCAACAACGGCTAGGTACGAAAATGGCGTCACGGCGTCCACCGAGACCGGACCGAGCGACGCTTAGTGTTGCCAAATCTAACAGTCTAACCGGATTAAAGTCGCACAAAACTGACGATAGGTACCTACAGCTCATGGATTAAATCTATGCCACAGCTGCAATCTACATAGCCTTAAGTCGCCAAATATTTTTTTTTAAAGTAACATTAGCCCAATTATAGATCCAGGTAGTCTGGTTTGGCTACCTTTTTCGACTCTCTTACTTAGGTAGGTAGGTACCTAAGTAAACTTAAGGAGATAAAAGGAGAAATTGAAGAAACACGAGTAGATATAACATGAGCAAAAAATATACACAAATTTAAATAAAAAAAAAAAAAAAAAAAAAAGTTTGTTTTAATTAGTTGTAGTCTGTTGATCTTTAGTATTGTAATGTTTTTTCAAATTAAATTTTTTATTCAATAATAATTATATTAAAAAAGGTAAGTTTTACTGAAAATAGAAGAAGGAAGCGAGTTTTGTTTTTTCGACTGAATGGAGTCTTCTTTATTTGATAATCATAAATTAATCAGGGACTGCCGCCGTAGCATTGGCAACACTGACTCTTTTGTCGTCCGCGGCTTGCTACCTACAACAGTAAGCGTGTAAACATTAAAATACGTACCTAGCTTGTTTCAGCCAATCAGAGATCAGGTATTGTGATTGGGAAGAAATGACGCTAAGTGACGCAATAACAGACAAAAGCCGGAATACTGAAACGTCACTCAAATTTAAGCACCACTTAAAATTGCTCTGCCTCTGTTTTACATTAGTCATTTGTAAGAGATGGCAATAATTTAAGCGTGAACTTAATTTAAGTGGCGTTTGAGTATTCGGTCGAAAGAGATTTCAACTTTCGCCTGCAAATCGATCATCTGCGTATACCTAAGTACTTTGGTAGATTATCCACAGTTGGCACCTACTTAGTACCTAGGTACCTAGGTACGGGCACTAAATAAATACTTAGAAAGAAAAGAAGAAAGAAAAACTTTTTATTGCCCACATTTATAGATAGGAAGGTACAGGTACCCACATTTAGGTAGGTAGGTACTTAGGTATAGCCTAAAAATTATGAGTACCTAGATAGGTACATACGTAAACAATAAAAATAAATTACTTCACCTATATTAAGTAGCTACTAGCTGATACCCGCGACTTCGTACGCGTTCGAATCTTTCCATCAAAATATCTGTCAACCAGCATACGATGAACCTCGTAGCAAATGGCAGCTTTTGGTTTAGAGAGTTCAATCAAGCTGTATCTAAGAACCCACGTCTTTAATTTCAATAAAATATAGTCTATGTTTCAATCCGCAAAAAGGGCTTCTGAATGGTATAAGTTTCATTGAGATTGGTCCAGTAGTTTAGGCGTGATCCGCGAACAGACCAACAGACAAACTCGTTTTCGGAATCAGAATCGTTTATTTAGTAGATCTGCATAATATTTAGTTTATCTACCTATATCTTTAATTTTAGTTTTTGGCTTTTTTTACAGTTTTATTAATATAGATAGATAAAATGTTCTGGTGGGGGTACACACGTAGGTGGTACGTACATGTTTGATGATTTTGGTCGATCTCGAGCAAGTACGAACGTGTGTACCTACCTACCATGCATGTTCGCAAGTGCATGTTCGATGTCTAGACGCAGGGTCGAGCTGTATTTGTAGGTAACCTACATAAATACTTCCAAAGTTTTCTGCGTAATATCTCTCTTTCGTTGTCGTGATGCACGATGTAGGTAGTATATTATAGGCACCTATGTGTTTACTTATAGGTAGGTTAACCAGTTTTTGTTAACATCATGCTAGAGGTATCTTCCGTGTTAATAACATGGTTGTAATTACCTACTATCCTGTAAACTCACGGTCAATAGACAGGTGACCGTAAAGTGCATTGACCGGCTGGATGCGTAAAAAACGCATCTAGGTACCTACCTTCACTACCTACCTACCTACGACCTACCTATAGATAGGTCACGTATCTATCATCGATGTAATAAAAATAGTACCTGGTAATAGGTACCTTACCTACCTAAGTCATCGGACTGATACCCAATCTTTATGGTATGACCTGATACCTAGTAGGTTAGGTACCTACCTAGTACCTAGGAGAACCTAGGACAGAGAAAAGGTAAGCAAAGGTAGGTAGGTAGGTACACTAGGTATACTTGGTAGGTGAGATACTTACTACGAATATACTACTGAGCTTTTTGTGACATTATTTGACGTTTTCTGAGATAGGTTCCATCGGAACTATTATTTTGCCTAGATACCTAGGTAGTAAGTATAAAACAATTTTATTACGATAACTGAGGGGGGGTCATCACATTTATTCGTGATCTTTGTAGTATAACTACGTAACGTAGGTAGTTAGGTATTCCGTATCTATACCAACTACCTACCTACACTGAAAATGGACCTTGTTTATCATTTATTGTTTATCATTTGTAAGTAGTCGGATCCATTACTGTACGTATGCTGCCTGCGTACGTAAGTAGGAAACACCGTGCTGTAAGTAGTCGGAGCCATTACTGTACGTATGCTGCATGCGTACGTAAGTAGGAAACACCGTGTTGTAAGTAGTCGGAGACATTACTGTACGTAGGCTGAACCCGTACGTAAGTAGGAAACACCGTGCTGTAAGTATTCGGAGCCATTACTGTACGTATGCTGCATGCGTACGTAAGTAGGAAACACCGTGTTGTAAGTAGTCGGAGACATTACTCGCTGAACCCGTACGTAAGTAGGAAACACCGTGCTGTAAGTAGTCGGAGCCATTACTGTACGTATGCTGCATGCGTACGTAAGTAGGAAACACCGTGTTGCAAGTAGTCGGAGACATTACTGTACGTAGGCTGAACCCGTACGTAAGTAGGAAACACCGTGCTGTAAGTAGTCGGTGCCATTACTGTACGTATGCTGCATGCGTACGTAAGTAGGAAACACCGTGTTGTAAGTAGTCGGAGACATTACTCGCTGAACCCGTACGTAAGTAGGAAACACCGTGCTGTAAGTAGTCGGAGCCATTACTGTACGTAGGCTGAACCCGTACGTAAGTAGGAAACACCGTGCTGTAAGTAGTCGGAGCCATTACTGTACGTAGGCTGAACCCGTTCGTAAGTAGGAAACACCGTGCTGTAAGTAGTCGGAGCCATTACTGTACATAGGCTGAACCCGTACGTAAGTAGGAAACACCGTGCTGTAAGTAGTCGGAGCCATTACTGTACGTGTGCTGCATGCGTACGTAAGTAGGCGAATTACTTACATCGGTAATTATAATGTAGCCGGCTACTTACAATACGTAGCTGTCAACCTTACTGTACGAAGGCACTAAGATCATTCATGTACCTAAGTATCTGTATACCATGTAATAGTATGTTTTTAGTAGCCAGAACACTTAGGATGGTTAGTTACTGTTTCCATATTGTACGCAGGTAATGGCTGTTGTAGGTACTTATTATACTGTTAATGTACCTTACCTACTCTGCTATTTACGACTCGTAGCTTTCAACCTCATTGTACTTAGGCAGCTAGGTTTTAAAGTTATTTAGATACCATGTCATCGGCTACTTAGACAATTTATCCATCAACCTTATGTAAGTAAGCGCAATACGTAAGGTAAAGACTGAGTGTAGCCAAATGCCGAATGAGTGCGGCATACTGATATAATGCAGTCGGTTACTTATAATACGTAGCTTTCAACATTATGGAACAAGTAGGCAGACTATGTTTCATGTTGTATAAATACCTCGTACTTAACTAAATGAGTCGGCTACTTAAAATACGTAGCTATCAGCTAATCCTTTTGTTTAAGTATGAAACCCCGTTACATACGTAGGCGACACCATTATAAGTACTTTTCTGTAATACCATTATGCGTAATGGCCCTGCCTATAAACGTGTACGTAGGATTCAACATTAAGAAGTAGCCGGAACCATTGTTAAGTAGGTAACACCGTTATTAAGTAGTAAGTTGCACACACATTACAAAATCGGGTCATATAAGTAGCTTTTTTCTCTCCGTGTAGAAAGACACCAGTTATATTCGACATTCGTACACCAATAAATACTGCGTATAATGGTCATAGCTCACGTCAGTAACATTTCCTTAAAATTTGGCTGTATAAAGTAAAAGAAATCGTTTTCACGCACCGGCGTAACATTTACCGGATGCATTCACGCGCAACTCTTAATAATCGCATTATATTCTAAAGATGAACGTGGGAAAGCTGAATCACGGTATTTTGTTATCATACAATGCATGGTAGGTACCTATGTGTGGGTATATGCAACGCAAATTCTTCAGCACGTCTTGCCTGTTTATGAGCAATAAATAACAGATAAGACTTCGGTATTTTCAGCAAGGTTCCATCGTCCACAACGTCTGGTACCTAGTTCATGTCTGCTAGAAATTGCTTGGGATTTATATTTTTAATTGCGTCATCATCATCATCATCTCAGATTGAATAAGTCCACTGCTGGACGGACCTTCGCTAATATAACTTCTTCATCCCACCAATGTCCTGCGATTTTTACAATATCGCTGCGTCCACGCTTTGTGGTCGTCGTTCAAGAACCAATTACTCGTGTTACTTTACTACCTGTGTTAGGCTGTGTTGTAAGATACTCTAAAACGTTCATTGACTTGCACTTGAATCCGACTCTGAGCTCTCTATTATCAAAAACTTTTACCCAAGTGACTTGCGAAGAAATCCGAGCAAATCGCACGACAACACAGTAATCCAAATGTAAACCATAACAATAATGAAAGCTGGTTTTACAAATTATAACATCCTGTTTTGTAATACGTAATACGCCTAAAAGAGATCTTGTTACGTGATCTTTATTATATATGACCGGGTTTTTGATATAATTTTAATAAACAACTAGATATACCTAAACATGGAGAGAGATTCAATTATTTTTCAATACCGTATAATCATGCGTTCAGAAGATCACGAACAAATCAGTCGACGCGTTACGTAAACCTATTCCTATCGTGTTAATTTTTTTTAAGCTTTCGTCGTTTGGCTAAACTGTATTGAAGTTGTAAGCTTCTTGTCAGTTTTTCCAGGCTTTGCTCGCGTGGAAACAACGAGTTCAGTGTGTAGGTACACTGAGCGGAATCCAGCACCACCCTACAGTACAGTCGTTTTTCCCACGCAGTGTATCTCTACCTCGCTATTCAAACTGATCCTTGTAATTCTACCAAGCAATTTCTGCAATCACCATCCCAGATCTGCGCGTTGTGAGGTTACCGTTACTGTCACGGCTGGTAGGCATCGCGTGTGATGTAACAGGCAATAAACTAGCAGTACGTTACTGGGTTGCCTTATTTTATATTGGAGTATGTTTACGATAGAAACGCGTGTTTGCGGAGATTTACAGGTGCCACATCGGAAGATTACTACAATAATTGTACTGCATTATGTCTTTATTTAGTTATGGTATTTTCGATTTGATACAGTTATAGAATTAATGATTCTAATATATATTTAAATGTGGTATAATGGGAATACTAACACTTTAAATGTTTTTTTTTATAAATCGCACATTAAAAATTGTGGAGACAGTATCAAATATAGGCTGAACTTGTTATACCTTTATTTTTTGTTTTAACATGCAACGCGTGAAAAGACTCAGACAAAAGTTTTAAAATAATCTTCACACCATAATCGAAGATGGAATAGAATACCCAATAAAGTGACAGTAAATGATTTCAGCATTAAGTCCACCCTTTGTAACAAATTTATAATTTTGTGCAATAAAGTATTAAATAAAATAAATAAATAAATAAATAGAAAGTGCCTATCTTTTGACATTATAGGTAATTGTTTACAATTTCCAAAGCACCAGTTCTTTAACGGTCCGGCCTAAAATCTGACGATGACGATTTTAGATATTCACTAGTTATTTAAGTGATTAAAAACAAACGAAAGCCTAAACCCCCAAGATGCTGCCTCCACCCCCTCACACATTAGTTCTTTAACAAGTTTCGTGCGATCGATGGCAGGGTTTTCCGCAGGTGCCCGAACGAGACGCCGCCGGCAACGTGATCCCCGCATGGAAACGGCAGATGCTGGCCAGAAGAGCCGCAGAAAAGGCCAGGAAAGACTTAGAGAAGGAGTTAGCAGGAGAGGCAGAGAGAAGAAGAGCAGCGGCAGTGCCGGCGTGGAAGAGACAGTTGTTGCAGAGGCGGGAAGAAGCAGAGAATAGGTTAAGGTACGTTTTTATACTATGGCTTGCAACGGGGAGACAAGGATTTGGCTTCGGTATTAACTTACGCCAGATGCTTCGCTTGCGCGGTAATGGAATTAACTAACCTAAATACCTACCAAATTCTAGGTTATATCATTATATTAACTAACTTTAGTTTTTAATTTAAAAAGATATTTTGTTTCCAAAAAAAAACTTGTTACACGACAACAGTGATTCAAATAACTACACTTTGTGATGTTTCATCTGTTATAAACTAATTCGAGAAGTCTTGACAAAAAACCCATCAATAACTCATTGTCTGATAGATATCTGTAAAACAATCAATATAACTAACACACTAGAAAGAACAATTAGGTATATAATGAAATTTCCGGTAAAATTGAAAGTTGTTCCAAGTTTGACAACTTTTATTCAAAATTACAGACAGTCCCTATACACGCCAAAAGTGGAAGAAACAAACGGACACGGACAAAATGGCGAATGGCGAGCGTACCCCAGTGGAGCGACGAGAGCTGTTTCCATCGACAACATATCTCTCTGCTACGACACCCCACATCACACACGAGCGCCCTCTGAAGCCAGATCTACCACGGAGTTTTGTAACGGGATTAGCAATGGTGAGTTTAATCTGGACGAAAGAAACGGACAGAACTCGTCGAAACTCAAATAAACAAACGGACATGGACAAAACGGCGATAATATTCGTTTATCTTTGAAACTGGTAGAAAGAAACAGACGGAACTCGTCGAAATTGGAAGAAACAAACGGAATGGAAATACTGGCGAGAATTGGTACTGGTAATACATAAATAGCACATAAAATAGTTGCGCACCAGTTGACTCCTCAGATTCTCTGGGTAACAACTTCCTGACTAGCAAAATGTAAACGGAAAGCTTTGGTCCGTAACAAGAGGCGGTGAGGCATTACGGTTTAGATTCATACTTCAAGAGAAATGAGATTAAATTAAACGCTACGAAACAGCTAGATTATGTCAAAAAAGTATTTTGAAGAGATAGAAGAGATGAAGATAGGTATGCAGTCTTGGAAAAATACTAAAGTACTTTTTTCCCCAGGTCACGCCACAAACGGTCATCAGCATGAAGACGAACCAGAAAAAGAAGAAGAAGAGAAAGCGAAGATCATCCCGTGGCGCGCGCAGCTACGCAAAACTAACAGCAAGCTCAATCTACTCGAATAAGTAAACTTAGGAACTTCTATTACGTAGCATAATATGATCCAAATTATAAACCATTCAATATAGTCGTTATTTACATAAATGATGTAGGTAGTTATTTACCAAATTATTGCTAAAAAGTCCGTAATAATATTTTAAATTTTAAAAGCAATTTCTAAAAATATAAATGTCTCATTCCTTCTCGAATTTAATAGGTAACATATTATATGTTGGTCTATATGAAAAAAAATGAACCTAAACAAAATAAGGTGAACTAAATTTTATAAAATTTGTAGATAAAGATTGAATTTAATTATGATATCATCCAGTAAAACTTTTTAGTAACAGAGACAATTAGTTAATAAAAAAAAATTATTGCTGTTTTTTGTATATTTTTACACGACTATACTAGGATTCTCTAAAATAGTTATGGTGCGTAATTGAGTAAGTATTGAAGTTTTTATATTTGATTTATTAGCAACGCCATAAATTGTAATGAATTATGATCGTTGCTCGATATTTTGATAAGAACGCGAGTCCAAATAAGTGTTAATACATACGATAAATAATTACTAGAATATCTTGAGATTTAATTATTTAAACTTAGATTTAGGAAGTATATTAAGAAATAGTTTGAATAGTTTCATCTTGTTTATTTTTGATATTTAAAACAGGAATGTTTTGTTAGCGTGTTCATTCGTCCACTAAATTTTTATATGTATTCGATTACATATTTTAAATTTAGGTTTTACTCTTATAACAATAAGGTACTTATTTTTACTGTTTTCATGTAAAAATGTAAAACTACTTACTCAAAAATAGAAACGATTTCACGACTTTTTAAACTTTTTATACGAAAAATATTAATAGTTTTATAACTGCAGTGATACAATTGTTGCAATATTAGTTGTTAAGCTATCGGAGGGCTTTTGCAATATGTCCTACTCATATTTAACATGTAATTGTTTCCTTTAATTAGAGCGACGATGTATTGTAATATTGTTAATAAAACTCTGTTGCTTATACCTACTTGTTTTTATCAATCATAATGTCAACCAGTAGAATATGACTGGTAGAAATAAAAGGAACGGCGTGTGCCAACCCCATAATAATATGAATTTGGATAAAGACAGGGTTGTCGACAAGAAACAGAATATAAATACACGTGAACTATATATAGATGTTGAATTAGTATGTTCAAAATATAAAAAGCAATATTCAACGTAAGTAGGTACAGTACAGAACAAACAACGCATTCCCTCAAACACCACATAAAATTTAAAGTTTACAACTTTTCAATATAAAGCGTCGGTCGTATATATTGAATTCAAATTGCAATAATATTTCTCGGTGAAAATAATGTGCCCGTCGCAAACAAGGTAATAAAACGCAAAGAACAAGAATGGAATGGTGTTATGGAAAGTTGAGAATGCATTTATTTGGAGGTAGGTATTGCAAGTCACTTCTAGGACAGAAACCAAACCCAGAATACTATACCTAACTGAATTTATTCTTTCAGTGTTGATTATATGGACCATAGTATCCGTCAGTTTGGTCGAAAGTAATCTGATAAAAGAAAATCCAGAAACATCACTGATAACAAACTTCGTACAGAAATTCATACAACCGTACATACAGTCACTTCACCTCTCCGCCGATGCATCACTAAGGGCAATTAATGAAACAGAGGTTCAAAAAGCTATCCGTGAGGTCGTTACAAATCTAAGACCATATCTGGAAGACGAAGACAATGATAGCGTAGATAGTGAAAACGACACTACCATCATAGAGTTCTTACCAAACCCTAAAAACCCGTTACGAGGAGGTAAAGAACCTAACTCAGACCTTCAAACGAGCATTAACAAATACGAGAAGATAAAATACAAAATCAAAGAAGCTCTAGAAAAAGAACCAGTAGCAGAAAAAACTAAGAAAATGGTAATCAGAACCCTGGATTATCTGATAGCGAAAGTGATAGGAAACCAATGCACATGGAAAAGTGTTGATCATTCACTTGCAATGTTTAGAAACGGGAAAGATTCGAAACATAACATAACCCTCGAAGAATGGGAAGACCTGAAGATACAATATTTTACGTTTCTTCAAAAAAAATCTACGAAGAAGTCTCTGAAACTGTTCAATGATTTCCATAATTTTTTTTCGAAAGTCATAAACGACAGTCAGACATCAGACAGGTACAAAATAAAATGTCATCTGATAAAAGTAGACGCCGACGATAAAACAAAGGTTGGAAAAGAGAGTGAAAAAGCTCAGGATACCTGTAAAGATTTTAAAATATGTTCTGACGAGCTTAAAGAATTTCTAACGGACTTTTATGAATCCCTCAACGATACTGTCGTTAGCGTCTTCAAAAACTATGCAGCTATGTATACTAGGGATGTGATAAGTGATGATGAAGATATTACAGTCATTGATTCAGTTCCAACCGTCCTAGATAATATGGGGAACTCCGCAGATCACAGAGTCAGTAAAATATTCATCGCAGAACTAAAAAAGCTTAAGTTAGATGAACAGAAGAATAAAGAAGCGAACATCAAAATATTGAGAGAGTTCATAAGAGTAACATGCAAAAATGTGCATAAACACATCAAGAAGCATCTAACTTCTGATCTAATGTCGCTAAGAGCTAGACTACTTCTATCAGTGAAGCAAGATATAAACGTGAATTTGGGCCTAGATTTAGGGAATCTAAAATCTGATATGAAACGAAGAATTTGCGCGGTTTTTGTAACTTGTAACGGAAAAGTGTCCGAATATGGTAAGGCTTTGTCAGATTCTGGTAAACCTCTGTTGGGTCCGTTGGGTAATCGTGTGTATGTTAAAGTACAACTCAGTTTAGACGATAAATTAAAAGATGCCATGGTTAAAAGTAATAAAGAGTTATTAAGATCTTGGAGAAGGCAAATTTTAGGCAATAATTTGAAGAATCAAATGGACTATAGAAGAAGTGATACTCTTAACGTTACTAGAACCACAGTTAGAGTTGAATCTACCACAGGAATTGAAGCAAATAATAGTAATAATAACAACGTTTTACAAAATAGCGTTTTTGAAAAGTTTTAATAAAAATTATACCATACTTTTCACAAATTTATTTACAAATAACTTATAAAAATATTATTCAGCAGTCTTAAAATTATTTAACTTACCTATTTTATATTTTGAGGTGTACTTGCTGTTATAATTTAACCAGACAGAAATGTCCAAGTCAAATGGATAAGCAAATGAAATTCAAAACCCACAAATACTACTGCCAAGTGGAATAGTAATCCATACTTTGGTTGGCTTTTTTGACAATGTATTTAACTTGGTAAGTGAAACACACTCACTAGTATTTTAGCTACAATTTCAGTACACTTCTTGGTAGCGACGGCGCTTGCATACAAAACGAATGCTAACTTACATAACACTAGTGTCAGTAGGATTCGGTGTAGATGATAGGAAAGTGTTGAACTCGACCGCTGGACCAAGCGACCGTCAGACAAGAGCCTTCAGTGAAATTCTGCTGGAATGCCATTGTGATGGGCATCTCTGAGTCTACGCCGGTTATAAAACAACTGTGGACAAGGACATGCAGTTTTTAATAAGTGATCTGTTTTTCAAAAATTTTACCAGCGCTGCAGCGCGGCAATCAAGAACTTTGGTTTCCATTTTTAACATATTGGTATCTACTATGTTTTTAACTTGATAAGTTAAAAGCAGTTGCTACTATCCACTATTTCAGTTTTAAATGATGTAAGACGAATATTTGAGAACTCCATTAGTATTGAATTCCAACCCTAAAAATATGCAACAAGCATTTGTAGGTGAGGTGACGATCTGCGAAACGTGTCTGCCAAGCACTGGATGAGAAGAGCCGATGACCGGGCTCAATGGCGCGTCTTGGGAGAGACCTACGTCCAGCAGTGGACCAATATAGGTTAATGATGTTGATAATGACTTGTAGGCAATATGAATTACTGGGAACATGGCAGTTATTTGTCCCACTACTAGAATCTAACACAAACTCGTTAGGTCAAGATTGATTAACACTTTTTTATACAGATTTTATTTTATTTTATTTTTATTAGAAAACCAACAGCAATTATAATAAATAGATATTGTAGATTGTGTAGTAGGTAGGTAGTTCCCTGGACGAATTATTTAAAGACGTGTTACTAATTAAATAAAGACGTGTCCTGAAAACCAGCGCTAAAGGAGCCATCGTGCACCTTTAGCATATTATGCTGAGTGAGTGCCTTTTTTACGCATCTATCTATAATTTGGTGTTTATTTAATTGTGTTTAAGTGTGTTTTTGCGTAAAATAAATGGTTTCTATTTTATTCTATTCTAATTTATCTAGCTGATGCTTACCAAGGAGAAATTTTCAGCTGCATAGCCAGCCTCGTTGTACAAAACACGGCAACTAGATGTGACTCTTCAAACATGACAGCGAGATGCCGACCGCCGCGCTCCCATTGCAGAGATAGGATGGGGCCTCCGACGGCATCACCTGACGGAAGCTCCACTTTGCTTACGTCCAGGACTGGCACTGCTTTGCTGTTTTGTGATCCTGGTATAAAATATTAGGATACATACATTTTGGTATTATAAACCTGTAAAAAAGACAAATACTAAAATTAAAGATGGAAAAACTAAATATGCAGATCTAGTAAATAAACGATTCTGATACCAAAAATCGAATTTGTCTGTTTGTTTGTTCGCGTATGACGCTTAGACTACTGACCCAATTTCAATGAAACTTTTAGCCTTTTTTCCGGATTAAAACAAAGTATGTTTTATTGAAATCTAAGATGTGCATTCTTAGATACAGCTTGAACTTCCTAAACCAAATGCAGCCATTTGCTACGAGGTTCAATGTATGCTGGTGTTAGATTATAAAATACTTTACACATTAACTTTACAAACTAAATACTACGAGCTCATTCAAGGGGTGCCGATTATTGGCTCACTAGCTTCGGCCCGCGACTTCATCCGCATACATATAGAAACTTAAAGTTGCTTACATACCACTCATCAGACCAGTATTGCTCAGCGCATAGATCATAGGCTCTCCCTTAGCAGCAAAAAGCAGCTGGTCTTCTGGTCCCCAGCTGGCGGCGACCACGCGACAGCCCTGGGCGCACCAGCGCTCAGGACTCCAGCTTTTAGTCTGCCATATCCTGGAAAAGTAATAAAGTGTAAGGAATGCTTGAGCAGTTAATCAGTATACAAGCCTCAATTTGAGGTGGTTTGAATAAATGATTATTTATCTATCAAAAGTTAGTCCAAACAAGTACTTACCGGAAGATAATAGAAGAAGTGGCAGCAAACACTTTGCTTGCATCAAATGACCACCTGGCAAACACTACGCCACCTCCAGCCACTCTCCGTAAAGGCACTGCAGTTTCCATAGCCACATCCCAGACCAGCATGGATGTGTCAGCACCAGAACAGCTGATAAGAAGGTCCCCGTTTGGAGACCAGCTCACATCAGTGACGGGGCTATGGCCTGATCTGTTATAAAGTATTAAAGCTTAAATAAGGACTAAAATTAATGAAGTGTAAAAACATTAGGTTTATAAGATACAAAAAAATATTGTGGGATATTTCACAATGCACCATCTAGTCCCAAATATAGGTTGTGTAAACTGCATGAATAAAGTCAGAATTCTTTTTGCATTACTTTCATAGAGAAATGTCAAGTATATGCTTTGAGTCTAGTCTTGCTTGATCACATGAGTGTCTGGAATGGAAAGTCTTTGTGAATGTACATACCTTTTCAAAAGAACAGCATTGCTTGAAGAAGGCTTTGTAAACATAGAATTAGGGTCAACAGTCCACACAATCACTCCTTGCTCACAGCCCACAGCCAGTTCTGAAGCAGAGTACGGTCTCCAACTAACAGACGACACATGGACTTGTGCTTTACATTTCAATGTAGACACAAAGGATACTTCTGAACAGTAAACTCTAACATTATCGTCCAATGTAGCCACAGCAATTTTAGTTGTGTGTGGATGCCAGGCCAAGCATTTAATAGGAGCATGCCCCCATCCTCTCGTGTTAGAGTAATTCGCTACTATTTTGGGACCTATATCCTTCAAGTGTGGTTGCAAGAAATATCGGAATGCTGAGAAAATATTGGCCACTTTCAGAGCATATGATGCAGCTACGGCTAGAGACTTGCTCTCCTGGTTTATCGTAGGGTCCGCAGCAATGCTCAAGGCCTCCAAAAAACCTTGTTTGTACCACACACTCGTGATTTTCTTCAGTAGATTATCTTCAACATCCACATACAAGGAAATATTTTCGTCTGTCGTCCTGTGGTGGTGTATGTCTCTCGTCACGTTGATAACCGGGTGGTTTTTTGTCTGGAACATAAATTTGCTGATCGGAATCCACGTAGATAGGTACTTTTAATAAATTGGGGGAAAACTTTATAACCTTACCGCATTTGTAAACGTCGAAATGTTCCCATATCGTATATTGCCGCAGCAGTAAACTTCGTTTAGTTTACAGAATGGTATTTCATCAGCCCCTGGTAGATCAGGAAAACCGTGAAATGCCGTCATTTTACTGGGATTTCAAAATATATTTCTTCAACAGTTTTAGTAAGAAAATAGATGACAGCCGGCCGGCCGACCAGTATTTCCACTTTTAATTTTTGGTTTTCCCTAGTTACGTTCAAGATTTATGGCTCAAGTTTTCTTTAGTTGGGGGCAAGTTAGGGCATTGAATGAATTTTATATGTTTAGTTATATATTCTCAAAAGAAGCAATTCAACTTTTTGTTACCAGAGGGGGAGAGTGCCTTTACCCCCCTCCTCTTCTAACCCCTTCTCGACCGCCTTACTCACCGCCTCTAAACAAAATTCCTTCCTGTCGCAATAACAATTACATTTATTAGGTTACCTACAAAACATTATAAACCGAATCAGAAGCCAAAGCATAACATTTTTCACAATTTCTTGATGTTACAGAAATTTTGTCGTATGTTTTTCCTAAAATAGAGAGAAATTCATAAAGGTGGAAACACTGCGACTGACCAACGATGACACTGACATATAGCTGACATGACAGTAAATGATATTTTACATAACATTGACAGTTCATGCTGACTGGTCTGGCTGGCTGATTTTGGCCCGATTGCCCAAACCTCGGAAGCAAACAGACTGAAAAATTGAAAATGATGGAGCGTGTAGTAGTTGGTTGGATTGTAGTGCATGGTTTGTTACTTTCCCGGTGGTGGCGACAGCGCGCGGCCAACGTGTAATCTCAAAGGTATATATATATATACCTTGTCTGTGTGTTAGCCAAACATTTCGAGACAACTTGGCAAGCTATAACAAGATGTCACGGAGTGCCATGCCATGCCAGAACAATGGCCTAAAAGATTTGTGTTTACCCGTTTACCCACTAAGTTGGTTCACCAATAAAACTCTCAAATTAAACGTTTCTGCAATAATTTTAGACTTCCTGTTTTCCTTTTTGCCACGTACCTATGTATATTATACCTACCAATAGAAAGAACGCACAGTTTTCGGTGATTGTACATACCTACCTACTTCAGTAGGGAGTCCGATTTTGTGCGCATTGAAGTAGGTACCTAGATAGGTACTTAAACGAAACTATTTTAGCGACAACTGTGAGTAATTTAATGCTCGACACTTCGTTCTGCGAGAGATAAAAGATTTCTAGCGTATCCCGAGCATAATAAAGGCACTTTGGGAGAATTTACTGCGTCACCTCCAAGATTTATGTAAAGTGGTAGTCGCAGGCTGACACGCGAGTAATTGATTCTTTCCCGCCCTTGACGCATTCGCGTTGAAATGAAACATATTGGCATGAATATAAAATTACCACCCAACCAAATAAGACCTACCTAGCTATAGGGTACTATTAGTTATTATATGATCTGTGCTATAGGTAATAGGTAGAGGCACAGATCATATCGACACTCCCTACGTATCTTTGCCTAAGTGCCAGATACACACTTATACGTTTTATGCATTTTTGGCATCTACGCATGTCAATCTATCATAATAAAATTTAAAAAAAAAAAAAAGTCTTCTCTAAGTACCTTTTTCTTAATCGTATAACTGTCCAACTTCATAATTTGCCCGATAGACAATGTTCTATCTGCCTCATACACACTTTGACGCGGGGATGATGAGGTGCGGGTGCCGGGTAATTGCCTCTTCCACAGTTCTTGCGCGGACAGCGAGTACAATGCGTGTGCGATTCGAAAATATTTTATTGTCTCAACTATGATCAGTGAACATATATTTTTAATAAGTTCATATTTTATTTTGATTATCTACGTATAAATATGTAACTACGCACTTACATATTTATACATCGGGATTCAGTATGATCATAAAGTGTATATAGGCACTTACACAGTTATGCTTCGAAAAGATGTTAAATCATAATTCGGTAACTTACGTATACATTATTTTACATCGGAAAGATATTCAATTAAATTTGTAGACACCCATGCACTTACATAGTTCTGCGTTTGTTTCTTCATGTTATTTTAGTAAAATAAACAACTACTTTATTAATTTTTCAGACTAGTTGATATCTACGACTTCGTCCGCATGCGAACTTTCTACCAAAATATCTGTCACCAGCATAATATGATGAACTTTTTATTGCATAGTATAGGCAAACGTTTGACCACAATATCACCTGATGTTAAGCGATGATGCGGTCGACGGTGTAGCACATTTGCCGAGAAGATTCAAGATGCTATTCACTCTCCTCTTGAAAACATTCAAATTATATATAAGTATTCGGAAACACAGACGCTGCGCTGGCAAGAAGTTCCACTCCTTGGCGATCCTCAAGATGAAAGTTGAGGCAAAGCGCTTAATGCGGAGGTGGCATGTCAACCATGTAGATATGGTTGCCGCGTTTCCGTACGCCTGATGGTCCGATGATGGCGGAACTAGCTCATAGAGCTCCATCGCACACTCTCCAAAATGTATCCGGTAGAAAACCGAAAGACTGGCAAGTTTTCGCCGATGCTCGAGGCTCAGGAGCATAGCCTTTACCAGCGCATCATTACTTATGAGCCTCGTCTGTCTATGGTCCTCAAGGCCTCAAGCTGGTATTTAGCAGAGCCATCCCAAAGGTGAGAGCAGTACTCCATACACGATCGGATTTGCGCTCGGTACAAAATAAGAAGCTGTCCCCGTGTGAAGAACTTCCTCACCTTTGACAAGATGGCTAGCTTTTTTGCAGCTATCTTGACCTTAGACTCAATGAACGAGCCAAAATTTAGCTTAGGTGTGAGCGAGAAACCTTTAAAGCTCAAGCTGGTCGGAGATCGGCACGGATACACCTTGGAAAGTAGGAGTTAGTTGAAGTTGACTCTTCTTTGCGGTGAACAGACCCGCCTGGGTTTTTGAAGCATTTAACTTGACAAGGTTGGCATCGCCCCAATCGTCAACGGCTTTTAGGGTTAAGTTTAATAGATCCACCATGGCCTCTCTGTGTGACTGGATTTGTGATTCACTGGATCCTGCCGCGGGTATGTATCTCTCAACATCTGGGCAATCATCTGCGTACCCAATGATACCGGGCCTAAGGAGATCATTAATGTGTAGCAGGAAAATGTGTTGCTGAGAGAACTGACCCCTGGTGGACTCCAGCATTAATTGCCAAGTGGTCAGACGAGCAGCCGTCAACTACGTTCTTTCCTGCTGGTGTCACCGGCCACCGCGACGAAACACGACAAAGTCGTTTGGCGTTACGTCTTTGACAGGTGGGTGGTCACTAACCACGGCCACAGCCTTCCACCATTGTGTCATCTTCTTTGCACCACCCAGGGGCCAAGTATAGGGTTTTATGGGATATTCTTCACGGACGCGGACGACTAGACGCCCAAAATATAACAACTCAAAAACTATTTGACCTAGAACAAAAATAAAAACTCTTTTGGAATGTCTAAACAAAGCCCAATCATATGACACTCCACATGATATTTTTGTATGCCTTTAATTTTTTTACTCCCTTAGGACCCTCATAACTTTACAACCCCTTAACCGATTTACTTTATTTAACAAACCAACATTTAAGAGCCAAAAATAAGCTTAATTTCGTAAGCAAGTGAGGGAATTAGGGCCTGGTGACCTGTAATACAGGTCACCTGGCCCTAATTGTCGAAAATGTAGAAGTATATTACCTATAAGATTATATGTTTTCAACGTTAAAACATGTAAATACCAATTAAACAGTATAGATCTACGAAGTATATCCGTGTAACAGGCAGTTACGATATTTCCGTTCTATTAAGCTCCCACGAAAAAGTATGTATGTGCCACATACGACGTTCTAAGTACCACGTAAAAATATGTACGTGTAATTAAATCTAAACCAGTAAATATTAAAATAAAACATAGTATCCATCTTAAACTTGATCTACAGTAAGAGCCTCTCACCAATTTTCACAGCAATATCTCAAAAAGGGCTAAAGTTATAGCAATTTCAACGTTTTCAAATCTTTAAAACGCTCTCCTGTAAAATTTGTGTTTTGCAGATACACAACTGTACGTAGGGAGTGTCGATATTATAATACTGGTTATAATACTGGCAGGGTCGAATAAATATTCATTGTCACCAGCGTAATAGGTAGTAGGTACTAATAGATACCTGTCATTATCTTAGTAATAAGTACCTACCTAGGGAGCACCGAACACCTATATCCTAGCCTAGGGAGGCACCAAGCTTAGTGTTCTCTTTTGATGTTTAAAGATCATTATTATTATACCTACTTACCTATTTTAATATACACGGGTTGCTTCTTCATAGAATTTCTAATTTTATTAATGAAAGGCATTTCTTAATTAATTGATTTGAAATTGAAATACCTAACTGTGGCTGCGGTGAGGCCGAAAATGCTGGCTTATTAAAATTTCTGCCAAATTCATTCAGCCCTATTACCTATAAAGGGTTCTGTGAATTGGGGAAGTGGAAATGCTCTTTGATGATTTTTGAACTATCACTGCCAAAGGACAATCTAGGAAGGAATAACGGATAGGTAGGTGCTGACTTACTAAGCATTTCAATAATTATACCTATCTATATACCTGCCAGGTTTTCTGAACTGTTTTCATACTAAATCATAGATATTCTGTGACTAGGTACCTAAATAGTGACATTATTTTTTGACGTCAAAAGCTTCTTGTTTTCGTATATCTATAGCCACGACACTTGACAATATGCTGGGCAGCGAAAGCAGAGCTTGCGATAAGGGGACAGTCAAATCTGCATTTGTTATTTATGTAGACAGTATTCATACATTTACATGGTGAGGTAGGTACTTGTACTTATACTACCAAATAGTCTGTAGCGCCATCTATCTCGCTACATGAGAACTATCCTAGATCGCGCAAACGAAATTATCACGGAGTTTGAACATAAGTAATACTAGGTACCGAATACCATCCATTGGTTCTCGCACCCCGAGCCAAAGGTCGCTCGGCGTGGAAGATCTTCCCATGTCAATCAAATCAAATCATGTCTAAATGTCATATCCTACCATTATCCTACCGAGTTCTCCTCAAGTCTACAAAACAAACACACCAATAATTTAGTCCACAATTCTTTTATTTTTGAGTTAATTAAAACGATTGTACAAAGTACCTAGGTACCACGATCCAATCCCGATGGCCAATCGTATGTAAGTAGGCTATCAAGAGATTGTATCTCATTTCCAAATCATTTTACTGAGTGAAAATACCTACTGATAGTCATTGGAAACGAACGAGAACGCAGATTATCCACACGCCCTGAGATTTAATTAAAACATCGGACTTTGATAACTTTGGAAGATCGTACAGTCGCGGAAATAAAGGTTTAGTCAAAGACTTCGAACTGGAAGATGATTCGTAATTCAGCTTTAAGTCGACATTATTATGTAGGTGTACATAATACATAGACTGAAAAATTAGTCACATAATTTTAATCACCCGGGATAATTTTATACCAGAAGTGGGGGGAGGCCTTTGCACAACAATGGGACAGTATGGGCTACTAGACTAGTACTCGTAATTACCGAGTGTAGGTACCTAGCAAGGTAGTGAAAATGATATATCTAAAGTTTTTGAACTCCTTTACCACTTGGCGATAAGGCTCGTCAGTCATAAGTAAATATATAAATAAATATAAGTCTGTAGGTAACTCTACAGTAGGTAGAGTAGAGTTTATTCTAAATAATATAAAACTCTTTTGAAGCCGACTGATAATCAACGCACAGCCTAAACAATAAGTCCTAGGGGTTTGAAATTTGGAGGGTAGTATCCTTATACAGGGTGTTACCAGACCACTTCCGAAAACTTGGAGGTTCCAATCAGACCATGATACTGAAAACATTAAGCGAAAAAAATCGCGAAAAAAAAATTGACTTGACTATCTCTTTTTAATTTTTTTTCTAGTTACATACACACAGTACAACATAATAAGACATATCTACCTAATTATCTCATTTAAAAAAGCAAAATAACAAATAAAATAAATAAAGCAGCAATGTACACGCAGCACGCAGATTACGTCTACTACAGCATGAACAGCTGAGAGTTCATCGCGGGTCATTCAAGTACGCGACGTGCGAGCGACCTACGTTAGTACCTACCTACGTTAGTAGGCACTTACGACACAGAATAAATAATAGTACTACGCCTCGACCTTACCTACGTGAATGCGTACATTGCGGGCTGGCGAAATAAATACAAATCTTTAAACATTGTTTTCTCCGGCTATAATTATTTTTTAGGATAACTGATTTTTTTTTGGTTGGGTTTTGGTGTGCTGTAGCTCCCCCTTTCGTTTTCGGAAGTGGTCTGGTAACACCCTGTATAGTGTTGGGGTGCACTAAGACAGGAATTTTGAAAAGTCACACTTTAAAGGGTCTAGAACGCGAGCAACGCCGCGGGCGATGGCTAGTCTAAAATAAAATTATTTCTTTGACATGTCCCCGGCTGTACTTTTTCATTTGATAGGCTATTGGTATTTTCAGACCGACAGATAATTTAATTAAAATGTTCATGTCGCTATTTAGTAAGATTGGATTTTCTTAGCTCTTTTCTAAATTGAAATCTTTAGTCCCTACAAATGATTGAGTTTTTCAGGTGTTACGGTGATATTGCTTGTTTTTGCCCAATCTGGATCAACGAGACTCGTTCAAGATGCTTATGACACGGAAATGTATCCGTAAGTTATCCCTATCGATCACTTAGTTTTAGACGTACCTACCTAAATATTTATCAGTCTACTTTAAATAATTGGGTTAGTCTCTAAGGCGATTATGAGACTTAGGTATGTCTCTCCCCTAGGATTTGAATCCCATCCTCCGTGGACGTGCTCAATGAGATTGCTTCATTGCATTGCATTGAATAATTTCGAATTCATTTTATGAATAATTTACTCTATCAGCAATCTAGTTCCTTTCGTATAATACGAGCTTTGCTTAGGAGGGGGCGCTGTGTGAAATGTAGGACCTACATGAATATTATGTATATTTATTTTAATTTTTTTTAGGATTCATTTAAAACTAAGCAACGACAAATCTGAGACAAAATGGTCAATGCTAGTACCGAAGCACTTTGCAAGATTCTTATATGACCTATTGCATTGCTCTCATGACCAGGAACAAAGACTTGAGGAGTCAGAGATGAAGACAGTATTCAAGACTATGGTGTGGAAATTTCTTAAAGATGAAATAGATCGCATGGGAAAGGTTGGTGTCCTATTTAAATATTCTTATCTGAATAGTTCAATGTAAAATACCAACATTATGAAACGAAAATAAACCAAAATGTCAATAAAAAATCCACCACTTAATGTTTGGACGTGCGTCTGGCTACCTTGATGACTCCGAGGAGTTTTCGTAGCTATTAGTTAGTGGTTCACTAAAGAGGTCCTAATGTGGCATACAAAATCTATGTACCTATCCCATCATCATGCATACTTTAAATTGAAAAAAAATAAATCAGCTATTTTGATATTTCGTAGCAACCGGCGTAGCACTCGCACATTGCTCCTAAATGAATGCACAAATAGTAGATAGGTACAGAAGGGGTCAAAGTATGTTATATCTCAACGGCGAAATTTTGAATCCAGAGCGGAAAATAATTCTAAAATACAATCACGAGAGTAAGCGGGTTTTTATATTAAAGGGTTCTTATATTATAAGCTTAATATTCGCGAGAGATTCGAGACCAAAATTACTTCAAATGCTTTTCTTAGTTTTTTTTTATGATTAAAGTAATGGAACAAGCAGATAGCTCACCTGATGTTAAGTGGTAACTTCTGCCTATAACAATGCATTACCTCACAGAGCAACTCCAATGAGGACGTGCCCTGTAAGACAATGCACTGCGTCCATCACTCTGAGACGTAAAGATCTTGAAGTCTCATGTGCCTGTAATTACACCGGCGCCCTTACCCTTCAAACCGGAACACAGCAATGCGAGCATCGCTGCTTGGCGGCAGAAATAGGTACGGTGGTAGTACTGAACCCGGACGAGCTCTCACAAAGAGCTCTACTACTACTAGTTGCCGGGTCTTTTGTCTTACTGAATGTTTTGTGAAAGCTGCAGTACCTACTTTTTATGTTTATATTGATATATTTTAGAAAAAGCCATGGTACCTGCTGAGACGGTGGAACATACGTCCTAGTGTTGAGGTAATGTTAAACTAAAGTCCGTTTCATGACCATACCCAGAGATATTGATTCAAACAAAAATGAACTTTGAATTTATAACAAGTAAAACTTTTTTGAGTTGCTAAGTACCCACTTAGATTAATTGGGTTACGCTGGCCAACCCCATACTGGCCTGTCTTTGGAAAACCTATAAGAGTTGTCATTCAATTTGATTGTCGCTTGACGAATAACCTCTAAATCACAACAAAAAGTTAGGGCCGTATTCTTAATTACTTTAGCCTGGATCAATGCTTCATTGATCTGAGTCGCTTTGATTTCAAAACGTTGTTTGAGTAACGAATATTTAAGTCAAGTTTGAAACGATACTCAAATTACTCATGTGCTTGAGCATAGATTGCATTTGACAGATTTTTTCCGAATATCCTAACAACGTGACTCGAATTTAGATTTATGTCTGAATCTGTACTCAGCTAATCTGAGTCCGGATTAGTGCCTAAGTATAATAGAACAAAGTAATTTGTCCACACCGTAAACCTTTTTCAAATACTATTGTACATCGTACTGTTTCAGATAGGCCCTGGCGCCTTCAAGCATGATATCATAAATTTCCCTCCGGAGACCCTCGGCAAAGAGATGAAAAAGCTATTAGCGCTGCAGACCAGGCAGGAGAACCAGAAAAAAGATCTGAACGAGGGAAACGAAAACAATGTTTAGCCGAACTACAACGTTTGTTGGTCAGAGGCTTTGTGTAGTCAATATAAAATTTTAGATGATACACTACATTTCTATTCTTCATCATAATCAGTCTGTAGAAGTTCACAGCTGAAAACAGACCGTATTTTTATTGAAAGGACTATTTTGAGCGGTGTAATTAGTTTCTATTCTTTAAAACGATTAGAAAGTAAGACCTATATCAATTTGCATAATAATAGAAAATGTTTTTTACATCATCTTGCAGTTTTAATTTCAAATCTAAGGAAAGTATTTTGTGATGTCACTTTTAAAGTCGTCTTCTTCTTCTTCTTCTCTGTCTTCTTTTGACTTGACTTCTTGGTTTGTGGCTTTTGTGGCTAGTTGTCACAATTCTGCCAGTGTCGAGTTCGCTAATGCTAGTGTCATAAACAGGAGGGGAGTGCGGATAGGAATCCGTAATTTTGATAGACAATTTGATCAAGTGTTTAGTTATGTCGAGTCATTCGTCAAGTCAGCTGTCATTTGTTTTGAAGTCATTAAACTCACTAATTTCACTGCTATTTTCTTACTTTTACAAAATCCCAATGATATTGTTTTAAATTAGAAGGAATTTCTCCTCTGGTAACACATTACACTAGTATTTATTTCGTAGCTTAACAAAATACAACTGCTGAAAACAAAGCTTGGGGTGTAAGAAGTGCTTTCGTTGCAAATGGATGCCAGTGAAAAACTGCAGCAATGCTCCGCGTTGGATTTGCATTTACCTTTAACAATTACAGAACTACGAACTACCGAATAGGACCACCACGAGATTGCGTATATTTGGGATAGATATTTTACTTTTGAGATGTCGAGGCTAGTTCAAAATGATGTAGGCTTCATTTGTTAGACTTTCTCTTGGGTACCTTATATTTCCATAGAGTTTGAACTCAGACAAGGGTTAAAGCTCAGTCGGTAATAGCTGTGCTTTCCGTGCTGTGGGTCGTGGTTTCGATTCCCATTGAGATCAAACATTTGTGTGTAGTAAACATAGATGTATGTTCTGTGCCTATATTATTATGTAAGGTAGGTAGGTACTTTACATTAGGTAAGTAAGGTATAGTATTTATTTATAAAATAAAGTATTCAAGTATTCTATCAACAATCTAGTTCTTAAAAAACGCTGTGTGAACTGTCTATGAATAATTTATTTAATTATTTGCTCAATTGTCCATCATATGCAAAATTTAGAACGGTCGCCTATTATTCTGACTCAGTTCAAATAGGTTTGTGATCAAGGATATATTTTATCCTGAATTGCTTCCAAAATCATGTTGCCTCTTCTCTGCAGGTGTCAAACGCAACGCCTGCAGACACTAATGTGATTAAACTGACAGCCAGCTTACAGGGACGGCGATGGTAGAACAGATTGCTTTCATTTACCCGAATCGCAGTCCTGCTTCACTGGGCTGGGTATCCACTGATGAAAAACGATGTAAAGCCCGCTACTAACTAAGTATACTTACTGACCTATAGTTAAATAGTAGACTATCTGTCGCCCGCGGCTTTGCTCGCGTGGTGGTAGTATGCGCATTATTTGGTTAAAATCTTTGATCATAATTTTAGACCCTTTAGGGTGCGACCTTTTAAAATTCCTTTCTTAATGCACCCCTACACTATATTATTATAAGGATACTACCCTCCAAAGTTCAAGTAGTTTAGGCTGTGCGTTGTTTGTCAGTCAGCTTAAATATCTAGTACCTACAAAATAATAGCATAATTAAACTACAGGGTTCTATGTTCAACTACACCATGAGTTATTTTTGTTGCGAGCCTTGCGAGTAACTCATTGAAAACTATAATAAAACCAGTTTATTTCTCTCTATCTGACAACCCACATTGTTGATCTCTACGTAGCTATGAACGTATGTGCTTGCAGATGTGTGCGTTTTATTGTAGTGTGAGAGTTACCGTCGTACAGTGGGCATATTTATCCCTATGCTCCCGCTATTGGCTCCCACGTAGAGCTGTCAAAGATGTAGATTCAGAAGAGGCAATCAACACGTCCCACATCTTTGTATACTTTATCCACTATCCAGAGACTGTTAGGCAAAGAAAAGTGGGGTTGCATTGCATGTTTTTATTCTGCGTATTTCTTTTGTTTTGTAGAGTGATATCAAATTTGAATAAATGTAGTTATGTGTATCTTGCTCTAAGCGCTGGCTTTATGAATTAGTCTGAAAGATATAGAGCTTCTAGTTCTTTGGACTCGCACATGTCCAAACTAAATTAGCATTCTTTTAGGGCATATTCACATTGTTCACACATGGTGACCACCGGGAGGCGTGCATTTCCTATTTTTTCCGCTCCAAGGCGCAGTATAAAAAGGTGTCCCGGGAGGAGACCACCGTAGTTCCCTCTCGTTCGTGTCTATATTAAGATCGCCTTCGGTTGGCCTCGCGACAACATGCGTGCGCGCAGAGCTACGGCTCACACAATAAAAACCAAACGTAGTACATATTATATTTTTTTCACGAATCCGACATTTTTAGACATTACTTAGATGTTACAGTGACGATATTTTGACCTTCAGACAGTGAAATGGTAAGTGTAAGTGTTATGTGGTAAAAATAGATGCTTGATCATGACATTTTGTTTGGCTGCGAAGCTGCGGCCAATCGAAATAAATCGGAACGACAATGCTCGCGTAATCACATGTTATGGTCAGAAATAGGTTAATTAGCATTTGTTTTTTCAGTCTAAAGTGAAATAGTGAATTTCGAGTTATTTCGGTAAAGAAGAAACAAGATGAAGTTTACTATTGACGTGTTGGGGGTGTTCCTCAAAGTTGTTGTTAGGGTAAGTCCGTTATCACGGCATTTAGTCATTTGTACATTCATTCATCTCATTGAGTTCCTTAGAGTGTGTGTCTTAACAAATCAAACTTACTATCAAAGTACCAAATAGAGCATGACATGAACTTTAAAAAAAAAAAAAAATACAACAGCGTACATAGTTATTAGTCAATTGTTTTTTTTTCCTCAATTTCAAAGGAATGTTTAATCTTTTAACCACAATCAATACCATACGACTAAGTCATGATGGCAAAAATTACTGACTAAACATTTTGAACTCTAAATTCAAGCAGATAAAGGTCACAATGATCTCGAGTTCAATTCCTTTATTAACAGAGTATACGAACAACGAACATGAACTGAATTTTAAATATTCGTCCTTCGTTATCTACTCAAACAAAAATTTGAACCGATGAATATTTTGTCTATGGTAGATTTTGGTAGAGACTAAAGATTTTAAATTTTGAATAAAATTTGCATTAATAAGTAATGAAAATTTACATTAGACATGCTAAATTAAAATTAGCGATGGTTTAAGTAAAGTAGCATTTATTTACAAAAATAAAAAACAAAAAATAATAATTAAACTAATCTTCTAACAGCTTTTAACAAAGCTTTTATATACGAAAAATATAATGCTATGACACATCAAGAATAACTATGCACGTATGTATTACAATGAGAAGAGTCAGATTACCTATGTAACTATTCATTTACTTACTTGGCATCTAACCATCATGTTTTTTTATCGAGCTATTCATCTTTCGGCCAACATAAATCTTTCAGTAAATAAATTCTTAGTTCGCAAATGTTTGCCTGGTTACAAAATACATAGGTATATTTATAAGTACGTACTTATAAATATAGAGATGTCTCATTCCACGGAAAATATCATATAAGTACCCTACCTAAATGGACATAAAACTTGAGCAAATAAATATCATAGAAACCACCGATTTTTTTTTATTCTATGGATTTTATTACTTATTTAATTTTAAATAAGAACAGTCAATAACACCTACAAATTAAAAAAAAATCGTTAAATATTTATTAGTACAGAAAATAGTAAAGTCGCTAAGCGTATCTTACCGAGAATAGAACAAAAACACTAAAAGTGTCGCTCTAACTAAACAAACAAGTAGAACTTACACTGAGCTCTTTGAGAACTCCCAAGTGCCATTGCACATTTAAACTAACGTCTAGTAACTTTAAGTTATTCAGCTTAATTCGAAATGAATAGTTGTTTAAAGTTCTAGTTATGAATGCAGAGATCCGGGGCCTTTACTTTGAATTTCGTGGAGACTGCGTTACACTGCGCGGTCATCTCGTGCGATTACGCGGGCTTTTGAGAAAAAACAGCACCACTGCGCAGTGTAACACAAACATCTTCGGGGTGGAGTCCCGTGTTTGGGTCGCGCTATGCAAATCTTCCGGTTTCAAGAAGATTTGTTATGAAAATTCATATTGGATTACATTTTAAAACTACTTTGAATTGAAACAGGCTGTTGAGAAGTTTCAAGAAAACAACTAGGGGTTTTTATCTACAATGAAGTTAAATTAATGATATTTTTTTTTCGTTATGCACATATATACTTACATAGATACCTAAAATAATAAAAAAGATTAGTAAGCATTAATAAAGTATATGAATTATGCGAAATTATATTTTAATAAAATTAGTTGCTGATTTGAACTTCAGACAGAAAGAATAATTCAGTTACTGGCTTGAAAATTAAAAACAAAACGTCATAAAAAAGACTGCCAGTGACACCAGTGACTTCTTACAAAAAAGTTTTAATTATAATCTTCAAAAAGTTGAAACCTTCCAATAAAACAGTAAAAAACTCGAGAAAAACACTGTAAAAACAAATAGAACACATTTAGTTTCTGGCGACTGGCAGGCACGTCATCGAACGTGTCTAACCGTACTTAACGTCAAATCGTAAAAGCCGTAGAATTGTGAGTTAGCTGCTGATAGGTACACTAGGTACAGTCAGTATCAGAAGTAGATCACCTTTTTTCGGCTTGGCATGGCAACGACCGCGTCACGTAAGGGGTTGCTCAGTGGATAACTGATTTTACAAATTCAAAGTCAAAAAGCTTTTATTTAATAAAATCTCACTGAACACTTTGAATCGTCATTACGTTTTGTATGATTATTTTTTTTTTTAATTGGATGAGTTGGACCTGTAGTTCGTCCCAACCTTGTTTGTCTTCTACATTACGCATTCATAATCAGAATGTGTTGTGCGAGATCTGCTATCGATCGATAAGTGAGTGAACAATCTGCGATTATAATTAAACTAAGTATGTTCACCAAGTAGGTATTTCAAAATTATTATTGGTAGAGTTCGTTTGTTTTCTTCTCGCATTGTTATGCTCTGATTTGAAGGTTTGGATGCCGTCTAGTACAAGAACATGAGACTTCTCTTTATGTCTCAAAGTGATCTCTGGTAGCATTTTTCATTGGCATTAAGTTGGGATGGGTGCCACGTCCTCAATGGACACGCTCGGTGAGGCAATGCATTGCTATAGGCAGAGGTTGCAGCGTAATATCAGATGGGTTACCAGATTACAAAGAATTTGGAAAAAGAAAAAGAAATGTTGCTAGTTCCCCGCCATAAAACCTTTTTATTTTTTTTCTCATTATAACTTATGATGCTGACTGTATGAGGCTAGGTACAAGAAGTGCTATTGAAATTGACATAGTGTATGTCAAAGGCAGAGCCGAAGCTTGTTAGAGCAATAGCTCTGAATTGTACCTACTATCATCGACTATGTATGTACTACCTACACCTACACTTAGGTCCGTATTAGACTGGGTGTGGACAGGAGGGTACTCTGAATTAATTCGGTGACAACTTCACGTAGGGCTTTGCTTCACTGTTCTATTTGAAATTGTAAATAAATTCTATCTAATAAAGAGTTTCGCAGTAGGTCGATAAATATTTTTGCTGGTAAAGAAAATGTTTGAGATAGTACCTAACTTTAGCAATAGAGTTTTATGGTCGCTGAGATTCTGTTTAGGTTTTATATTCACCTAAGTTTTACTATAAGTATAAAACTTCCCATATTTCGTCATTTATTTAGTTGTTTTTTTTCCAAATTTGAAACTGTCAGATCCTGTCAAAACAGCATTATTTTTATGAATTTAATTGATGTTAAAACAGCAAGATGTTAGAATTTTAGCAACACCATAATTAATCTAAATCGGTTTGCAGCGATTCTTAACTTTGATAGACCATTTTTAGATAAAATACATCATCATAGCTCGGTATCACCCTATTGCATAGGCCTCCTTCATGTTACGAGTATGCCAGCCTCCTTTATCGTGTGCGTGTAATCGTGTAATTATTTCCAATTATAAATAAAATTAACCCAATCATTGAAGTCACTTTTTGCATTTCGATAAAAAAAGATTAGATTCCTACTTACCTAGTAATATTTAGTTTAGTTATCACTTGTGTTGCCTGTAGTTTATTTGATTCTCACACTACGTTTTTGAATATTAATGTCAGGTTTTTTTTTATTGAATTGAGTTTTGGACACCTCATGTCATGGTAAGCTACGTGTATATTGTCACCTTCTACTTATTATTATAGCTATTTTGTGTGTGTGTTAATAAAATACTTTGATGTTAATCTAAGTTTGGTCGAATAATGACAAAATTATTAATTGAATTCATTTTTCAGACGAAAATGTTGATTTTTGTGTATCCTTGGCTTGTTTACTAAGTACTTAATCCATATTTTGATCACTTAACGAAACCAACCTGTACATCAGCCTCCTCTCATTCCTAGGAGAATAATGATGGATATTTTTCATCATCAACTTCCGATAACCAGAAAACCAAAAAGCTAAATTTTTTTTCAATTATGATCTGTAGCAAAGCTTCCCGTGAAAGAAATGTTGTTGTGAAAGAATCTTTGTCAAGCAGTCAATCTAATTGTCTCACCATTTGGCAACTTTTTAAAACTTCCAGATAAACAAAACCACCTTCGCGCCCCTGGTGGTATCGACACTCTTCATCCTGCTGACGTCACTGCTGGCGCATTGCTTACGAAGGTTCGTCCAGAAGGCGGTGAAGGAACCCTTCGTGAGGTTACTGCTGGAGGAAGCTATTGCTGCCGCAGAGCTGTGTGGATGCTGCTTCGAACTTATTATTGGTTAGCTCTGAATCTATGTAAGAAAGACGGCCGGAATAATCTGAAAAGCAAATGCGCCGAAAAGTGGGCACGTTGGCACGTTGACCTACCCATAGCGGCGCGATCGGTGTGCTGCCTTGCGTAAGCCTGGCAGGTTTTCTGAACTGTTTTCATACTAAATCGTAGGTATTCTGTGACATAAGAGCATTTCAGCGCGTTTTTTGCTGTCAAAAGCTTCTTGTTTTCGTATAACTGTAGCCACGTCACTTGACATTATGCGGGCAGCGAAAGCAGTTCAGAGCTTGCGATACGGGGGCAGGATTAGCTATAAGCGCCCTAGCTATACAATGATTAGACTACGACTAAGTATAGTAGATTAAAACTTTTCTTTCTTCTTTTGCGTCACGAAAAAGACGAAGTACGATTTGACTTCTTTTCGGTAACAACGCGACATTAGTTAAAAGTTCTCCAAGGTACATATATAATGCTAGCTGGCTTTATAAGACTACGAGCTATGTTTAAACGAAAATTGCGTGTACGTCCCAAATCTTCTGAAAATCGTATGAAATCAGAGAAGGTAGATCAAAATCATCATCATCAATATATATAAAACTCTTTTGAAGCTGACAGAGAATCAACGCACAGCCTAAACTATAAAGGTATGAAATTTGGAGGGTAGTATCCTTATATAGGGTAGGAGTGCACTAAGAAAGGAATTATGAAACGTCACACTCTAAAGGGTAGAACGCGAGCAACACCGCGGGCGACGGCTAGTCTTTTTAATTAAATGATGTCTTTTTTTCCAGTTGCTGACAACTTCGGCGTGGCCACATACGCGATATACCTGTTCGCGCTGACAATCTGGTGGTCACTCAACTGGGGGGAAGCCACAGCCTGCCCCTACACGCACATCGAGGATGTCGTTGAAGGTATTTAAGCTATCAGCCTCCAGGTATTCTAGGCATTCTAGGTAAAATTGTTGTTGAGGATAGAGTACCTAGAAATGCTGGGTTTCCTAAAAAAACTGCTATTGCATAGGCACCTACCTACATGTTTCTCAAGTACACACTGGTATCGATTCGCTTGTTGTATTTTTCTAAACTAACAAAATTTGACAGCTCTAAAATTATAGCCGTCCTTGTCGTTTTTGTTTATGAGAAAGGGAGGGCAACATTTTTAGTGCTGTCAAATTAGGTTAGTTTAGAAAAATGCAACAAACGAATCGATACCACTGACCCCTTTATTCATACTCAACTGTCATTTTAGCGCGGCTTTAAAAAATGCTCTATCATTGTCACTTTGCCTGACAAATAGAAAAGAGATGACAACAGATTTAGCAATCATTTTAATTAGATCAGATCAAAGGCCATACACAAGAATTGAATCTTGAATCTTGAATTAGATCAGATTTTTTTTAAAAAACCTGATCTAACCAAAATGATTGGAAGATCAAAATGAATATACTCCTTGACTTTTTAACTCTCACACAGTTGGTTCCATTATCTTCCCAAAGTTTTAAGAAGTGTCTTATTATACTCTGTTAAAATATTTTTTTAAGTATCTGTGTGAAATACAAACAATGTGACAATACAATACGGTCTTACAACAACTACAGTTATCATCGTTAATGTACTGACCACTACCTGTTCCAATAGTTATACCAAATTTTTTTATTTACCTAATTTACTAATCCTTCAGGGAAAGGTGATATCCGGAAAGCCATTCTGAAGACATGGGCAGAACTGGCTGGAGGGTTGCTGGTCTTCAAGTACGTGCAGATGTACTGGGCGCTGGAGATCTCGGAGACGCATAAGGATAAGGCTTACGAGGAGTGCAGAGCTGATTTGCAGGTAATACTTATTTGCAAGGCAATAGAGTGTGTTTTGGCATGGTAGCTACTTG
The DNA here is from genome assembly GCA_918843925.1 of Eulithis prunata. Classification (NCBI taxonomy): domain Eukaryota; kingdom Metazoa; phylum Arthropoda; class Insecta; order Lepidoptera; family Geometridae; genus Eulithis; species Eulithis prunata. The sequence goes on from OU974021.1 coordinate 7,690,012, forward strand.
AGTAATCAAATAAAGTTTTGGCATGGAACGTTTGATGAAAAGCAAAAGTAGCTACTAATTGCAGTCAGCATAAAAGGTTTACTTTTTCAGAATTTCAAAATCGATCAAAATTTGTACTTTATTAAAAAGTTTTGAATCTCAATTTGTTCGGTATCTGCATGCGTGTTTGATTTTCGTAGACCCTCTACGAAAGTAAAATTGGCACTCGTAGCGCTTACTTCTACGCGGTTCAAAAGGTACTATGTATGTATACCTACTTATAATGCAAGATCTACAATTTACATAAAAAAAGGGTTATTAAATCTAAAAATAAATGCTACGTAGTGAACTATTATTTCGATGCAATCACGCTGTAAAATGTAACCTCGTAACGTTTGTAGGTCACACTTGTGCAGTTTAACATAAAAGTTATATTAATTAACGTGTGAGTTATAACAGCATTTTGCACGTTGTGTGCATTGCACCTTACGATTGTTTTTGGGGTGTGCTGCTTTCACTAACGAAACTACGTTTTTAACGTGTTTTTTAAGGCTTTGACATCATTAGAGAGCACGTTTTTTTGGCCCACACGCAACAGCATATCAACCTCTCCCTATACAATCGAAAACGTCCAGAATGTATTGTCACGTGACTTACGCCCGAGTACTAAAGCGTCACTCATTTAAAAACCACTTAAAACTACAATCCGGGTGTTTTCAAGACTAGAGTGAATAGGTGTCTTCTATCTAGACTGTCCTGCTTCATCGTCGGCTTCGTCGCCACTTACCATCAGGTGAGATTTTGGCAAAAACTCACATAAAAAAAAACCATGGAATTGCTATCTCTTTTTTACCTGGTAATAATTTAAGCAACTTAACCCAAGTAGCGTTTAAGTATTCGGGCGTCAATCATAATTAACTGGCATTCTAGCTAAAACCTGTTACAAAAAAGCTCATTTACAAGCTTTTGAATAAAAATAATACTCAGATTATTGTCTAATAAAAATATGCTATTTATGCGCTGTGTGACCAAACTAACATTGTTATGCAAAGCAACGCACCCAGAAACAAAACAGGTTCGTCAATGGCCTGCTTTAGAAAAGGTGCCATACAAATTTCCTTCCCAGACAAGGCTGCATCTAATGTCTAGATGCACGCTCAGAGTCCTTTAGGGGACAGTTTTTATACTAACTTTCCAATTCACAACACATAAGTACAGTCACAGATTATATAATACTACTCTAGTATTAGTTTTTTTGCAATAAATGTTTTTGGTTCACGATGAAAGATGTCAATTGTCAACGCACTGTACGAGTCAAATGTCAAGTCAACTCACCGTCATGTCAAGTATTGCAGTTGTTCAAAAGTCTTACCCGCATCTCCTTAAACTCCTTCTTCGCCTTAAGTAATTAGAGACAATAAGAAAAGTGCCAATGGACACATTCTTAGATTAGTTTATATTATGCTAAAAATTTATGTCAATGTAAAATTACTAATTAGCCAGCGTCGTGGCTAGATCGTAATATAATTAGGGTATAAGTATTATTTATTAGTACAGGTACGCTAACTAAAAAAAAAAAAAAAAAAAAAAAATCTCCTTAAACCCAGACGGTAGTCGCCTATGGTTGAGTCGATAGCCCAGGCACAGATTATATAATACTATACTAGTAAATATCATTAGTTATTGAAAGTAGTAGGTATGTAGTGAATTAAGTAGTAGTTAAAATAATAGAAATTAAAAAGTAAAAAAAAATGATTTATACTGAAAATTTCGATGACTGAAAACAGAAAATAGTAGCTTCTTGTTTTTTCTAGGTATGATTATGATTAGGAAGAAGAAACTTTACCCTAAAAGTAAATTATGATGATGAAGCTGACTATAAGTAGAGTCTATAAAACAATTAAATAGAAATTGTGGATAAGTGATGTACTTTTGATTCTGACTGTACGTATCGTTTGTGTCTCCATAGCACAGGGTAGCAAGTGTAGCAGTGTTATGGCAAATACACAAAGAGTGCGACGCCAATAAAAAAAAAAAAAGTTTAGCAGTGGCAAACGTCTAGGCGAGTTGACACTGTACAATCGCTAGAGAATAATTTTTTTTTCAGAGTCTACTGGAATGACACTTCTCAACGTCACTAGTCCTCGGCTTGTGTAAGCTTACCCCTTATTCATATTCAACTGTCATTTTAGTTCGGCTTTAGAAAATACTCTATCATTGTCACTTTCATGACAACGAGATATATGACAGCAGATTTAGCAACCATTTTAGTTAGCTCAGCTTAGCTCAGCTTTAGAAGGCCAATAGGACACGAGTTTTGTCATTTTTTGAAACGACACATAGCACTTTTATTTTAATAGTTTTTCTTGTGTTATTGTGAGTATTGTTGTTTAATTTTGGTGGAATTTTAACCAATAATACTTAGGTCGTAACATAAAGTGTGAGCCATTGGAATAAATGTGTGTAAAGTGGTTTTTCTGAATGTGAAAATTCGTGTTAGGTTTTGAAGAGAAAATCCACCATTTTATTTTCAAAACAAACGACAGCCGACTTGACAAATGACTTGACTTGACTTATTTATTACAATTTTAACACTTGACATTGGCAAAATTGTCTGTCGAAATAACGGACACAGGCCATTATTGAAGAGAAGAAGAAGAAGGCCAATATTTACACCGTGTTTTGTCTCTTTCGATCGAATCTGATGACCCTGCTTGTCAAATCAAAAGACAAAACACAACTCTCTAGCTCTATGGTCCATATTATCGTATCTTAGTTTGCCAGCTGGTATAAAAAAAGCTTAGATATCAGTTTTGCACTATTCGTATTTTAATAAGCAATTTGAATAAAATCATAGAATGCAGTCTGAAAACCATTTGGTTCAGTTTGCATGATATTACAGTTTTGCGTGCGCCGAGTGTCGGATAAAAAGCTGTCTGTTGTGATCGAGATAAACTTTTAATCTGAGCTTTTAATATACCAAAAAAATTGCAATCAGCAAAAATAGATTGAAATCCTTGGACTTGTTTGGTTTTTCGTATTGAATAAATATTTGGTACGGAGTTGAAGTAACATGTTCGCTCTCATTTGTATTCTGTGATATTATATTTTCGTTTAAAAAATGATTGATTTTTGACTTCAATTATAAAAAAGTTTTCCTACGTATAAGATAATTTTTTATCCGTGCCTACAGACACTGGAGCTTATCAATAATTTGATGGTGTCCAAAACGACAGTAAAAATTTTTTAAAATCAAAAGTGTCAGTTGGGACACTGTGTCCTATTAAATTTTGTCCGTATCGTCAGCAATTCGTTTATTGAAGTAACTACTTAACCTATGGGTATTTTAATGTAACCTTATTAAGTTTTTACTAAATAGGAAAAAATACGGTTTTATTTTCATCTTCACTTCACTCACAAACATAATATTTTAAAAGATCAAACTGTCACACCTATATTTCCATGATCAAATAGATATAACTAGGCACTTGATTAATGGCCTCAGTATTTATGGGCCATAAATTAGATTTTAATCTTGCTTCCTGACTAAACAAAAATCTATTACAATGCTTTCACAATTTGCTAAATTAGCAATCCCAGGGTAGGTTTATGGGTGGTTTTATAGACACATGATTTTTTTTGCAAAATTGCTAAGTAGGATTCGAATCAGTTAGGAGTCTGCATAACAACCAAGTAACTGAAAAAAAAGCTGAAAATAGCTCAAATAATAAATCCAAGTTTCTGAAGTAGTTTTTCTTTGTAACAGTCCCTCTGAAATCCTATCTGAAACCCTTTTGTAGTACCTAACTACTGAAGTTCAGATGCAAGTGGTACTAACTTCTTTTGTGATGGTTCCAGGTGCCAGTGCTGTACGGTGCTGTGGTGGAAGGCATCGCGACATGCATCTGTCGAATCGCTTCCAAGTCTCTGGGAGATCTGAACCCACGCTTCTCCACTGCTGTCGACTCCTTCATCGGGACCTCACTTGTCGTTGCTGGTAAGACTTGCCTAGATCGAACGTCGATCTTAAACATAAATAGAAGCGGTGCCTACAAGCAGTGCTTACGTAGAAACTGCAGAAAATGCGCTTCATACTGTTCCATCGCGGGAATTGATCTCGTTTCAGTCAAACAGTCGTCTGCCACAACACATGAGGTCTTCGAAGTAACACTGTTTTGTTCAAATAATAAAAATATTGATTGCTTCTTACACGTTCTGTGTATTATTTGTTATAGTATAGCTAATAAAGCTCTATTTATGCGCCTCCTCAAAAGACTGAAGATTGTTTAAAAACCATTTTAATTTTATTTAAAGAAGTTTCTAAAGCCTTACGACTGAATAAGGTTTGCAAAGCAAATCTTTATAAAATCATTTAGTTTTGTTATCACAGAATCAATCTAAATCTTAATTATCATAACTTTACTACTTACTACGTCCTCACTTAGTTCTCACTTTCATTTTATTTCCACTTTCGTTCGCGTTAGGTTTTCACTTTCTTTTACTTTAACTTCCCACATGTTTCACAATTTTTTCACCTAATCCTTACTGCTCAATAAATTCTCCATTTTAATTTTATACTCACCAAGTTCTCACTTAATTCTCAGTAGGTTCACACTTGATTCTCACTTGGTTCTCACTCAATTCTCACTCGGTTGCAGGGGTGCTCACTAGGCACACGGTATTCGTGTACCGCTATCAGGACAATAGTGCCAATGCAGACCTCAGTGTTTCCATCTTTTGCAAAATCCATTTAGGAAAAGGTACATTAATGTAAAATTCAATGTCTACTAATGATCATTAAGCATCGGCTGGTTAAACGCATGATTGGTTTTATTCATCGATACTGCACACTGTCATTTTCAACATTAAATACCATAATTATATTTTTTTATACTTAGTGCGTAATAATTATTTCGATATTGTAAAGTTGTAGTCAGAAATCAGAATTATGCATTGGCACTTCAGTAAAAACTGTAGTTACCTACTTCTTTGATATTTGGTGTTTTTACTATAAACGGGAAGAACGAAAATTGAAAAAAAAAAAAATCTGACCAAATCTTATGTGCAATTGTGCATGAAGAAATCGACCTTTTAGCACATTGGCTCCTTCCCCTTCAGTCGCAATTTTTCTAAGGCTATATCTATCTATCTATCTATCTATTCAGCCTGTATGCACCCACTGCTGGGTATAGGCCTCCTCTTTAGTACGCCAGTCTCTCCGGTCCTGCGCGAGTCTTCTCCACTGCTGCCCAACTACAGCGACAATATCATCGGACCATCGGGCGGGTGGTCTGCCTCGTGGTCTTTGAGCGTCCCTTGGCCACCATTCCGTAATCGCTGTCGTCCATCTTCCATCATTCCTTCTTGCCACATGCCCTGCCCATCTCCACTTCAAGCTTGTGATCCGCATACCTATACGTCTACAACTTTGGTCCGGCGTCGTATCTCCACGTTGGGTATGTGATCGAGTAGTGAGATACCGAGCATGGCGCGCTCCATTGCTCTTTGTGCTACTTTTATCTTATGCATGTATTCAAGTGTGAGCGGCCATGTTTCGGCTATATACGTAACTTATTTCAAAACACTAATCATATTGACTTTATGGTATTCTTCTTTTCAGCATTTGATTACTCTGGTGGATATTTCAACCCTGTCCTGGCTACTTCACTGAAAGCTGGCTGCGAAGGTCACACCCTTATGGAACACGCCATTGTCTACTGGATAGGAGCCTGTGCTGGATCCCTTCTGTCAGTCTACATGTACAAACTACCAGCGATCCAGAAGTTCATCAGGGTTGATGCTTCTGCAACAAATGGAGACAGCATCTGGGATAATAAGGAGGATTAAGGAACTTTATTCAATATAATCTCTACCAAAATTCATTGTAATCTTAAAATTTTCTACTATGGGTATCTGGACTAGAAGTATTATGGTACGAAGTAGCCAGACTCAAAGCGAATACATTCAGATTATTTAAAAATAAAAGTCAAAATAGATCGGTTTCTTTTCAAATAAAAATCATCCATAGTGAGAAAAATAAAACAAAAACGTTGAAGATTCTTTTAGAAATTGTGAGTTTGTAACAAATGGTTGGGGTCTTATTTTGTCTATTATTCTGAACAAACGCTTTTATGAAAAATGCCTTGTTAATTTATTTACTCTAAACTATTCATGTAATAACGAACAAATTGAAATATTCTGCCGTTGATTTTATTGTGAAATATTGAAAATACCTGCTTTTATTATTACCTACTTTTATATTTTTGTTTTAAGTGCCTCCTGAATTCTAGTCAGTTTTGTTTGGAACATTTCGTATTGTTTTCCATGAATATTCCAACTATTATTTTATAATTTTGTGCCGCAAACTAATTAAATTAAAAAAAATATAATAAGTGCTACGTACTCCCATTGTAAATAACGTGTTTATTTATTAAAAAGTTGTTATAAAAACTATAGTTCATTATTTCCCATAATTTATGTATATTTAGTAACTACATTACTTACACAAACCTATTTAATTATAAATATGTAAATAAATATAACATTTTTAACACAACGCCTTCTAGTTCCAAACTAAGCAAGGCTTGTACTATGAGGACTAGATGGCTGATAGAATTATAACAGTATCATATTCCTCTCTGGGAAATCAAGATATTCATAGATCCCCCAGTGACGTCACAGGACCCCTCCCGAGATCGCTAGCGAACCTCTTATTACCCTGACACGAAACCGGATAGTCCCCAGGCCCCTGTATGGGATTTTCCAGCTTTATTTATAACTAGCTTCCGCTCATGGCTTTGGTTGCTTGGTAGCCAGAGCTTGGCAAGTTTTTTGTAGTTAAAATAATTTTAAAAAACTTGAAATCTATCAAATGCATTCCTCATTTGTGAGTTCTGTAGAAATACAATTTAACGAGCTTTTGCTGTTGTACGTAGTAAGTACCTATACTCGCACGTAAATACGTAGGTACCTAATCATAGTAATAGCAATGGACATGATTTGTCCATTGCACGCACCGTATGGGCGTTTTGACACTTCTACCGACACGACATCCGATATCGTCTGAGACCTAAAACTGTCAAAATAGACACTTTCGCATTGTGAAAACGTCTAGCACTGGCGGATCTAGGATTTCAGTTTGAATGGGACTTGACCTAGCAATTTAGAGATTTGCTTGACAAATGCTGGTCGACCCATGGGTAGATCTGAAACTTTTGAGGAAGCTACCCGCTGGATCTACTTTGGGCGTCTAGTTTCGTATCGGCACCGATACCGTTAGCATTGGCGCACACCTGACGACAAGACGTCGTTGTCGTGCCCGTAGTGACATGAATATAAATATTCTTTTAAAAAGCATGCTGTCAAAAGATGTGTTTTTCTTCATACGCTGTTTTCGTTTGTAAATTTTATACTGTTTTGATTTCACTATAACTGAAATAGCTTTTAAGAAAAAGCATATTGTAACGAAAAAGCTCTTAAAACACCTTGCTTTTCAAAAAAAATATAAATTTTCGCTCCCTAGCTACACGACGCGACGTCTTGCCTTCTGATGTTGTAGTTTGACGCTTAGTTCACGCAACTGTCATGTTGATTGGTATCATTTGTACTCGTAAATGCTCATTGCTCGTAGGTGTCAGAATCGGCCAGTGTGCAAAAGCTCTATCGAGCTGATCCCATGAAGTTGAACCAGTCGTTATAAAAGCTTTTAACAGTACTTTAAGCAAACATTGTACGCACTAATTATTACTGTGGTTCACTTTGAACTCTCTGAAGCGAAACGCTTTCTCCAGTTTTTGTAAAAGCGACGCAGGGCACGCCATGAAAGAAAAATATTATTTTACTCGCGGCAAAATGTTGAGCTTAATTCTTATTTATTTCTCAATGAATTTGCATTTTCTCTTCGCAAATTTAATTCAAAACTTCACTGATATATCTGTTGAGAAAGAATTCAGTTCATTAGCTTTGTGCATTCGAGAAGTTAGTAAGCGAGAATTATTCTGGAGTCCTACTTTAGTATTGGAGGTTGGAGAAAACCAAACAAATTCTAGAATTAACGAAATAAGGAAAGTTTTTGCTAAAGAAAATTCACCGTACATTTTAGTGGAAAGCTTAGTAAACCGTACATTTGATGTCAATGAAGCCAGCTATCTTATCGTTGGCTGTTTTGATAATAGCGACGCACTACTCAACTTCAACTTCAATACTATCCAGAAGAAAATCAAATATTTATGGATTCTGGACTATTCGGAAAATTTGAGGGGCGCTGATTTTCAAAGCATCGGATATAGAGTGGGAAAACACGATGTGACGTTTCTCATAAAAGCTTCCAACGCTGAATACAAAATAGAAACTTTTATTCCCACAATTGACAGGAAAACCTGCAGAGAAACTGTCGGGAACCCATTGGAAATAAATGCCTGTGAAGACGGTTATTTAAGAGAAAGTGTGATATTTCCATCAAAAAATCCAACGGACTTAAAGGGATGTCCATTCAAAGTCGGGTTGAGTGCATTCTTTCCGTTCGCAATAATAGAAAACAAAGAATCTCTGAAAACTTTCGACAGCCTCGAGGGCGTCTCAGTCCGAGGTATGGACGTGGATATTATAAAAATAATCGCCAACAATTTTAACGCTACTCTGGACTTATATTACATTTACAAACTTGAAGAGAATGGATTTATCGGCATCGCGAATTATATACATTTACTACTGAATGGCAGCTTGGATGCCGCAGCTGGGGGCTTCTATCGGATATATGGAGATATAGTGGAGTATTCAGGTGTATATGAGATGCAGTCAGTGTTCTGGATGTACACGGCCGACAGGCTGGCTAAAACGTGGCAGAACTTGATCGTGAACATCGACGGACTATATTTATTCATAGTATTCTACATAGTCTATTCATTCATATGGTACATAGTTTGTGTGTTTGATAAGGATGCCGTTTCTTTGAGACATACTTTACTGTACAGTTGGGGAGCGCTTGTCGGGGCGACATCGTTGGCAGACGCGAGGTCACTAAAGCAGAAAATGTTGAATCTGGTATATTTGCTAATGTGTTTGCATCTGTCCGTCTACATCAGCATTCAGCTGTTTTCCTACCTCAGCATCAGCGGACCGCCGGAGATTCTCAAATCAAACGAAGATGTTATGAAATCTGGAAGGATTCCTTTTTTGCACCATGTGGCAAAATATTTTGTAACAGACGAGAAATACGAGCGATTTGCTAACACCTCGCTGGACTGCGTATCGTTCATTGACTGTGCTGTAAAAACCCTTGAAAATAAAGGTCTCACGGTCATGCTTGAAGCGAATTTTCTCGACTATCAAGCGGATACAGTAGTGAACGACGAAGCGCGTCTGCTGAGAACGGCAGAGAACGTTCTTACAATTTACTTCGAAATGATAATCTACAAACACAGTGGTTTGGTAAACAAGTTTAAGGATATTACCGAAAGGCTTTTTGAGGCTGGAATCACGGGTCAACTTTTTAAAAACGCTATTGGGTTGACCAAACTGGATGTAGCAAAGAGTGCAACGCGCAATATCGTGTCCAACGGCTACAATTGTCAAGAAGGATGCACCATCAATTTTGTTCAGATTTCAGGAGCATTTTATCTGTGGGCTTTATGCTGTGGGCTTGCCTTTGCTGTATTTATTATAGAGCTGCTCTTTAAGAAGGATAAAGACAACTATGTATTGCGTTCAAATAGAGCCAGTTTGAAAGTGGAGAAAATATTGTGAACAACAAATAGAAGAACCTTGCACCAAATTACATTGCCAGTAAGTTCAGTAAGCATAGTAGATAGCGAGGTAGTTTTTGCTGTAAAACAAAATATAGTTTGAACGGGAGTTTTCAAGCAGTAAGCAGTTTATAGCTACTTCGCTGAAATCGTTTTAAAATTGTATTCTGCTTCGTCACGCAATTTTTACAAACTCAATTTCAATTTCCACATTTTCCTTTATATTTGATACGATCTGAATGAAATGGGTTTGTGCAATTTCACATCATGTTTACTCGAAATGGCATTTTCTTGTTTTTATGTGAGTATTTTGCGTGGAGTTTTTTAATATTTGTGTGTAGTTTACTTACAAAAAATATTTATAAATTAAAGTGTGTTGCTGTACAGAACTACGGGATGTTTTTTAATAAAATTGATACACATAAATATATTATTGTAATTTGTGATAGGTACCTACGTACATTTTTGTATATTTTGTAAACACTAGTAGAGTTATACCGACGTATAAACTTTTTTCAGACCTTCAACAAAACCAACTGGAAGCAGCCATTCCAATACAAATAGTGACTGAAAAAACCAACGCTGAAAGAGTCTCACAAGAGTTCCCACACATTCTCACCATGATACCTGACAAGGAGCCTTTGATAACGCAAGCAGTAGGGCGAAAACAAAGCACTGATGAAAAAAACCCTGTCAATTCACAAGAAAAACCTTTGAGTGAACTTATTACAGTACTCCATCAGAACACAACCAAAGGTAAGCAGAAAACCGACAAGAAAACATATCTATCAGACACGGAGACTTTGACTAAGGAACAGAAGAATCCAGCATCACGTGAAGAAAAGGCATATGGGCAGATATCTGAAGTAGTAGTTTCAGAAGAACCAAAAATATCAGATGTAAATAGGCATTCTACAGTCTTTTTGGAAGAACTCAAAAAAGCTGACAAAAATACAAGCCAGCATGATGAGATATCTAGAAAAGAGCAATTATTTTTGCAAAAGACACTTACAAAATCTCCATCACAAAGACAAAAGAGATCTTTACAAGAATCAGAGCAGATCGTTCCAGACCAAACAAACTCACTTGAAGGAGAGGAAATATCCAAGGAAGATTTACGCCGTTATAATGGACAATGGAATAAACAATGGAATGGACATTGGAATGAAAAATACGGATTTTACCACTACGATAGCGGGTATGTGGACTACAACGTTCCCTTTCCTTACTACAAGAGGCCAAGGAGTAAGCCAGTAAGTGTGCCTCATGGAACCGAGATCGCTGCTGCCCAGCTGTTCCCTATTCTAAAGAGTCTCTTGATTGGCAGTAGCAGTCTCACGGGACGAAGGCATAACCATAAAGGCAGGCCGTTTTGGAAAAAGCCCTGGTAACCCACGAGCAGGAGCCCAAACAATTATGGCAGTGACAAACGAGAAAATTAACAAAAAAACTTGTTTTATTATACCTACTCTTCTAATATCATCTTGGTTTATTACGACTGAAGATTTTTAGGAATTCTACCTAATTAGGAGACTGCCTTTACCTTACAAGATGTAAGTGTAAGGTACATGCAGTTTCTACAAAACCTGCACTGCGGAAAGAACTTTTAATTAAACTAAAGGAACCTCTGAAAAGAATCTTCCCAGATTAAAACTATTCAGTTAAGGGATGAATGTGACGGCCGCAGCTCCATCACAACTTGGAAACTTATACCTAAGGACTATCACAGTCCTCAGTGATGGTTCCGGAACGGATTCCACCTTTAAGGACCACTAAGACGTGGTGGTGGAGTTGCTTTTGTATGTTAATGAAAGGGATGACCAGAGATACAGCCCATTTAGCAAGTAGAAGCCTTAATATGAATAAGAGGGAAGTTTGAAAGTTTCAGGCATATGAAATGCACGACATCTTCATGTTAGTATTATAAATAATAATATTACAAAAATGGTTCTTGAGGCTGAAATTCCTACACTCGGTAACGTCAGACAAGCGTACCAATAATATAGGGTTAGAAGCTTTGAGACTGGCCTTCTGCACACTTGACGGAAATTCCGTCGCGGACCTTTCCCCACGGAACGTCAATACAATGTTATTGCTTATAAATTACAAATAGCGGGCACACAACGCGGAAGATCGGTCGTCTGGTCGTGGACGATCGTATGGTACCGGATTGACTCCCGCGGAAGTTCGGCGACGGAATTTCCGTCAAGTGTGCAGAAGGCCTACATCTTGATTTGACTAGATAAGTAGCTTTCTGACTAAATCACGATATGCCTACATCGCGTTAAGATGCACGCACATGTTCTATGAGGCCCTGCCCTGTGACGCTGAAGTCAGGACAAGCCTTTGACGCCGGTCTCGTTCCTGTCACATTACGGACGTATATTAATGCTCCGTTACAGAGTGAAAACGTTCTTTGAGTCTTTTCATGAATGCAAGCAAGTATACCTACTTACCTATCTATGCTTTGGGTTTTTTGCAAAACAACGTCCGTCACATGACGGCTGGTATCGTGTAGGATAGAATAGAAGACCGATTTAGTGTTGTCGAGCGCTACATGAATGTCACTGTTTTTTTGACAGCACTTAAAAACGACACTGTTATAGGTACCTGATTTAAACACTTATTTGTGATAATAATAATATAAGTATTGATAATCCCGTTCACCTCAATGTTACGTTAGTAGTTCTAAGGAACAAGTTTTAATAAAGTCGCCAGCTTTGCTCTACGTTGACCTTTGGTATGGATTTCATATAGTTACTGCGATGAAGATCATATATCTTCATAAAGTAGAAGCCCAAGTTAGAAGTTCACGTCTAGACACAAATTATAGACTGCTTTGTTAGAATCGTTTGTTATATTAATATAGTAGGTATAATATGGGCTTGTTACGGATGGATAAATAATAAATAAATATTCACGGACACTTAACACAACGCCTTCTAGTCCCAAACTAAGCAAAGCTTGTGCGATGGAAACTAGATGGCTGATAGAATACATACATACATTTTCTTTTTGTAAATACATACTTATAATACATAGAAACACCCAGACACAGAACAAACATCTATGTTTATAACACACAAATGTTTGTTCTCGGTGGGGATCGAACCCACGACCCACAGCATGGAAGGCAGAGCTACTACCGACTGAGCCATGACGCCTGTCTGATCTCATTTATATTGCTCTTTGAGAAGTCCACTCTGTGGGTCCACTAGCTAAAATGGCCGATAAATCTTTTGGATGTTCTTCTTCTTCTTCTCTTCATTAATGGCCTCTGTCCGTCATTTCGACGGACAATTTTGCCAATGTCAAGTGATCTAATTGTAATAATATAAGTCAAGTCAAGTCATTTATTTATTTATTTATTATTTATAAAATGTTACACATATTATCAACAAAATAGTGCCTTAAAGCCTAGGTAAGATTTGTCTAGACACTAGGTTCTCGTAGGTCAAGTCAAGTCGGCTCTCGTTTGTTTTGAAAAGAAAATGGTGGATTTTCTCTTCAAAACCTAACACGAATTTTCACATTCAGAAAAACCACTTTACACACATTTAGACTTGACTCATAATATTTCAAACATTTCACTTGACACTAGCAAAACTGTCGAAATGACGGATAGGCACAAAAGAAGAAGAAGAATAAACAGCTGTATCATCTGCTACATATGTATATAATATGTAGGTATATTTATTGGAATTTCGAGGTTTATGCAACTACTGTACCTAGGTATAAGTATTCTATTCATATCCGTTGATCTATAACAGCAAACATCGTTGAATAACCAGCGCTGTTTGGTAAGCCACATCAATGATTAGATGAATTTTACAGTGTAGTGTGCCTAATCAGCGGGTTCAATATTAAACTGTTCACATCTGTGATTGTTTACACAGTTTACTGTTCTGTGTATACGTACATAACAGTATTGAAATCCATTCCATATATTTATTGTACTTATCTAATGTTTTAGTTTGTGGCTGTTGTCACCACCGACACGACACGATATCAACGGGATTTAACGCTGACACGGTTATTAAGATTTTACTTTGTCAAAATGACGTCGAAAATTCAATTCACGCTGGTGAAACTATTTTTCGTTTAAAAAAAAAAAAAATACTATTTTTCGATCGAGATAATAAAACGCCTTCCCTATAGGGAAGGCGCATAAGGCCCCTAGGCCTTTACATCTATTGAAGATGATATAATACAGCGTCAGGAGGCAACCTATACCTACACTTAACGGGACACTGCAATGCCTGGGACAATGTTTAGATGGAGTAGGCTTGCCCAGCACCTATACCATCCTCTCAGCCTAGTCAGCCATATCCACAGGAAAGACATCGTCAATACGTGCGGAGCTGACTAAGCCGCGGGTTTTCTCACGATGTTTTCCTTCACCGTTAAGCTCGTGTTAATGCCCTAGGGCGTACATTACTTCTAGCAACAAAAGCTGCATTTGCACAATAAAAATAAGTTTACAATGATGTACGGTTCTCACAATAGCGCTTGTAATTTAGTTACACTGTCTCTGCAGGACAGTGCCGTTCCAATTTAACTTTGTTGCTTTGTAAACTTTAGCATTGCATCAAACTAGTTCCATTTTATCAGGTGAAGTTAAATGCTGACGTGGATGGAGTCCTAAGCCTCGCGTACCATGTATTTGCTGACGCTAGTACCTACCTACAACAAAGAGGGTTACACTGCGAGGTGATGCAGCGCTCCACAACCGAGTGGTCGATAACGTGCAGTTTAATTTTACTCGCTATTGAAATGGTACTTGACTACATTGAATATGAATTCATTTATTTATTTATTTTAACTCGTTCCCTGCCATACGAATATATTCGTAAAAAAAATCTATACCTATTGCCATCCATACAAAATCATCATGCCAAGTACCTATATACGTCATTTTTTTGTTGCCGTGAAAAAAATATATATGGTAGAGTTCTCATTTTATTTTGAAAGTTTTATTTCCAATGCCAACTAATCGATTCCCGTCCTGTTTACAGCCAACGCTTTTAATTTTGTAGGTAGCCTCAACTTAACATCTACGAATAAACTCGTAGCTGGCGCTGGATCCTAGATACGCTACTACGTATATTTTCGTAGTTGGCAGGGAACGTGTTAAGTACCTGAAATGCCTTTATACATATTTTGGCTTCTAGTATAATTCAAAGTACGACGAAATAATTCCCAGAATTTTTAGTGCCTACTTCTAGTCTAGAGCTTAATATTTCTTGGTCAATTACAGAAAAAAAACAAACCATAGTGTAATATTTATTTACAAAAACAGAAAAAAATAAACCTTCATGTAGTGCTAGCAAAAAACGTATATCAAAAAGCGGTGTTGAAACGTGTCCAAAAATGCAAATCGACTAACGAGTGGGCTATAATTTCCAATTAGGCCCCTTTAGCCGAGTGCAGTGAATTTACACGCCGTATTACACCGACTCTGGCCGAATAGTGTTTAAATTAATAATGTCTAGCTTTTTAAACGAATGATCCGGAAAGCGCAGCGAAGACTCACGGTGGACCGACGATATTGAAAGTCGAAGGGAGGAGAAAACCCAACATCGATTTTCGCGATGGAATTCTTTGAGGGAGGCTGCAGGCTGATAAAATAATGATGATGATAGAAATAATCTAGAATGTCTCTAACTTTATATTCTTGTACTCTTATAAGTATTACTAGTGGATTACCGAAAAAAACATACAAGCGAATTTATTTTTGAATTTATTTCTTTAGAGTATACCTACTACTAGAAGATAGCCGTGGTCATCTATCTATATACCCACTATTATAAAACTATAAAAAAGCCAAAATCTAAAATAAAACCTAAGGATAAATTAAATATGCAAATCTACTAAATAAACCATTCTGATTCCGAAAATCGAGTTTGTCTGTTTGTTTGTTTGCGGATCACGCCTTAACTACTGGACCAACTTCAACGAAACTTATGCCATGCGGAAGCCCTTTTTCCGGATTGAAACATAGGCTATATTTTATTGAAATCAATGACGTGGATTCTTAGATACAGGTTGAACTCTCTAAACCAAAAGCAGCTATTTGCTACGAGGTTCATCGTATGCTGGTGACAGATATTTTGGTGGACAGTTTCGCACGCGAACGAAATTCGCGGGTATCAGCTAGTATGCTATATGTCTACTCCATCTAAACATTGTCCCAGGCACTACAGTGTGTCGTTAAGTGTAAGTAGGCATAGGTTGCCTTGCCTCCTGACGCTGTGTAAATTATCTTCAATAGATGTAAACAAAGAATAATGTAATACGTAGTTCCTACGTAAGAAGAAGCGGGAATCACATTCTTCTAAAATTACACACTGAAAATCTCGTTTTGTATGAAACGTGATTCAAATTTTGACCCCCGTTTCATACATTGTTTGTTTTTGAAAGCACGAGTCTAGTTCGAGAGTTTCGCCAGTCTGGATGTAAAGGCCTTGTATGCTAGAAGACATTACTAAATGCTTCATCAAAAATTGCTAATTCCAAAATGAGGTTGTACTTCCCTAATATCCTATAAAGTTGGTACGTAACAGCTCGAAACGCAACGATAGCGCGTTCTAGAATCGGTACATTTTTAACAGCGACATCTAGTTTGGTTTTTCGTAAACTTTGTTTTAAGATGACTCATTTTCTTCCTTTATATTTATTACGGTATTTGGGAATAACCTTCACTTTGACTTCTTAGCTATTAAATGAAGGCGGTTAGAGTAAAATATATAAGCTGTCATCCGCGGCTTTGCTCGCGTGGTGTACGCATTATTTGGTTAAAATCTTTCGGTCTATCTTATAAATTGTTAGAGTAGACATTATGTCCTGATTACGTATGGTAAAGAAGACACAAGTCTACTCTAACTTTTTATAAGATAGGGGGTTTGATCCTAATTTTAGACCGTTTAGATGCGACTTTTCAAAATTCCTTTCTTATAGTTTAGGCTGTGCGTTGATATAGGTATATTCTTATCGTTCTTGGCGTCAGAAAATTAAACACGATAACGCTTTTGTGTTAGTTTTTAACCAACTTAAAAAAAGAGGAGGTTCACAATTCGGTAGTTTTTTTTTATGTTTGCTACCAAAGAACTCTGTCATATTATATCAATAAGCTGTTTTTTCTTCTCATTGATTCTTGCTTCAGAAGCTGTATAACACGCTGTTTGTTCCTGAAATGGTAACAAAGAGCAGATTCACGGAATCCAGTCTGCAACAGAGTTCAATAGCATAATAAGCTCTTGTGATAGATTTAGACAGATCTCGTAGATCGCAAAGCTGGAGCACGCCAAATCGATTCCAGGATGGCTGGCACATGTTTTTCTTTCTATGTACTTATTAATTATCCAGCAAATGCTGGTTCAACGGTTTGGTGGATTTTTCAGCCCCGTACTATGAATTCGGCGTTAGTCAACATTTATTTTCAACATAGGTTTTCATATCAACAGCTTACCCGACATGGTTAACCTGTTGAAACCCTCAATTCGAAAGATCTCTTTTACACAGTTTTACAATAATAACTCCTATTCTTAACTCAAGATTCCAGTTCACTATGCAGTCGTACCCTGAAGCACACATCTGCTGCTGCTTCAGGCTATGCCAATAATAAATGCCATTTAGTAATAGAACAACTAATAAGATAGTCGCTTTACTAAATGCGACTGTATTAGGCTCATTGCACATTATAAGACACGAGCACAAGACAAGACAAATTGTTGTATCGGCCATAAAAAAAATATCTTGTAATATGTACGGTCTCATATAAATTAATCAAGCGACTGAGTGTCTTATAAGACATTTTCTCAAAAGACACAAGAAAAATGTCTTTTAATGTGCAAAAGGCCTTATTAGTGGTTCTTTAGCGCCAGGATCTTGTGCTTGGGGTGCTACCCCGAACATGTGAGTGCCAAATCGTAGCCAAATTGCACGCAATAAAATTTACCTATCTGCCAATAACGGAAATTACTGTGATTCCTGAAGCACTGACCACAACCTTACAATATTAGATCACTGGATGAAAGGGTCAACGGTGACTTATGATGACATAAGTACCAGTCACACTGAAAAACTGAAAACCCAATCGAAATAATGGTCCGAGAAATAAATGAATTTGAATTTGAACAATATCAAACATAATTTTATCAACAGTTTTTAACTTAGAAGTATCTAAAATACGTGCAGCTCTTCAAGAAAGAGAGGAGGTAATTATCTAAGCATATGCATGCAGTGCACACGTGCAAATTTTTCACAGGCTTTAGGAGTGACGGATCCAGGATTTTCGTTTGGAATTGACTTGACCTAGTGTTTCGGCTTGGGGGCTTAATCCAATTATAGGGTTTTCCCTCACAATATACCTACTAGCCGTCCCTTGGGAGCTTTTAGGAGAGTCTTGAGAACATAGGTTTTGCCAGTTATAAGTGTTATAAGTTATAAGTCTCAGTGAATATATCACTTAAACTTCAGCATTATTTATGTACGAGCATTTCGAGTGTATGGCTCCTTGCAAGCCGCTTTTATAACGCGTGTGTAAAGAATACTCAAGACCAAAGATAAATTGATACTTCCTTACCAATTTGTGTTTGCAAACGCCTTTTTAAACAAAAAGACCCAATTTTTTCCACCATAGCGTTTGCATACAGCCGAATGTCAGTGGCTCTAGCAGAATATCGTCGTCGGTGCCGACGCGGTGTGAAAGCAGTCTAGTTCTGAATATATGAGATAAAATACTTACAATGTCGTGTAGGTTTCTTGTCGGTGACAGTGTGAAACGTCACACAAATAAGTAGCGGCGCGATCGGTGTGCTGCCTTGCGTAAGCCTGGCAGGTTTTCTGAACTGTTTTCATACTAAATCGTAGGTATTCTGTGACTAAATAGTGACATTAGAGCTTCTTGTTTTCGTATATCTGTACGTCACTTGACATTATGCTGGGCAGCGAAAGCAGTTCAGAGCTTGCGATACGGGGGTAGGTTTTTTTTTTTTTTAAATGATAAAAGTAATGGAACAAGCTGATAGCTCACCTGGTGTTAAGTGGTAACTTCTGCCTATAACAATGCATTACCTCACATAGCAAGTCCAATGAGGACGTGTCCTGTAAGAAAATGCACTGCGTCCATCACTCTGAGACGTAAAGATCTAGAAGTCTCATGTGTCTGTAGCCTGTAATTACACCGGCGCCTTTACCCTTCAAACCGGAACACAGCAATGCGACCATCGCTGCTTGGCGGCAGAAATAGGGACGGTGGTAGTACTTCCCCGAACGAGCTCTCACAAAGAGCTCTACTACTACTGTAGGTAGGTACAGATATAGAGCAGGTAAAGATAAAATACACCAATTACTCTTGAGTCGCATATCTACCCCAGATTCAATCGCCGGGATTGGATGCAAAAAATTACAAAAAGAACTTGGGTGCATGGATCAAAACTCAATTTGGTACAAAAATTGATTACAAGTCATGCGGAGAATACAAGGGACTTGCACTTGTTACGACATGTCAGTACGTGAGTGGTTTGTTCCATAGAGCTCCGTTTTGTGTCTCTTAAAGTAAAATAAAAAAAATAGGTTTCATTTAAATACGGTTTGCTACCTTGATAGATCTAAATACAGGTAAGGTAGGAAAATTAAATCTATAAGAAATTTTGAAGACGTATTCCGATATATCCAGTTATCAAAGAAATTAACGGGATATTTTGTGGCCTGTAAAAGGATAAGTGCGCTACGTTATTATTATTAGTCAAACATGGAACAGTCAGTTGTGTGAAAGATGATATGAATGTGAGAGGAGTACATTCAGAGTTGACGAATGATAGGAGTGAGTTGAAGAAGAAAACATGTTGTGCCGACCACACTTAGCGTGGAATAAGGGAAATGGTGATGAAATACGAAATGAGTTTATGTAAATAAAAAAATATATGTATATAATCTAGTTGTAAGTATGGGACGAACAGGGTAATATAGTTTTACATTTGATCTTTCTCAGTGAATAAAGGATAATAGGACATCATTTACCTGCTTGGGTTTGATGAGCTTTTCATAAGCTGCCATCTATTGAGCACTCCTTAGTTAGCTTCATGTTGCACCGCAAATTAAAAGCGATTTTCGCTCGAATCGGACCAAATCCGAACAACTTCGCTCCAATAAAACAAGTTCAACAACCCTGATTGGAGGTGGCAACAACACGAGCACGAACTTTGCTCATTCGGATCAATCGCTGGCTGAAGTGAGACTTCTACTTAGACTTTAGCTTCTGAAATAACTGCTCCGCTATTTCACGGAGCTGATTTCGAAGAAGAGTGAGCCAAAAGTGACGGACGCCTTTATATAGTCGATCAACAGGGGTAAATAACGTTTGGCGTAATTACTCTCGAATTCATAAACAATGTAGAGACTCTAGGGGTGGACTCAGTGGCTCCGTTAGATGGAAAACTGGTGCGGATAGGTACCTACACTTTTCAGCCTTCTTATACAAGAAAAGGTTTATACAAGGTTAGAATATTTACATTAGTCACTGGTAATTCTTAGCTCCGATATGTCAATCGTGAATTATGGACAATAAGAAATGCAGCGTGAAAGAACCTATTTTCAATTTAACAATTCCATGTCCATTTTTAGATCAATTAAAGCAGTCGGTGGTTCATAAGAAATGAGTGGTAGGTAAATGCTCATACAGTATACGATCATTTATCATAACGGCACCGTAATATGAAGATAAATGTTTTTAGAAAACCAAAAGGCTTAAGGTACCTCCAATACAACTTGTTTCAAATTGATTTTAGATTAAACTTCCGGGAAACAAACAAAAGTTTGGTTTAATCCGAGCTAAAGAGTTGCTTATTAATTAGTTCTGAGTTCGGCAGATGGTGTCGCAGCACTCAAAATAATGGAGAAGGATTATTGAAATAATGAAATGGTTGATGAAACTGAAGAACTTTTATAATTATTTAGCTGCGGTAGGCTGCGGTTGTCTCAGACTGTTGTTTGTTGTGTAAAACATGACATTTTTGGGACACTTTTTCTTCTTTTATTTATGGCCTCTGTCCGTCATTTTGACAGACAATTTTGCCAATGTCAAGATATCACTTGACATTGGCAAAATTAGATAGATAGATAGATAGAAAATTCTTTATTGCACAACTTAAAGTAGTATACAGGCGAACTTAATGCTAAAATAGCATTCTCTACCAGCTAACCAAAATTGTAAAAATAATAAAAGAAGAAGAAGAAGAAAAAGTAATCATATTTTGTCATCTTCCAATAAAACTTATTTTTATAAAAAACTTATTATTTAAAAAAAAAACTATTTTGGGGACTTGTCAAACCAACTGCTAACAGTCTAGGTTTAACAATCGTCTACATTAGGTATATCTGTCAATAAAACGCTTACTAACTTTGGACAGTGAATGGGTACCAATAGGAACACCACCTTAATATTTGATGCATCAAGTTGCAACGCGATCGAGTTTCGATCTGTTACGTTCTGAATTTAAAACGGAATACTATTCTGAACAATATAGGTAAAACCTTTAGAGTATTCCTTAGATATGCAAAGTTAGCTCTGGCTTGGCCGTTGCTATGACTCCGGATAAAACTCATTTTAGATTTTCGATAAAGAAACTTGAAGATGCAAAGTATTTTGCAAATAGAGTAGACATCAATGGATATCAAAGAATCGTCTGTTGACTGGACAGTGTGAACCTTGAGGTAGGTAGGTAATGCAAATACTGACATATTACATGTTATCGATACAAAAACGCTGAAAGATTTTGGTAAATATATAAACTAGCTACTTAACTTACATTATTTAAAAAAAAATTAAAACCGTTTCATACATGACGGAGTTATGAGGTAACAAACATAAAAAAGGGAACCTCTTCCTTTTTTGAAGTTGGTTAAAAATGCAACGAGAGAATCGATAGCATTGTGTCGTACATAAGCGTGTGAAAACAGCAGTCAACATAGATCTATAAATATTTGTTCACGTTATCACGATCATTTATCTTGCCCTCGACGTCGGATTCATTTGTCAATTGAATCAAATTAGTTTTAATTGTGTACAATGTCGCTGTTTGTTTGAGCTACACTATTCCATCTTATCATTAGTATAGGTACCTTGGAAGCTAATCTCTTTGAAGGTCTACTCCTTACGACGAAAGTAGAACTGTCCTTTTTATTTTTATGCTATTGTGTGTGTTGTGCTGTCCTTAAAATGTATTATTTCAAATACAATTCTGATAATTGTATGTCATCATCATCATCACCAACCTATATCGGTCCACTGCTGGACGTAGGTCTCTGCCAAGACGCGCCACTGAGCCCGGTCTTCGGCTCTTCTCATCCAGTTTTTGCCAGCTACATGTCTCAGATCGTCACCCCACCTAGCCGGATTATATGTGAATTAATTAAATTAAATAATCGAATTGCTAAGTGTGAAATCGAAAACTTCAAAATCTTATGAAACTAATTACTTACTTACACTGTAAGCTTAGAAAGTGTCATTTCCATGCATTTTTACGTATTTTCTATTGTGTTTATAATGTAAACTTGGTTAATACAGGCAAAAAGCTACAGCCAGAGAGAAAAGGTAAAAATACTGTAAATGATCGTTGGGGTACAATTCTTTCTTCATCTCGAAAATGGTTAGATTACCGAGCTCAATACAAGCCCCTCCGTTTTGTTTCATCCCATATTTTTTGCCATTCCAAGATGAATGATCTCAACCGCCCTTTCTGACAGGTAGTGCCACAGAGTAAATGAAAGTTGGTACACGGACCGACGTCTTTACTTTCACTCAAGACTCCCAATTTTTTTTTTCTAAATAGACGTTTAAAGTTATCAAAATGTCAGAAATGTCATGTTAAAATACTCTTCTTCTTCTCTTCAATAATGGCCTGTGTCCGTCATTTCGACAGACAATTTTGCCAATGTCAAGTGTTAAAATTGTAATAAATAAGTCTAGTCATTTGTCAAGTCGGCTGTCGTTTGTTTTGAAAAGAAAATGGTGGATTTTCTCTTCAAAACCTAACACGAATTTTCACATTCAGAAAAACCACTTTACACACATTTATTCCAATGGCTCACACTTTATGTTACGACCTAAGTATTGTTGGTTTAAATTCCACCAAAATTAAACAACAATACTCACAATAACACAAGAAAAACTATTAAAATAAAAGTGCTATGTGTCGTTTCAAAAAATGTCAAAACTCGTTTTCGTTAAAATACTCACATGAATCGTGTAGGCCATAAATAAAAGAAGAAGAAGAACATTATAATAAGATCGCTTTGTAGGCTCTCATCTAAACTGTACCTTCCTCAAGTCGAGAACAAAATATAGAGGTAGGTTTGGTTAGGCAGTACATACTGAAAATAATTATATTTCAGAGAATGCATCTCAGATTATTATATTTTATGGTCTAAGTAGGTAGGTACATGAAATGCATACAATTTCTTTTTAGTTTTGTTATCAAGCTGAGAAGGTTAAGCTAGAATTCGATATTTAGACTAAAATTCACTGTAAAGTTATCTATACAAAGCTCATTTTACAACAAAGGCCAATTCGAAGTGACTCAGGGGAGTGTTTTATTTGGTCGAAAAGGGACCGAAGTATTAAGGACCACATAATTGTTGTGGGAAAATCAACTTATTTCGTATCAACAGACATTTGTGTGCAATAATGTTATGAGAAGACTACGAAACGTCTACATCATCGCCTTCTTTTGGTTTTGTAGCCGGTTTTTACCGAAAGGCTGGAACAACATTTTTATCTTCTTCTTTGTTTATGGCAAGGTTTCTTCTTCTTCCTCTGTCCGTCATTTCGACGAACAATTTCGCCAGTGTCAAGTGATGAATTTGAAATAATACAAGTCAAGTCTTCGTCAAGTCGGCTGTCGTTTGTTTTGAAGATTGTGGTTCGCCGGGAACGTCATTTATGCAGACAATTTTGCCAGTGTCAAGTGAGATATTTGAAATAATATCTGTCGAGTCAAGTCTTTCCCTTCAAAACTTGGAAACGAAATCTATATCATTCAGAGAAACGACTACTTACCTACACACATTTATTCCAATGGCTCACACCTTATGATACGACCTCAAGTATTATTGGTTAAAACTCCACCAAAATTAAACAACAATTACTGACAATAACACAAAAAATTACAGAATTCGAATCCAACATTCTTATCGTATACCTAAGTAGTTTCATTCCACTTTGTTTTTGGTACGCGTTAGTGTGAAAAGGTAGCTATTTAGGATTAGCGGGCAGGAATGCATTCTCTAACAGAACCAATTATCTCTCATCAGGTCAGCCTCGCACCTTTTACAGCAAAAAACTGCGAAAGGAATTTTCATTTATTACACTGGATAGATTTTCCGTAGCGAGGGCGTTTGGTAAATAATATTTATTGCATTTTGACGACAAAGCCCGGTCCTCCCTTTGTTCTGAAGCTGCGCTTTTGCTGCAAACTGAATAATTTCATGCTATAATCATCTTGACGGAATACTCTTCTCCTTTTTTCTCCTCTACTCTCGACGTGCTCTTTGTTAGCCGTCCCGCTCTAGAATCCTAGACGAAGCGTCGAGGCTCCGATATCGACGCAGCCTTATCACTGATTCTCAGTTGTTACAATTCTGTCGCTATAGGTTTACTAATATGGTTGATAATGTGTTGTCATCGTCTCGCTCATCTGAGGTTGTTCACATACCTGAATGGCCGTAGATAGTACAGAATGGAGCGGTTCATACCCACGATCCGTAGCAGACGTCAGTCAGTGCTGGGACGCCGTCGCGTGCGGTCCTCTGCTTCGGGATAGCTGGAAGCCCGTCCGCGTGTGCGAAATTGTGACGAAAACGACTCACATTTTTAGTCTTACTAGTGAAGTTTAAAAACATGTGTGAATTTGTGTAGCGGTCGTGGATTATTTCATAAGTGAATTAAAGGTATGAATTTATTTACTCTGGTTTTGTTTCTAGTAGAAACGGATGCAAACGGTTTCCTTTTGGTATGTAACGTAAACCTGTTTTTTGTCTGGTCGACCGTGGGAAGGAATTTGCGATTCGTATGAGTTGACTTACATTTTTTGATCAACTGGTGTAGTATAGATCACATGATTTCATCATCTATTTTAGCCTGTCATATCAACTTACTTTCACCAAATGAAATCTTTTAATCTTTACAACGGGTTCCATATCAAAATTCATATTTTTCAATTTGTTATCATCTTCATGGACTGTAGTTTTTTTATTATTATTAAGGACTCCTTTTCTTTGAATAGTCTGTCTAGTAAGACCAATTTTTTTTGCTTTACCTACTTATAAATTTTGTTATTACTAGAAGGTACTTTATTTAGGTTTATTTAGACCTTGTCTATCTAGTTATAATTATCTTTTATTTCTTGTCTCCTGTCTATTACAAGATTCGTGCATAATGCCGTCCTCAAAGCATAATGGTGTTGTTTACAAATACTTATGACACATTAGTTACACTGTAGTCACATATTTGTTTATCCTGTTTATATTTAGGTACCTACCTACTGTATCTTATTATTTTTTATTTTTTTATTTAAGCCTTTGATTCTTTGTTTCCGTTGTGTTACAAAATATCCCTCAGTTCAGTGTGCCTTTTGGCAAAGGCCTCCAGCATCTTCCACTGTGATCTCTCTCTGGCAACTCTCCTCCAATTAGAGCCAGCTGTGAGTTTGAGATCGTCTTCCCATCTCCGTTGTTGTCCTCCACGACTTCTCTGGCCATCTCGTGGGTACCAGTCAGTGACCACTTTGCTCCATTTATCTTGACCAGTGCGTAACAAATGGCCGGTCCATCTCCACGTTTCCTGTATCTTGGTGGCCTTAAAATAATGAACGGTGCAACTCATCTTACATGGGCCGAGTTCACTTGGGACGATTTGACCACCGACTCAGCCTTTTCTATCCACGGGCCGCCTGCGATTTTTATAATATCGTTGTTAAAATTTAAACTCGATTAAGCATTAGAAGTATATTCACCTACTTTTGTTATCAATAATCAGTTACTGCGATATGATTGTGATTAAAATTTGATATGACTAAAGTAGTAATGTTTATTTAATTTTTTATTAACTAGGTGTGTCGCAATAATTTTAATCACGAAGATAATTTTGATCAGTGTTTGTAAATGTATGAAGCCAATGGCTTGGAACAAAAAATAATATAAAAAAATAGGAAAGTAATTCATGGTTTCCATGGTTTTATACATGACCCGGAATTTTTGCTCTCGACTGTACTGCTAGGTCCTACATAGATGTGGGTTAGTCTCAAAAGTTTTTTTGTTATAGGCTTTAGTTGTAAAAAAAGGGGAAATTTGATACTGTTTAGTCTCAAAATCCCCCTTTAGGCAAAATTACACCGTAACTGCTGTCACAGCACAATCTAGGACACTGACTACCCCTCTGTAGGTACTCCTTAATCGATACTCCAGCTTAACAAACTACTCAATTAATATTACCTTCTCGAAGAGTATCCAATATTCAAAACCACTTTGTAAACTTCAATTTCAGCTCTATACCCGTGGGTTTACAGTTTACATTTGTTTAACGAGAACTCTTACCGAACTTACTGAACCACTGAACATAATTTGCTTATTGTTGTAAAGTGTGTTGCGAACCTTTAATAAGAATTCTGGCTCAGAATTACCGACCAAAAAATATACACTCTTTTTCTGGTATACTTATCTGGGTAATTTTCGTGGCTCCATCATTTTGAAACTCGTGAGTTTTTATGCGCTTGCGTTTGTTGCATTCCTGTGTCGGGATAAAGTGTCAATTCGAGAATCCAAATGTCATTAAAATTTGTCGGTGATTTTTCGCGGTAACGTGCATCGAAGTGCGTCCAGTAAGTATACCACCCTAAATTACCTACCTCTAATTCATTCTTTAAAATGGAAAATAAAAAGTTCCGAATATCGGAGATTCTGTTTATTTTTGGTTTTGTTTCTCAATGGATATAACGGTAGCTTGTTTTTGTATACTACAGTTAATTACGAATTCCTCAAGAAAGTATAAAAAACCGTAAAAGAGGAAACGTTACATCTTTACAGTTGTTCCAATACTTTTTATTTTTACTCGAAACACAATTTTGTTTCTCTAAACTTGAACTAAATATGTACATACATTGAGGAACTATTATACGCTAGTAATATTAATTCAATGTGTACATAGTAGGTAGTTTAGTACATAAAACATTACTTACCTACCTACCAAATAGAATTCGTTTAGGTTATTAGTTTACTCCCGAACTAATTTACTCCAACCTTATTATTGCGGTATAAATTCTCATAGGTCAGCCCGCACTATAGAGCACTTATTTGGTACGACTTTTCAGGAAAAAATATCCAGAATCCCCCATTACTACATCGTAGCATGCTACGGCAACAAGCTAGTTTCAAATTCAATCAAAAAAGACAAAAATTAAGTAATATCGCACGCCGACCTCCTTATTAATACCACCTTTGGGTTAGCTGGCAGATAATGCTTCAGCATGCTACCCTTTGCATAACATATATGACAGGCGTCATGGCTCAGTCGGTAGTAGCTCTGCCTTCCGTGCTGTGGGTCGTGGTTCCGATCCCCACCGAGAACAAACATTTGTGTGTTGTAAACATAGATGTTTGTTCTGTGTCTGGGTGTTTCTATGTATTATTTATTTATTATTTATTTATTTATTAGTTTATAGACGAGCAGCTTTCGCTGTTATGTCTATGTCACACAGTGTTGAAATGTCTTTTATTTTTAGTCACTTTTTTTAAGCATTATAAGTATGTATTTACAAAAAAAAATTTATGTATGTATATATTCTATCAGCCATCTAGTTTCCATCGTACAATCTTTGCTTAGTTTGGGACTAGAAGGCGTTGTGTTAAGTGTCCGTGAATATTTATTATTTATATTTATTTATTATATTCCCTTCCGAATTATCTGAGCTTACCCCAGTTTTTGGGTATCAGGGTAAAAGTATAAACCAAAAGCGATTGCATGCGGTCACGTAGATTCAAAGCTTTTTGCGGTTATTTAGGCTTTTATCTCAATTGAATACCTGAGTCTGCCTCAATGGTACCAAGCAATAAGTAGATTGTAGTGTTTTTTGGCGTGCCTCACTGGTTCTTTTGTATGAGTTTCGGCGAGCGTCTTTTTTAGATTCGATACTACTTCTGCCACCAAGCAAGCACTCTTTCACGAAGAGCGTGAACTAAATCGTCCCGATTTGCTTGTCGGTCTAATGGACACTTACCTCAACAGGAACAGATTCAATGATACGGTTGATTACCTATGTGTGTGTGTAGGAAGCATCAAACCCACTAGGTATCTTATGTACCTACTTCTTGTGTTATTGTCTACCTTTGTTCCGGTTTTATCCGTCTGCCGAGGGCGGAATATTTCTAAGTCTGTGGTCGAAGTAGATGTGTGGGTTTGAAAATATTGTTTTCACAGAACCAAGTATGTTTGTGTGGGCCCAATTCTTTTACGCTAAGAGGTTTTGGTTGTATAAAACCTACACAGACGGATTTAAATAAACCACCTGATTTGAAAGTGGTGTTAGTAGCTCTTTAATCATTTTTGATGGGTCATGATCATCATCCACAGCCCGACTTCACCCACTGCTGGGTGTATGTATACTTAGACCTTTCGTTTTGCGCCATCCCGGAAACCATTGTTTGTCCGATCCGAGTCACTGAAGTTTTACCGTACAATAGATTTTCAGAAACGAATTTTGGCATTTTTTAGCCGCCAATGGTTCCATCGGGTTCATCTTTGATAAGTGAATAATTGTTTTGTATTTTCCACCTTTACGGTAGTTTTAGCCCACGTGTGTCTTCAAATTGCACAAACGGCTGGTGTGGGCATCAGCCCACTGCCACTCTGAATCATTTGGCTCGTAAAGAAGATTCATGATTCAGTAGGATGCATTTTTGACTAATTTAGAATTGACATAGGTTGAACTGACGAATTTAGAAATTATTTTGGTACTTATTACATTAAAAAGCTTAAACAAATAATTATAGTCCCTTTAAGGAGAACGCTATTAAAAAAAACTTAATATAAAAGTCAATGGCCACTGCCCTGGCTTCTTGTTTGGCCGCATAGTGCGCATGTAGGCTAACGCTCCGATATTATCAGAAGCTGGCAAGCATCCTACAAAATAGATTCGAAATATAGATTTTCTGGAAATCCCAACAATCTGAAACCCCACCCCTAGCAACAGAATAGGTTGGTACGGGTAGTAGGTATATATTCTTCATATTCCAGCTTAGGTACAGATAAACCAAGTTAGTTCACTGCCTAATTAACAGGGGTGCGGGACGTGTACGAGGGGGATTGCGTGGAGAGCGGGCAGCGGGTGCATTTTTGACGAATATCTAAAGGAAAATAGGCGATTTTTTATGGAGCTTGGTCCAAGACTAAAAGAGTTCTCTCGGGGTTGATACATAGTGCATTTGAAAGGTCTTAAAAAAAACTTCCATTCTTCATAGGTACGTAAGAATAAAATCCACCTTGTAGAAATCGAGTTATTCCTGAATAACAGTTTTTATCACTAGTTTACTTCGAATCCCATGCATAAATAAAAAAAAAATCGGGAATACCTCGATTTCTACAAGGTGGTTTTATTTTTCGTGTGTTTTGCCCAACAATATCACCCGCCCGCGCCCCTGTAAACTTCTTAGAGAAGATGGTTTACCTATAGACATTATTCAGTAAATTGGAACGGTATCCACAAAACCATAGCCAAATTCTCACAATAATGTTTGCTTGTTTGTTCGTCGAGGAAGCTGTCGGATACGAGACTGCATTTCGAGGTGTGAATTCGTGTTTGTTTGTACATTCAGACGGGGACCAGAAGCTCTAAGCACATAGAACTATCAAGCATGTAGGGTAGGCATAATCAGACCTTTGCACATGCACAATGTTGAACTAAACGGTAGCAGTGCCTAAATAAAATTGTTATGTTCACAACGTGTTACACTCGTAATAATCTATGGTTCTCAAGTTTTTTTATGAGAAAAAGTCATGGAACAAGCAGTTAAAGCACCTCTGGGTATCTAAGCGACATTAGAGCTACTCTCGACCACCGTTCCTAACAGGATCCACGGAATCTGACAGAAATCGTGTCATTGATCAAAATTACATAATTTCTGTCAAAATCTTGGTCGTTTGGAAGGGTCGAGAGTAACCCCTATAGATCTTACTTACGAGTAATTTCAGACAGGGCCATGGGTTTTATTTGTAAAAAAAAATTACAGTCCAAGCAGATTATCCAGTGATGTTGACCGGTTACAACATCATTGTTTTTTTTTGTTATTGGCGTTGCTCTCATTGTTTGTTGGATGGGTGTAAATGTAAATGATTCTGCTGAGACAACCCGTGTACATGTGAAAAGGCTGACGATCCTTCACCGGCTGGGCAGTGCTCTCCATCCTTCAAGTACCTAATCCTTATCTTCACAA
The DNA here is from genome assembly GCA_918843925.1 of Eulithis prunata. Taxonomy (NCBI): domain Eukaryota; kingdom Metazoa; phylum Arthropoda; class Insecta; order Lepidoptera; family Geometridae; genus Eulithis; species Eulithis prunata. The sequence continues at coordinate 7,720,218 of OU974021.1, forward strand.
CGAGCGCTTGACCACAACACTCGAGGGGCAAGAAGGCGGACGGAGTTATACCACCGGCTCCTAGACTATCTTAGGGTTGCCAATCGTTTGCAAATATATTTAGGTAACTATTTACATTTCAACATGAACTTATTTCGAGCAATAAATAGGTACTTTGACTTTGTTCCTTTCTTTTGACAAAAGTATGAGTGTATTACGTCGCCCTCTCACCATCCTTCAAATTAAGACCTGTGTAATATTAGTCGACTGACATACCAATAATGTGGGCATTATCACCCTTGGGATATCATCAAAGCAGCTCTAAAACAAAGAGGTTGTAGTTGTAACAGGCCTAATAAACAACATTGACGACCACATTCATAAAATTATCTTTGTTTTTTATGGTGTGTTAATTCATTCTTGGGTCTGTTATATCAAAATATAATTTATCCTTTAATGAATAATTTAGATCCATTAAAGGTATCACCATCGTCAAAAATACGGCCGTGATAGTAATACTTAGTAAATATAATCAAGTCAAAAAGCTTTTTTTTTTTTTTTTTTTTTTTTTTTAATCACTCTGATATTGCTTGTTATTTCGAGCACATTAGTCGAAATTACCTCCATTGTTTGATAAAACTTCTCATTCTCATTCTCACCTTACCTATGTAGTTGTAGGCACTATTAAATAATGTTAGGTGCGTGCGTCCCAAACTCCCTAGGGCACATTTATTAGTACGCACGCGAGGCTTACTTAGTTTTTTTTAATTAACCAAAGGCTAGGTATTTATACAACTTTATTAAATGTTTAATATTATATCTAAATTTATCACTAGCCTATTATTTTTGTCGTATGGTCGATACTTGTGACCATCAACCCTATTACAGCTAGTAAAGACTACACTCAAGCTACTCCCAGCCTTACGTCAACACATAAAGGCTCAATTCCCTTTACATCAGAAACAATAAATCCTGAGCTCAAAGCAATATCATTGCACTTTGCAACTTACACTGAAAACATAAAATCTAATTTGCTTTGTGCTATCATGATTGTGTATCATTGTATGCGGTCTGTGGTTTGTGACTGTTTATTTATAGCTCGAGTAAGGACTCCTTGGCTTGTGCCATTACGGTTAGTGTTGGCTATTCTTTTAAAAAAAAGTAAATTGTTACGAATATTAACCTACCTCAATAGGTAAAACCCCGTGTAAATAGACGGATACGCTTTTATACGAATAATAAAATCAATACAAGGGTAAAATGTCTCCTAAATACTTCCTATTCCTACCTATATACTATTATACTCCTATAATATATTACCAGAGGACGTGTAGCTCAGCTAGCTATGTCATTGTTCCATGCAACAGTCGGTACTTGCTTGAAAGTTAAATTATTTTACTGAACAAAAAAATATTTCGATATGAGTAGCTTTTTTGACACAAAATAAAGGAAAATGTTCAAAAAGAGACTTAAAATTAGGTCATAATAAAGTTTATTTTTTTTATTGTCGAAGATATTAACCCTCTTACCCAAGGGTTTAAACAGTGAAGGGCTAATTGTAACCCAACGTTTATAAGCAGTGTTTATAAGTATGGCCTCTAAGTTCTAAACTTTACGCTGTTAAATGACTTTGGATCTCATAAAACCAGAAATTTCCTACAAATTCTAAACACGACAGGACAAAGGATCTTCGTTATAGGCTTAACTTGCCAGCGCCCACGCGCCTAATATATTTAAAGTCTCCAAGTTAATATTAAGTGGATTAGGAACGAATTTTGTTAAAACAGGGTGTAAAAAGTCTTCCTGTGAACTTAACAAGACACAGAACCAGTTCCATGGGCGAATAACATTTAAAAACAATGAACATCCTCCGTACTAATATTATAAAAGCGAAAGTTTGTAAGAATGTATGGATATGTTTGTTCCTCTTGCACGCAAAAACTACTGATCCTATTTGGATGTAACTTGGAGTATTTTTGACCTGGATTAACACATAGGCTACTTTTATCCCGGAAAATCAACGGGACGCGAACTCTTCAGCAACGCCTGTCTTTCGCATAGCAAATTAACACTTCTAATCCCGCGTTGACGAAGTCACGGGCACCAGCTAGTAAAGTAATAATACGTTTATTCGAGTGGTACTATATGAAACTTCTGTTTCTGTTACTACAGACTGAGATCAAATCAAAATGGTTGCTTGAGAACACAAAAGGCGACAAAATTTGTCGTCGGTTTGAAATGAATAACGCCTTGAATGGAAGAATCTCGCTTTATCAGTGTAAGCATATCCTTATTAGCACTGCGTAGAGGAATTCAAATTATGTGCTCTGTCCTCGACAGTACAAACTAATATTTAATCTTTGTTTGTACCGTAGTGTTGTCATTGCAAACAAACGGATGGAAATCCGGAGATAACAAAGTTACGGTCGGCTCTTGTCATTAATTTTGTATCAACTTCGTATCCATTCGAGAGGACCTCTATTGGCCTATCAGTCACTTAATTTTAAGTAGTTTTTCAATATCATGGTTGTTGGTCTTCCATAAAAATAAATAAATAAATTTTAACTATCACAAATCTGTCACACATCTTCTTCTTCTTCTTCTTCTCTTCATTAATGGCCTGTGTCCGTCATTTCGACAGACAATTTTGCCAATGTCAAGTGTTAAAATTGTAATAAATAAGTCAAGTCAAGTCATTAGTCAAGTCGGCTGTCGTTTGTTTTGAAAAGAAAATGGTGGATTTTCTCTTCAAAACCTAACACGAATTTTCACATTCATAAAAACCACTTTACACACATTTATTCCAATGGCTCACACTTTATGTTACGACCTAAGTATTATTGGTTAAAATTCCACCAAAATTAAACAACAATACTCACAATAACACAAGAAAAACTATTAAAATAAAAGTGCTTTGTGTCGTTTCAAAAAATGTCAAAACTCGTGTCCTGTCACACATCACAGAAATCATTAAAAAGGCTGTAATTTTTTATGTATCACGCAATGAAAGTAAAGCAGCTGTCTTGCTGTACTTTTTTTACAAAATACAAGCAAGAATTATTTACATTGCCATAACAGAGAACATGCTTGAGAACTCTTGAGAATTCGAAATTCAAAATGTTACTCGAGTAGCTTGAGGCAGGCGTGTCAAAATAACGGTTGGCGAAACAGCGATGATGTTATAAAATGAATAAATTGGCCAAGGTATTTAGTTACGTCAAGCAAAAAAATTTGCATGGTAAAATCCTTGAAAAATAAGCTTCGTTCTTAGAACCTTCATAAATGATATCGTCCAAAAATTTAGGAATGTTGGATTGGTTCATGACAAGAAACTCGCCGCCAATATTTTTGTTTGGAGTGTCGTTGTAACCAAGACCGTAACTTCGTTTTCGCGCTTTTCCGTATTCTACGGTTAATCTACGGAAGCTTGCAATAACTGGCACATCACTGGCCATCCGTATTGTCTTGGAATGCCAGGTCAGTTCGTGAATAGTCCGTAGATTCTTGGAACAATCCCACTCGGAATTATTTGAGACGTAGTTGATTGAAATGGTGATTGATATTCATAGCGAGAACCACTTGACTTGGGCACGGTGGTTTCTTGGCACTTGGCGGTCAGTTGGTAAGCAACTAATAGGTTATTGTTACACCTAGTTTAGTTAGTTGATTGGTAAAGAGGCAATATTATGAACAACTAAACTAAGCTCTATAATCTGAGGAATCAATCATCATCATCATCATCAATATATATAAAACTCTTTTGAAGCTGACATAGAATCAACGCACAGCCTAAACTATAAGTCCTAGAGGTACGAAATTTGGAGGGTAGTATCCTTATATAGTGTAGGGGTGCACTAAGAAAGGAATTTTGAAAAGTCACACTCTAAAGGGTCAACGGAACGCGAGCAACGCCGCGGGCGACGGCTAGTGCATAATATACGCCAAAAAACAATGTGTCAGAAATGGAGTTGTTCCCCGTTCTCTTACGTTACGAAGCGACGTTTTAGTAATTCGTCAAAGGGCTTATTGCATTGCACACGTAAAATTGAATAGAAAACTCCTTGCGCATACGAATCGAACCAACGATCTTTGGATTGGAGTTGCCACCACTAGACCACCAAAGATTCGGTGAATAACACAGAATAACTGAGTAGATAGTATGTCAATTTGGAAAGGAATGCTCGCTCCGTTCTCCTTGGGTGGTATTTGTAGAGACCACTTTTTATACGATTTTATATTCCACATTTTCTGTATCCAAAACTAAATTACATTATAGGAAGTTGCAATGCACTTCTTTCCGCTTCAATACTATTGTATAAACCAAAAATTAAATATTCGAAGAAGATCTTATTATTTTTTATTCAATTTGTTATATTTAAAATCCGATAAACGAATTAGAAGGTAGGTACGTAACAATAGGACTTATCTAGACATAAGTCCTATTGTTACGTACCTATCTTCTATTTCGTCTGTTGTCGATGACATAGGGTTGCCAACTTGCACTAGGAATATGTCAAGGTTTTATTACCAGCAGCTTTTGGTCTACATAAAACTGCCTATCAACCCTAAACTATCGGCCTTAAAAATATAATCAATAAGTGCCCTTTAAAGCATGACATTTAAAACTTATGCAATAATTGCGCAAGTAGCAAGTTCTTGTTTCCTGTCCGTTACAAAAGTAATTACTCTGACATTTTACAAAAAGGTGTATGAGGGAGGCATGGTGCATGCAACGGAAAAGGTCGGATATAGCAAAAGGCAGTAGCCAAGTCGGTTTTTATGATGAAATTTATCTAAACTCAGCAAAATGTGGTAGTGGACATACAGTCAAGTCAAAATGCTTTTATTCAATAAAACCTCACTGATCACTTTGAATCGTCATAAGGTTTTGTATTTTGCAGTGTTTATTTATTAATTAATCTATTATTTATTAATTAATCTAAGATTTATTATTTATAATTTTTTTTTATATTTTTTTATTGTTTTAAAAATATTTAACTTATTTTGTACTATAGCACTAAGGAAACCACAAGGTTTATATGAATAATGCTACATGAGTGTTAGCGTCGATAGCCTTACATTAGGTAGGTAGTTACTAGTTAATTATTTATTTATTAATTAATCTAAGATTCACAGTTTTTTAAAGGCTACTCGTATCTATTTTACATTATTCGTCAACCAATTTGAATCTATATTTTGTAAGTCAATAATAGTAAGTAGGTAGTAATAAAAAGAAATAAATTTTAAGCACATTAACCTATGTTTCTCGATCTAAAGATGGTTGGCAGAAAATGCGTTTTGCAAGCAACTTGCAAGAGTAACTGGAAAAGACGTCATTCACTTACACGACATTGCGTATTTTGCTTTTCTGTGGTGTTACGATCAATAGAACAGTCCCAATGAACTGCTATCATCATCTTCATCATCATTTTGATGATGAAGGCATATCAAATTGAAGTCAGTTTTTCCAGTTTTTAACGTTATAAATTATGTATCGTATACATAAACTTAACTTTTGTTCGTGCAATAAAGTTTTTTAAAAAACCTTCATCAAAATCCGTACATGTTGTAGGATTATAATTTTTGCAAAATTAACTTGTTTCTTTTCATTATTACCTATTTATCAGACACGGCCGTGGCGGTGTATGACTACATGTATGACGGCACAGGCCTTGGACTGGCTTCAGACTAAATAGCCTATTGTAATGGATCTATTACGTGACTCAAAGTGGGCAGGTGTGGGAAAATTTACAGTGATTTTCATTTACCACCAACTGGCTAGAAACAACTAGATAATTAGACAATTTTGTGTACTCTTCGCGTAGGATCTTCTATTCTCGAACTAATAAATTAATTCAAGTCTTGACAGATACAGTGCTGCCCCTTTTTCATGAAAACGATGAGCAGCTTTTTTTTTATACAATATAGGCAACCGTTTCGTTTCGTCGTTGTTTGACCACAATCTCACCTGATGTTAAGCAATGACGTGGTCGACGATGTAGCACGGTTACCTAGAAGATATCTATTCACTCTTGTAGTGTTTGTGTCTATTCAGTAGATGCATTACTCTATCTTACATACACAAGCGGTTAGGTAGCTGTCTGTGTCAAGCTTCCTACCCTGTCACTGTCACCTGTAACTTGGCGGGATGACACCGGGAAAGGGAGGGAGCGGGGACACGTGAAAAAGATGGTGGACGGAGGATACCGGCTTGGTGTACGAGTAAGCCAGAGTTAAGTGTAAAAGTGGATTCTACAACTCTACTCTTGAAAACTTCCAAATTATAGTCATTAGCTGCTACGAGTACTATTACTAATGTGACATCTAATCAAAAATTCTAAAAATAACTGATTTTATCATATCTCTTAACAGATTTACTAGGTATATTGACAAGCCTCATAGCTCAGCTCTACTTTCCGTGCTGTGGTCGGGGTCAATCCGCATTGAGAACAAACATTTAATTTGTGTGTTGCAAACATAGATGCTTGTTTTATGTCTGGGTGTCTATGTATTATAAGTAGGTATATAATTTATATAAAAAATAGTATTTTATTTTGTCTCGCTCTGTTTATTCAGGAAATAGAAACTGCTTCGCAAAACGTCCTCAAAAATAAAATGTTTAAACGGAACAGTTTATATTTTATTCATAGAAGATATTTAGATTTGCATAATTTGTTTTTCATTCACTGTGCTCCGGGGAATTAGCGTTGAGTCGAAAAACCGGTCGATACTGGCTGTTGACACTGTTAACGACACGACACCGTCACGATATCGGCTGAGAGCTATCTCAAACATAGTGAACGCTGATATTTTTGTTTTGAGCAACTGAAAACGTGACATGTCTTAATCGTGTGCGTCGTACCAATGTGCAAACTCCCACTGGCTGTTTTCACACTGCTACCGACACGACTACCTACACAATATCATGGGAGAGCTATAGATACCTAAATGTCATACATTTAGTACTGGAATGTACTTGCTTTCACACTGTGTCGGCGACGATAACGATATTTTTGTTCAAGCTACTGAAATATCGGTATCGTGTAGGTGCGTGTATCGGGTTTATGTTTATGTTTATTTTCAGCTGATGTTTGGATATTGTCTTACAAAATAACCTACCAAGCAAATATCCCCGAATACGTCGTTACCTACACTGTGTTTCGTATCTTTTGATCTAATCTAATTCTATCTGCTTGCGCGTTTGTCTAATAACGCGCTTGGGGACGCTTTCAAGTATTAACTATGGCTTTCAATTATTGAGCCATTTCTGCTCTCTTGGGCTCATCAGAAGCTGAATTAAAGAATTAATTTAGATCAGTTGAGCTATCTATAAATCGTTTGCAACGGTTTGTAGTTAGCTCAACTGTTTCATGTGTATTTTGTAAATATTGTAAATACTGTAGGTAGGTATTAGTTGTAATTTTCTTTGTGATTTTTCATTTGAATGCAAAGTAAAAATTAATTCATAATTCATAAATTTTTATTGCTAATTTGGATGAATAAGAGATTTCAAGGTTTTTACAGTTGATTTCTATCATAAACTAAAATACCATGATTAAATTAAAAGTTTTCTGTGACAGTTTCAGACATTCAATCTATCTACATTATAACGTTGGCTTTGTTTAGAAATTGCTTTGTTTTGAAATACAGGGTGGAGATGCACTAACGACATTTGACTGAAAACACAGTTAGAGATGAACACCATGTAATCCCAACCATGTAGCTGGGCCAAGTCTAAAAGAACTCTAGGTATACAACTGGATATTTTTAGACACCTAAAGACATAACTTGCTTCAAGTTCATTTGCACAGTTCCACTGCACAGCTGTTTGAAAACTTGGTAAAAGTGTAGGTGATTGTGCAAAGGGGGACACAATGAAAACTCCCGAACTGAATTTAGGCCTTTAATTTCGTTTTATACAGTGATTTTATAATTTTGGGTATGGGAACAATGCTTCGCCGTGGCGTGAGAAAAATGAAGTGACAGGTACTACACAAAAACACTTAGCACCACTTATAACTAGGGAGACACTAGGCACACTTGAGATGCATTGCTATAATTCATAGCGTAGGCGTTAACATCTTGGCCCCGTTGAAAAGCCTTGGTTTTCAACTATCTAGCTCTTCTGGAGTAGGCAGGGCTACCAGGCGGACTAAAGGGCGTCGTACGCATCCTCTGGTAGTGCTGACATCAGCGACGCGAGGTACTCCGTCATCTGGTCCGTGAAACAATCGGGAGATTCTTCCCAATCTCCAGCATAGTGGCGGGACGTCATCTTCTTGAAGAAGAACCAAGTCTCCTACTTGAGGACTTGAGGAGTTGGTCCTCCACTTGTTGCGTTGCTGTAACTCAGCAATATATTCGCGCTGCCAGCGCTTCCAAAAATGTTGATATATTTGCTGCAGCCGAGCGTAGCGTTGTAGGTTGTTAGGGTTGCAGTCTTCCAAAACAGGTGATGGCAGAGCAGTAAGAGCCCGACCAATGAGAAAGCTCCCGGGAGTAAGGCAGAGGAAGTCATCGGGAGAGGAAGATAGAGGACATAAAGGACGACTGTTTAATATGGCCTCTACTTGTGCAAAAAGAGTAGATATTTCTTCGTAGGTTAAATGGGAATTACCCATGACACGCTTGATATGAAATTTTGCGGATTTTACTCCAGCCTCAAAGATTCCGCCAAAGTGAGGAGCGTAAGCCGGTGAAAATACAAATTTAATTCCGTCTTCACTTGCAAAATCAGACAAAGAATTAGCATTAGTTTTAAAAAATTGATTAATTTCCTTTGCACCTGCTACAAAATTGCGTCCGTTATCGCAGAACACTTCAGTTGGCCTGCCTCGACGTGACACAAATCTGCGAAAAGTCATGATAAAAGCGTCCTTTGAGAGATCACTTACGGCCTCAAGATGTAGGCATTTATATCGTAAACAAACGAAAAGGCAGAGGTAGCATTTTATGACAACAGCACCGCGTCCTTTTCTGTTGAGAATAAAAAATGGACCTGCAAAATCCAAACCTACAGTTTTGAATGGGAAACTAGGCGTAACACGTTGAGATGGCAAGTTACCCATCATAGGTTTCATTGTCTTTGCTTGGAGTCGTCTACATTTAAAGCAGTTATGAAACGTGCGTCGAGCTAGATGTCTACCGTTGATGGGCCACACAAATTCCCGAATAGTTGCTAGCAGGAGTTGTGGTCCAGCATGTAAATTTCGTTTGTGCTCGTATTCGAATATAATTTTTGTAAAATGATGATTAGCGTGCAAAAGCACGGGATGTTTTTTGTCGAAGTTAAATTCAGAAGCGTCCAATCGACCACCGACGCGTATGACACGGTCATCGCTATAGAAAGGAGTCAATGATAGAATGGGAGATTTGGGGCTTAATGATTTTTTGTTGGCCAATAAGTCATACTCAATAGCAAATGATTCTTGTTGTGATAACCGACATAAACCAATGAATGAATCATTCAACTCTTGAACCGACAAAGAATCGGTGAAACGCGATTTATTTTTTCTTGTATTATTTATAAAACGCAATATATAAGCAAATACTCGTTTTAATTTAGGTAAGCTAGAATATTTCTGGAATTGTATTATAGGATCAGTATTAGTTGTTAAGTTAGTTATAGTTGAATTAGTTTTAGTTTCTGGTAAGTTAGTTAAATCAATTTTAGTTTTTAAGATAGGCCAATTACACTCTGGTTGAGATAGATAAGGCGGGCCCGACCACCACATTGGTGCGCTACTTATTTGATCTGGAGAAATTCCTCTAGAAATAAGATCTGCGGGGTTGACAGCTGTTGGCACGTATCGCCAAGAAGCAGAATTTGTAAGCTCACAGATTTCTGAAACCCTATTTGAGACAAAGGTTTTCAGGTTTTGAAAGCTGCTTTGCAGCCAGGCTAGAACAATTGTGGAGTCGCACCAATGCACCTGGGCTTGTATATCGCACCTTAAAGATTCACGAACGGCCTTACATAGTTTAGCTGCCAATAAAGCAGCACACAGCTCGAGCCGTGGGATTGTGGTTGTTTTGATGGGAGCTACCTTAGATTTGGAACAGAGTAAAGTTACAGTGACTTTATTATCAGAATCTACAGAACGTAAATATATGCAAGCGCCATATGCATTTTGTGACGCATCACTAAAGGAATGAAGTTCTACTGCTATAGGTGCGTCGCATAGTACATATCTAGGTACGTTGAGATTAGATAGATTAGGTATAGCTGTTGCAAATTTGTTCCAATCCTTTTGAATTTCGTTAGGGATTGGATCGTCCCATGACAGCTTATGCAACCACAGCTGCTGCAACAAAATTTTAGCTTTAATTACGCACGGACTTAACAATCCCAAAGGATCAAAAATTTTAAATAGGGATGATAAAATTCGTCTTTTGGTTAGGGTATGATCATCTGATGGAGGTGGAACCTTGAATGGAAAATGCAATAGATCAGTAGATGGATTCCAACCTATACCCAGCGTGGAAGAAGATTCACTTACAACCAGCTTATCATTTGAGTTTGAAGAACTTGATTCTAATATAGAAGGTAAGTTGGTTTTAAACTTTCTTAGGTTAAAACAGCCTTTCTGCAGAGCTGCCGACACAGCTTGATGTATGTAGCGTAACTCGTTGTCGTTGCTAGCTCCTGTTATTAGATCGTCGATGTAAAAATCGTGTTGTATTATTTGTTTAATATTAGGATCGGAGCATTCTTCACCTAATTGCCAGAGGCAGCGCGTACTTAAATAACTAGAACTTGCCATACCGTAAGTAATAGTATTCAGGCGCAATGTTTTGATAGGTTTTTTCTCATCTTCTCTCCAAAGAATGAGTTGAAGATCTCTATCACCCCCACTGTTTATGAGACATTGACGGTACATCTTTTCGACGTCACCGGTAAGAAGGTATTTGTATTGACGAGCTCTTATTAGAATGGAGAAAAGTGAATCTTGCATATTAGGGCCTACCAAAAGGATGTCGTTGACAGAATACCCAGATGTAGTTGGAGCGGAGCCATCAAAGACGACTCGAACTTTGGTTGATTCGCTACTGTCCTTGAAAACAGCATGATGACATAGAAAATAAGAATTATTGGGTTTGGCTATAGGAGATTCAGAGAGATGGCCAAGGTCAGCATACTCTTGCATGAATTCTACATATTGTGCTTTGACTTCAGGTTGTTTCTTGAATCGCTTCTCTAGATTGAGTAGTCGTTTTTTGGCTAAACTGTAGGATTCCCCGAGACAGTCAGGTGAATCTTTGAGAGGTAGCCCTACCGAGAACCTACCGGAATCGAGGCGGGAGGTGTGAGACAAAAAGTGAGCTGCACATGCCTTCTCGCTCTCACTTAGTTTGGATTTTAGGGGAACTTCTTCAAGTTCCCAGAACTTTGTTAATTCTTGATGGATAATATGATCCTCATATGAAATGACGGAGTGATTGCATTGTATCGTATTATTGTATAATGTACTATTTGCATGCATAGGACCTGAAACAATCCAACCAAACTGGGAGCTCCTTAATTGTGGACCATTAGGACCGAGAGAGTGTTGCTCGCGGCCAAGAATATCCCAGAAAAGATCGGCACCGATGAGTACTTCAGTCGGCGCTGGTTGGTGAAACATGGGGTCTGCGAGCTGAAACTCGCTGGATATTTGTAATTGTTTTGTATCGATAGGAAATCTTGGAATGTGACCCGTTAGTTGGGGTAATACTAGGAAACCTGCGGTGACATTGAAACGGCTGACTAATGACCTCAATTGTGCCACACAGGATTCTGTAACCTTACCGGTTTGCTGGTTACCTATGCCTATAACATTTACCTGGCAGTCGGTGTTGGATGGCAATGACAGTTTCTCCTTGAGAGACTGCGTTATAAATGAGGACTGGCTGCCGCAATCTAATAGAGCACGAACCCTTTCCGTTTGGTTCGTCCGAGGATTAGCCACCTCAATGAAAGCGGTAGACAGCAAGACCTGGTTTGAATTTTGCTTCGAAAAGTTTGCTATGGTATTATCGTCAGTGTTGTCCGGGACGGCCGTGACAACACTGGAAGTAGAAACATCATTAGTATTGGATTGTTTATGTATCAGAGTATTATGTCTCCCCTTGCATTTGAGACACGGGCCTAATCGGCAAGTTTGTACTCTATGTCCGAGCCTTAAACAATTGGTACATAATTTTAGCCTATGTGCTTCAGCGATCCGCTCCTCGATGCTCTTCGCTAGGAAGGTAGGACAGTCATAGATGCGATGCCCTTCATGACAAACAACGCATGTCATATGCGGTGAGGAAGCGGTTCCTTCATCATTGGCGCAGGCAAACGATTTTGTAGGTACTACTCGGTTATTGCTTGGATTAGTGGACGCAGTCCTTTGATTAGGTTGAGTGGACGCAGTCCTTTGTGCAGATTGAATGGATTTATTGGAGTTCCGGTTTATAGATTCGAGAACGTCAGCGCGATCAGTTAAGAATTTATAAAACTGCTGCAAACTAGGTACCACATCATTCAACGCGCTACGACACTCCTCCCACTTGAGAAGAGTATGATTATCCAGCTTGGAACTCATAATATGGATTATCAGGACGTCCCATTGGTTGGTGGGCTGCCCGAGGCTGGACAATGCGCGCAGGTTCTTTGTTATGTGATCTACCACAAATCTTAAAGATCTATCAGATTCGCGAGTTGCAGGCTGAATACTCAACAGTGAATTTAAGTGATGACTTATCAACTGACGCTTATTATCATAACGATCGCATAATAATTTCCATGCATTGCTATAGTTAGCGCTGGAAACCTCTAAATTAGAAATAATGCGCGCCGCATCACCCGTAAGATAGGATATCAAGTAGTGAAACTTGTGTATAGGTGCGATGCGCTCGCTGGTATGTATCAAAGATAAGAATGTGTCACGGAACTCAAGCCAACGGAAGTATGATCCGTCAAACTTCGCAATTTGTATTTGAGGCAATTTAAATCCTAATGATTCACGATGATCGACATTGCATTGAGCAGAGGATAATTGACTCGAGTTGAGGTCCTTGTAATTGCTATCATCATGCTTGCTCGAGTTGTATTTTTGAATGATGTTTTGAGCTACAGCAATGTTTGAAATGAAAAGCTGCTCAATGTCATCTCGCTCATCGATTTCGGTTGCTAGATTACCACGATTTGAAACCTCAATCTGACTTTGCAAGTCGTCAAAACGATTAGATAGGGACTCAAATTTACCAAGCTTAAGTGTTAATTCAGCTAGCTCAATTGAACTTAAAGTTTCTCTTGATTTTACATGAGACAAATAGTTTTTAAACTTAGTAATTTGACCCTTTATGGAGCTACGTTTGACAAATAAATCAAGTAAAGCTTGCGAGTCTTTCGAAGTAGTACCAGCATCACCTACCATCGCGAACAGAATTCAATGTATAACTTTGATAAATGCGTAAAAAAACAACTTGAAAGTAAAAGAATATTTTGTAAAGAATGTAGGTCAAGGTTATGTTCACTTACATAAAATAATAAAATGTTCACGGTGATAGAAATGAAACTCTGGTACAAAAGTATGAAGACAAAAATTGAAAATAAATAACTCAAGTATAGTAATGAATTTAGCTCACGCTCCTCGACTTAGGCGTCACCTTTGCGGGAACCCGACCGAGCTGTTCCCAGCTGCTGAAGCCTGGCAGCTGCAGGTCTGGAGTAGTCCGTAAGTGTACGTGCGAATGCGCAACGTTAGCCTGGAATATTTGGCGAAATAGCGTGAGTTTATTGCAAAATAAGCTAGGAAATTTTGAACAAGGTTATGAAATGGATTGAATGTCACGTCTATGCGACATAACCTTTTAATTAACCCTAACTGCAATTTTATTTTTATGGTGAATTTACACTTTATATGGAATGAATTTATACTTTGATTTTAATATTTTTTAGCATAGGACAATAAACACTTCGATTTTAGAGGTAAAAAGTGAAATTTGTTCAAAAAAATAATGGCGTGGATAGAATAAAACTTCATAGAAAAACTGTAAAATAAGTGTTTTAACGATGAATTTAATGGAATAGATGATTTGAATTAGTTAAATTAGCACTGTATAAAGATAATTGACACAATTAGTAGACCACAAAACTTAGGGAACATGTAAAAAAGTAATCGGGAATTTTAGGTTGGAAGTTTGTATGGAATGACGGGACAAGTTTAGGAAGGTCACTTATCTGCATTGGCCTGAGCTGCGGCTCGATGCTGATTGCTGATCGATGACCGGCGGTGGCTGCAATGGATAGGCCTCCAGGAATCCCGAATATTGTATCTCGTAGCTGGAACGGTAGCAGCGGCTTCGGCGCAATAGGTAGCTGACCGATTGTATGGCGGTGCGGGTTGACCGTCCGAGCTTTTTGTAATTTGCTGTATTTCCGAAGATATTTGCAGTTCTTGGTACGGTCGCCAGATGATTGTGCAAAGGGGGACACAATGAAAACTCCCGAACTGAATTTAGGCCTTTAATTTCGTTTTATACAGTGATTTTATAATTTTGGGTATGGGAACAATGCTTCGCCGTGGCGTGAGAAAAATGAAGTGACAGGTACTACACAAAAACACTTAGCACCACTTATAACTAGGGAGACACTAGGCACACTTGAGATGCATTGCTATAATTCATAGCGTAGGCGTTAACAGTAGGTAATTAGTTCATGAACTCATTGAACTATCCAAGGTTCTGGAGCTTTTTAAAATGACTAAGTTCGTTATACCTTTAGTGGCATATTACTGACTAACCTTTAAATAGCTTATTTGTTAGTAAAAGGGTGGTGGTCACTGACAGTTGACAGTGCGAAGGTTAAACTTACACGCTATTTATAGTTTAGTAGGTACAAATAAACTGGCACGAACCAAGTATGTACTAACCTTTCTTCTTCTCTTCAATAATGGCCTGTGTCCGTCATTTCGACAGACAATTTTGCCAATGTCAAGTGTTAAAATTGTAATAAATAAGTCAAGTCAAGTCATTTGTCAAGTCGGCTGTCGTTTGTTTTGAAAAGAAAATGGTGGATTTTCTCTTCAAAACCTAACACGAATTTTCACATTCAGAAAAACCACTTTACACACATTTATTCCAATGGCTCACACTTTATGTTACGACTTACGACCTATATGTATTACTAGCTGACCCGACAGACGTTGTCCTGTCATTCAAACTCTTACTGTCAAAGAACTGACAGTTATTACAAATGTGACATTAAAAAAGTTTTCATGAAAAAGGTTAAGGAACTTTCACCCTCCACCCTTACAACCCCTTACAACCCTTTTTTCGCATTAAAAAGTAGCCTATGTCCTTTCCCAGGCTTTAGACTACCTGAGTACTAAATTTCATTCAAATCGGTTCAGTAGTTCTGGCGTGAAAGCGAGACAGACAGACAGACAAAGTGACTTTCGCATTTATAATATTAGTATGGATTATCATGTGATCTTATATAATTCATTTGTATTCGCAAATCATTCAAATTGTCTACTGATTTGTTGAAGCTAGATGCCTGATTCAACCACCCACGTTGTTAGCAACGCTTTGCGTGTGGAAGACGTACTTATACTTACTTAGGTACCTACGTAAGCTTTTACGAGTGTAATGAATTGAGCTCAATGAATATCTGAGGCCGTTTACCAGCGAGGTTCTAGGATCCAGAAGCCATAACAGATTTTTTTAAAGATTTTGTGTAGAGAGAAATATATTACGTAAATACTTACTTCTACAAAGAATTATCGTTATTTTGACATAAAGGCAGACAAAAAACATTTTTCAAACCACACGATTTTTTTCTAATATGAAGGGGAAATGCTCTTTCAAAAACACCTAAGCACCTACTATTTTGTAACTATCACTATTTAATGTTAACTTCCACAACTAATAGCTGATCAATTTGAACTGGTCATAATTATCACGATGACTGACGACATAATCATGATCAATAAGCTTTCAATATCTTATCGTCATTTCCACCGGACTGACCACTTCATAGCTAGCACGAACCGGTGCTAACCGGAACCGGAAGGGCGATAGATGAAGATGATTTTGCCGACACAGGTGTACCTTACATTCAAATGAAGGTAGCTGATCGAGGGTTGATCCGGAGATGAAGCGACTTAGTATTCAGATCGGGTCCGTCGGCGGAAACCGACTACCGTCCCACATACATCCACCATGGGACTGTACTGTGTAGCAGTATGATAACTCTTTATCCACTATGAAACAGTGGATTTTGGCTTCATATTTGTTTGTGACCATGTGTTTCTGACCTTTTTTGTGAAAGCTCGCTTCAAAGAATCTCATTATGATTAGCCATACATCCATTACGTTTGAAATCCACCAATAGGGATCTTTTGTTGTCATATTAAACGATTCCTATTGGTGAATGTGACACACAACCTTAGCAACGTAGCTTAGTTCCATCTAGTTCCATGCTTAGATCTGGTCGAACGATATACCTACCTACAAGCATTTATTAGTTACACTCTGTCATGTTTCTATCGATCGAGATTTAATCTGCTTGTTAATACAAAAGACAAAACACGGTGTAACTATTTCAAGCTTAAATTATATTCCCTAAAATCTTTGATTATTCCATGATTGAAAGTATTCATACTGTATACAGTGTATACCAGTGACTGTGGCCAGGTATTGCGAAGTGGGAGGACCAGTTGAGTCTCCACGGATTAGCGCGTCACGCAGATGGCGAGATCGCATGACAAGGCATAGTGGGTACAGTCAGCGACCAAAATAGGAGTGGATGCGATCAATCAAGCTTTGATTAGGGCTTTGTGACTCATTACGCCACCGTAGTACTATATTATTATTTTATTCTGAGCACCACGCAGGGAAGTCGCGGGCGGAAACTAGTAGTTTAGTATGCGGTAGACAATGGGCCCGTCAGTTGGTGCATTTTTCTAAACTAATTTGACAGCACTAAAACAGCTGTCTTTGTCGTTTCAGTTCATGAGAAAGGGATGGCAAAAAATTTTGAGTTGTCAAAGGGTTGTTTAGTAAAATAAAACAATAGAATCGGGTACAATGTAGTAACAATATTGCTCTAATCATAATGTTACATCTAAATAAAATACTACTTTTGGGATAGAATTTTTATACCTAGAAGAATAAAATTTAAAGTTTCTAGTTTTCAGTAATTTTTTTGCTGTAACTTTGTTTCATCATTATTAATGATGTAATGATGTTGACTGTACCTACAGTAGGTACCTAGTACTGGTTAGGTATGCCTACTAGTCAGGTATACTCGAGGCTGACTATGTTACAGCATCCGGTTATGTTGTTTGTAAATGACTTTATGATTAGTGCTGATTATGATTTTATCAGCAAAGTTGAACGAAGGTGGACTAAAAATGGCACCAGAATTGCCGCCTTTGTGTTCTGCCTACGTTTTATTTATTACTAGCCGTCGCCCGCGGCGTTGCTCTTGTTCCAGACTCTTTAGAGTGTGACTTTTCAAAATTCCTTTCTTAGTGCACTTCTACACTATATAAGGATACTACCCTCCAAATTTCATACCTCTAGGGCTTATAGTTTAGACTGTGCGTTGATTGTAAGTCAGCTTCAAAAGAGTTTTATATATTTAGATTGATTTAGCTTCTTAGTCTTCTTAAAGACAGATCACCTGTGGTCTAGTGGTTGAAACCACGCCTTTCAATCTTAAGATAGTGGGTTCAATAAGTACCTACATGGACATATCTTTGTTCTAGCAGTCTATCATGCAGTTCATGCAATCTATCAGTCTATCTAAATATCTTTGTTCCGGCTCTAGCAGTCGTTAAGCCACGACGGAGGCCTTAAGGCGGCCTAAAAACTGCGTCACTAACTCATCCGAGCTTGCTTGCTTTTTATATCTTTGTTAACCTCCTATCATAATATCCTTATACATACAGCCTACACTACCTGCCTAAGTACCTAGGTTCTTACCAATACACTACCTACCTAAGTAATTAACTAGGTTCTTACTTACCAAGAGTGAGTGCTAACACTTCCGTCATCATCGCAAATTTCGTCAATTTGCGATGTTCTTCTATCTAAAAGATCATTGTCAATTTCACTCATCTTTCGTTGAAATTAAAAATATTAACGCATCAAAAAGCTTTCAATGTGTGTGGTAATTTACAAATTCGCTCATAATATTCTACACAACCGCAATGTTTACTTTATTTTTAACCGTCCGACCATCCGGGTAGCTAGAGGAGTTATATATTGAGAACTATGGACCACCACTGCAGTGGCTGTGCGTAGATATTTGGGCTAAAATAGAAAAGTAACTACAACAGTAAGAAAATTACGGAAGTGTACTAATTTTAAAGATTTACATTAAACCAGGTTTCAATATTTTCGTAAACCTTCTATCACACTTTTTTAGATTGTAAAAACATGGTTCTAATTAAAATTGCTAACTTGTGGCCAAAATTGTTTTTTTCTAAACATAAAAAAATACAGTCAATCGGAAAAGTTTTACTACCATCATTTTATTACGTAGTATTTTAGTACCTCCTACAAACAAACCAGTAAAAATAACCACCGCGACGTTGACCAACTTTTCAAATAACGTAAAACTATAACAGAATTTCAATCGTCATAATGCACTGCTGTACACTCGCACGCACAGCGCTTCAGAATCGTTTAAATTGAAAGCCTGTAAGGGCAGCTCTTCAAACAGTAATTACACGTTTTGCTAGAGTGGACACTGGACAGGTTTCAGCGTTTGATTATTATTTTTTGGTGAATAGGCCTGTACATCTATTGAAGATGATTTATATAGCGTCAGGAGGCAACCTATGCCTACACTTAACGGGACACTGTAGTGCCTGGGTCAATGTTTAGATGGAGTAGGCTTGACAAGCACCTATACCATCCTCTCAGCATAGTCAGCCATATCCACAGGAAAGACAAGGTCAATACGTGCCGAGCTGACTAAGTCGCGGGTTTCCTCACGATGTTTTCCTTCACCGTAAAGCTCGTGAATTTGGTGAATAAGCTTTGGTAAAAAACAACTCTAACCAAAATGAGGTTTACAAAACCGATAAGTAATTTACAAAATGTACCACTAGCCTACGTAAACCAGCTATTAGCTGTCTGTACCTTAGCATTAAAATGTATTTTGAACCAGCTACCAATTTAAACTTCGATTTAGAACTTTTTTGGCTTCATAAATGACAAATGTGTATGAATAATGTATGTATTACGCAAACCATTCGAGAAACTGTTCACTACGCAAATGTTTTTTTATGTTTTTTAGGAAGTTTTTTTAGCGAGATAGCTCGGTAGCCACTAGGGTCACTACCTACCTACATACACCTACCTATATATAGTTTTTAATTTTATGTTTTGACAATTAAGCGATTACAAGTTTACAACTGCCTATAAGTTTACCAAAAGAAAACCACTTTTATTCTCACTTATACCTACTTAGTTCAATTTGCGCATTGTCTTGTAAACAATGGACTACTTACGTTATTGCAATAAAGCTGTACATTGCTTTCTTTTTACTTTCATTGTTTTTATAGACAACGGGTATCACCGTAGTGTAGCAAAAACGGGTAAAAATGACAGTTATCAAGAAAAGTAAAATTGATGCACTAAGCGTATTTAACGATGAAATATATATTATTAAATAAAAATAAAAAAGTTCTTACACAAAAATATTGTATACACATATTTTTGCAAATTTTCTACCTACAGCCTAATTTACTTCCAGTTAACCTTTGTGTGATGGAAACCATAATATTCAATTAGTGATACATGCCTATATAGGTTTTAGCTTAACAGTAGGATACGGTAGGGTAAAGTATAGGGCTCAAAAAAATCAGACTTAAACATGTCTCAAACATAAATTTTAGTACCTAGTGAAAAGTTAGTAAAAGTATTTTTCCCATAGAACACTGTCAAAAATCTTCCTCAATCTCGAGCATAAAATCAGTAGAATGATCATTTATTTTAAAAAATATAAGTGCAATAATTTTACAGTGTTATTTATAGCTTTGTACCATGACAAAGGTTTTACGATTCCGCCTTCGTACGTCACGTAACAAACCGAACCACAGAATACATTGTACCTACCTACCAAACGCAATCGTGTGCAACTTTCACCAAAAAAACACGTAACTTTGAACTGGTTATATTCTCCTTTATGTTGGTAATAATAAAGTCTATTTTGAACACTTTTTGCTCATTCGATTGTAGAATAAGTTGAAAACGGAAATGGTGTTTTATGGCTTTATTAATACGGTCTGAATTCAATTACAGTTTTCTTAAAACCTTATCATATAATTTAGTATAAGTACACTATTGTATGAGTTACATACTTAGCATTATTGTATAATATAATATTAAGTTGGTTTAGGTAGATAATGTTTGTGGTAAGTATAAAAAAACACATCCACCAAGCCGAGCAAATAATAACCAACCAAACAGATAGTGCAATATTTTTTGTCTCACCGCGGGATTTGAACTTGCACCTCTTTTGTGTTCCAGTACCTCAGAGATCGTTCTAAAGTTATAAATTTGGTTCATTTATCAATTCCTATCCTGATATGAAAATGCAGTTACGATTCCTGAAAATGTATTTTCAGTGCATGTGGAATAGTTTCTTCACATGTAAACGGTTGCTAGCGATTTGCTTCCGAACAATGGAAAAGTAAAGTTTAAATTTCAGCAGTTTATTTATCATCAATCATCAATCAACTCTTTTGAAGCTGACTTAGAATCAACGCACAGCCTAAACTATAAGTCCTAGAGGTATGAAATTTGGAGGGTAGTATCCTTATATAGTGCAGGGGTGCACTAAGAAAGGAATTTTGAAAAGTCGCATCCAAAAGGGTAGAACGCGAGCAACGCCGCGGGCGACGGCTAGCTTATTATAAAACTTTGGAACAAACTAACTAGTAAAATAGAACAGTTTTAGTAAGTAAGTAGCAGTTCAGAGATTGAAATAAAGGTATATCCTTTCAATATTTTTACTGATTAAAGCAGTCTTTTTATAAAAACATAATAATACGTAGGAACAAAATATAATAAGGTGAATTTAATTTTGATAGTGCTGCCTTGAACTTCTTTTACTAAAGTTAGTAACAATTTAAACCATTCATTCATTCATTCAAAAATAGGTTGGTAGTTTAGTTACCGTACATCAGCCGTGTACATGAGAAAAGGTACCTACATAAGTAGGTATTTGTTCTTGCAAACTTCTATGTTCCTCTCCAGAATTTAGTATGAGTATGAACCGTGTGCGAACCGTTATTCGCATCACGTGCACATAATATCACTATTTATATAAAATGTGATATGTAGTTTGTTTGAATGTTAGTAAAATCATATTTTCAACAGAAGATTTTTTTTATGATAAAAGTAATGGAACAAGCTGATAGCTCACCTGATGTTAAGTGGTAACTTCTGCCTATAACAATGCATTACCTCACAGAGCAAGTCCAATGAGGACGTGCCCGACATGAGGACATGTTCCGTGGTTTAACGTTAAAACCAAGAAATATGTAAAATTCTGTATTTTCAATAGAATTAAAAAGCAATCATTATGAATTCACTAAAAGAAGATTGGGACAGATCAATACTTTCCACATCCCTCCGCTGCCATGTTCCAGTGCGAATGCTTCGCGTTTTACCTAAACATAAAAAATGTTTTTCACAGCTTCCGCATTTCTACAACCTAGAGACGAGTATCGTCCCGCTTTGTTGAAACTTTAATGGTATTTTTTTCTGTTTGTGATACTTCGCTTTTCATTTGAAGTGGATAGCGCTGCGAGCCGCCATTTTTTATTTGCTAACGGTTTTTAGCTTCTAGTTTTATAGCTTGCAAAATAACGTCTGTGAGTGCCTTTAGTTTTGTGATGTTTTTTATGAACTTTGGTCTAAAAAATACCTGCCGATTTTAGAACTCGTTTACAAGAACGTTCTGGAACTCCTGTTAATCAACTCGCTGTTCGTCTCTTTCGATCTAATTTGAATGTGCTTGTCAATGTAAAAGACAAAAGACGGTCTAACTATTCCTTCCAGGCTTATCTCCATAAAGTTTCTTAGGGTTACGATCCCGTATGGTTTGGAAACCCTCATGTTGCGACTTTGTCCGTCCGTCCGTCTGCCACAAACCGTATTATTTTTCATTTGAGTTGGAAAGGCGAGACTTTCAGATTTATTATGTACTAGCCGTCTCCCGCGGCGTTGCCCGCGTTAGAGTGTGACTTTTCAAAATTCCTTTCTTAGTGCGCCCTTACACTATATATGGATACTACCCTCCAAATTTCATACCTCTAGGACTTATGGTTTAGGCTGTGCGTTGATTCTCTGTCAGCTTCAAAAGAGTTGTATATATATTGATGATTGATGATGATGATGATGATGATGATACCTAGTAAATATACCTTTTATGTAAGTAGATAAGAATTCAAACGACACAATTTGTAGGAGTCTCATAAAAGTTTTGTTTGTAACTGACATAACGTATGAGAGATTCTCATAAACTTTAGAAGAAGTTTTGAAATATGGAGACACGAAGAACTTTAAACTTTGAAGTTGTTTGAAGTGGACTCGGGTCTCTAAAGAAGCGGAGATCGTCAGTGACGGCTGTAATGTCACAGAATAAGCAAAACATTGTGATAAAAATCACTCGTAAAAATAAAGGTGCATGTCCAGAATTGTCCCTTTAATTGGACTATTTCGAAGAATAGTTTTTTTTCTTATCTACAGATACCTCAGCATAAGTTTGAAATAGTTTCACACTTTTTTTGTCTTTTTAGAGAATTTCTTTGTAAGTGCATAATTAACAAAAAATTGTTAAAGCATGTCATTTGTAAGTCCCGTAGTCTTCCTTTGAAAAGTCTTACAGATACAACGTATAATGTATATTTAGAAATAATAACCTTGTTCACCTTAGGTACTTATTGAGGATAGGTATGTGTTAGATCTGTTTGACGGCTGCAGTCATCGACCTCTTGTCTCCTCTTTAGATGTTATTGAACGTTTTACTAGCGTATCTGCTCTAAATTCTATAAGTATTTTCCTATTGTATGTGAGTAAGCGGGTTATCCTCAATTTATATTAGATACCTACCTACTCTAACCATGTTTCGTGGCTTTATAGAAGTTTCTTTGTTTGGTGTGTTACATACATTATTAGTAAGTGCGTATATTGTTGTTTTCTTAAGAAACAGTGCGTCAAATTAAGGTTAGTGTAACGTCAGTCGGTTCTTTGCGGCCAGTGGGCATAGTCTTAGCCTACATTCTTTATACACTGGTTGGTTTGTACTTAGTGTAAACTAAGTCTGGTTTTTTGTATGTATGTAATAGTATACCTATCTTAGATACTCGAAAACACATAATATCAAAATTATACACGTTTGTTACCAAACTGGCTTGATTTTTTCATTTGAAAAACATTTTGTTCTTCTATAAACATTCGTAAAAATTAACTGTGATTTTCTTTTTCAGGTAAGGTCTATTCTAATCATTTTAAAAGTACCGAACCTACTTACTTATTAACGCAAAAGAAAAGCTGGGTAAGTGTACGAAATATCTCGAGGAAAAGACGAAATAATTTGACATGAAAATGGCGTTACAGATGTTGGAAATCGGTGTACCTACATTCTACCTAAGAATGTCCAACTAATGTAGAAAGACAGACCTACATTTATTACTTACTACAGTCTGATAAAAATTCAGTTATACCTTTGTTACACTAATGTAACAAGAAAAAAGTATGATCCATTACATGAAGGCCCTTGGGGCGTTACAATATGAATGCTTTTAAGGATAATAAAGCTACACATAGACATAGAAGAACTTGCCGTACCTAAGTGTGGTATATCACTCGGTCTGAGTGCCGCAAATCCTTTCCAATACCCAGTTAAAAACTCATGACAAACGACGTTCTTTTTGTTAGAAACTTGCCGCTGTGGATCGATCATGGCTAGGAATGGAAACTGGCTTGATCGAAGATCTGGAAAGAAAATCACTTGCAGTTTATAAATAAATAAATAAATATTCACGGACACTTAACACAACGCCATCTAGTCCCAAACTAAGCAAAGCTTGTACGATGGAAACTAGATGGCTGATAGAATACATACATACATTTTTTTTTGTAAAACACCCAGACACACAACAAACTTCTATGTTTACAAGTTTTACAACACACAAATGTTTATTCTCGGTGGGGATCGAACCCACGACCCACAGCACGGAAGGCAGAGCTACTACCGACTGAGCCATGACGCCTGTCAAAGTTTGATATTGAAGGATCACCCCGAAAGCCTTATTTTGAAAATAGACGTCAGTGCAGGCTTCAATTAAACGATAGCCAGGAGTTCTATTATTTCAGAATATTTTTGAAGGCTTACTTGAAATCTTATATTTTTATTTTATATAAAGTTCACCGCACGGGTCCCGCTAAATCTATACAATATTTACACAATCTGACGACAGGCAAACCTGTCTGGAAAACTCAACAGAATTCCCATGTAAATCGGAAATGGTCTGTGTATGACATTCCAGTTTCCCACCGAGCGCAATATTCCGAAAGTATTTTCCTTTATAAATAACTGTCATGTCGAATTTTTGGGGACCATTCATCATAGGAACTTGTCGAAGTTCCTTTATTACGCGAATGAACTGAGATTATAGTTGGAACTTCTTGCTAAGCGAAACCATTTGGAAGGTTACTTCTGAAACTTTTAGATCCTAGATTCTAGATACTGACTTTTCAATAAAAGTTAAACTAGATTTATTGTCACTGTCGGCGATTTATTTACTAAGGGAGTACAATTTCCATCGTCTGGATATAAAGTTACCCATTATCCTTTGCCTAATCATACAAAACGTAATGACGATTCAAAGTGATCAGTGAGATTTTATTGAATAAAAGCTTTTTGATTTGACTTGACTTGACTTGCTTATGTAACCGAAATAGACATGAGTCAAACTTAATTTTTGACATCATCATTCTTGACATCCTCAAGAGTTCAAAGTAAGTACGTACATCAATACATTTTGTTACCTAGGTCTCCCGACCAGCAGGATGAACCCGTGTGCTGAAAGGATGCAGCGTTCCTCTTTCAGAACACAATTCATTCAATTTACAACCAAGAACCAATCTTCGTCCAATTGATTTTATCAGTTTATATCTATGTAAGGTTAGCTATTTGATATCTGTTTCCATTTCCTGTAAGACCATCTCTATGTTTTTCTAGATGTAAACATATCTGGCTTATCTGCATTCTACATTATGCACAAATGCATGGTATCTACCACGTAATAGTTGGTAGATGCTACCATCTAAAGTAAACTGTTGAATTCCGAGAACAATCTGTTAATAGTCTTCCTTGAATTACTGTTTTCACACTACCACCGACACGATACCTACGCGATATCAGCCAAGAGCTCATCTTATCAATTGAATCACCAATTCACCATCCCATAATGAAAAACGTCAAATTTTTACAACTTTAAATATGACGTTTTACACTTGTCAATAGGGAGTTTATCTTACACTACAGTTTTATACTCTAGCCCTTCAAAGTTCAAGTCATTGTCATTGGATAGAGATGACAAGACAATAGATTTAGCAGCTATTTTAGCTAGCGGAGCTTTTAAAGATAAATGACTTGGACACGAGTTTTGACATTTTTTGAAACGACACATAGCACTTTTATTTTAATAGTTTTTCTTGTGTTATTGTGAGTATTGTTGTTTAATTTTGGTGGAATTTTAACCAATAATACTTAGGTCGTAACATAAAGTGTGAGCCATTGGAATAACTGTGTGAAAAGTGGTTTTTCTGAATGTGAAAATTCGTGTTTGGTTTTGAAGAGAAAATCCACCATTTTCTTTTCAAAACAAACGACAGCCGACTTGACAAATGACTTGACTTGACTTATTTATTACAATTATATCACTTGACATTGGCAAAATTGTCTGTCGAAATGACGGACATAGGCCATTAATGAAGAGAATAAGAAGAAGATAAATGACTTTTTGCACCTGATCTCATGTTATCATGTCGTACCGACGCCGACACCGATAATTTTATTCAAGTCACTAACATCTCGGTTTCGGAGCCGCCCAGTGTGCAAATACCCAATCGGATATTAAATTCTGATGCGCAACCTTGTGTGCTTAGACTGCTTCATACTAGGAACTTAACTTTGCATTGCAAATAGATAGGTCCCTACCTACCTGCCTAATTGCAATTATATTTTACCTAACAAATCTGAAACGGGATATTGGACAGAGTAATTATGATGATGAAAGTTTAGATTACCTATTAAGTACTATCCACCGGGTACATACTCCATAATATATTGTTTGCACCTTGGTTTGGACGTTCCTATGACTTTTTTTAGACATCAGAGGAGTGACATTTGGTTTGAAAACTAACCAAAAGTACCAACCGACTGAGGACTAAAATAATGCGTTATTATAAATCTTCTTTTTCCAATATTATAAAGTAACAGACTATCCTTCATCAATATACTTAGTATAAAAAAAACTTATCTTTATTTTCAGGTCTAAATTGGTCAGTGTTCGTTCAATCCTTCTCATTAATTTTGACAAGTTGACAGGAAAATTTAACTTTGCTCTCAAAGATTTTCGGGTCCTTAGGACATCCATCAACTATTCAACCGTGAAGTTTAGATTGATTGATTGCCCTAAAATACCTAAGTAATTTAGCTATAATTAAGTAGGTACGTAGGTAGATAAGATAAGGGTGTAATAAAACAACTTTGGGGGTTGAAATACTCGTCAATATGAACTACTTTTCCTATCGAACCATCGGTGTGAGAATGAATATGTGCGTAGTCGGGTTTTAGTTTTTTTGAACTTATTTTTTTTGTGCTTAACTACTGTTTTTTTTTAAATTTTGTTCTGGCGCTGGAGGCTTGTTCTTTTGCCAAGTCTTTTTTGGTTTTCGTGCTTACCCTCCCTCAGTGTTTCCGCAGGAAAAGATAATCATATTATTGGGTTCTGAGTACTGGCAACCCCCCAAAGTTTTAGAGAGTATACTTATTATTCTACACTGATATATTATGTAGATGATGATTACCTATGTTATGAATTTATTGTCGGTGTAAATTGGATATGAAAACCTAACTATAGCATATAAACCGTTAAACTACCATACAACCTTAGCCAATTGCAGCATGACCCAAGGAAACCAGTAAATCTAGTCCCCAAACCCCAATACAAAGACATAAGTCCCAGAATAGCTTTAATAGTAGGGATCTTCATCAACCCGCATAGGATCAGCGGTTAACTGCGCAGAGAACGACCTATCAAGAAGAATTGCTAGTAAAAGTGATGACTGACTCCGGCCGGATTACGTAAATCAAGGGACTGATGGAAGTGATAGGCCTTAATAGCCAACTTTACGGTAGGATTAGGATGGCAGCTTAATAAACTTCGCCCTTGCTTGCTAGATGTCGCTGGAACACAACTTCCTTGTAGAAGTAGCTCAGGGTCAGGGTAAGGGCGTAAGCTTGAGGCCCGTACCTTCAACTTTTTTTTTGTAAATGTCGTCCCACCAAACACGAACCGCTCTTCTACCTCTACTTGTTTTTTTTTTATCAGTAGCCTTCTTTAGTCTGTGCTCTGGGTAAGGCTGTAAGCTGGAGGACCTTGCACGCAGCCTGCATTCTGTGGAACTATAGTTAGTGGCCATACGCACCGTTTCTCACGATCTCTCCCTATTGACACAGAACAATAGAACAAATACTATTAATCTATGATTGAAAAGGCACTTAATTTTCACTTTCTATCCAAAAATAGTATTAAATTATGCCCTCGGGATGTTACAAGGTAAAGAGATACACGAAATAACCTACAAAATTACATTGCGATTCTATTTAGGCGTTGGACTAATAACTTCATTTGTATTCCAAAGGTTCCCGGGCTCATGATGGGAAATGACCGATATCTGGAGTTCCATAGGTTTTCGGAAAAACGCCTGGCGGGCAGGTTTGAACGCTTTTTCACGCTCGTGAACCAAGCCAGAAAATAAAAAAATCGCTCGAATCCAGAACTTCTTTCCAAGTGGGTTACTTTCGAACACAGTTCCAATCCGGATCCATAGATTTTGACAGAAGTAATGTCATTCTTCAGTACAAAATGACACGAGATCTGTCAAATTCCGTGAATCCGGATTGGAACTGTGGTCGAGAGTAACCCACCAGAGCTGGGCATAAACCTCTCGCAGACGTCACGTTTTTGACTTATCACGACCCCGATTTTATTACCTATCAATTTGTATTTGTATTTTATTGTCAATCATACAGCTACCTACCTTTAAAGGGGTGCTAATTTGCTAGCGTAGCGACAATTGTGTGTCGAAATGACGGAAAGAGGCCATATAGAAGAGAAGAAGAAGAAGAAGAGTCTTTGCATCTAGATCCTTTTGCTTTCATCTGAATTATTGTCCAAGACCTTACTTTACTTGCGCTCTATATAATCTGGATACATAATAATCAAACGGTCTATATCTCCCTTTGTTTTTATAGTAGTAGGTTAGGTACTAATGGACAGAACCACGCTTGAGAAAATCTACTACCGCTTCACGTTTCCACTATCTAACTGGGCTGGCAGGGTCGTAACAGATGGGGTGCCCTGAAAAAGGCGGTATACGCGATTTGCGTAGTTTAATTCCGGATCGTAATTTAACAGCTGTTATTTACGGCCGTATTTTTCTCGACTCAATGTAAATTAACCAGTTTGTAACCGTTTGTTTTATTTTGGGAATTCGTCAATCGTTTTTTGGGGATTTATTTGATGTGACCGTTTTATTATTGCTTTTTCGTATTTATTTGGGAAAATTTATTTTTCGCTTTGATGGTAATCATTTGATCAATATTTCAGAAGGTTGTATAAGCTTTTCAGATATAATAGAGCTAGATACGAGTACATAACATTGTGTTCAATCAATCATGTTCAATGTAAACATAGATACTAAGGATTTGTATCCGAACTTTTATTGTCTATGAAGTATCTATGGTTAAAACAAAAAAAAATATACGGTCTACCTCGGTCTACTAAATTACTATCGATAACGTGTTTTACTAGCACATTGCTTTTCCAAGTATTCCTATTCCCAGAAAACACTATAATAATATCTACTTATACATTAGAAACTAAAATGCAAAACCATACTTGGTTCTTTCAATTTTGTTTAACATAAAGGGATCATCAGTGATCGCAACGAAGTGTATCAGAAGCCGAAAGTATACATTGATTTATCTGAGTATCTTATACCTTCGAAAACAAACACGACCCGCCTAAACGGCTGATTTATATTGTTCTGAGAGTTACAACAACGACCTTAGGAAGGCTAGTGAAGGTTTCAGATAGTTCACTAGAAATATTGGCTCATTCCAGTTTTCCCCTGCGTCAGTCCCCTGCGTGAGGGATTTCTGGAACTTTTGTCCAATAATCCCCTTAGCGGCCGCAGAGTAGCCAGATTTGAGTATTTTGAGCAAGAAAAATTAAAAAAAAAACATTATTGCATTTTGTTTAAATGTTTGTTTTTCAATAGGTTTAATATAACAGCTGATTTTGGGGTTGTTAGAGCTTGTGTAAGTATAATTTCAGTTAGATTGCTGGACAATGATCTGAATGATTTTCAGAAGGGCTATTCTGATTCATTTTAAAAACATTCGAAAGAGATTTCATATAACGTTTAAAATCTTAGAAAGCTTCCGATACCTATCTATCGATCTAAAAAGGTATTCCGAATGATTCAAAAGAGCCCACAGATGCATAATCTGCATAATATAATTATGTTTTTAGATATATGTTTTAAAATTTTAATTATCTAGTCATATTTATATGATCTCCGAGTGAACTAGCTGTAAAATACAAAATTTTCTTCAGCCTAGCGCTTGAGTTTGCTTTACATGTGAAAACTTGACGGGTATTTGACAGGATAACGGTCATTCAACTTTGTGAATTAATATTCTCTAGATAAAATGAGATTTTCTAAAAGATTAAAGGTCTTGAAAGCTTTTAGCCACGTTCAAAGATTTGATTATAAAACCTTTAAATATTATAAAGATGTCGCAGACTTATGACCCTTACCCTATGTCAATCACACATCGGTCACCTTTGGGAAGTGCGGGTAAGAACCAATCGACGTATTTTCTCCTTTTTTATTATCCTACCCGTATGCTGGCCAGTGCTAAAATTCAGTAGAGTAGCAAAAAAAGAAGAGAAAGCTAGGTACCAATACTAGTTTATGATCCGTGGTACCAAGTACCAACACTGGTAGAGTAGGTATGAACACCTACCTAACTTCCTTTTACTTTTGTAAAATAATATCAGCCAGTTTGGTAAAACGTAAAGCCAAATTTTATGAGTCGTCGACAATAAAATAATTTAACATCAAAATGATCATTTTCTCACCTAATCTCCCTTTTTCCTTTCGTCGGCTAAAGATTTGTCTTCCTAAAAAGTGGTTACGTCATAATCCGAGCGAATGATATCGATACCAACTATTAATACTTTGATATAAGATTGCAAAATGGGCGTCCGCTTTATTATGGCTACCGTTTTTGTGTAACCCAGGGTTTAATAACCTGAAACGGATCAGTATTAATGGTGCAGAATATTTGCCATCAATTCGAGAGACAAAGAAAATGTACCATAAAATACCTTTTCAACACACTTGCTCATAAAGTGGCTCTATGGTCACCGCAATTAGGCACATAATGACACCCATAATCAAACTGTGACTTTTTCATTGCTATAACTCACAAGTGAGTTATAGATATTTTTTTTAAATTTTATTGGTTGAGTAGCTTTGTTACTAAAAAAGTTTTTATTCAAAAAAAAGATCGTGTTCAATAGAACAAATAAATGAATGTTCCTATTGCTTGCTCATTTCATGCAACTTCTTATTTAAATAGATAATTTTTACTCGTACGTGTTTAATAAATAAAACTTTCACTCAAATATAACTTTTGTTTTCTCTGTAATAAAAGAAAACTTTAAATTCCCCATTTTTACGTGGCAGAATAGGCGCAAACCCTAAGCGCGGAAAATAAATAAAAAAAAAACCTCATCCCTTTAGTCTGTGGCCGATCGCAATGCGCGCGCATAGGAAAACTGATTATTTTTTCCCGCCATAGCGAAACATTTTTCACAACGTGTTTTCACTGTTGAAATTATAGTTATTTTATTCACAAGTGTGTTGAAAAACGTCGTATGATACACGTGTGTATTGGTGATTACCGTTCTCGGCTTTCTTAAGACCCTCGCCTACGGCTCGGGTCTCAATGGCACCTCGGCGGTAATCACCAATGTACCACACTTGTACCATAATGTACTATTAATAAATTACCCATGGAGTTTTTTCTGTAGAAAACAGGGTTGGAGTACAACCACAGGCACACAGGCATTTAATATTGTATGAAAATCCTTTAAAGCCCAAGGGAGTAATGAGATTAGAATTTAGAACGTCAAAATTTCTATGAAAACTAGCAATTAGCATAGATACTGAAACCAAAGACATCTTAATTCAAATCGATGTGAAGGTTGTTGACTCTTTTCTTCTTCTTCGACATAAGACAGTGCTTTGGCTTATAATCTACTAAGATGTCCCTATTCCAGATAAGATAAAGCTGACTTAGTTACTAGGTACATGTTAATAAGTAAAACTCTGAATACGTAACCTAAATTTCAATAACTTTTACTACGAAATATAAGGTGAATAACTCCTGGATCAACGACCAGGCGTGTCCTACAAAGATATTGGAGAAGTTTTCTTAATTTAATATTTCAAGCAGATATCTAATCTCAACGGTTCTCTCTACTGTTACGAAATAAATAAGTCCCCAATCAATTAGACTGGAAACGAAAATGTTAAATGATATCCTTGAGAAGTTTACCTTAGTTTATAATATAAATCTTCAGTTTGTACGAAACATTTTTAGGAGATATTACCAGAAAAAGCTCCAAGAGGTAAAAACCGGGCATTTTGTTATTGAAAAAGTTGGTGGAACAAGATGGCCCTCGGTGACCTCTGCTTGTGACACACTACCTCATTCCATGCGTCCTCTGAAAACGTTGCTAGTACCTAGGTATGGATGAGATTACTAAACATAGGTAGGTCTAATCTAAAGCCTTGATGGCTCAAAACTGCACCACAAAGCTCTTGCAATTTAATGTAAAACCTATACCTATATTTCTTTCAACTGAGAAAAAACCTTTCAGCACTGGCAACCTCAAATTAATACCAACAATTATGTTCTCTTAATGAACTTTAAATTCAATTTGCAAATACAATTTGTTAGCTAAACCCCTGAATAACGAACTCCAAATTACAAAAGCAAATAAATCTCTTGCATTTGCTGTGACTAGAGCCACGAATGCAGGTAAACAAACTTTGGGAGACATAGAAGGAGATTTGCCACGACGCCAATAAAAAAAAAGGAGCTTTGCCATTATAAAGTGACACTAGTAGAAATATACCATAGATAATATGGACACGAGCTGTGTGATAGATATTGTGGCGAAGAAAAGAGGTTAGCTACACTCAGACTTGGTAGACAAACAGCTGCCAGCATCCAAGAGAAGATTATGAAGTTCACATTTTACTGTTTGACAAAAATGATTTTTATTTTGTCGTATTTTGATTCATATTTATGAGATTTTAATGGCTAGAGTCGTAACAATCTAGAGAAGGAAATGGAGAATATGACGTGCGTGCCTACTTGCGGGAGACCTGAGAGCTTTTAGACTTTCCAAGATAATGTACTCTATACATTACGCAGGAAAATACTCAATTGCTTCTTTAAAAAAAAATACGACCGAATTGAGAACCTCCTTCTCTTTTGAAGTCGGTTAGAAAAT
The DNA here is from genome assembly GCA_918843925.1 of Eulithis prunata. Lineage (NCBI taxonomy): Eukaryota > Metazoa > Arthropoda > Insecta > Lepidoptera > Geometridae > Eulithis > Eulithis prunata. Next base: position 7,753,079 of record OU974021.1, read on the forward strand.
TTCTGTCTGTCTCTATACTCGCTAGGTAGGTACAGTACGGCCGGCGGATCTAGACCGGCGTTAAGTTCGTTCGGAACGCTGCGCAGTAGTCACTTTTAGGGTACTTAGGTTTTAGGTACTCGCCTGTACCTGCGCACAATTTCCGAAAGCGCAACTTCAGACCGGTCTAGATCCGCCGGCCGTACTGTACTGTACTTTTGTTACGATTATATTTTTAATCATTTTTTTTTATCTCATTTGTTGCATATTTATAGTCTGTGACCTAATTAGCGTAATTCGGAACGCAACGTTTTTGTGGTGGTTGCCAACTCGGCAACACAAAGTTTTGCTACCTTGTCTCGATTTTCTTTATAGAGGAGACCGAATTGTTTCATAGGAGTAGAACCGAGTGGTTTTGCTATCGTTTTTTACTAAATTCAGGCATCCTTTTAAGCCTTATATTTCATTCGTTCGGTATAGTTTTTTTGCTATTTTACGCTACAAGTGGCACTTTTTTTCTGCTAAATTTGGCGTTTTGTTGCTGTAGCGGGCCACACGATTTCATCGGATATGGTATCGATGTGCCAAAGCAATCTCCATTTTGATTTCTTTTTACGAGACTTCTTTACACGGAAAGCTGTGTCCAGCCTATTCCTGTTTTAATTCACAAATTGTGGTAAGTTTGCTGTGAAAAGTTCGGCTGTGTTACTGGTGTTCTTGTGCGTTGTTTTTGATTAGTGGAATTCCTCAGATTGGCAAAGTTAGAAGGTGTTGCAATTCCACGCGGCGTCACATGTCGTCGTAACACGCGGCCTTCGAATAAATACCTTCCTAGCCCCCTGGACTAAAACAACAGGTACGCATCTTACATTAGCATCGTTAACCCTACTTTTTTACAAAATATAAAAAATAATTAATTTCAAAATTCTTCTATTTTAGTCAATTTTCATCTTAAATCTTTATTATTTCCCTTCCAAATTGTCCCTATAAATGTACTTTACCTAGATGAAAAATATCAGCCTAAACCGTTCAGTGAAACTTTATTTTTCTTCATAAAACATATTTTTTACTCCGTCTTAAGGAACGGACATTCATTATCACTACCAGTCTGTAATTAGAGTCTTCTCTTAATTACAGGGGGAATTACTACTTACCCGTTTTCTACATACTAGATTTTACCTACCCGTTCTTCTACGTGGATTAGTTTTCTACCATTTTCACACTACTACAACCGGGCGGCTTTGCTCACGGTCCAACCGGAACGTTGAGAGCAAGCATTCCAAGCCTGGACACATACTTCAAACAGCCTGCTCTGTGACCACGGTCGGTAAACATAGATAGGTGCTCGTCGACGATGCCCAGGCTGCTTTTGTAGCCGGAGGACGAGCGCTTTTGTGTCTCGCGTCGGCGACTCCTCACACATTAGGTAGGGAAAATATAAGCTTCTATTTATCACCGTAGCTAGGACTACGGTTGGCGCCCTCTTATACATTACCTACATAAAATACACAATTGATTTCAATTATAATTTAATACATTTAATTTGCAATTCATCTCGAGACCTCACTATACCCATCTCTTAAGACTAAGTAAGCCGTAGCACTATTTTAATTTTATTCTAAATTCTAAATTAATACCTCTGTTAACTTGATTTAAAAAAAAAAGATAGGAAAATAAAACAAGTCAGAAATAATTGTCTACTTTTTTATTCCAACCTCTTACTAGGAACTTTGTCAGGTTACAGTGGCGCCCAACGTGGGGCTTTTCTCGAGATGGTTGTCATGTCGTTTTAGCTGTGACAATAATTGCATTTTTTTTACCCGAATGATATTGTGTGTTTTACATTACTACTACTATTTGAATAAGTCCCTGCCTTACTTTACTGTGTCTTTACATGTGTGCAATTGCAGTTTTACTTTTACAACTGGACGATTATTTTTTTTTAAGAATTTGTTTACAAAATATTTTCTTTGTAAACTTGAGGTGATTTGCAAAATTGGTGATATAATTTTTTCAAACATATCCAAACAACTTTTAAACTAGCTTTACTACACTATTCACAACTTTTTTACACAAAAATACACACAAAAATTTTTTGGTACAGTCGGTGACAAAAGTCACTTTTCAACAAAAATATTTTTTTATTTTTCTTTTTTCGTTTCCATTCATAATGGAGGAACGCGCGATTGTTTTCCAAGCGTTACACAAGGATGAACTCGTCCATGAGGTCCGTATTAGGGATGCTGTGCCAGCCGCCGATGTTTCTGCTTTGAGACTACAGATAAGAACTTTAGCAAAGGAAGTGCCTTCGGACTCCATCGTTTCGTTTGAAGGGAAGGTGTCTGACGAGTTACTAACACTTGAAAAAAAGCTCTCGGAGCTTTCAGAACTTTCGAAAGCTTCGGTTAGCCCAAACTTAAAGAACTTAACTCGCATTCAAGCGCTAGCGCATCACTTGTTCCACCGCCTTACGCGCTTGGAACCAGTAACTGAAGCTGATCTGTCTACTCATTCGGAGCTGACAAGTAGTTTAAACAAAATTTTACGAAAACTTGATAATATGTTTGCTATATTTAAAACTAGTGTAACTGATGTTTACGAAGACTCAACCCCAATTGTTCCCCCCGCTTCTGCGATCCCAACTAAAAGATATCAGATGGTTTCATCATTAAATCTGAAATACAATGGATCATCTTGTATACGTGTATTCCTACAACGGTTAGACGAGTTGTGTGCCTCGCGTGGCATATCTGAGCAGCTGTTGTTGACTTCTGCAGCGGAATTGTTTGAAGGAGATGTATTGTGTTGGTACCGTAGCATACGCTCCGAGGTGACCAGTTGGTCGGAGCTCAAACAAAGCTTGCTTGCTGAATACCTACCCTATGACTTTGACCGCCGTCTCATGCAGGAAATTCGTTCGCGTACGCAGGGTCCTAACGAGAACATTGTAGCCTACGTTGCCGTTATGCTGAATTATTTTAGCCGCCTTTCATTCGAAGTGTCGGAGAAGGAAAGGTTTGACATCGTTTTTCAAAATATTAGGCCAGAGTACTCTGTTCCGCTTTGTACTACCGTTATCACGTCGCTTAAACAACTAAAGGAGTTGTGTAGGATGTTGGAGTGTGGAAAGAACCGTGCGCAGACTTTTGCCGAGCCCCCGAAACCTTTTAATGGATGCTTAGCACCTGACTTAGCGTGCAAATCTGCTAAGCCCAAAGTCCATGCTGTGGCTTCTGCTGATGTCAAGTTTTGTGCCCGTTGCCGTGTCGATTCTCATAGCCTCTCCGAATGCACGTCCACCGCCATTGTTTGTTTCCGTTGTGGTAAGCAAGGTTTTACAGCGTTTAAGTGCCCAGTTTGTAAACCTCCCTCACCGATTTCACCTCAAGCAAAACCTAAAAATACAAAAAACTAATTGATCCGAACCCTCGAGATAATTCTGCTAATTTTGATAAAGCCGATTGGCAAAATTATTTAAAACAGTTACAATTTTTCTTTTCCTCATATGGAAGTGTCTCGACGGTTCGTAATCCTCATGATAATCGTCCTTTTCTTCGTGTAGAAGTTCTTAACCATACTTTGCGCGGTTTATTGGATTCTGGTGCTACCATATCCATTTTGGGAACCGATGCATGTAATTTGTTATTGGAGGCGGGAGCTACCCTTCATCGCAGTGATGATCTTACCCACATTGTTTCTGCGACGAATTCCCGTGCTCCAGTTGTAGGTTTTTTTATGTTGCCAATCACGTTTGATAATCTTACTCGTATTATTAAACTGTATGTGGTGCCAGACGTATCCCCATCCCTTGTTTTAGGTGTAGATTTTTGGAGAGCGTTTGATCTTGCTCCAAGAATCTTTAATAATAAAGATTTTTTTATTAATGTTCTGGATACTAGTGTCGTATCTGAAATTCGTTTTTTACAACCGTTTGATCAGTTACCTACTGATCAACGCCTTATTGCTGCGAAAATGGTAGAACGATTCGAGTCCATTTCTTTTAAAAGGAAAGGCTTGGGTCGTATGCCCCTTCTTACTCACACCATAGATACTGACCCCGTTCCCCGCGACTTCTGGTTTGACCGATTATTGGCCAAGTGTGCTAGATCTTCTAAAGCTTGTCCAAATTATTCTATTATTGACGGTAAGTTGTGTAGATATTCCAAAAATAAATTTGGTCTGTCGAGTGAGTTTGACTGGAAGGAAGTTGTTCCTTCATACAAGCGTTCCGAAATTCTTGAGTTTTGTCATTGTAGGGATACGGCACCACATTTCGGTATTTTTAAAACTTTTAAGCAAGTTTCCTTGCGTTATTTTTGGCCGAAGATGTATCAGGACGTGATTAACTTTGTTAATGCGTGTGACACTTGTTCGGCATATAAACATTCTCAGGAGCCACCTAAAGGTCTCATGGGAGATCCTAAGGTTTGCTCTCGTCCTTTTGAAACCATTAGCATTGATCTAGTCGGGCCGTTACCGCGATCTAGATCAGGTTTCACCTTTTTGTTCGTAGTTGTCTGTTGTTTCTCCAAATATTGCTTGTTGTTTCCCCTTCGGAGAGCAGTTGGCAAATCCATTGCCCAATGTTTGGAGACTGGTGTGTTTCTGACCCATGGTGTACCGCGCACAGTGGTTGCGGATAATGGCACGCAATTCACTGGTAGTGAGCTCAAAGCCTTGTTTCAGAAATACGATATTCCTCAAATACATTTTACCCCTCGTTATTGTCCGCAGGTCAATACCGTCGAAAGATATAACAAGACGATTGTTGTGGCTATATCTATTCTTGTTAAGAATGACCATCGCTCGTGGGATACCACTTTATCTAAAGTTCAGTTCGCTCTGAATACTGCTGTCAATGAAACTACACGGTTTACCCCTTTTTCCCTTGTTCACGGTCGTGAAGCCATCCCCAGTGGGAAATTTTATGGTTCGGCTCGCGCGGCTCAAGGAGACCTTGTTTGTGCTTCGCGTGAAGACTACGTTTCTAAATTAGGTGTTCTACGCGATATTTTTGGGAAGGTAGAAGAAGCTATCGCTAAGGCTCATCTTAAAAGCGCCGTTTATTATGATAAGGGTCGTCGCGCATGTGAGTACAATGTCGGTGACATTGTCTGGAAGAAGACCTTTCCTCAAAGCGATGCCATCAAATTCTTCATGGCCAAACTTGCTCCTAAATATGAGAAGTGTCGTGTAGTTGTTAAACGTTCGCCTTTGGTGTACGAGTTAGAAAGTTGCAGCACTGGCAAACATTTGGGTGCTTGGCACGTTCAGTATCTGAAGGGCGATGGTTCAGATGGCGTTTTACCTCCAAACCAAACTTAGTTTGGTTATATATTTTTGTTTTGCTCTTTTATTTTTAGTGGGCCTTTAGTGGGTTCGATTTTTGAAGTTGTCTGATTTACTCTCAACTATGTTTACCCCATGGTTGAGATATCTTTGTTTGCATTGCGGTTTCCCCCATCTGCTATTTTTTTTTCATGTTTACCCCATGGAAAATTTGTTATTTTTCCCAGCCATGGACTGAGCCCCATGGTTGAGTAAATTTTGTTGGAAGTTTGTTCTTATTTTTGTACTTTGGTTATTTCCCTTTTTACCTGTGGTCTGGTCAACCATAGCTGAAGCCCGGACGGGAGAGGTTAAACTTGGAATGTTTCATCAGGTCCTGGCAGTTGGATTTTTAGGTTTCGATTGCTTTGTAAGTAAGATTGCTGAAGCCCGGACGGGAGAGGTTAAACTTGGAATGTTTCATCAGGTCCTGGCAGTTGGATTTTTAGGTTTCGATGGCTTTGTAAGTAAGATTGCTGAAGCCCGGACGGGAGAGGTTAAACTTGGAATGTTTCATCAGGTCCTGGCAGTTGGATTTTTAGGTTTCGATGGCTTTGTAAGTAAGATTGCTGAAGCCCGGACGGGAGAGGATATACTTGGTTTGTAATAACAAGTCCTGGCAGATGGATACATTTTTGGTTTGGTTTGCATAGAAGAAAGTTACCCCATATATATAATTTGTTATATGTTTTTTTTTTCGCCTTGTTGTTGAAGCAAAGAGGAGCGGTAGAAGCAACTCCTTCACAAAAATAAGCCTATGCTAGTGCGGTTCTTTGGAAACACTTACAAAAAGCCTTATTCCAAATGCTTGTCAAAATTTTGTCTTTGTGAAATATTGTTTGTCTTCCTTTTTTGAGTTTGTTTTGAAGCAAAGAGGAGCGGTAGAAGCAACTCCTTCACAAAAATAAGCCTATGCTAGAGCGGTTCTTTGGAAACTCTTACAAAAAGCCTTATTCCAAATGCTTGTCAAAATTTTGTTTGTTTTTTTTGTTGTACAGTTTATGTTCCAGTGTTCGAGTGCGACGCGCTGATAGCGAAGTATCTCCCATAGCTGTGTTGTGTTGTACATTACCTACTACTTACCTAACCTTTTTCCCAGGTGCTTTTTGTACCTAATATTAAATTGTGATATTTTTGTACTTTAGGGTTAGTTCCTAAGTATTATATTTTTGCAGTGAGTAGTATTTACCTATTACTTACTTATAGTTTACTTTTTCGGAACATGTTAGATGTTGAATTTTCTGACTTGTTGTTTTTTCATTTGAATAATATCAGATATTTTTTTTGTTTTTCCTCAAGCACGCCATTCCACGCGGTAAAAGCTGGAGGACCAGCTTGAATTTCGCGGTTTTGGTCGCAAAATTCCTCTAAGTGGGGGGGTCATTGTTACGATTATATTTTTAATCATTTTTTTTTATCTCATTTGTTGCATATTTATAGTCTGTGACCTAATTAGCGTAATTCGGAACGCAACGTTTTTGTGGTGGTTGCCAACTCGGCAACACAAAGTTTTGCTACCTTGTCTCGATTTTCTTTATAGAGGAGACCGAATTGTTTCATAGGAGTAGAACCGAGTGGTTTTGCTATCGTTTTTTACTAAATTCAGGCATCCTTTTAAGCCTTATATTTCATTCGTTCGGTATAGTTTTTTTGCTATTTTACGCTACAAGTGGCACTTTTTTTCTGCTAAATTTGGCGTTTTGTTGCTGTAGCGGGCCACACGATTTCATCGGATATGGTATCGATGTGCCAAAGCAATCTCCATTTTGATTTCTTTTTACGAGACTTCTTTACACGGAAAGCTGTGTCCAGCCTATTCCTGTTTTAATTCACAAATTGTGGTAAGTTTGCTGTGAAAAGTTCGGCTGTGTTACTGGTGTTCTTGTGCGTTGTTTTTGATTAGTGGAATTCCTCAGATTGGCAAAGTTAGAAGGTGTTGCAATTCCACGCGGCGTCACATGTCGTCGTAACACGCGGCCTTCGAATAAATACCTTCCTAGCCCCCTGGACTAAAACAACAGGTACGCATCTTACATTAGCATCGTTAACCCTACTTTTTTACAAAATATAAAAAATAATTAATTTCAAAATTCTTCTATTTTAGTCAATTTTCATCTTAAATCTTTATTATTTCCCTTCCAAATTGTCCCTATAAATGTACTTTACCTAGATGAAAAATATCAGCCTAAACCGTTCAGTGAAACTTTATTTTTCTTCATAAAACATATTTTTTACTCCGTCTTAAGGAACGGACATTCATTATCACTACCAGTCTGTAATTAGAGTCTTCTCTTAATTACAGGGGGAATTACTACTTACCCGTTTTCTACATACTAGATTTTACCTACCCGTTCTTCTACGTGGATTAGTTTTCTACCATTTTCACACTACTACAACCGGGCGGCTTTGCTCACGGTCCAACCGGAACGTTGAGAGCAAGCATTCCAAGCCTGGACACATACTTCAAACAGCCTGCTCTGTGACCACGGTCGGTAAACATAGATAGGTGCTCGTCGACGATGCCCAGGCTGCTTTTGTAGCCGGAGGACGAGCGCTTTTGTGTCTCGCGTCGGCGACTCCTCACACATTAGGTAGGGAAAATATAAGCTTCTATTTATCACCGTAGCTAGGACTACGGTTGGCGCCCTCTTATACATTACCTACATAAAATACACAATTGATTTCAATTATAATTTAATACATTTAATTTGCAATTCATCTCGAGACCTCACTATACCCATCTCTTAAGACTAAGTAAGCCGTAGCACTATTTTAATTTTATTCTAAATTCTAAATTAATACCTCTGTTAACTTGATTTAAAAAAAAAAGATAGGAAAATAAAACAAGTCAGAAATAATTGTCTACTTTTTTATTCCAACCTCCTACTAGGAACTTTGTCAGGTTACACTTTATAAAAATGTAACTCTGCTTTTAGAGCCTTTATAATTAGGTATTTTTCTGGGATATCTTTCTGCACATCTTTATCTTTCCGACCCGATTTCTGGCACAAATAATGACAGTTAGCATTTAGCATAAATGAAGCATTTTAGTGTGCACGTTTTATGATACTTCTATACCTTCTAGCTTCAGTGGAACAATGTTCGTTGACAAAGAGCCTCGCTTTCAGCTTTACGCCGCGTTTAACTACATTCCCCACTTTAGTGCTTTCTTTGTAATTAAACTGTATTTTATCCGGGTATTAAAAGTTATGGTGGAACTTTGCTATCACCGTAATCAGTTCAGCTTATAATTCAATAGTACCGGCTTTGTTTTAGAGAAATCAGGCGCGTAATAAACAGAGAACGTAGTCGTCCAAATTTTATATCTAAGCTGGTCAAACGAAATTGCATATTTGTTTGATTATCAAATGTAATTCCAAATGTCTAGACAAGGTTGAAACGCAAATATAATCAACAGTACATACTATAATACATTTATTAATTTACTTACCAAATTGGTTTTTCGCAGACAGTGAGGTGTTTTCGAACCCATTAATATTTTACAGACAAAATAAACTTTCCAGTTACGGTTGAAACTTTGTAGCAAAACTTTTAATTTGTGGATTGAAAAAATATATTTTACGAGGAACTTTCACCGCAGTTACGTTAACTTTCTAACCGTATGGAAACTTTACAATCGCGTGAGTGAAACTGGTGACTAGTTAAATCTACATTTAGAAAATTTTAGATCCTATTTTTTATTCGACTACGGTGAAACCAAAAGGAGGATCTGTTTTGACTGGTATGTATGTATTCGTCTTGAGACCTCACAAAACTGCCGAGGAGAACTAACCAAAAGGTAGGCTCTTATTGTGGACTGCGCGTTTTTGTCATTTGGAAGTAAGTTGAGTTGACTCATTTAGTTTTTTTCATTCATCGCAGTGTGTGGTAAAACATTATGGCATTCGTGGGAGCATAGTTTTATATGATCTGTGGTGGGAGTAACTTCTTTTAAAACAGACTACAAAACTAAATAGACTAAATCTAGCTTTTAATTGCGTGTTTATATTCATTAGCCAAAATAAGGTAAGTACCTACACTTAGAATAAGACTTAGAATAAATAAATGCCCCCTAGCATTTGTAGTATGACTTTAAACTCGTTGACATCAAACGTTGAACGTGTTATGTTCAGTTGAGTACACAACTAGTCCCAGTGTGCACCGCTAAATGAACAAGAGTTCAATTAGCGACTTTTTGTTTTTTGATAAATTCTTACAAAATAATCGTATCTACTAGAATTTCAATAAAAGATCGATATAAAAGTTTTCGCGATCGATTGCATTCAATCGATATCGGTGACAGAAACATATAAAATTCCCTAGCATCCAACTCGTTGACACTAACGCCAAACGTCGAACATCGTGTTATGTCCGGTTGAGTGGATAACTGTGCCAGTGCACGCCTAGATGTGGAGGATATTTATTGGTATAGCTTTTTATGGTCGTGTGGACTTGCCTTATTTTTAATTTATTGATAGATTCTTGGACATAGACATCTTCTGATCTTATAAGAACAAGTACCTACAAAGAGATTTGAGAATGCTCAGTTCACTCAGTTGCTCACCGTGTCGGGCATTACAATCGTGTGCGTGGTTTAGTAAATGTTTATTTTGGGAAAATGGGGTTTTTTTAATTCCGGATCTAAAAAAAGTTAGGAGAAACGTCTTACAATAGATTTATTCATGGTCCACTCGTAGAAGACAAAAAGTTATCAAAGCGTCTATCATCTAAACGGACCTAAACTCTGTGTTACAACGAAATTCCTGACAGTACCTAAACTAAAAAGGAATTGTTATTTATTGTTAGCTCCGAAATAAAACCCAACTGTAAATTCAAACAAAACAATCAAACGACGCTGGTTGTTGATGCAATATTGCAAGAACAAACGGATAAACGCTAGACTACAACTAGTTTTACCACGTTTTACGTAAAAAGCCGACTATTGCTGGCAACGCGAATTTGTAGAATTCTCATTGGCTGTCGTTTTTACACTAACCAATGCGATGCGAGATCAATATAGCTAAAGGGATGCTCACAGATTACACTGACGATTTGAAGGTATTTATAATAATTTAGTATTTTAAGTTTCTTTCTAAATTATACGAGGTACGAGTAAGCATAGGATCCCTTTTTGGGTAAAGGCTTACCCTTTAGCCCATATAGTCCGATCAACTTCATAATATCAAGGGATTTTTGTCAAAGGGAGTGTAATTTTGTTTGCTAGACTAGGTGAACAATATGATCATACTAAAGTCCTCAAGGGTGGGGGTGTGTTAAGGGAGGAGGAGTTTGAAGGTCCCTTTTTTCGAGTTTTTTCTTCTGAATCTTGAATATCTGTGATCACTACCAGTTTTCTATGTAAATCCGAGCTTAAGGCCGGGAAAAACTGCAACAACTATTAATATCACGTGTTAGTAACACCCGGCGTGGTGGAGCGACGCCAAAAATGAAGGAAAAATGTCACACCATTTCTTTTTGGACTTTTCACTTTTCATTAATCAGTGCTGGGATGAGATTTTTAAAAATATGAACGGATTACTCGAAGGTTTTTGCTGGACAAAAAGGATTTTGTTAAATAAAATGTCGCTGTTGAAATATTTGGAATAAAATAATGTACAAAATGTTTCAAATATTATCTAGAGCATTAAACCGTGACACTGTAGGTAGATTAGTAAAACTCTAGAAGAAAAAGTCTAATGGACTGATTTACTTAGTAGCTGAATGCCATCTTTCGCGCGTTCATTTTTTTCGGGACAATCGTTTTTATTCGATTGGCTTAGCAAAAGTTCGAAATGCTTCGAGACTTGAGTAGATACGACTTTATGAAAGGTTTATTATTTCAGTCAATAGTATACCTACTTCACAAACTAAAAGTTTCTTTAATAGCAAATCTCATTGTTTCCCAAGTAGAGCTCATTTTGTATTCCACATCGCGCTGAAGTGACACTCGTCTGCAAAAGTATTGTAGGCCTTTGTGCGGTATCAGATAGGTCTCAGAATGTTGGCTGTTCTCCAACTTGAAGGATATACCTACCTACCTAGCGGTAGCTTTAGTTTTTTAGAAATCATTGGATTTCACATACCTACACCGTAATATCACCGGTGGTAAATATTTCGTGCGAGAAATATTGTTTGATGTTAGACTTCGTTTGGTCGGCAGTCAGGTAAACCCCACATCTAGAAGATGGGTCGTGGGTTTAGTGCCATCACCTTTATGAGGCTCATTCCAGTTTTCCCCTGCGTGGGGGTATTGTGGAACTTTTGTCCAAAAATTCCTCTAGCGACCCCTTCAGTTTTCCCCCGGCAGGGGAAAACTGGAAAAAAAAAATACAGAAATCCCCTTAGAGGTTCATTTATACCGTTTTCTTGATACTTACCCGATTTTTGGTAGAGGCTTAGGTGTAAACAAGTACGTATTTTGCTTTATCGTGGTAGTTCTGCTATTGGTTTCGATTTTAAGTTGCAGTGGGGATGAGAATGAACCTAACATTAGAATGGTTTTGCGTTATTGTCATCCAAGCAGAAGAAATGTCACACCATCTTGCTACCTACCAATCCTAATCAACAAAATTAACACACTTTGCTAAACCAATAAATAAACTTCTAAGAAATTGAGCCGTATAACATCCATAATCATATAGCCACTTATAATGCAGGCAATTTCCTCAAAAGCCGGTTTCACTTCCTGTAGATCTCGCGGAGAAAGTCAAACATGGCAGCCATGGGCCCTTGCAACTGGTTTAGAGATTGCAGCGTAGCGGCTGCCAACTGAAAAGGCACAGTGCGGGTTTGTTCTCAGAACTAACCTATTCCATACAAAAAATTGCATCAACTGTCAAATTCTGCCAAACGCTGCTTCTTATGCAAAAAGTTACATTGAAGAAGCTGTCAACCGAAATTAGGTTAGGAGTTCTAAGTTCAAAACAACGCATTTTTAAATCTACGAGTGCCTATAAGTTTCAGACGGCTTTAACCACTGATATTTATTCTGAAATAGGTGACAAGGTACCAACACATCATTAATTTTCCGCTTTGCCTCGGAATAGAGCATACTCCTTTGTCCGGCGCACTCCCCACCTCTTTGCGAATGAAGAAATATTGCGAAAACCGTGCCAGTATTAAATTCTGAAATAAATACCTACTATTTTCATAGAGGATTGTTTTTTTTTGTAACGCTACATTTTTGTTTCTTTATTTTTCAGAGTGCAATGGCAAAATGAAAAGACGCCTAATATTTTTCACTACTTACTTACAAATAAATATGTCTCATACTTATATCATCAATAGACTCATTCCAGTTTTCGCCTGCGAGAGTTCCCTGCGTGAGGGATTTCTGTAACTTTTGTCCAATAATCCCCTTAGCGATTCCTGCGACTGCCGGCATGGGAAAATTAAACACTAATAAGTTGAACAGTTAATGTTTTGAGTATTTTAAGTTCTAAGTTAGGTTTGGTAAGTAAAGTTTTGAAAGAAAACGTAACTTACAGCTAACGTAACGAGTTTTTGTGATACGAGTAGGTAAACTTACATGTTATCCATTGAAGAAAGATTCGAAACTGAATATACATACTGTATACCTCTAAGTATACAGTACTAGCCGTCGCCCGTGGCGTTGCTCGCGTTCTAGACCCTTTAGGGTGCGACTTTTCAAAATTCCTTTCTTAGTGCACCTCTACACTTTATAACGATACTACCCTCCAAATTTCATACCTCTAGGACTTAATAGTTTAGGCTGTGCGTTGATTTTAAGTCAGCTTCAAAAGAGTTTTTTATATACGAGTATATTGATGATTGATGATGATGTCGAAAATTACCTGACTGTCACTTACAAATCTTACAATAGCACTTTTTGTCAATTCAACAAAACTTGTAGATACCACCATTGTAGTAGTGTACACCTTACTATAGCATTATGCTGAGTGACGACCCATTTTTTTGTTACAAAACCCTTATATGTTTGCTGTAATGGCCATGTTTTTTATTGTGCAACCAAATAAACGTTTTCTTTTCTATTCCATTCTAAAATTGTAATTTCAGCCGTTATAAAGAAAATATGAAACGTGCAAAAGAAGTGTTCTTTTGGTAATACGTCGTAGAGTTATTTTCTTTCGCTCGATAATTTGTTACCATCTCTCTCAAAATAATTTTATCGAACGCTTCTCACAGTGAGTCCCCTGGTGTAGATTTCATTATCCGTGGGCCTGGTAAATTGTCAATAAACTGTACTTGAGAGTGCGACAGCTGTGCCGGTGATCAATAAGGCTTCAGTATTTAGCTTCATGAAAAAATGTACTCCATGAAAAAATGTTCATTTTATTCCGCGATTTTTTGTCCGTTGCGCGTTCCACGGGGTGTTAGTGAATTTGTTTGATGAACTCTGTCTACACGGTTCAAATTCTTTTGTTGTAGGAATTTGATGTATTTCAAAATGTTACAGGCCCTCACTAAAAAACAAGAGTTAAGTGAATGTAAAAATTTGATTAAATTTAATTTCGCTTTGCTCTTGCAAAATAATTACCAACAATAGCATCTACTACCTAAAGTTAGGTCAAACACTGGTAAGTCATAATAAGTCATATACCTAAGTATATTTTATTGGTTAAGTTCAATGATCTTTTACATAATCCATCATTAGATAAGTTACATTTAAGCAGGTACAGGTCTTACATTGGCATTCAAAGTAAGGATCAGAAAACAATGTCACCACCACTAAGCTACCGGTAAAACAGTTAGAAAAACCGTTCGCAATCATCTAACGTTCTATAAGTTTTCCCATCATTACCGTACAGTGCTCCCCGCAAGCTCACCGCAGCTGCTTCCTCGTGACTAATTGCTGTTTCACAACCTTATGTCATTACCGTACGTGTGGGGATGTGGATTGTTGTGTTTTGAGTAATATGCACTTTGTCTAATAGAGCTTTGCCGATGGCTGTTTTACTGCTACCGACACGATACTTAAACGACGTTGGCGGAGACCTCAATCTCATACATCTAGTACCTCTACATGCTTTCACACCGTATCGGTGCCAATAACCCACTCTGTGCATAGTGAGCTTGTTGGGACTTTTTCACATCTGGTCCAACCAGCCAGTGGGATTGATGGGAATATCCCACTAAAATAGGAAACAATTTATTTCGCAGTCAACTTATTTGAGTGTTCTATCGGTCCTAGAACATCGGACGAAATTACCAGATATTACCAAACAAACTGCGTCACACGTCTCCCGTGACCTCTTCCATAGAGTTGGAGGTAATAGCGTCAGCTAGAGGCCCTTACCCACAAATAGAAAGCTGCTGAAAGCCCGATTGATTGACAAGCTTTACTTGACTGCAAAGCTCATAGACAAGAATTGAATTGACAAGCTTTACTTGACATAAACACTGGCACAGTAAAATCCTAACCAACAAGTTTATAAACCAACTTCGTTGAGCCAAAGAGCTTCAATTCAATAAGATGCACTCTCTTCAGAAATCTGTAGGCTTCAGCAGAAATTCTGAGTTGTATGTACGAGCTAATGAGCTTAGCTCAACTGAGCTGGCTCTTAGTTCGTGTAACATCGGAAGGGTTCGGGGAACACTACAGCTTCGAACATCAAAGAAGATTAGCGCTCGGTTTGCTAAAGGCACTTTATGAGCAGTTTGAAACATTTGCTTCATTTCAAGGTATTCAGGTTTGGAGAATCGGAGTCCATTCACTAAGGTCTGATGATGTAGGTACGATGAAGAGGATCTAGGAAGATTTTGCGTTTCAGGGGTTTTCTTTTGTATAATTTCCTGCTCAGGCTTATTTCATTCGCACACCACAATCCATGGAATAAAAATGTTAAGCTCCGAAGTTTTCCTGGGACAAGAAACATTGTTTTACAGTGGAAGTTTTTATAGGTACTGAGAGTTCTGGCTTATATACTTTTTGCAGTGTTTTGTTTTCTTTTAGCTTCAACGTTTGTTTCAACCCAGATAAATAGAGATCTCATCCTGTACGAGTTCCTGTTACTTAATAAACCGGAATGGCAGTTTTTACACTGAAACCGACACGATATCAACGGAGAGATAATCTCATACAGTACAGTTAGCATCAAAATTATTTAGAAATGGCTCAAATCGTTATTTTTCAGCTAAATACCAATTTTTAGGGGTTTTTCTTCATAGTTAGAAAAATAAATGGAAGAACATTTTTTAAGCATTGACTCATCTTTTACTAATGGTGTTGACTGTACTAGACGCATTCACACCGGATATCGATTTTGTTCGAACCACGATGTCGGCCAGTGTGAAAAAGCCCTATGTTGCAAAGAAAATAGTCACAGAGGCAACTTCCGGGAACAACCGGAAGTTCGTTGACGACTCGTTTTGTTCTTCACATGTTCGGACTACTTTGGAACCCACATAGTTAGTGGAACTGACAACTAGACTATTCTATGGGAGACTGGGGAAATGCCTGCTACTTCCGCGTGACTATTTATTTTACAACCTTCAGTCGAGTCAACAAAGAAGGCTAGTTTGGTAGATAATATACCTAAACCACCATCTGCTTGTTTCATCAGCTAGTAAGTATATAAAAAAAAAACCACAGATCCTATCACTCTATCCTAAACTACAATATTCTAATGCAAAAACCTACTTAGTATATACCCTCTGGTCAAATATTTGTACAAAGGAACGTTAATAGACGTGTGCGTTAGCCTATTTGATCAAATCATTTTCTAATAGGTATTTCATCGGTGACCAATCGCAAAATAAATTAATATTCATGGATATATTTGACACGACGCCATTACTTAGTCACAACAACAAGATAAAAATAAAAACATGTCCCCCTAGTCCTCTTGTAAAACTGCCATGTTTGCATATATTGTACATATTGCTAACTAAAATTTCTAACCATGATTTTAATTAAATAATTAGTACTACTGCAACTTGTTAGTGTACAACGTTTGCACTTGCTCTGAATATATCCATTATGAGTTAATTGTATCCCTAGGGCACATAACACACGAACCGTGCGGTTCACTTTGCTGCCGTGTGAAGCTGACATGAAGGACTTTAGAGGCCTTGACACTGACATTTCTGCCGTGATATACCGTAAGCAGCTGACATAACAGGTGGACAGGGAAGTGGTCTATTTCTGGAACAAAAGGGCCACCGCTAAGTGATGATGGCGACGATGGTGCACAGCTATCATTTTATACTGAAAGATTATACGACTTCTGTCAAAATCTATAAATCCGTATTGGAATTGTGGTCGATAGTATGATCCTACCACACTGTGGAGGCTGGAGGATAGCCATTTTAACCAAGTTGTCATTCTACTACCGCTAAAAATAGAAACGTCAAAAGTGTATGACAGCGGTCACATAATTCATCTTGATTGATAAAACTAGTAGTTCGCCCCGAACTGAGATCTCGTGGTCGGTCAAGAGGTTGTAAAGATACGAGGGTCCAAACGGAGTAAAAAACATGTCGTACAAAAATATCACATGGGGTGTCATGATAGGGCTTTGCTTTTAGACATTCCAAAACCGGTTTAATTTTTATTCTAGGTGAAATAGTTTTGGGGTTGTTGTAAAAACTATCATTTATAGATAAATAACAATTTTGTAGAGATGTTTGTTGCAATTTTTGTAGAGTCACAATAGAGTTAAACGAGGGGTAGAATTTTGTATGTGACTATTGATAATGTTTATGCCGTACCGCTGCGGCGCGCGGTGCCGTGTGTATTCCGCCTTATCCTCCGGGCCGACACCAACGGTCTGGGTTCATCGGAGGCGGGAATTAACTAAGTTTGTCTGCGTGCAGGCGACAGTATTAATAGCGATACTAATGGAACGGGCGGTTTTCGTTTGGTCTGCTTTTCTTAGTGCTAAAGCGCACTAGGCGGCCACACCACGGTGAGCGTCGAGGAACCGTGGGTAGGTACATTTTTGATTTAGTTATTGAGATTTCATAAAAGGCACAAATCCTGATTAAATATGACAAAACGGCAAAAGAAGTGACTATTATAAACCAACAAAATACTAAGTATTCTCACAAGATTTTTTTTATTAAAAAAAACTCGAAAATAGGATAAAAAATAAGTAATATTATTTGAATAATTTACCTTATACCGTTAGGTACAGTTTCGACACTGAAAAATATTTCTTTTCAGTCATTTACGAAAGAACAGAACTATCAGACACAAATCTTCAGCGTCAGTTGATCGACAAGAAAAAGCTGCCCGGGAAAATGATTCCCGGGACTATAAGTCATGTTACTCCATCGTAAATCATTCGGGATACGTTTAACCATTCGGTCGTTTTCCCGGGACAAACGTCACAATTGAAGAATAGGGTTGTACAATATCAGTTTTTACAAGGTTCTTCCAGGGAAAAAAATGGTTTACGGTAATTTGCTTTTTAAATCGATTGCCATTTTTAAACCTGGACTGAAAAAGTTGGATTGGAAAGATGACAAGCTTTAGAACTGAGTTTGTTGGTCTGTAGAGAAAAACAGTGGTATAGTCAGATCAGAAGATCTCTCAGTTTTGGATATTTTTCATATTTTTCGAGGAATAGAATGGTATTTTCTTTTTAATACAAACGGATAACGTTTTCACTGATTATCAACCAACAAAATAGTAAGAAAAAATATAGATAACCAAAATAATATAGATAGCCAAAAAATAGTAAGATAGCTTAGGTACACCCCTACTGGACAATTTCGCAGAAAGCATAAAAACAATAGAAAAATGCTTTGAAAATAAAAACAATTCCGAATACCGTGTAATTTTTAACCTCCGACCGGTTAGCTGAATCATTTGGTCGACACTTTTTTTGTTTAATTTCTGAAGACGACTCTTTTTTTTTATTTTATTTTGGTAAGTCAACAATTTGTGCACAGCACTATATTAACTTAGAACTAGTGGTCTTAAATCTAGGTGCACAAACCTTTACAGGCGAACACAACATGCATTACGTAGATAATAACTGCGAATGTTTTTTTTTATTCTTAAGAATGAAAAAAAATCTCTAAATCTTTTGTTTGTCTATAGCCACATCTCTAGCGAGTAACAGTCACATCGTCTTAAGCCGTGAGTTACGTAGTAGTCCTGTTACTTTTTACAACCTTTCGGTCGGCACGATTATTTCGAACATAAAATGGAATGTTTTTAGCAGTTTACGACAATTTCGGAGTTTAGATTTTATGGTATTTGAACGTTTAATTAAATAGTTTGGCGATTGTCCAATTGTTTAATTGACATTTGCGTCTAATGAAAATCTCGAAACTCGTGAAGTTTTTAAGGGTTTTGAAGTGCTATTACAAAGTGAAATAAAATCATAACTGTTTTTGAGATAAGTAAGCCAAGTTTTTGCTTTGATAAAGGGCCTATATATGTAACGCCAGAATGATGTCATTTTGAGGGCCTCTCTTTGTACCAAATACAGCTAATAAACATGGTTCCCGAAACGCAACCATGAACCGGAATACGACGTAAAAGATGGGCCTTTACCTCCTTGAACTGATGACATTGTGAGGGCTGCTACAAATTCGATGCATGAAAAAGATGGTGGATTTGAAATTATAGGGTATAAGGGAAAAAGAAGAAGTCTTCTGATAAGAACATCTAAGAACGTCATAAGCACGCTAATCTTGTATCTTGTGTACCTACATACCAATTCCTGTTAACTTCTTCGGTCACAAAAACTTTTCTATATGACAATCGTACTCTAGCGTCCAAAAGGTTAAACAAATAACTACCGCGTATCTATTTCAAGTCAGAGGTCACTAACGACCCCTAGTGGTTACAAATCGACCCGTCACGTGGTTTATTTGCCATTCGCGAGACAATAGTGGTCGTTACACTAATGAGCGCTTTGAATTAAATCCGAGGGAGAATCTCTTTGAAATAGTTTGTGCTATTCGAGAGCATGAGTGTTTCTTAGTACATAGTGTACATCATCATCATCATTTCCCTGCCCTTATCCCACGCTAGGTGGGGTCGGCACAACATGTTTTCTTCTTCCACTCACTCCTATCATTCGTCAACACTGAATCTACTCCTCTCACATTCATATCCTCTTTCACACAATCAAACCACTTCTTCTTCGGTCTTCCTCTACTTGCATACCCAGCCACACTCATATTCATAACTCTCTTCGTTATATGGCTTTCATCCCTCCTCATTACGTGTCCATACCATACATTCCTAGAATATTAGTAGAGGTGTAAGTTCCGACACGGTTTAATAGCTCTTGCGTTTGGATGAATAAAGAGATAGTCCACATGATGTTAAACGGTAACCTCTGCTTATAACTATGCATTGTCTTACTAGGTGCTGCCTCTGAGGACGTGCCCTATTAGACATTTCAATGTCACTGTCACAGACCGTTTTCTGAATAAAGAAAAAATATATTCGCAAATGTTTGAACTATTTCTCCCATGACTCTGAGCCAGGCAGACGCACACCCCTTCACTCTTAGTAGTGCCAACCGGCAGTGTCTAAGAAAATAAAGGAAAAAAATATATATCTAGGTAATGATTTATCCGTTAATCCGAGTAGGTGTCCTAAACAAATAAAACGTTGAAAGGATTCTAACAATATTAACATTACTAATCTGAAAATGTTTTTTGTTTCAGGTAAGCCAACAGTCAGACCCAAAGGATAAATGGAAATTAATTTGTCAGACGCGACTAAAAGTCGCAACCAAAAGGCGTCTTTTCACTTACATCGCTTCTGACCAGAATGTCGCGGGTTATTTCACTATGAAATGAAACCCACAGTGTGAGCGCAAATCAACTGTTCCATAGTTTTTGCCAAGTATAATACAGCTTTTCTGTAGCTTAAGTGGGAGAGTGCAGATTTTTGCTTGTGGCTACCCTACGATAAACAGCTGATACAAATTCCTCCGTTCTTGAATTAATATTTTAATCGTTTTTATTTATTACTAGGCGCCTTCAAAGTCAAAGCTATTAAACCGTGTCAGGAGCTAATACCTATTACCCACCTGACATTTTTGCGTTGTCCATTTATTTCGTAGACTCCGCGTGGTCAGATTAGCATAGGTAGACCATGCTTGTAAGTTGCGACTAAAAGTCGCGGTTTTCAGTTAAGGATATACATTACACGCACATACCAAACAGATGTCACGGATACAAATATTATTTCTATTTTGGAGGCCATTTACTATGGCTGGATAATCTGGCACGGTGCCCACTGTGCGTCGCTTCGCTCAAAAGGTGTTATAATTGTGGCTCATTCATTATCTTTGATCTATGGATTTTAAAACAGTAGGAATTAACACTAAACCTGTTTTATGGTTATGTTTAACTAATGAACTATAGTTTTTAGAATTTCATGTTAAGTATACATATATACAGGGTGTTACCAGACCACTTCCGAAAACTTGGAGGTTCCAATCAGACCATGATACTGAAAACATTAAGCGAAAAAAATCGCGAAAAAAAAAATTGACTTGACTATCTCTTTTTAATTTTTTTTCTAGTTACATACACACAGTACAACATAATAAGACATATCTACCTAATTATCTCATTTAAAAAAGCAAAAAAACAAATAAAATTAATAAAGCAGCAATGTACACGCAGCACGCAGATTACGTCTACTACAGCATGAACAGCTGAGAGTTCATCGCGGGTCATTCAAGTACGCGACGTGCGAGCGACCTACGTTAGTACCTACCTACGTTAGTAGGCACTTACGACACAGAATAAATAATAGTACTACGCCTCGACCTTACCTACGTGAATGCGTACATTGCGGGCTGGCGAAATAAATACAAATCTTTAAACATTGTTTTCTCCGGCTATAATTATTTTTCAGGATAACTGATTTTTTTTTGGTTGGGTTTTGGTGTGCTGTAGCTCCCCCTTTCGTTTTCGGAAATGGTCTGGTAACACCCTGTATGGTAGTAGTATAGAATTATGTCCGTATCCGTATCCGTATATAGTAGTAGTATAGAATTTCATGTTAACTACCTATTTAGCAATCACGGCATGAGTAAATATTATGCGTTTCAAAAAGCAAAGTAATGAGTCAACGGATTGAATGAATGTAATTTTCAAAATGAATTTTTTGTCTGAAAATTTTAAGTAAGTAGGTAGGTAGGTTAGGTAGGTAGGTAGGTAGGTAGGGCTCCTTTGCCTCAAAGGTTTGCTGGAAGAAAACTCTTATTAGGGTTAAGCTCGCCTTTGTACATATCTTTAGTTTTAACTTGATTGTTTATATGTTTATGTGTGCAATAAAGAATTTAAGTAGGTACTAAAAAGGTTTTACGTACCTACCTACTTCGTCATTTGTTTCTAGCGCACGAAACGAAGTGATTACTTACTAAAATATTGTTCCAAATTAAAATTAATAGAACGGGCTCTCGACTTAATCCCCAGGCCCCAGGCACAGAGTGCCTTTGTATCCCTTGCTGCTTGTGATACTTATAAAAGAAATATTAACGAAATAAAAAAAAATAAGGTTGGCAACCAACCTGCATGCATGACGCCCTAGATTTTTCTATATAAGAAAGAACAAACAAGTCACACTTGTCCTTTTCTTTTGTGTGACGGAAAAAGAGACATATTAATTTCATGTTTTTGTCATTAATTTCACTTGTTTGTAGGCAAATAATCTAAGATATCTAGGTCCTATTGGTGTCGATTCTGTAGACACCAATAATATAATTGGTGACGAAAATTGTTGCCGTTCCTTTCTCATAAACTGAAAAAACAAAGACGGCTATAATTTAGCGCTGTAAATTTAGATTAGTTTAGAAAAATGCTACAGCAGAAAAGACACTATTAAGTAACTGTTAAAACTGTAACGAACTTCTGAGCTAAAGTCTACCATCTACTAAAGTCCTATATTTCATATCCCGAGTCCCGAATGACATATTTCTCCGTATGAGTTTGGGCATAACATTCTTGGCAGCTGGCCCACTGTGCAAGGTGTACGTAAGTGGAAAAATATAGCGTAAGTATAAGTCTAAATGCGCAGTAGGCACCTAAACAAGTGGCCAGTGTCTTGAAGCCAACTTTTCCAAAAAATTATGCAAATTTAGTAAATTGTTTCGGAATTTCAACTATTTCATGGCTCGCTTGTGGATTTAAAAAAAAAATTAATTAATTTAGCCATAAAATATATTTAGAGAGGTTAAAGTCTCAATGACAATAAAAATTTGAATACCAAAAAGTAAGGTGTCAATTTTGGAAAACGACGGGAATAGGTTCGTTTACCTTAGTTAAGAGTTCGCTGCTCAGCGCGACTACAGTCGCCTAATGCACAACCTACTTAGAGGTAGGTTAGGTTAGTACAACTTACGAAGGCCTTATTATTTATTTTTTACTACTTTTGTCTAGTTTAGGCAATGGCTCTAGAAATATTTAGTGCTGTCAAATTAGGGTAGTTAAGGAAAATTAAATAACAGAATCTGCACCAATGACACTCGTTCAAAAATAAGCTAAAACCAAGCTTAGTGGAAAATCGGGTCTTATTTCTAGAGCCCCATCTAGGATTATACGCCAATACCTACTTATTTCTAAGCTCGATACATTCTTATTCATGAAAGCACCCTTTTTAAGTTAAGCTGTAAAACGACCTCAATCCCGCCAACTATAAAACTGAGCACACACTAGTGGACAGAGATGAATCTAGGGTAAGCCCCCCTTTTCACTTAATTCGTTAGCGCGCTTTCTGCCCGAACACACGAACGCCTACGAACGCATGCGAACGCGCATTTCGACATCTTGTCCGCGGCCACCATAACTCTAGCCTCGGATATAGGTGATAAAGTGAATGAATGAATGAATGAAAATACTTTATTGCTAAAATAATTAAAGTATATAATTATATAGTATGTAGTTATTATAAGTATGTAGTTATAATTAAAGTGCTGCGTTGTAAAACGCAATATTTCTATTAGGTAAATCAAGTTCTACAAACAAGACACACAAAGATAGATTCAAGATGCTCGCAGGCAAATATGCCAGCATTCATAGATTCAGCAACGCTGATGTAGTACCTAGATACCGCGAAACAAAATGTTTGCATAATTAGCTGATATTTAAATTCACTTGTTGCACAGAGAGCCCGGTGCCAGGCTTTGCTTAATATCACGGGTGCCAAACAGTTCTAAAAAATTTTGAAGTTCATAGAAATTTAACTTTGTAGGTAACTGCATAATGCAAAGTGTTGTGAAATGACTATTATTAATTACTGAGGTCTTGGACCTCCTGAATTTTATTTCTATTATTTTAGGCTACTGAGTAAGTTAATTTTCTTTACAATTTGAAAATAATTATCCCTGTATTTCTAAGCCTAGCTTAGACCCTGTCCTGCTTTGGAGACTTTATAGAAACTCTCAAGAAATGACAAGGTCCGTAAATTTAGGTCAATCGCTAGCATTAGGTTGAAATCTAGGCCGCTAGTGCTTAGACTGGACTAGAAATTTTTATACGATACTTTTATCTCTGTACCGTAACATCTTAAATTGATTTTTCCTTTGTACCAACTCTAAGAAAAAATAGATTAGGTGTCCGCGTCGGTTTTTGTCACGTTATTCTCAGTTCTTGATACTATCTTGATTTTTCTTTTCGCGTTATTTCATGTTATTCATTCATTAAATGATTTATTTATTTGCGTGAAGTGTGAAGTTACTTATTGTTGAAATTGAAACTGGCAGTACCCAATATTTTAAGTTTTTTATGGTAAATGATAAAACTCCTAAATTTATCTGGGCTCACTAGAAACCTGATCGCAGTACCTAGCAAGAATCTCAAAACCTACGTAAATTGATAGTCGGCTGTTCCGTAAACGTAAACCTTCCAATAAACTAACCTAAATATTACGTACTTTAGTAAATATTTTGTTTACTACGCTCTAATGCAAAGGAAGTTCAGCAAACAGTTTCCTTACGATGATCAAACGCGCACACGAGTCTCTAATCAGCACTTCTTGATTATTCATAAAAGTTCCTTCAGACGGTGCCAGTAATTTAGTCAAGTAGCTTAATAGAAAAAAAATGCAGTTACTTTAACAAAAAACTCCTTTACATTGCTACAAATAACGATAGGGAAACCGTAAGCTTCTTATCCGTTCTTCTATGCGCTGGTTGGTGAGGAACTGCCACCGATTTCAAATAATTCCACTGAATAAATAAATAAATAAAATAAAATAAATATTCACGGACACTTAACACAACGCCTTCAAGTCCCAAACTAAGCAAAGCTTGTACGATGGAAACTAGATGGCTGATAGAATACATACATACATTTTCTTTGTAAATACATACTTATAATACATAGAAACACCTTAAATAATACTAATTAGTACCTCTTGACTGTATTAAACCAAGCTATCCATTTCATTGATAATTACCCCTTTTTTATCGATTGCAAGATTTTTATCGAGCATTGATACGTATAGCCAATCCATTTAAGCTCTATTCTACTGGGCCAATGCCAACAGCAGCGTATGCAACTGTTTCATCTAGAAAAAAGTCAGGTTTGATAATGTTAATGTTGCTGTCATTTTTTTTTTATATAGTGCACGTAAATTTTAACGTAAAAATAAAAAATAATGTTGCTATCTTAAAATATTACTTCTATGAAACTAATTTCTCTAGTTCGATTCTCTTGTTGCATTTTCTTAATTTGACAGCACAAAAAATGTTGCCGTCCCTTTCTCATTAACTGAAACGACAAAGACGGCTAGAATTTTAGGTCTGTCAAATTAGTTTAGTTTATGAAATGCAACAAGAGATATCTACCAATATGTTGTAAGAGTCAACTTTGACTCCTAGGGACTTGAATTTTGAAAATTCTTTCTCACCCTTATATTGTAAGTAGGTACGGTATTCCAATATTTTTCAAATTTCTATATTTTTTTTATAATTTCAAATTTTTGTGATGTTAATTTTTTCGTGACTTTTTTATTGACTATTGCTATATTTTTATTTGATTTGTGTAATTTTTATTTGACCTGATTCTTTTATTATTATTTCATATTCTTTAATTAATGTAATAGGTTATCCGTTTTAAATAAAGTAAAATAATAAATAAATAAAATAAATAAATAAATATCAATAAAATAGTAAGTACCAAAAAAATTTCGATTTATAATACTTACCTAGTTATTAACTTATACTATGGTTGTTGTTGTTGGTCAGTGAGCCACATACCCGTTTTATTCATATTTAGATAGAGGGTTGCGGAAATATACAGTGCTCCTTTAGATAAGTGGTCCATAAGTAGCCATTCAAACTATACCTTCAATATATACCTAAGTATAATCCTTACCCTAGCCGGGTACTTACCGTTATTACAATATTTCGTTGCACAGTATAGTAGAGCTGCTAAAAGTAGAGACACTACGTTTTCCAAAGAGTCAGGATGTGAGGAGGTTACATCAAGTTTTTGACCGTGTTCGAAATTCAAAGTTTTACATAACACTTTTGAAGGTATTTCTAGCCTGCCTTTATCAGTCCTGTAATTTCTATACCGTTTGTCTTTATTTGGTACTCAGTGTCAGCTCAACGAGCTGACTAGAGCATTACTTATCTTTTTAAATAAATAAAGAAAACAAATAAAAATATACTATGACTTTATATTCTAAGTGCGATATTTAGAAAATATATGCATCTGCAACAACTCCAGATAGGTACTCAACTTGAATTATAAATTTGAGTTGAAATCGAAACCAATAGCTCGCAACCACGTCTCATTTCCATTGCTCATTGTCATCATTAAAAACATGCGCACTAAGTAGTATACTTTTGTCTGAGATTTTGTGTCTGCGACAACGAACTCTACTGTTTGAAACTTATCTATTCTGTGCATGCAGTCGCAATATTCGCTCTCGGCGACTCACACGATGTAATATGGAGTTTCGAGTGAACGCTACTTTACATTGTTATCACGAGGTACCTTGTGGAAATCCCTCGTACAAAATATGGTGAAAATGTTTGCAGTTGACGCTAAGGAAAAACATGACAAAATTGCTGGCGTTGAGAAAATGCAATATTAAAACATGCATGCAAAATTAGTACTTACAACATTGTATGTATAATAATTAGATTTTTGAGAAGCGAAGAGACTGCTATTTAATTCAGGACGTGTTTCAGGAAATTCAGGTTTTCTTGAAAAAATTAACTGAAAATATTTATAGTGCATAATATATAAAAATATCATTAAAAATTTATCGCTGTAAAGTATTGTAATAGTACACAGAAAAAGTTTCTAAACAAATACTTAAAATGATTTTGCATCTTTACGATTTTACATATAGGTACTTATTATAGGAAATTATGTAACATACCGAATTATTCTTCATTTAGACTACAATGCAAAAGTTCTAATAGATTTATCGCTATGCATATGAACTCACCAGATTCTACCTAATATAGAGAAAATAGTACAGATAAGACCTAGTTTTCCTTGCTGATCATTCGCAAAAGAAAATACAATCCAGCTTCTATTCAGAAAACTTTTCCATTGAATAATAGGCTTTATTTGCGAAAGCAGAACCTCTTTCAAAGTTCGAAACTATGGTTTATAACAATACCATTTCATCCTATTCATTTTTTCCAGACAAAGTTTGCGAGAACTTTCAACTGTTGTAGCATCTTCAAATAGTTTTGTGAATTAGCGAAACTATTTGGAAAACTAGTTCTGCAAAACTTTTGCCTATTTCTGAGATCCGAACGTGTGGAACATACAAGCTTTATTGTATACTGTACGTGCCTCGGCGGCTATTACTGCTATAATGCTAGATGTACAGAAAAAGCCAGCTGTTTTTAAAAATACATTTAATCACACTTTTAGAGGACCAGGAACAAAGATTATCAAGATAAAACAGTAGCTAAAACCTATGTATACTTATATACAAACGAATAATACGTACAAAAAAGGTTTGCGCACTTCACCGAGGCAATTTGAGGAAACTAAAAGTCTAGATGGAAGCCGAGTCCGAAGCGGACCCTTCGCTGCCTGTCGATAAGAGTACTCCCAATCAGACGCAGGACCCTCACTTCATTTGCTGGTTCGTAGAATAAAATATCCTTCTGGAAAGTGAACCCACCGCACTTCATAGAATCAACGAAAATCTTCAATTCAGATCCATTTTGGTAGTTTTTGTGTAAAGCAAGTCCTACAGTGGTAGCACCTCCTCTGTTCCCGTCGTGGACCACTGTGGCTATTCGCAAGTCTTGTGTGAACTGCTTGTAAAGACACACTTGAAACCCCGTTTTGCTGACGGTTGAGGAGACAGTGAAGGAAGGTCGTTCATACCGCGCGCTCAGTGAATACTCCGGCACTGGAGGGTACGCCAACGGTTTCAGTCCTACTTCAGTACCAATGGAAAACTCTGGCCGGATTTTATACATCCACTGTGTCACTATTCGCATTTTAATCGGATCTACGTCCTTTATCGTACACGACACGGATCCCAAGGACTTCCCGTTATCTTTCTCTAGAACTAGTTCAGTTTCTGAAGAAATAAGGTCTTTGATTCTGGATGTGAGCCTCATTATGTACGCACCTTCTAGCTTTTCAGTGTATGTGGCGGTAGCACAGCCTGCAGAGTCTATGAGGACTCCGTCATCAGAGTGTTTCGGCTCCATCTCTTTGTGTAGCAGCTGCGAAAAGCACTTGTAGTTCTCTTTCGACTTGCCGTAATTGTACTGCTGAACCAGCTTGACTTTGTCCATGATTTCTCGGAGTATGACAAGTTTGGCGCCGAGGAAGCACTTTGGAAACACGCTCTTGGCCTCGGCATGGACATCACAGAGACGTGTCAACTTCACTGTCTGCGGAGCGATTACAATTAGGTCCTTCTTCTTAGGCAGGAGTCGCTGCAAACTGGACACAAAGCTGCTCACTTCCTCCTTTATCATGTCCTCGTTCAAATCCATTGTGTGATTATGAGATTGAATTTATTTATTGAATTACAGGTCGGACGTCATTGACCTGTCTGATTTATTTTTAAACTTGCACAGCTTTGACGCTGTCCGGCCAGCCGTGGACTGCAAGGAGTTTGTTTATATTTAGGTTGGTAACTCGGTAACAAATCTCGTAGGCGTATTCTCACTTCACACTTGACCGATTACGTCTAGTAACTCTCGAGCTAGACTCGTGCTTTCGAAAAACGAACAATGTATGAAACGGGGGTCAAAATTTGAATCACGAAAACGAGATTTTCAGTGTGTAATTTTGGTAGAATGGGAGTCCAGCTTCTTCTTGCGTAGGAACTACGTATTACATATTATTCTTTGGTCTAGTATGGGTCCCACAAAAGGACGTACCTATTCAATTAGGTAACACAAAAGCATACTAAAAATATTTAAAAAGTGCTTAAATAAAATTATCATCTCAAAATTAAATGATTGTAAAAATTTGTCCTCGAATAAAAACTTGGAGGATTATGATCACTCCTGAGTATTACAACTTTAGATTAAAAATCAAAATTCAATCCAACAACCCTTTCACCAAGATAACTTTGAAAGATCTTTGTAATTATTCATTACAATATCTTTCTTACCTTTCATTTTGTCGCGAAATTGATTTATTATCTCCGTTAGAATTTGCCACCTGAACTCCGAAATGAAGATTTAGGGCAACCCTTTTAACAAATTGCAATAACGGAAGGAACCACAGGAGAATAGGTAGGTACAATAGTAGGTAGACACGCCTTCCTCATTAAAATTGGAGCTGCTATCTATTAGACAGACGGTATCGTAACATCTTCAACTAGTGGAGTCAATTTTACATTATAAAAGGTTCTCTACAGAATGTATCTAATATAAAAATGTTCTCGATGGAAATCGAATAGAATCCATAGTTCGCAGCGCAGAAGACAGAGCTATATCAACTAAGAGTAGATCTCAACTGAGTTTTTTGTTTTTATCAAGACTGTTTTTTGTAGAACGAAAACCGAAAACCAATTGAGTATAATTCAAAGATGATCATTGAGTATTATTATTCTATTGTGCTGGTGCTCCAAGATAAAATAAACAATACGTCTCTATACACGTTTTGGCAATGACGTCAATAGATCGATCTGTATTGTATTTTGTTAAAGAAAAGCCAAGGAAAATAGATGGCGTCAATGACCCTGAAGCTATAATTGAAATAGACAATGAAAATTGTGGCTGTAAATACTGTTTTCGAGACTATGACTAAGCCAGTGCTCTGGAAGAAAACCTCGTAAAGAAATTAGCTAGTATTCTTATTAAGATTGTAAATGTAAAAAAAATATAACTGTCTGTGGTCAAATCTCTTCTAACAAATTACCTTCCTGTGTGGGGAAATGTTCCTACAACAACTCATTAGTAATAGAAAGGGCTATCTAATTGTATTGTCCATTTCAAGGCTGTAAAAGTAAAACTTTTGTTTCTAAAACAGAAGAAACATTTATGTTTGTCATCATCACACAAATGTATGTATTGGGTGGGGATCGAACCCACAACCCACACTGGCAAAGGCAGAGCTAACTATACCAACTGCGCTATGATGCCTGTCAAATATCAGTGGTTTCTTTGACGGATTCGCTTAGCATAAACACAGATCATAAAGCTCTTTGTGAAGGGCTCGTCCGGGGAAGTACTACCACCATGCCGTTTTCTGCCGCCAAGCAGCGTTGCTGTGTTTCGGTTTGAAGAGTGTGGTCGCCGGTGTAATTACAGGCACATGAGTTTGCCTCAAGTTGATGGACGCGGGGCAGTGCATCGTAGGGCACGTTTCTATCGTGCATGACTACGAGGCAATGTTTTGCTATAGGTGATGGTTACCACTTAACATCAGGTGGGCCATCTGCTTGTTTCATCAGCTTGTAGTATAAAAAAAAAAGATCATTCATAAATATGTCTATGGGTCTATATTTCTATCGTGTACAATGTCTACACCAATTTGTTGCCTAAAATAAGATCATTTGATTTTTTTAATTATTATCTTTTATTAGCATCGACAAAACCTGGTGCTAATCCCAGAGCATTCTCGTAAAATAACACAACTCAGGAATTCCTTGTCTTCTGACAAAAAATTATATCACGCGAGCGAGTTTAAATACCGTGACGGTGATGGACTGTAATTCATGTTATTTTACTAGAGTTCAACGACCTACGTTATTTTCAGGGTCTACGTGATATTTGCTTTTCGATTTGTGGAATAACATTTAACATTGAGGATGTAGATATAGAGGTATGCCAAAGAAAAGATGGATGGACTGTGTGAAAGTAGATTATGAGTAAGCTGAAAACCAGCGTCACTTCACAGTGTGAAGTGGCATCAGGCTGAGCTGTGACCCGTTTTGGCTCACGCATACACAGCACGACATCGGATTTGCGCCTAGACAGGTAGGTATATAATACATATACCTACCTCGCACTTGTTTAAGTAGTAGTTATTTATGTATTAAGTTAAGTAAGTTAAGATTAAGTTCTACCTATATGTTGTTTTCTTTTTGTTGTGCTGTTATGTATGTATAGTGTGTCCGAAATAAATAAATAATTAAAAAAAAAAAAAAAAAAAAAAAGGAGTGAACACCGAGATGACGGTTGATAGAGGAGAGTGTAAGACTAAGACATGTTGTGCCGACCCCACTTAGCGGGGGAAAAGGGTAGGAAGATGGTGATGATGATGGAATAACATTTTTTTTTAATAAGAAAAGTGATAAATACTTTTAGGTGGTTGCCTCTGCATATTATGATCTGTGCCTCTGCCTATAACGATGCAAAACCTCACAAATCAAGTCAATTGAGGACATGCTTTGAGAGGTAATGCACTGCGTACATCACGCTGTCTCATGTGCCTGTACGAATATACGTAGGTACATAACGTCTATAATTTTTTTCTCTATTTTAGACTCACGATAGCTTCAATATCAATACCTATAAGTATCTTGGTGGGTACTTGAGACGCGCTCCCAGGCGTTTAATTTTAAACTCGATGACATGAAGGCGGATATCCTGTTTAGCTCCACTAAGAAATGTTATTGTAGCTGTATTTTGTAGTTCGATTCATCGACTTATCTATAAAATATAAAGTCTTGTCAGAACAGCTTGTCATGATCGATCATTATTTGTAACTGATGAGATGCTTGACCACATTCCAAAAAAAGAAGGTTCTGATGTTCATTCTTACCTTGTTATTAATACCTACGTTCAATATTTGCGTATTTCTTTCTTTATTGCATTGTACTTTATATTATAACTTATTCTATTCAGTCTAGATGAACTTATATTTTTGCAGGAACACAGATTTTATTTTAAGTCTTGGTAGGTAGGTACTTTTGTTTTTCTTGTGTCTTCAACATTTGTTGGTCGTTCTAATAAAATAAAAAATAAACTCGATCTAAGCTTGCAGTAGTTACACCGTGTTTTGTCTCTTTACGCCAAGAGCATCTACATCGCTTACAAGTTCCAGGGTATTAACACGAGCATCACAATAGCTGTCAAAAACGACGAGCTCATTGAAGTTGCGAAGCGGCGAAAAATGTTACATACAAGTCTAATTTCCCCTCACCTCGGCTTAAGTTAACGTATGTGGCAGATTGACATGCCCTAATGGCCGTGGAGTAATGAGTGGAGATACTTAGTCGGCATTTATCACTTGCTGACGTGTGAGAAAACTTGGTGACGACACCTAACGAAAACTTTTAGACTCCTTAGAATGTTTCAGTCAGTTTTACTGGTTTTTGAAACAACTGAATGATGGAACAAACCGAAGGCCCACTATGTTAAATAAAACTAACTATGTTAATTAATTAAATGTAGTCTTTTATTACACCGTCACTTTCGTTCATATAAAATCCAGTCCATCCAAAGGTTGCCTGGAAGAGATCGCTCATAGCGATAAGGCCGCCCATTGTACTTCACATAAGAATGATGAACACTGTGTTTATTTTGTAATTCCTGTAAAAGTGGTGTACAATAAAGAGTTTTCTATCTATCTATGTTAAACGGTAACCGCTTTATCGATGCAAGCCTCGAAAGCACCACGAAACCACGAAACCACAAAAGCCTCAATAGGTTTGACAGGCGTCATGGCTCAGTCAGTCGGCTCTGCCTTCCGTGCTGTGGGTCATTTGATCTGCACCGAGAACAAACTTTTGTGTGTGACAAACATAGATTTTTGTTCTGTGTCTGGGTGTTATTATGTAACATAAGTATGTATTTACAAAAAAAAAGTATGTAATTATTCTATCAGCAATCTAGTTTCCATAGTACAAGCTTTGCTTAGTTTGGGACTAGACAGCGTTGTGTGATACGTCCAAGAATATTTATGTATTTATTTATAGGTACCTATCACGAGAAACAGTATCAGTTAAAGTTACTATCTCGCCACTTTTCAAACTATCCAGATTTTAGCAATATATTAATTAAGCTTTCTATTTAACAAGATTTCGATTCAATAAATTTCAATACACTAATGGATTGCGCCAAACCTAAGACTTTCCGTCCATTCCGTTTATGGCCAATAAACACCAGCCGGCCCCAAACAGCCCCAAGCCACCCCAAACTCAGCTTAAAAGGCCCGAATCAATAGCTTGTCGGTTTACGAATTTTACGATCGTTAGAAGTGATGACAGCGGTATATTATGGACCTTCAAGATGAAGTGAGAAATTGTTCTCTCTATACGTACCCTACTCTATGAAACTGTAGAAGGAAAACTCTAAACAAATCATCATAATCACAGAATATTAGTACAAGTAGCAACAATTACACTCATTAAGCACGTCAAAAGACCACATGTACCCTACCCACATACCCTTCAAACCAAAACACAGCAAAGCGGGGATCAAGCTTGGCAGAAATTGGTTAACCTGGGAGGATGTATCGGTTATAAGATTGTCGGTAAAAGCCTTGTGTTTAGGATGCTACATATTGTGTTTTTTTTTATACAACAAAGTAGACAAACAAGCGTATATGGTTTTTTTTTATGATAAACGTAATGGAACAAGCTGATAGCTCACCGGATGTTAAGTAGTAACTTCTGCCTATAACAATGCATTACCTCACAGAGCAAGTCCAATGAGGACGTGCCCTGTAAGGCAATGCACTGCGTCCATCACTCTGAGACGTAAAGATCTTGAAGTCTCATGTGCCTGTAATTACACCGGCGCCCTTACCCTTCAAACCGGAACACAGCAATGCGAGCATCTCTGCTTGGCGGCAGAAATAGGTACGGTGGTAGCCTATGGACGCCTGCAACACCAGAGGTGCCACACGCGCGTTGCCAACCCTTGAAGAATTTTAAAACACCCTTTTTGAAGTGCCCCAAACTGTCACTAGGTAGGTTTTATTCCATTTCAGGCATTTCTGACTGAAACCGTTACTGGAACGATTCAAAGCGGCATGCATACTGGTTTTAGAGATAAGGCACGGCGCTCCACACAGGTTTTTCCCGACGACAGACATTTCCAGTCAGTAAAGGAACGGTTTCATAGACGACAAGTCGACAGAAGTCGTATTCGCGATCAACGACAGCAACAGGGGGGTGAGCACGAACAAATGACAGTCGCCACAATACACAAACCTTACCTATTCGAGACATATTGCGCGTCAACCAGCATGACTTCCATACGTTGTTGGCATTGGTTGTAACGTCACCGCGCAGTGTATAAGCCCTAACGACTGTCACATCACATTATTGTGCTGTGATTGAGGATGAATGATGGATATGGAACGCAAATGATGAGTAGAAGCCTACAGACTCAAGCCAAAACCCAAATTAGTGAGTTGTAACCTTCACGAATCTACTAACTCGAATAAAGCTCTCTATAGATCTTAGACGCTGTACTAAGTGCACATTTTTAGATGCCAGTAAGCTCGATACAATACTCTACCTATATTCAATACCTCACCTATATCTGCATAGATACAATTTTGTTTATTTCCCTAACCAGAGAAAAGTAAAAAATAAGTTGTAAGTCTTGTAACAGATGCAAGAATGGAAACCGCGGCTTTAGCTCTTTACGGCACGCATGCAAATAAAGCAGGAACTTGTTCCATTTTTCAAGGATTTTTAGTAACATAACGTGGAAAATATTTTAGGAACATAGGCTGTATAGTGTGTAGGCTCAGGATAAAAGCTGTAGGTAAAGCTAAGCTTTCGCTATTATGACAACTATTTTCGACACTACACACAGATTACCAATATTTTGAGGCACTAATATAATAAGTAGGTACTCGTAAACGAAAAAGAACTGAATTCTTAGAACTAGGTATAAAAATCGTTAGAAGCTGACAAGATGTAGATATTCAACGCAATTTTCAAGACTAAAAATGAAATGAATGTACGGAAATGAAAATGACATTTCCGAACGAAAAGTCACACTAAACCATTCTAGTTTGATTCCAATACGTACGGTTTTGTGTGTTCTAATTTAATTTTATATATTTTTTTTGTGTCATTCAACAGAAATCATTCCTATTGAAACAAGTCCTGTTACAACCGGATTAAATGTATAAGTTTTTTTATGTAAGTAGGTACTTGTCGTTCAACTCATTCCCATTGAAATTAAATCCTGTTTGACCGGATTTTATTGAAATAATGTCAATGCAACACAAACGAGACAAACTATTGTAGCTTGTTGCAATTAAAACTATAAATAGCGGCGAACGAAAGTTGGGTTAATTTTCACGACACAAATTAACAATTGGAAACAATGTACCGACACAATTGCACTGTGGAAAAACCTTGGATGAAATAATTGGTAGATAGTTCAATGCGCAACTGTCATTCAATGTGTAAAGTTTGCAAATGTCATGCACTTCGGTTGGGTAGGCCCGTGTGGGTAGGCCTTTGTGTCATTTATTAATTAGCTATGTATACTTTTTCTTCAATAATTTGCAACGGTCTTCAAATAATTTAACTGTTTCATGTATTTTGTAAATACTGTAAGTACTCGTATGTACCGGTTAGTCGTAGTTTTCATTGTAAATACTTTTTTTAAAAGCTTTTATTTTTATCCAAACGTTCTTTTTATTCGACTAAATTTAAAACTTGCGCCAGTCTGTTATCTACCATTGTTGTTGCAATAGAAACAATGTTCCAATAGGAAGTGAATGAGACACATCCTATTAATCCTATTAATATAGATTCGACGCGACTGAATGTTTGTTATTGACCTAGCAGCTGACATGTTTTGTTTTTGTCGCTGGTTGTTTAGTTCGACGCAGGTTTTTGATTTTGTGACGCTTTTTTGTTTTTTTCTAACTGTAGGTACACCATAGAGTACATTTTTATATACTCTGTACACCATGTCTTCAGCTTACAATGCGAACTCTTTATTGTCTCATGCGTCGTCTTTTATCTCGTTTCTGAGATTTGTCTTTAGTCGATTGTTTAGGTAAGTAGGTACAGTGTAAATGGAGTACCTAGGGCTTTATAAAATCTTCCTAAGTATTATTTTTTGTTTATTTATAAAATACTTATAATAATTATACTTATTTTAATCCAAAATTTCCATTATTACTTATATCATTCACTCCATCAATAAATATAGGTACTTCTTTTAAAACACCAAATGTTAATTTGTTTGAGTTACATACATATTACATAACTTGTAATTTTGTGATACAGGTAGGTAGATATTTTAGACAATCTCATTACTTTCCTGGTAAATTTTTCTTGGTCAATTAATAACAGATGTTTTTCTTTTACAGATAAGAATTTGGAATCAACATGTTCTCCGGGAAGAAAGGCAGCGACGCCGGCACGCCCACAGCCGAGGAGGAGATCAAAGTGGTGTTGGTCGGCGACACGCAGTGTGGGAAAACATCACTCGTGCAGAGATTCGTGTCTGATGCTTATATGGAGGTAAGTCGAACGTAGGCAAACGCAGAGGCTAACAAAACAGGCATTCGCTGATCCACGGGGCTTCTCAGCTTTGGGATTACCCAAAAGTTGAACAGGATTTCTCAGAGAAACCCCTAATAATAAGTTGGGTTCCCCTCAAACCGAAATGAGGACCCTCCCAAACAAGTATCGGTGATCTGCCACGGAGAACGGGGCTTAGGTTGTAGGTGCATAAGGCCAGGAACGTGGCGAGTAGCCCGGGCTCCTACTTTTCTTAGTAGTTGATAGTAACGCTTAGCAGTAATAGGAGTATTTTTCTATGCCAAAACCATGGACAAAACTAAGTGAATTTTGTATAGACCTTAATGCAATCATTAAACTAGCTAAGTACCCACTTGTTACGTTAGGTTACCTATAGCTGTTACTTAACTGTTACTATTTGTTTGTTTCTTGTAGGTATCATTATGTTTGCCATGTTTTCTACGTCCGTTCTGTATTTTCTATGTGTATGTCAAACAAACTATCTATCTATCTATCAATCAGATAAGTAATTCAATTAAAAAACACTCATTTGACGCATTTATCAGCTCTTTCATCTAAAATTCTAATCAAACAGTTTGAACTGAATCAATTTGTTAATTAAATGGATTCAAATTATAAATTGGATCTACGTTCTGTTAGTCTTCAAAGTTTTCGGTACCTAGATCTGTTTGTATTAGATCTACAGTCTTTGCGAAGTCTTAGTCAAACCTTAATAAGTGGCTATAAAGTTATTTATACTCTAAGCTGGTCAGTAACCTTTAAACCTTCAACGTGGAGTGTCAGCTTATGTTTGCTGGTTATTTACCAGCAAACATAAGCTGACACTCCACGATCGCTAGAGAATAGAAAACTTCTTCTTCTTCTATTTATGGCCTCTGTCCGTCATTTCGACAGACAATTTTGGCTGTGTCAAGTGAAATATTTGAAATGAAATTAGTCAAGTCATTCGTCAATTCGACTGTCGTTTGTTTCGAAGGCAAAATGGTGGATTTTCTCTTCAAAACTTGGAAACGAATTGTATCATGGAAACCACTTTACATACATTTATTCCAATGGCTTACACTGTATGCTACAACCTCGAGTATTATTGGTTAAAATTCCATACCGAAATTACACAATAACTCTACAAGAAAAACTACTAAAATAGAGGTTTAAAATATCAACTTGATTAGGGGAGGGCAGAATAACATTCCTATACATTTTCACTAATTTCTTCTTCTTCTTCTTTTATTTGTGGCCTCTGTCCGTCATTTCTTATATCGATTGTCAATTGTCAATTTAATTAAGAGTAGTTATTGAAATGCCACCTCCTTTCCTTCTTTTATATTAAAAAAACATTTTTATTTCCAAGGAATTTGAATATGTTTTCGTGAGCGACGATCGGGACGCCACTTCAGTTTATTTATCTAGTACGATGACGAAACTGGAGCCGGCCGGGAAGGCTTTGGAGCGTAAACATGTTTGTTAAAGAGTGCCAAGAGTAATGCTACTTTTGTTTCTTACGGAGGTGGGAAGTATGAACATGAACTCCTTTCTTTTAGGTTAAGTTCAATTTTGTCTCTACATCGTAGTGTAATCATGTTTCACCAAAGAGTGAGTAAATCAACTGTTTCTTACGGAGCAACTCTTTTCCATAGTTCGCTTTTTCTTTTTTTTCCCGAGCTACTTTCTTCAAAGTTTTTAAATTTAAAAAAAAAATTCATACCATTCTTTAGTGACTACGTTTTAGGACGTTTTAAAGTGGTCCTTGTGATTTTTTGCACTACGTCACCTTCAGCTACCATGCAGAGCTATAGATTGAAGCCAATTTCACTGTATTATTTGACAGTTAATGTATGTTATCTCAGTGTTTCAGTTTGAACTTCACGGTAGGACTAAAGTATTTTAAATTTTTTTTCTTTTTGAAATCATAAATGAGTTTTGTTTTTTTTTCTACAGCTGGTTTATTTTTACTCTGTGACAAATATAGGCTTTACTGCCCAAGGCCTAGGGGTGTTTTTACCAAGAATTGTTTTGTCGGAAACTTTGACGAACGGTTATAATTCTTTCTCATGCAAATGAACAAAGTTTTCATGCTGTTAATAAAAAGGCAGAAAAAGGCGATTAGATTATACTACTAAAGAAAAATACTTTCAGAGATGGTTGAAAACTGAAACGTCGGGGAAGAAATAAATCTGTAAATGGGGCAAGATGAGGGCGTGCCTTGTGAAGCTTCACACTGCGTCTATCCTCTGAAACGTAAGGATGTTAAGTTTTATTTCATGTGCACCGACCGGCACCCATACCCTTCTAAAACTAGTAGTTGACCAAAGCCGCGTGCCGCGCGTTGTTCCACTTGGATCCGGATTGGGACAGATTTCGTGTCTTCTTCTTCTTTTATTTGTGGCCTGTCAAGTGAATTGAAATATATTCAAGTCAAGTTATTCGTCAAGATTTTGTACTGAAAAATGATACGACTTCTGTAAAAATCTATGGATCCGGATTGGAACTGTGTTCGAGAGTAACCCACTAAAACATAGCAACGCTATAGGCTTACTGCTTGGCGACAGAAATACGGTGGCGGTTTGGTGGCAGTTCTTCTGCAGACGAGCTCTTTCACGAAAAATTAAAAGCTCCTCGTATCATTCAAGATTACCATGTGGTACATCACGTTATCATTCATTCAGTGCCTGCGGTTATTTTGGTCTGTACCATACCAACCAGGCGATATACAAGTGTTTACTTTGGTTCATTTCACACGCCCTAAAATAACATCCTTTCGGGCCTGTTTAGCATAGAGCTGAGTTTTGGAACGTATGTGTTAGGGATGCCGGATGTTGGCCATCTCAATATCATGAATGCATTCAGTGTCCCGAGACCAATCGTGGTTCGATATCTGCGGGCTACCGCGAAACCGTAGACTTACTGGTGACCGTGCTAATATTATGTACATTTTTGACGTTTTCTTCCTGTAGCACGATGGGTTGACGACATTGCCAGAGTACTCCCTATCGTCCCGTGTCTTCGGCAGTCTGAAAAAGCTGTGAATGAGAGTGGATGAAATGACATTACCAAACGGTCACGCACGTGACTGTTCCCGGTTTCTTTACTTTTTTATTTTTTCAAATTTCTAGCAATCGTAGAACTTCGACTTAGCGATGCCCTTTTCACATTTAACTTGGTTCTGAGTACTGGCTGTACTTTGTGCAGCTTTCTACATTTTTTTCTCCGCTCTTTTGCCGCTCGGCAGTCAATTTTTGAGCCACGAGGTTATTATTTAATTGTAATCACCGCTAAAAGCAGTCCACAGCGCTGCTGACTCGCCAGCAACGCTTCGGCTTCGTAATCGGCTTAAACGTTGGTTTCTTGAAAGTAGCTGACCGTAACTTTGCGGAGATGAGGCAGTCTTTTGTTTTTTTTTTAGATACGATTGCTACTCAACGATTTCTGATTCATGCTTATCCCCATAAGCACGAGTTGGCAACTATTGCGTTAGCTAACATCAACCTATATTGGTCCACTGTTGGACGTAGCTCTCTCCCAAGACGCGCCAATGAGCTCGGGCTCTTCTAATTTACAAAATGTAAATTTGACATTTACATTTCGCAGTTCGTCGCCCCATCTTGCTGGAGGGCGTTTCCGATCCGATTATTTGACAGCTACATTCATAATCCCCTAAATAAGTACAATTTTAACACTTGACATTGGCAAAATTGTCTGTCGAAATGACGGACACAGGCCATTATTGAAGAGAAGAAGAATTCATAAACAGGGGCTGTCAAACCATTTCAATCAGCTTTCGTCGCTGAGCCCAGCAGAGCTTGATCTTAGCTCTAGAGAAATCTCTACCTTCATCGTTGGCCAGAGAGACTCTATACTTACTATGCGGATTTGAGGCAGGTGTCTTTGGTTCTAGAAAGGTTTCTACCTTTCATAGCTGGCTAGGAACTCTATACCATAAATAGTAGAGATTATTTTACGCCGGTTTTATGACGTTCATCGCTTCTTAGAAGCTCAAAGCTTTAGTAACAATGCTTTGCGGGCCGCACTGAATCTCTCTATCCGATTGTAGACACCTTTTAGGGTTTCCGAGAACAACAATAAAAATCCTTTGTAGATGATTTATACAGCGTCAGGGGCAAAGTTTCCACCCATGTACTACGTCTTTATGCCCAGAACATTTTTGGATTGTGTTAAAGTAGGTAGGTACTAGGTATAACGTATTCTGTGCTAGATGTGCTTTGTGCGCATTACTCCGTTTCAGTACAGCTCCGTACTGTGGATCGTGGGTTCGATTCCCACTGAGAGCAAATATATGTGTGTGGCAAATATAGTTATAAGTATTTTATCAGCAATCAAGTTCCCATTGTAAAAGCCTTGCTTTTGTGACTAGAGAGCGCTGTGTGAAATGCCCATTAATATTGATTATTGTTACTGCATTTCATACAGAGAATTTTATTTTTATACTCCTCATAGCTTTTAGTACCAGCATTTGTTTCAGTTCGAAACAGAAGTGAAATGAAAGAGTACCCGCATGACTGCGTAGTCGAACTCGATACGAATCGCGCGAACCAATTTGTTAGATTGCGTTCGCAGAGTCATAAATAAACGTGTAGAGGTAATTTTGTAAGCACGAGGTGGTGGTAGGCAACAGACCCAAAATTATTGTCGCGTCGCCGACGTCGCGTCGTCGTCGTGAACCGGCACAACGACACCAGCATCCACTTGGGCACAGATCATATAATACACTTGGGGTAAAAGTCTGTGGGCAAAAGAGTTGTCATTGTAAAGAATCGGACCAGTAAATCTATTGGTTAACCAAGAAAGTGAAACTTTAAAGTTTGTTGGTTGATGCAAAATTTTACGCCCTTTTCAATATTTTATAGTAGAAACACAGTAAGTACGTATACTAAGAACATACTGAATAAACTGACACTAAGAAATAAAGCAGCGTTTCCGCGATCGTAACGCACAACGCTGCGGTATGCGGCTCAACGCTGCGTACCGCGTTTGCTCTTCGCCGCTGACGCAGACTGCGACGTAACAAGAGACCATACTAGACGTTTTCCATACGATTATGTGTCCGGCGCCGCATGACGCATACCGCAGCGTTGTGCGTACGATCGCGAGACCAAAGCTTCAGGTGATGTGTAAACAAGAAAACGTTCTGATATAATAATTTTGTAGGGAGTATTGTCGTAAGTCGTTTGATACATTTATTGTATCAAATGACTCATGAACAATATGAACATACTCCCTGCGCCATAGGCGTTCGTTACTCTGATATCGCTAACGTTTTGGTCAATTTGTTGGTGTCTGCGTCACTGCATGCTATGTATTATTTATTGGATAGATAGCGTTTTAAAAAACACATTTCGAAATGGCTTTTGAAAAAAAACTACCAAACAAAAGAAAAATAAATCTGACCGCGTATTATTTATCATTGTGTAGGTACTTATAATAAATTAAAATCATGATTACACTATCCAGAATAAGTAGAAAGTATTTAGAATAATTTGTAGAATTATTTAAGATAAAAATTAATTACTTGTCCAATAAGTTTTTATTCAACAATAGTATTTTTTAAATCTAGTTTATTTTGCGTCGTTTTATAGGTACCTAATTTAATTGAATAAGTATTTATACGTAAAGATTATAAGGATTTACCTAAACTCAAACTAAAAAATTGTCAAAAGATCTGAAAACATAGTTGAACATCTTAAAGTTTAACAATTCTCACGCAAATAAATAAATCATTCATTCATTCATTCATTGATAACTAATCCTGACTGGTACTAACTGGTAAAACTGGTACTGACTGGTAAAACTGGGTCCCATCCTAACGAATATACAATACAAATAATATCCAACATATTTTGTACTGAATTTCCAGTATTCATAACTTCTAACCACAAGAGTGTACCTACTCGGTACAATGAACCAGCAAAGCTTGGCGCTGTTTCATAAAAATCGGCAAACGTTTTTTTTTTTATATTAGGTAAAAAATAATTTTATAATATATCTAATAGTTTGTACTTCGTAAAGCTTTTTGTCATAGAGCTCGTCCGGGGAAGTACTACCACTGTAAGACGTAAGTACCTACATATTCCACTTTTGCGCACAAGTTTAAAATCGATTGGTGCGCAAAAGTGGAATAACGTAGGTGCGGAATTCTGGGTGAGCAACTTTTTGGTGCGCAAAGTGAAATGCCTCCATATTTCGTGCGCCAAAGTGATCCTCGCATTGCTGTGTTCCGGTTTGAAGGGTATGGGTGCCGGCGCAATTACACTTAAGAGATCTCAAACCTTTATGTCTCAGAGTGATAGACGCAGTGCAATGCATCACAGGGCACGCCCTCATTGGACGTGTTCAGTGCAATGCCTCGTCATAAGCAGTCATCAGGTGGATGATATTGAAGACTAGAGACAGCTTAATTTTTCAAAAGCACAATTCTACGTAGTTGTAGGTAAGGTGCCTTCTGGTAAGATCGGCGTAAGTGGAAGTCCGGATGCCAAGCAATTCTGCGATATTTTTATATGATTATTGCTTAGTTATCCGGACTTCCACTTACGCCGATCTTACCAGAAGGCACTATAACTAAGATTTTGTAAAATAACAATAAGAATTTGTTTATTTGACTAACCTATCACAGAAAAGAAAGACACAATAGAAAAGTATTGTACTACTATTAAGACGGTTGTAATATTACAGTGGCCGCTTTTTACAAAGTCAAAAGTATAATCTATATCTATATAGGTAATCTGTAGCAGCTGGTAGTGTGGAGCGTAACCACGGATGAACTAACCCTGTGTTAGTTCAAAGTTCATACATGAATACATACATTTATATGAACTCCACATGAATATGGGCTACAGCTTGAAAATAATTGTTTAGTAACTCTAAGGCTCTTACTGCTCAAGCACTCAAGTATAGATTTTTGTATGAAAATCTCTACTCAAATTTATACTCGAGTAACGATTTTTTCTAGCAACTTAGCGTTTTTATTTTAGTAGTTTTTCTTGTGTTATTGTGAGTAGGTAACCACTCATTTTTCTATTAATACTTACCTACAATTTACCAACCGATATTATTGGTCATGCGTGACATTACACTGAAAGACCGAAGAGGTGGATTCAACATTATTTCAACCGATATTTAGGTTTAATATTATAGCCCCTACACTAATGATTTGCTAAATCAACTATAATTTGTCACATCAAATACCACGCGTCGGAACTCTTATAAGAGTTGAGTTAGCATTAAAGCAACCAACAATTAGAAATTCAACTATTGGGTTTTTCAGTGTAAAATTACACATACCTAGGTGTGACATGGTTCCAAGAAACCTGGATAAGAAAATAAAAAGCAGTGTACTACGCGTCCTATGTAAGAATAGTGATATCTAAATTCTTGTTGTTTAATTTTGTTAGAATTTTAACCAATAATACTTAGGTCGTAGCATAAAGTTCGAGCCATTGGAATAAAATGTGTGTAAAATGGTTTGGTTTGTAGTTAAAATTCGTTTTCGAGTTTGAAGGGAAAATCCACCATTTTGCCTTCAAAACAAACGACAGCCGACTTGACGAATGACTTGACTTGACTTCTTGGTTTGTGGCTTTTGTGGCTAGTTGTCACAATTCTGCCAGTGTCGAGTTCGCTGATGACTTAGAGTATTTCAAATTTATATCACTTGACACTGGCAAAATTGTCAGTCAAAATGTTAGACAGAGGCCATAATAAGAAGAAGAAGAATAACCTACTTGACCTACGTCTACGTAAACGATTTGATAAATGATTTTTTTCAATTTGAAAATAATTAAAAACGACTTAACCAAACTTTAATAAAATGAGTTCATTTTCGATATCCACAATTCCTGCCCATACACTATGTAAACTTTATTTTCATAGACTTAAAGTTGTAATAACTTCTCGACTCATTTCTAAGAATACCAGCCGCGTACTTCAAGTTCGTACGTCTATCACCTTTTTATGTTTATTTACTAACTCCACTCATTTGCGCAACTCCATACAAACTAAACATTGAACACCGGAGTTCGATGATGTACACCTCCTGAAGTTAAACCACTGACTTGCGAAGTTAGCGCTAACGCTCCCCTAGTGCCAAGTTAGTAAAGCTTCAACCATATATAGATACAAGACTTTGCATCTAAACTCCTGATACGTATTTCCAGATGGAGTAGTGTAGGCATGGGTTGCCGCCTGACGCTGTATAGATCAACTTCAGTAGATTGAAAAGCCTAAGTTTAAGCTTGCCCAGCGCGTATACCATTCTCAGTCGAGCCAGCCTATTCCACAGAAAAGACAAAGTCAATTTAGTTTTACAACTGGAAATCATCGAAGAAACATAAAATATAAAAGTTATTTCCAATGTATTGGTCACCCCAAATAAAGAAAGCATGCACACATACACGACTAAAGCCCAATCCAGTACTTTACCGCAGTAACACATTATTACTCGTTGTACGCATAGA
The DNA here is from genome assembly GCA_918843925.1 of Eulithis prunata. Classification (NCBI taxonomy): domain Eukaryota; kingdom Metazoa; phylum Arthropoda; class Insecta; order Lepidoptera; family Geometridae; genus Eulithis; species Eulithis prunata. Next base: position 7,797,677 of record OU974021.1, read on the forward strand.
TAAGTACAAACGTAAATTTGGATTATAATGGCTGTTTTACACTGCTACCGACACGACATCTATACGATATCGGCGAAGACCTAAATAAAAAAACACAGTCGGTCTTATTCCAGAACGGGGACTAAAGAAAGTCACGGTTTAAACGTCAAGGTTTATACAACCCGGCCGAGTTAAGCGGTGTAGCGGGGGAAGTATCGAGTTCCGAGCCAGGTGTCATGTTTCGGCCGGGTTGTATAAACCTTGACGTTTAAACCGTGACTTTCTTTAGTCCCCGTTCTGGAATAAGACCGAGTGTGTCGGCACCGATATTTTTGTTCAAGCCACATGTCATGTCGGTGTCGTGTCGGTATCGGCCAGTGTGCAAACTGCCGATGTTGGGTAAGTCTCATTACCGTTCGTCTTCATTTTCTTAATGTACTTTGTAAGAGAATATTAAATGAGATGGCGTCGGTTCCTCAATTTAATACTCTGGCATCAACAACCCTTTCTGGCAATTCTAACAATGGAATTTTGTGGGTTATTCCCATCGAGCCCACCGGCCGGCCCATCGGTGCAGGGCCAGATGGGAAAAAAATGACGATATTGGTTCGCTTGCTAATACCGATTCATTTAAAAGATAAATAATAATGATTAAGGCCCACTGACCATAGTAACAATGGTCAGTACCTTCCTTGAGGAGATGAGAGATGATGACAGATTTTTTTCCCATCGGCCCCGCCAGTGGGCCGGCTAGTGGGCTCGATGGGAATAACTTAATTTTGTAAACACGCTTTGTTTTATCCACTTGACGGCTTTAAATCCGATTTACACATCCATAAGTACAGTGGCAAGTTCCCAAGTCATTTCACAGAAGTCTTTACAACTTTTTTAGAATCTAAGCTCCATCCAAACCCTTTTCTTTCCTGTGGATATGGCTGACTAGTCTGAGAGGATGGTATAGGTGCTGGGCAAGCCTACTATACATCTAACACATTGTCCCAGTTTCAGTGTCTCGTTAAGTGTAGGCATAGGTTGCCTCCTGACGCTGTATAAATCATCCTCAAAGATGTGAAGGCCTTTATATATTAGATAATCTCTATTCAGGACTGAAAATAAAAGATGAGGCGCTCGTGGCTAGGCTTGCTTAGTCAATCTTCAATGATTACCTACGTTAAGCGACGTTCTGCGCGGTCATTATTTGGATGGGTGACCGTTAGTGGCATTAACATCTGAGCACTTCCGTGCTTCGGAGGGCACGTTAAACTGTCTGTCCCGGCTCTATCAGCCGTTAAGCCATGACGGAGGCCTTAAGGCGACCTAAAAAACTCCGTCACCAGAGTAGACCACTAACTCATACGAGCTTGCTTGCTTTAGGACTGAGAAATAAACATTTACAGTAAAATCTAAACCAAACCATATTTTATCGAAGCAAGAAAGCAAAATAAAATAAGCTTGCAAAAGATTTCCGATACTAGACGTCAGTTGGGGAGCCCGCAACGACGGCGGTCCTACAACCACCATAACTAGAACCTTAATTTTCAAAGTAAAGTGTACAAACCGAGGTGAAGTTATACTGGTTGTTGGCATGAGTGCATTCTTGGTTGAATGGTCTCCGTGGGAGCTATTGAAGCTAAATGAACCGAACGCAAAAAGTATTGAGTGACATTTCTGTTTTACGTAAGTAGGTTTTATATTGTAACTAATTAAAATGTTAAATGCTTTTATAGGACTTTCCTGCAGTTCATTTTAATAATATGACTATTCAATACATAGAAAGATTTTTAAAATAACGTTTTATTTATTAGAAAAATATATTAAAATATATTAAAACCAATAATAAATAAATAAATAAATAAATATTCACGGACACTTAACACAACGCCTTCTAGTCCCAAACTAAGCAAAGCTTGTACGATGGAAACTAGATGGCTGATAGAATACACACATAATTTTTTTTTTTTTTTTTGTAAATACATACTTATAATACATAGAAACACCCAGACACAGAACAAACATCTATGTTTACAACACACAAATGTTTGTTCTCAGTGGGGATCGAACCCACGACCCACAGCACGGAAGGCAGAGCTACTACCGACTGAGCCATGACGCCTGTCCAATGGTTTGATGTTGATTTTCAGTGTCAGACTTACAGCAGTTTCTACTAGGTACTATCTTTAAACGAAAACCGTTTAGATATGCAGATATAAAATGTTAATTCCTAGCTGAAATTCTGGGCTCTTCCACCATAGACAACAGCAATTTCAAACGTAAACGTAGCGTAGCGAAAAATAACGAAGACAGCACAAAATGTACAGAAAACATTTTTTGCTATTTCTGACATTTCTAGTACTTTAACCTTAGTTTCTCTGGTAGAGTGTCCTAGTTATGGTGATTGCCACAGTAGTTAGTGGTTGCAACGCCATTGCGGTATAAAAATCCGTCTTTACTGAACGTGCTCAGTGAGGCAATCCATCGTGATAGACAGTAACATCGGCTTGTTTCATCATTTATTTGTATAACTTGATTAACTGTCATCTTAGCATGGACAAATAATTACAAACTTTTAGCCCACGCCCACTATGCAAATGAGTGGGCTCGATGGGATTTTTTTCCCATTCGGCCCACCAGTGGGCTGGCCGGTGGGCTCGATGGGAATAACCCATATTTATCTCTTCATTAGTGTTGTGTAACAAACAAAAAAATATGAGTTCGTTTATATAGACACTTGTCTAGGCACGGTACTTATGAAGATTAGATCTGAAGAGTGTACGTGATCTGACTGTAACATTGTTCTAACGTTAAATATTAAAAGGAAGTTATCCTTAGTAACGTCTGGTACTCTGGAAAAATGGTATTAAAATAACCTTATTCAGATATCCAATTCGCAAAGCTTAATCGATGGTTTCTTTCATCTGAAAAAGTGAAGGAAAACATCGTGAGGAAACATATGACTTAGGTTTGCACGCACGTACCAACCGCTGTTGTCTTTTTTATCCGACTACGAAGCAAAAATGAGGGTATATGATTTTGTTGTGAAATATTGCTGAAAGAATGTTTACCCTTGGCTTAAACCTTTTTTTAGTGCATAAGAAATGACCTACCTTGCTATGAGAGAGATAAAAGTGGTCCACAAAACTCAAGTGGCGTCTACCTGTCTGTACTTGTGGCAATTCTGGAAAGTGGAACTATAAGCAACATTGAAAACAAGACGATAAATTCCGTTCTCATCTCTATGTACGTTTAGGAACACTGCTCAAAGTAGTCTTAATGGCTCTACCTAGAATTACAGTATTTACAAAGTGTAGGATAGCTTTTCAATATAAATACTCGTAGTTGGTTTTCTTAGAAGTAATTCTAATTTAATTCTAACATCGCGGACGGTGTAGTTGATGGAGAGAAGAACTAATCAGCTTATGCAGTCAAAACATGTCTTTTTATTTAGAAACCATTTTACTCACGGTAAACGACTTTGTAAAAACTTGAAAATCTTTTTTAGCCATCTCAAAATCTCAAAAATACTTCATATAAGTCAAAAATGGACTAATAAAACTAAAAATGGTTTACAATAATTCTGCCTGCTTTGATTACCCGGTTGTACTCGTAGTAAGGCCAAAAAGGTATAGGTACTCATAATCTAGCCAAGTGAGTGAATAGGTGGATTATGGCTAAGTGTGCTCTACCATAGGCTGCAGCTACACTTCAGGTGTTCTGGCAACCAAATACTTAGCTATGCGTACCTCATAAAGAAAAAAACAAATTGTCTATTTTTTTATCTACAAATCTATGAATACCTTTGAATAATACATAGTCCCTATAAGGTTATGATGATGGTGTAAAAATGTATGGTTATTGTGATGGGGCTGTATAAACTCCCTTATGTGGCGGCCGCATCCCACCCTATTTATGGAGATTTTTATGGCATTTTGCAACATTGTTACTTATTTGCAACAATAAATGGTGAAAGCTTGATAGTATTTATATACTATGTATCATGGGATGATTTACATTCAAGTTTTGCCCTTAAATGGTGTTTATTAGGAGTTTCCTAGGAACGTCTATTTTCCCAATTAGCTACATTGAGATCATTGTCTATTAGGAAAGTGGACTGCGTAAAAGTCTCGATCCGGAGAATACACTGCAACTGACTGCAGAAGTAATAGAAAAGATCTTGAATACATAAATCGATGAACTTAATTGCTGGTTCAGAAGAAAGAATGATGATGATAAAAATGACGCTATGATGTTTCATCATCACCATCATCAACCTATATCGGTCCACTGCTGGACGTAGGTCTCTCCCGAGACGCGCCACTGAGCCCGGTCTTCGGCTCTTCTAATCCAGTGTTTGCCGGCTACATTTCTCAGATCGTCGCCCCACCTAGCTAGATGTTGATATTTGATGGATCTCATTAGTGTACAAGTACATAGAGATGTGGAAGAATCCTCAGCCTCTGTTAAGTTCATGATAAAATCGTACAAACTTTTTAACAAATGAATTTTCTATCTTTCCAGGCCTACAGTCCGACCGGGTTCGAGAAGTACGCGTACACCTGCACAGTCGCCGACTACAGAGTCAATTTCTCCGTGTGGGATACATCCGGTAAGCTTATAACTACACCCAAAGAATATATAATACGTAGTTCCTACGTAAGAAGAAGCGGGACTCCCATTCTTCCAAAATTACACACTGAAAATCTCGTTTTGTATGAAACGTGATTCAAATTTTGACCCCCGTTTCATACATTGTCCGTTTTCGAAAGCACAAGTCTAGCTAGAGAGTTTCGCCAGTCTGCCTACACCTACCTAGTTTGAGTAATAGGCGACTAATCAGCGGCTTGCGACCAGACTCTAGCCAGCCTAACCAGTTGAAATAGTGCAGTGGATTTTTTTTTTGCTCTGTAAACTTACCTATCACCTATAATACTATCTTCTCAGCCTAGTCAACCTTATCTACAGGAAAGACAAGTTCAATACGTGCGGAGCTGACTAAGCCGCAAGTTTTGATGTTTTCCTTCACTGCTTGAGAGCACAGGCGTAGAGCACATATTTTTAAAAAATCGGACAGAAAAATATATCGTTGTACGATCGGGTTTGAATCCATGACCTTAGGATCGGAAGGGGAGTTAGCTACCACTAGACCACCGATGACAACATCAACTTTATGTTATTCTGAGCTCTACAAAATGAAGCAATAACAGGATCTCATACACTCAGCAAGAAGTTACGTACAACGAGTACGTTCATGTCACACAACCGTTGCATTTCGCCCGTTACGAGCTCGTCATTTTATCCCAACGGTTATCATAGGCCCAGATTGCTACCAACTGGAGCCCAGGGGTGTAGCCAGGAGCTTCATTTATGAGCCGGGGGCTGTAATAAACAAAGATAATTTCAACAGCACATTATAATATACCTTTTCTGTTAATTATAGAACGCTATAGAGTTCTGTTCTGGGCTCATTCCAGTTTTCGCCTGCGTGAGTCCCCTGCGCGGGGGATTTATTGAACTTTTGTCCAATAATCCCCTTAGTGATCCCTGCAACTGCCGACAGGGGAAAATCTGTAGGTTTGACGACCAATAAAACGTAACAAATCACTGCATTTACTTAGTTCATGCCAAAGTAAACATCTTGCACATTTGGTAGTTAACCCAAGATGACATTTTACTATCGCTAGAGAAACTTGGCTGGGGGGGACTTTGTAGCAATAATCCACGTGCGTAAGTTAAAAAAACTTGGACCTCCGAACTTAGACGCTGCTAATAATAAACTAGTAAGCTTCGAGTAGTTTCACCGTATTTTGACTCTCTCGATCGAATTTGAATCTGATTTTCAATGCAAAAGGCAAAAAACGGTGTAACCACTCCGAGTTTAACGTTAAGCCATCGACAGTGGCCTTAAGGCGGCCTAAAAACTCCGTCACCAGAGATGGCTACTAACTCATACGCTTGCTAACTACTCCCAGCTTACATCGAGCTTATTTATAGTAGGGTCAGCAATTAGTTCCCCCTATATTTAATCCTTATTACGGCCACTGAGCTAAGCTGAACCACATACTCACATATCACAGTAAATAGGGACTACATGTGTATGCGACCGGCAATCTAAGCTTGTTTGACTTGTTTAGACGGGTCGTCTCAGCTGTTTCAATTTAGCATTTAGCCTTTGCGGAATACAAACACAGCCGACAACAGCAGCACCTTACCTTACCTACATAAAGGACAGATATGTACAAGCTGTGGAATGAATATTCACTTCTTTACAATTTACAATACGATTGGCGGATCTTAGCAATCGAGAAGTTACCCGTATCGATGCGAAATGGAGATTTTTCTAAGGTTGCGTTCACACTATACCGCAGGCGGCAGGGGCTTGGGCAGGGAAGTGGGCACTAGCATAGTGTGAACACGATCATGCCTCTGTCCCGGCTTCCGGCCCAAGTTCATGCCCTTGCTCCGTAATGAGAATAAAAGCGATGTTGCTGTGGCAATAAGCCCGCGGAAATAATGCTGGTAGCGGAATGTTCATAGTGTGAACGCGCTATATCAAAATTTTGTTGGTGTTGATGCGTATAGATAACCGTTTATGAAGTTATCTTCACGATTGCTAAGATCCGCCAACCGTATACTGTACATAGTTTTGTAAAACTAATAAAATGGTCTTTGAAGAATACATTCCGAAAGTATCAGTTTATTGTGTACTTTACCTTGGTAGAGCAACTTCTGATTAAACGTAGAACGATTGCAATTTTCGTAATTCGCTAAAGCCGGATTTATGTGTTTTATACGGGACATCAATTATACTTGACAGAAGGCGCCTTGCTATAACATATGATCAAATATTATTATCATTTCGACACTGATGTGTTTATCTAACCTAACCTACAGATGCCGTAATAAATACGGCTGACTTTATTCTTTTTAATAAGTTTAGTTTTCATACTTAGTTCTTTTCTTTTCCAACGCTTCATAAGTTTTTGTCTCCCTCACAGCGCGCTATATTTTCTAGTTTTTATGCGGGTTTTCGCATAAACGAGACGGTAAACGACAGTCGTGTATGGACTTTGAATGCGACAACTTTGCGACAAAATTAAATCTCGCGCGGCTTCGTTGGTTTATGATGTCGTAAAGTGCGCAAGCTTTTTATACGTTAGTAGCACGTCCGGTTGGGATTGACTGTTTTAAAACCTGTACTGTCTTTAAATAGACCTACACCATATTATTTTGAATGATTAAATGCCTATTGTTTTTAGATTAGACTCTTACTACTATTAATACTCGAACTTATAGTTCTATAGGTATACTAGCAGTCGCCCGCGGCGTTGCTCGCGTTCTACCCTTTAGAGTGTGACATTTCAAAATTCCTTTCTTAGTGCACCCCTACACTATATAAGGATACTACCCTCCAAATTTCATACCTCTAGGACTTATACTTTAGGCTGTGCGTTGATTCTATGTCAGCTTCAAAAGAGTTTTATATATATTGATGATTGATGATTGATGATTGATGATTGATGACTAGCCGTCGCCCGCGGCGTTGCTCGCGTTTTACCCTTTAGAGTGTGACGTTTCAAAATTCCTTTCTTAGTGCGCCCCTACTCTATATATGAAACCTACCCTCCAAATTTCATACCTCTAGGACTTATACTTTAGGCTGTGCGTTGATTCTATGTCAGCTTCAAAAGAGTTTTATATATATTGATGATGATGATGATTGATAAAGGAAACACTCTTGTTTTTGTTAAAAAAAGTTCATGAAGGCTTAATCACAGTCCAGTCTATTGTGGAATGTTTATTTTTCCAGCAGTGTAAAGTCACGGTTCATGCAAATGTAGATATTTACGGGTCAATGGCTTCTATCAGTCAATACTCGGAACCCTGCGAATATACGTTATACCTACGTACAATCTAGGGGTGGTAGGTATTCGTTAGTAATTTATCGAATATCGATCGAATGTTTCGAAATTCGAGCAAGTAGGTATTGCGCACGGTGCTTATCTGTTATTTTTCTAACCGTTTACTATTCACTTATAATTATTTCATAAAATGTATGCTTTAGAGCTGATTCAAATTTGAGCATTGTTTCAGCACTAGACAAATTGTTTTGCGTCACATTGAAACGTGTACCATATTTTTATCAAAAAAAAAAATGGATACCACATTTTAAAAATTGTACACTACATGACATTCTCTACGACAACGTCGACTTTACATGACTGTGTGATGTTTTATGGACAATTAAAAGTTAAGCCTTAATCTTTTTGTTTCATTTTTATTAGAGTCTTGAGTTATGGGATGAGAAAACCGCCAATTATTGACTTTATTCCTAGAGCATGGCCATTGCTCTTCCAGTTAATAAGTCTTATAAGGTAGGTATCGTCGGGAACAAAGACAGATTATAAGTATAATAACATCAGGGAACAATTCCGGGTAGCTATAGTATAGGGTGGGGAAAACTCCGACTTTTTCGAGCACATGCGGCATCAAAAACTTAGTCAAATATTCTTGTTGCCGTTCGATGTAGAGAGTAAACAAACTAGCCACATATTGTATCAGACTTCTTTTCTGATTAACTTGTTAAATATTGTCGAAATTCGGGATTTATTTAAACTCTGATTTAAACAATTTAAAAATGTAAAAACCACCGATCTTGAAAAACTTCATAATTATATAAAATCCTGGAGTATAGACTAGAGTTTGTTCAATCCGAATGCACTGAGATGAAGTGTTTGTATCAGACTGCAAGCCTGAGAGCCCTTCAAAATTTGTGTTCAATAGCTTGGAAAGAAGCAAAAAGCTTTCAAAGTATTATCGGCTTGAGAAAAGGAGCAAAATTTTCCGACTTTTTACATATTTACCTCAACTCTACTCTACCTCCGTAGTTTTATTCATGAAGGTTATTGTGCACTGGGGATTAATTACAATACGAACATGTTAATAAGTATCAGAATCGAACAGTGATGGGAAGGGAAGAAACAATTGGCCTATTATACACATAATGGAATAACGGGCATTACTTTTTGTAAAAGCCATTGTTTTAAAAAGTGTGTATTTTCTCGAAAGTAGCTGTTGCCACGGTAACAAGCAGTTACCGGGCCATTTACAACTACAAAAAGTTTTCAGTAGTTACACTTCCCGGCTCTAGCAGTCGTTAAGCCATGACGGAGGCCTTAAGGCGGCCTAAAAACACTGACACCAAAGTTGGCCACTAAATTATACGAGCTTGCTTGCTAGTAGGTATACAACAAGTTTTGTGCAACTAATCGCACGCCCGACACTTCCCAACACGGCGACACAATACCCAATGTAAATCTGGCATAAGTTGAGAGCCCATCTAGGTACAACGTACAACTCTTGAAAAAATACATAGTCAAGGTACCTACTATGAAGACTTAGAAAGATCATCTAGTAAAGAGTTATGGACGGAGAGAGATGGAAGCTGTTTCGTGCCCCGAGAGATCGGTCACTCTGTAAATCTATAGGAGAGGCCTATGCACATGGTACGCCATGATGATAGTGATGACGATAATCATCATCATCACCACTCTGCCCTTACACCATACTGGGTGGGGGACATGTTGGACAGCCGTCATTTCAGTGTTGACTCCTTTCTTACTGATGCCTTCTCTCATCCAGTCCATCCATATCTACTTTTGCCTCACTCAGGACGTGCTCTGTGATGATTGCACTGCGTCCACTCTGAGACATAAAGGTGTTAAGTCTCATAAGCGTGTAATAGCACCGGCACCCATACATAGAATACATACCCTTAAAACACAACAACGCGAGAATCGCTTCTTGGCTACTTCCCCGGACGAGCCCTTTCACAAGAAGCTCTACTACTCCATCTATACATTCTTCATGATCTGCAGTTAATTGTTTGTTTTAATTGCCGCAGGTACCACATCATACGATTCCGTGCGACCGCTGGCATACCAAGACGCCAGGATATTCATGCTCTGTTTCAACGTGGCTGAACCCGAGTCCTTGCACAACGCCGCTGCCAAGGTAAACACAACTTTACTTTTGTGCAAATACGACAGAAGTTCACCAGACTACCAAACTGCAAGGTGCGAGAAGTTCATTGGGTCTATTGCGAGAGGATAATGTGATAAGTAGCTCTTAAGGCTTGGTGAGTAAAGTGCAAATTGCTTTGAAATTAGACATCGCTAAGGTAATGGGGTGGTTCCTGGTAATTAGGTACTCGTGCAGCAAAAACTTGTCAGCTCTTTGAAGTTAACGTTAAAAAGTCATATCCCATGAAATAAATGAAACTAAATGAACTAGAATTAAACATTTACTTTTTTATTTCAGAGAATTTTTCAGAAAATAATTTTTTTTATTTGTTTTTATTCCATGAGATTTTAACCACACTACGTGGAGGCCACAATGCGGTCGCGTAGAACCTTTGTTTCTCATTACGTGGAATAGTCCACAAATGAACGCTTTTTAATACAGCATCCCACTGCTGGGCAACTCATTTCCAAGCTCTATCAATCACCACACCTCCCACCTTCAAAATATTCCAGCTACTTCGAAGGTTACTATTAGTTTAAAGAACATTCATTTACATTTGAAACCTTCAATAAAATGTATTACATTCCAGTGGTACAGAGAAGTCCGCACTCACGGAGGTCCTGCTGCCCCGGTGCTGCTCTGCGGCTGCAAGGCAGACCTGAGGGGTGATAAGGAAACCCTCACTATGCTGTCCAAGTTGAGCTCCCATCCCGTCACTAGCGAGGAGGTAAGGGCTCAGAACAAAACATCATATTATCTATTCATGCACCTAACACGAAGCGCTCGTGGCTAGGCTTGCTTAGTCAATCTTCACAGTTACCTATCTAAGTTAAGCGACGTTCTGCGCGGTTACTATTTGGATGAGTGACCGTTAGTGGCCATTACATCTGAGCGTTTCTGTGCTTCGGAGGGCACGTTAAACTGTCGGTCCCGGCTCTAGCAGTCGCTAAGCTATGACGGAGGTTTTAAGGCGGCCTATAAACTCCGTCATCAGAGTTGGCCACTAACTCATATGTTGTTAAATTATGGCCGGTAGCCAAGCTTTGGCGTAGAGGTAAGTAGGTTTCATTAGATAATTTTATATCTATTTAAGGCCATGTGAGCATTTCCGAAGTCAGCGAACCAAATTATCACAGAGTTTCCACAACATTAACCGTAAAAGTTACACGATTACATATTATTTTGGCAAAAGTAGGTCAATAAAGGTTAGATACTTACAATGTTATGGTAAGTTTGAATGAGCACTTGTGGTGGTCGAGACTTACTTTTCGCAAACTTCATAGTACCGACGACCAAAGGGTCGGACAAGGGCGTTTTTACATGACCAACGACAACGACACACACACGAGATCTATCGTACATCTAAAAACAATGAAAAAAAAACTTATTTTTTTCCCCAACACATACAAAATAATGGATGTGAAGGATCCTGCAAATGACTTACCCCGATAGAATGGGGTTACCTTTACATTTTCTCATAGGTACATATACGTAGGTACATAAGTACTTACCAGGTGTCATTAATACCACCTCCTAAATCTGGGGAAGGGGGAGTATCCCTCAGAATGAGTGATTTATTTCAGGGCCTAACGGTGTGATCACGAAAAAAATTTCATAAATAAATAAAATATCCATGGACATTTCACACAACCTCTAATCCCAAACTAAGCAGAGCTTGTACTATGGGAACTAGATTGCAGATACAGCTGGGTACTTTAATTCACCGAAGATTTTGAGAGTGGTCAGTCATAATTTAGATAAGAACGAACACTTTGTATAACAGTGATATTACCTTACAGAGTACGTCCACCGAAGACGTAGCTCTATGTTATAAATGTGCGACGTCTTTGGTGGACTATAATTATGGCAGTGATATATTAAACCACAGACAATGTTACCCAATACACTGTAACTTTGCACCAACAATTGTAAACATAGGTAAGCTAGATACATTCGTATACCACATTTGGTGATTTAGGTCAAACACAAACTCAGCTTCTATTTCAACTATTTATGAACTCAGTTGAAACCTAATTGAAGTCTCGCTTGAGGGACTTGTTCGAACAGTAAAGTTATATTGTTGAGTTATATTTTGGAGTTTGTGGAGTGGAATATGGGGCCCGGGGCTCGTAAAGTGGCGATTTTATCGTGGAGAATAAGAATTTATGTTGAAGATACATTGTTTTTATGTTGTGTGTCGTTTCGACGACTTCGTGACAATTGCTCAAACTTATTGAACAATTCTTATAGATAAAAAAAACTCATATGAAAAGCCACCAGCAACATTAACTAGTAACAAGTAACAACCCTAATCAATGATATCGAAATCTTCTGGAATATTGCTAAACGCCGTATCGTACAGAATAAAAGTAAATTCATTTTCCATTTTTTGGTACTAACACAAAAATATCTGGTTAGTTGACATAACTATTTGTTTCAGGCTCTTGCAGTTGCACGACAGCTCGGAGCGCCGACCTACGTGGAGACCTCAGCAAAGACCTCCAGCAAAGGAGTGAAAGATGCGTTTGAAGTCGCTGCACTAGCAGCTCTGGGGAAACTTAACAAACAAATGAAACAACAGGTAATCACCTATTTATATTTTGACAACGTTTGTGGGGCGAGTAAAATTTTGCGGACCACTTGAGAAGCAGAAAGTGTTTTATTAGCAACAAAGCTTGTTGATTCTAGATCTGTTGTCTAAGGAAGTCTTCTGCACTCAACATCTTTTGCTATTACGAGTGTGTCACTGTGTCATGTGTTTATTGATTGAATGGTAGTACCTAATATCTTAAAGGTAATTAAGGCACTCAAAATATTACTTACTGGAAGTGTGGAAATCGGATAAAAATCTGCTAAATGAGTCAATGTGGTTTGTTTTGCTTCCAGTCGTCGTGACTTCAAATACTGTTGAATTATTATTGCTATTCAACTGGATGACTGATAGGCTAACAACAATGTTTGCTAAAATGAAGCCAAAGCGATGAAAATTAATTATTATTGTCGCCTTCGGCCTACATAGCGTTCGTTCATCAACAATCATAAATTCGAGTGAATCATTTTGCAGGAATAGATTGGTACTACCTATTCTTTTATCTAATTTTGCTTTTGTGTGTTATGCTACAAATACGTATGGATAGCTCTTAAACTTAACCGTGCCACAAAACTAGCTTTTGCTAGAATATTGAAAGCTTATAAAGTTTAGGATTTCCTGTAATTACAGTGGTGCCTACCTACCGATTTTTGTCGTGTACAGTTACACCTTTTCTGATATAAAAAGAAATATATTACATCACGCATCAAGCTCTTTCCATATAAATGATTGCAAAAACTTATGTTTGTTTATTTTGTCAGAAGCAGGTGGGGCGTAGCAAGAGCAAACGTGACCTGAAGGCCGAGCTGAAGGGGCGAGCCAAGAGCTGCTGTGTTATGTGATCCGTGGCCGGCCACCCTTCCCGGTGGCCGCACGACTGCTAGGCGACCACCGCCCTTCTAAACTATACGAAGCTCTCGAAGAAACGGGTCTATGTATACGAGGATGAGAAACGGAGCAAGTATCGCACCTTGCGACACCCCTTACCTCAGAACCTATATAACCATCGAATCGTGATGTTCTTGAGATCGAAACTGTTAAAATATAGTCAATCTTAGGACTCAGTGAATTTGAAAGTGAGAGAAAAATAAAGATTGGGACAAGAAACAATTAAGTGCGTGATTTGTAGTATCAAAAGCCTAACTTTAGTCTGATAAGTATAAAACGGATGTGGAACCGAGTTCGTAAGTTTGTAAAATTAAAAATGTAATGGACTTCCTTGGAATAGTATCATTAAAGTTAAGGTGCAATATAAATAAAAGCCTTAAGGGGCCGGAGCGTGAGCCTGTGATAATCAAAAATATAAATTCAAAAATTTTAGCACAGCATTGAAAGTTTTAGAACAATCGAAACATAGAATGGCCGACAAACGCTGATTTCTAAATTTCAAATAACTGCACACTTACATAGAGATGGTAATAAAGAAAATGGTATTTACAGCGTAATTATAAATGTTGTAACGGTAGGTAATCCTTTTTAGATAGCCTCTGATTCTAATGAAAATATTAAACTTGGTGTTTTTATAATAGTAGCATTTTCAACTGTGTAGATAGAAAATAAGAATTAAATTGTTTTTGTAGGACCAATTTTGTTATAATTTGTAGCTTATTGTTGAAATTTTGTTGGCTACAAGCTATTTTTTTTTGTGATAATAATACGTAATTGTAATGATATAAAATGTATGCACAATTTGTGGACAATACTTATTTACGGAGGTCCATTTCGCTAGTTAGTTTCACGTCCATTGTCGTCGACAAAATTTTATAGCGTTTACAAAAAAGTAGCTTGCTTTTGTAAAATGTATTTTACTTTTTTTTGGTTTTAAAAATATTTTTGTTTTTATACTGAAAACCCGGCACGTACACAAAATATTTTTAATTAAAATTCATATTGAAGTGTTCGTAAATATTTTTCACTTTAGTATACAATTCAAAGTAGTGTCAAAAGAGATTCTGTTTTTTTAAAAAGAGCCAGTATTTAGAGGCTTTATTATATTTTAAATTTCGAACTCACAATATAATTATCTCGCTAAGTTAAACCATCGTTAAATATATCATTGTTAAAATATTAGTTTTCATTATTTTAATTGTTTGTATTGTAAGTCGATATCAAGCTTTAAATTCAATGTTAGCTTTAATTATCATGTAATTATAATTGTAATATTTAAAACTATAGTTTTATATTTTCGTTTATTTAAAAAATTGTATTTTCACTTCTTTATTTACACCAAAATTTACATATCACAATATTAATCATATTGTAACTATCTATTCTTCAATATACCAAGGCCATGTAAACATAAATAAGAAATTCAATAATGAATAAAAAAAATATTATCCAAAATCAATCAACTTTTACAAAGATGGACAACATTGTAAAAAGTAACTGTTATAATTATGTGTTTTAAACTTATTAATATTCCTGTTTAGGTCTAAATCTAATTAAATGTTGTTTCTAACCTAGACTATTGAATATAGCATTCAGTGTTTTTGCATTATTGTTTTTTTCAATAACTCCCTTATTATTTACTTATATACTTACTTAAATAATAATACTACAGCTATGAACTACACTTGCAATTTGTTAGATTTTGATGGTATCAAAAGATACATATGGCCAAATACTCAAACGCCACTTAAATTAAGTTCATGCTTAAATTATTGCCATCTCTTACAAATGAGTAATGTCAAACAGAGGCAGAGCAATTTTAAGTGGTGTTTAAATTTAGGTGACGTTTCAGTATTCAGCCCTACTTTGAAGTATATTTTAGGTAAGTAAAAATAATGTCAGTCATCTTCATCTTCCATCTCATAAAACTAGGCAGTCGTCGTTACCAATCCTCATCAAATAAGAAGGTTTCGCCCAATAAAGCCCCAAGTCTACCATTAGGACAAACCGACAATACAAGTTAATCGTCTTTATAGAGACTGTAATACGCTGAGACGTTTCTGAGTACGTGACCACCACGCTGTACAGTCAGCTACAAAAGTATAGGAGATTATCGACTAACAGTTCGTTCGGCGAAGCGTTCGGTGAATCGTAGCAAGCTCGGTAATAAAATTGATATGTGAAAAACCTACTTACCATAGTACTTTAAGGGGTATATTTATAGTGGTTTGATAGAACACAGTCAAATCAGGTGGGTTACTCTCGACCACAGTTCCAATCCGAATTCACGGAATTTGACAGATCTCGTGTCATTTTGTACTGAAGAATGACAGGACATCTGTCAAAATCTATAGATCCGGATTGAAAGAAAGAAAGAAAGAAAATACATTCATTTCGGACACACATACCTACATACATAAAAGCACAACAAAAAGAAAACAACATAGGTAGAACGTAATACATAACTTAGGTAATACATAAACAAGTGCGAGGATTGAAACTGTGTTCGAGAGTAACCAGCACTTTTATAAAATACTTTATTTTCCTTTTTATGCCATCTCGTTTTTGTTTAGATACTAGGTACTACTGACAAATACTTGGTTGCAAGGAGAATAGGCGATTATTGGGATAGTGCAATTTTGATACTACTGACAAATACTTAGTTGCAAGGAGAATAGCCGATTATTGGGATAGTGCCAGTAGTCTTTGGATCTGTCTAAAAAACCCAGTCATCGGCATGACCTTCACATAACTTCAAAACAAATTGAGTTTCCAAACTTTCGTAGGGATAAAACAATAAACCGTTACCATTAGACGACCCGACGAGCTCGGTAAGGAGACCGTTTTTCACAAAACTTTTTATTAAAAATATAAAAGACGCTTTCACATAGAAAATGGGATCTCGCCGCCTAACTTTTCTCATGTTGTAATTAAACCTACTTGACAAAAAAAAAACGCTCGTGTTTTGTTTTTATTTTTTTAGTCAAGTAGGTTCGTTAAGTAGGTTCCAACACATATAAAACGAAAACTCATTTAAATCTCGCCGAGCTTTTCGGCGAAGCGGGCCTCTACACCAATTTGCTGACGTTTGTGTCTGGGTCTACACTACGCGGCCGCCTGGTGCCATGACGCGGATTCTTGCAAGCTGACAGCTACCACAGCGCAGTGTAACACAAACTTTACTACCGAATCTTTGGTGGACCGAATCTTCATTATACTGAGTAGAGAACAAGAAGCCTGCTTCATTTGTAACTGCGGCCCGAGAAGTACAATTGGACAGTCCGCACGCCAACACGCCCGATATTAGGCCGGAAACGACGTGACAGTACTTTGCGAATTTTCTTCTTCCTGTTATTAAAAAGAAGGCTTTTCTCTTTCTGTTATCTAGAAATTGTTGTGTCACATTGTTTTGGGAAAAATGCTGCGAGAACAATGTTCGCACGGATGGGTTGGCTGTAATTGGTAATAACTGTCAACTTATGTATGTATGTAATAACTTGTATTATAGACAGCAATTTATTTATTTATATTTTGGAGAACCAACAGCTTTTACAATTTGAATAGGCAATGGCTAAACTTTGGAGAGCCAATTAGAGGTTCTCACGTATAACAGTGTTACTGCATGGTAAAGAATCTATGCAGAAAACTAAGGTAACAGACAAACAATTCAACAACACCTTTAATTAACAAACAAAAAATATGAAATAATATATAGAAATACATTGAAATTTCAAACGAATAACACATAATAACAATACTATGGTCCAGGCTTATAAGCTACTAGCCGTCGCCCGCGGCTTTTCTCGCGTTCTACACTTTAGAGTGTGACGTTTCAAAAATCCTTTCTTAGTGCATCCCTACACTATATAAGGAACCTACCCTCCAAATTTCATACCTCTAGGACTTATAGTTTAGGCTGTGCGTTGATTCTATGTCAGCTTCAAAAGAGTTTTATATATATTGATGATTGATGATGATGATTGATGATGAACCCCTCATAGCTATAGAACATAATTAAAGGTAAGTTAAGTACTTATAGCACTTTCTGAAATAATATTTCCCTTATAAGTAAACGCCGCTAAAATGTCTGATGGCGGAAAACTAAAATGTAATTCCCCTTCCTGCCATTTCCGCGGCCACGTTCCATTCCACTCATTACTGAAATTCACGCGGAATAGTTATATAATTTAATTATCACGCTTTTAGCGCAATTTGAATTCGGACGAGAAGGAATGATTGTGTTTGTTTAATTGCTGGAATTGCTGGCTCATCATTAAATTAAACACTGGAGTAAAAAGCATAGATAGATAGAAAATTGTTTATTGCACAACTTAAAATAGTGTATACAGGCGAACTTAATGCTAAAATAGCATTCTCTACCAGCTAACCTTTGGGTAGTGATAAGCATTGTGACTATAAGCTATAGTTACTTAGTTTTAACAAACTATAGAGTATGAACAAGGGTCTAAAATTAGGATCAAAGATTTTAGGTAGGTAACCAAATAGTGCGTATGTTGCTACCGTGCGAGCATAGCCGCGGGCGACAGCTAGTTCAAAATAGAATTACCGATGATCCCTGAAATGACTGCTAAGTTACCTATTAACTTACAGAGAACGCAGGAGTTTTTTCTAAAAAAAAATTGAAAATTAAAGTAGTTTGACTGTGGTTTTGCTCTTTACAAAACAAAGAAACCTGCTTGCTTACGCTCGGCACTTATTCACGCTCTAAATAGCTAACTAGCGTCCCTCTCAGTCATTTCAAGTTTTTATCCAACATTCGCGGTTCGCTCGTAATGGCGGGATCAAGCAAAAAGCCTCTTTATGAAGGGCCTCCAGTTTTTCATGCCGACTGTACCTTTCCTTGAGGCTTTGTTATTTTTTTTTTTACTTAGTTTAGTGGCTGTGGGAGTAATGCTGCAATGAAGCTTTTGTTTTCGCTGATTCTTGTGAAAATGAAGGAAATATGGTTTGTTTTTATTTGTTTTTTTTTTCTGCTAAAACTTTTTAGTCTGTGGACTGTGACCTACTAAAGTAAATAAGTGGAATATAAAAAACAAACTTTCTAAACCGTATTTATTCCTTTACCTAGGTATACTTCAAATAAATCCTATCGGTAGGTTTTGGAGAGCCTTGTAGATGTCGTTCTACAAATATTTACAATCCGGGTGAAACTAGGTAAGGACCTCCTTAGGTTGTTACAGTCGAATAAACAAAAAAGTTATTACATAGTAGGTTCCTTTTCACATGCACACAGCCCTGCTACCGGCAGTCGTAGGGGCCGCAAAGAGGATTTTCGGACAAAAGTCTAGAAATCCCCTTCGCAGGAGGATACGCAGGGCATTTCTGGAATAAGCCATTTATTCGAACTAAGAACCTAAAAAAATTAAAGAACCCTAGATGAAACTTATTTATCTATACATTATACTTACTTAGGCACCTAGGTACAACTTACTTTCACAGGAATCAATTCGAAAAAATAGACGAATCTTGGTGCCCGCTACAAACGCAAGACAACACATCAAAATATACTACATTATTAATTTGAATTTGAATTTACACGTGACTACTTTCATACAATTTGACGTTGTCTATTCCTAACTATCGTTGAATTTGAACTTGGCTAGAATTATAATTCCGCGCAGTCGTTAACACATGTTAGAAGCGATATTTAAAGTGCCTTTTAGACGACAGCCGTGTGAAATATTAAAGGCACCTCTACATAGTGTAATCGATTTTGTGTTTGCTCTCTATAATCGCTATTTGCTGGTTTCATTCGGTTCGGAGGTACGTGACGTTTGGTCGGCCACTGGTATTGTTGCAATTATCCCTCCATTTTGTAGCGATCGGTGCTTTTGGCCGCAAAAATGAGGTTATTTGAGAGCGTACTATCGAAATTTATTATTATGAGCTTAGCATGTCGAATTACTTTTCATAAATCATACTGAAATCACCCTTTTTTGGTGGTTAGGTTATTGAAATAATCCTTTACTGAGAAACGGTTGACTGACCGATCATAACAGCGAGCCATATTTGCTTCGTGATTTTCTACCTAACAAAGTTTATCGAGTTTGTAGATTACAGTAGGCAAATTATTATTATAGAAAAGAAATATAATAAGCTATTTTCGTTATCTGAGCGGTGTAAATGGTTCCTGACACCATTGTAGATGAATGAATGAATTTATCATCCATATTCTAGGTAAGTTTCATCTAAATTGGTTCAATTGTAATTACAGGCACATGAGACTTCAAGATCTTTACGTATCAGAGTGATGGACGCAGTGCATTGCTTTACAGGGCACGCCCTCATTGGACTTGCTCTATGAAGTAATGCATTGTTATATGCAGAAGTTACCACGTAACATCAGGTGAGCTATAAGCTGGTCCCATTACTTTTAACATAAAAAAAAAATGTTACGATTTAAATGAGTCAATTCTCCAAATTGAAGAAGTATATGAACAAAATGTATCAGATGCTGTACAATCTCATACCTGGAACGTTCGTGAATCTCAGCGTACCGTATACCGAAACAAATAGGTTATCGCCGTCGGGGGAGTGGGTTTACGGCGGTGAACTCGACCGGAGAATACGACATTCCCTTTCGCTTGATTTTTATAGCGATACGACCAGAGATACGATACCGATGTTGTTTGTATTCCCAGATATGAGACCACCAAATTTGTTCAATGTTTTTACGTAAGCCACGTATGAAATAAAATAAAATAACAGTTTCATTATTCAAACGATTCTTTTATTCATTCTGCGTATTTAAATTTTTCGTCTTGGTTAATTTGTGACTGAAGCTAGGCTCCGCCTATATAGTAGCAGGGATACATCTAAACGATTAGCCAAATTAGACCAGCCAAACGATTCTTGCAATGCTTGTTTAACTTGTCCAGTCTTCTTCTTGCAAAGTGTAAACTACATTTAGAAACATTAAACTTTGCAAATATTGACGGATGATTTCAATTATCCTCCTATGTCGAATGCCACCCGTAGGTGCGTCTTGAGAGTTATGTCCAAGTTCAGTCTGTATTTTTACCTTCCAAATTACTTACTTATTCCATACCTTATAAATGAATAATAAGTGAGTATTATTTATCAAAATTATTATCCCCATTTATTTTACAAAAACTCGAAGTGAAAAGCCACGGAAAATGTTCACAATAATCTTAAAAGTTGATTGTATCATCCTGCGGGATCATAACCGCGCAATCAAGTGGTAATCAGATTGCGGGCGCATTCCTTTTTATTGCGCGATTTATGGGTGAAACGGGTCACTAAGTTGTTGATGGTGACTTTCTATGTTCGTGAATTTTTTAGCAGTAGGTATGATCCAACCAATGAGGAAACTGGTAAATGTACCTACCAACTCATTTTAAGTTTATTGTTTAATTTTATTATAATAGATCGCAATACCTACAGCATGCACACAACTGGCGCCACTGAAAACCAGCGCCTGGGCAGGATATTCACATATCCTGCCCTGGCACCATGCTGAGTGGTGGCCATTTTTGTTATTTTATTTTAATTTTAAGTTTAAGTTTTTAACATTGTAAAGTTTACAAAATAACAAAATAAATATTTTTCTTTCTTCTTTCTTTCTTTCTTTAAATCTGAGCATTTCTTCTCGTAGTAAACAGACCATCTGATTACACCTCCTAGCAGTGGCACAAGGGCTTCTAGCTATAAGGGCAACAAATTCTTGTCTACCCTTGGACGTTTGAGCTCTCTAGCCCCCTCGCACCTCTCCCTGGATTCGATAGTGCCATTGGGCCGCTAAGGGGATTTTTGGACAAAAACTCCCGAAATCCCCTTTACAGGGGGCAACACGCAGGGAATTTCTAAAGTAAGCCCATTTAGATATGATTATCAATTTATCAATGTCACTTTTTGTAGTCGTATGTGGTCCTTCCATTGGAGCCCTATATTGTATAATATTCTTTAAATACCTCACTTAACACTGGCAAAATTGTCTGTTTAAATGACGGACAGAGGCCATAAATAAAAGAAGAAGAAGAAGAAGAACACTCTCGAATAAAAGCGAGTCCCTCAAAATTTGAAGAAAAATATCCAAAATATTTTAGGCAGTCAGTTTAGGAGTCTCATTAGTTGGATACTTTCTTGGCAGCGTGTCACTTGGACGACGTGACGAGCTCGGCTCTCCAAATACGAGTGTGTTTAGAAGCTGCGGTTTTCTAAGCTCAGTGTCCGCTACCGTAGCGGCGGAATATAGCGAAAGCGGTGCTGTGAAATTCTTGTCTAAAGAACTTGAAAAACAAAACAAAACTACAAAACTTTATTTTTTTCTATTTTCACAACTTATTTTCTTTACTACCTAATTCTAAAAATCTTCGGTCGTCACAAAACGACCAGACTAGCTGAGCAGCTTTCGTATGATTATAATTTGGTTGGGTGACTGCTACTAGATAAAGATTCCCTGCCTGCATTCATTTTGAATTCAAAGATCCCTAGATAATAACTTATAACTTACCTAGTTTTTGTAATGGCTTGAGGAGAGTCTTTCAGAACTATTAGAACAGCTAATGCAGCAGCCATTGTGAGCATAATGGTCAGGTAAAAAGGGGAGAAACTGAGACAGAGTAAAAGCCTACAACAGCTAAAGGACGTCCACTACAATGCCTAGGGGAGAGATGGGAGAATTGGTAGGTACGTAACTTACCCACGTTTTAGTTTAGGCTTCGAATTTAAAATTTGCTCATGGCCCAGTCGGTAGTAGCTCTGCCTTCCGTGCTGTGGGTCGTGGGTTCGATCCCCACCGAGAACAAACATTTGTGTGTTGTAAACATAGATGTTTGTTCTGTGTCTGGATGTTTCTATGTATTATAAGTATGTATTTACAAAAAATGATGTATGTATTCTATCAGCCATCTAGTTTCCATCGTACAAGCTTTGCTTAGTTTGGGACTAGAAGGCGTTGTGTTAAGTGTCCGTGAATATTTATTTATTTAATTGGAATATTAAAATTGACAAAAACAATACAGTCGTCTTTGTTTTGTATATAGGTAATACTTAATATAATAAAAAAAAACTGCCTAAGTACCTATTTACAACGAGGTTTTTTTTTTAAAAAAATGGTGTCTTTTTTTTATTCGTACCTACTTATTTTTTTTTTATATTTGATTAAACCTATGTGGTGAAGTGAACCTACTTATAAATGTTTCTGATTAGTCTGATTGCCTATTCCATTCTCTTTGGATATTAATTTATAACAAAAGAAAGTAATGTCTATCCAACCCTGGCCTATAAATCGTTCGTAATTTGCACAGCCGTACATAATCATTCCCCGACCCCCATTACTCTTCTAAAGACATCATTACCATGTACTGTGTATTTTTGTCATTTCTATTTCGCTTCTTTTATTAGGCAACCAAATTGTATCTGCAGTTATTACACTATCGTGCTCACCTCTATGACCTTATATATAAGGTTGATTTTGTAATTGTGGTAGGTTTACGATAAGTTGGTGGATTGACTCATTATTTTTTGTGGTCTTTCTCTCATTCTTGCTAATGAGATTTTGCGATATCGCTTCTTCATTCTGATGAAAATTCTGCTTTATATTTAGTAATTAACGTTGAAATTTCACAAAATTTTTGCACAGTAGTGAAATGAGATTTACTTATGTAGGTACCTACTTTTTTTTACCTAGGTACCTACTATTTTTTTATACGAAATTATGCTCGTGCCTGGATTTAAGCCTCTACTACTAGTACTTAGATAAAAAAAGGGATTAAAGTATGTCATTTAATTTCGCTTCACTATCAGATACCTTAAGTCGTACTACTATCTTTTATTTTACAATTTAGATTTTTTTATGATAACGATAAAGGGACCTTCCCTTTAAGTTTCAAATTGATCTATGACGGTACCTACTACCATAAATAGAGAAATTATTGATTACTTATTAGGAAGACATTGCCAATCTTTGATAAAAAAAAATCATCTAAAATCCATAATATTTAGGTAGGTAATTTACTTTTTCATGGCTGTCGTTAGCTGATTTTTGTCCAAAGTGCTTGGGTAAAAAATGTTAAGTCTCTAAGCCGCTATTTATAGGTAAATAACCTTCAAATTCACTTTCACTACGCATTACCTTACCCGATAAATTCTTATCGCAGGCAGTTTTCGGGCACAATATACCTTGAAATGCGGTCGCCATTAATTTACAAAAATTACCCAAAATTACGGGATTATTGTAATAAATGTCCATGTAACGAGGTGGAGGAGGCGTTAAAACGTCCACAGAAGCCACATCCAGTTGGATTTATGGCTGCAAAGGCCCCTAATGTGCTATACAAATCTATAGGAACCTTGTGAGAATATTTTCGTCTACTTTACTTGGTAATTTTAGTAGGTAGAAGAGTGGGGGGTTTGCCTGTGACAATTTGTGCCCTACCACTAATTGTCACATGCAAACTCTTCTTTCATCCAATCCGAGCCAAGAATAGGATCTGCGGAACTACCAGAGCCCGTAGTCTGAATATGTTGAGTTGCGACAAGCGAGAATCGAGAAACTCGCAGTTTTTGTATAAATTTAGCAAATCTTCCGCTAGATGGGTTTTTATATAAGTAAAACATCTCTCAAGTCGCTTCTCGAAATGCGTTTCGAGACATAATAGGCAGATCGAGTGTGGCAACTTTTCACACAACGCCCTCTATTCACAAACTAAGCAGAGCTTGTACTATGGGAACTAGATTGCTGATAAAATTATTATAGTTATGTAAGTAGGTACCTATTCGTCTTCGTCCCATTCTTTTGTTTGCTCACCAAGTGCGCGTGTAGGAAAAATCTGATCCTGTCATGAGATTATCTCACCACAACATCGTGTAGGTGTCGTGTGGTGTCGTGTCGGTTTATAAAAAGGCTCTCTTCCAGTCTCATTTTGTCTTCAAAAATTAGTAAACAAAACATGCAACGAAAGCTTTTAATCATTCGAAAACTCTTCAACTCCCATTTTCGTTTACAAAGACACATAAACCCAAACAAAGTTACTGAATATTTTAATAAATTCCAAACAAGACTAAGTTTATTTTGATTGTAGCTTTGGTTTACACAAGATCTTGTTTGCACAAATTTAAATAGGATCTGTAGAAAAGTTTACTTACACCCAAGAAGAAATGATTACCAAAGTAGGACATTTGAACATACTTACTAAGTTTTCATTGTAAAAACAATTTTTGGTCAATTTTATTTAAAAAAAAACTATAAGTACATCACGCTGAAAATTAATTAAAAATAATTGATTTAAATTCATGAAATTGTTAGTTGAACTTGAGTTTAGGTATGAGGGTTGGCATAAACAAAATAAAAACTGTTTTCAGTTGGCCTTTTTTGTATCCGTGTATCAAAATACCCACATACAACAATGCCTTTCAGCATTATTTAAAAAAAATAAAAAATAAAGTCCACCCTTTGTAACAAATTTATAATTTTGTGCAAAAAAGTGTTAAATAAATAAATATATTACATGGTTTCCTTAATTTGATGTTGTCCGAATCGTCACAACAAAAATGATTAAAATCAAAAGTGACAATTGGGACAATTTTGTCCGTATATTTTGTCCGAATCGTCACTAAGTCTTACGTACAACCTAGCTAACAATGTGTAGGTAAATAGTAGGTACAAAAACCAGTATTTTGAACTCAATAACGAGATCGTGGCCATTGCGGTTTGACTCGTTTGAACTAAGATACCAGTACTTAAGTAGGTACTTATAAAGTATAGTGTTATTAGCAATTACCTACAAGCCACGACGCAAGAAACCTATAACCAACAGGATACAAAATGTACCTACAAAAATATTACGTGAGCTTCAGAAATACCCATAAAGGTAACTTTAAGAAGTACCTATATTTTTTTGCCAGAGCGTTCTTGCACTGATAACGATACGACACTACAAAGAACACGATATCGTGTGGAGCTTAATGTTAGAGTATACCTACTCTAACAAATAATCATATTATTCAAACTTTGACAGATAGAGTGTTGCCACTTTTTTGGTGAAGTGAATTAATGAGCAGCTAGTGTGATTGAAGAAAACTTACCACTATTTAAAAGCTCTATACCTAAATAAAATGTATAGGTACCTATATTTCGGGTTATACATATTAACAATATTATTTCTAAAAAAAATGTAACTGTGACTATTGTAAATACTGTATTGGTAGTGAATAAATTGTATTTTTATAATAAAAAAATTTGATGTAATATTTTTTCTTGTGCGCTTGTAGAAAAAATGAAACAAAATATAGATAATACACTGTTCGTTCTATTTATTTACAACAGTTGACGAATATTTTATATTCAACTAAATACTTAGGCTAGGTAATAAAGATCTACTAGGTAGAGCTCTATACCGGATTCTCTACTCTACTAAAATTGGTTTATACGTGCATTATTGATGTATTTTGCTCCCTAAGCCTGTCTAGCCACCTAGTTATAACTGCTCAATACTAGTATAGTATTATATGATCTGTGCCGCAAGTATCGGTCATTACCAAGGCAGCTCAAAGACCTACCAACTTGCAAAAACCGGATTCTACACAATGCAGCCAGTGTTGTACCTTACACTATGAAGATCGGTCGTAGTACCAACCAATATAGAGTGCAGTGTAAATGCTAAGTGGTGTAAACGAGATTTTATAAAGTTAAGTTTAGTTTTAAAGTGAGTACCTAAGTATCAATTATTTAAAAAGACTTTTATTTTAGCCACGCAATTTCATGTAATTAAAATCAAAATCAGTTTACTTATTCACAAAGAAAATGACAACTTGGTACCTAGGTAATGCAGTACATATTTACAATATTTACAAAATACACATGAAACAGTTGAACTATCTACAAACCGTTGCAAACGATTTGTAATAATTTCCAAATTATTTTATTCTGCGAAATAAAACAACTTGTTACACACGCAAAAACTACTAAAATAATAATTTGCTATGTATTTTATTCCAGAATACAGAATGCTGAATCTAAAACTGGTGATACCTGTTTGTTTGGTTGTTCTTTTTGTAACATGGATAACTGGATCTACAGGTAACTAGTCTTCACAACCTCTCTACTATTCCTGTTCTATATTCCTCAACACTTGAAGAAAACAGGCCTATCCTAATCAATCAAGTAAGACCATGACGAAGACAGATTATGTGGCCACCAATAGTATTTTTACTACAGCCTTTTCAAGGTCATTGTACGTATGCTCTGAATCTCGGCTTGATAGGTCATGAAAAAACTTCTAATAAACCTTTTAACCAAAGATAAGCAAGCTCGTACGAGTGTTTTTTGTTTATGTCACGAAAACATTTTTTTATCTGTGTCTGGGTATTTTAGTTATCTGGCCACTAACAGCCAGATGGGTGGATGATATCATTAACAGGGGAAGACCTGGATGCAAAAGGTCCAAAATAGACACGAGGGGCGTTTGAATGAGGAGGCTTATGCCCAGCAGTGGGTCACTACAAGCTGCCTATGGTGATAATGATAATGTACCCAAGAGGCAGTGTCTGCACAGCTTCAAAAGAGTTTTATATATATTGATATTGATGATTGATGATTTTTCAGGGATATTCATTCCCAACCTGTCTGAGACATGCTATAAATGCCTGTGCCACGTGTCCACTGAATGTGATGTCTCCCATGGATGCACTGGGGGGTACTGTGGACCATTCAACATCTCCCGGGTCTACTGGGTCGACGCGGGGAAGGTGGTGATGCCCGAAGACGATGCTGAGAGGAACCGTGGTGAGTCTCCGCCTCTTATGATAATGATTTGCTCAGTTTTACAGTCCAAATGCCTAATTTAATTTTTATTTATTGAACGAATAATAATATGCCATTGGTATATTTTACTCTTTATGATATGTAATTGTTTTTTGACTCTTTGGGTCCCGACTGTTTGATTTCAACTCGTAATGGATTAAAATATGAACTCTATCACGATGGTGTTACCTAAGTACCTATTATTAAATATGAAACTGTATTCAATTTGAAAGCTGCGAAACCCGCTCTACCTACCACCATATATTTGTATAGGTAGGTAGGTAGATTAGAGACAAGATGTATCTAAAATATTAGATACCCATCATCATGATTATGACAACTGCGTGACGAATTATTAATCCTCATGCTCGCTGTGGATTCTTATAACATTTACCCAAAAATTATACTTCCAGCGTGGGAAGACTGCGCCCGGAGCTACCACTGCTCAAAGCGGATCATAGAGGGGTACTTAATGAAATTTGGCAAAGTAAGTATTCGTTGTTTCAATATTTACTTTGTGAATACGGCTGCCATACGCTGAGAAGGTGTGTTTGTCTATGACCGTTTTTCCTACACGGAAGGATTTTATAATTTCGCAATGTTCAAATAACTCCACCTAGCCCAAAACGAAGTTTCAACGTCCCAGCCCTAGCAGTCGTTAAGCCATGACGGAGACCTTAAGGCGGCTTAAAAACTCCGTCATCAGAGTTGGCCACTAACTCATACGAGCTTGTTTGCTTAACCACTGATAAAACTTTTTTAACATGCATTTTGCACTGAAAATATCCAGACACACAAAAAAAATGTATTCATGACATAAAATTATGATTGGTTGGCATCGCACCCACAACCTATATTACGGGTACCTACGTACCTAGTAGATCTACCAACTAAGCTATGCTTCGATCGAAGAAGCTATGAGACGATGACTGTTACCCCTTTTTCACTTCTTTTCCAGGACTGCAACGGAGATGGAGTGACCAACTGCTTCGACTACATGATGATCAACGGGAACGGAGGATACGGCTGCACAGCACCGCTCAATAGAACTGTCGCTGGCCGCATGTGGCTGAAGAGATACGAATTGTGTTCCTTCTAAACTTTAAAAAAAACTGCACTGCATAGAACCCCGTAGAAGCATGAGTGTGTAAAACCATCATGGTTGACCTGTTTATTATTTTGTGCAACAATTGAAGGTATAATTGAAAGTAACCTAATTATATTAAATTACCAACCCAACCTATGCCTTCTAAACTAAGTGAAATATAAATTAGTTTCTCTCTAATTTTCTCTATCCCGAGCTTCCTCCCACCATCCTCTTTCGAAGGCGTCTAGTTCGTCGCGCCAACGCTTTCTTGGAAGTCTTTGCCCAATGGGACGATTATTATGTTAATTAAAAAAAAAATTGTAGGTACCTACATACAAAACGCTCTTACAATTAGTTTTTTATCCAATCCGTTAGTTCGAATAGCATAGATATTAGATATCGAATTTAGAGCGCAAACGGTTTAATTTTATCGGAATAAATCCATAATAATATGACTTCTAAAGCCTAGTGAAATTGAAAACTAGTGAAAAATTCAGTGCATATTTTGTCTTGTCGAAACGGGAGCAACGTCGAGACAGGCACGATGCATATTCAGGACTCACCAGGAATTTAATGAGCGCGGTAAGCTTCTACGAAAAATCCAAACCACACGCCAAACACCTATATCCCGCCTGCCAACGTCCTACGTTTGTAAGAAACAGAAACACAAAGCACAGATTAAATATACCCAGTATAGTGGCTTCTAGCTCAAGCTCGTGTTTTACCATTCTATCAAAACTCTGCCTACCTTTGCAAAGCCTAAAAATCAACGTTTTAATTCCGGTTATCATAATGTCCTAGCCATAAAAAACAAAACATAAACAACAGGCGACATGCGGAAAACCGGAAAAAACGGACAAAAAAATTGCAATAAAAACATTGCAGAAAAACATATAATTTTCAACTTCTGAATATGTTTATTTGGGACACTGAACACGGACCGGTTCATTATGATTCTAATATTATTTTTAGGTTTTTTTTTTTTAATCCTTGACCCATCTCATTTTTAAGTGCGCTGCTATGCCCAACCGTAATAATTAATTTTACGTTGTCTATTTTTTTATGAAGTATAAGTACCTACTAATATAAACGATTGGCTGCCGGCACACCTGAAGGCAAGTGTAGCAGCCCCCATATCGCAAGCTCTGCTTTCGCTGCCCAGCATCATGTCAAGTGACGTGGCTACAGATATACGAAAACAAGACGCTTTTGACGGCAAAAAACGCGCTGAAACGCGCATGTCACTATTTAGTCACAGAATACCTATAATTTCGTATGAAAACAGTTCGGAAAAATTTCCAGGCTTACCTGGCAGGTTTTTATGAGACAACGATTGCTCCCCCAGAGCTGTAAGCTACTCCAACCTAAGTACATAAGTACTTATCATCAATATATATAAAACTCTTTTGAAGCTGACAGAGAATCAACGCACAGCCTAAACTATAAGTCCTAGAGGTATGAAATTTGTATCCTTGTATCCTTATATAGTGTAGGGGTGCACTAAGAAAGGAATTTTGAAACGTCACACTCTAAAGGGTAGAACGCGAGCAACGCCGCGGGCTACGGCTAGTACAAAATACGAGAAAAAGGGAGCATTTTGACGATCCCGCATTATACACAAACATTAATTCCTACTTAGATAAGCGTAACGTACGCCGACATACTGAATTCCAGCAATGACTATTTCCTCCGCGTTTTTCCACATTCCCCAACCAAACGGGCCATAAAGCTTAGATAATAAGCATAATAGCAGGATATATTCGTATTATCGCCACAGCATCTGTACAGAGATATTATGCGTTATGTCATGCCACCGAGTGAACGGCTGAAAGAATCAACATGAAGTTGTATCCATGGACATGTAGTTAAGATGTAGAGATTGTGTCAACATTGAGCGCGGAATTGCAGGAGTGTTTTTTGAGGAATAGATACCATTGGTTTTTCTTTCCTGCGGATATGGCTGACTACCTGACTAGGCTGAGAGGATGGTATAGGTGCTGGGCAAGTCTAGTCCAACTAAAACAGACGCTACAGTGTCCTGTTAAGTGTAGCCATAGGTTGCCTCCTGACGCTGTTTAAATCATCATCAACAGTTTTAAAGGCTTATTATTGTTTTTAATTTAATTTGTTCCAAGCACTACGAAATTTGTTATTATTTCGCGTCAGTAGCCATCGTGAAAAGCACCACATCCATTAGTTTCCTCATTCCGTGCTATCTCCGTTATGTAGGACGTACCATTTCACGCATCACGGATGTGACCGAGTTGGATTACATACCATGTTTTTATTATGAACATTTTTGTAAGAAGCCTTCTGTACTCTCACATATTTTTCTTAAAACCTAGAGTAGAGACACTATTTTTTGCACAAAATCTTAAAAACAGCCGTTGAGAAATGAAACAATTGTTATTACTTTTAGGCTTTTAGCTTGTGGTGCGAAACAGCGCCACAGTACATTATTATTAAATACCTACACTAAGTAGCGTGTTTTTTTTCTATGATTTTTATTTTACTAGCATTCATAGTGTTGTAACTCGTAGCAATCGTTTACCTACGGCGGCGTAGCACTCAGAATTCATAACAAAGATTAGATTTTCAAGGTTAGGTAGGTGTAGGTAGGTACCTACTATAAGTGGTAGGTATTTTAAATTAGACGCACTTGAGTTATACCTAGGTACTAGTAGGTAGGTACTTGCAGAGGATGTATTTAATTATAAGCCCAAATAAGCATTTTATATTTCAATTCTTTTTCATTCTGTGAAACTGATTATGTATAAGGCAAATGAACTCGCTAAAAGAATTTTCTAGTGTCAATATCAGAATCCCGAAAAAGTCACGGATAAAGCTGATCCTGTAACCCTCAGCAGAATAGATATTAGCCTTCAGCAAACAAAAATGATATTTTAAATAAGTAAACGCTCGACCTTGCTGGTCCCCAATAAAACCTGAAATCCTCATTCCTTTGAAACGGTGACCGTAATATACCGACCGTAACGAGCGACTAGTTTGCGAGGTAGAATACTTTGAGTTATCTACTAGGGCATGCAACCGGTAATTCACGGTATCGAAATTACCGATAAAAATAAATAAATAAAATAAATATTCACGGACACTTAACACAACGCCTTCTAGTCCCAAACTAAGCAAAGCTTGTACGATGGAAACTAGATGGCTGATAGAATACATACATACATATTTTTTTTTTTGTAAATACATACTTATAATACATAGAAAACACCCAGACAGAGAACAAACATCTATGTTTTTTTTTACAACACACAAATGTTTGTTCTCGGTGGGGATCGAACCCACGACCCACAGCACGGAAGGCAGAGCTACTACCGACTAAGCCATGATGCCTGTCAAATTTAATAGTAAATAGTTTTGAAAAAATTCAGTACCGGTACAGAAAGCCAGTCTCGGTTTTTTCGATACTTTCGATACTCGACTTTTCTGTTTCTGACCACGAAATCTGTAGTTGGAGGAAGTTAACAACCGTTTTTCCTGGACATCTATAGCAGATATTTGGTTAGCAGAATGTCAACAGACTCGTCTGCTAACCGATAACGGCTAAAACTTGTGCTACACCCACAAGACTTAAGAAAACAAACATAAAATCAGGAAAAACAGCGGGGTATAAGGTAAATGCGACCACACGGCCGACCCTGGGCTCAGTACCTACAAGTATGTATATACAAATTGTACTAACTATTACGTCTTCTGTGACTCCGGAGAAATAAAAAGTAGTCGTCGCCTTGCCGTCATGAATTTTGCAAAACCTACGTACGAGAGCTGGGTTTAGTTGGAGTATGCATAATCAAAGAAATCGCACGGATTGGAGCAATGAGAGAATCCACGAAAAAAAATTGTCTGTCAGAGAAAGCCAACATTGTAAAAGACGCAGGGAATCGTTGCAGGTGACTCCAAATCACTCTTAGGTCTCTCAGGTCTCTTAGAGGTATTTTTCCAGCAGTGAACCATAGTGAACTTCTTCAGTTCAACCAGGCCATATAATTTTGGCATAAAATATGGGTATGATTGCCCAGTACAAAACAAATAGATACAAGATGTTTATTTGCATAAATAAGTGTTACAACTTACAAGAGGCACTTTAGAACTTATTCACTTTTTCCAGGTATCGCAAATGTTGCAAAACAAATAATAATATTAGCGGATATTTAGAGCACCAAAAGATCCCTGCACTGCCCGGGAATCGAACCCGGGTCGCAAGAATGGGAATCTTGCATGATACCACTACACCAGCAGTGCTCAGATCATCAAGTTGAAATTACAAAACTTAAAGTTGCGTGGTTACAAGTTACAACTGAGAAATAATTAAAAATTGTAGATACATAAATAAGTAAGTACACTGCAATAAAATAAGTGGTCTAAGTAAATAACTCCTACCAACTAGCACAGATCATCATCATCAATATATATAAAACTCTTTTGAAGCTGACATAGAATCAACGCACAGCCTAAACTATAAGTCCTAGAGGTATGAAATTTGGAGGGTAGTATCCTTATATAGTGTAGGGGTGCACTAAGAAAGGAATTTCGAAACGTCACACTCTAAAGGGTTGAACGCGAGCAACGCCGCGGGCGACGGCTAGTTTAATACTATACCTACTATACTAGCTAACAAGCTTTTTTACCATCTGTGAATTTTGTGGAATACTAAAAAAGGCGTAGAGGGATCTACGCCGCAGTCTACGCCACAACCGTAGCACTCGTAGCACTTTCTATTCCATGTTACAACTTAGTACGGGAAATAGCCGCTCGTGGCGCCACTGTGCTACGGAAATACCGCATGCGCGGAACACTTCCTCATTTTTCCGATCTTCAAATTCATGAATGGGCCCATCACAACCAGTACATAGTATCTAAACTTAGTTAATTTTATTATTATTTTAGAAATAGAAAATGCCAGCTTCAATCCTACACAGTGATAGTGTTGTACAAAAGAGATAGTGTTGTGAAAGTGGGTTTTCCCGCTCGATTGATGACAAAAGCTAAAATAATCGTAAGTTAATATTCAGTTGTTTTTATTAGTAAAATCCGCTTGTTATGCAATAGTTGATTTTAATACCGCTTTGCAATCAATCTTACTGTTAAAAATAGTTTATTCGTTTGTGAGAAATCTAACGATAGTCATTAGAATATACAGGATTTCCTTAAAAACCCAACTGCGGTAATTTTATCGATTCGTCACTTCAACTTTAGTAAATGATCGTTTCTATGCCAGCTGATCTAGAAAATAAATCAATGCTTAGTACTTGAGACTTCTATAAAATAAATTACAAAATCATTAAGGTCAAGGCCGGGGCAAAAGAAATCGTTAGGTGGTTGCTTTATGTCATCGCAACGTGTGACTATGTTAGTGTGGATATACCTTTCAAAGCCGGCTGTTTTTTTTTATTTGGCACTAGGTTTCATAACCTACGTGTTTGAATATACTCATAGTTACCTATACTACCCAGCTAGATGGTTGGTACGTTATTTTTGTTACCTACCTATTTGACCGGTCGCAAGCCTATAATTATTAGCTACCTACATAATGATCCACACTTAAGTACAAAATATAATGACTCACATTTACGGTTATGTAGGTTTCACAACATAAAAATTTAAAATATAATTTGTACTTACCTACCAAATGTTATTACAAAAATAAAATATATTAGATTAGGTACTCAACACATTCTTGGACAACTATAGTTGCTTTCTACAAAAACATAGTGTTGATAAATGTAGCATGATGGCACCATATTATTGTTAAGCACCTATCTAAACTTTTTCCTACATAATGAACTCAAAGCAGGTACACGACTACACATTACTTAGTGTTATCATAGCAACAAATCTCTTAGTAGATTTACGGACTTGATACCTTTCACTTGCTTTATAGAACTAGCAAAAATCAACACTATATTTTTCCCCTATTTACGCATTCTTCCGCAATATTCCAGTTTCAACCATGTCAAGCAGCCCATTCCCTTACACCTGCGAGCTATGCGGCGCTGAAGGGCTCACAGACGAAGGTATGCGGAGTCACACTCTCGAGGTCCACGTCGCAGGGCGGCCGGAATGCCCCTTCTGTGACTGCGACGTGCCCCAAGCACAGCTTGTGGGGCACGTGCAGAGGGTCCACTTGCATTACCTGACGCCTGAGAGAGAGCTGATGGCTTTTATCGACGATCAGAGTCCAAGGTACACTTTTCGATATTATTGAAGTAGGTAGGTACCTAGCTATATTATGAAATCTTTTCAAAACTATAAAACCAGTCTCTATCCCATATGCAATCTGAAGGATGTTTTGATAGATATAGGCAGTAGGTATATTACTCGTACATATTTACGAGTAGGTACGCATAATCTGGGACGAGAAAAACAAAATTAGATTAGCATCTTCTATGTAAGCTATCCCAGGGAGTTTTCTCAACCAATACTATCTGGCAAGTTGCCGAAGGACATTGTTTATGAGCTCTCTGCCCCGAAGATTAAATACATAGTGTACCAGCGACAGAAATTAATACTAATAAAAATAAAAGCTCATTATTAATTAGGAAACGGCACCATGGAATATAAATGAATGATTGATTACATTTACACATTATACTTATTGTAAAAATACCACTCCTAAAAATGAAACAAAACCCCCGCTACTCGAGCCAAATAAGAATTCGTTATAGTGGTGTTCTCAAGATGTTTAGATCAAGGTTTCACTGAAACATCATTGGGATAAATAGACACAACAATGTTGTGGTGGAAGGGTATGGCTACAGCAGACGCTAACCGATTTACTAGGTACCTACTTAATTTTCAGTTTTGACGATGATTCGAAGATGACAACAACAGACAGCTGCAGTTACAATACCCCGGGCTCCATCAACGGCTGGAATAGCCCTGACATCTCTTCATCCTTCCACAACGGAGCTATTTCCAAGACCTCTGCTTACCACAACGGATATCAGGATAACCGACATGATAAGGACATCTCTAGGTCACCGAAAAACATCAATTTGTGCAATGGATTGAAGAATGTGAACATAAGCAATGGGGTTATACCTAAAAAGTCACAGAGCAGGCAGAATTCTAATGAGGCTGAAATCAACGGTTATGATAAGAAAGGTATAGTTACTTTACTTCTAGTAGGTACCTTCTTACCTACCTAGTTAAGGTACCATAGTACCTATATAACTTCTAGAACATTCTGATGTATGTTTTTTTATTTCAGGATCACATTCGAGCCCTAGTCATAATAGCGGAAGCTATGAAGGGTCACCAAATAAAAAGGTAATATTGAAAGCTCTAGATAGCATAATCTAGGGTCGACAAAATGTCTAATAATACATTTATTTTTTCAGCTAACAATGGCCGGTGCAGGTCAAGGATCACCGTTGAGATCCCAACTAGCGTTAAAACTAAAAGCTAATACACCTAAAAAAGCGCCTACACCTAGTCCTACCGTACAGGTAATGTCCATACTATGATTGTCCACATCCGTTTTCGGTAGGTAGAATGTTTGACTTGACTTGACTTCTTGGTTTGTGGCTTTGTGGCTAGTTGTCACAATTCTGCCAGTGTCGAGTTCGCTAAGTCAAGCAAGATTATTTTGGAAAAAAAAATTACAGATTGATTTGAAAATGTCAATGTCAATGTCATTCTTATTATCAGCTGTTTCTTTTTTATCTCGTGTCTGCTTTGTTTACAAACTTTTAGCCCGCCAACCAAATTATTTTTGTATTTTTTGCAAATATCATTCAATAAACCTGTGCATTATTCTCAATTTTAATCTAATTCCAGTGCCTTTTATGTGATTTCACATCAACATGCCCGAGAAAACTCGAGGAGCATATAAACCGGGCTCATTTCGACCTGACATCGCCTTCTATCCTGGGGAATGCTAACACTAACGCAAACGACAATCCTACTCTTGGACTGACGAATCCAACGATAACTTTGACGAACACCATAACCCTGGATAATAAAACACTGGCGAGTGCAATGGCGGTTTCCCCGGGACCTCACGGCTCGACTTTTCAGTGTCCTATCTGTGAACGGGAATTCATCAGTGGGTCTGATGTGGAAATGCACGTCAATGTCGAGCATCGGGATATATTGAGTCCACAGAAAGCGGTAAGTAATAATTTGGTCAACATCACAATACATAGGTAGGTACCTACATAAATTACAATTTACAAGAATAAAACTTATTTATTGTAAAACTGTGTAAAAAAGAGATCCTAGGAATAGAGGGTTTTAACAGTTTACCCACGCCGGGCGTACCTACAATATTTTACTTACTTATAGTAGATACATCTTTTATAATAGTCTTAACTTTGCCTACAAGTCCCTCCAGCAGACTTTCAACAAAATCACAGCTTGTACTGTAATCCTTTATAAATGAATAGCATTTCACTTTAAATTACTGAACGGACTAAACAAGCATTTTATTTTTCAAGAATTCATAGATTCAAGTTTTAAATAAAGAATGACATTTCAGGATCAGATGGACAATGCGTCCTGTGATGATGTGGTGATGATGGAGGAGAGTCCTGTCAGTAGCTGTCCTGTCTGCTGCCAACCACTTCCACTTTCACACCATGAACTGGTATTAAAAGTTTCATTGATCTTTTCTTCAGAGAATGCTATGTAAAATATGTAACAAAATATAGAATGTAAGATAGATTTAAAAGCAGTCAATCAATTTACAACAACATTCCCTATCAGCGCTAATAAAACACTACTGCTACTAGATCAATGAACACTTATATAGTTGGGAAGTAGCAAATTAAAAAAGACATTTAAGCATCCTAAGAACCTTATGTCACTCTTCCATTTTTGAGGGAATAGAAAATCATATCTACGCGAGACAGTCTTGTGTAGATCTGGATTTTCTTTTGTGTCTGGAATTCAGGCATACTGGAGGTATAAGTTGGCTACAAATATTTAATACATAATGGAACATAATATTGTTTATCATAGATATAATTATGGGGCTAAACATAGTGAATAATTACAGATCCAGCACATAGAAGAGCATTTCGAGCGAGGCGAGGACGGCGCAGCCGGACTCAGTGACGCCGAGCGACAAGCACAACGATGCAGGGAGGAACAAGAGTTTCAGCTGCTACGGGTAAATATAAAATTTATTAATTCCAGTTCTTACAGATATGTATTACTAGGTGCCGCCCGCGACTTCGTTCGCGTCCCGTTAATTTTTCGAGATGAAAAGTATCCTATGTTACTTCTAAAGTTCTAATACCTCCAAGGATATGTGTACAAAGATGCATGATGATCAGTTATGTAGTTTTCGCGTGAAAGCGTAACAAACAAACTTACATTTATAATATTAGTAGAATTAATAATGTTTATTTATTTATTTATTTATTTAATACTTTATTGCACAAAATTATAAATTATAATTATAATATCGACGGTTAAAAGGCGACTTGATTTAAGCGCCATTTAGAAACTTTACAGGAGAGCGATTTGAAAAATAAAAAAATGGAAAAAAATTAATGGCGTGGAAACTACTCATTGAATTAGAACAAATCAGCTGAATATTGAGTCTGTTAGAAGGGTTCTATGATATGATGTAGATTTTATTAAAAAATTAGTTATTATAACTGAATTAAGTGTAACTTAAGACAAAATGCATTAATTTCAGGTCAAGGCAAATTGGTTTAAATACAAATACAATATTGAATAGATTAAGGTTGACAGATTTAACAGCCATAATTAAAAGAAATTGTTCAAGGCGAATTGATTTAAACCACAGGGGTATGGCTGCATCGTTTGAAGCACAAGGGTTTA
The DNA here is from genome assembly GCA_918843925.1 of Eulithis prunata. Taxonomy (NCBI): domain Eukaryota; kingdom Metazoa; phylum Arthropoda; class Insecta; order Lepidoptera; family Geometridae; genus Eulithis; species Eulithis prunata. The sequence continues at coordinate 7,835,843 of OU974021.1, forward strand.
AGTACAACAAATGTTCTAAGTAGATTTGAGCAGAATAATTTAAATTACAACGGATCATGTGTTAAGAAAAAGAAAACTGATTAAAAAGACAGCCTCAATCTTAAAACATTGACTCATATCCTTTACTTTACTTATTTTTTAGTGTAGTTGGGTTTTGAGCTATTGTTTAAAAAATGAATACCTGTCTAAGCCTACATACCTAATCTAATACAAATTAAACTTCTACTTTAAAATGGATTGGTATAATGGGGTTGTAGATCAAAGAAAACGAAATCTATTTTAATAATTATGTTTTACAATCAGCCCTACCATTGATTTTCTGTACCTTGGTTCAGTATCTAGTACAGAATGATGGTGAAGTTGAATGAGATGTAAAGACTAGAATAAATGCGGGAGGGATGAAATGGAGGCAGGTTAAAGGAACTATTTGTGATCCGAGAATGCCCCTAAAGTTAAAGGGGAAAATCTACAAAACGATCACAAGACCTGTCGTTTTGTATGGGTCTGAGTGTTGGGCAACGAAAGGGACGGATGAAAAAAGAGTACATGCGGCAGAGATGCGAATGTTGAGATGGATGTGTGGGGTGACAAAAATGGTTAAGATCAGGAACGAGTATATCAGAGGAAGTTTGAAAGTGGCGCCAGTGAAGGAAAAGATGATGAGCAGCAGGTTAGCATGGTATGGTCATGTTATGCGGAGAGGTGAATGCCATGTAACAAGAAGAGAATTGGATATGAATGTAGATGGGTAGAGTAGAGGTAAGCCAAAGAAAAGATAGATGGATTGCTTGAAAAATGACATGGGTAAGAAAGAAGTGACAACTGAGATGACGGCTGATAGAAGAGCACGGAAGAAAACACATGTTGTGCCGACCCCACATAAAATGGGAAAAGGGCAAGGAGATGATGATGTTTTACAATTAGCTGTTATTTATTTGTTTTTCTTAACATTACTTAGCAGGTTATAAATCTTCAGTACCGAAGTATAAAAAATCAAAGTAATCAAAAACGTATCTATAATAAAATTTAACAATTCTTAGTTCTTAATAGTTCTTCCATTTCTCTTTCTTATTAATTGTTATATTTTTGGTATCAGTAGACTTCGTTTTCAATCATCATCTACCTATTTTCCTTTAGTAATATTCTAAAATATAGTCCAAAATAATTTTCTTTCCTTTTTCTTTTCTTAATGAGCTTTTTTTTGTTTCAATGTTCTTAATTTAACGTTTCTGTAATTTTTAGGGGAAACATCGTGTCTTTTTTTTAATAGTTTTTCTTGTATTATAGTGAGTATTTGTTGTTTAATTTTGGTGGCATTTTAACTTATAATACTTACGGTCGTGGCATAAAGAAAGAGCCATTGGAATAAAAATTTATAAGGTGATTTCCTTGAAATGACAGATTTCGTTTTCAAATTTTGAATGCAAAAGTCTACCATTTTCCCTTCAAAACAAACAACAGCCGACTTGGCGAATGACTTGACTTGACTTGACGGACAATATTTCAAATATTTCACTTAACACTGGCCAAATTGTCTGTTGAAATGACGAACAGAGGCCATAATAGAAGAGTAGGTAGACCTGGACACGAGTCCGAGTACTTAGAGAATCAAAATGTTTAATTGTTCCCCGCAAATCCATATTAGAAATGTATTTTTCCATTAGGTATAGTAGAAACTTCAGTGCCTCCTCTTTTGGCGTCAAACTCTCCTCATATAGCAATAACCACAATAACCTTCTACTGTAACATTTTTATAAAAACATAAATTATAGACTGCATGCTTTCGGGTGTAGAAAAGGAGTAGGTATGCTATTACCGTAGGGAATGTTAAAAACTTTTTGCAAATCAAATGAAGAGCATAAATCGATTGGATTCTCTTTTGCTAATTCTCTATGGCAATGCAATCTAGTTTTTGAGGCATCTTCAAAGAATTAAGGATATAAACAGGCATCTTTTTTATCTAGGTGATCTTTTTTTCTTCCAGAAATCCATTTGGATCAATTTTAAATTTCAGACAATTTGGATTGTTTAGATTCAAATGACACGAAAAAGAAACTGACGACACTTAAAAAGACCTTACTTCATTAAGGCATTAAAATTAGAAAGGGCTCAACAACAAATTCATTGTTTTTTATGTGCTTTAAGCATACCATTGGCCAACAAGTAATTATGCATAAATGGTGTAAAATACTCGGCCACTTATAATTGGTAAGAAGATTATTGATTGATGTGACACGGAACATCGACACACGTTTTGTCAAGAAGGCTCAAGGGACATATCTACAAATCAACGGTCAAAGTAAAATGAATGAAGCGACATTGATGCAATTTTGTAATCAAGGCCAAATGCTTTAAACTCCAGTGCAAGTAAATTTTAGATTAGGTTTAAATGATTGAAAAGACGGTATTACGAAAAAATATAAAAAGCAAAGGAACTTAAATCACATCCATCTAAAAAAATGCTTCATTTAAATTGACTCAAATACATCATTTAAAAAAAATGTTAAAAATCATGTCGGTTGGTTCTGTGTTATTCAAAATGATGCCCAAATTGGTCATAGATTCAAGCGACAAAAAATTGCTCCGATTTGAGTGAAACCCGGCTCAAACGACGCAGAAAAAATAGACGAATCGAACTGTGTATATAACTCAATATCGCAAAAAATGTCGCTTGAGTCAAGTCGCCTTTTAACCGTCGATATGTTTCTTTGTGACTATTCTCTAATCTTTAATATCCAGGCTCAATACGGAATGGAGGAAGATGACGACGAGGCATATGCAGACCGAGCAACAAACAGCCTGAAACGAGCAGTGTACAGTGGAGCCCTATCAGTCGCGGGATATTACGAACGCAGCGTAGGCCTCCGCAAGGCCTCCGCCACAGGCCGCGACGCTGGCTCCTCGAGAACAAACGGTAATGTCCACATGTGTGACTGACTGCTTCAAAAAGTTGTATCTGTAGTTCTGTAGGGCCACAGGAGAAACAATAGTACTATTGAAAAGCCTGTCTAACATAGAGTGTTAACTTAAATAAGGTATAAGTAAAGAGTAGGTACGGAACTAAATTGGAATATTATTATTTTTCAACAAATAAGTATAACTATCCGCCTGAAACACCTGACTTGTAACATGGAGTTATAATTAAATGATTTGTATTTGAATGAAACCAAGCATTTGTTAGATAAATTGAATCTTTTCTAGTTTATACAGCATTAGAAGCCACTTTTACCCATGCCTGAACAAATGAGTCTTATGTAGTGCCTGGGACATTGGATTACATTAAATTGCATTATTAATATGAGACAATAATCATTACTCCAACACAAACACAAACTAGATAAACCAAGTGCACAGACAATATTAAGTGATATGTTTCTCCAATAATATCTTATTGAATAATTATCGGCCCTTTTGATTTTATGTATCTACTAGTGTTTGTTATGCCTACAGCCTATGCCCACCAGTTTTTCTTGAACCGAGTATACAAAATATACAAACTCCATAATAATAATATTGACCTATGGATTGTTTCAGGTCTCCTAGAAAGGATAGCTCAACTAAACGCTCAGAACCCGAGCATAGTGAAGACATATTTGTGTAGTGCAGTCGACCACTATGCCAGTACTTATGGCGATCGGGGCTGGGGCTGTGGATACAGGTAACTTATTTATGGATTTTCGGATGACTCGTTGTATAAGTCCCGACACGGTATAATAGCTCTGATATTGAATGCTCAGATGTGGAATTTTATATCTCTTTCGCTGCGCAAAGCACCCTCTCACTTCCCCTCGGTTCAAAGTCGGAGCTATTAATCCGTGTCGGGACCTATACAGTGGTAATTTTAATAGAATTACTACCTAGTATAGCTTGAGAAACTAATTACACTATTTATCACAGATAAAAATATAAATAGAAGATAGAAAATTACACACACAATCTATTGCACACTACAACAAAAAACTGAACATACAGGAAACTTGATATACTTACAATGGACGGTCTTATCACTAAACAGCGATCTCTACTAGACAGTCTACTTACACATAAAAGAACAAAGTTATTACTACAAAAAGACAAAAAGTAGCTTTTGTGTTATTCCAGGTTACGAACTGTATATATATTCCAAGATTCATCCAAATCGGACCAGTAGTTGTAGCGTGATTGAACACAAACATCCAAACCTCTAAGCTTTGACATATTATATTGATCGAGTGAGTGAAGCGAACGAAGATCTTAGTGACAACTTGGACAACCGTTTTTATTTTGATTCTAGGTCTAATAGTTTTTTGAGTTATTGTAAAAATTATAAAATTGGCAAACCCAGTATAACGTGAGCTACCATTTCTTGGAGTTTCAATGATTTTGTAGTTCAAGTAAGACTGGTACATAGCTAGACGGCGATTTCGAAGCGATTTGCAAAGCTTATTACAACCATTGGACAATAAGAATTGTTTGAGGTTTATTAACCTCCGACCATCACGAGATCTCAGTTCGGGGCGAACTACTAGTAATATAAGTGGGATTAACAGGAATATGCAAATGGTTCTCTCATCTCTGATCTCGGACCCGGCATTCTCTGGCACGTTGAATGCGTCCAACGACTGCGAGTGTGTGCCTTCCATACCCAAGCTGCAGCTACTTGTCGAAAAGGCCTGGCAGAAGGGCTTTGATACTCAGGTAATTTTATTATGACTAACTAGTCTAACTACAGACTTATTTAAATATATTTATATATTAAAAAAACTAAATTTCTAACTAGTTTTTTAATATTTAAATACATACCCTATATAAATGTAAAAAGTTTGGAATAAAAGACTTTTTATTTTTAGATAATTATATTTTTTTCACAAAAAGGAGCCCACTTTAGCAGTTCCACTTTAGGCAGTTCAATTTTATAGGCAGAGGTAACCACCTCTGCCCATAAAATTGAACTGCCTCGCAGTGCACGTCCAGTGAGGACATACCCAATAATCATAATAGGCGTAAAATCAGTTATTTTTGTTTTTAAAGAAGAGCAGACTCTGATTTCTCCTCGGAAAACTGATGTGGAGGGTTACTCTTGACGATCGCCGTTCCAAATTGAATCCGGTTTTTGACAGATTTCGTGTCATTTTGTACTGAAAAATGACACGACTTCTGTCAAAATCTATTGATCCGGATTGGAACTTGACTTGACTTATATTATTACAATTATATCACTTGACATTGGCAAAATTTTCTGTCGAAATGACGGACGGAGGCCATTATTGAAGAGAAGAAGAAGAAGAACTGTGGTCGAGAGTAACCCACATCCGAATCAGCATCCGTAAAAAGTATGTATCGTTGCAGGGTTCTGAACAGCTGGGTTCCAAGTTATACAACACACGTAAATGGATCGGAGCTTGCGAGGTCGTCACCGTTCTGTCTTCACTTAGGATAAGGTAACCACACTAACTACACATTTTTTACCAACTTTAACCTGTTGGCCTGATCATGACCAGCATAATTATGATGAAGAGCATCTAGGATTTCTTTGATCAGTCTACACCACAGATCAGTATCTATACTAATATTATAAAGAGGAAAGATTGTTTGTTTGCATGGAATAGGCTCCGAAACTACTGAACCGATTTGAAAAGTTCTTTCACCATTGGGAATATACACTATCCTCGGGTGACATAGGCTATATTGTTTTTTTTTTAAATAGGGATCCTTACTCAAACTCCAATAACCCAAGGTGCAAAATAATTAAATTGAAATTTTGTTAAATACCCGTGCGAAGCCGGGACCGATCGCTAGGGTTTTTTATATTTTTGTAATTTTTTTTTAAATGTATAAATAAACATTCATAAATATTTCGCCCATTGTACCTCATACTTAAAACCTATTTCTCTTTTATTGTTTTTCTTCTTTTCTTGGTGTGCAATAAAGAATTGTATCTATCTATCTATCTATCATTTCATAATTATAGATCCATAGGAGTTGTTCTCTAATTGATATTGATTGAGTGTTACGTTGTCAGATGTCAGCTGATTGACTTCCACAAGCCCACGAGCGCTGACGGCGCTCACCCGGCGCTATTCGAGTGGGTACTCCGATACTTCACGGCAGAACCTGACGCATTCAAAGCACCACTATATCTGCAACATCAAGGTAAATACATTCTTATAACATTAACCTCCACTCTGTTTTCAACCGCGGAGTAGATCATTATTTTGACATATATTTATTTCTGCTTTAACACACAATACATAGGTACAATACAATACAGGTACAGAAAATTAAAAACATTAACAAAATATAAAAGCAGGTAGGTGTAAGAATAGTAAAAAAAATAACACAGAGTAAAAAAACAACACAGAGAAATGGAACCTACCCTAGCTATTTATGATTTTTAAAAGAAAACACAAAAAATGAATTTTGAGAATACATATTTGTCTTCATATAGCTACAAAACTTCGGTTGTAACAAACTATTACTATTCCAAAGGCGTTGGTGCATTTCAGGTTAATTTTGTGTTTATAACTTCTGTTGGTTTTATCATAATCTATTATGCAGTAGCAGTCACGAAAACACAAAATAGAGTAATTATTTAGACGTAAACACCTGTAAATACGATAAACAACATTGCTAAAGACGCATTTTTCGAAGTAAAATGTCTAATAACGAATGATTCCCGCTGCTTTATAATGACATTGTTAAATTGTTTGAAACTGTATTGTAACATTTGTAACAAACAAAGTTCCATCATTGCAAGTTTAAAAAAAATGTGGTACCTGGGCTCCATCCAATTTGCCCCAGACCCTGTCAACTTTCTAGCTTCTGCGGTTCAGCTCTGGTGGAGATGACAGATAGACGGACAAACAGAGTCTCACCGGAGTGAGACCATAAATACGGAACAATAAAAACGCACTACACCTATTATACCGATTTATTTACGCACAGGCCACGTTCACAGAGGACGTGCCCCGTAAGGCATTGCTCTACTAAATACCGGTACTCTTGTTGCATAAAATGTTAATATATTTCCAGGACATTCTAGAACAATAATAGGTTACGAAAAGCACAAAGACGGCAAGGCGACACTGCTAGTGTTGGACCCCTCACATTCACCGGCTCAAGTAAGTATATATACACTTTTATCAGAACAGTTGTTTAACACGGCACATCCAAAGTTTATTAAGGGTCCGTCCTAAAATTTGACGATGTTGATTTTGATGATATTTTATTACTTACTAGTCCCGTTGGATCCCGTTGGTTTTCCGAGACCAAAAGTAGCCTATGTGTTAATCCAGGTCACGGACAATATATATTCCAAGTTTCATCCAAATCGGATCAGTAGTTTTTGCGTGAAAGAGTAACAAACATACATACTTACATCCACCTTTAATGTTACAAACTTTCGCGTTTATAATATTAATAGGATTGTTCACCACTTATACCCTATTTATTTACTCTTTCACGCAAAAACTACTGATCCGATTTGTATGAAACTTGGAATATATATTGTCCGTGACCTGGATTTAACACATAGCCTACTTTTTATCCCGGAAAATCAACAGGATCCTACGGGACGCGAACAAAGTCGCGGGCGGAAGCCCGTAAAGAACATTCTATCTATCTATCTAATGTAATTAGCCAAAACACATTATTGTTTGTTCCGATACGATATCCGGAATCCATCTAGAGTCAAGCGTCTGTCTTAATTTCACGTTTTTCGTCATAACTACTTTCTCCCTTCGACTTCCGGCGCCACTGTCCTTTTGTTGAACTCTCTATTTTGTTCAGGTGCGGCAAATATTCTGCGGCAATACAGCTGCAAGTATGACAGCGCTACGACTGCTGCGACGGAACTCGAGGGCGTTACGAGCGAGGCAATACCAACTGCTCGCCGTGTCCGGACTTATAGCCACGGACGAAGAGTACGAGGTAACGCAGCTAAATTTAAGATAATATCCAAATAGCGCCATCTACCGCCAAACTAAGACATGATCAAAGATGAAGCGTACGAGGTAAAGGGTTATGCTACTATAGCAACGGACGAAGAGAACGAGGTAACGCAGCCAAATTTACGATAAAATCCAAATAGCGACATCTAGCGCCAAACTAAACCATGATCAAAAATGGAACGGAATAGGTAAAAGGTTATCCTAATGTAGCCACGGACGAAGAGTACGACGCATCTAAATTCACGATGAAATCTAAATAGCGTCAAACTAAGCCATGATCAAAGATGAAGCGTGAGAGGTAAAGGGTTACCTTAATAAATGTAAAATCAATATAGCTAGATATTTCTAAAAGCGACATATAGCTCCAAACTAAGCAAAACTAAGAACGTCATAATGATAATAAAATTAATATAGTTTCTTTTTAATTAGGTATTTACACTTACCTACTTTCATTCAAGCCTACTCCATCTAAACACTGTCCCAGGCACTACAGTGTCCCGTTAAGTGTAGGCATAGGTGGCCTCCTGACACTGTATAAATCATCTTCAATAGATGTAAAGGCTTATTATATACATAATTATACTTTAATTCATAAAAGCGTATATGTATATAATATATACATATATATTTTTATTAAATTAATCTAACCGTTTTTTCCAGGCGAGCAAAGTTCTACAATCAGTGCGCATACCGTAAAGAAAAGTTCGTGTGAAACCAGAACTCTATCTCATCGTAATACGGCTCATTTATTGTAAGGAAATGTTCCGTAGATAGGTAAGTTTACGTTTAGTTTAGATCCAATTTTAGTGTTTCAATTTATTATATTAACATGATTTTGAATGAACAAGTCTGTTACAGTTTTTTTTATATTATTAGGATATTAAATATATAAAAGGCGCTTCCAAGTTATCTCATTCAAAATTTTATAATTTGTATGATTTTTTAATTAGAAAATTATAGAAACAGAGACAGTTACTTACAAAAGGGTTGGTTACAAATTATCCTTTTTTTAATACTGAGTTGAATATTACAACGAATGCATACAGTATTTACAATATTCACATTTAATTATACCTTCAAATTAGGAGGCCTTAAGGCGGCCTAAAAATCGTCACCAGAGTTGGCCACTAACTCATACGAACGACCGACCGACCTTCAAATTAAATCCTATCCTACTAATACTATAAATGTCAAAGTTTCGATGTTTGGGTGTTTGTGTCTCAATCGCGCTGCAACTATGTACTGATCCGATTTGGATGAAACTTGGAATATATTTAATTCATTATCTAGATACTAAAGGTCTTATTTTAGAACGGGGACTAAAGAAAGTCACGGTTTAAACGTCAAGGCTTATACAACCCGGGAGAGTTAAGCGGTGTAGCGGGGGAAGTATCGAGTTCCGAGCCAGGTTTTCTTTTTTTATGATAAAAGTAATTGAGCAAGCTGATAGCTCACCTGATGTTAATCAGTAACTTCTGCCTATAACAATGCATTACCTCCATCACTCTGAGACGTAAAGATCTTAAATGTAACTTCTGCCTATAACAATGCACTGCGTCCATCACTCTGAGACGTAAAGATGTTGAAGTCTCATGTGCCTGTAATTACACCGGCGCCCTTACCCTTCGAACCGGAACACAGCAATGCGAGCATCGCTGCTTGGCGGCAGAAATAGGTACGGTGCTAGTACTGAACCCGGACGAGCTCTCACAAAGAGCTCTACTACTACTAAGTGTCATGTTAATTCGGCCGGGTTGTATAAACCTTGACGTTTAAACCGTGACTTTCTTTAGTCCCCGTTCTAAAATAAGACCGATAGAGTTACCTAAATTAACACATAGGCTACTTTTTATTCCGGAAAATCATCAGGATCATACAGAATGCGGACAAAGTCGCGGGCGAAGGCTAGTGAGTACATAACAATGTGAAACTTCTTGATATTCAACATTATGGTCTTTTTTTTATCAAAATGGTTTATTCACAAAGAAAATTACAACTAATACAGTATTTACAATATTTACAAAACTAATTAATTAGATTAGTGTCAATGTAACTTTATCTTGTTCTATCAAAATCACGTATAAAAAAAATGGAAATCAACGAATCAAGTTGTGGAAATTACTCAAAATGCTTATTTATTAAATCTACCTCGTATATCATTTGTCAATTAGTACCTAGTTTGTCAATTTATGTATATTTAGTTTAGTAAAATTGGTTAGTATTTAGTATTCATGAACAAGTCAATCAACGATTGTTAACAAGTTACCGGAGCCCTGTTACTAAAAAAATACTAGATTTAAAAGTCAATAATTCAATTTAAATTGATTTTCACCATCAATTCTGTCATTCAAATGAAGCTGTACTTTTGACATCTTTTATACGATCAATATTTATTGACCACAGTTGAACAGAAAATAAAATATCATCAATATATATAAAACTCTTTTGAAGCTGACAGAGAATCAACGCACAGCCTAAACTGTAAGTCCTATAGGTATGAAATTTGGAGGGTAGTATCCTTATATAGTGTAGGGGTGCAATAAGAAAGGAATTTTGAAACGTCACACTCTAAAGGGTAGAACGCGAGCAACGCCGCGGGCGACGGCTAGTCTCTTAATAATAAAGTTATTCCTGATATTAGGGGTATATTCATATTGGTCTACTAAAGCTGATCTAACTAAAATGATTGCTAAATCTGTTGTCATCTCTTATCGTGGTCATGCAAGTGACAATGATAGAGCATTTTTTAAAGCCGCGTTAAAAATGACAGTTGAATATGAATAAAGTTTAAAGTGTAGTCAGAGACAAGGCCAATACAATGAGGTACAAACTGTGTATGATTCTGTTACCGTTCGCGATGTGATCAATATTTATTGATCTTGTAAATAATTTAATAAAATAAATATCTTACAATATATTACTTCTATCTTTAAAGATTCATTATCTTCAGTTATTTAATATATTTTCCAATACAAAAATGACTCAATTTGTCAAATAATAAATAGATACTTAAAAACCATTTTCACAATGTAATGTGGCTTTATTAAGTAGATATATAAAATATTCTTAAGGAATGTAATGGAGCAAAATGCTTATGATAATATGCCTTTATGTAATAGGATAGTTTAGGAAATATATTAGGAATACAATAGATTGATCGTCTTATTGATCTTCTAAACCTCCTTTAGCTAAAGTGCCTGCTAAATCTACTGTCATTTGATTTCGTTGTCATGCAAGTGACAATATTTCTGATCGATAATAATCTTCACCTTGTTTTAAATAGACAGCAAAGCGAATACAAAATAAATACGAAAGCGGTATTTTGATTCACCAAAAATACTTTTAAAATTAAAGGTCGAATTAAAAAATTAATGGAAGAGATCGCTATTGAGCGATAAGTCCGCCCATTAACCTATTTTGTTTTTATTTCATATTTTTCGGTGTTTTTTATGTACAATAAAGCGTTTTCATTCATTCATTATCTTTCTTCTTCTTCTTCTCTTAATTAATGGCCTCTGTCCGTCATTTCGATCATTGTCATTTTACCAAGAATTATATTAACTTTGACAGTTTAAAGAATTTTTATTCTCATTACAGACAATACAATCACTTACACTAGTTATACTAAATATGTATTAATTAATATTTTCATAATTTATATATTTTATTCGTGCAAAATATACCTTTTTATTCGCAAAGAAAATTACAACTAATACAGTATTTACAATATTCACAATATTTACAAAATACACATGAAACAGTTGAGCTATCTACAAATCGTTCATATTGTTTTGTAATCGCTTTGCTGATTTAAAATTAACTTTCCACATATTTTTGATTATATTATATAATCCTTACTGAAGTTACGTTGCACTCTATAGTTCCTAACTGGAAGTCCAATAGAAACCACGATACAACCAATGGTGCTTAGAATTGGTTTGTTTAACCGACTTCAAAAAAGAAGGTTCTCAATTTTGCAGCTCTTTTTATTTACCTTGTCTTCTGACGTTAAATCAACTTCGCAGTTTTTGTTATTTCAATACTTTGTATCATCTTTCGAATTTTTAGAAAATAATGTCAATTAAAATTAGGGGCAGGTTTCACCATCGTAAACCATTGTTTAGCTTAATCTATGTTTAATTTTAGCAATTAACAAAATTGGTTAAACGTTCCTGTTAAGTTAAACAATGTTAATGTCGGTGACCTGCCAAAAAATCTTATTCATAAAGTATTTAATTGACCAAATTGTTTTAGTATTAAATATTGAAAGTTTCAATTGTTTCTAGTCTATTTGATTGTAAAATATTTAATGTAATTTTTAAATATTTAAGTGTTTTCATTTTAATCATGTTATTTATTTAAATTAAGTCATTTTTATGCCGACAATTCGGGAGAGACGGAATGTACATCATAGATGGGAAAAAAACAACATGTGAAAACATCATCGTAAATTGAAATAAAATAATGTATTCAACATACATTTTTTATTCATTTTTGCTCTCAATAAAAAAAGGGTTCAAAAGTATAAAGAATTGTCATAATTTAAATAAATTTTACATATAATTCTAATTAAAATTTTTGAATCGACATAATGTTAATCAGTATTTAAATATTTCGAAAACGTTTGTTTCAATTTGTCGATGCTGGCGAAAGGATAGTGGATTATTTAAATTCTTCCTTAAATTGTGACATTTAACATAGTATATTTTTACTTACAAAATTGTGAAGATTCAAATGGCTTAAATTTTAAAGTCGATGTAATTGATTTGATCAAATAAAAACTATATATTTATTTGCTGTATCATATTCCAGCATTTATTTTGCATAAAGGACTTCATTTTTGAATTAAGTTTCCGTAGTCGCTTGTTTTTCAAATTATAGTATTTAAATGATTGTTACCTAAGTTTTTTTCGAATTTATTGTTCAAATTTTGCATTAATATTAAGTTGTTCAAAATGTTTTGTTGGGAGTGGTAAAACCATGCTTAAGTACAAAACGCTAGTAAGTTAAGAGTCGACAATTGGTTCAGAATCTGTTAGTTCCCGGAAAACTGTTACGATTTTAAAATAAAAAATATCGAGAAAAAAAAATTGTTACAACTTTTCAAGTTAAAAAATCGTAAAGATTAACTTACAAATTTTTGTTTCTAAAATCGTAACTATTTTTATTTATGAAGTGCTAGTTGGTAGGTATACAACGTTATGTAGTTAACAAAATTGATCAAAGGTAATGAGAATGCGTTTGAATCCCACTTGGTACGTAATGCCTGATTTACACACGCATAAGACGCGAGTTATGTAATAGATATTCTGTGGTATTGACGGTGTCTTTCCTGTGGATATGGCTGACTAGGCTGAGAGGATGGCATAGGTGCTACAAGCCTACTCCATCTAAACATTGTCCCAGGCACTACAGTGTCCCGTTAAGTGTAAGCATAGGTTGCCTCCTGACACTGTATTAATCATCTTCAATAGATGTAAAAACCTATTATTATTATTCTGCGGTAGAACAACACTACTGGTTTAAAAGTTTTGTTTACTACAAAACATTGGACTAACTAGTTATTAGTTAGTATTAAATATTAAATGCACTCATTCATGTGATATTAAATAATTATTCGCATAGCATTCACTTATGTTGTATACGTTTTAACACTAAATTAACTTAATATGTTAAATTTAAAAGAAAAAACAAATAACTATATCTTGAACGTGACCATTAGCACTGACGCATTTTAAGTGGACGTGCTTTGAAGTAAAGCAATTGTTAATTGCAGAGTTGAATACTCATTATCAGGGACCTTATCCTTAATTCGGTAGAATCTTTTGTCTAATAGAAAAATCGCTTGCTCCGACTTTTTCTCATAGAAGTCTATAGCAATGACATGAGAAAAAAAATCTTAAGGGGACTGCCCACCAAGGTGGCACGGACATAAGAAAGAGTCACACGTAGTAACTCTGCGTATAACAACACCGAGCTAGTTCATTGAGTACGTGCTGTGTGAGACATCGCACTGCGTCCACCGCTCTGAGATGTCATGTTTAGTGTTAAAACGTATGCACCTGCTTAGTCACTACACCAATGTAACTAAACTACAGATAGTCAAAAACCTGTGATAGGACGAAAGCATTATAATGTTCACTATGAATAGTATTCATTTGTTGCTTGGACAGTACGTGATTTGTAGATCCGATTTACACACTTATAAGTACAGTGCAACGGTTACACTGCGCTGTCGCGTTTTCGTTACTGCGCAGTGTAAGTTGTAGTGGTCAAACGCACATATCAAACATATATATGTTATATATGTTTGATATGTGCGTTTGACCACTACAACTTACACTGATTATGTATGGTCCATATCCACGATGTGCGTTTTGACTATTAAATTTTCCATATATGACATTAGGACATTTCAACTTTCAACATTTCCGAAGATATAAAATCACTGAATTTATGAAAAGTCTCAATCAACAATGTTATGTGCAATAACATTGCACAAGGTTCAGTATAAATATCGTTTTGTTACAAACTAGTTTTACGACCAAAAGATTATTAACTTATTGTGTACTTTTCGTTTGACAAACTTGTTTTTGGATCAAAATTATATTTATGCTGAACGTTGTGCAATGTTATTGCACGTACATTAATTGCAATTGTAATTGTTATTGCATCTTTTTATTAATAATTTCAGTGATTTTATAACATCAGCGGGCCTAGGATGCGCAACGCGAGATATTTGTCATGTCGTTCTGTCAAAATGTAAGCATTTTGCACCAGTTTTTGAACTATTGCATTATCTGTGGTACCGAATGCTGTCGACAAAACGCGCCTTATTATACACTTTTGACACTTCCTTGTCGTCTTACCTCTCTCTGAGGACGAGATAATAGTCATGCAGAAATGTCAAAAGTTGAAGATTCAAAGGCGCGGTTTCTCGACAACATTACCACAGATAATGCAATAGTTCAAAAACTGGTACAAAATGCTTACATTTTGACAGAACGACATGACAAATATCTCACGTGCGCATCCTAGGCCCGCAGAAGTGTTGAAATGTGCGAGTGAGAAGTGGTTTGACGCTTATCAGCGTATTAAAGTGCTTTTCCACAAGAAATGAGCTACATTGCTAAGGATGTATTTGACATCCACCAATAGGAATCGTTTAATATGAAACCAAACGATTCCTATTGGTGGATTTCAAACACATTTTTAGCAACGTAGCTTAGTTCTGGTAGCTTAGCACCCTTAAGGATGTTGTCCATCAAAGCGGTACGGATAGGAGTGGTAGTATTGATACTGTCCAAGCAATAATAGCACGTGTGAGCGCTGTAGTCACCCTGCCTTGTACTCTTAGTGATGGCGCTCGCTTCTTAGGACAGCTAGGCTGTGCCGACATGTAATGTTTCTTCAATAAACTATTGTAAGTTACCAATACCTGTGATTTTTTTTATTTTAATCATTATTGATCCCTATTTAGGTTTTAATGTAATGATTCACTATGATCTAGGCCCTAAATCATGGATTCTAGGGTTCCTAGACTAGTCTAGATACTTTAACCAAATGTCTGGTTTTGTCTTCCAAAAGGAAGTACCTACTACCATAATTTCAAAGTTGTTATTTTGTTAGAAAATTATGGATAGCTTGGTATCATCTTGGTATCTGTTAGTCGTTCTTCAAACTGCACCCTTTGATCTACCTTTTCTACTAAATCTCGTTATTTTTTCTACCTTAGAGTTCGGATATTAAAAATAAAATAATATAAATTCAGCAAATTCTTTATTTCGAAAAAAAAATTGTTTACAAGGAGCTGTCATAGACACTTACATATTTTTTCACTTACACATTATGTATACGTTGAGGTTTATATTTTTTGTCAATGCAATTAATTTTCGCGTACATACAAAATCAAATTATTGCCAAACAATTATTACATAAATTACACGTCTTTTTTTAATTGCTTATTTTTTTTATAGATTTTATTCTTGCAAACGTACATACTGAAAACACCTATTTCGTCAATGGCAAAAGAAGCTTGCTTACTAATACACAAGTTTACAACCCAATACATAATAAATTATTCAATAATTAATTTGATAGTCGGTAAACATTACATAAATAAGCTACAAAGCAAAATGATAATGTTTCACATATAACAGCTTAGACTTTAACAGTGTACATGGAATTATTTTTTATTACAAATAAAATACAGTTAAGTTCTTGCAATTTGTACGTTAAACTATTAAATGGTATTTTAAAGTTAATTATCAAAATTTATAAACGTACAAAAATGTTCGATGAATACAGAATGGGTTGAATTAACTAACACAACTATATCGATATGATACTTAAAAACTAAAGTTAAATGAAGATTCCACAGACTGTAGCTTAGTTTAAATTGTGATTATTTATGTACTCTATGGATTTACCCTGCAAACGTTGGAAGGACAATGAAATAGAAAAATAAATATTGTCTGTGGAATTATAAGCACATTACTAGAACAGATTCCTAAATTATACTTTGCGACGTAATTCGTGATCAAAGTTTATTGAATAAAATAAATATAACCAAAAAAATAAATAAGACTGTCATCTACCAAAGCGGAGCGGAGATGTGTAAATTCATCACCAAAATCGCTTTGATGGATAACGGCCCTAAAACTAATATAAAACACATAGCGAAATAAAAAAGGCGCTTTGAGTAAAGCTTTTAAATCCAAAAGCTAACCTGATCCAGCGTTTATATATTCGAGAAAAAAACCGCTTAAAATACTGATCGTAATTTAGGAACTACAAATAGCCGTCTTAAGAGTTTCAAAATTTTGAGAGCAGAGCCCCGAGTCTTTTCATTTGTGTTGACTTTCGACTCGAGTGTAGCACACGCAAACTTCATACAAAATTTCTCGCTTTGCGAATGCGTTTGCGTGTGCTATACTCTAGTCGAAAGTCGAAACAAATGCACAGACCCGGGGCTCAGTAGATATACACACTAGCGAAATTAAACAAGCCATAGACATGCCTCTTTATCACAGCTGTCAAAATGCACAAAACACAATGCATTGCTCTTCTATACTCCTTCATTTGGATAGTAAAGCTACGCGTCCACCTGCGCGCAACGCACGTGCCGAGTTTACGTACACATACCACAAGGTTTCATGAAACCGTCAGCTTGTACTTCGTGAATTAAGTGGACGTGCAGCTTTACGTTGTAATCTTCAGCATAAATGAAAAAGATGTAAATAAAGCTAAGTGCGAACATGGCCTCTCTTAAATCTAAATATGTCTATAAGAAACGAGAAATGTCTATGGTCAAAGCGAATACGATCCACTGGTAAAAATAGCTCTGAATTTTCCTAAAATACACGATAGAAAAATAAATACATACCTACATTAAAATACTTATTGTATATTCTACCAAGAAATCAGAAATTCAAGTTTTACAATTGAATTGTTTCTGTTCAAAAATACATGTTGCTTACTATTGGTCCGTAAACAATCAAGGGTTTTATTAACAAAGTTCGAAGACATCAGTCATTATGACTTGGCGAGAAAAATCCTCAGAAATCTTAGTTTAAATAATTGTTCAATACATTTTGTAAGGCACATTAAAAGCAATTCTAAACAAGTTTTATAGAGGACAGATAAATATGATCTTACAAAATTCACAAGACCTTATTACTTACAGTAAAAATGTTAATTATTTTAATTCAGTTTCGTATAAGACTTTTTATAAAATACAAGGTAGGCATCTTTTAGTTACACGAGTACAATTTTAGTCCTTTATTTTTGTAAAAAATCTACAATATTAAACCTAAGATCATCACGATGAACTCCATACAAAATATAGTAATACAAATTAATGTATAGAAAATATCATAGCTAGAAGCCGGCTAATTTAAAAATCAACCCAGTTTCTTCACGTGAATCAGTCAGATGTTTCAAAATAAACCTTGTATATATAAGAATAGGTAACAATTCACTTTAAATGACCGAAAAAAGATTAATTTTTACGATGATCTTCAATTATAAACAAATAATATAATGGCAGAACTGACATCTTGATACTTATAAACTATTTAACAATGAGTCGGGTTTCCTCGATCCAACCACTGTTAAAGGTCTACGTCCACTAAACCAAAGCGAACCGTATTTTTATGCCATTTGGGTACCTTGTGGTTTAGTGGACGGTGACCTTAAAGCCGTGAGTCCGTTGCGCGAGCCGGTACGTTACAAAATAACATCACAATAATATTATTAACATTAACAGCCTTTTTTTGAGTTTTTTAAATATTTTTTTTTGTTTATGTTACGTAGACCAAAAAACTTTCAGTGTTTTGATCTAGGTTTTTGTGTAGCAAAATTACTAGGGCCTTAGTTTCATTTTATAAGTCATTTTGTTTTATAATACTTTTCAAAAATATTTAAAAGAGATTATATTATTCGTTACTGTAGGTTTTCATGACAAAAACATACATAGGGTCCAAAATAAACACCTCAAAAATATATAATTAAAAGGGTGCTTTTTTGGACCTACTTGTTTTTTTGTATAAGGCGTATAATGTACCTACTTGGCTAAAGTATTGAGTAATTTTGCTACACAAAGTATTTATCATTTACATGTAAAAAAACGTGTCGATTGAAAGCTTTGAATTATTTCAAAACAATAATCATTTTTCGTTACTCAACAATACTAGAGAATACTTTGCAAGTATTTTAAAATGAAACTATTATACCTATTGTCAATTCTATGCATCATTCTCAAAACTGAACAAAACATACAGATTGTAACAAAAATACTGTTAGATCTTTGATGTGATAAATTATCGATAGTTAGTCACAATCATGTAATTTTTTATGCAAAAAAAAAAAAAAAAAAATACCCCTTTAGGTACATAGTAAAATAAATATTCACGGACACTTAACACAACGCCTTCTAGTCCCAAACTAAGCAAAGCTTGTACGATGGAAACTAGATGGCTGATAGAATACCTACATACATACAGTTTTTTTTTTGTAAATACATACTTATAATACATAGAAACACCCAGACACAGAACAAACATCTATGTTTACAACACACAAATGTTTGTTCTCGGTGGGGATCGAACCCACGACCCACAGCACGGAAGGCAGAGCTACTACCCACTGAGCCATGACGCCTGTCATAGTGTACCTACCTACATACGTACGGTGAGATATTTTTTTATGATTAATCTGTATTTTATAAGTTACCTTGAAGTAGGTACTTGACACATAAAGATCTTAGTATAGTTTTCATGTGCATTGTATGTACCCATTTATTTAAGTTTTGTAGAAATGTTTATTTGTACTCATTATATTCTGAGGTGATATAAAAAGTTTTTTCAAATTGTTGCACAGAATTGACAACCGTGGATATGATTATCAGATAACCAAGGACTTTTAGGACAAAATATTATGCATCAAATTAAATGCTAAAATAAATTATCAAGAGATTTCAGTTTCTATTTGGGCCTTGATTTACGTTTCTCTACGGATAAATGTAGTCAAACAGAATAAATATAAATTGGTATAGTTTAGTAAAATTAAACAACAGAATCGGCACCAATGTTGGATTTAGTGGTGTGTTTTGTAAATAAATTAATTACTTATCATTTTATTCCTTGGTTACTCTGACCATCAAATTCCTGCCTGTTTAGTTCTTTTTTTCCCAATTTCTAGATGTCTAAAGCTCTTTGCGTGAATGAGATAGCTGGTATAAGATCAATAACATCTAGAAATTGTCACAATATTTTTGTTGCAATTTCTAGTAACCGTTAATATTATCTTATTTGATTAACTGCTTAAGCACTGGTCCGGACCCAAGCATAGATTTTTGTGTGAAAATCTGTGCTCAAATCTATGCTTGAGTAACGAGTTATGTATCAGCCAGCATACGGGCCTTAGTACATTATTTTTAGCTTTGTTATTGATACTTCTCATACATTTAAATGTAATCACCTGATAGGTAATAGATACTTCTCAACTATTTTTAAGGTTTTGTGAACAATCTGCATAGAGGCGTTTTCTTTCTCTGTCTGAGCGAGACATCTAGAAATCACCACAAAAGTTTTTACAAACTTCTACGCAGTACAAGCCTTTGCCTCCTTCTCATCGTTCAAGGGCTGTTCCTCCCTGATCTCCTGAGGAGGTGCATTCCAGGGTTGCAGCTCCCCGGAGCCGAAGCACACGAAAGTCAATGCCCCCGTCACGTAGGTGCCCGCTAGTATGTAGAATACTATTGTCCATTGTGCAGCTGTGTTCTAGAAAAATAATTTAAAAAAAATAAAAGAACTATTTTTTTTTTTTTTAAATAAAATAAAAATTGTAATTTAGCAGATAGGATTATAGGATAGGCTTTAGGCAGATATCCCAGTGCCTTAATTCCACTTAATTATTGTAAATGACAAAGTTTAATGTTTGTGTTTCAATCAAGCTGCAACTGCTGGTCCGATTTGGATGAAACTTGGAATATATATAGTCCGTGACCTGGATTAACACATAGGCTACTTTTTATCCCGGAAAATCAACGGGACGCGAGTTCTTCAGAAACGCCTAAAAGATTTCGCATAGCAAGTCGCGGGCACCAGTTAGTAATAGGTATATAAAATACAAAATATCTTGTGCCACTTTATTTGAACACCTACCTACATATACTCTTAGAATGTATTGTATCATTCACTCTTAGAATATTAATTAATATCTTACATTATCATGCGTCAATTCTCCAACCATGAAGGTAGACAGCCATCCTCCGATAGATGATAGCGTGTTCGCCATTCCGAAGATTGTTCCTGCAAATAAAGCATAATGAAAGAAATAGGCCACAACCACAACACAAGCCAATCTTTAGCATCTACTTGCATGTCGAGAAAACTCATAGCGCCATCTATCATCATAAATATATATAAAACTCTTTTGAAGCTGACTTAGAATCAACGCACAGCCTAAACTATAAGTCCTAGAGGTATGACATTTGGAGGGTAGTATCCTTAATTTAATAAATATAAATATTCAACGCTGTCTAGTCCCAAACTAAGCAACGCTTGTACTATGGGAGCTAGAACTAAACTGCTGATAGTACAAGCTTTGCTTAATTTGGCACCAAAGGTAGTTTTGCGTGAAATGTCTACGGCCGAATACTCAAACGCTACTTATTTATATTAAGTTCTTGCTTAAATTATTGCCATGTCTTACCAATGAGTAATGTCAAACAGAGACAGAGCAATTTTAAGTGGTGTTTAAATTTGAGTGACGTTTCAACATTCATCATCAATATATATATAAAAATATATAAAACTCTTTTGAAGCTGACTTAGAATCAACGCACAGCCTAAACTATAAGTCCTAGAGGTATGACATTTGGAGGGTAGTATCCTTATGTAGTGTAGGGGTGCACTAAGAAAGGAATTTTGAAACGTCACACTCTAAAGGGTAGAACGCGAGCAACGCCGCGGGCGACGGCTAGTAGTTGTATAATTTGACGTTTATCGAGAAGTACTGTAAGTACCCGTAGTTACCTGTTTATTTCCACGTTGTATAATTATAATTTTTTACTAGATATATCTCACGTTTGTGTGTATTTTAACATGTCTCTACGAGCCTACCTTAGATTATGCTGAAAGATCTTACCACTGAAGTTAGGTGCGATATCGAGTCCGTTCCCGAGGTACCCCGCCGTGACAGCTCCGTTGATTGTCAAAGCTGTGGTGAAGATGGCAATCGACCATATCCTGTCCGCACCGAATTTAGCTTGGGCTATCATTAGGAGACCTAGTACAGAGGAAATTAAATTAATTAATGAAACTTAATTATTTCCGTATAAATATTGTTAAATTATAAAAATAAGCCATATGCATTAATTTCTTAGTACTGATTAGAATGTGGGCCCAGTTGGTAACAAAAAAAATTTCAACTGGTCCCACTAAAGTTGGTCAATAGAAAAAGTCGTCAACTGGGCCCACTCACGCTAATCAATAGAATACTAAGTAAGCGAAACTTTAGTAATAACATACAACAATCCGTCGCAATGGATGCAGTGCAATATTACTTAATTTTATAAATAAAGTAATTTCAGAGGTAACTGATTAGAATCAGACGGGCCTTCTGCTAATAAATTTTTTGTTTTTTGTTTCTGAGTTTCAAACACCAGCTCTTTGTATGACGAACCTGGTAGTCCCACAGCGAATCCAGTGAACAGTTTCCTGGCCGCAGTGGTGGAAAGCCTGCCGTTCCGTCTCAGCGAGTCCGCCAGGACTGATGATGCGAGCGCACAAAGATACTTCCCGAGGTATGGCAATGAGGATAGTAGACCGTTCTGAGGACAAAGTACATAAATAAATATTCACGGACATTTAACACAACGCCTTCTAGTCCTTCTAGTCCAGGAACCAGATGGCTGATAGAATACATATATAATTTTTTTTGTAAATGCATCCTTATAATACATAGAAACACCTAGACACAGAACAAACATCTATGTTTGCAACACACAAATGTTTGTGCTCGGTGGGGATCGAACCCACGAGCCACAGCACGGAAGGCAGAGCTACTACCTACTGAGATGGTGATGGTAGATAGTCAATGGAGTTCTATCTATGCGTTTATTGGATCACAAGGATTAGTTGGATTTAAATATCTTTTTACGTTCTATTAGATTAGGCGATATCAAAACCTGACGAATAGTAGACTTTATAGTCTTACAAAATAGTAACAAGTTGATCAGTAACTGGTCCATGACCAAATCGGCTTACGTATCACTTATTACTTATTGCTTATTTTGAATCAAAACTAGTAAAATCTTAATATTCTAAATACCTACTAATAATGAGATTTATAAATATTAGAAATTCAAACAGATGTGGAAAAAGATTTGGATGAGGTACAATGTTTAGAAATAACTAAACATTGAAACTGCACCAGCTACTATGTAGTGACCATACCTACAAATGTGAACAATAACTTCCTAATGAAAACAAAAGAGCAAGTACCGAGAACCGATAGATAAAGCGCATTATCTACTAACCTAATAAAAAATACATTGGTGTGATGATACATTGAATGTCATAATACACCTAGTAGGTACTAGGTACCCATCATCTTGACATAGAAACATGAACGTGATTAAATAAACGTGATTTACTATTTTCTTTCTAATTTTTTAGAATTCCATAAAAAAAATTGATAATGAAATTTAATTAATATTTGCCTTGTCATAAAACGGTCTAAAAGTTCTAATCGTATCTTATCTACTGCTTAGGAGGCATAGTTACATAGTGGGTTCGATCCCCACCGAGAACAAAACATTTGTGTGTTGTAAACATAGATGTTTGTTCTGTGTCTGGGTGTTTCTATGTATAATAAGTATGTATTTACAAAAAAAAAACAATGTATGTATGTATGTATTCTATCAGCCATCTAGTTTCCATCGTACAGGCTTTGCTTAGTTTGGGACTAGAAGGCGTTGTGTTAAGTGTCCGTGAATATTTATTTATTCTGTTTTATTTTTATGGTAGACTTAATAGTTACGTAGTTAATTCGAGACCTATAATTATTGTATTGCTTGGCCATAAAAAGTCGTGTTCATCATTGGATTTTCCACTCGTGCAAACGTAGTTACTGGGTACCTACTTGCTTGTTGGTAATGATAATGCTTAGGTAGTTACGTCTAGTATCTACGTGTATGTTTTGTAAGTATAGCATTACTAGGTACGAGCTACAGTGACAATACAGTCCTGCTGGACTGATTTTAATAAAAGTTGTCAGTACTAGGTATACTAAGCCGATCTACCTATTTGTTGAAGTAAACTAAAATAGATACGAGAGCCCTAAAACAACTGTGAGATCAACAAGACCATTAATAATGCAGCGTATCTCGAAACTTTGTAAAAAGTGGTAGAAACCTGCAGACGCTAATTGGTGGTACATTAGTCCCTCGCCGCTTCGCCATAAGTACCTATCAGTCATCGCTGGCGCCAGCAGGGGTGTAATTACTGTCGGTCAACGTACCAACCAACCTACTTAGGTACTTCTTAGAAAAAACCATCAATTCTCTTTTGCGGTGTTTTATAATACGCAATGTACGTCAAAAAGTTTAAAAAAAAACACTTTTTTAATTTAAAAAGATGCTTTAATTTCAGAAGTTGTCATGTATAAATCCCATCTTCGATAAATACATTAAAACTGCCTAGAAACACCAGTTCCACATTTTTCAAAGACACCAAAAAAACAAATCTATCGAAGTACCTATCTACATATTGATAAGAATGTGGGCCCAGATGACAACTCAAATTATTGCTTTTTAAATGTGTTTACTGGGCCCACTTTGAAATGACACGCCTTTTGTACCGCAACAATATTGAACGCATCACGCCCTAGCGAAAGAAACTTAAATTTTTTGCAAGTGTTTTAATATAACCTAACTGTGCATAATGAGCCAGGCTGCTTCTAATATCAAAATAGCGAAGGAAGTCGCCAGCGAAAGTATCATCAATCCTAATAATTGCTTTCCTAGAAAGAGTAAGCACTAATTGGTGGGCGCGTGTATGCCCCAAGCTTCGTCGGCAAGGCGCCTGTAATCAAGTAATCAGCCGGTCAAGCATTTAATATATTTAAAAAATTCTACGAGAAATTAGCCGATCATAGCGGAATCGGTGCCTTGAATTTAATCTGTTAAATACATTAATGCGATAATTGTTTGAAATTTGAATAACGCGAAGATATTTATGATACCCAGATTGGCAGAAAAAAAAGCTTTGATGATTTCTTTGTTCTAGACAATCTGCAGCTGGGACCACGAAAACTTAGACCACGTGGAAGTGGGACGACTTGCCATTATTATAAAAAATATTTTCGATTAGTAATTCGTTCCAAATATTTTATGTAATTATTGATTTTATACGATAAAAATAGTAAAAAGTAACTTCAGGTGGACATTCACAAAAGGTCGCATTAGAAAATAAAAAAAAAATCATGGACGTACATATTTGTATAACGTTGTTTTTCAAACACGTGCCGTCGTTCGCGAGTCCGTTCGTTAGCATCAGCGGATCCCTAAAACAGAGTAATTTTGCGGCGCCGATCGTCCATCTACCAGATATTATCCAACCAATCACAATTTGATTTCTTTTTTGCATTTTACGCGATTGTAATGTACCGCAACTCGGACCTTTTCGAATTGAATACTGAGAAACCAGCAGTGCAAGTACCGTTCTTGTCGATCGCTTATTTTGACATTTAGAATCGTCAAAATTCGCTAAAAATGGTTTTATCGACAGTAGCAAGTACGTTACCTAACTTTGTCGATCAGTAGACAAATTCGTTAAAATTTAACGAATTTACCGATAACCCTAGCATGGAACTTTTGAATGACATTTGAAATCGTCTATTTTGTCGATTTACGCGATTGTTTTATCGACTTTGAAAATGGTCTCGGTAAAGGTCGGAGTGCTCAAATAAAATGGATTTTGGTCTTATAATGATTTTGGAAGAGGAGCAGAGGGCAGCCTAGTTATTATTAGACGTCGTTTGAGTGATGTCAATCCTCCTATGGAGCCTATGAATTCCCGGGTAAATGGCTCTTGCCCTCATACAGTGCATGGAAAATGATGTAAGGCGGACGCGATCTCACGGTTTACCCGTGCATATTGTTATAAGTATCCTGAGTAATTATTACCTAGATCTTGCCTGACAATATTGCTACTTACATACAGTACATAACCTATTTAGTATACCTACCTATGTGTATGTGTAACTCTCTACTCTCTACACAGCAAACACACACACACACAACCAACACGCAGAATCAGTAGGTATTGCCAGTAGTCAACTCACAGAGTACCTACTCAAAAAAATTACCAAAGCGAAAAGTGGCTAAGTTGGTTAATGTAAACGCTTGACAACCGAAAACCGATTGATTTTGACAAGATGTTTGGTTTATTTCACTTCCTTTTTCCTTTCCTGAGTCTGTCGCAAATTACCCGGTAGTTTTCGATACCCGTAAATTATCCACTAGACGTCAAAATTACCCGAAATCGGGTAAAATACCTTAGCTGGCAATGGTGCATGTTTACTATGTTTTGATTCTGACAAACGAAAGTGATTGACAGTGACATTGACAGATAAACTAGTAAATCATGGCAGCAGTGAACGAATGATTTCGATAAACTCTGACGATCGTAAGGCATCGTTAAAATTTATCGACAAGAGATCCGTACTCGCATGGAACGATACGATTCGATACGTTTACCGACTTTAGCGATCGACAACTAAGCGATCGATAAGAACCGTACTTGCACTGCAGATCGAAGATTCTAAAGATGGTTTATGGAGGCACATTTATTCTGATGCAGTTATTTAAGGGACCAAGGAACTGACAGGAATGTAATTTGCAATAAAAATACCGTTGAGATATGAATGATTCAGATTTGTGCCGCCCTTTTATTTCGAGAGAGGTAAGGGAGAAGGTGGGCGCCCCACGTATTTTAGGAACAACATTTTAGAATTCATTTAAAAACGTATATAGTCTAAGAGATATTACAATAATTATCAAAGTATCTCAATATAGCTGGGAAACATTTTATCTTTTCAGTCTTTACTATTTTTTAAACTTAACTTTAATCACAACCTCACACATCCGTTTTGGCTAATGAAAAGAATATAAATTAAATAAGTACTATGTAGTACGTTACAAACTGGGTATGGAAGGGCGGACATGCCCGTGGTTACACTATAATTAGCTTAGAATATTATGGTATAAATGTTAGTGTGGTATTCTTTACAAACCTGCCCGTAAAGAGCCTTGGCAAGACATGAATCACAGGTAATCCTCGCGTATATAGACATGCTAATTACAGCGCCATCTTCCATCCGATTTTATCACACCGCAGCCATAAAACAGCAATGACAAAAACCACAGATTAAACAACGACTCATAAAGATGTTAGGCAAATTATGTCTTCTATTTTAGCTTGGTCTATCAAAGCATCGTAAAAAAGACTTTAACCCTCATGCACGTAGTTTTCAGAAACCCTTGACAGACTCACGACACGACCATTAGGAAAGGAATAATCTCTTGACTCTACATTACACTGCAAGTGTGCATCAGAAAAGTATCTGTTCTGGTAGGCTTTGAATTTGAAAACCCAAAAGATCATTACATTAGGTAGTTGAGTAAGTGCCTCATAATTATTTAACATAAACGACTCTAGATTCAAGTTGATTGTATTTAAATAAACAACTCTAGATTCAAATTGATTGAGAAGTCAATTGACGATTCTTTAGGCGGTTTCACTATAATTACAGGCATGACAACATCACCGACAAGAAACTGAAACAGTATACTGCCTGGAAGATTCTAATCACTAATGCCAAGGTTAAACTAGTTGATAAAATATAGCCGTTTATTCAGCGGGCATTTTTGCATGATCTACTATTATTTGGTCCGGATATGGGTGTACGAGCCAAATGTATGAGTTTAGTCTCATTTCATAGACAAAGACAACGCTTTTACATCGTGCCGACACCGATATTCTGACAAAACGAGATCGTGTAGCTGTCGGTATCGGTCAGTATGCAAGCGCCTTATTGTGACTTCATACAAAACCATCTGTCGATTCCGTTCTTAGCTGCTGATCAGTTAATATCAACCACCCATAGACAAATCCAGGTTTTCAGTTTCAACCCGGAACTTTGATTCAGCTATTTACGGTTTTCCCTGACAAATCCTGGTCCACTCTTAGACCCAGAGCTTTTAGGGGCAGTGGCTAGAACCCGTTAGACCACCGAAATTCTATTATCCATTTACTAATCATGACATTCATTCTACTACTCTAAATGGTCATAATAGGCGCTACCACTGACCAGACCACCCAGCTGCTTGGTACCACAAAAGTCACGTGACAGTTCTAGAATTTGCAATCGATAGTTTGACCTTGGCTCATGGGGCGGACAAGGTTAGCAGACTGAGCCATGAGACAACTGGGATTTAAGTTATTTATGGTGACATGCTATTCTTTTTATGGTCATGGAATGACACTCGAAGGACGTTAGTCGATTTGCATAACGGTTGCATGAGTCTGGTCGTCGTGCAATATAATAGGAGAATAAAATAATCTTAAGAATATTGACCTCGGACGGTCGTTGGTTCTTTAACCGATGAAAATGAGCAAGTTCTCATTTTCAAAGGGTTTTTCTTTCTTACGTATCAGGTCAGCAACTTGTGTTGTGATTGACTTAATGGAAGAAAGTCTTTGCCTTGTCTTAACGTGAGTAAACCCTAAGTAACTAACCTACCTAATATAAATAGGCCAATTAGGCTGAGGTGGTATATAAAATAATACCTACCTACATAACTGAAATTATGTCTCCAGGCACAGCAACGGCCTGTGAGTTTTTAATCATTACATGGCCATGCATTTGTTTTGCAAGTACCGGTGTTTTGAATTAGGGAAAAATGTGAAACATTTTTGTGTAGCACAGCAGGATATTTATTACATTAATCTGTCATTAAATTAAATAAAATCGAGGCTAATAAAAACACCGACAGACTCCTCGTTTCTAGCATACTCAACTAATGTTTGCAGAATAATAGAAAGGATTGATTGAATGCCATACATTTGCAGACATTCTTGAGCGACCTTGCATTTTCTGTGTCAAGCACTAGTTTCCTTCAAACAGCTATTAATATTTCATATCCCGCTTTGATTTATCTATGCGGGTGGTGCATGTGCACGTGTAGTTGTAAAAAATAAAATGCCTAAGGTATTTGCAAAACTACATCTCTGTCTGATATTATCGTGTACCTATTATGCGTAAACTATTTATTGGTAGCCAGACTAGCCCGCCATCATCATCAATCATCAATATATATAAAACTCTTTTGAAGCTGACTTAGAATCAACGCACAGCCTAAACCATAAGTTCTAGATGTATGAAATTTGGAAGGTAGTATAGTATCCTATAGTGTGATGTGCACTAAGAAAGGAATTTTGAAAAGTCACACTCTAAAGGGTCTAGAACGCGAGCAACGGCTAGTCATCTATATGAAAACTTTTGAAAGCTAGTTACTTCAAAGTTCATTTTACATTGCAATTATACTGATTTGTAGCGCCATCTAGCGCGTGGAAGATCTTCCCTTTTCGTGGAAGGACACACATCCTACAGTGTTCTCCTCAGATTAATCACTTGGCCTGTGTTCACAAATAGTTAGGTTTGACAATGATTGTGACTTATTACAGTGATATTGACCTCACCAGACCACCTTTTGAACCTAAACTCCTCACAAACAAAGTTCAGTAATCTGTGCCGGCCCTTTCCCACTGAACTATCGAAATCATCCACTTACGGACCATCCTGGTCATTACACCAGTAGCCTAGTGCAATTCCATGCATCCTGTGCCCCCATTCCCTCAGCAGACTTCCTGCTGTCAATCAGTTACTGGTTTGAACTGGTTAAGCTCGTCAATGATGTATTGACTTGGTTTTATGTTGGACACGCCGAACAATGGTAAAATTAAAATCCTTTGTGATGTATTTCCTTTATATTTTAGTTGTTAAATACATTACCGCTTGAGGTATAAGTGGCATAAGTCACTAATTGGGCCCACTGCTGACTTGAGGTATAACTGGGCCCACTGCATATGGACCAAAATTAAATGGGCCCAGTTAACAATTCTGTTGTTAGATTTCAATGATTTTAGTAATGCAATATTAGAACTGCGTTATCCATTGCAGTGTTGTAAATCGATTCTTAGAAGCATTATTGTATTGTAATTGGATCATGACGTTGATCTTCTTCTTTGGAATGAATGCGTAAGTCGGCAAAATAAAAAAATATGTTTAAAAAAAAATGTAGCTAGGATCACAGAATTTAGCCCACGTGGAACGCCTTATAACAGTTCAAAAAATGTCACTAATATATTATGATTATTATATCCAGTAATAGTATCTAAACACTTAACAACTTTATCGGTTACTACGAATAGAAGCCGCGTTATCAAAACAAAGTAAAAAAAATAGCGCGCCAATAAAATATTTATTGTTTATTGATATCTAGAATCTATAGTTTAATAGCAAGTGAAAGTGAAAATGTAGTGACACCATAGTCTCAAGATATTGCAGGATAAGAATATTAACTTAATATTTACTAAGCTGTGATGAAACCCGTTTTGAACATGCGTGCTCACGCTCAGTGTAAGTGTTAATAAAAACGTTTTTTATATGTGTAACGATAATAAACTGTATGTAAGTACTTTATATAATGTATTATTATACTTAAAAGCTTTTAAAAGGTAGTTGTCAACTAGTTGAGAGGCCCAGATAGTGTCTACACCAAACATAATGTTATCCCTTGATGAGATATTGCATATTGCTATCTTTGATAAGCGATAAAAAAGTTAGTTCCATAGGAATAATAAAATGTCTAGACGCTGTGTCATTCGTGAGTACTAAAGGCTAGACAACAGCACGTGACATTACTAGTAATAGGAGTTAAAAAAGAAACAAGAATTTAGTAAGATTATAAACTTTTTGTTTAAGAAACTTTTTGTTTCATTATGTCCATTTGTAAGTTTTGAAGACGCACGTGTACGAACTTTAAACAACTTATAATAAATAATAATAAATAATAATAAATAATAAATATTCACGGACACTTAACACAACGCCTTCTAGTCCCAAACTAAGCAAAGCTTGTACGATGGAAACTAGATGGCTGATAGAATACATACATACTTTTTTTTTTTTTTTTGTAAATACATACTTATAATACATAGAAACACCCAGACACAGAACAAACATCTATATGTTTTTACAACACACAAATGTTTGTTCTCGGTGGGGATCGAACCCACGACCCACAGCACGGAAGGCAGAGCTACTACCGACTGAGCCATGACGCCTGTCAAACTTTTTTTAAACCACGTCCTATCAATAAAATTAAATAATACTGTTAAAAGCAATAAAAAAGTTCTTGATCGAGTTACTAAAAAAATGCATTGTTTTGTTAAAGTTATGGTGACCATACGTTTCAGTTTCTAGAGACATAAAATAAATATATTTTTTAGAAGTCATTAAAAATTCTAAGACATATGATATCAACAAAAGTTCCATGCAAGAACACACGGTAAGGGCTACCTCAAAATCGAATCCTAAACCGATTGGAGCCGGCAGCGTAAAATATTGTATCAAAATATTGTATCAAAGACATTTTTTTAGCTAAGATTAATTTGGTCATAAACTGTACAAATCAGTTATTGGTGTTTTTCGGTCAGCTTAAAGTCAACACTGTCTATGACGCAAAGTGTGATCAAATAGCCAGCTAGCTTAAGACTCATTCTGAAATTCTGATTAGTCCAAAACTAAATTTTATTAACGTAGTAAAGTTCTCTTAGAACTCCTCTTAGATGCTGTGCTTTTGGCAGATTTACTTTCAAAGCCACTAGTTTATAGACGTATGATATTGTCAATTTTGTAATATTTCACCCAGATATTAAGGTTTTATTGCGCTTGTTACCCAAATATAGCATAAATTGCATACATATTACATTTAGCCGTTTATGGAGTTTATCGAAAGGCAACCAGTTTCAGGTATTTAGTTTATTATGCACTTACCGAGAAAGAGAAGCAAAGTTCTACAGAAACATACTTCAAAAGCCAAAACAGCCAGAACAGAACACAGTAAAAGCTAAATAGGCAGGTACTTGTTTGCTCGTTAGAAAGTTAGCACATGCAAAATGTGCAAATATAATTCTTAGACTGCTTTTAAACCAACTGCAAGGATAATCAATAGGAGTGGATGTAGATAGCAATATACTTATTATCTGTGCGTGTGCATACTTTTTTCTTTAGCTTAAACTAAATTTATAATAATTTTTAATTACTTTTTGCCTCTAATAACCATAAATAATACAATTTATCTTATTATGGTCAAGAAAACCAATAACCGCAGCTGTTTAGATAAAATTTGATAATCGTGACATTCGTGACAGTCATTTACAAGTGATTTGTATGGAATTAGAAAAAATCAACAGCATTATCTACTCGAAACGTGTATTCGAGGACCCACTGTCATTGGTACATGCTACAGGCTGTTAGGTGAGGCAACTTCAGTTCCACTTGCTATAAAACCAGCAAGAGGTTGCCCAGTTTTTGGCTGATGCAATAGGGTAGGTGGTTTGCAGTATGCTGGTTTATCCTTCGAAGTGTTAGCGGTCAAGCATGTTGGTCATCATCGACAAAGAGATGAAAATAGTGTAATAGCTTCGCGTTAGGTAATGTCAGATATTGCCAGTTTTTTAGTCAACTAAGCAAAGCTTATAATACTAACTAGTGGTTGCGTTGCGCGCGAGCTGCGAGCAGCTCGCGTCTTTTTTTTTATGCCGGATTTTTATCAAAAGCCCTTAAAAACCCCACAAACCCCTACAAACCCCTCAATCTCATTCGGATACCCCGTTGGAACGAAGTCAATCGGTTGAAGTATCGCAAAGAAAATCTACATGGCCGCCATCTTGGAATATCAACCCCTTATTGCAGTAAAAATGCAGCAAAATTGAAAAAAAGTTGAAAATTCCATTTAAACCACTCAATCCCCTTCGGATACCCCGTTGAAACGAAGTAAATCGGTTAAGATTTCGAAAACCGGAAATGACACGGCGGCCATTTTGAATTTCTGAAATGTCATAATTTTTCTGAAATATACAGGATACAAGCTACCTGGAAGTGAAAGAACGGTAGTCATACCTTAAACTTGGTAGAACAAAGTAAGTCGCCAAAGTCGGGTCTGACTGAAAAATTCAAACTCCTATAGCATGCGGGGTTGCCAGCTGCGGGGAACGAAAATGATCAAATGTCATTTGGGTGGGCCCAATCTTGCCAGCTAGTGGAAATTTTAATTCAAAATGTCGTTATTTCTACTTTTCACGTTCCCGAGAGATAGCGGGGAAACTACCTTAAAAATGGGGAAAATTTTTCAACCAGGCAACACTCCTTTACCAACTGCACAACCGGTCCTTACAATTCATCCAGGTAGGGGGTTGCCAACTACCCGATATTTCGGTTTGAAAATCGTGATTTTTTCGAAAATCGCAACTTTTTTACAAAATGGCCGCCACGCCGTCCGCCATCTTGGATTTTTGAAAAGTCATAATTTTTCTGAAATCTCAAGGATATAGGCTATCGTTCTGCATAATCGGTGTTGCCAGCTTTTGAGTTTCGTAGAACAAATTAATCCGCCAAAGTCAAAAAGTCCCAAAAACTAAAAAGTTGCAAGTCTCTCGGGGTTGCCAACCAAAAGTTACGAAAATGGTCAAATGTCATTCGGGGGAGGCCAACGCTCCTATGCAGCCCAAGTCTCTATTCAAAATGTCATTATTTCTACTTTTCATGTTTTTGGGGAAAATCTCGGAAATTACCCTAAAAATGGGGAAAATTTCTAAACCAAGCAACACTCCTCATCGAATCACACAACCGCTCGGTACAACTCGACCCCCTAAAATGTTGCCATCTACCCTAAAAATGGATTGGAAAAAAGTGTAAAAACCATGACTTTTACAAAATGGCCGCCACAGCCTCCGCCATCTTGGATTTTTGTAAAGTCATAATTTTTCCTAAATCTCAAGGATATAGGCTACCCACCCCTATACTCAGTGTCGCCAACTTGCGAGTTTCGTAAAACAAAGTAATCCGCCAAAGACAACCCTAAAAAGTCGAAAAATTCAAATCGAAATTGCGCGGCCGCCATCTTGTTTTTTTTTTTTTTTTCACCAATTCCCAAAATCCCAACCTACAATCAGTCGGATGAACCGCTCGGACGCCCTCTATCTGTCATAGTTTGCGAACGCGCAAATCAACACCGGCGCCATCTTGGATTTCGAGAACCGCTATAATTTTCCTCTACTCAGTTGGTGTCTATACACATTTTCGTAGAACATTATTGTGGTGTAGCTCCACTCCTTCTGTCTCTCAGGGCATGTCAATCAGTCAGTCAGTGAGTGGTAATGTAGCTTTATATAGTATAACTAGTGGTTGCGTTGCGCGCGAGCTGCAAGCAGCTCGCGTCTTTTTTTTATGCCGTATTTTTATCAAAACCCCCTAAAAACCCCTACGAAACCCTAAAAACCCCTCAATCTCATTCGGATACCCCGTTGGAACGAAGTCAATCGATTAAAGTTTCGCAAAAAAAATCTACATGGCCGCCATCTTGGAATATCAACCCCTTATTGCAGTAAAAATGCAGCAAAATTGAAAAAAAGTTGAAAATTCCATTTAAACCACTCAATCTCCTTCGGATACCCCGTTGAAACGAAGTAAATCGGTTAAAGTTTCGAAAACCGGAAATGACACGGCGGCCATTTTGAATTTCTAAAATGTCATAATTTTTTTGAAATATACAGGATACAAGCTACCTGTCAGTGAAAGAACGGTAGTCATACCTTAAACTTGGTAGAACAAAGTAAGTCGCCAAAGTCGGGTCTGACTGAAAAATTCAAACTTCTATAGCATGCGGGGTTGCCAGCTGCGGGGAACGAAAATGATCAAATGTCATTTGGGTGGGCCCAATCTTGCCAGCTAGTGGAAATTTTAATTCAAAATGTCGTTATTTCTACTTTTCACGTTCCCGAGAGATAGCGGGGAAACTACCCTAAAAATGGGGAAAAAATTTCAACCAGGCAACACTCCTTTACCAACTGCACAACCGGTCCTTACAACTCATCCAGGTAGGGGGTTGCCAACTACTCGATATTTCGGTTTGAAAATCGTGATTTTTTCGAAAATCGCAACTTTTTTACAAAATGGCCGCCACGCCGTCCGCCATCTTGGATTTTTGAAAAGTCATAATTTTTCTGAAATCTCAAGGATATAGGCTATCGTTCTGCATAATCGGTGTTGCCAGCTTTTGAGTTTCGTAGAACAAATTAATCCGCCAAAGTCAAAAAGTCCCAAAAACTAAAAAGTTGCAAGTCTCTCGGGGTTGCCAACCAAAAGTTACGAAAATGGTCAAATGTCATTCGGGGGAGGCCAACGCTCCTATGCAGCCCAAGTCTCTATTCAAAATGTCATTATTTCTACTTTTCATGTTTTTGGGGAAAATCTCGGAAATTACCCTAAAAATGGGGAAAATTTCTAAACCAAGCAACACTCCTCATCGAATCACACAACCGCTCGGTACAACTCGACCCCCTAAAATGTTGCCATCTACCCTAAAAATGGATTGGAAAAAAGTGTAAAAACCAAGACTTTTACAAAATGGCCGCCACAGCCTCCGCCATCTTGGATTTTTGTAAAGTCATAATTTTTCCTAAATCTCAAGGATATAGGCTACCCACCCCTATACTCGGTGTTGCCAACTTGCGAGTTTCGTAAAACAAAGTAATCCGCCAAAGACAACCCTAAAAAGTCGAAAAATTCAAATCGAAATTGCGCGGCAGCCATCTTGTTTTTTTTTTTTTTTTCACCAATTCCCAAAATCCCAACCTACAATCAGTCGGATGACACGCTCGGACGCCCTCTATCTGTCATAGTTTGCGAACGCGCAAATCAACACCGGCGCCATCTTGGATTTCGAGAACCGCTATAATTTTCCTCTATTCACTTGGTGTTGATACACTTTTTCGTAGAACATTATTGTGGTGTAGCTCCACTCCTTCTGTCTCTCAGGGCATGTCAATCAGTGAGTGGTAATGTAGCTTTATATAGTATAATAACATGCATAATAACAGGCGTTGTGTGAAATGCCTAAGTATTGTTTATTTATATTTTAGCAAAATAAACAAACGTCTCTAAATCAAATTTTGTGTTTTTCAATGTTCTCACAATGTTGGCAAATTGAGAAAATATTGGCAATAGTTGACGATGAGTTTGAAGTGTAAAAAAGAAAAAAGAAAGTGTGTCAAGACGTGAAAAGGTGTAAAAACACAAGTATTTAAGTTTAATTTAAAGAAATTCCTAAATTTGAAATTCAGATCTAAATCATTTTCATGATCCTCAATCAAATAGATTGAAAATATGTTTCTGTATATTTATTTAGTTTGTTATTGAAAAAAAAAAAAAAACAACTTGATTTTGATGATTTACATAAAATTTGGTCACATTATTTAATCAACTGGTTTCACTAATTTATACGAAATACTTGCAAGGATGTCTAGAACTGGATTAATCCAGTAATAAGTTCGAATGACAAATAAACACCATTTTAAATTCTTAATTATGCTAGTCGTTTGACCCGAACAAAATTACTTATTCATAGAGTGTCTAATAAATAAGATTATATATTTTCATTTTCTATTAATGGTGGGCTCACACGTACATGCACGATGAGCATGTTTTATCCGAGCATGGCTATCTACAAATATGCTCGACCCTGCGTATACACATCGAACATTTGTCTTGAGACTTGCATGGTACACACGTTCGTACTTGCTCGAGATCGACCAAAATCATCGAGCATGTACGTACGTGTGTACCCACCATTAGAACGATTTGTACTAGCACGTGTGACTATTGATGGACGATGTTGAAACAATACAGACTACATTACTAACAATGTAGCTATTAGTTACCTACGTAGATAGATTATAGCACTGCACGTGGTAAGATCAGTGGGCGAATAAATAAGTTTAGTAATAGTTAGCGATGAAGGTCAAGTTCAATAATTAGTGAAACAACTCGTTAAAAAGAACATCAATTAACCAATGATACTTTCAGGCGCGCCGTAGTAGGTTTGTTTGCTTACTGAAGTAAAATAAAACAAAAATTACGTATTCTGATAATAACTTGCTTTAAATTGAATACGTACGAAACTATAAAGCGAGGTAACTTACCTCAGGTAAGACTACAAAAAATATTTTTTTTTGAAAAAAGAACTTTTAAACATGAAAGTTATTAAAACGCAAAGATATTATTTTTATGAATAGATAAATTTTGTAAATTTATAAAAGAAATGCATATTTTATTAGTTTAAGTAACAATAACAATCTTGCAGTCGAATAAAAATAATGTCCGCTTTACCTTCGCCTGATGGTCACCCTATAAAATCGCGAGAGCAAAGTCATTCATGGACATTTGCCAGTCTAGAGTTCAACCTTATTTCAAAGGTGATAGGACTTTTTGTTCGTTAAAGCTTGATAAGTGAACAATTTTGTGACGTAACTTCTGAACACATAAGAACTACGCAACTTTAGATGATTTGTATAATAATGGTCGATGAAATTTTAGTTTGTATAGTGTTTTAAATCAATATAATAAAAACATT
The DNA here is from genome assembly GCA_918843925.1 of Eulithis prunata. Classification (NCBI taxonomy): domain Eukaryota; kingdom Metazoa; phylum Arthropoda; class Insecta; order Lepidoptera; family Geometridae; genus Eulithis; species Eulithis prunata. The sequence goes on from OU974021.1 coordinate 7,873,037, forward strand.
TCATCCCGATCATGATAGTATTGGACAGACGGAATATTATCTCGTTCGTCCCACCAGACTTCGTCCCAATGGGACAAAGGGTAACTAAAATTAAATTGACTCACATGTTTGATGTTATAATGAAGAATGCTGTCCATGTAACTAGGCAGCTGGTTGACCACAGTGAAGTACCCGAAGACGGATGCTCCATGCGTGATGATGATGGCCCACACCGCTGATGACGTGAACAGACTCTTCCAGGGTACCGGCATATGCTGGGAAACACGGGCAATGACGGGCATAGTTAGTTTGGTTTTATTACTTAAATAATCAATGTTGTAATATCTTTAACTTCCGAGAATCCGAGATTCAATCATTAACTTCAAAGAATCCGAGATTAAAATAACCAAACGGATATAATAATTTCATTTTAAGTTACAAATATTTGTGTAGTGACAATAAACTCACATTATCGCGGTCAATGTATATTTGTTATTAGATTAGGTAAACATGAAAAAACTCTATAGGTAAAACCGAGCCCTTCGATGTTTGATTTTAAGTACGAATGTACGCGAAAGATTGAATAGCACCTTAATTCCGACAGGATGTAGTTGGATTGCACTAGCGAGTAGTCTAGGTCACATAACAACAATTTTTCCATAATTCTGGGTATTAAAACAAGGAAAACAGACCCTTATGGCATTGAAAAAATTCAAGGGAAATTCACCGTGATTAATCAAGGCAAGTCAGTCACATATTCGCACATCTGTGAATACAAATCAGTGACCAATTTTATCACGAGGTCGACAATTTGAATATAATCGGATACAATGTTGCGACATGTTAGTCAAAATGTGCTTGAAATAAATAATTTGAGGACATCAGGCAGGATACATAAGACCGTATATCCCCGCATTTAATCAACATTTGCAAAGAGTCACATACGTAACTTCCTGTCCTGTATGAAAAAATATTTGCGTATTTTTGTGCCACTCCTTCAAGACCTTGGTTTGCTTATATTGGAAGACCTAGCAATTTTTCCGTCCTCAGAATTTGACCGATGCGATGACCAATTGGATAAATTTATCATCGCGATATCCATCATAATAATCAGTGGCTTATGTAAAGGAAATTGGCATATGGAAATATACCTCTCTAATGAAAATTTCTAATTTATTATATTGGTAAGAAATCAGCACCCGTCCTTATTCAAACGCCATTAATCTTAAGGTGAAACACAAAGAGCAGCTCTATACGTGTATAAAGAGTTGAATCCTAAGTTATGCGAATTGCAGATAGATATCGCGTTTTTTGTTAGAATATCTAATAAAATATTTTATTTTTTTCTCCATCAGCTCGCTAAGTCGCAACATAGCTTCTCAAATTTAAATTTAATTAGTATAGCAAGTACCTACACTACCTACGTACTTTTAGTGTAGATTTTTTAAAGCTTTATAATGTCGCAAAAAATATCAGGTTTTACCCACATCTACCTACGATGGAAAATCTTGAACAATGGATGGGTTCAAGGTGGGTTAATTTGACGTTCGATGCGTGTAAATTTTGCTATCAACAACATAGTAATATCAATATAATACATACATATGATACACTTTTAAGTAGATGGAAAGAGAAGCAACCGGCCAGAAGATTGTCTAACTTGTTTGATAAGATTATAGGAGCCAGGGCTCATTATTAACACACACAACACACACCTTTCTTTAAATGACTTTCATCCAGTGTTTTAAGTTTTTCCTGGTTATAGAAGCATTGTTAACTTACTCCTTTAGTAGTTGGTTCCTGAGGCAGAGCTTTCATTAGGTAGTTGCGCTCCGTTTCGGAAATGCGCGGATGTTGCGCAGGAGTGTCGTAGACGACGGCGAACCAAGCCACTGACCACATCACGCCGATGATACCTGCAGAGAGTCAGAGTTTAGAATCGCATCAGAATATAAATGTTAGATAGAAAGAATTCTTATTTATTTGGTACCTATTTACATGTACAATTTGTTATAAGGTATGCATTGCAATTATCTTCCTAGAATACTCAAAGATCTGCTCCAAATTTGCTAAATATATTATTCAATGTCAGTGCCACGGCCTTCAAATCTTACGATTATAAAGTAGGCCCCTAGGAAGTGTCTGTATTTCTGGGAGGTGTCAAACTGCCTACAAAATGTAAACCATCTTTCACACATCACGTCAAAGTGTGGAAACGAAACTCTAAGACAGGAATAAATGAATGAATAAAAAAAACTACACCGTAAATTCAAGAATCAAGTGTCTAAATTCATAAGACAAAAATGTTTGGACGATATCGTACGGACCGTAGAAGCTCACTGGACTCAATTGGCAAAGGATAAGACAGAATTGTGTGCTCTGAAGGCTTGCTATTTTTAAACGCGTTAGCGGTTATCGATTCTACACTCTACAAGCTCCATGGCCAAGGTCAGTTCTTTGCCACTTCAATTATTTACAGAGCTATGTCAGTAACCTTGTTCTTCTACGATCATCTTCGTGTCAGAATTTATCAAGTCACTCTGTAGCTTTCTTCATAACGCGTTGCGCAAGTTTCAGCATAATCAATGAACACAAAATACGTTGGATGCGTGGGCCATTGAAACCACGTCACTAGGTATACATTTTTCAGGAGCAGACAGACGACGACCGGTTCGGGTCGATGTGTACCTACCCTAGTGGCGTGGGCGCCGTGGGTGGGTTATAATTATACCGTGAACTCATTAGCAGCATTCGTAAGACGTGGGAATATTAGGCACAAAATAATTATGTGATAAGGGAGGGTTTTACCCAAAGAATTGCAGAAAAAAAGTAGGTTAGTGGAAGGAAGCTGATAATTATGTTAAGTGCGGTATTGAATTGAGAGTTATATTTCTATAGCTGTTGCTAGTTTATATAATATAATTAATCATTTAACCGCCGCAGGCTGCGACAATTTTTATTATGTCTATGTTTATTCGGCTTTAAAGATGCGTTATCTAGTCAGACTTATTTTTATTATTTTTCAGATTCAACTACATCTGAATCATACATTAATCATCATTTTCAGTTTGATATTCCGAGAAACACTGGATGTTGAACACATTTTTGTAGATATAAATCTGCCTAACTGTGGGTGGCAGTGTTGACTGAAAAATTGGCTGATATAAATACATAAAGCTTACCAGTGAAATAGAAAGCCGATTCCCATCCGAAGTGGGCGATCAGAAAACCGCAGATTGGCATCGTTATTGCTGCACCGAGGGAGGACGCTAGAACAAAGAAATATATAGTTATGGATGTTCATGTGGAAATCTATAAAGACATCTGCGTGTTTAATTTAAGCACGAAGCGATTAACGTGACATCAAATTAAGAACAGTTATATACCTGGGGCCGAAACCAATTTGACATTTTACAATCGCTATGTTGGAGAATAGAAAGTTAACTAAAATTAACATTACCGAACCAAAAGTCACGTGACTATTCCTATAAACTTTGACGTGTTTATAAACACGTCAAAGTTTATAAGAATAGTCGAACGAATAGTCGAATTCTCGAACGAACATTCTAGAAAGAATGTAAATTTGACTAGAGGGATTACCTAAATACATGCAGGAATATCTATTCTGTCATAACATAAGTCATTATATCTAAATGGAGGACTGCTCACGGTTGACAATTTTAGCTTCAAAATTTGTAATCGAAGTATCAATATGACCTTTGACTGCACGTGCTCAAGTGTTCATGTTAACAATAGCACTTAGATACCAAACAATAGTATTGAAACGTCCGTAGTGTCCGTACATAGCAACAGTATTGCATGAGGCAACATTTATGTTGTAATGTTGCCTCAAAGATGATTGGTGTTCCGGATTATACTCCTTCGATACACGCAATGCGTCGTCACTAGTTGTGTGATGCAATGCAATAGTTCAGTGAGGTTGTAAGTCTAGCACTTAGAAACGTGGTCTTAATTATAACGGACAAAAGAATCGAAATGAGGAAATTGACTCTAGTTAATAAAATGCAAAACAAACGTTTGAAGCAAACAAATCGTCTCCAAAAAAATTTCATGAAATAAAATGGCTTTGTATATTATTATTAACAATAATGTAACGCCTACGCATGATAGATATAGTTAGTAGAACAGTTAAAAATAAGAACCGAGTTGACAAACAAAAATGATGTAGGTACGTAAAGTAAGTTGTCAACTTCCGTTGACCCAGCTGATGATTTATCCACTTTTTGGTGTAGCCGACTGCACTACACATAAATGAAAATAAATATTTTTTCAACACACTTGCTCATAAAGTGGCTCTATGGTCACTGCAATTAGGCACATAATGACACCCATAATCAAACTGTGACATTTTCATTGCTATAACTCACAAGTGAGTTATAGATTTTTTTTTAAATTTTATTGGTTGAGTAGCTTTGTTACTAAAAAAGTTTTTATTCAAAAAAAAGATCGTGTTCAATAGAACAAATAAATGAATGTTCCTATTGCTTGCTCATTTCATGCAACTTCTTATTTAAATAGATAATTTTAACTCGTACGTGTTTAATAAATAAAACTTTCACTCAAATATAACTTTTGTTTTCGCTGTAATAAAAGAAAACTTTAAATTCCCCATTTTTACGTGGCAGAATAGGCGCAAACCCTAAGCGCGGAAAATCAATAAAAAAAAAACCTCATCCCTTTAGTCTGTGGCCGATCGCAATGCGCGCGCATAGGAAATTTTTCCCGCCATAGCGAAACATTTTTCAAAACTCGTTTTCACTGTTGAAATTATAGTTATTTTATTCACAAGTGTGTTGAAAAACGTCGTATGATACACGTGTGTATTGGTGATTACCGTCCTCGGCTCTCTTAAGACCCTCGCCTACGGCTCGGGTCTCAATGGCACCTCGGCGGTAAGCACCAATGTACCACACTAGTACCATAATGTACTATATTTCGGTATTTTCCGTAGTTTTCAAAAATAATCAATGGAATTGTTATTTACTTGTATTTGTTTATTTATGTTTCTGTTCAAGTAATAACAATCAAATGGAATCATGCCGTGACTCAAAGCGATAAGTCTAGGTAGGTACTTAAGTTATAGCGATCCCAACGAGACAATTTTATTGTAGGAAAGTTACCGTCTGTCTCTGTATCAGGTCAAGTTATTATCTATGACGCGATATCGAACGATCTAGATTTATTCCAGAGCCCTCAACCACCTAGTACCTACCTATGTAAACATAACATATCAATGTCCCTAAACGTTAATAAATGGGACAACCATAAACGTAACGTCCACGAAAAATAGTTAAAAATAACTCAAAGTAAATAACATTGGGAAGTGTGTAAAGTGGTTTCTCTGAATGTTAAAATTCGTCTCTAAGTTTTTAAGGGAAAATATTCACCATTTTGCCATAAAAACCAACGACAGACGACTTGACGAATGACTTGACATATATTATTTCAAATTTCTCACTTGACACTAGCAAAGTTGTGTGTCGAAATGACGGACAGAGGCCATTAATTAAGAGAAGAAGACGGAGAGAGGTCATAAATAGAAGAAGATGAAGTAGGTGTCTACTACATAAGTAAATAAAATGACGGACGGTGACACTGGCCAAATTGTCTGACGAAATGACGGACAGAGGTCCGCTAGGATATAGGTGTTCGGTGGACAGAGGCCATTAATTTAAGAGGGGAAGAAGAAACGGCAGTGGAAAGGCAGCTCACATCACACATCTTTGATAGCTTCTCAGTCAGAATCGTAAACACTTTACAATCCAATTAGCAAGGTAAGCCTGAATGCCACACGGTTCATGGTGAAGTAGGGCAATAAAACCTAAAGGTCTTCGACAGCTGGTGTTTTCCTCAAAAATGCCTAGACCCAGATGGGAGGAAGGGCATGCCAAAGAATATGAAATACTGCGGCATGCCGTGACTGAATTCGAAATTGCTGGCGAACGAATTTCCGAACGAACGAGCTCACGTTTACAAAATTAAAAAAAAACGATTGGTCTATGGACTTTTCCCTTGTAGACTTCTGAATTCAAAAGAATCGAAATTTGACAACCATTTCGAATAATCAAATTCGAATAGGTGGTCAAAAAATAGGGTGACCATCGAGTCGTCAACTTAAACAGACTTACTCCATCTTTAAGTTAGTAATAAGTACTTAACAAAATAGGTAATAAATAATAATAATAGATAATAAAAAAATAAATTAATAATAATATAATAGGTAAAATAGGTAAATAGGTAGGATTAATAACCTAATAGTAAATAATAAATTACTTAAATATGGCTTTCAATAAATCAAATAACTAAAACCACAGAATAGATAATAGATAGTACTAACACATTCATACAATGACGAAATGAGATCACTGATACCGAGTGCATTCATATCAAATGACCTAACCTGTATCTTTCCTATCAGAGTCAAGATTTACGTATTTCCATTAAAGAAAAACGTCATCAATCGAAGTCATTGATGATACTGGGCTTTACATTCGTAGACAGGGAAGTATTTGTTTAAATAAAATAATATTATTGATACGAACGCGATTTATATCTAGGCTACTCGAACATTCAATGCAACTTCTATTCAGTATTTCGATCTATTTGTCTATTAATTATCATGCCATAATGTATGTCTTAGGAAATAGAAACAATGACAGTGGTAAACAAGGAAAGGTTTGTTTTCCACCTTGAATAATGCATATACATATGTCATAATTTTTTAATAATGTTTGTACCAGTTCCGGTTATCGTGGTCTGCAATAAATGCAGATAGAAATAAGGAAATCCATCGTCTCAAGATCATGAGCATAATCGTGACTGAAGTACTAGATAAGTCATTGTAGATCGGAGGAAAAGAACTTTGTTTACGCTATGGAGAAGATAAGAAATCCTTTGTCATCGAGTCATTAGATCGTAAAGCTTTTTTATGACACATCCGTTTTATTCCAGTTGAGCAAATTGCTGATTATCATTGTCAGTGATGTTATGAGCTGTTATTATTCTATTCAAAATTCGAAACTCGAGCATGTGAATGCGACCCCACACAACTAAAAACCACGTGACCACGCATCCCATACCAAAATAACGTTTGGCATAGCCAGTTCTCAGAACAGTTGACTGCAGCATAGCAACGGTTGCGCAAGGTTAAGCCCGCGCGGTCAACTAATACCGACCAATCAGAAGTCGTGGTTACTGTGACGTCAACGACCACGCCTGCGCGCGCCTCCATCGTCGCCATATTGCCGTTTTCAAATCCACGCTACTGCGAAATCTACGTTCTGTGGCGATAACATTTGCCCCGCGCCTCCTGCCGCGCCAAGCCCTCCTGACGTCGGCAAACCATTGTAACGATAACAACAACCTCACACTCGTGCAATGGTTATGAAAACTGCGGTCAAGGCAACATTTAACGTATTTTTTGTGTAATGAACTGTTGAAAACTATTATTTGCGTGTGTCGACAACTACGTCACCTTCGTCTCGCTAAACATTCACGTCTAACTTGAAACGTCTCAATCAATAGAATAACTAAACCGTGCCTGTCAAATCTCAATTACTAAAAGGAACAGTCAATTAAGAATGGCTCTGAATTTAGCGCATAAAATTCTAACAAAATCTTACCCATCATGTTAGACATGAATTTTGATCTGTGCATTGGTGGAATCCATTTAGAAGCCATTGGAAGAATGGCAGGCCATGTCGCTCCGAGCAGGAATCCTAGGAGTATCCTCAATGCCACGACCCATCCGAAACCGGCTACAGCGGCTCCAGGAGTCAGTAGTGTCAGGATACTGGCCAGCAATGTGCTGTAGCCGAATACTCGCCTGTTGAAACAAACAATTCTTAATTTTTCCTGGCTCTATTGAAAATGACTAAATACTACGCATAATAACCGTCGAGATAGCTTTACGCTACAAACTCTGGCTGGATATTTGATACGATAAGTTAGTATGTGAGTGAGATATTCTGAAAATAATTACCGGCCTTACTGTCGCTCAACCAACGCTCAACCGACACGCAAACTCTTTCACGAATGATCACATACAATGCTCCATTACTTGCTGTTATAAAAACCACCTGTGCGTAGCTAACATCGAGATTTTTCACTTGATCGGTTTTCAGATATCTTTTAAATTCAATAATACTGCATGAAAATAACTTCACACTAAAATAACAACCTTCATAAAGCTGCATGAAATAAACAAAATCACGAGACACTGACAGATAAATAAAATAGTAAGGTAAGTAACTGGTTTGAAAACATGATTTCAGCGTCCTCAATAATCGTGTTAGTCATATAAATTAGTCACTAACCAGTTATGCGGTTGGCCCGATAAACCTGTGCATAGATTGAGCAGCCGTACAGAATAATCAAATATTTGACAGTCACTCCACTTTAACTGACAGTGTGTCAAATATCAATGTATCAAGTTCTCTTGATTTGGGTTGACACTTCCTGATCGACATAAAGATATCTTTCATAGTAAAAAAGTATTGTTTTGTTACACTATATTCAAATGGGCAAGTGTACCAGTTACCTACCTGATTTGATCGTGTGTAATAATAACGGTTTAAAACTATGACAAGGACTAAAAGAATCAGCACAAATAGCCTCGTTGACTTTTGCTGACCCTTTTAATCAATTTGTTTCTAGAAATTTCGGCGCTAAAATTGAACTGTATAATGATATTGACAGTAAATACTTGCTTTACTTTTAGTCGAATCAATGGCACCTGAATAAACGAATAACCACCAAGCTAAATAATATAAAATTAAACATTTTATGCATTGATGGGACGTGGCGTGGCGTCGACCGGTCTTTTAAGAGGAATTGTTATTAGTCATATATCATTTTGAAATCAGTATTCAATCGTTTTTCGGTCAACGCCCTTTATCGTGTTACTTTTTTTGGGTCATTCCTCATTCCAACCCTACCATTATGCATGCAAGCTGCCAAATGAATGGATGGCATTGTATTTTCCCTTGGTGATTAGTTTACCATTCAAGAGCCAAATTTTTGCTGCACATGGGTACAAATAATACAATAGACGTCACTTAAGTATGCTTCCCGTGCCAAAAAAATATATCTTTTGAAACGTTGCGCATTTCTCAGTAAAAAGTCATTTGAAGTTGTCTCTGTTTGTGTCAAGCAAGCTGGCTACTCCCTTTTGTCTTTAGCAATGAAATAGGTGCGAAACAACATAGCATTAATCTCTGGCCGAATTAATCTTTGATGGCTTACACAGTTGTGTTACGCAGTTCAGCCCTGCGATAAAGATAGTAATAATTGTATGCAGTTCTCACTCACCTTGCACCGATGATCTCAGCGAGCCGGCCGCCTGGCAACTCTGTCAGTACGTAGCCCCAGAAGAAGCAGCCAAGAAGCAAGTTCTTCTGCTTCGTGTCCCAGTGGTAAAGTGTCTGCTCTATATGCTCCGGGTGCTGGTTGAGGAAAGCAAACTTTAAAAGTCATTACATTTCTGCTACACTTTGAGTTCTTGCCAAACGCTGGTGTTCAAAATATTCACCAATCGATGGTTATGGTTAAGATTATGTGAAAATATTGATAAAATGGTCGCTAGGCCAAGCATCTGTAAACATAGTTTCAGCATGAACAGAACATTAAGCACCTCCCCTTCTACAGGTTCGTTTTAAAGTTCGAAAGAGTAAAGCGTATTAAGGTCATTCTACCAGATTATGTAAATGCTAGTGAACAGCACTTTAAACTGGCTAGTCGACTGCAACTGTAGGTATGATGCACCAAGTTCGTTGACTTACTGGGACTGATTTCACTAGCGCCGGGGAATATCAAATAGGCTCACGATCACAGTAATATATTACAACATTTACAACGGTATTACAGCTTCTCTGAAGGTTTGTAAATATACAAGCATCTATAGGTACCTTTTTACAATGGATGAGAATGATATTATGGATTTGAACATTTTGAACGTAGGAAATGATAAAGACAAAGATCTCAATGATAAAATGATGAGTAAGGGGGAGAGTGTCATGCAAAATATGTTTTCCAGAATCATTCTTAAATTATCATTAAAATCCTAATTAGGTAAGTAAAGGAAAGGTAACAAATAAAATTAACATAGAATGTAACGTGTGTTAAAGGTATTGATTGTTAAAAATAAAATTGAATTAGTTCTACAAACATTTCGGTTAACTGGAAAGAAATGTGGTTGAGCACCGGAAACGCCTATCAGCACGCGGTCGGTAGGTGCATTCAGAAGGGAATTATTTAACCAACATAGTAGTTTTCCTGTTTATAAGTACCTATGTTGGAAGGTTGGAAGTATTGATTTGAAATTTTAGTGTAAAAGCATCAACTCATAACTAATAAATATTCTAACAATTCTGCAATTCTGTCTTGGCCTCACAGTCGAATTCAAAAGATCTTTGTTTTAGTTAAAAGAAGTTTCAAACAACATTACGACTGACGAATGTTTTCCTCAGAATCTATTCGGTGTACAGCTTGAATCCATAACAATCAGTTTGTAATGGATTCACAAAACAGATTCTACTTTTTGTTTTGAGAAGACAGGTTTTGCTTACCTCTGTGACGTTCTGAGTTATATTCAGTAGTGTTGTCTGGTTGTCTTTGCTGTCGTATAACATCTCCACAATGGCAATGGTCAGGTTCACCCGGAGAGCATAGTTCAGCATAAAGCCAAGAAGTACCATTATGTTTAGAACTTGGACGCATGTTAGACAACCTGTTAACAAAAGAAACGCGGCATTAGCATCGTGATCAGAATAATCGGTTCGGAGAACAAAGAGAATCATCCTAACGTAATGAATACAATCAGTATTAGTTACTACACGATGTTACAACCCCCTTTATTATAGTCATTGCTTACGGCAACCGTATGATTCATTCATCTGTTAGGTACTTAATTTAAATCATTGTAGTTACAGATTTTTCTGGAATATCTGTTACTAAACATTTAATTTTAATTTTCAACGTATTGCTGATTGTGATTGTATCAATTGGTTGACGCGAGACCCTGACATACTCAATGTAAATTAAAAACCCGTCCTCAAATAATTCTTCAAAATAATAATAGTCGTTTAGATACTTTTAAAGTTATTTATCAGCATAATTTATGCAACCTACCTCAAATAAAATAATATGATATAATATAATAGGTATAACACCTATTATTCTAACCGCACAAGTTTATTTTTGGAATGTTTATGTCGAGTAGGTACCAACTAGCTTTTCCCTGCTACGATTAAAGGCACGTATAAGTAAACACTGCATAAAAGTTATTATTTGGTTTTTTAATATTATAGTAAGCATGCAATTGGTGCATTACACTATATCTAGTGTATCAACTACAATAATCAATAATCAGGTAAGTAGGCAGGTATTCATTGATACTGCACGTACAACCAGGCGTACTGAGGATTATGAAAATATGGAGAATATACCTACTTATTCAGAGAATGTCTCACGCTCGCTACCAACCTCATGGGCACCCTACACGCGCACACATCGACAACTTCCAATCGGCGGATCGCGTTATTCGTAGTTTGCGATGCAAGTGACGCGCGAAAACACAATTTTGTTACAAAAAGTTCCATTCCATTGCGCATTGAAACTGGAAACCGCCGATTTTCGGTTTTTTCCGGAACTCTAGCTGATTTGGGAAATAGAACTTCAGACTCGGTTCTCTGTTTAGTTTAGTCCATACCTACCTATGAATGTAAAATTAGGTACTACATATGTGCGTAGGGTACCTACATAACCTGCCTACTTATTCCAAAATGCAAACGAATGCCACAGAATAGAAATATCTAGTAGGTAAGGTAGGTACAAATCCTAAGCTAACGGTCAAAAAATGAATACAAACCATTGGTATCGAGGTTGACTTGACACAGCTGACACAACCCACTTACACACCGGTTTCATCAAATTATCATAATACTCTTGAATTTACGTAATCGCTTCTGTACAATCAATGTTACAAGGGCGGGAAATGTAGGGTCGATAAAGTTGCCAACTACATATGTAACAAATTAACTTCCAATCATTCATTCAATCAACTAGGGTTGCCAACTTTTCGAAAAACAGTTTTTTAGCATACTTTATTTTTGTTCAACAATATTTTAGATCGAAAAAAAGCATATTACTGTTTTTAACAGTGTGGTTGGCAACCCTATTACCAACATAATTTTTTTTTATAGATTAATTCTGGTGTTGCTTTGAAGAGCGATACTGAACTTTTTTTACTAATAGTAAGTATACCAACAAAGGTACCCTTTTTGAGCACCGAAATTTTTTCGCGTACAGCACCAATCGGTATTTATGTGCTCTTAGAGGAATAATAGTAATGTATTACCTATTTATAATTCCTAATAGATAGAGCACAGATTTATAAAGTTTGTTCTAAGAGGAACAATACCAATAATTTTTCTTCATTCATATTATTGAAGTTATACTTCTAATGCGACTTCCAACTGACAGCGTTAAACGTTACACGTTAGTCTCGATAGAGCGAGAGTGAATGCGTGGCACTCGAACGCATGCGCGTAGTTTCTTTTCATTTTCATATTATTATATAATTCATCTTGTTAGTAATATCAGTAATATTCAACTATTGTCAGTAGTTTTATCATTGCATTGTAATAAATAATCTTTTTTTTTTTATTGTTGGCAATTTAGAAGTGTCAGACGCGCGCGATGCAAAAAATTGGCAGCACCCACAACAACAGTGCGTACTTAAGCTAAAAATAAACCGGAGAAAACATGTTGGTTTTTATGCAGAAGCGCCAGTCTAGACTTGAAAATAGAATACAAGCCAAGATTACGCACCGGATAAACTTAATCGCTGCCATCTACATTCCTGCAACTTTGCTGCGTAAGAAGCAAGGACCGACATTTTACGGCTGACTTATATGATCTGTGGCTGGACAATTTTTTTGGATATCATTTCTGACATTTTGTTCATTTATGGATTTTACTAACCGACTGTCGAGTGTTACCAGCTATAACATGAGATTGCAAATATATTATTAAAATTTTGTTTGTAAGCGTCATCAAGACGGTCACCCGTTCGTAGAAACCCAAGTCTTAAAAGCGCCATTTTTATGAACCCTATTTATAGACTAGTTTGCTCATACATCGTCGTCGGTTTTTAATTGATTTTCATTGCTCTCACATAATATTATGCAGAGAAAATTGCATGTAGATAATTAAGGAAAAAATTCAGATACGTAAACATACGACTGATAGTAGTTTAGCTCGTGTTACCTCGCATTTTTCCCAGCCTTCAATTTTGAGTTTAGTTAGGGCATGTAATGGGATGTAAGGGCATGTAATGGGATGTAATGGCATGTATGTATTGTATGTACCATAAGTGTCGGCGACCTAGCGCGCGACAAATCGGCTTTTCATGTGGGTGGGCGGAGAACACTTTATTTTCGAAAATGCCGAACGGTAGGCGATTGACCGTGGCATACTTTTGTCTTTATTGCCGTGTTCAGAAGTTATACAATCAAGGTTTTTACTTATAACAGGATACTGGGTACTTAACCCCTTTTTGCCGAACTCGATTCTAGAACTCTCAAATCTGGCAATTTTTTTTTCTATTTGGAACGGTCGCCTCGCTAAGGTTGAGGCACAGATCATATAATAATATACTATTAAGGTAATTATTCCTTGTAGAGCACCAAATTCAGAGTTGTTCCACATTGGGCACCCAATTTCAGAATTTTTATGGCTAGTTTAATCATACTAAAAGGTAATTCGTTTAATAAGCTTTCAAAATTAAATTTGTAGAAACGTAAGTTTGACATCGATTTACTAAAATATATATATCTTTCTACCTTCTATCCATAAAGTAGCTATCTTTTATCCAACTGTCTTATAAAAAGTTAGAGTAGACCTTATGTCCTGATTACGTACGTATGTTAAACAAGACATAATGTCTACTCTAACTTTTTATAAGATAGACCATATATCTTCTATCGGTCCCTCCAGTACAGCTACTCTTGACCACCGTCGTTCCAAATTGGATCCGGATTTAGACAGATCTCGTGTCATTTTGTACTGAAAAATGACATGACTTCTGTCAAATTCCGTGAATACGGATTGGAACTGTGGTCGAGTCGAGAGTAACCCACAGATCCTTGACAGTAGAATTATCTTGTCACTTTCACGCACTTCTCAATAGAATATTGGTGGAGTTAAGTAGGTATACGATTTGTGTGGGCGCGATTCGAGTACCCTATTGCGATTGCGAATTGGAGAAAGCGTTGAATGACAAGGCTCAGTGTCGGTATTGGTAAGCTTGTTTGTTTTTATGAATAATAAGTAAAAAACTACAAGATTAAATCCCTTAGGTAGGTATATTATGTAGGCTAGGTACATAGTAGCCACTCACTTAGGTACCTACCTTTACCACACATTTTCGCAAATCATTTTTCCAAGAATTCTACACTAATTTGGCGATTTTTCATGGATTAAAAGCATAACCGTCAAGCTCTAAGGAGTAACCTTTTCGTGGTTTTCCCAGAATTTCCGACGTTCATAATTTACTGCGAAGACTTGTTTGTAAAATCAACTAATTTTCTGTGGTAAATTGTAAAAAACAAGATTTGTTACCTGCACGGTCACTCGTGCATTAATTAGACATTTTTTTTTGTACAAACTAATTATATAGTTAAAAATAAAATTTGTGTGGGAATTTGATACAATCTTGATTACTTACGACGAAAATTATATTCATCAAATATTATTCATATTCAACCTTTTCACAAAAGAGCGGGATATGTAGGTATAGGTAGGTACCTTCTTATTTACTTCCTTTTTTGAGTAAAAAATCTTGAGCGTTCTTATAGGCTGTACCTATCTTACTCATCACGATATTCAAGGTGTAATTGATACCACGCGCAAGCGCAATACATCATGCATGAAGCATAATATTCAAGGTGCATCGAAGTGCCTGGCGCCTAGCTCATGTTGGGTGGCTAGGCTTGCTTGCTTAAGGAATCTAGCATCATTTTAGCACGGGTGTGAGGTCTAGAGACGCCATATAGACTACGACACCATGAGACCACTACGAACTGGCTGAAGAAACGGGACCCGAGAGCTACAATACCGTTAGACACTTCTTCACGCGTCATTTCACTTTGAAAAGGCAATTAGCTAGCTGTCAATGTTAGCTGTGTTTATACTAACTAATTATTCTACTGTAGGTACCTACTATTAGAAATACCTACGTTAGAGCGGTCTATGAAAGCCACAGAAAACAAATTCCTGGTGGTCTGTATTTGGTACAAGTTGATAAGGTATGGATTTAGATGGGGTTTTTGTTGATAGAAACTGCAGGTCGCGTGTATGTAGAGTACCTAAGTACCTGCCTAATTCTTTATTTATTTCCTAATGCAATTTGTTCGCTAATATGAACGTTGCCGCCGCAGTCGGTCGACAGTTTCCACAGAATTTTTTGGACCTGTGGTTTTGAGGCAGTGACGTCAATGCGCCAAACAACACGTGTTGGGTATCAATACCTAGAAACTATCCATCCTGTGACCTAGACTGCAATTTTCCAGCTACAACTGCTACGAGTAGCTTTCATATAGATAATTTTTTATGCTTGTAGACCAAATGCAGGCCAAGCGGGCCGTATACAAAGACCACTAAATATCAGCGTGGTCCCTAGTAATAAGACCTATTAACCATTTTAATAAATAAACCGGAAACGAAATATTAGACGTAGATCAAAACGGATTACGGAGGATTCATTCTATTTTGAAAATGGAAGCGCGCCAATCGTCTTTTTCGAACGTCACTGCAACCGTGGCTCCCAAATGTTGCCAGCTTAATCTCATTGATTACCAGAGGATAATTTTTAGGTAAATTAAGTTTTAAGGTTTAGTGGATTAGGCTTCATTATTTGTATAGAAAATATACCATAAATGTTATTTTACAATGTAAAAAGAACATAAGAAACCCTTTTTATATAAAAATTAGAGGTTAGCTATGTTTTGCTAAAATAAGCTTTCACAAAAAATAGGTAAATTAATTCAGAAATCTTACCTGTAAAGTTTCTAGGAAATGACTGTTCCGTTTTAGCCATATTTCTTTCCTCTGGAATGACTATAAGCTCTGAAACAAAAGTAAAATACATTAATACGAGATAAGCTCTGGAATACTTTTAAATTTCTAATAAATAAAAGACTGAACAGCGAACTCATGACTGCTTGCTAAGTCCAATGTTTAATATTAGTTTTTCTAGTCGGCTTAGTTTAACACTCAAATAAAAAAATAGATTCAAGTTAGTTTTAGTTACCTCAATACCTAGTTAATCCCACTAGGTAACTTTTATTGACAACTTATTTTCTAATGCTAATCATCTATCAAATAGAGGTGAAGACGGAGAGATTCAATTACTTATTTGCGTAGCTTTTGCTTTCCGATAAAAAGTAGTATCGGATCAGTAAGCACACGCGCAAAATGTCAAATTAGTGTCTGTCTGTTCACATTCACACTCGAATGAAATCGACAATCGACAGCTAAGCGAACTGCGAGAAAGTTAAAGCGACAGTAGTAGTAGATGTTGCGATAAAATAAAATGCGGGTGTAAGGCCAATATTATTTTCGTATACATGTTTTCATACAACTTCAGTGTTATTAGAACCATTATCTCGGTGGGAAACAAATGAATGGCTTGGTTTAATTATGCCTTGAGTACTACGATCTAATTTGAGATATTTTAGATATTTTCGCGACAGCTGTTTCTATGTTATATCGTTCAGAATATTAATTACCGAAATTACTCTCGTACCGAGAGAAGACTTTTGATACTATCCAACTCCATTATTCATATTCAACTGTCATTTTTAGCGTGGCTTTAAAAAATGCTCTATCATTGGCAACGAAAAGAGATGACAACTTTAGCAATCATTTTAGTTAGCTCAGCTTTAGAAGACCAATATGAATATACCCCTAAGGTTCTGTAACATGACAAATAAGCACTTAGGCAATACTTAGGAGGTAGATACAATAGCCACACTCTATGTCGTCTAGGGTAGCTCCGCAAACCGAAACCGAAAAGGAGTTGTGGAGAGTACCTATAGTAACGCCATTCAGCGCAAGAGAATCGCGTCTTTTATGGACAGGGTCACGAATTGTCCCAACCTTATAATTAAGAGCCTATCGGATAGATTGATGCTGACTGCAACGTACCGACGTTGGGTGGAAATTGCCACCTAAAACAAGTGCACCTATGTGTGTATTCTTTTTTATCTTATTTTATTTTATTTTGTAAGTTTTATATTGTGTTGTGTGTATATTTTATTTGTAATTGTATTTGTACCTATGGACCCCCCGTGTCTGCAATAAAGAATTATTATTATTATTATTATTATTATTATTATAGTGCTTTTAACTTCAGAGAGACAAAGAATGGCTATGACTACTACTGATAGGTACTTAAGGTAAAAGCTGTCCGGTGAAGTTAGTTTTCTTTCGTATTTATTTTTGTATGAAAGGCCTAACTCAGTTTACAAGTTATTGAAATTTACCTAATTTGTAACTATTAGGAACAATAACAATTAAAATAACTATATAAAAATACTGTAAGAGGGATACAATATTTTTGTATTCTATTGATTGATGGTGTCATAATATCAGTCCCTTGTTATAATATTATGCCGTTAGCTGTATGCGGAATAAAATGTTTATTAAAAAAATATTTGTAGTTATATTAAAAGATCATTAATGTTAAACATTAAAATACTAACTTGCAATGAATATTGCCAGTATAATAAAATGAACCGTTAATCGTCGAGACAATTTGCAACGATCGCTTCACGGCGACGACGACGGCGGCGCCAGACTGTAACGGATCGAGGAGACGCCTTTTACGGCCCAGTGGCAAAAAAATCAGTCAGTACTAATTAGCAATAACTTTATTAGACAGGCGTAAAATAAATTGAATAGCAAATGTCGTTCAGTTTAATCAGTTTTTCGTCAAAGAACTTCTAGTAAATTATTACTTAACTAGCTAGATTAGGTACCTACTTTTAATTATATTTAGGTCAAGTACAGTGACACCAAGCAAAGTTTGCAACTTTACACAATAGGTAACTAGGTAGGTACGTAGGTAGTGACTTTCGTAAGGAAATCGTTTTCGCTGTACAGACTGAGTTTATAAGTTGGTTTAGTATTTATTACGTATAGGCTCACAAATTCTGACATAATATTTCAAGCGTTGTTGTAAACTTTATCTTCTGTTTTCTTAGATAAAAAAAATTTATATTATTATTTCAACAAAACACAAATTATTGAACACATGCGCGGTGATTCGCAGATTCGCACAATCTATTTCTGTAGGACGCCGATTCAAGGTTTTTGCACAACGTCATTGTGAACATTTGTACACATATTGAGACACCATGTATGATGTCCATTTACATACCCTATTAAATACAGGCCCAAAAGGATAAAATAAATAATTTGTTATAATAGAACATTCCATAAATGAACAGTGTTAGTTATCTATTAACTAATACCTACCAAATACATCGAAACTATTCGAAACATTAAAAATCTAATGTGGGTGTTTCTATTGTGTACTGTACAATAAAGGATACTCCTAATACGATTCTATTGTAATCTAGGATTAACATTATTTAGCATAGTTCAAGCGTAGGTTTTACGTCACGTCTTGTGTAAATTTTAAAAGTCAATATGGAAAATATTCAAAATTGACTGTTACTACCAAATATAAATTGCAAAATGTTTGTTTTAAGTACGTTATACCTACGACAATTTTATACAATTACCAACTAGTAGGTAGGTATTAACGTATGCCTACCTACCTACTAATCACAAGGATCAGGTACCTACCTAGGTAGGGTTGTATAGTGTAAATTATTCACAATAATTTAGGCAAAAAATATCATTTGTTGGCAACTCTAGATTATTCCTGCATTTACATTTTACCACATTTATAATTTTACCAGTAATTACGTACCTAAACTTACCACCACAGAATAAATAATTAAGTAGGTTAGGTACGTAAAATAATTAGGTACTGCTAAAGTTAAAATTAGGTTATTAGCTGTGGTTTTCTATACTAAAGAGGAAAGATTTGATTGTTTGAAATAGATTTGAGTTGAAGTTCAAATAAACCTACCTACCTAGGTAGATAAATAGGTACCTACCTACTTTACTTTATGTTACCAACCAGTAGGCATGGTTTAGATTTTAAAAGGCATCTACCTAAACAAAATGTAATTTAGTATACCTACCTACTAGTAGGTAAGTAGGTAGGTACCTACAATAGTAATTTCAAACTTTTTCAATGGTTAGGTTAGGCTGTAAGTACCTACCAACCTAGGATATAATCGAATCGAAAAGTCGAATAGGCAGTCTGTAAGGATACTTTAGTCCTTATAATAAGTATGATGTAAATAAAAATTAAGTTATCACTAAAAAGTCGAACTTACCGTATAAAAAGTAACCTAGGTAATAAATAAGTATAACACCGTAGCTAATTACTTAAAACTAACACAAAATGTTATGTTGCACTCAGTTTAGTAAGATTTAAACGTATTCGACGCGGTTTAAATACCTATAATTAATTTATGAAACTACGACTCGACTCGATAATTTTAGCAGAGCCGTGAGAGACGCACGCACCTAACACCGGCAAGCGCAGAAACCCGACTGCTCGACCGACCGACCGACTGACTCTAGGGAATGGACCGACAACTGCACGACTGGCTGTGTGGCTGGCTTGGATGGTTGGCGTGGTGGTCGGCGGCCGGCGGCGGCGGCGAGCCCTAAGTACTACGCTACGCTAGTCATTTACTGCCAGCCCTGAAATTGGGGTTACCCCATCTCAATAAAAAATACCCAAAATTCAACCATATTCGCAAGTTCAGGAGTTTTATAACATTACAGTAAACATGACTTTTATATACATATTTATTTTATACCTTCCATAAACAATTCTTTGAAATAAAGATCATGAGTAAAAAAGTGCTAAGAACCAGCCGTAGTTTCTTGCCCGTTCGTCTAGAGTGGTCGCGAGAGACTAGCACCTAAAATCACTTCCTTTAGAAGACATTTTGATCCTTGTGATTTCACTGAATAAACGGCATTCGACTTGGACTAACAGGCAAGATCTTCTAGCATTGTTCTTACAAGTTTTCTTACTTGAAAATTCTTAAAATATTTTAGGTACCTACCTAGGTTGAGGTTTGAGAGATTCTTTTTATTCATTTTTGTCATTTACGAGGTAGCAATAAAAACACAAATAAATAAATACGCCGTGCAAATGAATGCTTCGTTATGCCCATCATAAAATATCCGAAAAATACCCGAAATTTAGGGGAAAATACCCTATTGAGATGGTTTGGTAATGGCGCGCGGCGGGCGGCGGCGCAGGCACGGAAGCTCGCAACCCGGCCCGGCCGCGGGGGGCGGGCGGACAAGAGATTAGCATCCGGTATTTGACATTCCATGCTATATTGTGGCTTTTACATTGACTTAAGACTGACATGACATACGAAGTGAAGCTTTCCAGAAAATTGTCTGTGGAAATGACGGACACAGGCCATTATGGAAGAGAAGAAGAAGAACCGCTTCTTACCAAAAAACAGGCACATTACATACCAATAAGGTTTTAAATTAAAGTTAAATGTAAGTTTTCTTGTTTTCTTATTTAGTTGGTGGCATTTCGAAAAATAAAAGCGGGTAAGCTAACTTTACTGTTTGAAAATAGTCTGTTGGTAACTTATTGTAGACTACCCGCAAGTGCCCTAGCTCTGCTAACGATCTCTTGTAGTAATCACACGGGCTCGGTCAATCAATAAGTGAAGTTAACTAATTCACTCTAAAGTCTACTCAGTTAGAAAGTTTTACGTTATATTTACATTGGACAAACAATTTTATTTATTGAATGATTGATTAATAATTACTTATTTTAAATTGACTTATTAATTTAATATTAAATAATTAAGAAAACCAGCAATGGCGTCTAAAGGCAACTTTTTAACCGTAAAAACACATCTAACTGAATTCAAAGGAAATTCCGACAAAGATACAATGAGTGAGGTATGTAAGACTTATTTTTTCTCTTCTATTGCACCATATAAATCAATTTTGTTCTCCATTTTGAATATTTGTGCTTAGTGAACCCATCCGACCATCTTCCTTGAAGGTAGGTACACCTATTATCTTTAAGTATAAGTGATATGAAAAAAGGTCGACATAATAATAATATAACGAAATTTTGAATCCTTTACGTCAAAATAACTAACAACATCTCATTTTTTCGTAGGCTTCCGAGAGTGGAACAAGTAACTCGGTGACGTCAGCAGAAGACTTACAGAAATTAGCAGTGATTCTCGGGTTAAATAGCGCTGAAGATGTGTATCAAGAAAGATTTCGCGTCGATAGACGTCGTTTGGAAGCAATGCTTGCTGGTTTGTAATATTTCATGCCTACCTTCCTAGGTAGGTACCATGTACCTACAAACATTCTGTGGTAGGCACTGGGTACATCTCAATCTCATCAGACAATATTGTAGGTAGGTACCTAACCTAGGTATTAATATATTTTTGTGGCTTACAGATAACTTGGAAGAATCACAAACTGCACAAGCATTCTTCCATCGTGTAAGTATTTTTTTCAAATGACTTATCACATTTTTTTTTGTTGTGTATCTATACATAACTACCTACTTTTTAAATTTTTAACCGAGTAGGTATTTCAGCTAATGGCAGAAACAAACACTCTGGTAAATTGGCCGGCCCGCCTCAAAATTGGAGCTCGTTCAAAAAAAGGTGAGTACTTACCCGCACATGCAAATGGATAGAGGGCAGGTACACGAACATATCTTTTCAAAATTTTGACAGTTGAACGCGTTTTTATTTTGGCGGGATGGTTGGCGCCGGTCTCGTTCGCTCGACGCCGTTGGCGCCAGTCTGTCTGGCGGACTTTATGAATTTTGTAAAATTAGAACGCGCGTCCGTTAGGTTTATTGAAATTGGGCATAAAAAATAATCATTTTATTTATTTCTACGCATTATAAATGAAGTAACAATGGTTTTTACAGATAATAACAATGATGGATTATATGATGTTATCAAAGAAATACGTATTAACAAGTTTTGTGATTTTTATACAGGGTTTGGTAAGTTTTTAGGACAGTGCTTGAAAAAATATTGATAGTGTGGATTTATTTAGGTCCTGATTATTTTTAGATCCTCATGTGAGAGTCGCTGGTCGACCTGATGATGTAAAACTAGCTCGCGAGAAGATAATGCAGTTGCTGGACACTCGGGTACGTTTCTCAGAAATTTCAGTGAATTATATTCTTCGTTATTTTACTACAGTGAAGTGAAGTTATTTTATGAGTTTGGGGGGACAACCACGCCACCCAGGCCATTTGTAGACAGCCAACGCGTTCTTAATACGATTGTAAGTACGTTACTATTAGTGAAAGGTAGGCTAGATTGAAAGACGAGCCAGTAGATACCTAAATACCAAAAGGTTTCTGGAAGCCGTTGGTACCGCAAAAGATAAATTTGAGATGCTGTGAAAACCATGCGCATACCATCAGAGAAAGTGTTCTATGAGGAATTGTTATAGACAGAGGTTACTGCAACAGGCAGGCCATCAAGTTCCGTCGTCCATAAAAAAAGTTACGGGAATCTTCAGTACCTACAATCTTCAGCATGTCATGGGGAAAGTCGCGTGTTCAAATGCCGCTCGCCTCGAACTTTTGGGATGTTAGGTAGGTAGGTATATGAAAATTTACGACGACGATGCGGCGACGTAAGATTCGTAAGAAATTATTTTTAAATTTAAATTATTTTTTCTGCAGAGCAACCGCGTTACAATGAAGATTGACGTCAGCTACACAGACCATTCGCATATTATTGGAAAAGTAAGTCAAGTAAAATATACTTATTTATAGGTAGGTACCTAGTTTTTCTTCGGGACTTTATTCATCCTATTTCCTCATTATTCTGTGGTGTAAAAGTACTTCCGAGCCTTCGAAAGACCACCCATACTCCTGGCCATACCCCTGGGGGTGATGGTGGAATGAAACCACACCACTATATTAGTAGTGTTGGGAAAGTACTTAGCTAGATTATGTAGGTAGCTTTTCTCCACCATCACAGGGCACGTCCTCTGCAGATGTGCTCTGTGAGGCAATGCATCGTTATAGGCAGTGGTTACCACTTAACATCAGGTGGGCCATCGGCTGGTTCCATCACCAGTGGTGATGAAAAACACCGCTCACATTTTTTCGAATAAATAAATCATGGCCTTCTTATAATCGGAAGGCAAGGACATTACGAGTACCTACGCTAGTGATGACGCTTCTGCGGGTAGGTTTGGTATTCCGATAACAAGTACCTATCTGGCGTATGACCCCTATGTATATGAAACAGTAATTATAATTAATTTCACATGTAGTTCGACGAACTAATTAGCCTGTGTGTGTTTGTTATATTTTCTATTTATTGCTTTACTAGACTCGTTAGGTAACCTAGGTTAGGTATGATTAATAATAATAGCAGGCAGGATTGGTAAATTAGGTACTTACCTACCTCCTATCTATACCTCCCTGCCTACTAAATGCACCATTAATGCTGGACATAGACCAAAGTTTGGTCCTATGTTAAGTTTACGCCAACTAACAACAAACAAAATGAAAGTTGGCGCGAGAGGTGTGGGTTCGATTCCTACGACAGAAACGTACCTACCGTCCTACATTGTTATGTTTTCGTAGCAAATATTAATTGACTTTTTTTTTTACTTTATGGTCTCGGAGTGATTGGCGCAGTGCAATGCACGTCCTGTGGATGTGCTCTGTGCGGCTCTACAATAACTTTCAATAAATCTGTGGATTTCCAACCGAACGACGTTTTCCTTCAACATTTTTCCAGATAAATCTAAACTCTATTCGTTCCTAGGGAGGGTTGACAATCAAACGCGTTATGGAGGAGACAGGCTGCCACATACACTTCCCGGACTCCAACCGTACCAGCACAGTTGAGAAGAGTAACCAAGTTTCCATTGCTGGTGATATGGAACGAGTGGAGCGCGCTAGGGCTCGTGTTAGAGTAAGTTGGACTTTATTCTCGAAAGCATAAGGTTTAGCAGTGGGATTAATTAAATTTTTTTCCTTGTAGATCTAAATCTTGTTCCGTAAGTATAGAAGCACTAGAAATTCATAGTTACCTGTTATAATCCAAAAGCAATGCTAAACATGTTTTGATAAAAATGTCTTGTAGGCGAAAATCTGCAATTAATCCGGACGAAGTCGCGGGTAGTGGCTAGTAGGTATGCTACATTTGAAACTAGGAAGGTTTTAAAATCTCCGAAACTGTAAATATACTTACTATAACTTAAAGGTGTATTATTATGCTGCAATTTTCATTAAGAAAAAAAGTTGTACTTACCTCTAATAGGTACCTAGGTACCTCACTATAAAAAGTAAGTAGGAATAATACAATTATAAATGATTTACCTACGAAGTATAGGCACAGATCATATCATACTATGCTAGTAAATAGTACTGTATGTCCAGCATGGGGAAACTGTTGAAACCCTCTATTTGTAATAATAAATGATTCTCTGTAGGCACTAACACCGCTGGTATTTTGCTTCGAGCTGCCCATAGTGGCTCCAACCCAACCGCTGCCAGACATCACTTCCTCATACGTGCTGCAGATACAGGAACAGTATAATGTACAGGTGAGAACCTTCATAGTTCTATGTATCCACTCTTCACTTTCTTATGAAAATCTGAGCAAAGAGTAGGTATAGGTCGCGTCGGACCTACCGCCTTCTAGTCCCAAACATAGATGTTTGTTCTGTGTCTGGGTATTTCTATGTATTATAAGTATGTATTTACAAAAAAAAATGTATGTACCTATGTATTCTATCAGCCATCTAGTCTCCATCGTACAAGCTTTGCTTAGTTTGGGACTAGAAGGCGTTGTGTCCGTGAATATTTATTTATTTTATTTATTTATAAACCCACTTAAAAATCTGGGAATTCCTCCATTCAATCACTGCCCTTCTGTAATACTTATTAGTAGTTTGAGACGTGGTAAGTAGAAAAACGTGTCTGATTTTATTAAAATCAATGGCATTATTTTGGTAAGTTATTCCATGTCTTGGCATTGAAAAATCGGTCAAGGAAAGGCACACTTCCTTGCCAAAAATAAAGTAGGTACTTAGCTACTTTGAGTTGAAGGTGTATGTAGGACACCAGGAAGCTTTTATGATATTACGAGCTATAGGCTGGTGCAAATAAAAAGGAATAAGTGGACATTTTAAACATTAAAGTTTGTAAGGTTAGGTACCACACAATATTAGTAGGTACATGGTAGACCGTACTAGGTACTACGGCAACAATCATACGTCTGTGTTCTTCACACTTTATGGTTCTCAATAGGAATCGAACCTACATCACAGAGGGCCGGGTTATACCAACAGAAATGCGAGGCTAGTCTAGGAAAATGAATTAATCAATCTTGTTTTACAAAGGTGATGCTGCGTAACCGTCCAAAACTGCACGCGAATCTGCTGGTGGTAAAAGGAGTGCAATGGGAGGTGCAAGCCACTATGGAGGCTACGTCACTGCTAATGAAATACATGTGCGGCAATCTAGCGGTAAGTTGCAATCTGCCGGTAAGTTACAATATAGGAGTAGGTAAGTTGCAATCTGCTGGTAGTAAAAGGAGGTTAATGGGAGTAGCAAGCTACTTTGAATTACCTGTGGGGCAATCTGGCAGTAAGTTGCAATGTAGCGGTAAGCTGCGAGCGAGCTACTAGTGTACTGTATGGTAGCAAAGGGAGTGCAATGGTAGTTTCAAGCTATTATACAAGCTAGGTAAGTTGCAATCAAGCGGTAAGTTAAATCTTACTCTGAAACGTCTGAAATCTATTTTTTTTTCTGTTGTCGTGTTTCAAAATAGTTTAATTTTCAGAGCCAAACGCAAGTTCAGATGTCGCTCGAGATATCTCCGATGCACCATAGTGTGGTAGTCGGCCGTGGAGCTGATCAACTAAAGGTAACCCTAGTAACACCCACACAACACAAAAGAAATAACATACCTACATACTTATTCATTCATTTGGCTCGCGAGCGGCATTCGAATTGAACAGAGTCGAACCCACGACATTCTTTTTGAATACTTACTTAACGGATGCTTATGGGGATGCGATACTCTGAATCAAGATTCAATTATAGGTTTTTTTTGCCAGTTCTCTATGAAAATCTCCTCTAGTTACCTTAGAGTAACCTCATGAGTTTTTGTGCGAGGGCCTCAGGACTTTTTTCCGAGGCAGGTATTTTTGTGCGAGGCCCTCCCTCAGGGTTTCTTATGCGAGGCCCTAAGAGATTTCTGCGCGACCTTCAACGTTTTTGGACGAGGTCCTCAGTGTTTTTGGTGTAAAGCCAAAAAGGATTTTCCTCTAGCAGAGTGTTAATTCATATGAAAACAATTCTCAGGTAATAATGAAAGGCACGAAGACGCAGATAATGTTCCCGGACGCAGACGACCCGAACATCCCCGTGATCCGTAAGAGTTGTGTTACCATCACGGGACAGATCAACGACGTCTACGCAGCACGACAGCAGCTGGTTGTAAGTACATAACTATGTATGTAAGTATGGCATGGAAGTGGAAGTATGTGATCGAGAGTCGAGATGTAAAAAAAAAGGACATACTTAGGTACGTCTACGGAGTACCTACCTACTGCTGAACGGCATAGCAGCAGTACTTAGATTGTAATAAATTGTATCCTCATGGAAATAAAACTATCTATGATCCGTGCTAGGACCTACCCTAACATACTATAACAGCCTACTCCTTTAGAAGAGTATGTAAATTAACTTCTCCAAATGCCTGCCTAAGTGTGTCGCTAAATGGTAGTATGTACCTATAGGCCCCGACACGGTTTATTAGCTCTGACTTTGAATGCGCAGAAGTAGAATTTTATAGCTACCTCAACCATTTACTTAGGTACCCTCCATTCAAAATCAGAGCTATTAAAACGTGTCAGGATGTGTAGGTACATCACTAAATTTGATGACAAACACAACACACAAAACCACTTTGTTCTGAACAAGCAATTATAAAACTGAATATTTACAGGGCAGTCTACCCCTAGTGGTAATCTTCGACGTCGCCGAAGAGTCGAGTCGCATCGAAACCGAAGCAGCCGCGGCTATCATGCACAAATACAACGTGTTCATTAACGTACGCCGGAAGCCGAAGCAAGGCATCGCTTCTATTGTCATCAAGGGCATTGAGAGATGCGCTGGTAAGGGAAAGAATTAGTTATAGGACAGGCGTCATAGCTCTGCATTCTGTGGTCGTGGGTTCGATCCCCACCAAAAACAAACATTTGGTACTATTCGAGGACGTGCGTGTGAATACACAAGTCACAACCGAGGACCTTTTTTTGAAGATCCTCAGTTTGGTTTGACGCGACCAAAGATTCGTATTCTGCGAGCGATTTTGAACCTTTTTGTATAGGTAGGTAGGTACTTAAAAAGAAAAAGTGGCCTAGATCTCAGTTTAATGAAAAAAAAACATAATCTTACACACACAGGCAATGTGTTTGATCTGTGTCTGGGTGTTACTATTTATTTAAATAAGTAGCTGTATGGTGGTATAGTAGGTATTCTATCAAAAATCTACTTCCCATAGTACTAGCTTTGCTTAGTTTGAGACTAGATGACGTTGTAAGATATGTCCAGGAATATTTATATTTGTTTATTCACTAGATAGATAGAAAGAAAGAAAATACATTTATTTCGGACACACTATACATACATAACAGCACAACAAGAAGAAAACAACATAGGTAGAACATAAAACATTACTTAGGTACTAGTACTTAATTAAGTGCGAGGTAGGTATATGTATTATATACCTACCTGTCTAGGCGCAAATCATGTCGTGCTGGTGCATGCGTGAGCCAAAATGAGGATAATGTTTCAATTCATGCTAAAACTCTTCCACAGGCGATATCTACGAAGCTCGTCGCGAGTTACTCGGCGGCAAGGAGCCCGTCATAAACGCAGAGATCCCGGAATCCTACAACATCCCCGCCATAACCGGCAATACCGTACCCAATTTCGGAGTTTTCAACCCATTCTCCCCATCGCATAACATAACCACTTCCCCATGCTCCCCGTACATATCTAACATGAGTGTGAACTTTGATATGAGTCCGTATTCTCATAACCCCCCTACTCCAGGAGGCTACCCGAGCCCACTGTCCCCAGTGGCGATAACCCCACCGGCTTTCCCGAATTCGTGGATGGTTCCGTCACCGCAACCCAGAGCCGGGCAGTTCCATTATCCGAGTTTGACAATACCGAACCCTAATTCTGTGATGTACAAGAATCAAGGCGGGTCGTGGAATCGTGAGTATTCAAACTAGATTTTTGTGAGATATCGTGAACTCATATTTCCTTTATCAGTTACCTAACCCAGTTACAATAGAAGTGGTCGTAAAGTGCTATGACGGCTTGTAGCTTAGTTTCTATGTTAGTGCGTTGCTAGATCTTGCTTCGACTGCAAGCTAAAAAGGGCTTTCTGTGAAATGAGGTAAAATTAGAGAAAACCGCAATATTTTCAAAGCAGGTCCCGACTCCCGACATGGTTTAACAGCTCTGATCTGGAATGGAAAGGAAGTGGGAAGGTGCTTTGCGCAGCCAAAGAAATATGAAATTCTAATTTTGCACAAAGGTCAGAGCTATTGAACCGTGTCTTGTCCTAATAGGTATATCTGTCTCAAAACATGAAGTGCCTGATCAAGAGGATCTGTCGATCGTGGGTTCAATTCCACTCGCAACTTTTGGGCTACTAAGTAGAATCAATAGGATCACCTTAATTCACCAAATATTCAAGATAAGTATTATTTATTCATAAAATATTTTGTTGTAGCGATGACAAATGGCGCGGACATGGGAGGAATGCCTCAGCAAATGATGATGCAACCGCAATACCAACATATGCACGCAGAGGGAAGGCCTGTGAGTATTGTTTAGCCATAACATAACATAACATTTGACGGGTCCTGTGAGGTCCAAACGTGGTCCAATCCTATAAATAAATGTGAACCTCAGACCAGAGCCCCCAGAATAATGAAACCATGTGACCATGCTTAAGCCTATCATCATCGTCATCGTCAACCTATATAGGTCCACTGCTGGACGTAGGTCTCTCCCAAGACGCGCCACTGAGCTCGGTCTTCGGCTCTTCTTATCCAGTGTTTACCAGCTACATTTCACAGATCGTCACACCATCTCACCGAACACCTATATGCCCCATCTAGCTCTGCAAGTTTCAATCAAGTGTTTCAAAGACGCACACGCATTTATATTCTGTGTTCTAACGCAACAACCTCTTTCTTGAAGCTTTCTTTAGGTTTTAGGTGGAAAAGCAAAACCTTTTTGCATTGCAAGTATTGCAACCTTTCACGATGACTACACCTATACGTAGGTACTTAGCTGTTTTTTTTTCTAAAAACGTCTCCTATGACATCTTGTCAATTGTTTTCCCAAGATATGACAGCTGAAGAAGATTTTTAGATTTTCTGTCCAATTCTTCTTCAGCAGAATCATCAATTTTTTTATAACAGCTTCGTAAAATTACTTAGCTAGAAACATAGTTAAACGTAGCATTTACGATTCTCTCTATCCACAGACAACGCTGAGCCAGCTGCTAAACTCTAGCTCGCAGGCGAGCAGTGGTTACCAGAGCAACTTCACAGGCAGTTCCGTGTCGATCGACACCCAGAATATATCCGGTAAGTGCCTCTCACCACACTGGTGTAATAAGATAAGGATTGAAATAATTGGTATTAAATGTTCCTAGGTGCAGATGGTAGCAACGTAGCTTCACCATCAGTTTCTCCGATAAGCAAGGGACATAGTCCTGCACCGTCTTCTGAGACTGATCGCTCGCAACAAGGTAAGAATACTAAACTATTAACTAATTCAAATTCAAATTCTTTATTTCCGAAAAAACAGATGAGACCACTTACAACTATGTACATAGGTACAGATACATTAGTTTTAAGAGAGACCTACAGGTAGGTACCTATTCCTATTACTATTCCCGTACTTTTAGAAGCATTGTTATTTGGTAGTAGGTACCTGTACGGGTAGGTAGATTTTATTTGTGTCTAAAGCAAAATATAGTAGATTAGTTCGTGGCCGAATCAGATTTGCAATACACTCCGAACTAGTTAAAAAAACTGTATCTCGGAGGGTAGTACTCGTCCTCCTCGCGCACTCTCAATCGGTAGTAGTAGACGGTAGTAACTATGTTTGCATTTGGCCGACTTTGGTCTTCTCCGAGCGATCTAAGTACCTACTAAAGATTAGTATACTATCTAAACCAGGAATTAACCAAATTGGTATTAGTCGACTTCGGTTTTCTGTTTGGTTGCTTTCAGAACATTCTTAGGCCCGTATGTATCCACTAAAACAGTACCTAATATAAAAAGCTTTAGTTTATTTATCATAGTATTTTCCGTAATAATTCGTATTTCCACATCCACACATTTTTTTCGATTGACACGTCTCGCTCCCGTCGCTCGTCGTGTCATCCACGGTCTTTCATTTACAAAACAGTCTGCTGGCCAGCGCGAACCATAACTCAAAGAGGTTGGTTCTACGCTGCATTGCTTACATTATCCTGATAAAGAAATCGTTTCAAGAGTTTTATAAATTACTAGCCGTCGCCCGCGGCGTTGCTCGCGTTCTACACCCTATAAGGTGCGACTTTTCAAAATTCCTTTCTTATTGCACCTCTACATTATATAAGGATACTACCCTCCAAATTTCATACCTCTAGGACTTATGGTTTAGGCTGTGCGTTGATTCTCTGTCAGCTTCAAAAGAGTTTTATATATATTGATGATGATGATGTATTTCAACTTAAATACCTTTAAACTAATCTAAAAGCATAAATTATTACAGAATTAGCGAATCTCATCCAAGACATGCCGCTATCAGAGCGCCGCGCTCCCGGATGCGAGAAGAAAACACTGGAGACGCTGAAACTGTCGCCACTGTCCGAGTATAGGAAGATGAAGTCTGATGCTGGCAAGGTAAGCTTTATCGCGTGTATCACGTCCACTTTCCTCCAAAAATGATCTGGGCATGCGAGTTCAAAGTGTCTACGTGTGGGTATTACGATACGAGTTTTTTTTTTTAAATGATTGTTATTTTTAAATCGTACAAAAATGTACCTAACTAGGTAGTGTTCTCTATAAGATCCTATGGTTTAAATAAATTAATAGAATTGAATTGGAGATTGTGTTTGCACGTAACAAGCTGGATACTTACTAATTTGAAAATGTAAATAACCAACTAAGTAACTAGGTACCTACATTTGTCAAAACTTAAGGAGCTTTAATTTCTGATCGATCCCAAAACTCCCCACATTTTCCTTTATCTACATAAACGTAGAGACAAAGAAAGCGAAGAAATAAGGTTGTGTATATTCTATGATGATATCTTGAGCACTCTACCAATTACTTCTATGCGGTAACCTGCAACTGAATCCTGCCTCGCATAACCCCATTTCATCCCAATTTCTTCTTTTAACTAAATACTATTTCCAGGCAATGCGTGAGACTGTCGGTTCAGGCTACCGAGTACCTACGCCGCGTTGGTCTGGGTATTTCTTTAGCCACACCTCCCCTGGACCTATCAACTTGAGTGAAGGGAACGATGCTATGACCACGGTGAGTTTAATATTCTCTTGTAGAATACGAAACAGCGTACCTACTTATATATAGCCAATACAAAACATACAAGCGAATTGAGAACCTCCTCTTGTTTTGATTCTACCAGAAATTAAATTTGGAAACGCTTTTGCGGACCCTTGAGGGCCGAATTCGCCGAATTGAACATTTAAGGTCTCTGTTCATTCAGATTTTAGTTCGTCAAACTCTATAATCCACTAAATCCTCTATGAGACAGGACACACTGCTTGCGTAATGTAGACGTGCGCGTCATTACGCAAGCAGTGTGTCCTGTCTCATACAGTTTCATACATTACAACTCAGTGGTACGTGCACGTCTACGCATCCGGTCTGCTCCAGCCTTAATTGTTTATGAATTCGTGAGCGTTTCTTGTACAAAAGTCTTGTTCCTCAGCCTGAAAAAGGATGGAACCGGTCTGAGCTGGTCCGACCGAACATAACGTCTCCTATCCGCTCACCCCCCGGACCGGCCGCCGGCTGCCGCTACCGACAGCTCTACGAACTGCTGCAGGAACGTGCATTGAACAAATACATTGGTAAGTTAAACTAGGAGGCCTGATGACCTTATTTATTTATTTAATACTTTATTGCAAAAAATTATAAATTTGTTACAAACGGTGGACTTAATGCTGAAAGCATTGTCTGCCAGCCGACCCAAAACCTTGGATCATACAAAAAAAGTTTTAGGAAACTAGGAGTTTCTTACTCGTTCTTTTAGGTTCTAATCACGCGGAACTGGCATCTATATACTATGTATGCAATAGAGGTCCTAGAATCGAGCCTGGTGGGACCCCGCTGCTATTAGTGATAGGTTTGGGATAATAATAATGCAATATTAGTCCTAGAATCGAGCCTTGTGGGACCCCGCTATAAGTAGATAAGTTTGGGGAAACAGGAAGCACGGAAGCGCTGAATTGAAAAGTTTCCTACTGTGTGTACTGTGGACTTTTTAAAAGGTCAATAACCTCTTTCGGGTCAATAAACGAAACAAAAATATGCGCCAAATCTAACAAAATTCACAGATCTGTTCAAGAAACACGAGCTGGATTTGTCTACGTTCGCGTCGTTAAACGAAGCCGACCTCGTGACGATCGGCGTGACCGCTTTCGGAGCTCGCAGGAAAATGCTGCTTATCATCGCAGGTAAATACATTCAGATATATTATAAAATCGGAATACTGGCTAAAGTACTTCAAGCATTACATTAGGGTTGGACAATGGACACGCTTGTTCTACTGGTCATCTCTTTTTAAATTTTTAAGTGTATTTTACTTAAATCTTATAATAATATGGTGATTAGTGTTTAAACTTTCGACTACCCTGTTAGGCATTTTGAAGAATCTTCATATAACAAGAAATCTAGGTGAATGGAATGTCTATCCAGATCTACAGAATTAATTTCTCTCCCAAGATCTACAGATTCTATTTCTCTTCCCAGATCTACAGATGTAATTTATTTTCCCAGATCTTCAGAAGCAGGCGAGCTCGTACAAGCCATCGGCGGCGCCGGGAGCCGAACGGAAACTAATCAAATCTCCTCCGCACTACAACCCGGCCGCGTTACCGCAAGACAAATGGTAGTTTAACTACCACCACACTGGTATTGGATAGCAAAGACAGAAACCTTCAGAGATTTTATCTAAATTCTTTGAAAATAATCTTTTTAATGGACGATGTATATCAGACGTTTTTACAGTTTTTGAAATAGACCACTTTAGACCTTAGGTATTGTTCCATAGCACATCTCTAGGCAAGATTGAAGTTCCGTGTAAGAAGAACAATACTCGTAATAATAATCAACGAAAAACTTGCCTAAATTAGTTATTTACCAATAGGGTCAATAAATAATTAGTTACTGACCAATAGGGTCAATAAAACATTAGTTATTGACCAATAGGGTTAATAAATAATATAGACAAACATTTTCGTCGTCGTTTTGTTTTTTGTTTCTGAAGGTTTACAAAATAAGTTTGAAATACAAATGGTTGCGCGATCGTGGTTTCAAGTACTTACTAGGTATCTATTATAAACCCGAGGATTGCTGATTTTTTAATCAATTGTATAGCGAAATACGATAGCGCGCGACCGTTCGTAAAGTTAAAAAACTCTATCCAATACCAATCTTAAACTTGAGACTGATTTATTCAAGCTCATAAGACTGAATCATTACGTGCCATTAATTTTAGAGTAAAACTAGTTTTTAATACTCTGCTATTAGCGGTGAGTCAATGATTTCTACCCCTTTACCTGAAGGTAATTTGAACTTTATATTGTCTCGTACAAGAGAGCGGACAAGTGGTTTGAGAAACCAAAGCTATGTAAAGGGGATATTTTTTATATTTTAAAATGAATACCGATCAAGTTGGACGTTTACAGGACTGTCTAAATGAGTTTGTAGCATCAAGTTTTTTTTTTACGTTGATTTTTATGAGATTCTATGAAAATGTACTTAGTAATTAGTTTAAGTTTCGTATATTTTTATGAGCGTTACGACAATTTGATCTCTAGGGTATAACTATTTGTTGAAGTAAACCGGCCGAGTGCCGTAAAATTAGCATTAGGTTTTTTGTAATTTTATCATAGAATTTTAAGAAGCATGTTTTATTTTTTGATTTTTAACACATTTTACTATGTTTTTTAACGAAGCTATTATTCGACCAAGTTTGGACAATTTTGATTTTATCTTTTATCAGTTTGATTATGTCATCTATGAACCTCGCCAGTCGAAGCATTCTTTCTATTTCATATTTTTGAATATGATTTGTAAGAGGGCAATATTTTTACGCGAAGCTAAGCTGAAAAACAGCTTTTGACTGAGGAATTAGTTCTGAAATACCAGCAGCAGAAGCGTTTGAATTCTACAGTCAGAGCGATATTTTGTTCAGCCTAAATTCTGGTTAAACTTGGCGATTGACTAACCCTGAATCATTACATCGAAATAAAACACTTGGACCGTTAATAATGACTTGATTTTAAATACGACAAATAATATTTAAGTATCACCAGCTCTCAATAAAGTGACAATATATAAAATAACAAGTCACAAGCTGCAAGTTTTAATCAGTTAACATTTTTAAATATTTTTCTGTGAATCAATGTGTAATTAAGTACCGTGTATTAGATTTTAAGTATGCATTTTTGATTTTAACCTTATTAACATGCTAATTTTAAATGAATGTGTTTTAGCGATTATTTTTTGGGAAATTAAGTATTCTTTTGGTACATAACTATTGTGATCTATTTTGTCAATGGGTTTTTTTATTTTAATCTTTTATCTACCAATAAGTTATGTATCATTTCTTTACTTTATGCGAAATAATATTTCCCAGATAACTTTGTACGGGTACTATGTTTTAATCATGAACTTTTGATTTGTAATCGATGCTTTTAAAGGCTTAAGATGATAGACTTTTCTTCATAGATTATGAATTTTTTACAAATTAATTTCGCTTAGTTTTAGTTATAAGTACTACTTAAACATTTATTATGAGAATATTCGTTACTCGATTATGTTCCATTTATTAGTAGATTTTTATTTTCCTAGTGTTCTTACCGAAAGGAAGTTTTGCACGATTGTTTTTTAGTTTGCTTGTCCAATTAAAGTCTTTTGAAATTAATTTATTGGTTTCATTATATGTAATGGTACCTACATACATAGGTACCCCCTGCATCTTTTCAAATCGTTATTTCCGTTGTAGATCTAGTGATCAAGATCCAATTGGTTCTATTGAGAACTTTTTTTTCCCAATAAACCTTAATGTGTAGATTGGCTAAGATAGAGGGTATCACAGTATCACTAACATGAGGCTTTGTGTACTGTGGGGTAGCTGCGAGTTAGGGAGGTCGTATTATAGATCCATGGACCTGCTCGGTGAGGTAAGCTTGTTCAACACCTGTCTGCAGATATTAGCATAGACTAAAGGTCTATGATATTAGTAGCCACAGCCACAAAGAGCTTTAATGCGTTCATATTGTAAAAAAAGATCTAAAAAGTACCTACCTAGTGTAGGTAGACTACACCTCTACCTACTAAATCCTGGGCGCTGTGCGGTGCGGGCGATCAGCGTGCTAGCAAGCAAACCACGAACCACAGATTAGTAAGCAAGTGCCACGAAACCAACCTTCCTTACGACCTCGTTCTTCTTCTTTATACGGCCTCTGACATTCTTAACTGAAATAATAACAGTCATGTCAAGTCATTCGTCAAATGATCATTCATTCTGATTGCTGTCTAGTACTCAAAGTCATGGAATTATAAAACGTCAAAGTCAAAGAAACGAAGAAGAAGACATTTCTGCGTGTTTTGCTGTGTGTGTTTTGTCTCGCGACTTTTCGAATTAAAATAGCATTACATTACTCTACCGCTATTTTATTTCCACTAAGATGGGCAATGCAAGTGCAAAAGCTGTTGAAGTAAAAATACCAGAGCCTGGACCAGCTAATGCTGAAAAGCCGAAGCTAAAACCGTGCTGCGCCTGCCCGGAAACCAAGCGAGTGAGAGATGCATGGTAAGGTTATTTGGATCCTTCAAAGGAATATTACGCAATAGTCTCATGAAAAAGCACTTAGAATCCTGGAGAATCAAACATAATTATAAACTTCACGTTTTATCCTGTGAGCTCTAAAAACAAGCAACTCTGGTAATGAGAAATCAATACATTCAAAAACTTTAGAGGTATATAATAGGTACCTATGTTATATCTAGTCCCTAGACTTAGGTAGACTTCTTTGCAGTTATTTGTTACTGGAGTTAAAAAGTAATTTTGAGCGAAATAATAACACTGCTACATTAAAGAAATGTAATGTTGCATTCACACTATACCGCAGTCAACAGGGAAGTGGATACGAGCATAGTGTGAACACGATAATGCCTCTGTCCCGGCTCCCGGCCCAAGTTCATGCCCTTGCTCTCTAATCAGCATAAAGGCGAAGTTAGTGTGGCAATAAGTCCGCGGCAATTATGCAAGCAATTAAGCAGCATGGGCATAGTGTTAATGTGGTATAATACGATGTTGTTTTTTCTTTCAGCATTATAGAGAATGGTGAAGAAAACTGCGGGCCCCTGATCGAAGAACACAAAGCATGTATGAGAAAGATGGGCTTCAATATCTAAATGTCTACAACAACGGGAAGCCAGTAGTGTCGAGTATCGGACTGATGCTTTGTGATTGAATTGGTTATATCTTTATGTAGGGAGGATTATTGAATAGAGTAAATATTAATACTTTTAATATTTGTTTAGTCTTTTTAGTGACACTTGATATTTCTTGGTTATCATAGATGATGCCCGTTAGTCAAAAGTTTAGTACAAACAACTAGTGAGGTGAAAGGATTATAGCTTGGAGACTTCTTTCAAGTTACAGTTAGTCAATTTCTTAATTTGGCCTGCACAGGCTAGTTGACATTTTAAGTTTCATGCTTATATTATTTCTTCTCACGGCTATTATTTATTATGAAGGTATTCTTATCTTAATTTGCCTTCGATATGATCTATTTTAAAATGTAAATCTTATTTATGAAAAAATATTAACGTTTGGT
This sequence comes from Eulithis prunata, assembly GCA_918843925.1. Classification (NCBI taxonomy): domain Eukaryota; kingdom Metazoa; phylum Arthropoda; class Insecta; order Lepidoptera; family Geometridae; genus Eulithis; species Eulithis prunata. The sequence continues at coordinate 7,910,362 of OU974021.1, forward strand.
TATTATTTTGCAGGCATCATGATTATTGTACCTACTATACAATGCTTTCTATGATTTGTGGTTGTTCATAATTTTCTGTGTGCTGTAAAAATAAGTATTGTGAACTATTTATATTTTTAGTTATAAATGTAAATAAATGTTGAAATGAAATGGATTTTTTTGTGTTTCTAAGCACATCATTATGTATGATTTTCTACAAGAATTGTATTTTTAAGTCCAAGAAAAGTAGGCAAGGCAAGATTGACAAAACAAAGGATTCATAAATCTACATTATTTTATAAACATACTTAAATGAGACTTATTTGCGTTGTTTGAGATAAAAAGGTTAATAAAATGTTATCTTTTCTTTAATAACAAAACTTGTATACAGTCTGTTTGTGTGTGATATAAATACCAATTTTAAATGATTGTATCATATCAGTACAAACCAGCAACAAGCTGTTTTGTGATCAAAGCAGCGTGCCACTGCTAGTTGAAACGGTACTTATTTGTTATTGTTAGTGGCGTAGTGCGCCACGCTACACGTGAATGTGACAAAATGAGATTTTTAAATAAGAATTTGGCGCGAAACTGTGAGGATGAACCCAGTTCACCGCGGTCAGTGCAATCCACGGATAGCTTTGAGTGAGTATTAGGTACTAGCTTTTCATGTTATTGTGGCCTTTTTTTTAATACAATATAGGCAACCGTTTGACCACAATCTCACCTGATGTTAAGCAATGACGTGGTCGACGATGTAGCACGGTTACCTAGAAGATACCTATTCACTCTACTCTTGAAAACTTCCAAATTACCTATAGTCATTCGCATTCATGCCTCATTAGGCGGTGAAGGTGGAGTACCTATCTACCTTCCTATATTATTACGGAATCTCGGGGTTCGGGAGTTAGGTGATTCTAATTCGTCGTGGGGGAATGAGATCTGCACTGACGTCCCGCGTTGGGGTGTATTGTGTATGTCCCCCTGCTGACCTCACCCCAACCAGCCCAACCCAACTCCTTATAGTAACGGAGAAGGACTTTGGGTTGATGACAGCAATATTAAAGCATCCCCGATGGTGTTGTGGATGCCAAGGAGTAAGACCCGATCCCTGCAGTCCCGTTTTGGATCTGGCTTCGGTTGTAACAGAGCAATGCAGCAAGACATGCTCTACTGTTTCTTTTTCCTGAAGACAGCCACGACAGAGGTCGCTGTCTGTCGCTCCGATCTTGAGGAGATGGTAGTTAGGTGATAACCAACAGCAAAAGAAACGAATTGGAATTATGTGTTTAGAATAACGATTAACGGTATTTTTATTTATTAACACTTTCATCATCATCATCATAGGCAGTTTGTAGTAACCCACTGCTGGGCATAAGCCTCCTCCCTGAAACGCCAATCGTGTCTATTTTGGGCTTTTTGTATCCAGGTCTTCCTCTGTATGGCAACGATATCATCTACCCATCTGGTTTTAGGTCTGCCAAGTCCATATAGGTACCTATAACACTATTGCACAAAAATACTTATATACGTTTTATACTTACAAAGGGTGAACTCTTAATGCAGAAGCAAGGTACCTAGCGTCAAAAATCTGTAGTAGGCCGGCGCCAATATCGGATGATGAAATCCCGATAAGAGTTTCATCAGACTTTACAAGCAAAGTACGGTCAGTTGAAAGTAGGAAATGGGTATGTAATGTCCCTATCTAGTACCTAGGTTCGGAAGCAATATCTAACTTGCTAGGTATCTATTTATTTAGATTATGTAGGTAATAGGTACTTACCTAGGTAGTACAGTTCTAATTCTAACTGGTGTTCCTACCCAAAACCGATAGTGCAAATGAACTTACAAGAAAGCACATTACATACCAAATCTCTACTATCTACCTACCTAGTAGGCCATCCACCTCTCATTCTGTGATTGAATACATTATAGTGTAGGAGCCAGCGGATCAAGGTGATACGTCATTATCTCTCAGACTCGCCTCGCTTTGTCAGATGGCAACATTGCGTGCATTGACTGAGCCGTGAGCCTTATCGAAAAATTATAATTACCTACCTATAATAAAATAATTATTTTTCAAATAATAGGAAGTAATAATGAGTCATTAGGTACCTACCTAGATTAAATATTTTTTATAATAAAAATATATATAGGTAGTTAAAATCAGTTAAATTTGTTGAAAGTTCCACATCATGGTTTTTCAGTTCGAAGGCATGCGGCATTTGACTGCCTAAAAATTTTAGCATCATGGTAAATAGGTAGATACTTGTCTTATACTTATGTAGCTTAACGAAACAGTGGCTAAAAATATCACGTTATCAAAAGTCGTCTTTTACCCTCGACTCATTATATTAAATTAATAAAAAATATTTGGACCATAGCTGATAGTTTCTAAGTAGATATAGGTAGGTACCCAGTTGTTGCAAAGATAAGAAACCTTCACTCTTGACTGCTCACCAGCTCATATCAATACAGATTTAATAATAACGGCTCGTCATCCATAATCTCATTTGACGATATATTGCTGTGTTGGATGAACCGATTCAGGAAATTTAATACAAACATATTTTTTTAGAGTTTTTGGCAGTGCGTGTTCTGATTATTCGGACTGTGAAGTTTGCGAAGAGAAGAGAAGGAGGTACGGTAGAAGCAAGTAAGTGAAACTTGACCTAAACTTTATTAATATCCACTAGGTTCCTACCTACATAATAATGCTTTCAATGTCTTGCATCGATTACACCATGAACCTGGGTCGCCCAGTGTTGACGTTCTTTTCTTATCCATATTTTTTTAAACCATTAGGTAGATACCTATTTCCTATGTAATTTTGTGCCCTACCTCTTATTTGTACCTACCCTTCTACGTGTATTTACTTATTTTATAATACTTCACGTACCTATTCAACCCATCCTTCTGTGGCTTTCCATACCTACGGTTGTACCTAATTAAAGTTTTCATTTTTATAAACAGCAGGTACCCCACACCTTCAAGCAGCGCTAGTCATAGTTACCGGAGCGCCATGAGTCGTATGGAGGCTGCGCCCCTGTTGTCGACTGTGGCGCCGGTGCCGGCCTACAGCTCCATTGACGATAGCCCTGATAGCCCTGGAGATTCTTTGGTAAGTAGTCAGTACAACATTTTTCTGTTCTTGACAGTTAGGTAGATTTATTTAGGTATTCATTTTGCAGTCAGGATCTTCAGGTAGGTACCTACCTACTTATTTTTATTCGAAATGTTGAAACCTATGTTAGACGAACGGCGTACTACCAACCTAGCAGTGAAGGTCACATTACAAAACCGTCAATAAAACGTCACAATGCAACCAACAACCAATAATCTATTCTTGGATCTGTAATAAATAACCGTTGCATATGACGACTACATCAATGATATTAAACCCCTATTTGCGAGGTCAATTGCTTGAGGTCAAGTAAATAGGTATTTAGATAAAGCTATTGCGCTTGACGTATGTACCTACCTACTTAGATTTGACCGGTATGATACGCCGAAAGAGGTACACAAGCAGACATGTGATACGGCATTACGTAGCTCAAATTATCGGTAAGTGGTTTCCAGGGTTTTTTTACTAAATATCCTGCACGATTTGCACTTAAGTAAACAAGTAGATAGTACTTGTTTGTAGATACAGTTCGGTCAATATTTTGATCGTGAAATCTTAAGTTGCTAATTTGATTGTATAGAATATGTAGTAGGGTGGATCGATTTTTCGATTTTTCGAAATTCGACTTGGGGTAATGTGTGGTTGATGTTCCTATTTAATGCGATTATAACTGTATATTTACTTTAATTTAATTCGATTTACAAGTACTGCCCCAAAGACCCTTAAGTTTTGAAAAAGTTAAAAAATGGTGTCCAAGTAACATGGTTGACTTTTTGATTCTAATTTCTGTATTGTTTTGTTATTATGATTTATTTATATTAGCAGTAACCTTAGCTTAGATATTTGATGCTAAAACATAGCCAAAACTAAAGTATTTTTTTTTAAATTGCTTTTGAAAAACCCAAAAATGTACCAATTTTGAAGAAATCTTAACCTAGCTTCAGAAGTAAAATTAAATGAAAAATTATGGTGTAGCCATTGTTTTTTCGAGTTATATTATTACTAGATACTTAGTTATTGGTTTTAAAGTCAAATCTTTTGGAAGTAAAGGTCTTCGAACGTCAGGTTGAGCTCAACTAGTTCCAGCATAGATTTTGTAAGAAAAAAGCAATAATTTTTATTTTTTGACCACTATTTGATGTAAAAACCTTGTAAATCATTAATTTATCACCATTATTACTTCAATACAGTTAATACAGCTCGTATTTTATCAAAGACTATGGTATTGATAGGATTTCCAGTTACAAAATATAATATTTTTACGGATATAGTGAATATTTCTTGGTTGAAACTTTTAGACCATCCTAACATCACTTTAAGAGTGATTATTTTAATTTTGGCTATGATTGTTACATATTACAATATGATATAGTCTAGTGTTATTAATTTTTTAAGGCAATATTGCAGGAACTTCATGTTGGTCGGCTTCCATCTCAATTTATTAGATTTAGTCTGAGTTTGTACTTTTCAGAAGCCGAATTTCACCTTGTAGACTGTTTTTGTCAAAATTGTGTATTTTAAATACAAAATTACTAGTGCTAGTAAATATAACAATCTATTTAAATTATAATAACAGCATTCTATCTGCTTTCAACAACTCAAAATCCACAAATCATGGTTTTGCCATGTTTTCTACGGCGAGAGCCACTTTTGATTTGCGATGGAGCTTTAAGCTTAGTTTTTATTATTGAAATGCACTGAAATCTATCTTAAGTAATAGAAAAAGTATAGTTCTTACCTATCCTAACAGCTTTTGAAACATGAAGCTTTATATTTTTCACTGAAGCCAAGTTTACAATCATATTATCCCAAAAACTTTGAAAATCGATAGGTAAGGATTTCAAAAGGCGAAAAAAAAAATTGCAACCGTTTTTCTTTACTTAAATCATTTTAAATACAGACAATAGCCTGTTATCTTTAACACAACAAAATAAATATTACCATTTAGTTACAGTTTTGTACCTATAGACCAAAATAAACGAGATCATTTTTTTTAAAGAAAGTAATTTGAGGGATCTATTCGGTCATGCTTTTCTATAATATTTTCTGATTGAATGACTAAGGAACCTCCAATTTAATGTTTCACTTATACTATTATAAATAATGAATGCCTTTGGTGTTACTTTATTAGTCACAATTTTCCATATCCACCAGTTACACCATCGCACTATTTGTGAAAAATGTATGAGAATTTCACTAAAATAAGGAAGTGGTTTGCAATATATTTGAGTGGATTAGAATGTATATTTTTAATCCAAACTGGTATTTTTTATAAAGATGCTTTCAACAGTAATAGATTTAGTGAAAAAAATATCCTAATTGTATTATTTTTCAACTTGTAAGATGCAGCTGGAAATTATCAATTTTTCAGTTTTTTTGTAAACTTGATCCGTCTTGGGGCAGTACTTCCTGTTATTATTTTTGAAAGATATTTGGCATGGTTAACCTATGGGTATAGGAACATCTACTGCGCAGTACCCCGAAACGATAACTAAAAAAAATTTTTTTTCCATACAAGAGCGATCCACCCTAATATGTAGGCTAAATAACCTACCTACTTAAAAAAGTTAAGTATGTAACCAAATGGTGAAATAAAAAAAACTGAATCGTCAGTTTTTAGTTCGATAAGAAATTAGGTGAATTTTTACATGCAAGCTTCTATGCTATATGTAGTGGTAAGACAAAATATAGAATTTCGTAATCATCGTGTTATGTTAGGCAGTTTGAAAGTTTGCTAAAATATTCAGATACCTATTTATTAGTTATTTATTTGCCTAAATACTTCTACGTTAATAGTTAAGTATTATCTTGTTTAACAGGGCCCAGCGGATTTGTCAGGCAGTGCGATCCTAGCCACCTACAACAAGCAGTTTGAAAAGTCAACTAAGGTTGAGAGAAGAAAGCAAAGTTCACTAATCACTATGTAAGTAACAATAGGTAATTAATATTTAGCCTCACAGAGCACGTTCACTGAGAATGTGTCCTGTGCGGTATTGCACTGCGTCTATCTGTTTGTTTGTTCGCGGATCACGCCTACTACTGCACAATACTTACACCCCAACGCGGGACGTCAGTGCAGATATCATTCCTCCACAACGAATTAGAATTAGACGCCTACTACTGGACCAATTTTAACGAAACATTAACATTCGGAAGCCTTTTGACAATTGAAACATAGGCTATATTTTATTGAAATCAAAGACGTGGAATCTTAGATACAGCTTGAACTCTAAACCAAAAGCAGCCATTTGCTACGAGGTTCATCGTATGCTGGTGACAGATATTTTGATGGAAACTTCCCCACGTGTACCTACGTGCAACTACGTAGGTACACGTGGGAAACTGCGTACGTGAGAACAAGTGGGTATCAGCTAGTCACACAATATGCTCATAAAAATTGCAATGATCTGCCTGCAGTTTCTCAGTGTGGAACACGATAATGGGTTCATCTCTGCTGACGATGGCCTGGGGCGTGGAACGTGCTGGCTTGCCGGCAGCGTTGGTGCTGGTCGCATTCATGGCTGCCTTGTGCCTGTACACCGCTCATGTGTTGTTACGAGTCAGCTATCATCATGGTGAGTCTTCATTGAAACCTCAGGGGCTTTAGCTTTACTGCTGGGTAGTTTTGACTGATCAGTATATTTATTAGGATTGTCAAAGAATAATACACATAACTTAAAAATAAACTCAGACAGAACGAGATCATGGCCTGTGCTGATCCACTAAAGGCTAACGTAGGTAGGTACCTATTTGGACATAAAATTACGGAATGTAAAAAGTACCTACCTACCTAACCTATATAGGTACTAGAAGAAGGAGTATAGGAGTAATAATGTGCACGAAAATTGTTGAATCCAGGTGTCTGTTTCAGGAAATGAAACCTGCGAAGTACCGTCCCTTTGCAGAACCTTGTTAGGTCGCTGGGCCGAGGTGGTGGCTCATATTTTCAGTCTGCTAGTGCTAACCGGAGCGAATATTGTCTACTGGATACTTATAGCCAACTTTTTATACTTCACTGTTAATTATTTTCTGGGTAAGTTAACTATTGATCCTGTAAAACTTCTAAAAAATAGGACCTAAGTGACAACCTTGAGGTACACTGCTTATGATTTTATTTCTACGACAGATTGCAAAGTCTGTAGCTACAGTGGTATCTACCTAATTTAGTTAGTGAGAGTTGTGGTGAATGCATGGGTTATATTTAGGACAAATAGGCTTATTGACTGGTTAAAATGAGCCAGTCGAAGGCCCTTGTTAAAACAGAATAATAAACAAATGAACAAGATCCATATTTTGTGCCCACTTTTGAGCTGATGTTAATCTGACATTATACTTTTTAAATCGTAGATCTGGACCCATCAAACGCTGCCGCCCACAACACAACAGTTCTCTGCCCGAAGCATGGCATCAACGGTTCGCTGATCGTCCCTGTACCAGTTGATGTCTCTCCATACTGGGGCCTGCATTCTACTGTGCCAATATACGTGGCGCTGATTGTATTCCCCCTACTCAACTTTAGAAATGTGTCGTTTTTCACCAGATTCAATTCTTTGGGTAAATATCTTGCTTAACCCTGTTAATTGTAGGTTAGGTTGTTCGAAGGTACTCGTATGTGATGGTCGATTAGTTATTATTAGACCTTATACAATTCTTATGAGCAAACCCTCAAGAACCATAGAATCATCTTTTTTCCGTGCATGATGATAATCTTTAATATCTTTTTCAGGCACACTATCAGTATTCTACTTGCTAGTATTTGTGATTGTCAAAGGCTACACATGGGGTATAAACATTAGCACTCTGCCCACTGACGCGAGAGCGTGGAATGACGCGGCAGTGCTCAGTGGCATGTTGGCCTTGTCGTTCTATATCCACAACATCATTATTACTATTATGAGCAATAATGCACGACAAGATAAGAACGTAAGTTTTTAAACGATTTCCAACACCTTTAAGGTAAATAATGATACCTTAAGTTAAATAATGATAGTGATAAAGCATCACTATCATTATTTAACTAGAAAATCTACAAGTTCTGTCTACATAGATTTTATTTATAAACATTTCTTTACTGGTTTTTTTATTGCTCATCTTCTGACTGTTTTCCTTTCATATATTTTTCATTTTTTATTTTTTTTGTTGATAGGCCAGAGATTTGACGATAGCGTTTGTACTGGTGACACTAACATACACTTTAGTTGGAGCTGTTTTCTACGTTTGCTTTCCTCTTGCCAAATCCTGCATTGAAGACGTGAGTTCTTTATTTACCAATCAAATGCTTGACTATCCTTTAATGAGAAGTTCGCAGTAGGAGAGTAAGTTCTAATGACTTTTTGTTTTTCAGAATATATTAAACAACTTTGAAATGCACGATGTCATGACTGCCGTTGCAAGAATACTGCTCCTATTTCAAGTAAGTCACCTAACATTACCGATTATACTAAAGCTTTCGACATTGTTGCTATTGCTAAATAGTACACAAATATTTTATTTGAGCCATCTATATTCAATTTTACATAATATTGCAATTGATTTTACTAAATTAGTGATAGCAATTACACTAAACGCTTCATAAAAACTTTTACTCTTCTAATACTCATTCACGACGGAGTGCCTCAAGGCTTTTTCTAAGTCCATTTCTATTTATGATTTCTCTAAATTCATTCTTTATTATTTTCCAGGTAGTTACAGTGTATCCATTAGTAGCGTTTATGCTTCGCACAGAAGCAGTGCTTCTCTTACCCTTTAAAGATACGAGGCTTCTCACAACCATCATCAACGTTTTGATAGTCACGCTGTGCATATTGGTAGCGTGCTTTTGTCCAAATATCGGAACAATTATCAGGTAAGCGTTATGAGCCTAATCGGATTTATCCACAAGCAAATCGTCCAGAGCTGTCAAGCCGCGGGTTTTCCCATGATGTTTTCCTTTACCATTCGATATCACTGACTTTAGGTAGGTATATACGTAATTTTTATCTCGGAAAATGAACGGGATCCAACGGGACGCGATCGAAATCCCGGGCGGAAGCTAATGAGACATAGAGGTGTTGTAATCATAGAACGTGCTTTATGTCTCAGAGTGATCTGAGACAAAGCACGTTCTATCATATTCTGTATGTTATTTACCAGAGATGACCAGAATCACTAACATTTCTTTCAGATACACTGGAGCAGTGAGCGGCTTAGTCCACGTTTTCGCCCTACCCTCACTTTTACAAATCCGCTCTTTGCAACTGCGAGGAAAGTTAACATTTTGTAAAACTGTGTTCTACGTCGCTATTATTACTTTTGGAGCTGTGAATCTACTAATGCAGTTTTTTATTTATGAATAGAAGTATTTAAATGGAATTTTTATTGAAGTTCCCTTTGAATCCTAGACCCGACAAAAGATCATCTTTTTAGTATTCTGTGCCAATGTGTTATGTAATGCTAACCGACAGGGTAACTTTGTAAGTATCAAGGTTTAAATACTATGTACACAAGTACCAAAAAATTATATTAGATCTTCACCAGAGATTTGCTCGTGGCGTAGCTTGGTCAATCTTCACCGATTATATAAGTTAAGCAACGTTCTTCGTGGTTACTATTTGGATGGGTGGCCGTTAGTAGCAATTACATCTGAGACTTTCCGTGCTTCAGAGGGCACGTTAAACTGTCAGTCCCGGCGCTAACAGGGCCATAAGGAGGCCTAAAAACTCCGTCACAAGAGTTGGCCACTAACTCATACGAGCTTGCTTGTTTACCAGAGGTTCGGTTAAATAGATCAGTGTAGGTATGTAATAAAAAGTTATTGTTAAAGTTATTATACCAAATCTGCTATCATTTTTACAAAAAGCATTAAAAACTAATTAATGTATTAAATAATAAGTTAGGTTAAATTGATTTGACTGTGTTAAAATTTTCTAATTTACTGTCTAGTCAATCTTTAGGATAAATAAGAAATAAGAATGTATGTAACATATTTTATATTTTTTTAACCAATTACGATTGTAAATATGTACCTATCTTTGGACTACTATGTAGTATTATGATTTTTTGTAAAGTATTCTTATTAAACTCTAAATAAAATATTGAGCTATCATAGTTTTTTTTACTTATAAAAACCTTCAAAAATCCGATTACAAAACGCTGGTTTGATTTCCACTAGTTTGTAACATTTGGATACAATTTTTGTTCTAAAAATAACAATCCCATACTAATTAACAAACATAACATTTTAAACTTACAACTAGATGGCAAAACAAGTGAGCACAAAAAACTTTAAAAAAAATACATACACAAAAATAACTAATGAACGCGATTCTTTGAATCGCAGTTAGGCCTTCTGCACACTTGACGGAAATTCCGTTGCCGAACTTCCGCGGGAGTCAATCCGGTACCATACGATCGTCTGCGACAGACGACCGATCTTCCGCGTTGTGTGCCCGCTATTTGTAATTTATATACAATAACATTGTATTGACGTTCCGTCGGGAAAGGTCCGCAACGGAATTTCCGTCAAGTGTGCAGAAGGCCTTATTGTCATTTCCGGAGTAGTGTACGTCTCAGGCTGACAATGATGATGATAGATATTGTATCCGATTCGGTTAGTGCATTTTTGTAAACTAACTTAATTTGACAGCACTAAAAATGTTACCGTCGTTTCGTCACGTTATTTTCTCATAAACTGAAACGACAAGGACGGCTATAATTTCAGAGCTGTCAAATTAGGTTAGTTTATAAAAACGCAACAAGAGAATCGGTACCATTACCTACCTTCGGTCTCCGGTCTACCCCGGTGACCGTAAAAAACGTATATTTACGTGATTACGTGATAACAGTAGGTGCATCGCGTCCCGTATACTCTTGCAGTTTAGATATTTTCAATGATACTTCGATGAGAGGACGCAGCATGTCCTGTGCGTCACCTAGGACGTTGGTAGCTTCGTAAGAGTCTATGTACAGCCTGGAAAGAATGAAAAAATATTGTTGTAGACATTTAACACAGATATACTTATAGTCTTTTTAGTAGTAGTAGAGCTTTTTGTGAGAGCTCATCCGGGTTCAGTACTACCACCGTACCTATTTCTGCCGCCAAGCAGCGATGGTCGCATTGCTGTGTTCCGGTTTGAAGGGTAAGGGCGCCGGTGTAATTACAGGCACATGAGACTTCAACATCTTTACGTCTCAGAGTGATGGACGCAGTGCATTGCCTTACAGGGCACGTCCTCATTGGACTTGCTCTGTGAGGTAATGCATTGTTATAGGCAGAAGTTACTACTTAACATCAGGTGAGCTATCAGTTTGTTCCATTACTTTTACCATAAAAAAAAAAAAAAAAGTCTTATACACAAATTAAGCCATTTTTGTAATCAAGATATTTTAACATTTTTATGATACACAATAAATAACAACCGCACACAACAAACATCTATGTTCATCGCGTAAATATTTGTTCTTGGTAAGGAACGAACCCGCAACCTTAAGGCGCAGATAGCGTTATTACCAACTAGCATCCGCCCGCGATTACGTCCGCGTCCCATTCGTTCTGTTATTTTTTCGGCATAAAAAGTAGCCTATGTGTAGTCCAAGTAACGAACTGTATAATTATATTCTAATCGGACTAGTAGTTGCAGCGTGATTGAAACACAAGTATCCAAACATCTAAACTTACACATTTCAAATAGTAGCAGAATCACTGAGCTGTGAAACCAGTAGACAAAGAGCTGATAAATAGCATATTGTACCTAAATGCTATGTAGCTTAAGTAGTATTTTAACTTGTTTTACAATATTGTGTGGTATAGTACCGACCTGACAGTGGCTCCGGAACTGCCTGTGCCACTGAGTCGCAAGACGATACGAGACCCATCCTCGAAGATTATGCGAAGGCCCTGGAAACAAACACTCTAGATTGACCACTGCAAGAACTGAAGAGATTTCTAGCTGACCAATGAACAGCTAGAAATCTCAATTGTTGGAGACTAGCTGGTGCCTGCGACATCGTCAACGCAGGATGTGTGTATGTACCTACCTGTTACTACTATTTTTATTCAAATGTATACCTATTTGTGACTACTCTAGGAACATTATAAAATGTCGAAAAAATGAATTAAATGAAATAGATGAGAAGTGCAATTTGTTATGCGAAATGTTCTAGGCGTTTCTGAGGAGTTCGCGTCCCGTTGGATCCCGTTTATTTTTCGGTATTAAAGTAGCCTATGTGTTCATCCAAATCCAGATCACGGACAATATATATTCCAAGTTTCATCCAAATAGGATTAGTAGTTTTTGCGTGAAAGAGTAACAAACATACATATATCCATACAAACTTTCGCGTTTATAATATTAGTACGATTAAGTTACCTGCTTCATAGCGACACTCTGATCGATAGGGTCCATGTACGAGAAGTTATCAGCCACCTTGACGATATATGTCTTGTCTCCGCTCGCATGCTTGGAGCCGATGAAGCCGGGTGCTGTTATTGTCTTCTCCAATTCTTGCATCATCTCGTTGCAGGGGTTGCTGGCACATTCCTCGTAATCGTACCTACAATTGTTGTTACAGGGCATTCTTAAAACTTAGACCTTTACATCTATTGAAGATGATTTATACAGCGACAGGAGGCAACCTATGCACTTAACGGGACACGCCTGCAATAAACGAATTTTATTTTATTTATTTATTGTAGTGCCTGGGACAATGTTTAGATGGAGTAGGCTTGTAGCACTTATACCATCCTCTCAGCCTAGTCAGCCATATCCACAGGGAAGACATCGTCAATACGTGCGGAGCTGACTAAGCCAAAGGGTTTCCTCACGATGTTTTCCTTCACCGTTAAGCTCGTGTTAACGTGTTCGTTGGCGATCAAAACTGCTTTATTCACTCAGCACTACATATAGTTACATACTTACTTAGCTCTGTCGGTATAGATATCTAGTAGGTAGGTACACTTACCTAGTAAAGTAATTCCTTCCAAACTTAGCCCAGTGTTCCTTCAGAATATCTTCGACAGATTTACCGCTAGATGCGATGACTGAGAGCCACGCTAAGGCCGCCCACAGCCCGTCCTTTTCTCGCACGTGGTCAGACCCCGTGCCGAAACTCTCTTCCCCACAGAGAGAGAGTCGACCAGCGTCCATTAGGTTGCCAAAGTATTTCCAGCCTGGATACAAGAGTTAAATACTGAATCTGAAATCTGAAATCTGAAAACCAGCGCTGCTCCATGTCATGGTTCATGCATGTGGGGCAGCACATGCTGAGATCAACTTGTTCAACCGCACAAGGGTACTTATAGAACAGGACAGGACTAACTAGCATCATTTTTGTGTTCTTATTTTGTTTTTTGTGTTCTGATACTTATTACCTATTTGCTATACTTTTGTACCTACTTGCGTCCTACCACTTACTCTGTTCTGCTCCTTCCTGTCTGACTTACTTTCATTTCTCTTCTATTGTATCTATGTGTTTGTTTGTACCCAATGGGTTGAATAAATGTTTTCATTTCATTTTAAAAATAAACATTTTATTCAGTAAAATCATATGGATTCGTTCAGGTTTAAGCTCAGTTGTACATACGAGTACCTACATATTGTAGGTAAATGTTATATGCTTGAGTTTTCTATTTGGGTTAGATATCTCAAATACCTATTTCAAGTTTTATCACAAAATAGTCCAGATGCAAAATCATGGTGATTTTACTAACGTAAAAAGAATGACGTAATATTTCTTGACTTGCAAGTATGTAATATGTGCCACAAATGTATCGTTTACTATATTTTTTGCTAGTCATGTATGACGGGTAGTTTTCCAGTTATCTTATTAGAACGATTAAATCTGAAGGTTGATCATTTTAACTAAGGTGAGATTGCAGATTGGATCATCAATAAAATTGGATTAAATTCTATCAGATTTACCTACGAAGGAAACGACCATGAAAATAGATATATGAGTACCTAATACTAAACCTCCCGTTTTAGAACCATTGATAATTTAGAAGGTTCTACAGTTTTTTGTTAGTATGCTTCTATAGCTTGTAGAATGTTCTGGAACCTTCTCGAAGCATCCAGAATATGACGTCACTTACCAGTGAGTACTTCGAAAATTTTATAGATAACTTCCAGAATGTTCTTGAACCTTCTCAACATATCTAGAACTAGGTGGAACTAGGCCCGCGACTTCGTCTGTGCAGGATTAGTAGTTCTAGTGTTTAGAAGTGCAATTTGCTACGCGAAATCTTCTTGGCGTTTCTGAAGAGTTCGCGTCCCGTTGGATCCCGTTGATTTTCCAGGATAAAAAGTAACCTATGTGTTAATCCAGGTCACGGACAATATATATTCCAAGTTTCATCCAAATCGGATCAGTGGTTTTTGCGTGAAAGTGTAACAAACATCCATACATCCTTACAAACTTTCGCGTTTCTAATATTAGTAGGGTAGGAGGTGACGTCACTCACCAGTTGGCACTTCGAACATCTCCTTCCCAGTTGCGGCGGCTACTCTATCAACAGCCGCCGCTGTTGGCATACTTCTTGCATACCCCAACACTCCGGTTCGTTGGAAGTAAGGTATGGCTTGGAGGTTGTTAGCTAAGACAGCCAGGGAATCCGAGGGAGTGACGAAGAAAGCATCGCGTCCGATTATCATGTTGCGGTCGCCTGTGGGGAAAAATACCGTTATGATCGTTGTTAAATGGGGAAAATATGTTATTACTAGCTGTTGCCCGCGGCTTTGCTCGCGTGGTAGGTACTTAGTTATAAAGCGGCCAATAACTATGCTTCTCGTTGACTTTCGCGAGACATTTTTTTTTTCTTTTAGGTACTTACAGCATAACTATGTACTTACCTAGCCTTTACGACAGGTACCAGGTACCATTTCCATCATTGCTTAGTTAGTGCTAGTTAGCGTCAAGCAATATGTCCATAATTATTATTTTTTTGCGAAAATCTTCGCACCGCACTTGTGATACATACCGTCTCCATCAAAAGCAGCACCAAAATCGTAGTCACCCCCCTTCACAGCGTTCACCAGATCAGCTGCATAAGTGAGGTTCGGATCAGGGTGGGCGCCTCCGAAGTCTTCTAACGGGACTGACCGACGAATGGACTTCGGAGAAGCTCCTAGCTCATCGACGAATATGCGTTGGATGTATGGACCGGTTACTGGAAACACAGGAAGCAGTTAGCAAGCTCGTGTGAGTTTTTAGGCCGCCTTAAGGCCTCCGTCGTGGCTTAACGTCGTGGCACGGAAGCGAAGTAGTGGTTGAATTGTGACGTCATCCACGTACACGACACTAAGTATTTTGCTTTCCTGTGACTTTTCAGTGGTGTTTAGGATCAATAGAACAGTCCCAATGAACTACCATCATCATCATCATTGGATGATGAAGGCGTATCAAATTGAAGTCGGTTTTTCCAGTTTTTAAACTTATAAATCTTACTGTAGTAGGGGTGATCATGGATGTCGATGGACCGACCACAATGGATCGTGGGAAGCCAATGGATGGAAAAGTCCAAAAATCGTTTGTTCTGTGATTCCATGCAGGAGCCCTCCAGTGAACTTCTACACCCTGATATGATAATGAAGCAATTAATTCATAACTTGATTGAACAGCAAACTTACCTCCATTCATGCCATCAATAAGGATGTTAAACGACTTCCTCTGCTCAGATCCCTGAATGAGGGCCTTGATCTTGGGGAAGTCGAAGATCTCTTTCATGTACGCTGCGTAATCATTGACCGAGTCAATCACTTCCACAGTAAATGTACGATCTTCCACCTGTAAAAATCTTATTTGAGAGGACTTAAAAAATATATTGCAAATAATTTTTATAACTATTGCAATTTGCAAAACTGTGACGCAATTGCCAATGCCCACCTCCCAGAACGTGAAGGCACAATTTATATTATGTTATGTTCCTAACATAAAACAGTTTTGAATATACTTTCAACCAGATACTGAGGTACTACTTTACGGTTGCCTGGAAGAAATCGCTTTCAGCGATAAGGCCGCCCATTGTACTATACAAAGTTATTTTTAAGATTTGTACGTACCTTTCCCTTGTGTACAATAAAGTATTATCTATCTATCTATCAACCAAGAAATAAGATTAGAGTAGTCTAAATATTATTTAAAATTTTTAAACAATCTGATTTAGAGTATGTGAGGGGTATGTGTGTGACTTTGTAACCAACTCGTAGAGCTCCTTTTACAGCTTATGCTGTAAGAGAATTATCCATTACTATAATGGACACTCAATAATGTTTCCAATCGTAATGGACCATTAGGATAGGAAACATTATTGAGTGTTTTCACAGACAAACCCGTAGCTCAACGCTAGTGGCTAGGTTCCAAGATACTGAGGATAGTTTGAAAAACTTTAGCTTGTACTAATGTGAAGTGCAAAGTATTTTTCTTTTTCTCCTATAAACTTATTAGGACTAGTGTTTTACTACTAGCACACTAGTTAGATCCTAAATGGGACTGCAGGAGCCGATCAGGTCTCACACCTCGGCATCCACAACACCATCGGGGATGCTAAAGCATTGCTGTCATCAACCCAAAGTCCTTCTCCATTACTTTAAGGAGTTGGGCTGGTTGGGGTGAGGTCAGCAGGGGGATACTGCACAATACACCCCAACGCATAACGTCAGTGCAGACCTCATTCCCCCACGATGAATTAGAATTAGAAGGGTTGACATTAGGCTTATCAGGTAGGATACCTTTCTTTTTAAAAGTGGTTGGTAGGTACTTACAGTGAAGTTCTGTACACCAATCTTGTCAATCGCGCAGACTAAATCAGGTACGATTTTGTACTGCTTGATCTCGGTGGTTATCTTGTAAATGTCGTTGGTCGTGTTATCGGGAGCCGGGCCTCCGTTAGAACAGTTGAACTTGATGCCAAAGTCATTGTTGATGCCGCCAGGGTTGTGGGAAGCCGTGAGGACAATACCGCCTGTAGAGTGTATATGCTTTTAAATTTTGGTTGCACACAAAATATTTTTTAATTTTTATGTTGGATGATTTACTTTGGGAGTGTTGTATCTGTAGTGCAGGTACTTCTGTGACCTAATTTAAATAATAAAGCTAAGTTGTGGGTAGATATATTTTACTTCACTTGTTTTGTACATGTCTTTTGCTACAAAGCTCAATAAACTTATTTACGAAAATAAGATGTTTTAATGGACATAACAGGGAGGGTATTGTATGAAATGATCGTAAATATTTATTAATTTTAAAATAGTATGTGTATGTAAAATGACTATGTTCAAAATATTGTAAACTATCATATTTTGGAACAATATGTAATTAGCTTACAGTAAATAATAAAAAATATTTGTAAACTATGGTAACTTCTTAATCTTGGAATAATATTTAACTGGCTACCTAACTTTGTAACAAACTGATTTTAAAAATAATGATGATTGATTTATTATTAAAACAATCTTACCAAGAGTTTTGAATTTCCTGATCAGGCAAGACACAGCAGGTGTAGAAAGAATTCCATTTTGTCCGACAATAAGTTTTGCTACCTAAAATTATTAATTTACAATAAATCGGTGCAGAACAAACAATAATATTGTTCCCTACTGTCAGCCATATACTGATAAACTTTAACCTGGATGTGAAGGGCACTTACCCCGTTAGCAGCTGAGATCTTGATGATTTTGTCAACCACCTCCTTCACCAGATACCGACCGTCACCACCAACCACGAGCATAGAACCAACGATAGCATTTTTATTCGCGTCCAAAATACTCTGGATGAAGTTTTCTGTGTAGTTTTCTTGCAGGAAAACCTTAACTTTTTTACGTAAACCGCTCGTACCCGGCTTTTGGCCGTCGAAAGGATTTGTGCTAACTACGACTACACCAGACATTTTTGTGTATAGAGGAGCTTTCTGGGGAATGGCACAAGTAATCTCCGCGAGCCGTTATTATTTTAGGGTATTTTATCGGCTTTCTTGAGGTCAAAAGTGCGACCGACGAACAATATAATTATAAGTACCCACCCACACCAACATAAAATACAAACTGAGTGCCCGTGTGTGTGTGCTCTGTGCTGCAGCAGCGCCAGTGCTGCCAACTCCTATAAATCTGAGCCGCTAGACTCAATGATAAAAAGACACTAAAACTAATTCCCTAAACAAGGATGGTCACTGGTCAATTTAAACTATTGAGTGCAATGGGCAGTCATATCGCTAAAAGCGACCTTTTCCAGACCAGATTTAGCAGAACAAGAATATGGAATACGTATTAGTAACCCACCGAGGCTTCCATATAGGCTCAATCACTTATGTACTTAAATGGAAAAATCAAAATGAACTATGTTACAAAATATTTTTGCCCTACATTTAGTTTTTAGTGGGAAGGCTTAAAAGTTGCCATTTCTAGCAACAATATTGCTAAGCTGGCTGCACTGTATGCAATCAGCGCAATGTCGACCAAGGTCAGCAATGTCAAAATGGGTGCATATCAAAAATTAAAAGATGTCAATGTCAGTCCAGTCATGTTTGTGTCATTATACATATGGCCGAAAAAAAAAGCCATAAACAAAGAAGTTGAAGTTAGGCCGAAAATTGGAAAATAGAAGAAGGAGAAAGAGAAAGACTATAGCTAGCTAGTTATAAGAAGAGGAAAAAGCAAAGTTGACGGAAAAAGAGAAGGAGGGGAAGGTTGAAACCAAGTTGAAACTAGAAAATATTTTTCTGATCGAAATAGTTTTTCTATGGAGTTGTTGCGTTGAACTTTGAAACGTGTTCGGTGTTTGAAACAAAATAACATACGTATAGGTATGTATCTATAATGTTGAAGTTCGACTTAGATAAATAAGGGTATGTAATAAATATTTCTATGTTTCCTATGGCAAAATTGTTCCTCCGAGTAGTTCCGAGAACAAAATCCACGGGGTTTTCTATGGGATGGCTAGTGGCTATTTAGCATAATAATATCACATTACTACAGAGCAATAACGCGAACGAGCGTCCCTTACCTATACCTACCTACATACTTACTTTCACCTATGCCTACCAAAGCCTTCACTTTCACCCAACTTTCACCACGCTCTGGCTGGGCAAGCAAGGCAGTATTACTCTAACGGCCTGCTTGCTGCAGATACATATTGCTAGATTTTGTCAAGTAGGTAGATAGGTACCAGGTAGTGCCGCGAAAGTAATTATTAGCTACCTCCTTGTGTCTGTGCCTAGGCTACTAATCCATTGTACTTTGCGTCGGAGCATAATGCCTGAATAACTTTGTTTAAATTAGCATAACTGAATGCATGTGTGCTGTAATGTGTGCGTTGGAGAACGATTCAAAACATATTCATCAGGTGAGTGCTCAAGTCTTGCAAAAACTTCAAAAATAGACACTGCTATCATATGCTATCTATCTTTAATCCATTATATGACAGAGTCTGCTCGTCTATAAACTAATAAATCAAATAAATAAATAATTTAGTTCACCTTTGATCTACCTACTCTTTGTTATTTCAGAATAAAACCTGCAAGATATTAAGAGGCATGGCACTGAATAGCATTAAACATGTCTTCCTTATCATCCGAACCATCTTTGACACCATAATAGACTTTATATTCTCATTAGTATGGGAAGGGTCTCATGCGGAGATACCTCCGCTGACCAAAAGGCATTCCATCCTGGCTCTGAGTGCTGTGGAGCTCGCAGCCAGGATAAGGCGAGGTGAACTTAAGTCTAAAGAGCTGGTGTCGACGTGTATTGAACGAATTAAGGCTGTGAGTATAATTCTTAATAATAATAATAAATATTCTTGGACATACACAACACCCTCTAGTCCCAAACTAAGCAAAGCTTGTACTATGGTCACTACATTCCTGACAGAATACTTATATACATTTTTTTCTTGTAAATACATATGATACATAGTAACACCCAGACACAGAACAAACGTCTATGTTTACACAAATGTTTGTTCTCCGTGGGAATCGAACCCACAACACACAGCATGGAAGGCAGAGCTACTACGGACTGAGCCATGACGCCTGTCCTGAGTTTTGATTTGTGTGTTTTAGAAACTGTATAAAACCATGACAGTAATTAGTGTATAAATAATTATTGTCGGATGATAGCTAATCTGTGTTATTAATGAGCAACAGATAAGAATTAATTGCGGCTATGTAAAGAAAGGGGTATCTGTAGGTAGTACAGATACCTACCGTCATGATTTAATAGCGCTCCGGGAAAGTAGTGGGTAGGGGGCAGATACCTAAAATTAGACTTCTGCACATCAAGGTAAGTGCTACATTTACATACATAGATATACACAGATACGGTTTAATAGGACTAATAGATATTTAGGCCATACTATACAGGTGCATAGTAGGTACTAACTAAATATCTGTACTCCAGGTGAATCCTATCCTGAATGCTGTAACGGATGAGAGATACCACACCGCACTCTCAGAAGCTGATGCAGTTGACGAACTCATCTCTAAACGGACATCTGATGACATTTTCAAGGATAAACCATTTTTAGGTAGGTTTAAGTATGTATAGGGGGTTTAAATTAAATAAAAAAGTAAATAGGGTCATGAAAGGGTCACAACTGTATTCCCAGACGCGGAGGGCTGGGCAATCTGGGCATCCTCTCAGACCTTTAGATACCCCGTGGGAGTTTAAGGGGGTGTAGCCACAGGCACATTTATTTTTGTGCCTATATGCATATGCCTGTACGTACACGCTCTACTACGAGAATCTATGTGAATTTTTGATGTTTAAACGATAGTATTGTTTTTCCAGGCGTCCCATTTACAGCTAAAGAGAGCCATGCAGTGCTGGGCATGCTGCATACGCTCGGCATCAGCGCGCGTAAGGATACGAAGGCAGGCGACGACGCGGAATGCGTCAGATTGATGCGGGCCGCAGGCGCTATACCTGTGGCAGTTACTAATGTACCGGAGATTAACAAATGGTGAGTAGATTACCTCCGAATTCATAGTTCTAGTAGCTGAACGAGGGAATTATTAGTGGTCGTGTTTGGTGTACAGATCTGTCGCAATGAGACCTACGTTCAACTATGTGGACGTCCTTCAGCGGATATGATAAAGAGTACTCCATTTGCTTTGCTGTGTTTCACAGGGAATAATATAAAGGACAACGTAAATGAATTATATTTATGTTGCAGGCAAGAATCCCGCAACATGGTTTTTGGTCAGACAAACAATCCGTACCACACGGGGCGCACTACCGGGGGCTCCAGCGGCGGGGAGGCAGCATTAGCGGCGGCCATGGCATCTCCTATCTCACTCTGTATGTATGTTTTATATCTACCTGGTTTGTGTGAAAGAAGAGAGCCTCTACTTAGTTCAAACTCAGGCGTCCTGTCTTATTTTGTTTGTAGTTTGTATGCAATAGAAATAATTTATAAAGTTTAAAAACTAGGAAAACCGACTTCGATTTGATTACCTTCTAGCTTCATCATCAGATAATGATGATGGCAGTTCATTGGTATTTTTTTATGACCAAAAACACCATTGAAAAGTCATATTTTTTCCAGTTATGTTGATAGACAAATCAAACTACTGATTTTTTATACGAATTCAGTAGTTTGCCATGGCTTTGAGTTCTGGAAAAAATCAGTACTCTCACTATAAAATATAATGTTCAACAGGTTCAGACATCGGCGGCTCGACTCGTATGCCAGCGTTCTACTGCGGACTCTTTGCTCACAATCCCACTGCTGGACACACCAGCTTAAAAGGTACTTCTACGTCTGAACAACCCTGTACATAATAATACATAAACACAGAAGAACATAGATGTTTACCACCACAAATGTTTCTTCTCTGTGGGGATCAAACCCACAACACACAGTTCAGAAGGCAGTTATATCAACTGAGCTGTGACGCCTGTCGAAACCATGATAAATACTAAAATACTTATCACCAGGTTCAGCTCTACGTTCCGGCAAAGACGCAACAATGGCGTCGATAGGTTTCGCAGCCAAACACTGCGAGGACCTTGCGCCTCTCACCAAGATAGTGGCCGGAGACATGGCTCCGCTGTTAGATCTTGACGGTGAAGTGGATCTCAAGGTTAGTGTTGCAGAGTATGTCTTATTTCATCATTTAGTTGTATAGTCATTTATAATTTAAAAACTTGAAAAAGTGAGTCCAATTTGATACCACCTCTTGTGTTTCAGAAAATAAAGTATTACTACGTGGAAACAGCACAAGATCTTCGCGTCAGTCCCATTTGCAAAGACCTGAGGGATGCTATGAAGAAGTAAGTATTACGTATTCTTTTCGCAGTTCACTGCCACACAGGGCACGTCCACAGTGGCCGTGCTCAATGAGGCAATGCATTGTTATAAGCAGAGGTTACGAACATCAGGTGGGCCATCTGCTTGTCTGATATTGGTCATATTATACTTGTTCCATAAATAGTCTTTTTCTATTTTCAGAGTCATAAATCATCTAACAAAAGAGGCCACATCGACTGACTTGGCGCCTGAGAGTTACTACCATGGAGGTTTCGACTTCATGTATAGTTTGTGGCGACATGCCATGACCAAGGAGGCCGATGTCTTTGCGAAGCTGATCACCAATAATAGTGGAGAAGCTAGCGGAATTTTAGAGTTGGGTAAAAAGGTTAGTATAAAGCACAGTCCTACTGAGACTTCAACATACAGTTTATAACTTTTGTACATTGTGAATAAACTTACAATCATAGTGACGACAATAAACCAACAAGTCTTTACTCTTCACATATATTTACTTCCAGCTGATCGGTCAATCGGAGTACACATTAGCAGGCATCTTCAAGCTGCTCGACGATCAGGTACTTCCAGCTGTCAATAAAGAGTGGGCGGAAACACTTACTAAGGAACTGAATGAAGACTTACTGGTTAGTTTTACATGTTTCAAAAACAAAAAAGTATTTTTTGTTAAAATATAAAAAAAATCTTTTTGTACCAGTGTATGTGATCTCTATCAATGAAAATGTTTGTTACAGAGCAAGTTGGGTGATAACGGCGTGTTAATATTCCCAAGCGCGCCCTATCCTGCACCCTACCACTACTCTGCCTTCCTGAGGCCGTTCAACTTTGCGTATTGGGGCATTCTCAACGTGCTCAAACTACCAGCAACACAGGTATACGGTCTAAACTACTTATTATTTGTTGGAATAACGCTATCCGTTATATTAAACTTGTCAAATACATTAAAGACAATATTTGAATCTCAAAATGTGCTAGCAAGTTTTTTTGCTTTGCAAATGTTGTATTCTGTTCTCCAGGTACCGCTAGGCCTGACCAAGAATGGCCTACCGCTCGGCTTGCAAGTGGTAAGTGGTCCTAGGAAGGATAAACTGAGTCTTGCCGTCGCACAACACCTTGCCACCACCTTCGGAGGGTTCGTACCACCTTGCCGGATCGATACTTGAATTATGTCATAGAAACGGTTGTAAATTCAGCTATTTTGGAATTTACAGGTGTCAAAATACAAACTGAATTTGCAAGTACATATTTAAATTGTAGGTCTAATTATAGACGTCTTAGTATTTTATATAGTTACTTGATAGTGATTGACTGATTGAGTGTATGACGCGGGGCTGCGTTTACAGAAATGGGTTGGGTGGTTTTCTAAAAATGCATACAAAAGCTATTAGGTACTTTAGATAACTTTGAATAGTTCGATATGTATTCCAAGTGCATTGAATATGTATTTTTTTGTCTAAAGGTGTAAGAAACGAATAAAGGAGCTTATGGCTCAAGTTTGTCGGTCCCTCGTGTACGAAGTTTTAGGCATTTACTTAATCGATAGTAGAAATGTTATTAAACTCGCAAAGTTGAAAGACTGAAATGTATTTAATCATGTAAACATGCTTTTTACTTAAAATATTTGTGTTGTAGGTATATCTATGACAATAATCATAAGGTGAAGGTATTTCCAGTATGACTGTCGTATATTTTTTTTATAATATCTACTGGGAAAATTATTAAATAGTTTTATTCTTTTACCTGTCCCTTTTAAAAAAAATTATGATATTCTAGTTTTTTAATTGACTATCCCTTCGTCATGTCTCTTGAGCAAATCGGAAAATAACCCTCTGCGGGCCTAAGATGCGCACGCGAGGCGCTTTTTGTCGACAACATTACCACAGATAATGTAAAAGTTCAAAAACTAGTGCAAAATGCTTACATTTTGACAGAACGACATGACAAAATATCTCGCGTGCGCATCTTAGGCCCGCTGGTAGACAAAATGACAATAATCAAAATATAAAAAAATAAGTTTATTACTAAAAAGTATACAGTAAGTGTAATAGGTTAAATCTTAGTAACTAATTCCACCATCACATTAATAAGCGAGTATCAAAATTATCCAACATTGCTGTTTTCAACCATAAAATTACACTGCAATCTAACTGCTAATTCGAGACTACGCAGCTCAATTGATATTTTGCTCTGCTTATTGCGGTGCAGACTGTTAGTTCAAATATTGATGTAATGCCTTAGATGGTAGTCTTACTTATCGAAGGATGGAGCCGAAAAAAAGCTACCCTGATTACCTCTGCTTACTCTTGTATTACCTCAAAAAGCACACTCACCAAACGTTGACGCGACTTTTATTTGCAGCTAGATTACAGAAAATACAGCATACCTACATAAACTCACAGTTAACCACTATTCCACAAGAAATTACTTACTAATACAGTCAAATGTCCATTTCTTTTCACCATTAGAACCCTAATCTTTGATTTTGCAAGCCATCACGGCCCCTCCAAACTCCTTTTCTAAATACTTGGCGACGGATAAGCAGAGAGCATCTTTGTATGGAGCCGCCAGGACTTGGATTCCTATGGGAAGACCATCGCTGTTCTTACCTAGAGGCACCTGCAAGTCAGAATGAATAGTTTTATACAAGGGATGGGTTGGGGACGAAATATGTAGGACTTTGGTTTAGTGGTAGCTTGTAGTAGAATCCTTGCCTTCCAATACTAAAGTAGTGGGTTTAGATCCCGTCGTGCATCTATGGACTACTAGCTGACCCGACAGACGTTGTCCTGTCATCGGTTCAGTAGTTTTGGCGTGAAAGCGAGACAGACAGAGTTACTTTCGCATGTATAATATTAGTAAGGATTCGGTTATAAGCGCTATGAAAAGGCCGACTAGGCTGAGAAAATAAAATAAAAAAGTATAAGCCATTATTCAAGTAAAACATGTCTAGGGCATATTTATGGGACATATTTGATGCTGCATAAACAAATAAATCACAAAAAAAAACTTTTCTTTGGTTACCTGAACAGCTGGACATTTGAGTGCATTAACGATGGCGAAGTACGAGAAGTTGTAAGGTCGCAGGAGGCAGGAATAGTGGTAGGGCGCTGCGTGTGGGGCACTCGGGAATAACAGCACTCCGTTGTCTCCTAGCTTACTCTGGAATACACAAAACATGATAAATATTTCAAATCTAAGTTAAAAACCAAGCAAGTTGTCACACTCTAAAGGGTAGAACGCGACCACCGCCGCGGGCGACGGCTAGTTATAGATAAACACAAGAGTTCATTATTCTTATATGTGAAGTACAATAGGCGGCCTTATCGCTATCTCTTCCAGGCTCTATTTAGGGGTTTAGTTTACCTAATTAAAATCGCTTCTCAATCTTAGCGGTGGTTAAATAGAAAAACGATTCTAAGATCATTGAATCTTGATTCTTGAAGCATTGGGGTTATCGATTCTAGTGGGTAACTCACAAATAGATCATCCTTCATCTCCTTGGTGATCTGTTCAGCCCAGGCTGGCTCCGGCAGAGGAAGCTTCAGCTCGCACAGACGAAGCACGCTGAAGAAGCAATGCTTGCTTTGTCCTATCACCTGGAATAATAAACGGCATAGGTATAGGTAAATAACTGTAGAAAATTATAAGTCGTTCTTTTAAAAAAAAAGTATTTTTGGTCATTTCACACAACGTCCTCTAGTTCCAAACAAAGCAAGGCAAGGGAACTAGATTGCTGATAGAATACTTATTTCCTTTTTTTGTATATACGTACTTATTATACACACCCAGCCAGACACAAAAGAAACATCTAGGTTTACCACACACATTAATTTGTGGGGATCGAACCCACGACCCACAGAATAGAAGCCAGAGCTATTACCGACTGATCTATGACGCCTGTCTTTTTTACCAAGCGTACCTTTTTAATAAACTCCACAACACAGTTCGCTTCTCCGTTGAAGTTAGTGAAGAGCTCGGCATAATTGTCAATTTCCTTCGACATCCAGTAGTTCCAGAGACGATACATGTAGTTGTAGCCGTCGTGGTAGTACGGCTTTGGTGCCATATCACTTGAGTTGGACGCCTTAGTCAGTTTGTGGACAACCCTGGAAGGGAAATGGAATTTTATTACATTTGGTACCAACCGGTACCTGTGCGATTACGTGGATGCAGTGCATTGTCTCACAGGACATGTCCTCAAGGGAATTGTTCTGTGAAGAATGCAATGTCATGGGCAGAGATAATTGCTTAAAATCAGGTGTGCCATGGGCTTATTTATTCGATAATAAACTTGTATTAAAAAATGTTACAAGATCGGTGTGGGTTTTTATGTGCTTACTTTTTCATCGCAGTTCTCAATTCAGGTCTCACAGAACTGACCATGTAGTCCAAAGACGACTCCATATAGTAAACGTTGATATCCTGAAATCATAAAAGCATTTTAATTTGATATTCGACGGCGAGTGTTACTACAAAAAAGTTATTTGGAGCCTGTAAATGTGCCCGATCGTTAAAAATTGTGCCTCTAACAGTTTTCAGTTATTTTTGCTAGAGTAACATTTTTCTTAGGCCGATTTTTTTTTTCATTTAAAAAATTAATATAACCTTCGCTCACAACAAACCTTGATATTGATATCCCTTTCTATCTTGGATGAGAACTCGTCAGATATAGAGATAGCTTTAGCCAAGGGTGCCAGATCCTCAACGTGTTTGGAGATGAAGCCAAGGGCGAACATACTCTCAGTTTCTTCTGTGCGAAAAAATACTCCTGAAAATAAGTTTTTATTTTAGGTTTGTTTTAGGCCCGAATCGGTTACAGCACTTTTCTCATACATAGGTATAGGTAGTACATAATAAATAGTGTCAAGCGAAAGTACCTACCCACAGGCATAATAATATCATTATGCATTGTACCATTTGTGCCTAATAACTAGGTATACTTGCAAACACGCTTGAAAATTATAGTGATAGGGTTTTCCTCACAGACAAGTGACTAATAGGTTCTTTGTTTTGCGCTAGGTACATGTAAATTGTAGGTTCGATCTCCACAGAGGACAAATATTTTTTGTATGATGAACGAAAATAATATTATTCTTGATCATAGTTTCTCCCTACGCGTTTCTAATCAACAAACTAATTATCTTCTTCTAAATATATAAAACTCTTTTGAAGCTGACTTAGAATCAACGCACAGCCTAAGCTATAAGTCCTAGAGGTATAAAATTTGGAGGGTGGTATCCTTACATAGTGTAAGTACATAGCGAATTTTGAAAAGACGCATCCTAAAGAGTAGGACGCGAGCAACGCCGCGGGCGACGGCTAGTTTAAAATATTTGCATAACTAAGAACTGACGAAGATGCCTACCTAACTAAGGAAATCCGCGGCTTAGTCAGCTCCGCACGTATTGACTATTGACCTTGTATTTCCTGTGGATTTGGCTGACTAGGCTAAGAGGTTGGTATAGGTGCTGGGCAAGCCTACTCCATCTAAACATTGTCCCAGGCACTACAGTGTCCCGTTGGGTGTAGGCATAGGTTGGCTCCTGACGCTGTATAAATCATCTTCAATAGATGACAGAGGCCTAAGATAAGATGAGAGGACCTAATTTGGAAAAACCTAATTTACTTAGCTCGGACATGTTCGATGATGTCACTGAAGATATATTGACATGCTCCTTCTCATTAGTGCACTAGATCGATGTAGTTAGCCGAGCCGATCGACCTTCCTAATCACTGTTCCTAATCACTTTAGTTTGAGCTAAACCACTTCAAAAATCAAGTTTAGTTTTACACCAATATGTAGGTACCTAGGTATTGTAGGCTCAGACTATTGCTATGTAGGT
This sequence comes from Eulithis prunata, assembly GCA_918843925.1. NCBI lineage: Eukaryota > Metazoa > Arthropoda > Insecta > Lepidoptera > Geometridae > Eulithis > Eulithis prunata. Next base: position 7,938,544 of record OU974021.1, read on the forward strand.
ACCTAGATCTTCCATGTCACCTATATAAATGTGAAGTTTTTCCTGATGACTGCACTATTGTTTTTAGTTTTCTAGTGAAGATATCTAGCATAAGCCATGGGTGAGTATTTATTCCTTATGTGATACATACTTCTTTTAATAATTACCTACCTATACCACCGTATACTTACTGGGTTTTTATCAGTTTTTATAAGTATAGAAAGTTTATTTTGTTATGTTGAAGTTGAAGTACCTACGAGTGAAGGAAGCGTAGGTACGCTAACTTCGTTCTCAGTAGGAGTCCATCACGCATAGACTGTGTTTTTTTTTTTCAGGATCTTTAACAAGATTCGTAGCATGGATGATTTTGGTTGTATGTTTTTGCATCCAATACAGTAATGGTAAGCACACTACAATTTACTTAATTTAATTGTTCCTAGAACCTATTTGTTCCGTATCTTCCGTCCTATATTATTTACAGGTGAACGATGCCCGCCGCCATCTTGGATAAAGCCGACGCGGATCTGCATATCAGACAAGGAGTGCTATCCAGGCCTCTGCTGTCCCAACTACCAGGGCAGGAAATCCTGTGCCCTGCCTCAAACTGGCCATGGACCTTCTAAGACAGGTAAGTAGGTATAAGAGCATCTATTATTCCTGATAAAATGTATTATAAAAGTAATATGTATCATTTAAATTATAAAAGTTCTTATTGTAGGTAGACGAATCGAGATATCGGGATACGAGTGGGATTTTTCAGCATTTTCCTTTATTGTTATTAATTTGGTCACAGGCGATCTCTCAGCAGTAAACTGCGACGGAGTGAAGTGCAGGCCATACGAGGTCTGCAAGCCTGACCCCATCACAAAACGCCGACGTTGTGTACGAGCTTAGATAAGATGACTAAATCAGCCTTACCTTTGTCTATTACACCACCTAACCCTTTTAAGAAAATAACGAAATCTGCCCAGCGAACATCGAAGCCAATACGAAAATAACCCTGCTATTTATCTGGAGGTCTTTGGAAAGATAGGTACCTAATGAATAAACAAATCCATAAATAAACTAACTAAGAATGTCATGATGAAATAAAGAATTTATAAGTGTATTAAAAACGCTGCCTACATTTCCTATCTGGCATTTTACATAGGTAACTGCAAAAAAATTACCATGGACTCTATACCGAGATACTACTACCTACCTACCAGATTTTGTGCTAGTGTACCCTAACCTAGACAGTCGTATTGTGAGCTCCATATTTTTCTGTGTCAAGTAGGTAGTTAAGTAGGTAGGTACGTACCTACTGGTTTATTACTAAACTGTGACACTGTGCCTACTGCCTACGTACCATTACGTATATTCGAAACAAGTGAAGGGCAGATCGACTTATGAGTTGCGCAAGTGGTCTGAACGAAACCTTCGCCTTTTGAGTTCAATTTGTATTTCCTTGACCCGTGACGCCCTATGACACTTTTTGACAAGTTTTTTAATAAAATATATTTTAGGTTAGGTTACTCTAGGTATATTAGATGAGCCTACCAAAAAAATAATCACCTAGGTACCTAGTGTACCTACCCACCTACCTCTATCTACTTGGCGCCTCCAATCATAATTTCTCATCTAATGTTGCTAGTTTTCATTCATTGTTTTTAAAATAATATTTAACGTTCAAACTTTTGTTTGACACTATACAGGGTGTTACCAGACCACTTCCGAAAACTTGGAGGTTCCAATCAGACCATGATACTGAAAACATTAAGCGAAAAAAATCGCGAAGAAAAAAATTGACTTGACTATCTCTTTTTAATTTTTTTTCTAGTTACATACACACAGTACAACATAATAAGACATATCTACCTAATTATCTCATTTAAAAAAGCAAAAAAACAAATAAAATAAATAAAGCAGCAATGTACACGCAGCACGCAAATTACGTCTACTACAGCATGAACAGCTGAGAGTTCATCGCGGGTCATTCAAGTACGCGACGTGCGAGCGACCTACGTTAGTAGGCACTTACGACACAGAATAAATAATAGATCTACGCCTCGACCTTACCTACGTGAATGCGTACATTGCGGGCTGGCGAAATAAATACAAATCTTTAAACATTGTTTTCTCCGGCTATAATTATTTTTCAGGATAACTGATTTTTTTTTGGTTGGGTTTTGGTGTGCTGTAGCTCCCCTTTTCGTTTTCGGAAGTGGTCTGGTAACACCCTGTATAATGCGACTCTCGGTAACCTCTTAAGGTAGGTACCTACCTACTTACAATAATGTTGAGACTTACCTTTCATACTGTTAGTGCCAGGAGTGGGATGGTAGCCGAACATTCCGCAGTAAAATGCTGGCATTCTGGTTGATCCTCCGATATCTGAACCTGTGGATCGAAAAACATTTTTCTTATGCAAAACGTTTACAAAAGAAATTTAAAACTGCTTGGTGTAAACCGGGAACTAAAGGCAGAACTAAATTCTTTCTTTGGTGCCTGATTTACACTTTTACCACCTACTGCCCCTAAAAGGACGAGACAGTGCATGAAAACGCGGCTCCGCTACTGTAAATTTTTTACCGCGCAATAAACTCGCTCGCAACGCAGCAAGGGACAGAGTCTTTTCTACTAAAGTGTAAACAAAACAAGTGCTAAACAGTGCCAGTAGCTAATACAGGGTTATTTGCCCCTTGCTAATATTATCGCGTCAATACAGGGTGTTGGAAGTTGCGTGTGCTCGATAAAAGTAGTCAGAGCGAATATTACGACTTCTGTTTAGCGGAATAGGTCCGCTGTGACGTGGGAGTTGTTGGTTCAATAAAACCCAAATGTTGCATACAATTATTATGTGCGTTTAGGTTTTGGTTATTATATGTGTCGTAGTCTCGTAGGTAGTTGATAGAGATCCCTTGTAGTAAGTTCTGTTTATGAATTTACTGTTGTTTTTGACTAATTGTTTTGATTGTGTCTGTAAAATACTCCAGAAATAGTTCAGGGATAATTTTGTTTAGAGGACTTAGGTATGGTTTCCTTATTGACCGGACAAATAAACAGGTAAAGTAAACTAAGTAATTTGTAGAAGCTCTACGATTTATAGATGCATTCTATTATACCTACTAACTAGGCTGCTACTACTACGTAAATGGCCACTGTACGTCTATTATGACATGTATGAATATACTTTCATCGCATGCGAATATATCATTATCAGCAGACGACAACGTTGTGATTTTGCTTACTAAAACCGAACTACCTAGTATCTTCTACCTAGTCGGAATCCAAGAAAACTTTACTTACCTATAGTATGATAATAATAGGTACCTAACTAGGTAGGTGCTGATTATTTTTGTTTGACATTGAAAACACAATTACCTATCAAACGCAGATAAGTAATTAAATAATACCTACCTATTTATATCGCGAAAATATTCTGCCTTATAGCTACGAGTAGGTACATTACTGGTAAGATCATCTTACACAAACTAATAGGTGTTGCGTAAGAGGCAGACAATGCAGCCTCAGCGCCGCTGGAGCCTCCAGGGGTCCTCCCGGTGTGGTGCGGGTTTTTTGTCATGCCGTACACGTTGTTGATGGTCTCTTGCCTGAAAGAAGAACACGCTCAGTCTTTGGCAAAGTTCTAACGTGTATGTTATGTTGTCGTGCAAGATTACAATAACTTGGTGTAGTGACCAGGATAGTGTGATGAACATACCTAATATGTATAATTGGAACCTTTCTACAAATCTCATATGGTGACTAAGTGCCCTTCAAAAACCGGCTGTTTTTATCTGTTTTCGTCTCAGTGGGTTTCGTCTCTCTCGAGAGAGTTGTGCGTGTATGTGTATCCTTACCAGATAAGCAGTTCTGGAAGGTTTGAAGAAGCAATAGGGATAGCGCCAGCCTCCTTCAGCATAACGATAGCTTTGCTGTCCTCAGCGGCTACCTCCTTGCGTCGAGCCCAGAGGCCCATGGTGAGGGGCATACCTTTGATTGCTTGACTTTCCTTAGTTGTGAATGGAACGCCTGGCAAAGACAAAACATTCTTAAAAACGCTAGCAGTCACATGTTTTTCTAGAAACAAGTGCCCTGCAGTTTTACAATCTTAAGAAGTAATTTTAAATCACTGTCGAAGTTCAAAAAGCATCGTCTGGAGTCAAATTGTATCATTCGTGTTGCATCGTACTTCCATCCACTGTTTTGTAAATTTTATCAGACGCAGGTTATTACAATGACATTACACTGATTACACCATACAGCAATTTAGCGTGGTTTCGGTAGTTATGTTATGAGTTCGTTTTAGGCTATTTTTGTTGCGTGGAAGTGGAAGTGGGTGGTGGAAAGATTGGCACAAAAAATAAATTGCCTATTGCGCGTTGATATCCAAAAACCTACTTGTATCATGGATACATTCGTCCATGCTCGTATCAACCTAAGCTAGACACAGTAGCTATGTACCTAGATTGTATAGTTATATTATGTGATATTGTGCCTATGATATCATGGAACGACGAGCCTTGGCCGGCTATTGCAAAATGACAATTAGGATAATAAGTTAATTGCATTTTATTGCAATACTACTGCATCATTTCCATAAGAATGTTGTCCGAACCACAAGCCTCCTGTAATTCGCGGACAAGAAACTATATATTTACCAAGGAACGGCTTCTTTCGCCATTCTTCTTCAGAAAGTCCTCCAGCAATGAGGGCATCCACCTTCTTTGCCTCGGTCAGCGCTGCTTCGTACCGGTCTGCGGCTACGGCGTTGATGATGTGGTTAACCTAAGATTTCACAGCTTTTATAAAAAACTAGCCGTCTCCCGCGCCGTTGCTCGCGTTACAGTGTGACTTTTCAAAATTCCTTTCTTAGTGCACCCCTACACTATATAAGGATACTACCCTCCAAATTTCATACCTCTAGGACTTATAGTTTAGGCTGTGCGTTGATTCTCTGTCAGCTTCAAAAGAGTTTTATATACAGGGTGTTACCAGACCACTTCCGAAAACGAAAGGGGGAGCTACAGCACACCAAAACCCAACCAAAAAAAAATCAGTTATCCTGAAAAATAATTATAACCGGCGAAAACAATGTTTAAAGATTTGTATTTATTTCGCCAGCCCGCAATGTACGCATTCACGTAGGTAAGGTCGAGGCGTAGTACTATTATTTATTCTGTGTCTTAAGTGCCTACTAACGTAGGTAGGTACTAACGTAGGTCGCTCGCACGTCGCGTACTTGAATGACCCGCGATGAACTCTCAGCTGTTCATGCTGTAGTAGACGTAATCTGCGTGCTGCGTGTACATTGCTGCTTTATTTATTTTATTTGTTTTTTTGCTTTTTTAAATGAGATAATTAGGTAGATATGTCTTATTATGTTGTACTGTGTGTATGTAACTAAAAAAAAAATTAAAAAGAGATAGTCAAGTCAATTTTTTTTTTCGCGATTTTTTTCGCTTAATGCTTTCAGTATCATGGTCTGATTGGAACCTCCAAGTTTTCGGAAGTGGTCTGGTAACACCCTGTATATTGATGATGATGATGATGATGATGATTGATGATTGATGATCTGGTCATGCTAAAGGAAGTTATATTCCTCTATCAATTGAACCTCGGAAGATACTACGGAGCGGTGCCTGTGCTGTAACTTAGTTGGCTATGGCTACTCCACTATTGCTTGTTTGAGTTAGTGGCCAGCTCTGGTGATGGAGTTTTTGGACTGCTTTAAGGCCTCTGTCGTGGCTTAACGACTGCTAGAGCCGGGACCGTTGCGCTCAGACGTAAATGCCACTAACGGTCACCCATGCAAATAGCATCCCTGAAAATCTGATACGTCAGCTTACCTCTTTCATTCGTTCAATCAGAGCGCGCACCAAGTCCTCAGACTTTAACTCCTTATTCTTTATCTTCTTTGCGAGGGAAACAGCACTCTCCGTCAACATAATGTGCTTCTTACTCAAATCTGGGATGGGGATAACTCTTTTACTCTTGTCCCAGTATAGTCCGAAGAAGAAGTCTATGATGTGGTCCAGGATAATCCGGGCGTAGAGTAGAAAGTTTGTTATCTTTTCACCCATCGTGACTAGGTACCTATTGCTATCTGAAAAGAAAATGGAGGCCTGTAAGCTGATTTACTGCTCAAGCACAGATGCGGACACGAGCATAGATTTTTGTATTAAATCTATGCTTGAATAACGATTTCTTTATACGCCTTTAGATTTGTATATATTTGTACCTAGGTCTGTCCGTAAAACAAAGCCAAAAACTTCACTACATACGTACAGTTCATAACGCATTTGTTTGTTTCGTGAAGCATAACTTTACATAAGTGGTTCAGTGACCGAGAAATGCTGGCTCATTCCGTTTTATTGCAAAACCTATAGGTGCATGACCGGGTCCATTACCTAAAGTGCAACATGTTTGGCAGGTGCGTGTAGTGTAGACATAGTAAGTAGGTAAGTGCCTAGGCAAATTATTATGAAACTTGTCGGATGAAATGACTTTTAAGCTATAGTTTGATAATGTGAGAAAGCTTAACCAACAGCCTCAACATAATGGCCAAGGTTTTTTGCAGGACAACCGTTTAGCCCGTTGTTGGCTCACGGGAAGACTGAAAAAGGACGTGATGAACGAGGAAGTATCAAGGTGAGAACTTACTCATCACAGGACGAGACATGCACATCTTCTTTTTTGCGTGTAAACAATCAAGGTGACGTGTGCAACAATATTTGTCAAACACTAGATTGAGGCCATTGGAAGGAGATCTAGCCTACCTAGGCTAGGTGTAACTAGTGGGTACCTAGGTAGTTGAAATATTTACTTAAGTGTTAAGTAAGATAAAAGTGTTTTCAACACACTTGCTCATAAAGTGGCTCTATGGTCACCGCAATTAGGCACATAATGACACCCATAATCAAACGGTGACTTTTTCATTGCTATAACTCACTTGTGAGTTATAGCAATGAAAAAGTCACCGTTTTGATTTTTTCAAAGATTTTTTTTTAAAATCTTATTGGTTGAGTAGCTTTGTTACTAAAAAAGTTTTTATTCAAAAAAAAGATCGTGTTCAATAGAACAAATAAATGAATGTTCCTATTGCTTGCTCATTTCATGCAACTTCTTATTTAAATAGATAATTTTGACTCGTACGTGTTTAATAAATAAAACTTTCACTCAAATATAACTTTTGTTTTCTCTGTAATAAAAGAAAACTTTAAATTCCCCATTTTTACGTGGCAGAATAGGCGCAAACCCTAAGCGCGGAAAATAAATAAAAAAAAAACCTCATCCCTTTAGTCTGTGGCCGATCGCAATGCGCGCGCATAGGAAAACTGATTATTTTTTCCAGCCATAGCGAAACATTTTTCACAACGCGTTTTCACTGTTGAAATTATAGTTATTTTATTCACAAGTGTGTTGAAAAACGTCGTATGATACACGTGTGTATTGATGATTACCGTCCTCGGCTCTCTTAAGACCCTCGCCTACGGCTCGGGTCTCAATGGCACCTCGGCGGTAATCACCAATGTACCACACTAGTACCATAATGTACTATTACCTACTCATTAAAATACTTAGATATTAATTTGCATTGTAAGTTAGAGAAATAACTTTATAGAGCGGTTGACATTGACGAAATTCAAAGTAGACATAGGGGTTTGGTAAGTTCGCACAAATTACAATAATAGGTACTATAATATTATTATGTTTCCATCGATTCGGACATAGGTAGGTAAGTACAACTACTGTGTGTATTTCATTATAGATCAATAGGTAGGTCCTACCAAATGCATTAGCCTGCCAAAAGTATGGTACCTACCTATCTTCTTAATAACTAAAACAATTAAGGCAACGGCGTACCTACCTAGTGTACCTACCTACCAACATACCTTGGTATGATAAAATATTAGTTTTCTGTGCTTAGAATTAACTAATTACAACTCTACACCTAAACTCATATACCTATATTAACCTATTTAGTTCCACTGCTGGGCAAAGGTCTCCCCCAACATGTCACTCAAATTAGTAGGTATTTATAAAAAGAAGTTTATCACATACCTCGAATAATCTTCGGGATTGAAACTTTCCGTGACACTGATAATGATAAAATTACGAATCAAAACCAAAACTCGGTTTTCGTGATAAATATATCGACGTGCGTTTGCACGGGATTTGTGGTGGTTACTAAAGTCGTGCCGGCCGGCTGCTGTCGAGTCGGTCGAAGCCGAGGATGCCTATGCCTACCAACACTCGTATTAATTATGCAACTGTCTATAATTAATACATCATTTATGTAGGTACCTTATTTACCTTTTCTACTGTCCAGGATATAAAAAGAAAACTAAAAGTGCATACCTATACAAAGGGTCTATATTAAATCTGTACATTTACTTCTACATGGACCCACTTCGAGATAAATGGATACCAAAGCAAGAAAAACCATAATGATAAACTAGGTACAAAGTCAGAAAAAATATTGCAATTTATGTTTCAAAATTTGTTTATAGAAACTGTTTAAGAGTAATTTACCTAGGTACCTACCTAAGGGAATTCAAAATAATTGAGAGAGTAGCACTACGCGGCACTGGCTCGGTAAGTAGGTTACTAAATTACTACTACCTACTAAACTTATGTTTTATTATTTTGTTATGTTATATATATATATATATTTATATATTGAATTGGGCTCTTAATTTTTATTTAAGATATTTTTTAAGATTTTTTATTTAAGAAATTATTCTTTTGTAATGTCGCACGCCAACCTCCTCATTACACCACCACGTTTGGGTTGGCTGGCAGACAATGCTTTCAGCATTAAGTCCACCCTTTGTAACAAATTTATAATTTTGTGCAATAAAGAATTAAATAAATAAATAAAACTTGTGGGAGTGTAAACCGGGTTTATACTACGAAAACTAGTTTTTAGTATTTTTAGGTAGGTACCCAGTTGAGCCGTGTGCTGCTTTTAAATTTATCAATTAAATTTATTGACTAATAACCTACCTAGTAACTTAATATAAATTAATTAAATAATTCATAATTAAAATCAACTGGTAGATATACCTACCTATTTTGTAAATATTGTAAATACTGTATTACTTGTAATTTTCTTTGTGAATAAAGTAGGTAGATATAACCTACCTCTAACTATTACTAATGAAATACCTTTATACTCAATTAAAATTATTTAAAATCTGTCGTTGGTCTGAAATGACCTCTCTTGATCTTAAAATCGAAATGATTGGCAACTGAAGGTTAGCGCATAATGTTACTACCTACGAGATTTAAAACAGAGTAGGTACAGTCAGCGAATCGGCGACGAAGCCGACGAAGATAATAGCGGCTATTATGTTGTTAAGTTACGTATTCTACTTCAAAGTTCTTAGGTCAACGTCAACTTGTATTATTTCCTTGTAAACACTAATAAAAACGAGTACCTACAGTATAAAATCAATTCAGCCATTTTGCTATGCCCCCCCAGCAAAATGCCGCGTAAGACGATGTTGCCCTCATTTAAAAATATCGCCGAATTGCTTAGTTACGTGATTTAGCCAATCTTACCAGAGAGCACCTTATAGATAAGGGTAACTAGTAAAATAACTTTGAACTTAGATTTTTTGTGCTAAAAGAAAATTGTGTGCGTTACTCCAGCAAAAAAGTGTTGAATCTGAAAATTCTAAAAATGCAGATAATTAGAGCCCACTGCCCCGTAAATGTGCCCCAAGTTTTAAATTAGTGCCTATAGCCGTTCTGGAGTTATTCAAGAAATTCACTTTTTGCTGGGGTAACGTTTTTTGCTGGGTCGATTTTCGTTCCTGGTTGAGCTAGCCGAATGAATGTTAGCTTAAAAGGGGGCTAGAATTTGTGCCTATTAGTGCCCCAACTCCTGAATTTGTGCCCCCTAGGGCTTCGGAGTTATTCCAGTTTTTGCTGGAGTAACGTTTTGCTATCTCCGAAACTACTGGTCGCACAATCATGAAACTTGGTTAGTATAAAGGTATTTCTATTTAGAAATTTGTGCCAGCTCTTGTTTTCCAAAAAAAGGCTTCATTCGCGACTTATAAGGCTTTTATTAAAAATCTAAAACCCGCTCCTAGCTCGCTAACCATTACACTGAGGAACCTATTGAGTGCTGTGGGTCGTGGGTTCGATCCCCACAGAGAACAAACATTTGTGTGCATTACCTACATAATTATACCATAAATAAGTAGGTTTTGAGACAACTTTTAGGAGGTCGAGATGCAAGTTTATGCGAGTTTATAGCTGGGTATCTCAAATTCCGAGATTCTTCCCTAATTTTGACTACTACTAGTGAACATTCTTCGTATCTGGCAACCCAACAAAACCACTGAATTAATTTTGTTTGTATCTGTACCAACTATTACTAAAATACAATACCGTCAACTGCAAGAGATAGGCGCCATGTATCGGACTTTCGCTTTTTAACAGTCATTTGAATTTAGCCGGTTAACCACCAATATGGGTTAGAAAGTGATTCTTGTAGGTTATTTATCGATATCTTTATAATTATAGCATAGCATAAGCTGAAATTTCGTGTGCATATATTTGAATATGGGCTCTAATTCCTAGCAAAGAATCAGTACCACAGCTTTAGAGGAAATGGGTGTATTTCGGGGTCAAAGTAATGACATTTCTGGTCAATTTTAAAATCTTTATTTCTCGTAAACCACTAAAAATAGATATAAGAAACTTCGTTAGCAGTTGCAGCGTAATAAGAGGTACAGAATGACACTTTCAATAGGTTCCTCAGTGTAATGGTTAGCGAGCTAGGAGCGGGTTTTAGATTTTTAATAAAAGCCTTATAAGTCGCGAATGAAGCCTTTTTTTGGAAAACAAGAGCTGGCACAAATTTCTAAATAGAAATACCTTTATACTAACCAAGTTTCATGATTGTGCGACCAGTAGTTTCGGAGATAGCAAAACGTTACTCCAGCAAAAACTGGAATAACTCCGAAGCCCTAGGGGGCACAAATTCAGGAGTTGGGGCACTAATAGGCACAAATTCTAGCCCCCTTTTAAGCTAACATTCATTCGGCTAGCTCAACCAGGAACGAAAATCGACCCAGCAAAAAGTGAATTTCTTGAATAACTCCAGAACGGCTATAGGCACAAATTTAAAACTTGGGGCACATTTACAGGGCAGTGGGCTCTAATTATCTGCATTTTTAGAATTTTCAGATTCAACACTTTTTTGCTGGAGTAACGCACACAAGAAAATTCTATCCATACTTCATTAGCAAATACCTACTGTAAACAGCCGAAGCAGAGATCCCTCGCGTCTACATACAAGTTTTTACTTAGAGCGAGGAGTCAATGTATAGACTCCACAAAGGTTTAGCTATAAAGCAACAACTACATAAACAAGTACCTACTTAATTTAAGTGCCTTCTTTTAGTTTGCTTTGTAAACCATTTTATTGAAAATAAATATTTTATTATTATTATTTATTATAACTACTAAAACTAACTTAACCTAAAACTCAGGGATGCTGGAAATAAAAATCCACTGCTAGAGACGAAAAAATCTTTATTTGATTTCATAAACGTGACGGTACACCGCCCGACCGCCGACGCCCTCGTAAGATGTAACACTACAATACATGGATACATTACATCTACACCGCAATGACACACTACAGACACTGCTTGTTACAACAAGTTGTCTATCCTAGACAAACCGCCTGTTACACAATCAACGGAGTGTCTATTTCAGATAGACTGTCATCGAATCTTATTCTACGCTACTGTTTTACAATCAATAGATAAGCTGTTATAAATTCTAGACAATTCATTGTTACAATTACCATCAACAAACTGTCTAACAGAGTTTAATTTTTTTTTCAGCCGTAGCATGTCCACAGCTGAAACTTTATTCAAGTAATTGTCTAATTTACTTCGTTTACACAATCAAGGGAGGTTTTTTTTAGATTAACAATCGTAATATCGTAATTTCTACATAAATAATCAACGATTTGTCTATTTGAAGACATACAACGAAATGTCTATTCTAAAGGATCTATCATAATATCACGTAGGTTCACGCCTATCATTGGAATGGAAAATACATCACAACGGCACCCTGGTCTAACCGTATTTACAACATTTAGTATAGTTTGTACGTCTGTAGCTTAGAGAATCTGCTCTTATATCTAATACAAAATTCAACTATTGTACCTATTAATTTTATTTTATTACGTTAAAAATCGCAGTTTCTTTTTGCTTGCTGCTATTCAGAATAATTCATCAACTTACATGTGGCATATCAATAAATAATTTTACAGTCTACAAGCATGTCTCATATCTACAGACGACGTGGAAAGAAGCTCAAGTAGATAAAAGCAAGTTATTTACATTAACAGCAGAAATGGGTACAAAATCTACGGGTGCCGACAAGCAATGTCTAGGAACTATTGAAGGAATCATTGCTATAAGAAGCTGTGTAAAGTGAATTTGAGATTTTCTCTACACATAATACTACAATTTATTTTTAAGTTTCGAGAATGCATCTACAATAAGCTGCTACTAGATTTGAAATTTTTTGACAATTATTGCTCTCAAAGTCCATTTCTGTGTGTACCTATATCTAATTCAAATTAGTTTGATGCTAGTATGAACAATATTTTTTAGTCAACTGTTATGTCACTACTGGGCAAAGAATTTAAAAGATTATTATTACAAAGATGTCACTACATTACAAGGATTTGTTATTTACAATTTGAATCTTATTGAATGTGAGAACTTACATAACTTTGCGAGTTATCTTATTCATAGTAACATTATAATTTTATTTTTTTGGCTTAGAAATCTATATCTGTTATATAATTGTGGACTTCGAAGGTCGTCATGAAGTTCAAAGTGAAGTCATTCCACTATAAATCCTTGGTAGATTTTAAAAATAGATGTCCTTGTCATATTAGAATCTGTGACAAGGAAAGAAAGTTACTTTAAAATTATCAAAAAGTGTCAAGTATTTTTTTTTTATTACATAAAATTCTTTGCAGAAGGTAGTGTCCCACATTACATTCATTATTCTTCACTATGTATTTTGAGAGGGTTACAATCACAATTTTTATACTAGGTACTTTAAGGAAAACGACTTTAAGAGTAAAAAAAATGTTTCCTTGTTGCATTAATATGTCTTTTGGTGCCATTGATCACATAGGTCAATGTTGGGTGCGATGACATAGAGGGCATAATCTTAACTTCACTCCTCGCCTAAGCAGTTAATTTTAGTGATGCCGTTTACAGTTTTACTTTAAACTTATGTAGTTTCTTCCAAAGATGACGGTCTTGTATCATTGAATTTCTCGCTGTTGCTCGGGATTTTGTTGTAATACTAAGTTGTTGATTGTAGTCAAGCGAGCACAAAAAAGTGACAAAAAGACTACTAGATTTATACATGAAGATTTTCACGAATATCACTGGCGAGAAACAAAACTTTATTTGAAAACACTGCTACAAATGCAAATTGTTATATGTTGAATATCGACGTACTTCCTGTGGTAGTGTCACGCTCTTACAAGAGTAGCAAGTAATTCACTGTTCCGAAACATCACTAAAACGGAGTTGGAAGCAAAACTTTGTTAGAAAACACTGGTAGTAATTGAGTTGTTCTCCAAGTAGTAAGTGTGTTGTGTTGTCACGCGGCTCTGGCGCGCGTGCGTGCGTGCCGCGGGTTGCGTGCGTGCGGCGCGCGAGGCAGGCACACGGGCAGGCACCCGCACGCGGCACGCAGCAGCGCCGGCAGCCACGCGTAGCCTCCGCCACGACATCCGGGACCAACGCTCAGGATCTCACTTATTTGTCTGCAACAAATATTTGCTTGTGAGGTTTTATAGACAAATGTTATCCTACTAATATTATTGAACGCGAAAGTTTGTAAGAATGTATGAAATTATGGATGTACTAGCCATTGTCCGCAGCGTTGCTCGCGTTCGCGTTCCCTCGCGTTGCCTTCTAGAGTGCGACTTTTCAAAATTCCTTTCTTAGTGCACCCCTACTATATAAGGATACAACCTTCCAAATTTCATACCTCTAGAACTTATGGTTTGGGCTGTGCGTTGATTATCAGTCAGCTTCAAAAGAGTTTGATATATATTGATGTTGTTACTCTTTCACGCAAAAACTACTGATCGGATTTGGATGAAACTTGGAATATATATTGTTCAGGCTATCTCGGAAAATCAACGGGATCCAACGGGACGCCGAAAGAAAGCTAGTATGATTATATGCGGAGTAACTAGCTCGCCCTCAGCTCGAAGGACCAGTTTCGTAATTCAATTAGCTACAGTGTTAGTATGTGGTTACCTGTAGTGGTGTGTGTGTGTGCGCGCGGGTATGGGCTTGGCGCGGGCGGTATGGGCGCGCCCTCAGCTCGGGAACTTGCAGTAGAGCGCGTAGTGCAGCTCGTACCCGCTGAAGCGGCAGTACTGAGACTCCTTCTGCGTGTACGCGCCCAGAGACGAGAACTGCTTCAGCTGACGAGGAGCTTCCGCCGCCGGAGAGTCCTAAACATAACACATAACACTTATAACATTTTATTTACAAAGAAAATTACAACTAATACAGTATTTACAATATTCACAATATTTACAAAACACACATGAAACAGTTGAGCTGTCTACAAATCGTATAACACTTATTTAAAGGTATTTATCATTATTAGGTAATTGTACCCACCTCACCTAGCGTGGGACAAGGCTAGGAAGATGATGTTAATCATCATCTTATCTGTCTTAGCTAAAAAGTTCACTCCCTGTAAATTTAGAGGTGAGGGACGGGATTCGTTGGATTGTGAAAACACATCCAATTAGCATAATAAAAACCAGACTAAGTTTGTAAGGATGGATGTATTGATATTTGTCTCTTTCACGCAAAACTACTGATCCGATTTGAATGAAACTTGGAATATAATATTGTCCGGGACCTGGATTAACACATCGCCTACTTTTTATTCCGGAAAATCAATGACATCTAACGGGACGCGAACTCAGAAATGCCTAGAAGATTTCGCATAGCAAATTGCATTTCTAATCCTGCGCGCGGGCACCAGCTAGTCAGATATTAAAAATAAGACTGAAATTCAGACTGAAAGACGGATATCGCGGCATAGGAAGACCCAGGCCGAAATACTGAAACGTGACTCAAATTTAAGCACCACTTAAAATTGTTCGGCCTCTGTTTAACAATACTCATTTGTAGGAGATGGCAGTAATTTAAGCGTGAACTATTCGGTATTCGGCCGCCAGAGGAATTCTTAGATGGAAAGATGACTTAGTCGTATAACACATTAGTTACCGGTGTAGCGAACACGGTGAGCACGAACTTGTTAGGTCGGAAGGCGCGCAGCACACGCGATATAACTTCGTCGTAACTCGCGACCGGCACGTTCGACTCGAACGATACGTACGAACAACTGCGCTCGGGTGTTATGTGGATCGTCATGTAGCAACCCTGGGAAATTATATTTAAATTATTATTTCAGACTTGTATAAACATACTTGACAGGCGTCATGGCTCAGTCGGTAGGTGCTCTGCCTTCCGTGCTGTCGGTCGTGGGTTCGATCCCCACCAAGAATAAACATTTGGCAGACATAGATGTTTGTTCTGTCTAGGTGTTACTATGTATTATAAGTATGTATTTACAAAAAAATATATTATGTATTCTATCAGCCATCTAGTTCCCATAGTACAAGCTTTGCTTAGTTTGGGACTAGAAAGCGTTGTGTTAAGTGTCCGTGAATATTTATATTTATAATGCGAGATAATGACTGAAATCCTTTGCCATATAAAACATCCATTCAGTTCTTTGCTACACAATATTTTTATTTTTATTTTACAAGATACTTAGCCTCTGTTACGAGTTTTAGTATGAATGTTCTACTTATCGTCGTGGGTGATCTTACAATCTCTAATTATCATAATCTACTTACAGAAGGCAAATCTTTCTCTCCCTATTTCAGCAGCATTAGGAAAACAATGAATTCAATAAGGTATTATATCAAAACTTAAAAATAATTCATTTTATTTCTCTTACTGGTGATAGTGGCTCTTTTTACCATATTTTAATAGATTAGTGACAATAGTCAGCAATCAAATCAGTAACAATCGAGGCATGGTTCATTACAATAAAGGTAAAAAGAACCAGTGTGGTAAAAGGTATTACTTACATCTTTAGCAACCCCGTTCATAGAGTAGCCACACGGATCAAATAAGAAATCGTCTATCACCATTCCTGGGATTATTTTGTCGATGCCAGACTCCTGAAAAAGAGATAAAATTAATAAAGCAAATGTTTCTAGGTTTAAGAAGGGATTAAAGACTCCCCAAGAAGGCAACACAGTAAAAATCATTATTTTTTTGAAGTTAACGCAGTAAAAACCATAATTATTTGAAAGCAACGCAGTGAAAACCATCATTACCTGACCTTTTCTGATAAAAAAAAAACTATCTAAGAAACCAGTAAAACAAAGTCTAGGCAGGTTTTCAATGTGCTTACCCTGGTGGCCTGCGCGGCGTCCTGAGAACAGGCCCTGGTGAAGATGTCCATAACAGCTGGATCGAGGTCTGACATGAGGATCTCAATGGTCTGGTCAGGCTCGGAAGACACCTGGCGGATGTCCACCTCGTGTTGCTCCTTTTCTAATGCGTCTACTGTGCCTGAAGAAATACACATAAAGTTTTCAACTTGTTTCTCGACACGGTTTAATAGCTCTCCGCGAAAGTGAAAATCTATATCTCTGTATTTCTCTTTTACTGCGCAAAGAACCCTCCTACGGGTAAAATATATATGCATAAGTTAAAAAAAATTATACAAAAAGGGGGTAAAGTAGACCTCCATAGGAAATCTGTCAATCAGTTTTAATAAAAAATTGCATTGAAATCGGAGCATTCCAAGACTACAGACAGCTCTATTATTTTTTCTGTGAGACAGAAATTACACATTACGCAATATAAGTTCTTTTTTTGAGTAGAGTGGGGGTATAAAATGCAACCCCCCCTGAAACATTCATTGGGTGTAAAAAAAAATTCTACATATCTATCTACATACCTTCCAGCGGCAGCAGTGTGTACAAGTACCAGCAGTCCTGGTCTGGCCCCATTATGTATGCGCGCCCGTCTCCGAAGAAAGAATCCAACAGCTTCACCTGGAACCAGAACAAGCCTGCGTAAGTCTTTAGTAAAACAAATGCAAAGGCTAAGCACGACGCAAGTTCTTCACATAAGGACTATGCGTCTAATCCAGATGATTTATACAGCATCTACTTTTTTACCTATGCGTCGATGTACGGAACCCTATAGTGGTTTTTGCCTATACCATTCTCTTGACACTAGAGATTATGCATATTCAGACATAATCTGCTTTCCTCATAAAAAAATTATACTTAACTTGACAATACTCTTCTTTAATACATTTGCACGAATGAATGTGATCAATGTACATTTGAATTTCTATAGATTTATCTTATAGGAAAACTTCGGTAACTACCTAGGTAAGTATAGGAAAACTTTGAAAATCTTTAACAAGCGTCACGATTCGTGCGAGTCATCGATTAATCTGTCAGCGGAAAATTATAGGTAGGTACCTACTTGGAACTAAAGTTCTAATGTAGCATCAATAATTGTACCGGCTAATCACTGAATTTACATATATTGATATGAATTCGTTTCATGCAAATAAGTACCTAGGTGCATTGCATTGTAACCTATAATCTACCTACGAGTAGGTAGTGTATTATTATATTACCTACAATTTGTAGGTAACATTACAACACAACAATTTCTCCACAATTTCATCTCTTTTCACAGACATTTCGTCAATCATATTGAAACAGGAACTTAACAACCTTCAGGATTAGGGTATTTTATCATGATGGTACTAAGCCAGTTTATACTCGTAGTTAGGTCTCAAACCCAAAGCTAGGCATCCTAGCAAACCGGCTGACAGAATTCATAAGCCACCTTACATAGTAAGACTTTTTACGGATGGAATGATGACTTTTTTAACACGTATTTAGGGTCCTTCACATTCAGATAAATCAGGAGGACGACCAATGCCGCACGCTTTGAAAATCTCAATCATGAGGCCAACGTATGACAGATAAAGCACTTTGAACCCTAAAGCCACACGGTGACGTCATTGGGGCATTAACATTGAGAACCCCGCTAAGACAGAGGCCTCGCAATCATCTGCCGCGACACTATTGACCCCGATTATCTGCCGCGAGCTTATCAGTTCCACTTCTCTTATCAGTTCTGCAAAATTGTGTAATCGGTGTTATGTACGCCAGCATACCTATAGATCGAAATGTCCAAAGTGCTGGTCATCCGATATAAGGATTTTACATAGTTCTATGACGCAAATAGATGGTAGGGTTTGTTTGATAACCTTCTATCGAAACTTATAATTTAACAGTCTGGTTCGAATGATAACGTATCAGGATATTATTATGTAGCTTTTATTTCGTTACGGACTTTTTACATCCATATAAAAGAAGATATGGGAGAGGTCTATATGCGTCTACAAACGACTGTAGGCGTGTAACTACCAGGCGCGAATAGAACACGTTATGCACGCACGCGTGGCGTACTAGATCCCGTGCTAACGTTAGCACGGAGTGACGTCACAGACGGAAACTCACCTCCGAATCAAAGTTATCGTGCGGCTGTAACTGAGCCTGCGGGCGCGCGAACTCCCGGCGCGAGTAGAACACGTTGTGCACGCACGCGTGGCCCGCCACGTCCCGTGCCAACGCGAGCACGGCTCGCACGCATCGCAACGGAGTCGTCGTGCCACACGTTTTTAGGATGAAGCGGCGACGCGACACGAACATGCTGCTTTCGCTGTAAGAGATAGAGAAAGGAGTTTGTAGATGTTTGTTTTAACATTGCTTCGATGATATTGTCTATGTCTATGAAATTGTCTAGTAATATATTCCTGTAGGCACTACCCTAATAAATTGTTATCCTCACTACCCAAAGGTTAGCTGGTAGAGAATGCTATTTTAGCATTAAGTTCGCCTGTATACACTACTTTAAATTGTGCAATAAAGAATTTTCTATCTATCTATCTATGATACCTAAGCTCTTAAGCTATATCCATATGCTCTAAAATAGCCCCAAGATAGCAAGATAACAAAACGGTGCTTTGGCCAGACAGATGAATGAAATCTGGAAAACTGAAGATAGGAACTTTTGGTACCTATAAATATCAGGTAGGTATATTACTCTGAAATGATGTATGCCATTAGATACCAACAAGGATAAAACGTACTATAAAAAACCCAATTAGTAGGTAGGTACCTTATTCTCGGTAAAATGTCCGGTCAAAGTAACAAGCAGACGTGCATGCATTAATTATTGTGCATTGAAGCACAGGTAGGTACGTGTGCCAATATTTATTAAGGTACCTGCAATCTTAGTGCAAACAAAGATTAATATTCAATACTAATATGTTTATTAACTACTATTGTATGCATTTGAGATAAGCGACGAATTAGGACGTTACGAGGACGAGAATTAAGATTTAAAGAATAAAGATAATGACTGAAACCATTTGAAACAGCTTTATGTAGGTAACCTTTTAGCGAGATATATTTATCCTAAATTATATGTAAAGACTAGCAGTACTTTCTTATTCTTATTATTTAATTTAATTTATCGTGGTATCACTGGTCATTGGTCATGTGACCTCTTACGGCCATTCTTCACACGGTTACACTAACTCGGGAGACTGATAAGGCTATCTCTGTCCAAATTTAAAAAGGAAACTGTTTTTCAAGTATGCAAGAATTTATTCTTAATTTATATGATCCAAGCACCTCAAAAAAGCGTGAAGCGAACAATCGACCGTAGTTGGATTTTTTTAAAATTTTCTATTACCAACCTTGGCACGGAACAGTAGATCTGAGACATGGGTATCTTAACTACCTAAATCAATAGTTTTTTTATGAGAATTGATAGAACAAGCAGATAGCTTGCCTCTGCCTATAACAAAGTCTCACACAGAGAGTCCATTGAGGACGTACCCTGTGAGGCAATTCACTGCGCTCATCACTCTTGAGACGTAAAAGTGTGTCATGTGTGTTTATTTAGAAGAACATACTTAGTGTATTTTGCGTGACAACTCCTACCTATCGATTGAAAAGAAGGAAAACCGTATGAATCATCGCAAATTGCGAACGTATTGAGCGCTCCATAGCAACAACATAATAATGTGTAGGTAAATTTTTGCACGCGGTAAGACCTGAAAAACATGACTACAGAGGTACGCAATATTGTATCCAGGAGTCATACGAATAGGAGTGAGCATTCTAGCATTCCAAATACTAGATACGTCTCTTTTCAGACCAGTCGATTAACAAATAAGTGGAGAAGACTCGTGCAGGACCGGAGAGACTGGCGTACTAAAGAGGAGGCCTATACCCAGCAGTGAGTGCAGACAGGTTAAATAGATAGATAGATATAATGTATTACAATACCTGGATCATAGATCGTCACCATACTTGAAGATGATCAAAACAAGAAAATAAATAAAGGAACTTCTAAAAGAGACAGGAATACCCCAAACAGGTGAGACATTAGCCAACATTTAATGCCAAAACGGACAAAATTTCAACCAACAACATCCTGTGGATCTGCCAAGGATTACTAGATGTTACCAGATAATTTGTATGAGATATGTATGAGGTTGAAGCTATTTATAAACGACGCGTGCGGATTTCACGTGGAAGGGGATCATGTTTGTCGTAGATGGGTTAAATTGAGATGCACGTGGAGTACCAATGCGCGGAAACTTAATGCTTATGAATATTTATGTTAGAACTGCAAATCGCAATTTTATTTTATTGTTTGTCTCCGTTTTGCTCTGTTTAGTTGCCATTATTTTTAGACCACTATTAATGTATATTACGTTACGACAGATTCAAAAATTTTTATGTAAAATTTTCCGAGAACTTTCAAGCTGATTATCGAATTTAAGTAAATAATTTTAAATAGATTTCTAAACCTTTATCTTCAGACATCTTTATTTCATTCATTTCAATTTTAAAACTGTCTGCAAAAGTGACGAGTAATTTCATCTTGCATCAAAATCTTGAGTCCAACAAATTATCAGCCTGCTTCTGGTCAGCTTTCTTCGAAGTAAACAGGTCTTCACAAAAACTTGCATTCAAGTTACCCAGTTTTCTTTTTAAAATTACAGGGAACTGAGGACTGGGCTAGGGCCGGTTTTTGGAAACAAAGTATGCCCAATTCGCGGTTACGTTTATGGAATAACTGGTGAGTTTTGATGATATGAAAGAAGTCCTTGGTGCTTCCTGCGAAGAAGAATGATGTTTTGTTTTTTGAAGTCTGATACAGCGAACAGAACGTTCGTTATGATTATATGTAGGTAGGTACACAAACACTCTTTGTGGTTGTAAATAATACAATGAAACTATGCTTACTTTGTATAATGGTATTTTGTCATCGAATTATTATTCAACACTCGTTGTTTAGGTACCGAGAACACAATTCTTCTCATTGATATAAGTGCCAATCGGTCAGTAAAGTACACACCCTCTTTCCGCCGGCTCCCATTCTGATAATCAGCAGTTCTCAATGTATGTAGATTATTGTCAATAGAGACGTAGAAACATCGTATTGATGAAAAATTTCCAGTATTGATCCATGCCCCTGTTTTCTGATTGAATTACGCAGGTTGATTCTGAATGAATCAGTGAACCAATCAAATGATCCAATCATATTACGAAATATGCATGAATCATTGAGTCTCAATTTATGCATTCGTTAAAAAAAACTTCCAAGATAAGTAAACGTGTTGATATTGATGGTTCTGGAAGAGCGATGTCCAAAAGAATCGCAGTACTCGTCAGTTCATTCCAAAATTCCAACATAATCGTAGGTAGAAGATAACGTGTATTTTTAGTTGACACAACAAAATAATGTATGTGCGGTAGATGATAAGTATGATAAAATAAAAACTATGAAGTCATGGACTTGCATGCCGTATGCCGTGCACACAGGTTATACATATAAATACGTCTATTTTTACCCTATTTATAAACGTTATCTACGGTAAGCAGTTGCAACTGTCACTTCAAATTGGAATGAATACAATTTCCGCCTTATCCAAGCTATATGCAATGTATTTAATTTATTTATATATACACTATTTATTTTACTGTAAGACTACGATATCAGAAAATAACAGCTCACATCATCATCATCATTTCCCTGCCCTTATCCCACGCTAGGTGGGGTCCGCACAACATGTATTCTTCTTCCACTCACTCCTATCATTCGTCAACTCTGAATCTACTCCTCTCACATTCATATCCTCTTTCACACAATCAAACCACTTCTTCTTCGGTCTTCCTCTACTTGCATACCCAGCCACACTGATCCGAGTATAAATCTAAAACCTATACCATTTAATTTTCACCGTACCTATAATTTCCGGAAAAAGAATGTACGGAAAGATCCAGAAAATTAATGCGTTAATCTCCTCTGCGTGTAAGTAAATATGAACCTTATCTATTACATAAAAGCAATAATAATTCTGTAATGATAATGAAAGATCAAGCAGATCCTGCGACATACGATTTCATTTTAGTGCAGCTTCTGGACACCATAAATTTGTACAACAGCCGTCAAGCAACCATGGTACTTTACCTACTACCTACCAATTAAGAGATAATCATAACGATGCTTGGTTAGGTGGCTACTTGCTTCGCAATGTCTACCTACCTATTGCGTTTTTTGCATTTTTTGGAAATAATCATTTTTATCTTATTAATAATAGTAGTTTACCTATTCGAGTCAATACAACAACTTTCACATTAGACGATGTAATTTTTACGGTGTCAAAATAATTTGCTCAACCTTGAAAAAACTTGGCTCGTTTTAAAGAATTTGCAGAACAAAGTAATTGAATGATAATTCGATTTAGACCTTCTCTGTTAAAACTTTCAATCGGGAGTCACGGAGTTTTAATAAAGGTGTACCTATATTGATCGTGTTATGGAAATATCCTCAGTGTGGTGTGTTCGCTTTCATAACATTCGTGTTTACAAACTGAGTGTCAATTCTGTTACAGAGTTCAGGAGACGAATACATAATAAAGTATGGCGAAGTCGAATTAATTTGTGTTGTTTTGGGAGTTTGCACCAAAAAAACTAAGTATAACAATGAAACTAATTGCACAACAGATTTTTTGGTGTTTACATTCGCACTGGAAACTGTATATTTTATTCGATGACATATCTAAACGTGGTAGTAAAAACACTGACAAAATCATTATGTTTCTGTTTAGACGTCTCAGCAGTGGTGGAAACTCACAGTAAACTAAATAACTTGAATAGACCAGACAACTCAAATAAGTAAGAGCGTATCTTCCAAATCTAACCTTATGTAGCAAGGAGAAGGTTTGCTTCTCGCTGACTGAATTTTCAAAGGCTACGTCGTCGTCGCGTCGGTCGGTTATTCTGTTTTTACATATTTCAGACATTGACATGAAAACCTGAACCCTATATCCTAGACAACTAGGTTGTTCTCAACTGAAACAGAATTTACTTAGATTAAACTTTTCGAGGCTGTACTATATTTTTTTCGTCTACACTTTACGACTGAAAGCAAACCTTATCCAGAAAACTAGACATTTATCGCGTAATGAAAGTTTAAACGGGTGTTATTAAATGTCCTAGGCATTATGAATAAATAAAAACGCTTTATTGTACATAAATAACACCGAAACATATTCTTATGATATAAAACATTATACATATATAAAGCATTACAACGTCGTCTAATCTAAATGGTTGTGTGGTTGCTGAAACTGTATAAATAATCTAGATTAGATGTGTAAGCCCGTTTATTATTATTGAAACGTGTAAAAGCTGTTTCAGGTAGGACCTATGGCAACTGCGTCATAGCCTGTTGAATGCAGTGTACCGCGCAGGTGCCGAGGGGGATCGATCGTGAATGGACGGCCTCTAGGATTTATGCACCATCACAGAAGGAATAACCAACACAGCATTCCATTAAAACATTATTTATAGAAATATAAATTATTTATTTTACGCAAAAACACATACAAAGATAAAATTACATAAACATCATTAAATTATAAAGACAGCTGCGTAAAAAAGGTACTCGCTCAGCAAATGCTAAAGGTGCACGGTGGCTCCTTTAGCGCTGGTTTTCAGGACGATTTCAACATAGCAGCGAGCTCATAGGAGTTTACATTATTTTTCTAATGAGTCTAGAACGGTATCGAACCTCCCTTCCCTCCCAACAAGGAGGGAGCCCTTGTTGGGAGGGAAGGGAGGAACGGAAAGGCTTTGATAGAGTTTTTCGCACACTTCGCTTTAGCTGTACTCGGCGATGGTTCTTGTATATTTACGGTCTTATGAAAAAATCGTTAACTTTGCTAAGCCACCTCTCAACTGAATCGCTCTAAAGCTGCTTCCTAAACGACGTTTAACTTTTCTTCTTTATTTAGTTTTGACAATAGTAGCTTCTCAACGTGGAGACGGGTTTATGGGTGAGAATTTTCCTGATCAGTCTCAAAATTCCCATCAAGGGGAAAACTCAAAGGGATTTTGAGACCCCTTTGTTTATACATCGCTTAACTTTTGAGAGACGTTTGAGAAGCGATTCTGGGTAAGACCGCTAGTGCTTGCTGTTAAATAATAAGATTAGAAGTAAATTAAATTTGAAATACGAGGTCATTTTGTTATCCAAATCTGACCGTGTCATCTGAACGCTCTAGTTTGTTAAATCGTGTCAAGCACGAAGGTCGGCTCGATCTCGTTGATTTACAACAAAACGTAATGCGGCTATAAAACCAATTACTTAGTCTAGTCTAGATATGATGATACTTATTGTAATAGGAAATACACTAGGAGTACATAGCGACGTAGCGAAAGCCAGAATTGGCAACCGCCCAAACACTGTTTATTTTGATTTCGCTATGAACATTTTGATAGTTTCGTTAAGTTTCTAAATGTTATTTACCATTTACCGTAAATGGGAAAACTCGAATTTGTACTAAATAAGATTATAGAGAAGTTTCAAAATAGTTTGTCCCAGAAATCTGTTATATATCTGTCTGCGACGATATTATTATGTTCTTTAGGCTAAATGTTGAAAGATCTATATACAACCAGAAACCCAGCGTCTCACTTAACATATTACAATCGATAGAAGTACAACATGAACAGAATAAAAACTACTACGAAGAAGCCAAAGTTAAATCATATGATTAACTCTGGCTTTTTCGTAGTGTCTTTTTATTTACTTTTTACCTACTTTGTCTGTAACTTAGGTCAGGCGTACAAGTATGTTTTCCTTTATATAACCTTCATTTAATAATACCTCTAAAAACCATTCTAAGAAAGCCAACCGCTAACGCAAACACTTAATAAAGTAACATAGGGCATACTATTCTTAAAGTGCGAGTTAGATGTTTTTAACTAACATTCATTCAGTCAAGTTTTTATATTCGCCTGTAAGTCACATGACTCCAATTCGCGGGACCTCTAAATTCAAGGTAAACCAGGTCGGAACCATCTGAAGAGTTTTCTTGTTTGACTTCCATAGCTCTCGCGACGATCGAAACTTTTTGTTTGCGAATAATTTCGGCATGCGATCATTGGTAGGTAAGTAATAAGTAGTAGATCTCAATCTCATGAACGATATCGTTAGTTTTGTGTTCTGCGATATCTATGTGATGGTGACTTTGTGGTCTTCATCTTCAATCACATGTTTTTGGAGAACGCGGATGGTGAAACTATCGGGTTAGTCTCATAATCCCCTTTGAGCTGTCCCCTTCAAGGGTAAACTATCGATGTTTGTTTTATTTGTTTGTTATAAAATACAGAAAAGTTATTAACAACACTGTAAACCTTATTAGGTTTGTCTCAGTCCCTGCAGACACTGAGTAGACAAACTAACAAAAACTAACTCATAAAATCATAATATTAACAATCATAATATTAACAATAAATTTGTATGTGTTAGTACCTAGACACCTAGAAATAGAACTCCTTAACCTTGAAACTAACTTCAAAAGCCGGTTCTCAAAAATATTATAGCTACATTTAGCTAGATTATAGTTAGGTACAATGTTTTTGTTACATAACTTTTGCAATGAAATTTGATGATATCATCCGCAAAGATTGGAATTTGTCTTTGTGTCCGTTAATATACGAGTAGGTAAGGTACGTTGGACTTTTTTACTTAAATAGGTCAAGATAAGGCGTATTTCAGGTTAACAACCTACACGTTTAAATTGTTACTGGCGCGGTACAACCCTCCTATATCTGAAAGCTTCAGACCAAAAATGATTGTGGTTAGAGAAACTTCTAACCGTTTGACGAAATCAAGAATTTCATACGTGTCACATTATTGGCTCAAGAGATAACAGGTTTAGTATAGTACTATATTATCATTGCTAGTACATTGCTACACTCGAGAGCAAAAATTCAGAATCATTTATAAAAAACTTGAATGTCATGGAGACCACGAACACGAATGCAAATAGATTTTTATATATGACTCGGAATTTTTGCTGTTGACTGTAGTTCAATTGAACACAGTTTACATCAGGTACCGTAAATATCTCTCTACAATCAAGTTCTGACAGGTGAACGTGGTTTTTGTGGGATATACTTCCACCAATGGGCTGTAATGTAACTTCCAGTCAATTCCAGTCACTAAGAACTATTTCAGAGGAATAATGAGACGAGCACCGAATAATATACCTAGTACCTACAATAAGAGTTGGGTAGCTCGGGGTTGGGTGGACCCTCAAACATCGCTAGTCAAGTAGCATCCAGCATCTTGGAGTGCAGTGAGCATGCGCGTTGGAAACCACCTTGACCTTACCCTCTCCATGCTGAGCTATTCGCTATTCGCTATTCTGTGGTATGTGGAATTGCAATCATGGTGTGGCTGGACCAGACGCGCGTTGACGCAGTACGGACGAAAAGATGACGTTTTTGGCCGTTGACGCTTCAAATCTGTTTTCTAAATTCTATTTAAAACTGTTGCGAAACGGTCTCCATTTATATTGGCAGAAGGTAAATGACGATTACAAAGTCGTCTTCCGTCGTCGTCGTCGTGTGGTTACAACAGTTATCGCACTACCACCCGAGTTTCTACTCCCCAGGTTACATTTAAATGATATCTATACTATTATAAAATTGTACGAGGTTCATAGTAGTATGCTGGTTAACAGATATTTTGGAGGAAAGTTTCGCACGTTATAAATCTAGATGTTGATATATTTGCATGACCCCCCTAACTACCATCGCGTAGCTAAATGAAAACGCCACTTTCACAATAAAAGCATCTGAAAATAGAGTCACGCCTACCAGAGTTCCGATTGGTCCCGTTCCGTTTTTAGCGGCGTAGGTAAACAAATCGATTTCTATTCGGGACGAAACGTCTAGCTCCTCGTGGAACTGTAGAACGTAGATTGAAGAAGTGTAATTAGCAAGATAGCTACAAAAGCAAGAGATTCCGCGGCGGTAGAGTGAATGCATTGCAATTTGCAGCTGGAAATATTTGTTCAGTCAGTCCAAGGCACTGTGGTACCTTGTGGTATTTGTCAGTATACAGGGAATACAAGTTAGATGCCAGGTGATTTTGGTGGTGTATGATATTACCGATCAATAAAATCACGAGCCTATTCGTTCCCGACTGCGTAATATCGAAATGTAGAGCGCGATGAACGAACAGTAAATCTGATTTAGTCGAAACCGCGCATGAGGTATAGTCTAAATTGAATATGTATGTATTTCACAGTCTGGGTGGCATGGGGGCTGCCTCCTTCCCACTCCTAACTCACCCCTTTACCTGTCCCAGATAATAAAATAGATGCGAAGCGAAAAAGCTTTTTTAATTGTGATGGTCTATCTATAAAACTGTTCGTGGTTTCAACCACACTGAAATATTTATATTGACCAAACATGAGTTGAACTAGGAGCTGTTCTAGAAGGTACAGTCAGACAGACGAGCTTTTAATAGTTTCTCAAATGGTATAAAATACATAATAATAAGATTAGTAAGTAATATCCGACTAAATCGGCATATCAGCATAATAAATGGATTAAGTGCAAGCAACAGGTAATCTTGCTAGAAATATTTATAATTATCTACGGCATGTGGTGCAAATTACAGTGATTAATTTAATTATTTACAATACTGCAGAAAGTACGAACAATCGTAGGTAAGTAACAGTGGTTATGGTTAGCAACAATAAGTTCGTTTCGTATGAGTTAGTGACCCACTCTGGTGACAAGAATCGAATGCTAGAGCCGGGACCGACGATAGTTTAACGTGCCCTCCGAAGCACGGAAGCACTCAGATGTAAATGCACATATCGCAAATTAACCGCGCAGAATGTCGCTTACTTAGTGAAATAAGATTGACTAAGCAAGTAAGCAAGTTACGCCACGAGCGCCACAAAAGGCTACAATGTAACGTACATTATTGTTCCCAGTTGCTACCAACTGTTACTTGATAATAGTATTTTATGAAAGCAAAAGACCTCGGAAGAGGTGCAAGGTCGAGGCCATGCTTCGCAAGCCACATAGCGACAGCAGATGACAAACATTGAATATATCCTCCAAACGTTTGCGTGTTGGTAACAAATAGTGTAATTATTAGTCCATGACTATTGCTAACAAGACTACTAATAGACTCCAAATTTGCTTTGCCAGTTCTTTACTTATTCAATTCAATAAAAAACAAGACTGGACTGCGACCTAATGAAGATTGTGAGTCGAATCCGTACTACAGAGGTTAGACGCGAATAACGTAGTATTATCGAATATACGCAGGCTATGAGGCTACGCAGTAGACCAGTTCGACCTTTCTTATGTTTATTTATTTGCGGGCTGACGAATCTAAAACACCTACATACTGCTTTCACTATCAGGTAAAGGGTATCTTGGCTTATTGCCCGTCGCGTCACGCACTCTACGTCGGTACACGTAATGTATAAACGTGGTAAAACTGGTAAAACCAAAAAGTAAGGTAGACACATAATAAGTAAACGCTGAACATTTTGTTCCTTAGTTTTCTACTGACTCTAACAGAATCTGGCGGAAGATCTGTTTGCCTAAAAAATACTCACATCCAAAAACAAGATCATAAGGCAAGGCATTTATCGATTGCAAAAGGAAAGTAATAGGTCCATCATAAGAACTTATTTAGCACTAAAGAAAGGTACTTTTAACCACAAAATTCATGAGGTGATAGATACATTTTCCAATAAACAACATCCTATACGAGTATGGACTGAGATGTGCCACCACGATTATAGGCGAAGTACGTATCACGCACTACCCGCGTGATTTGTTAGTCGTAGAAAGGCTCGTACATTGATTCGTTCATGAACTCGGTAGAGTTTACGATTCGTTTCTTTATACCGGGAGGTTGCAAGATCTCTTGGCCTCCTAGTAACAGAATAATCGGTTCGAATTACAGCGTAGTTTACTACGGGAGATAACTTCTTGATAACCCCAGGCGAGTACCCAAAGGTCGATCTTCACTTCAGTGTGGCTGGCGCGTGCCTATTGCGTCAATGGTCTAAAAATTAATTCGTCTATTCTGGTTGTGATAGTAAGTTAAGTATAACAATGAACCAAACTGTAAAACTGCAGAAGCTTGGTTTATTTTTACTAGTTTACACTAGTTTTTTGCTACAAAGAATAATTGTGGAAGTTTATTCGACAACTCGATAGGTTTTGGTCGCGAAATGCTTTCAAAAACCAATGAGAGACGAATGAATACTGATTTCTTTGCACTAGCAAATACACAGCACGCTAAGTCTGATGCATTTCAAATGGTTATCGGCTACCCACTTGATCAACAATCAAAAACAAGTTCCAAGGTTCGCGAGGGTCGGAGAGACCATCTATCAAGTGAATGATCACACATTGTACCTACGTAGTTAATGCAATTCTGAGCTGTTACTGACAGAATCGTTTGCAGCAATCCTGATAGAATAATTCGCAAAATGCTCGTTTGATAAATAAATTGCCCCATTTACTAGTTGACAGAGGGGTTCGTGGATCTAGATTCACTAGATTGCTGATGAAAGGAAAATGTTCTTCTGTTGACCATCTTCGACCTTAGTTCAATCAATCACCAGACCAGAATAATAAAGGGTATACCTAATTCACTGTTTTTCTCTTGCTGAATAAAGGTATCTTCCGCCATTTCCTTAGATCTAATCTAGCGCCTTCCGCACCAAGCTTTTTCCCGCAACATTGACCGTCATCGGTCCACCTCATCTCCGTTATTGTCTGTCATTCCTGTGGCCAGTCCTTGGTTTCGACCTTTCGACTCTAGTACTTTTTTGCCCTATCTTCCATCTGATCTACGGCATATGTGAGCCCATTTCCACTTAATCTTATCGGTACCATAAAGGTTCTAATGCCGATCTTATGGGTATCTTTTAAAAAGGACTTTCCCGTATTTTACTGAGTACATGGGTTTTTATTCCTTCCTTACCAAACAAGTCTTCAAATACAGCGAGGTTAGGAAGCAATGTTGCACCACATTTGTATTATTCATTCGTGAGCTTATCGCAAAAGTTATCATTTTGCAGAAATTCCGTGAACTTTTATGTAGGTACCTATTGCACGTGCGTAAGTCAAACCTTCTGTCAATGATTTCATCAATATTATGATAGTTAAATCAGACAGCAATAAGGGGAAGGGGAGGATGAAGTTAAAGCAGTAACAAATTATTATTATTTAGGGTTTATGCTCCCTTGTCGTTGACTATGGAATAAAAATTATTCGTAAACGAAATTAAAATAAATTTAAATGAGTAATACGCGTACCTATTATTTATGTACACGCTACGCTATGAATGTAATAATTTGTAGCAACGTTGTTGTCTGTCTTAGGTATTTCTTGTATTCTACTATCACACATGGCAGCGTTTCAGCTAAGCTGCGTCCGGACTCGGGCGATTCGAGTGCGGCTGGAAGAATGTCGTGGAGGTAAACTAGCGTCAACTCCCAAGAGCTAGCGCCAGATAAGAATAGATGGCAGAGGCCAAGATCACTTGGGTCACTGAACCAGCGGTGTAAGTGTAAAATAAAATGTACTCACCTAAGCACATAAGCGTCAACCTGCTCGCTCTGGGTGAAAGAGATGATCTCACAGCGAACTATCTTGAGGACGTTCTCCCATTGTTGCCTGAAATAAGGATGAGATTGTAGTAGTTTACTAGAATGAGGGCTTAGGATCAGTACAGCCAGTATCTTTCTACCTAGGTTGTCTAGTCTTTTTTTGTTACGTGAAAATCGTTCCAAGACGACTTACATGAGCAGAGGACCTTGCTTTCAAGCTCTTTTAAGCTTGCTCTTGGATAAAAGGGAGTAAAATAAATAAAAAACTAAAGAATAGAGGGAGGGACGTCGAGAAGGGATCTAGAGAGCGATTCTTTGTTGAGGTCTTTTACCTCTGAGGTCGACTACCGCCGAGGTGGAGAACAAATTACTGCCGGGACACACAGAGTCAGCGAAGTGCACCAGGTAGGTAGGTAGGTAGGTAGGATAAGTATATTGAAGCCGTTGGGTTCTTCCTACATTTCTTACTCTGGAAATGCTCTTCCCAGCTCTTATCTACTAATATTCGCTTCTATATGGGTACAGGTATAGGTACCTACCTAGACCTGTATCTACCTACTCCACCGTTGCTTCGTGACTTCCCTGGTGAGCTTTTGGCTCCCGCACTTTTAATATTCTAGGGGTGTCCTGTCACTGTCACAGGGACCACGTGGGATTGACGATGTAGAAGGTATGTCCTACGTACTCTACTAGGTATAATAAAATATTTCGACTTTCCTACTGCATCCAACGCGCATACTAGGTAGTAGGTATAGACTGGCGTGCCTTACCT
Organism: Eulithis prunata; assembly: GCA_918843925.1. Taxonomy (NCBI): domain Eukaryota; kingdom Metazoa; phylum Arthropoda; class Insecta; order Lepidoptera; family Geometridae; genus Eulithis; species Eulithis prunata. Next base: position 7,970,456 of record OU974021.1, read on the forward strand.
ATTTACTGCCTGTTGGAAAAGAAAAGCAAAGCATCCGTACACGGTTGTCAATGTGTCAACAATACAAGGCAGGGCAGGGCCGGCCGAAATTGGTAGGAGACACATAGGTATAAGTAGGAGGTAGGTAGGTGGGCAAGACAGCTGATTCCAGAACGTTCCCCCAATTCCCCAGCAACAAAATTCTATGGCATAGGGCCTAACAGAAGTTGCATTACGGTTGAATGTTATGTGTTGCTTGAATTGAACATTATAAGGAATAGAATGGATTCATTTTTGCATGTTTATGTAATCCGATGATTGTTTTTTTAGTTGCCGGTAGGTCGGAGTTGACCTTACGAAAATGTTATACGAGCGATTTAGTAGTTACCTAGTTGTAGCTACATAATAATTTTGTGAGTAAACATAATAAAATACTGAAAGGGAACTTACCGGGTTATTTTCCTTAGATCCGCATTTTTAGCCGGTGTGAACCAAATTTCTATGAGCTTCTCTACACCTTCAAAAAATTGCTCATTATTTTCACTACTATTTAATATTTCTGTTTCAGCCATGGTAATGTTTTCTCTTTTGGATAAATTGTTTTTATTCGAACATGCACGACCGCGCCGGGCAAATGTCTAAAATTGACTGAGTGAGTGAAGTGAATGAATCATTGATTGATGGATGAATGAAATGAAAGCGACGTGAGTGAAGTGAACGAATGAAATAAAAAGAAATGATTGAATGATGTTGATGAGCGTTACAGCGAATAAAGGCGCGCAAGTTCAAATACCTACAACACCGAACACCTATACCTACAAGTTCTAATGCCTACAAGCAAAATTGAGGACAAAATAAATTAAAATAGCAAATCGATGAATAAATCTAATAAAGATCTTGCTTTCTAAATTAAAACTTAACAACTTTTAATAATATTATTTGGTATGTAATATGTACACAAAAGTGAGAGGATACTACAGTACAGTACATACTTGTTTTATATACTAGTAATACTGTGATACCTACAGCTGGCTACCTATTAGGTATTGGCTTACATCTCTATCTTAACAATAAAAAAATAACTGAATGGTTCACATCCTATATTAGTTCGGAATCCTAATACTCATTTACCTAGTAACATTTTTTGTCGAAATAAATAAATGTATCTCTTTTCTTCTATTTCTTTTTAGTGATGGAGAACAGTAAAAAACATAATTTCTTGGAAACTTTTATTATGTATCTATCAATATGCAGACCAATTTCAATTACCCAAATTGCATTTACACAGCATACAACACAAAGCAAGTAGGTACATTATCAAATAATGGCTTTTGTTCTCAGTTTAGCAGTAATGATAATTTTTTGGCTCAGAATAGCTTCTTGTCATAAGTTTTCAAAACCTGATACTAGTTTGTGGAGTTGTTCGTTTTCAACTTTTTTCACCATTTTGAATTTAGGTTTTATTACTGGTATGCTTGGCGGTGAATCTGGCTCTGAAATTTCTTCAGAAAAATCTTCTATATTTGGTTCAAGATCTCTTTTCATAGATGTAGACCTTGATGGTCTTTTATGGTTTTGTTTTTTTATGTTTTCAACACTTGCATTCAATTCAATAAGGTTCCGGTATATTCTATCATTGCAATGGAAGTTTAGCTTTTTTGTCACCTGAAACAATAATTGAAAATAAAGCTTTACACTTTCTAAACCAGGTAAAAGTGGCCTGTAGAGCTGTATAAATCATCTGATTTATACAGCCTCTATGTACAGAATGCTGTAGGCAGAACATTCCAAAAGGTGTTTAGGCTTAGGATATTATTATACCAAATTAAGTAGGTAGGTAGTTAGGTACCTGTAGGTAGACACTTACTTTAGCACTAATTTTACTTTTATCAACATTTAGCTCTTCTGCTCTCAATGGTGGTGGGGCAGATAGCTTTATATCGGAAAGGTAATTGGCTAGAGCTTCACTGGAGCACAAAGTGGGCTCATTTAGCTTATTTTCCTTCACTGAGGATCCCGAAGATCTAGCAGTTACGACTTTTGAAGAGCAACCAACATCATGAACGACTTGCTTGTGGACTGGAAGCTTGGTTTTCTTCTCACAATTTCGAACAAGGGTTTTCTTGACTTTTGGGTCAGAACCAAGCTTATTCATGACTAGAAATCCTCAATTCCTTATTATATACCTGCCGCTTGCATCCAAACAAAACAATTTTTTGTTGGTAATCAAAACAAAACGATTTTGGACATTTGAATTTGTCAGTTTTGTCACTGACTGATATTGACATCCTAGAGTAGGGTTCAAATTCAACTTCTTGGTTTGAGCCTTATCAGCCATAACAACAAAAGAAGAAGAAAGTTTGAGCCATGCGTACCATGTCACTGCTCCATGGCAAAACATGTCATGTCTTATCCTGACTTCTTCTATTTGTAACCTTGTACAAGGCACTGTCCTTGAGTTTTGAGGAGGTTTTGAGAGAGAAGAGAGTATGTAATGCCTTATTGATGCCATGTAAGAGTAATGTCAGTGTCAGAAAGAATAAAACTGTCAATGTCAATTTTTCATATGTTGTGTTGTTGATAAAATCAGTTTTAGGTTTTTTTTGCAGTATTTCAGCCCAATTTGAGCTGTGTCGCGTTGTCTAGTTCTTCTTCTACAATTGTACGACTTTTCCAATACTGTGATAAGCAGCTCATCGCTTGAAATACATTAGCTGAGCCCTTTTGTGAGATGTCTAGTGAAACATCCAAGTTCACCGTAAGTATCCACTTCTATAGTTTGTACCTATGTCTCATGGAATATTATCACAGTACAACGTGGATATGCTTTTCAGAACCCTGATAACTTGCCTGTGGAATCATTGACGCTCTCTGTGTCTGACGCTGGAGTAGTTCGCCAGGTTAAAGCCTTGGTAAGTATCATCCTGTTGTATCTAGATTCAATCAGAGCTTGCATTGAAAGACAACATTAGGGGATCTCCCTGATAACGTTTCTAGTAGGTCTAAACACTAAGATCTCTCAGTAGGTACTCAATACTTATAGTACCTATCGGATAAGGATTGCTAAGGTGGTAAGATAAATCTTAAGTATATTGACCACATTGCACAATATTTATTTTTAAATAACCTACTTCAGGATACATACTGGGTGCCAAGCCGAGAGCTGACACTGTATGAAGGTCCACCATCAGGCAGTTCTCTGGTGATAGGGGCTGTGGAAGCATGGAAAACCAAGATGGAAGTATATTTGGACGACGTCAAGTGGATTCTCAGTTTAGAATATCACAGGTACCTATTACGGTTTTATTTGGCTTATGTTGCAATACCATTTAAATGTTTTTTTATTTATTATTAAATGGTGTATGTTGAAATTAACATAGGTACTCTAGCAGTATTACGATCTAGCCTTAAATTGTAGGCTAATAAGTAATTACATGCAAACTTGTTTTTTTAGGTAAATTACGACTAAGAAGGTGTCCATTAACACTTATCTTACTGTGTCTATTTTATAGAGAGAGCACTTTGTTGTGTTCATAGTACTAGTTAAATTAGGCGACACATTTTGCACTTTCACTATTGTTGTATCTGTAGTGCAGGTACTTGTGGGACCTAGTTTAAATAATAAAGTTATCTCAGTTGGCTAACACTATATATATACTACCCTCCAAATTTCATACCTCTAGGACTTATATTTTAGGCTGTGCGTTGATTCTCTGTCAGCGTCAAAAGAGTTTTATATATATTGATTATTGTTTAACACTACACTAGTTTGAAAGGCTTAGAAATAATGACCGAATGTCACTTAACGCAATTACGATTAAAGCAATCAGTGAAGATGGACTAAGCAAGCTATGCCACACCCATATCTAAAAGTAGTGTACCATAAACCACTTTTATTTCTAGGTTCTGGAGCACAATACTATACCACCCGGAATGCATGGACTCCCTGGTATCATTCCTGCAGGAAGCTAGCCCTCCCTACTTGCCTTCCCATGAGAGCAGAGACATACAGAAACTGTATGAGGATATTAGAAAACATGTGCTTATTGTGTTTAGCCGACTGGTTACTAATAAGGAGAGCAAGGTATGGTTTTTTTATCTGCGATTGGCTACTTGGCCAAAATCAGATTGGTCCATCATATTTGAATTTTGAGGTACGACTCCAGCGTGTAATACGATTTAGTATTAAGAACAGTCTAGGTTATAAACCCATACTATCCCCCTGCTGGGCAAAGGTCTGCCACATATCCTTCTGGGCTGCCTCCCATCAGGCTATCAGATAGATATAGATCAGGTTTGTTTTTAACAACTTTATATTGCAAACTGTGAACAATTTTTGACAATAATCAATTCCTATTTCTGAATCACTACACAGTTTTTTAATATTACAGTACATACTTTACTCTATAATATGAGCCTTAGGTAACAGAGATTATTTTTCAATATGTAAAATATTAAAGGCTCGTCGTAGTCACGTCGCAGTCACGCGCGTAGTTACTGAGTTGTAATGTATATTACAATTTTTAAATATGTATAATATTAATATTTCAATAATGACATATTTTCTCTGTCTTTCAGTCCCAATGGATGACAAAAGAATTTATGGCTGACATTTTATACAACAAGTTTATATTCACAATACCAATAATTTGGGATATCTGCATTACTTACGGGGTGGACAACCCTAGACATGTTAGCAGGTTGCTGGAAAGTGTGTTCTCAATACAACCGCAGTACGAGAACGATGCTGCGGCAGCTGTAACTTTTGTACATGAGGTATGAACTAATTTTGCTAAAATAAATACACCAATGTATGGTGAACAGATTAAGAGCTCTTGAGTATCTGTTAAGGCAGTAAATCAATGCAAATACAGAACAAACATAATTTTTTTACACTAAATATGTGTATTCTAGGAATCAAACCCACAACTTAAAGCACAGGTGCAACTACTAATAACTGAGCTGTAAAATGGCCATTAATATTTAAATATTATCATCTTACAGGGCAATAACTTAACAGGATATTTACCTAACAAGATATTTTCTTAAGAGGTTAATTATCTATCAGGCAGGGAAATCTGTAAACTAACCTTACCTAACAGATGAATTTACCTAACAGGCTAATTACCTAACAGAATATTTATCTAACAGATTAATTACCTAACAGAATATTTATCTAACAGGTTAATTACCTAACAGAATATTTATCTAACAGGTTAATTACCTAACAGAATATTTATCTAACAGGTTAATTACCTAACAGAATATTTATCTAACAGGTTAATTACCTAACAGAATATTTATCTAACAGGTTAATTACCTAACAGAATATTTATCTAACAGGTTAATTACCTAACAGAATATTTATCTAACAGGCTAATTACCTAACAGAATATTTATCTAACAGGCTAATTACCTGACATAATATTTATCTAACAGGCTAATAACCTAACAGGATGTTTAAATTTTTTCCCGTCCAACAGGCTTTTAAATTCATAATTCTACAAGTAAACAAAAACTACGACAGCGCCGACCCACCGAACTTGCCGGAAACTTTCAAAGGCTTCTCCGAAATTCCACGTCCGTCCTCCAGCAAAGCTAAGGACAAACTGACGATTGAAGTACTCAGAGACCTAATTATACATCTTCTGGATACTGCTATGACGCTGAGAATATTCCTAGAGGTGTACCCGAAGGCTGTGAAAATTCTTAGGAAAACGAATTTTGTGATTAGGTAAGTGGGGAATTTGAACTGGAACACGAGCGTAGAACAATTTTACATACCTACAACATTAAATATAAATAAATATTCACGGACATTTAACACAACGCCTTCTAGTACCAAACTAAGCAAAGCTTGTGCTATGGGAACTAGATACTTATAATACATAGGAACACCCAGAATGGTACATAATAAAACCGACGAGCTAAGCGAGCCGCGAAACCTTTGAGCTAACCACACCATTTCTTCCAGTATAGTCCAGCTGTACGAATACGGCATTCCACTGCTGTACGAGAAGCTATCTATCCTTGGTGATGAAACTAGTGTGACGTCATCAGAACTGGAAGGATATCTACATGCAGCGAGGGTGGAACTTATAGATGTGTTCCGGGAAATGCTGGCAGTATATAAAAACGATATATTTAGTGGGCAGTAAGTAATTACATTAATTTATTTAGTAATGTTAGTAGAATCTACCTTCTTAACCACAGAATGAAAAAAGAGGTGTGTCATAAGTTTGATTTGAGGCCTTTTATAGTCTAGTTATTTTTGATTTTTTGTTTAATTATTGATTTCATTCCTTCCAGAGGTAATATTCAGACACATGTAGAAGAATACCTAGCAGTGATGTTAGATGGTCTATCAGAACGGCTTCTGATCAAGGACTACCACTCATGTTACCCGGTGCATGATGACATTGAGATGCTGAAACAAGCATATCCTGATATGTATCCTTTTTACACAGACCTCTTCTATATTCATCATCGTAAACATCCTGTCAAAGTCCACAGCTGAATATCCCCCCAGATTGCCAGAAAGAACTGTTTAGTTCTTGGAGATGTCTAAGTTCGATGGCAACATTGTATTTTTGACTCGTAGATAATTTAAATTAATCACAAGTCTTACCTTATGAATCGATACTTACTGCGTGTTTCGACTAAAAGTTCACAATAAAACCTTCACAGCACAATCCTTACAAACGATTAGTTTTTACAATAAATAAAATCCTTAAAACCATTTGCACAAGATTCAAAATTTCAATCATGCACAAGGTTTGGCGGTGGAAACGCAAATCGATATCTTCACAGAGTTGTGCATGTTTTATTGTGAATGTTTTGCAGTGGAAACGTACGGTTATAACTTGTGTAATCTTTTTTTTCATCTAATTAAAATCTTAACCCAAAACTCCAGAGACACAGTAAAGACTGATTTCATTCTCCACGCCATCTATTCGAACCTCGACGAACCAATCCCCGAGAGCAGCCAGCCAATCACGAACGGCCATTCGGAGCCCGCACACAATCACACACCAGCTGAACCAATCAGGGAAGAGATTCCCGATCACGTGATGGAGGAGTCATTGATCAGTGAAGTGAAGGATATAATGCCACATTTAGGGGATGGGTTTGTTCTTAAATGTTTGAAGCATTATGGTTTTAGCGCGGAAAGAGTAATAAACAGCATTTTGGAAGATAATCTAGCGGAGCCTTTGAAAGGTAAGTTTTTCAATCATTATTTTGACACCCCATTTAACCCCTAACCGGTCATGCTCTTCAAACAGGAACACAGATACGAGCATTACTGCTTAGTGATATAAATAAGTACAGTGGTAGTTAGTACTTCCCCTGAAGAATCCACAAAAAGCTTTAATACAAGTCTCTGAAACTGAAGCTCCTTATTCAATGCAGTTTCAAAGATGATCATTTAACGGTGATTCTCTTAAGTAGCTATATTTTATCCGGACAGAAAATTCCTTTTTTTTATGTAAGTAGTAGCAAGCAGGTATATGGCCTACCTAATGTCAAGCGGTCACCGTCATCGACTAGAAACACCGAATTGTCGGTGCGTCGGAACTTGTTACGAAGTTTTTCAGTTGGCACTGAAAAACTTCCTGCAGTCATAACAAGTTAAAATAGAATTGTTCTTTATTTTTAATATCTAAATAATTTATTCCACAGCCCTAGACCAATCCTTACCAATAATCCCGGAAGATATTGTAGACAAGAAATTCCTGGAAACAGGCATCGAACGACTGAACGTATTCGACGGCGATCGGTTCGATATAATGACGCGAGATGACGTCGATCTAACAAAGATCCACGTCGGGAAACGGAAGGAGAAGTACCGGGACTTGAAGGCTATGTTAGACGATAAGGATGTTAAGATCATGTCTGATATTTATAGCAAATACAAGTAAGTATTTTGAGCTAACTTTTGAATTTATTAGTCGGCATAAAAAGTAGCCTATATGTTAATCCACGTTACGAACTATATATATTCTAAGTTTCATCCAAATGGGACCGACAGTTGCAGCGTGACTAAAACAAACATCGAAACATTGACATTATTTTATTAAAAAAAATTGTGCATATCACACAACGCTCTCTAGTCCCAAACTAAGCAAAGCTTGTACTATGGGAACTAGATTGCTAAAAGAATACTTAGTACATACTTATGATACATAGTAACAAACAGACATAGAACAAACATCTATGTTTTGCTACACACAAATGTTAATTCTCGGTGGGGATCAAACCCACGACCCACAGCACGGAAGGCAGAGCTACTACCGACTGAGCTATGACGCCTGTCGTAGCTAATATTAGTAGGATAGTAGCACTCAGACCCTTACTTCAAATACTTTATTCCAGTTTGGTATGCGACGAAGAGACCATGTATTCGGACGAGTATGATGATACGTATGATAGTGACGGCATGGCGCCCACCGCACCTGATGCGGAAGAGGTTCGGAGGCCCTTCGTCACTCCCAGAGCACTCCTACCGAGAGGAGGACGAGATGAGGTAACTTACCCGCTTCATGATCGTTGAAAACATTTTGTATATGGAAGAGAAGTCAAAAACTATTTTCTAATATAAACGGGATGGTGTGTTTTTATCACTCATGTTTAGTGATGTTACTGATGTAGAGCTTCGGTGGTCTAGTGGTAGCAACCCCGCTTTGCGATACTAAGCTCGTGAGGTCAATCCCGGTAGATCTTTCTATCCGAAAAATGTACGTACGCAGTGTCAGTGCTTTCAAGCGGTGAAGTAAAACATCGTGAGGAAACCCCTGGCTTAGCCAGCTCCTCACGTATTGACCTTGTCTTTCCTGTGGATAGTGCTGCCTTTGCTGAGAGGCTAGTATAGGTGCTACAAACCTACTCGATCTAAAAATGAGTGATTCCTAGATGTTTTGAAAGAACTAAAACTCATTTTTGTGTTATATTCCAGAAATCCCTACCAGTGTGATCACCACAATCTCAAAATCTTTTATTTGCTATAAGCACTTATATTCTTTCATTACTTATATATTATTCGGCTGCGTGCTTAAGTTGTTCATCTTAATTTCGGTTAATTTATTACTAAAGCTACCATGTCTCGGCCTATAGTAGCAGTAATACATCTGAACGATCTGATTACCACAAATCTTTATCTCTTACCATTTCTTCCAGGAGGAATCAGAAGAGGAGGTAGATACCTCACCACGGGAACAGGCAGGTCCAAGCAACAGGAGCCAGCTGGACTTCTGCACGAACCCTGAAGAGATGCGCGCCAGGAGAGAAGCCAGCTTCCAGGCGAGACGCGGGAGAGGACACAAACCTCCACCGCCGAGGTATTGTATACTATTAGTACATAAAAATGCTTAGAAATATACCTATAGCTAAAAAAATAATCAATAAAGGCGACATCTGTTATTGATTCAACTGAAACAAAACACAATATGGATGTAAAAATCTCAGACTGAACTCGGATATTGCTTTACGCACTACATCAGATCTGAAGCCGTGAAAAATAGGATTTACGGTCTAAAAAAACTCTAACAAATAAATAATCTTACATGGGTTCGATTCGAAGTCGACTCAAAAATCAAAGTCAAAAATGCTTCGTAACGATCATAGGTTCGTAATTTGTGAGATATAAAAATAATATTTCGAATTAAATTTATTTATTTCTTTATCCTTATTTCAGAAATACCGACGTCATCGGCAAAGCGAAAGGCCAGGGTCAAGAGAAAGAGGTACTCCAGAACCGAGACAAGAAGGAAAAGCATAAGTCAACGCGAGGGAACCACAACCGTCGTCAAGGAGCCACCTGGAAACGCAGCCAGGGCATGGTACCTTCGTAACTCTTGCAATGCCTTCAAGTAGGTCAATATAAAGCCGGATTCTTCAAAGTCAAATTCAGTGAAATCACAAGGAGCATTTAGAATCGTCTTATGAACTAGGTCAGCGTTTCTTAACCTTTCGCGGACCCCTAGAAAGTCAAGCACAATTTCAAGGACTCCAATTGTCCTAAATTTATTCCCGGTTTTTTTTACACAGGAATAAATTTAAGACAAACTCGGCGACTGATCACATATAAATCTGACAGTCGCCGCGTTACGGTAACCTAAAGCCTCTACAAGTCAACAGATGCATCATAGCATCTGCAGACGTCACGTGCGGATGCGTCCGCCGACATGTAGAGGCGGTGATTTGAGCGTCTGTGGTACGTCAGCAGATGCGTTCGCCTCGAATCCGTTTGTTGTCGGTTTTTTGGCACGCATCAAAGGGTTTCGGCGCGAACATAGAACGTAGACTGATCGACCTACAGACGTGTGGACAGCTCGGGGAAATTTATCAGCGGATGCATCTGCCAGAGTCCGCGAATGCGTCTGTTGACGTGTAGAGGAGGCTTAACGTATTCAAGTCATATTGCACGTGAACGCCAGCCCGACTGCCAACCGTTGTAGTGTCACCGCGCAGTGTATCTCGGATACGCTAGCGTTACTATACGTTTGCAATTGTCACATTAGTTCGTTAATAAGGCATTGTTCTAAAGTTAAATGCAGACCTCTATATTCAACGAATTGTGTAGTTCATTCAAAAAACTTTGCTAGAATTATATCCAAGTCCTTTTTGACTCAAAACATAACACTATAAGCAGTAAAATGTGTGATAATCATAGATACTGGTTGTATATTATATTAAACTTTGTTTATTATTATTATATGCTATTTTTATTATACGTACTTTTCTTTTCATTTTTTTTTGAAGAATCTGAAAATTTGAGACAGATTCTATACATTGCAAAAATGACCGGGCTAGAAACGTGTTTGAATAATGATTGGACGTCTCTGGCTAACCGTTTTGACATCAAAGGGATTCTATTTGCTAAGGATTGCAAATAGAATCCCTTTGAGCGCTAAGCATTGCTAAGGATATGTTTAAATCTACCAATAAGGATATTTTGTTTTCACCGATTCCTATTGGTGGATCCATCCTTAGCAACGTAGCTTAGTTTAACTCTGGTCGAAAAGCACATTTATGCTAATTAAATAAATATTCACGGACATTTAACACAACGCAAGTTCCAAACTAAGCAAAGCGTGTACTAATTGTAATTGCAGACCTAAATTATAGGAGAATTTGATGTCAGAATAAATATTATTCTAGAATCGCGAAAACAAACACAGACATTTATCTGTCCAACAATCAGATACGTGTCTTCAAAGTGGCGACATCACACCATACAGCAATAAAACAATGTTATATGCACACACAGTAATGTGCTATGTGTAAGTCATAAAACCACACGTTTCGTGTAAGTTCGCTAAACAATGTGGACGTAGTCAGGATTTATTCGGGGTCACTGGCAATGAAAATAATGAATGAATAAATAGTTTATTTACTAATACGCAGGTTTAGAAATTATTAAATAGAGTTAGCAAGATTAAATAAGTTATTAGGTAGTGAAGTAGGTTTTTCTTTTCATGATTGAGCTTTTAGCTGCCAGCACACCTGATGGTAAGTGTAGCTGCAGCCTAAGGTGGAGCACGCTTAGCTATAATCCACCTTTTCTTGAAAATTCATAGGTTATATTCCTAGGCTTCAATAACTCTTACATAAGTTTGCCGGTGCCAAACCACAGATCATATAATACTATACAACAAACTAAGCGTTATGCTTGTATTTTGGACTTCTAGAGTAATGAATGAAAATACTTTATTGTACGTGGGTACACCTTACAAACGAATATACGAAAAAACTAGTACAATTTTTTTTAACTATTAAGTACAATAGGCGGTCTTATAGCTAGGGAGCGATTTCTTCCAGACAACCTTTGGATGGACAGGACCGTATAAATAGGAAGGTCGGCTAGTCGGTATTATATGATCTGTGGCTAGGGTGTACTATATAATTATTATTTATTATTAAGAGCCCGTAGTGTCCCACTGCAAGGCAAAGGCCTCCCTTCCTTCTCGCCAGTCTTGTCTGTTTTGGGCAACTGTGGACCAGTCCTTGAGGTAGGCATCAAGCTCGTCCCTCCAGGTCGTTTTCCGTTTTGAGGCATCCATTCTGTAGTGGATTTAGCCCATAACGCATCCGACATGCGGCAGACGTGGCGTACTATATAATAATGAACAAAATAAAATAGACTATGATTGTAGTCTCAGATAAGACATTTTTGACCACACAAACAAATTTGCTATGAAGGCCCCACCTACGCTTACCCCAGTTCTGATTACATCCTAGCAATCTCTTAGGGTACGTAAGTATATTAAGTTTATCTATTCCTCATACATCTGCGTTTCGTGCGAATTGAGCACTTTATGAACGCCGACAAGTGTTAACTATGAGTACAATGAAATGTTAGCTTTTTAACCGACTTCAAAAAAAGAGGAGTTTTTTGTGCAAAAGAACCAACTGAGTCTCCGTGAGGGGGCATGTGTTGCCAAGTGTTATTAGGCCCTATATTATACTTCTTACTCGTACTGGGTTTTACTCAAATAAATCTAAGAAGACGTTGACAGATTATACATAATTAAAAAAAATACTTATGGGTGACTCTGGGTGGCATTGCACCATGACACTTCAAAACGAAATTAAACTCTACCAAAAGCGCTTAAGTAGTCCTCTTACCATAAAGTCAGCATTCAAGAAAAGTACTAACGGCGCGCGGCGTGTGTTAAATCGCGTGCGCGTGCGCCGAATGACAACATACCTTATTATGCGATGCTGTGGTGCTCTTTGTCATGTTTGAGTGTTTGCGTGAAATTATTTATTTATTTATTGAGGTTTAATGTACAAAAAGGATGATCTCATTTCTTCAGATGATTTTTTTTTGTCTTAACCCTCGACCTATTTGAAAAATATACTGCGAAGAACGGTATTAGCATGGGTAACTAAACTAGCCTTGCTATATAGGGTATATAGGTGGGACAGCAGGATACGTTACGTCATGTTTGGTTGGATATTGAATAACCAACATGCGACTTACAAAGGTACCGACAAATGTGCCCTGTCTGACCAAGTGTCGAGACACCTGTTATGACCCCAAAAGCTACGTAAAAGGCTTCGGCGACGCGGATATCCACATCCGTAACCATTTTGAGTGACCAAAAATAAGTTATTAACCGTTCGTCCATAACAAACCTGGGCCTCGTTGTCTCTACATCGTAGGTACCTACGTTTTATCTTCTGTTTGATAAACGTTTGAAGATGCTGTAGAGTTCCAGAGCCATTCTTTATTCTGTTTCGCAGTAGAGAAGGTATCAGCAAAGTACTTAGGTACTCTATAAACGTCACAAACTTATTGGTGATAAGCGCGCATCGTCTCTACGTAATAATAACAGACTATGGACTATTAATTTAAGTTTTTTTTTATTTTCTTGTAATCCCTAGGTTAAGGTGTGCAATAAAGTATTTTCTATCTATCTATCTATGGCATACACAGAGGTTTGTAAACTTGAACCTCCTTATTTCTGTTTTGTTGGGCCAGTCAAGTGACAACCTGGATATGGATACCTACAAATTAAGAGATTTCATACCGGCATTTGGAAAGGCGTACTATGCACCGATGATGACGTGCTCCTCAGTTTTCGTGCTGCTAGCCTGCTACACCGTGATAGGAATACTTAAACTGCGCGTGACAGTTTACCGCCAAAGAGGCCATGCTTGAATAATGCAGTCTGCATTAACATTGTCGCCGCCATAAAATAAATACTCGACATTAATGTCGGCTTAATGACAATGCGCACGACCATCTATCTTAAATGTTGGCTATAAAAACACCGGCTTGGACGAAGCGCCTTCTAGCGATTAGCATTTTTGTTTATCTACTTTTTCTCTAAGTAACTTCCTACGAAAGCATTCTGATAAGCAGTAACGTTTTGACAAGAGATAATGTGTTGACATGAAGAAAAAGCCATTGACTTGTGTTAATGCCATTTTTTTAGCAAACTCGCGTTTTACGTAGTTTGCTCCGCTGATGCCAGCCTCTCAGATTTTGTTGGGAATTGCACAATTCCCAAATTTCCCGCTAGAGACGCTTATCCAGTTTTCATACAAAATTTCTTGCTTTGCGAATGCGTTTGCGTGTGCTATACTCGAGTCCAAAGTCAAAACAAATGCACAGACTCGGGGCTCTGATCGACATGCGCAGTCTTTTGGATTCACCGCTATTGAGATAAGAATGCATTTGCATATATGTATTGTACAAAAAAAGCTAAAAACCAAGCCTAGTTTCTTGTCGGTTCTTCTTGGCTTTTATCGTGATGGACCAGCAACAATCACATAGGTAGTCTATATAAAACGATGCACCAACCTATCTACCTATGTACATACCTATATGCTTTATGATATGTGGTGCTTATTGAACTTTAATTTCTAGTTCAGTGCTTCCGTGCATAAACGAGTTTTAGTTAGAAGTGATCGTGTGAGCGGAAAAGCGTGATCACCGGTTTACGTATAAAGAAGCGTTATTCTCGTGGCCCAGACCGACACTGCGGCGTATGCGTTTTATTATATTACCTGTAATGGCTGCTATTAGGGCGGGGCGGAAGGATTTAATAAGCGAGCGGTGAATTGCGATGGTCGGCGTACGCGCAGCGCTTCGGGCGACGTAGGGCCGGACACGTCGCTCGATAATCTTGTCGATATTATTACGTTAACTTTTTTTAACACCTGCAGAAGTTCAATGCTGGACTTCTGCTAATACCAAACAAAAAATTAAAAGAAAGCATACTCATTTGCGTCATTCGATAAAATTAAAGACGTCACGAGATCTTAAATTATAAAAAGCGAGTATTACAAATTTCGTAGTAAAGAAAGTAATAATATGTAGTTATTTTTTCTGTCTTAATTATAGGTAATATAAGAATGATTATTGATATTTGTAGAGAACCTACATTCTATGCCTAGGTAAGTATATTTTATTGGGGTCTGTTGTTTAGCAGATAACTTTATCGTGTTCTAAAAGCGCATCGAATTCATCGATTTTATCGATCAGGCACGGTCGATTCCGATGAAAATCGAGCTTTCGCCGCCCTAGGGGCCGACGTTATTTATTTCCCATTCAGTGAAGTTTGTCGATTATTAATATTCTTCCACGAAAACACCGAAAGGATTTCTGGTAGACAATGTTGACGTGAGCTTCTACTCGTAGAGTTCTCTCAGTTTAATTTCAGTCCTAAATCTGTGGTCCAAAATCGACTGTATAGAGTTTTGTAGCATTTCTCAGTCAAATCGGTTCGATTCGTTCATCGATTCGTTTCAGTTTTTGCTTGCAAACTTATAGCATACGAATTCTTGCTCTCGTAAATTGCTGCTTCATCCCTGCACGAAATTCTGGGTGGCTCATCACTTTTCGAGCCGAAAATTAGAAAAGAATAAAATAATCTGAACAGGAAGTGAGTCTTCAAAGCTGCGTTTCAACTGACCGCACAAATTGGTCGGATGGTGTTTAACTTTAGAAAACACAATAGAATGCCGCGTTTCGTGAAATTGCTAGCGAGAAAATAGGGTATCAGCATGCTACAGATAATTACTGGGTAGGATCCCTTTTTTTGCACGAAAAATTACTCAATAACGAGATAAAGTTAAAATGGTATTCTGTCGTTAACCTTTGTATTTAATGCATGTAGGTAGGTGCCTAATAAAATAAATGGTAGGTACGTAGGTACATGTAATTTTACTTTTCTAAACGTAGATCCTTACGCTTAGGGCAGTAAGTCAGTATCCAACTGTTATATTATATCGTTTTAATAGTGTAAAATTACAGGTCACAGCGGTCTGCGTCCATCAAATAAATTAATAATTACTCTGGTACCGACACAGGGTGTTCTTAATTCTAGGTCTGACTAATAGCTTCGGCTAAAGCTGTAATTACGTAATCAAGCGTTATTACGATGTAACCAATAGATACACGCTGTATAATTGACGTGGGTTCGTTTAACTTGCTAATAAAAACAATTACAAGCAATAGGTTTGACTGTTTGACCTTTTCAGTAAGCAGTTAGTTTTTATAACTACATATTTTTAAACAGTCGGATAAAAATAATTAATTTGCTTAATCGAAAACAATTCCAAACTGTTTGTGAAGTACTAATGATTTTGATAAATGGTATATGTTGGGGGCTTCAAGTATTATTATTACGCACCTAAGTATGTAATATAATATGTAAGCACAAGTAGGTACGTTAGTTCTCCGGCAAGCCCATCTCAAAGCTCAACCTACACTGACGTTCGCAAGATGTACAATATTTATTGCTCTATCGAGTGAAGCAAATAAACCAGCCGCCCTTTGCGAATCGCCGCAACGACTCTAAGTAAGCATACTCGTACATAAATAAAATGTTGCCTGTCTGGATGTTTTGCAACAAAGTTGAAAGCCATTCAGAGTTGGCTTCTTCGGCTATACTTATGAACTGAAGTACGAATACTTTGTCCTGTTGTGGGCTGACATTAAAATTAGTAGGTACTGAATATTTCTATTCGAACAAATGCCTGAATTTGTGATATGAACAGAAAAGACATCGGATACTTTGTTTTGAGTGAATGTATGTGGTCAGTGTATTTGAGCTCATTGTATAAATTTTATGATGTAAGGTATAGATAGATAGATAGAAGATAGATAGAATATTATTAATTGTACCTACACCACTTATAAGTAAAGAAAATAACAAAAAAGAAATACCATAATTGGTAATACGATCAAGTTCTAGGAGGTAGGTAAAATGGGCGGCCTTATTGCTTAAAGCAAAGGTATGTGTAAGATAGGACGATAAAATTTACTTCCATTACGAAATCAGTTTATTGACATGTATGAAACCCCGTGGTTACGTTTGCACCCCCGTTGGCGGGTATTGTCTACGGGGATTAGTGGAATAAGCCCATTGATTTGCCCCATTAATGGTGCAGACGTAACTGGTTAGTTATGTTTGCACCATTAATTGTGCAGACGTAAATTGAAACTATGTTTTAGGAGCCAGTGGCTTCTCCATAAGATTTGAAGTTGTGCTTTCAAAAGAGCAAACTGCGACGAGCGCGTTGAAATCTTTTGTATGAAATTTTCATTTTAATTTTCCTTTTTTTTTTAAATTATTTTATGCCGTGTTTCCTGGAGGTCCAAAATTTACTGACAATATACTTGTGAACATTATGGAACTACCCCTTTAGATATCTTGAAAAATCGCAACAAAGCTTCATTTCGCACCTCATGCTGTTGCTTTCGTAGTCGTGTCTTTTTTCTCTTCTGTCCATATGTGCCACAGAAACTGCCGCAAACTGCTACAGTATTTGTGCTCTCTGTGAGTAAAAGCCTACTTTATCGCTACGATCTTATGTCTGACTTGTCTAGGCTTAATATGCACCTGCCGATAGTAAATACCAGAAGCGTAAGTACCTAGAATAGAAGTACCTATACTTATCGATCAATAGTACTTACAAAACTAAGTCCGGGTTTGACCAACTCCGAATAACACTACTCTTTTTCTTTTTAAATGTTCCAGGCACTAGCCTAGTCTACCTGCTTATAGGAAACACAAGGGCAATACGTGCAAAGTTGGCTAGTTTAATAAGATTTTCGGTTACTAACACCAATTTGTCTGAATAAAGAATTTTTTCTACGCCGTTTGAGAGCACTGGTCTACATGCCTATATTTTTGCAACAGAAAAATTTAATTGGTGTGCGCACAGATTTGAACTCATGACCCAAGGATCGGAAGGCAGAGTGCTATATACTACTAGACCACCCGTGCTCTAGTATACTCCATGAATACTCAGAATATTTCTTTATTATAATTCTCAAGAACACTCTTTCACTTTTGAAGAACGTGAGTGAGAAGGTCGTAAAAGATAATCAGTGATTTTCACATCAAAACATTTTTAATCATTGCATATTTCGGCTCTCTAACGACTAAGAAAGACTCCAGAATCCTCCATCAACCGTCATTATCCCCCGTTCAGAAATGTCATCTATCTACAAAAAGCCTGTGGTCACCTATTAGCGGAGGAGACAGGAATGACGGGACAAAAACTCAGGAGTCGACCGCTCCAAATTACACCTGCAATTACTGAGGATTATTAAATGTGGCGATACGACTTTATTCGTCTCGATGGCTAATAAATGTCTTTAGGAAACTACAAAGTTACAAATCCTAAAAAGCCTTTTCGTCTCTGAGACAAAAAACACTTACTAGTTCTTCCAAAGAATCACTTATAGAACTACAGAGAATCGACATTAATCAATTGAACGAAAACAAAACAATATAGGACTCTTATAATATACGATAAGAAACTCTGGTCCAACATTATTTATTTAATAGAACCTCGTAATGAGACCGTATCGTCGGGTTGTAAATTAAAATATTTGTTAATCCGAGACGATTTCTAATTATTTAGTCGAAGTAGTTTTTTTTCCATTTTAATGATACATAATAACTTCGAATTTAATCCCGCACTTTTGACAATGTTGAGCACTCCGAATGAACCAATGTTATTTGCAACTTGCCGACTGAAATCTTTGTAAATTTTTTCATTCACAAAAAAGTAATCTGTTATTTTAGTTCTTCTTTTTATAGTATCAAGTTCTGTAGTAGGCTGGTTTAATCACGAGTTTTTCTATCAATTAGTAAGTAATCAATTATCCTAGTATTTATATATCAAAGACTTGCTGGCGTAGTGCGCGAGTTGTTTGCAGCTCGCGAGGTGTTTTCTTGTAAAATTTTGTATACGAACCTTAACGAACCCTAAAAACCTCTACAAACCCCTGAAAATCAAAGACTATACGCTATCAGATAGCTATGCAGCAAGTACCTAGCTATCACCAGAAGGGTAATTTTCTTAATAGATGTTATAAAGATCTATTCTGGTTTTTTAAGAAGCTTATAAAAATTGCAACAGTGAGTTAGTAAAAGCTAAACAATTTCTCAATGAAACGTCAAAGCCATCAAATGATACACGCGTAAAATATCTCGCAGTCCACAGAAAGCAAGGTGAGGAATGGAAGGGAATGGGGATATTAAAAGGCCATATTCCCTATACCTCTCGGGAGCAGCCTAATGACCCATAATTACGAGTCAAGTACAGTCAGAGACAAAATGGTTATAGATAAAAATATGAAAAGGCACGGCGTGTTTGCAAGAATACTAAGGTAGGGCCGTAGAGCTGCGAACCCGACTATAGTAGAAACTGTTGAAGGAGGCCTATGTGTCTCAAAACACGATGCTGAAAACTAACCGTAGACATAGAGCTCAGAAACCAGAGGTTTTAGATTTAGTGGTAAATAAGAAAACTTTTTCTATCGCAGAAAAAAAATCTTATGGGATTTTTCTACGGGGGAAGCATCGGAATTGGAAAAGCAAGGGATCTACTTAGGTACCTTACGGTGTTTTTTTATTTCACCATCTGCCCAGAGGCATGAGTGCCTATGCGATGCAATACCCTTCTTCCGCAACTTCAGCCAGAATATAGTTGGTTGGAAAAATAGATGATCTTTCAACTCTTTGGGAAAGGCGATTATACATCGCCTATTACCTTACCTATACTAAAGGTTCTAAAGCCAACGTTAGCCACCAGGCTTTTCTTCTACCCTGCATAACACTTGTGTAGTTAACTGTATAACACTATGCTCTATTCTGTGTCGTGGTAATGGAGGCAGTAATAGCGGCTTGCCACAAAGCGATGCGTCCATTTTGTATTTTTTATCGAGCGCGGCTGATTCGATAGAGCGAGCGAAATTTTGATGTTGGGTTTTTGAATTTATGTAATAACGGACATAATTCAATTGGACATGGTCAGTTCTTGTACAATATTATTTTATTTTAGGTTTTTTCATTACTTTAAGCTTAGATGACGTAGGCAATTAGGCAGGCGATCCACCATTTACCTACGGGATAAAATCTTTTATGCTACAACGAATGATCATGCCTACAACCACTTGCTCTACATTTTATAATGTGTATTTTGATGAGGTAAGTACCTAGGTAGGCATTAAAAAAAATAGATGATTCACTTGATTGCTTCTATTCGTCACATAAAACTTTGGGTTCTAAAACGAAATATATATAGGTAAGTAATAATTAAGTAACTGATTTTCCAATCTCTTCGTAAGAGAGTTCCACAGCTATTCATGACAAATTTATATTTAAACCTCTTTGAACGAACATTGGCTATTTTCTAATGCCTTCTAAAAATATTTCGGAACACAATAAATCCAGATAATTCATAATTTCCGAGAAGGTGTGTGAAATGAAACGCGTTGCCGCCACGCCCCTCGGCTCTTGATGCATCGCATTTACTCGGTGGACTCCATGGGAACTCAGAAGGCATAGAAAGAACAGTAATAGATTAAACATCAAGTTTAAGGATATTTTTAAAGAACGTTAAAAGGCAGTAAGGTAGTTTCCTGCCCTAAGTAATTTCAGCAAACTCGTCGAGATATTTTTTTCCATAAAATAAAATGGGGATAAGAAATACAGATGTCTAAGTATAACTATGCATAGTTTTTTCTTGAACGTTTTTTGAACACACTGTTACTTTACTATACCCTAGTGATTCGCGTTTTACTACCGACCGAGTAGCCTTCTATTTCTTCTACGTTCTTTTGTAATTTTTTGTGGGATTTATGATTGGGGTCCGCGGTTGATTGCGACGCCTACGGACTGAACTCGGATCACGCTATCGACTAGCTTTTGTCTGTGACTATCTTGATATTCATCATTGCATCATTGATCTTCGGTGAATAAATATTTTTCTCAAATAAATAAACGAAAAATAGTTATTTTCTGGAACTGTTCAAAACCTTCTGAAAACTTTTTAGCGTCAACATAATAATATGTAGGTATAAAATGTTCTTGGTAGGTATGTATGTATTGTATAATGCCTCTGTCTTTACCTATGCCAATAACTAAGGCATAGAATAAAAATTAGTTAATTATGAAAGTAACTAAACTTGGTTTGTGGTATTCGATTCGATTTTCCGATCCGTGTCCGAGCAAAAAACATTTCACAAGATCGAATTAAAGCTGATATCGATATTAGACACGCTGAGCGATGATTTTATATCGATAACAAAAACTGTGCCCGTCATCGCCCGACCACAGAGCTCTTTGTAAGACAAGACGCATACTGGATGGGAATCAATTTTATAACCTTCAATTCAACAATTTCATTTAAAAGCCAGCTGTTGTAAATTTGGAATTATACTTAGCGAATTCTATTAGAAACAATGTTCATCCAGAGGTTTCTGAACTCAGATGTACCTACTTATGTCAACGGCGGTATTCAGCATTGATTGTCGAAAAGAGACACTCGTAGTCAGAATCGAAGAAACGTCTACTTATGTGAACTTGGCGCGTCTGTTTCATTCAATCATGCAAAGCTTTCAAACCAGTAAAATTTAGCGCGTCAGTACTGAACCAAAGCCTTTAAAAACAATCAACAACAACACAGCAGCTTAGTTCTTGATTACATTTTTGATCCAGTATCTTTGAAAGCTCTATCCAAAAAGTACAAGAGCGGACATTCATTAGTTGATCATTGAAAGCTCGACCGGCCGCCGCCGTTGCGCCGGATTGACTCACAGGCCAGTTTTAGGGTTCCTTGCGTGTTTGACTGTTTATTACAATAGCTGCAAACTCATTGCATTTTATGTACTAACCTTATTGAAAGAAGTTTGCAATTTCCTTTGGCTCGTTACTTGAAATAAAGAAAATAACTTCTCGAAAGAATTTGCAATGTACTTTTTACCAGTGCCTTGATCACGAATAAATGTGACAATTGCAAACGTATCGTAACGCTAGCGTATCCGAGATACACTGCGCGGTGATACTACAACGGTTGGCAGTCGAGCTGGCATTGACGTGCCATATAACTCGAATACTCAGACTCAGATTTGTTCGTGATAGAGGTACTGAAATAAAGCAAATTACTTTCCGATTTGGGCTACTTAGGTGTACTTAAACGTCATTGAAAATCGTGTATCTCAGGACAAAGCAAAAAAAAACCTGGGACACAGCCAGCCCTGAATTAGTGATCGGCATCGATATCCCGATGATGAGATTCAGATATTAATGAGGAACCCTGAAACCACGAAGAAACCCACGGACTCGCACTTGACATAACTTTTTCATCACAGTTTTGTTTTATATTCGTAACTCATCTAATTATTCGTGCCTCTATGCGCGTAACGTTCACAAAAAAGTTTAGAGTGTAAAAAAACTTTTATTATTATTCAATTGAACTTTTCTGAAGATATGTAATAAATCTAGTTATTAAATAGATGAAAAACAGTTTTATACAAGCAAGACATGCTTTCAGATTAAAAAAATGGGACCATCTCGTCAAAATAAAAATAAAAATGCTACACCAATATACTGTGCGGTAGAGGTAGGTAGATGACTCTCAATTTTGGTTTCGCGGCCCGAGTCGAATCAATTCGTTCGCGGGTTCAATGCTCAGCTGGTATCTGGTATGACAAGGCGTCAATGAATGCAATTTTGGACTACAGATGGCTTAATAAATAACACCAGCTGATAATTTGCTATGCTTTAAAATTACGCTTTTGTGTATCAATGTCGCAATCTTGCTCATAAATTACTGAAAGTTAATTTTAATTTGGAAGTAGTTTTACCAAATATTTAAATAATCTATACAGAGAATTGTAATTACCTTGTATGTAGTTAAAAATATGATAAATATTAATTTTGTTGGGATATCATTCATAAGAATCGTGATCGTGATCAACATCCAACAAAATTATTTTTAGGATATTCCAACTGACTCTGATATTAGGTAATATTTTACTACATTTTCTTAAGAGAATCAACTCTTTTGTATTTTTTTATAAAGTTAACTGACAGAGCTACCTTCTGCATGCGACTCACCCTTGTCCACATACTCGAAATACCAATCAGTGATCAGATAAATTAACAAAGTGAAAGCGTTCTCGTTTCCAATGCACTTTATATTTATAATCGCCGAGTTTATAGATCTTCGATTATAATTTACGATTTCTTGTAATGGCTGCTAGTGTTATTGAAAGAGTGCCGCTGATGCTGTGAACAGCTTTTAGACAGCTTTTAGCTGGTTTCCATGCAGCTATGTAGAACTTATGTACCTATCACTTACTTACGCCCGCATTTTCGTCCGTGTCTCATTCTTCCTATTACTTTTTAAAAAGTAGCCTAAGTATATGTTAATCCTCGTCACGAAATATACATTCTTTATGTAAAGTTTCATCAAAATTGGACCAGTAGTTGCAGCGCGATTGAAACACAAACATCTGAACTGTCACATTTGTAATATTAGTAGGAACAATAATTCATACCTCTTCAAACTATATTGCTTTTGTTTTATATTATGTACGATATATCATGTACGGTAAGCTACAACAATTCAGTGTCCATGTCTACCTGTTCTAATTAATTAATTTTTTATTTTTTAATTAATGGATACCCCACACATGTTTACACGACACACTTGAAGGGGTACCTATACTAAATGCTCCTATAATTAGAGGGTACCATTATTCGACCTAGGTCTCTCCCAAGACGCGCCAGTGAGACCTGTCTTCCGCTCTCCTTATGCAATGTATACCAGCTAGCTACCCAATGTCAATCCATGCCAAGAGGTGACCTAAATAACTGCATTCACCCAAACGAGCCTGTTTGAAGATGAAATGTATCAGTAGTCTTTCGCGAAACGTCCGGGTCAAACATTAAAAAGCTATCAAAGCATTTTTAATTTAGACATAATTTCCCTTCTGATTGCCAATGGATAATTCAGTTCAAAAACATGTAGAATTGAAAAGAACAAAAAGGTTCGTAATAAAGGTTCGAGGCGCCGGGGGGGCGGGACGCGGCGCTAATGCACTCCGTGATGACGGGGATCGGGATCCGAGACCACTCGTAGAGCCGGACTCAGTGCCACGTCGAACATCGATATCGATGACTCGAATTTATCTACCTTTTGCCCGTGCTGAACCGATCCAAGCGTAGAAAGAAAACCTTCGGGAATTTCATCCAAAGGGTCTTTTTCTTACTAAAATAGTACGGTGACCTTATTGCTAAAAAAGATTTGTTCCAGACAATCATTAGATGGAAATACTCAGCCAACAGTCAAAAGCGGCGGTAACAAACTATACCTGCTTGTATTTCAGCAACTAAGTAAATTGCTTAGATTTTTTTGGAGGCTCAGAAATAATGGTTTTTCTAATGAGCTTCATTATCAATCTTAACCAATTTTGATCCTGATATCTACTATGATTTTTACTCTCCTATCCCATCCAATCCATTTAATTACTAAAAGTTTTGAAAAAGTTTTCTATCGATAAGCTTGCCGTGTCCCATCTCTAATAGCCGGAGGCGCGTCTCTACATAATGTCGGCGTCACGACACGCGGCTTCCATTCCTCTTCATTTGTATCGCTTTAATATCCCTGGAACTGGCCCAGATTAATCTTTATTTTCTTTAAATCAGACGTAGAAACGGGTTATTGTAATTCTTATGACGATAGAGCATCGATAGGAGTCGATATATTTGAAGACGATTGATTTTAGTAAGGCTGGACTAGGTTTCTTTAACAAGACTTTTGCGTAAATCTGGCTAAATATAGGTAATAAATATATGTAAGGAATTACAGACAGTTTTGGTCACGCATGCTTATACCTTGTTCACACTATGCCATTGCCGCTGCCGGCATTCATGCCGCGGCCTTATTGCCACAGCAACATCGCCTTTATTCTCACCAAGGAGCTAGGGCATGAAATGAAATATTCGAATCCTATTGCACGTCAACGCCAGCTTGACTGCTAAACGTTGCATGCAGCGTCACCGCGCAGTGTAGCTCGCATACGCTAGCGTTACGATACGTTTACGTTTGTCACATTTATTCGTGATCAAGGCACATTTGGGGTTGACTCTTCGTCTTTCAGTTCGGGTCATTACATGGTTAATAATATTCAACTAATTAAAGTAGAAATAATGCATTTGTCATGTAAATGTGGCCCGAGATAAAGCCGGTTCAAACACAAAGTTCCAAATACAAATAAATATCCTTATCAGTTGAATTTATTTCGTCAATAAATTGCAATTTCTTGATAAACGGAGCTAGGGTTCCCAATTATCTTATTTACTTGAAAAATTAAAGTGTAGTCTATTGTTCAGCCCTCGCCATAGTGCAGCGAAGTTGATGAAAGAGTTTTGTAGGCTGTTTCTTTTTTGTTTAGTCAATTGTTCAGGATAAGCTGAATATATTGACCTATTGATATTCTGCCGAACATAATATTGAGGTTTTATTAGACCTTCCTATAGACGCACTGAATCTAATCTACTTTTTAAGCATGGTTCAATGCCCTTTTTCAGGGCCACCACGTGTAACAATACAGTCATTGAACGTAGTAGAATATTACAAAAGCTCAATATGGTGAAGTTTCTAGCAGCCCTAGAGCGCGGAACTTAAGAGCGCTTGTCTTAGAAGGAGTCTGCCCCAAAAACGGACAAAATGTCAATAAGCATTAACCGAGATATTTTGAAGCTCAGAAATAAAGTTTTATGGCTCTTTAGGCAATAAAAAGATTTGTACGAGCACTCGGCTCACTATAGGCCGGGAGATCGTATCAAATTAATTATGTGAAAAAGAATTCGAATTCGTAATTTAAATATTCAAAAATGATAGTCACTTGTTTTTTGTGTGAACTAATTAAACGTAGGCACGTAACGTCGGCTGCTTGTTTTAAAAAGCAAAACACCGGAATAGCATTCAAGAAAAATCGTTCGTCAAACGGTTTTTTCGCGCTCATTAAGAAATTTCTGCTGCGGCGTAATTCGACCAATAAATTACCCGCAATTACACGTGAAGCTGTTTAAAAAGTAACAAAAAAAAATGCGCTGGCGCAATTATGGAGTGATGCGTTAGTGGAAGTACTTACCGACGGCGACTGTTATTGTAATACCTACGCATCATTGTCGCCGTATGAAAGAGTTAATTGTCCACATTGATGTTCTGTTTAAAAACAATTACGTAGCTTTGGAAAAGTATCGCTAATTGTATTGAAATTACTTGTGAGTGGAATAAACTTCGAGCCGGTATGCGTATACTAACACCAAGTGGAAGTGGGAAGCAGGTGTAGCAGCAGTTCTATCACCGACTAGTGGAGTAACGCGACTTTGGTTGCGCTGTGCAGCTTCTCTCTGCATGCTTGCTTTAGAAGTCCATTACCTTGCGATTTATTTTTGAGTTACAAACAGGAGATACGTTTGCATTTTATGGTTTTAAGACGTTTGGTTGTTACCCTTGCCGAACTAAATGGTAAGTAATTACTTAAATAGATAATTATTCATGGACATTACACACAACGCCTTCTAGTCTCAAACTAAGCAAGGCTTATTAACTATATTGCCGATGTTTTTTTTTTAAATATTATATTCTTATTTTTTATATTACATAGTAACACCATAGCAATAAAAAAAAAATTGTGCTGTCTGTGCCCGGTGCAATGCGTAGTTGCACGTAGTTGCATTGTTTTCTGAAAATGGTATTATGGGTTATTATGGTAACTATAATTACCATAACAACCTAGGGCGTTACATCCATTAAAATTTCTTGTTGCATATAAATATTCATTATTATAGAATTTTTATAAACGTTAGAAATAATTGAGAATCAATGTTTTTTCCACATACCTATTTAGACTAGACAAGCTACTTACTATTCTATTGAATTAATTTGAACGCATTTTTCATACTGTTCGCTAAGTAAAGTGCGAAAACCACCTCCTATCTCCTGCTCTAGGCCGGTGATACAAAGACTGGGTTTAATCGAATTGACTCGTTAATTACGTTTATCTGAGCCTCCATTAGCGGCCGGATTCCTCCCACGCATTCTTAATTACAGAATACGCTATCGCTATTCCAGTTTTGGATTAGGTAGAGAAGGTAGATTAGTTACTCTACTATACCCACAACAAAATGTTCTCAGATCTTATATGCGGCTGTGTATCGTCTATCAGTGCCCCATGTGCGACTATCACTTCCAGACGTCAAGGTGCCTGTAATTACATATTATATCAGAAGGCACCTACGCAGACCTACATACCCATAAAAAATAACCAATAGGTACCTACGTAAAAATGTACACGGACAGAAGTAAGTGTAAGTATAAGTAGGTATACAATAAATAATACATTTTTGCAAATATATTTGGAATACACTCGAGACCAAACATTCCGGGTCATCTATAAAAAGTTGGATAACTTTGAAACTACAATTTATTTTATTCGTCATTTCCAAGATATTCAGGTCTTTATAGATGACCCGGAATTTTTGCCCTCACATAGTTCGAGTTCTACGAAACTTAAAAGTCCAGAAATAGCGGCACTTGTTTATTACGTCCGTCACACGTTGACCACTTTTCAGAAACCTCGGTTATGCGTGTCTAGTATAAGTCCAGTGTCTAGTAGTACTCACCATTACATGTAATTAGTTGCTTTTGCTAGATAATCTGCAATTTGTCACGCACACTGTTGAGTGCCTGAGGGGAGGGAGGGGGGAGGTGAAGCTTAATTGAGAGGGGCTAATAGCCGACCACTGGTGGGCTTGAGAATAAGCCATGAAATCGCTTTGATTATGCCGCCGTAGGTAACGTTTGGAATGGAAGTGTAACCAATTTGCTAGACTGTTGTTTTTATTTAAATTTATTTTAAAAAAACACAATTTAGGCTTACTGTTACGAGCCCAAAGCGCCCAAAACTAAAAAAATATTTATTGAGATTAGTAGGTATTTTTGTAGGTAGGTAAATGGAAAAATATTAGAAGAAAGATTTGCGAAAGAGTACAACAATTGCGAGAGTTATTTAGAATAGAATAGAATATGTTTATTTTGAGTCATAATATAAAGAAACATGCACAGTTACATCAAAGAAGTCACAATAAAAATTAAAATCTAATATATGACAACAAAATAGGTCGTCACTCAGCATAAGCTGTAGCAAAAAATTTAAAGCACGTCCTCCGATGGACATGCTCAGTGAGGCAACACAAGCATTTTAAATCTCATTTTACTCTCTTTACTTGTTTTTAAATAAAAACGGGGATGATTACTAGCTTTATTTAGTTTTAATCTCCAACTAAAAGTATTGCTAATCGCATTTCTCACTGGGTGGTCAATGTTTAACACCTAATAAACCTTTGTTAGGGTTCTGTGTACCGACTTTGATCCGTTGAGCAATCACAATGAACGCGGAACCCTAAAGCAAGATTTTTAACACAAAAGCCACTGTTTCTTTAAAACTTTGCTGAAACAATTTGATCTCTATTTCGCGCGAGTTGATAGTTTATTTCGATTAATATCAATAAAGTTTGAATTTTATGTATTTCGACATAGAGCTGATATTTGTTTGTTTAATAGCTAGTACACCCTTTTTGGCAGTTATAAAATGTAGTCCAAAATAATGAATTGTT
The DNA here is from genome assembly GCA_918843925.1 of Eulithis prunata. Classification (NCBI taxonomy): domain Eukaryota; kingdom Metazoa; phylum Arthropoda; class Insecta; order Lepidoptera; family Geometridae; genus Eulithis; species Eulithis prunata. The sequence continues at coordinate 7,998,877 of OU974021.1, forward strand.
TAAAAATGTTCAAGGGTAATTTGTATACAAATTGCTTTGAAAGAGTTTTTAATTTCAATAACAACAGAACTCTTTTGTACTTTACTTTTTGTAACAGAAGTATACCTACTGAAAAATAAAAAATAACGGTTTTTTTTTAATTTTACCGACCTTTATGGCTAGATTCTTTACAGTTTTTTTACCATGCCACAGCAGCGTAAACATATTGGTTTATAGACTGTATGCATGTGTCTGATAAGTTGATGAAAAAGATAATAGCCATTGTGGCTAAAATTAAATGTTATCTCTTCTAGAAAACATTATTTTAATAATATCTAATTTTATGTACATAATTTTAAGCCGTCACCCGCGGCGTTGCTCGCGTTCTAGACCCTTTAGGGTGCGACTTTTCAAAATTCCTTTCTTAGTGCACCCCTACACTATATAAGGATACTACCCTCCAAATTTCATACCTCTAGGACTTATAGTTTAGGCTGTGCGTTGATTATCAGTCAGCTTCAAACGAGTTTTATATATATTGATGATATTGTAAATATGTAAGTATTAGGCGTGATTTTACATGTGAATAAATGAAATAAATGCTAGCTATAAGTTTCGCATTGATTGATGTGGCAGCGAGCGCGTTGAAGTCTTTTGTATGGAAAACTTGTTCTATTCCGCGCCTAGATATCTCATGTGAGTGAACTTTGCAGTATCAAGAACTATAGAAATCTTCTGCATGCGATTAGAACTCTTATTTATTTTTGGCCTGCTGGAAGATGATCTGCTAAGTTCACCCATTACTCATTTTAGAGTCTCAGTCTGCTTTGGACCGTTTTTGTATGCTACATTATGTAATTTCTTTAATTTAATTTACATTTTAAATTAATAAATGAATGATTTGGACTAGTTAAGCTATCTATAAATCGTTTGCAATGGTTTGTAGATAACTCAACTTTTTCATGTGTATTTTGTAAATATGTATTGTAAATACTGTAATATTCTATGTGAATAAAGTTATTTTTATATTTAAATGACTTAAATTACCTCTTACACACAAAATGATTACAACTTACTTAAATAAAACTAACTAGGTATATTTCGTTCGTAAATATAGTATAGTATGCCTGAACATATGAGTCATTAAACATGCGATTTCTCTTCGGTTACACGCTATCGTTTTTACTTATTTAATCTATGTAATATGTATTTTTAATACATACATTGCGTGTAGTGTAATGTTGTACAAGACATATCGCAGCTGTAGGAACAGACAGACATTGTTCGTGTAATTGTCGTGGTCAATTATAGAGCAATTTCTGCGGATCGAGGGCGGGGTAATAACAGCGCCAAAACAAAGTTGTGCTAGGACACGCCATCTTGTACCACTCGCACGAAGAAGGTGCGACTAAGGTAGGTTCTACCAAATGTCTACAAATCTCGGTTATGTAAAGCTTCGGTCACACACAGCGAATACTAGCGGCGAGTAGGCATTCGCAGCGAGAATTCGCTGTTGTGAACGAAGCTTTAGATACGCGATATGTTTATATTTTGAATTCAAGTCTAGTTCTAGAGTTTCTCCAGGGGTAATCCAGCCAAAATTATTAAAAACAAAAGTTAAAAGAGCACACTTACTGTAAGTACTGTTTTGTTTTTGTTCAAACCAATTGGTCCTGTACTATCTATCTATCTATACAACCATAAACTGTTTTGCATACTGACCGCAGTAATGTTATTCAGTGCATTAAGTATTGTGTGGTCAGTATGGTCATACTTAAGTAATAGAGAAACCACAAATGCCTCTACATAAAAAAGTAATTTTAATTATTTCGACATTCTTGCGATAACATAAAAAAAATTATCAGCATTTTTACGTTAGAACCTGTTCATAATGCGAGTTTTAATTTAATATTAATAAGGTAAAGTACCTACTTGACCACAACAATATGCAACACATTCTTTTATAGTTTTAAACATCATAGCTATAAAAATAATCAGATTAATTACTTAACCACAAAGTAATTTAAAACTAGTACAACATCAAGTACTAACTCATCGTATTATTAATTTAAAGTACGTAAAAATAAAAAATTGACTAAAACATAACGCAACATTTAATTTAGTATTTATTATATAACCACAAAAATATGCAACACCTTTTTCTAGTTCATAAAAAAAACTGAACCAAATTCACACCTCCTTCCACCCACGTCCTATTGCACCTCAAACTAGCGTGCGCGCCACAATTCACCCGCCCTGGGTGTGCATCGGACCGGTGTAAAATTAACTGTCGGAACCGACATCAAAGGCGCCGCTGCCTTTGTGCTCGCCGCCCATTGTCTCCCACATGTTGTTTTATACTCTTAATTTCATGTTGTCATGTTAAAAGTTTATTACTTGCTTTCAATGCGCTATTTTGAGCCTTATTCCTGAGAGGAATTAACATGTTTTTTGCGCAATAAGAGTTTCTTTGATGTTGCGTTTCACGCGGCTGTAGACTTTGTTTTGAGAGAGAGAGAAGGGTGAATGTTGACTGAAGTTAGTGTTTTTTAGATATTTTACGGTTTAATAGCGGAAGAAGTGTTAAAAGGGTTCCAAATTGAGATTGAAACTTGAGGACTCGCTTTATTACCTGTCTATTCTCGGATGTCGTACTCATTAAACGAACGTAAACCTCAATAGCAATTAAAAATAAAGGGTGGGTCTTTTTGAAGATCTAAGATCTATTTTGGTCTGTTAATTCGATCAAATCCTAAAGTTGGCTCGTACAAAAAAATGGGGTATCATTATCATATGAAAAGGCTTCTTAGGGCATTCTTAGACAAAAGCAATAATTTTAATCTTAGTATGGTGATAAGTGTTTTTTTTTATGTTTGTCAGACAAGACTTCCTCCTATTCTAGCGTTTTGTACAGTCGGATAACTTACGCCCGCTGCGTTATGGTCAACGTTTATTTATAACTTGTAGAGTTGGTATATTTGGGAGCATTCAGTATCACTATCAAGTCTATAAAATTTATTATCCACATAAAACCACGTTTCTTCATTAGCACCTCGGTATGTCTTTACACACCTCGCACACGTTTCGTTATTCCAAAGTATTTACGACAGTTTGAAAACATTTTACTTCCATGTCGAATGTCGCACTGTGGGACGAAGCTATTGTGGTTTAAACTCATGTTTAGCATCACAATGGTAGAAGAATAAGATTAAATGGTGAGATGAAGGCTCAATTGCGATGCGGTAGAGACTTTTGTTCTTTAAAAAAACCTCGGGCAATGCAAAAATTCCTCATAGAGAGTTGTTTTCACCGAAGATTCGGAATATGCAACTTTTTATACCACTAAAATTATTATCAAGTAATTACACTAGATAGGTGGTGCCTTACTACCTACCATAATAGCTAGGAATGGGTGGTATACTGGCATACCTTACTACCTATAGCTACCATAGTAGCTAGGAACCACCAACGCACGACAAAGTTGCTACGAAAGAAGACAGATCAACAGAAATTTCTATAGATAGGTAAAATGTAAAACAAATACCTACACTAAAAACTAGACTGTGGTTAAATCCTGTAAAATTTTTGTGTCTAGGAGCGTCCTCAACTTTTTTATTCCTTTCCGTTCGTTTTTGGAGTGCTACCTTTTCAGGATGTCACACGACAAGAGGTGACAGCCTCTGCTGTCACTTGTATGTACTATGATGAATAATGTATGTGTATGACACGGGGACAGCGGCAGCACGCGGCGCCTGCGCAATATTTGAATCACAAAGTAATGCCGGGAGCAAGAACAATGAGGGTATGGAGTGGCGATTAGGCTTCAAACCTTAAAAGATTTGAGCAATTGAAGGTTAGTTTGCACGAGGAGTGCACTGAGAAAACCTGATGAACCTGACATCTGTTTGCAGATGTGATTATTATTATAAACAAATTGTAATTTGAGTTTCGCTCGATCCAGACATTATCTATATAGCAAACTTGCGAACGCATAAATCTTTCTGGCGTGGTGCCTCTCTTTTACTTCAGATTAGTACCGTGACAGTCACGTAAGAAGCAGGGACTGTGAGTGTAAAAACTGTAGAAGTTATACATGTAAAAATACAGAACCCAGTCTAAACTTAATTTTTTTTCCACTATATAATCTCCACAGATCTCTTGTTCTGATTTCAATACTCAGTGGGAGGCTGCATTAACACCTATGCCACCTCGCCGCGGGACGCCGTGCATCACGCACTCGCTTTTGTTGTCCAGTTCCGTGTTCCACGACGAGCAGAACATGATGAAAGGAACATTGATGGGAATTAATGCTACATCGTTTTTCTCTGTGAACTGTCACTTTTTTCTGTGTGAGATAAAACATTGACCAACCCCGATGAAAAAGTATTTTAGGTTAGAAACGATGGATCGAAAATTCGCCGTGAAGATTCAGGATTTTTTTTTCTTTTGTGTCGGTTATTTTGGACAGTAAGTAAGTGCAATCATACTCTTTGAGGAATGGCCTAAAACCACTAAGTATGTAAAACCCAATGTGAATGCTCTAATATCCAAGCTATTATCATTAGCCTGACGACATGCGACATTAGTGAGGCGACCAAAAACGTATTTGCGTCGCGACTCGCAATTACCGCGCGACAGACGAGTCGCGGGGTCGCAGACGCAATTAAATGAATTTGCCATTGTCGGCAAAAACTGAGATCGGTCGCTGAGTAGTGGGGTGACCACACATCAGCGATCTCAGACTTGACATGACGGCGCCGCTGATGCATTTTTCGTCTAAATTCTTGTCATAATTCTGTGAACTCTCGATAAGTATGTTTATTGTGTTTATATGCATTCGTAGGTAAATAAAATGTAGAGTGACTTGCAAGTTTTACAATATCCTAGATTAATGTATCCCATGGTGCGCCTACAACTGGGTATTATTTAAGCGGAATGCCGGTCGGCAAAGCGTTGCGCGATAAAAAAGATGACGGCCACTCGCCGCAAAAACCGAACCGTCCAATGGTACAAAATTTGGCCCAAACTCGCGGTATTTGGTATTCCATGGTACATGCCGGTGATTTCGATAATTTCTACGGCATGTCGCTGGGAAGGATGAACCGTAGACTAAAAAAACCTCGTAAGTTAACCTTCCATGCCTCAATACTACAGCGAGCATCCACATCCACCAAGAAAACAGATGCGCTGAGAGCAAAACTGACAATTCAGTCAAAATCAAGTGTAAGTATAAGTACGAGTAAAGAAGTACTAATGTTAACCATAGGATAGCTTTGGATCAATTGGGATTAAGTTCTTGGATCAACGGGTCCGAACTTAGAACTAAATTGGTGGACATATAATAGCCCGAAGACAGCCGTATCTGTAAGAGCGGTGGATGGAGCTGGTACCAAGTGCACAGCAGTCTAATCAAATCAAGAATCTCACAGGCATCGTCACCTTGAGATAGGACTATAATCCGGACTCAAGCATAGATTTTTGTACCTACGAAAACTTCTACTCTAAATCTATGCTAGAGTAACAATTTCTTCATCTGCATACGGCTTTAGTCTGTGTACATTATATTCTGTGGTAGAAATCTATCAACCCCTCGTAAGGTATACTTACCTACGGCCATGTCCATTAATGACCAATTCGATAAAGACAATGAATTATTTTAAATATTGCAGTACCAATTGGCAGTGAATATGTATGGCATGCGTCTCGGTGACATCAAAACTGACGCATAAAGGGACCGCGAATGACGGCATCATTCATAGTCGCATGCGCGCGCGCTTTGGCGCAATAACGTGCAATAATAGCGCATTGTCACGGTGGACATACTAATTCACAGCAGAGACATGTTCGTAGTCAAGCGTGTTGAATTATGCTGAATTTAATGTGAGAATTAAGTATTTATCATTTGACCACACAAGATAAAAATATCCAAGGTATAATTAGTATTATCTTGTGCTTTTAAAAAAAATTACATTGCTGTCTTTGGACTCGGCCCTGACTAGCCTTATCTGGGCAAATTCCCCATGGATCAAGTGCTGAAAGATCTGAGCATGTCTACTTATTGTTTTTATTAAAAAATAAATATTCCATTTCGTATTTTCTCGACTTGTGCAAAAGACATAAACGCGCTAGTAAATATAGTGCACTCGTAAGTTTTTTAACCCATTCGATGCATTACTATTTCCAATAGTAAGTATGGACGTTTTGACATTTTCTCGTTTTTACGTAAGTTTCCCTTGGCCTTTAAATTACGCTGTTGAATATGTCAAAACCTCTTCACGTCTCTCCGGTCCCTTGCGAGTTTCATCCATTAATACACAAATCTTTCTGTATAGTGTCTCTAGATAAGTAGGTGGGTGGTCGGTCTCTAGGTGTGCGACCATACTACCATTCATTACCGTATCCGTGATCTTCATCATCAACGTATCCAGAGACAGAATATTATAATTACCATTTCACATAATTGCGGAAAGTATGGTAGAGTACATGAAAACCAGTATTTAATGATGACCTACGTACGTATTCCAGAGTCCATTTTGAATGAGTTTTTAATTGGAATAAGTTGTCATTTTGCTATCGATGTCCCTTTGCCGTTTGCGTTTGTAATTATTTTCTTTCGCTGTGCTCGCTCGAATAGCAATTGATAAGCGTTCGTTCGATGTGCGCCGACGCGGGACGATACGCGCCATATCTGACGTTTTAATTACGATTTCAGAGTGTGTGTCGGATGCAATGCGAGTGCAAGCGAAGCGATGCAGCGTTGGATTTCATTCCCAGTTTTTTCGTTTTGACTATGAAAATGAGAGAGTACTGAAGTATTTGGTTGTTTCAATCCATCCTATACATATTCGTGATATTTAACCAAAAACCTGCAGATTTTTTATCTTTCAGACTTTTTGAGTTTAATTTAAAATAAAAAAAAACACAGTACCTGCCTACCTACTTAGGTAATTAAAAATGTAAAATGAACAAAAGAGATGTATTACTCACGAAATAATTAGAAGCTTTCCAAATGAATCATGCTATAGTTTTAATTATGTAGTTAACTAATCTATAAAAATAACAAGAAATCGATATTTTTCTCAGAAATTTGTAAAAGTTCTAAAAAGCTTATCGCTTATCTTACTCACTTTATCTTCCGCTACTCGCTACAAGTACGACCGCAGACTTCACCCCACAGTCCACGCATGCGTCCTTAATTAGGCATTCCTCCAGCGTCCGGCTGCGTACGCGCACCGTGCAAGCGGCCCCTTTGAAAGCCTCGCTCCATCCCGCTCGCACAATGCTGCTATTCATACCACTCGCCAAAATACCCAGAGCTCTACCTCCCTTTCAATATCAAAGGTATTCCCTTGAAACGAAAGCTCAGCTTAATTTTACTTGATGTATCATGTTCGTGCTTGGTAGTTTCGACTTTGTGTTCAGAGGGATAGAGTACGAGGTTGGGTATTCGAGTTGGAGTATCAAAGGTGTTATTTGAGTGATGTAATGAAGGGACCTAATTGTGTATTCTGTTTGGGATGCCTCGGAGATAAAGCAAGGCGGAAAAGCCCGTATCTCTTTCATATCTGTGGAGAGCGGTGCTAATGTCGATGTGTCGTGATGCGTGCCGTGCCATTGCCCGCCCTGTAGGCGAGATGCGGCAAGAGATCTTACTAATGGTCATATACCTACAGACTACAGTACAAGACAAGCATATTATAGCACGAACTCTACAGAACATAAAACCTGTTTCATTTTGCTTATTCGCTGAAATGATATCCCCTTTCCGGGTAAATAGGAACGTTATGACTACTGACAAAATATCATCAGAACGTATACTAGGTATATTAAAGTAACAAAACCGATTGACTTTACATTTCTCATAGTTTAAGAAACACTTTTCTAGTAGAGCATTTATTACGACTCATAGAAGTTTCATAGTCAGTTGGAATCGGTGGTAAAGAAGGTATGAAATGATTCAATCGTATAGCTATTCGCTTTTATAATTAAGTACTTACTTCGCAAATATTCTGTATGGGAGCTAAGCTTGTATAGTTTTGTTAGACGTAATGTAAGACGTACATCTAATAATATCATGTTGTCCAAGAAGATGCTCATGTACTATTAGAGGAGTTACTCTGCCTAATAAAGTTTCCGAACCTCTCAATTACCCAACACTTTTATTGCAGCAATTTCGTAAAATAAAATCCAGCCATGGGCAGATACACTTAATTTTATACGTTCTTCATTGTTCTCCTCGTCTCTCTCTGACGGTCAGACAGAGACGGATTAAATTACTCCCACTGATTGCAGTGAGCCGTACACGAATTAGGCCCTTTTGCTTTTTTTTTATTTTCTTAATGCCCTGTTCATGCGTTGAGACCTTTTATCGGAACACATGCAAGATTCTGAACGCACCGGCATCGGTCGGCAGACCGGTTTCGTTCCTTTGCCTTTGAGTTGGAGCCGCGCCGCGGGCCGACCGAGTTCGAATTCGAAATTCAAATCAGTCTTCTCTGAGCTGCCGTGGAGTGAGGACGCGCGCTCATTCTGTAAAACTTTTAAAATATGATTACGACTCTTCAGTGTTTGCCGACTTTGGATTTGTGATTGTTGGATTGAATATGACTTGATCTACAACTGTGATTGATTTCTGGTGACAATGTCTCGGATTTTGTTTACTCTTTTGATCGGAGCCGTGCTGGTAGCGGCGGATCAGGAGGAAGCTGAAGGTGGAAAATGCGAGAGGATCAAGCTCCCGCTGTGCCAGGACTTGGGGTACAACTGGACTGCTATGCCGAACCTATTGGGACACAAGGATCAGAAGGAAGCTGAGGAAGCGGTAAGGAATACTTTCACCTTAACATTTGACTTAGGTTTTTTGGAAAACACAATTGAGAATGACGCTACTAAGGCGAATGATGACTACTTACTGCGTAGTATTGCTAGAAAACTTTCCAATGTGTTTTAAAAGCCCTTTGGAAGCAATTTGGGATCTTGCAACTATAGCTAAAGAGCCTCAAATCCATAGGAATAGCAAAAAATTTTTGAATTTATTTGCCCGTTTACATAACATACTAACAATTAGGATTAAGGAACTAAAATAACAATAATGTTTCTTATTTTAGAATAATAACGGAAAAATAAAAAAAATTGAGTCAAAAATAAATTCTACACCCATTCTCAAAATTTACCTATTTACTTAAATAAGTTACACTCATGTCTCTCTAAAATCATTATTGTAATGTGTAAGGTCGGTAGAGCGTGTAAGAACACCCTTGTTGAAGGGTAGAATGAGTTACGAGCGATAGATCAAAAGATTTTATGGTTTGTAAACTTTGTAAAGCCGATACGGGATTTGTAATGCACCCGTAAAGGGGAGTCCATTGACTTGACTATTATCCTGTCACAGAAATCTGGACTCAAATGGCAGCTGTCTTAATATAAATAATGTTTTTAATTCTGTGGAAGAGTGGCATAAAATTGCAGTTTGGTTATAAGCTAACGTAATGTAGAGTTCCCCAAATATACAGCAATTGTTTGGTCGTTTTGTCATTCAGTCGTTTTGTGTCATTGATAAGGTATGTCTATTCTCGTTCATATTTCACATGGGAACTATTCTCAGTTGACAGTTCATTTAACTTGTGTCTGCTATTTTAATTAACTTGACTCGTCTTTGTAGAACTTGAAATAGGTTCAAAGTAATTGCGAAGAGTGCATTGTACTCTCAGCACATTAAATAGAATCTGGGTAGGTGAGTGCTAAACCGTTGGAAGACGTTATATTACATGATTTTCAGCTAGGGTTAACTTAAAAACATACACAGATTATTTTCTAACAATAAAAGCATTCGGTTTTGCTTAACTGTTCATCTGTAGGTGTAATCATCCTTTAATAGTTAAAAGATATAACTTTTTTGCGTCTCTGCCCTAAAGTGTACAAAAGTAGGTATAACATAAAACAAAACTACCACTTTTTATGAAAAAAACAATTCTTTATGTCATTGTGTTGTTGTTTCGTTGGCGTCGGCGCGTGGGCGTGCGACAGACGTGAGCGATAACAAATGCGGTGTTATCAGCGTCAAAGGTGCCGAATCGACCGATCCCGTATCTATGCCGACTACTCAGCAAACTAGCTTCGGCTGTGTGTTGGTAAAATAGCTCTATGCGTAATTATAATATTACTTTACTATATACTATTATATTAATATTTGTTTAGTTTTCAAGTAAAAAAACAGGTCCATAATTCTTAGCCTTATGTATACGATAGGAGCAAGAATGAACTCAATTTAAAGTTGACTCGATTTTTCCTAAGTCATCATCATTATCAGCTTGAAGAAGTTCACTGATGGACATAGGCCTTCCCTGAAGAAAAACGATTTAACTATTACATTTTATTTTATAGATTACATTTTGTTCTAATCAGTGACAGGTTTCATGGAATTAATAAAGCTACATTGAATTACCTAGAATTTTTATGCTTGCCTACTTTAGATTTTTTTTTAGAGAAATTCAAATGGCTTTATAAAAAAAATTACCGCTCAGCAATTAAGAATACTACCGGCATTCATTTCTGATAACTCGATACGGTATCTTTATAACTAGGTACATCGCAACTCTATTTATATTTATATTGTGTTATCGCGCCGGTATCGCGGCCTTAAGTGCCGATGTGTATCGGGTAATGCCTCTTTATCGGCGGCATCGCTTTAACTTGATACATCTGATATATCTTGCCTTTTCGTTACGATATATCGAATCGTATCACTCCACTTTTGATACCTATCTTTTTTTTTATAAATTGCTCTTTTGTGACTAAAAACGTCTACTATCGCTTTGGTCGGATGCTAATACATACTACATAATAAGCATGCTCGTTTAGTATCGTGTCAAGTTGTTATGCTAATCTAAATGCTAGTAAATGGGTGTTTCTATGTATTATAAGTATGTATTTACAAAAAAAAATGTATGTATGTATTCTATCAGCTATCTAGTTTCGATCGTACAAGCTTTGCTTAGTTTGGGACTAGAAGGCGTAGTGTTAAGTGTCTTTGAATATTTATTTATATTTATCTCTTTCTGACGGTTTAGGTTAATATATTGTGCGTATTGGATGATTTGCGTTTTTGTCATTATGCAGTAGCAGAATTTGTCATTTTGGTATTTTGTAACAGCATTGTTTCGGGTTAGGCCCGGTTTCGTACTCACCCGGTCCGTTCTCCCCCTTATGCCCACTTAAGTTAAGTATGTATTAATAAAAATAGCAGCGAAAATGCAGCCCAAAACAAAGAATATTAATCTAGAGTTCGTTTGCACAGAAAAATACATAGGTATAGAACACTAACTAGTGGAACAAAAGGCAAGGTACCACTAGAACACTAGTAGATCTTAGAGTAATAAACCAATTTTTATTTTTGTTTCTTCCGAAGGTTTTAGCTTAAAATTGTAATTAACATATCAGGCTGGCCTCACGAATACTCAAAGTATCATCAATGTAATTAACTTAGGGCTTATCACCAATTTACCATGCATTGCGTACTTTTATCGCAATTTTACTCACTTTAACTTCTTTTTACTGCAAAATGCATTACAACCTATCTACGTTTCTACTTAGTGAGACAGATGGTGAAAAATATCTCATTTGCATAGTGGGCTCGCTGGGACTTTATACATGGCCCACTGGTGGGCAAGGCAGTGGGCTCGATGGGAAAAAGCCGTCCATGTTTCTACACCGCACACCAACCTTAACTATAGCGAATGAGTAAACATTTTATTAGGAAGTCACGTTCTGAAGAAGTCTCATTCTATTTTCCCAAAAAAGGCACGACTGAGAACAGTAAAATTGCCTAAATTTTTTAGATCACCATGCGATTATCTGAACCTTATTTGGTAGGTACTAAAGTACAAAGTTGTTCTTCTCGATGCTTTTATAAGATAGTGAGACCTCATTCCTGAATCTACGCATACTTTGTTCACATAGCGGGTTTTGTTAGGTAATCATTTTGGGCCTTGTTTTTCTCGTTTGAGGGTTCAAAATTGCATGTGTGTGAAGGCTCTAGAATATAGTTGAGCCTACAATAAACTTGATCCATATCTACTTCTAGTGGGATGCCCCATTCACGAAGTTCTGTCAGATTTGGCCAGGGTCGTTCACCTCGCAGGTAATTTAACTTAGAGTAAAATCTTGGACTAGTAATAGGTATTCTAGACGCCTATTATAAGTGTAAAAGAACGAGCTTTCTAGGCTTTCATACTTTTGGCGACCAGCCCAGGGGGTTGATTCCAAAAACAAGCTTGTCCATCACACAACTTATTTCACTAAGCCAACATTTATGGTTTCCACAATATTCAAGTTTGTATAGATATCTGGAGTTCTTGACTGTATTTTTACTTGTAAATTCTAAATCTTGTTCAAACAGACCAAGGTTAACAAAGACGCTCTAAGCTGTGGAAGGTGGTAATGAGCCAATTTTAAAGCACCCACCCACCTTCGACCATTAGCACTTTTGAACAAACAAACATCTTTTGAGCTGTACAAATTACAAGTTGGTACGAAGAGTTTTGCGAATAGATTTTAGAAGGTGATGAACCGTCAATAATTAATTGCCTAGAAATAGAACTCCTGCATTTCATGTCTGATAGATCTGTCTGATATCATTGTCATGATAGATGTTTCTTTTCATATGGTAGAGTTTTGTAGTTTGTGCTCATGCGTGATATTTTCATTATCATGCAGACATAGTGGCAATTGGGCGGGGGAATAAGCGAAATGGGCTATATCTATATTTTTCTATCTATTTATTCTATATTTGAAATTTACTTTCAAAAACACAGATAATGTTCAAAAACTGTTTTTTTTTACGAAAAAATACGGATAGTAAGTAGTTTTTACTCTAGATTATAAATCTGTATTTAATCTTTTTTGGCACTCGGTGTAGGTACGAAGGAGTTGCGCTTCTAGGCGCTATGCAATAGTTTTTATTACCTACCATCTTTATGACCGAGGTGTACTGATATGCTTTCTAGCACACAAATATCAGACATTGTAAAAAGTACATTGCTATGTATAAACAGACACTTATCTCAGTGAAAGAATCGATAGCCCAAAACGCTGTAAAATGTTATCAGAAGCTATAAAACAAAAACATGAAGATAAAACGTTGCGCTACGAACAATGAAAGTAGGGTAAAGATAACCATTTCCTACAAAAAATCCTTCAAAATTACGTCTATTTTTCACAGCTCGGGTAGGACAGTAATAGTTACCAATTTAGTTGCCGGAAAGGACCGGATAAAGCCGGATGGCTATAAAAGTGAAGTGACTTAAATAATTTTTTTATCACTGTTTCTTTCGACTGATTGTTTACTATTATCGTTATAATAATCTTTAATAATTGTAATTGGCGCAAGCCGTTTTTACTAAAGTAAAATAAATAAATACAAATGACTTTTAGATGCTAAATTACTTGCAAATCACACCATACCATTATAGTACCTCCAATAACTAAAACATTTCGAGATTTTTTACCCAAATTTATGTTCCGGTTAATTAAGTTGTAACCGAAATAAATATGATACATGAAAGAGGAGACTAAGATGACTATGTAAAAAAAGTCCGGACAAAAAGCCGGTTTTTAATATGGCCGGATGGTAGATAGCCTTAGTGGTACAGCTGCTAATGTGTTATTGAGAAGTCCTGCCTGCCTACCCTATCATTAGCGCAGGGTATAGTATTATATTATCTGTGGCACAGGTATGAAGTATAATGTTGGGCACAAAGGGCCCGCTATTCCGTGAATGAAAGAAAGTCATCTTTTGGGCTACTTTGTTCAATTGCAACTTTGGATTTTGAACGAAATAATATGATAAAAAGGTACCTAAATACTATCTGGATTTACTGCCAAGTTTTAGGATGAAAAACAAGAGACTAATAAGCTAAAAATAAGATTTATGTTTTGACAAAAGAGAGGATCTTGTTCAGATTCGAACCCGCGATCGTCTTTATCTTTATCTTGATACTACACCATTGAACTTAGACATTTTGAAGTGAAATCATTGTAAAAATCGGACCAAAATAAAACTCAAAATCATATTTTATGGATACAGCGGACCGGTTTCGGAATAACTTAGCACTTTTTGTTGAAGAAAAAAGTAAAAAATCCTGGTCTTTGTGGCCGCCTACCTGCAGTAATTAGAGGGGCAATTTGTGAGGCCTATGGCCTGCGGTGAGCTGTAGACAAGCGGCTATCGGAAATCGAAAGCGTTTGTTAAACCAAGAATATACGAAAACAATTTGAATTGACAAGTTTCTTTCTTTATTTCTTCCAATTCAATCTTCTTTCTCAATTTTACTCTTAACTTTATCCATCTCTATTTTTCAGTTTTTCATTTCATTTCATTTATTGATTGCATACATGGTTTATGGCATACCTACATGTTTTTTTTTTATTGAAAATTCATAAATCTGTTTACATTTCAAGAACACAACACCGAAGTTAAGGTGCAATAATTAAACTTGTGTATATAGTTATTTATAATATTAATAATGATCCTCTTTAATTTCGTCAAAATGACGGCGATATTTAACAACAGCTAAATATTATTCAGTTGACATTATTTGACAAGTCAGTTGTCAGTTGACAACTTTCAATAGACAAAAATCGCCAAATCTCGGCTGGTCATTTATTGTACGTACCTATACCTAACCGCAATATAACGCCAAATTTCCGATATGCATTTGTCAGGAAGAACTCTTCGTTTTTGCGCTGCGCGGGCGCCGCGGGCTTCATTCTCAGTCTTGGGACTGAGACCAAAGCGCCCCGACTACTTATGCTCAATCGTAATATTACTTTATTCATTATATTTTCGAAGGTAATATCTTTATATTTCTTCATAGAGGTACCTAACTATCTTCTTACTAGTTTTCTAATGCAGGATCTACCATAGTTAGACCCCCGAATTTATAAACACAGGCTGAACAGTGCGCCAGAGCGTTTGAATCAGCATTCGCCTAGCGTAGCGCCTGAATCTGCCTCTAGAGGAGCCTCTACATTGTTTATGAATTCGAAAATTGTTTGCACTTAGGATCATGCAATTCTTATTGATATTAATGATGATTGCAATTTACTAAGCATAATGGATTATTTTGCATTAAGTTTACCATATTTTCGATTTTTAACGAGTTATCGTGAACGAGCTTATTTTAATTCCTCTTAAAAAGCAATTCGGAATTGCATTTTAATTGCACATTAACAATCCGAAATGAGGGGTAATAAAGTCGTGTCGTGAGTCAGAGAGACCGCCGCCGGTGGGCTCACATCATTTGAAATGTAGAGCAGGAGTAAAAAGCTTTTTTCATTAAAGCTTTTTATTATAAGTGCTTCTCGCAGAAATTAACGAAACTTAAGATATTATACTGGCTCTGGAAACTTGAGTGCAATTTAAAAAAAAATGTTAACCTTTTATATGCCAGCACGAATCGTTTATCGACCTATATGATAAAGGAATCTGCAAGTAACAAACTCATTATACCAATTGCAACATAATTAGTAGGTATGTATGTATAGGTATATAATTAAAAATCGATGATAAAAACATTCAGAAATAAATACCATTTGCTGTTAATCCCGCTACCTGCTGGCGGTGAGATGAAACGCGGCGGCGGCCGATGCGCACATTCCAGTCTTCTTATTTTATTGCAAGTGCGTTGACCGATCAACTTTATTCGATTCCAAATTACAATTTAATGCGAGCATTTTTTTCGCGTTCCTTTTTGCACAAAATGTAAAATTATATCAAAACAAAATTAAAAATTATAATAATTTTATTTGAGCGCAGCGCTGACTTGTCAGTCTTGCCAGGCGTGGAAAATAAATGATAAATGCATACAAAAAAAGTTGTTCAATGCCAAACCAACGATTATTACGGTCAAAATTTCATTGTAAATGAATGAAAGCTTACAGCTTACTCTCTTTGTACTCTATCGCTAGAGCCCTTCAAGATAATCAAAGGCAATGCTTGAGTATTGAGTTTTTGATAATGAAGCAAACGGCACTATTAAAAATGATTTAATCCTCCATTAGCGGTTTGATCACAGCGATAACCGGCGATGCGCACGTCGCTGATGGTTTTATTTTGTTGCGAGTCCGTCGACCTGTTCTGCCCACTCGATCTTCGACATCTGAACTACAGATGTATAGGTATAACCAGGGAAATGCTTATAGCTTAGTATAGATGTTTGTTTTTTTTTTCAAACTGTAATCTTTTCCTATTTATGCTCAAAAGAAAATTTTCCGTAAATTGGAAACAAATTCATCATTTCCCTGCCCTTATCCCACGCTAGGTGGGGTCGGCACAACATGTTTTCTTCTTCCATTCACTCCTATCATTCGTCAAATCTGAATCTACTCCTCTCACATTCATATCCTCTTTCACACAATCCAACCACTTCTTCTTCGGCCTTCCTCTACTTGCACACCCCCCAGACACACTCATATTCATAACTCTTTTCGTAATATGACTTTCATCCCTCCTCATTACGTGTCCATACCATGCTAATCTACCACTCCTCACCTTTTCAATAACAGGCGCCACTTTCACACTTCCCCTGATATACTCATTAATTATTTTCTTTTAATTTAACAGTTTTACTGCATAAGAACTAACTGATGTCTTAAAGTAGTTAGAAAGACGACACACGCTATCATAATAAATAAGTTGTTTTCTAAAACAGGAAGTATAGAAAAGTAGACGGTTTAGCGATCGTATACTTTTGATAAAGTCGGTAATAAAAAACTATGTACTTACTTATATACCTAAGTATGATAATTTATATTTTGCTAAATGTGTTAGTCATTTCTAATTTTTTGTACCTACGTAGTACAAAACAATATTTTATCTTCGGCGTCACTTAGTTCTTTAATTACTATTGATAGCGATCTTTAGTGTAAGTACTACTGAGTATGGAAAATAATTATGTACTTATAGCCTTGGTAATGCCTTCCATAAAATTATCATAACCTATCTACTTAGTAGGTACTTACTGAATAACCATTGCTTGGTCATGACTTAATATTCATGTATTTTTTTGCTGTAGGTAATGTCAATAAAATAAAGATAATCCGTAGTTTTATCTGCATTTTATCGCTCATTGCCATTTTATTGAACTAAAGGAGTGATGTGTGACGATAATACTATCTCATATTATCGGATCAAAACTACGAGATGTTTTTCATGAAAAAAGTAAAAATAGAAGTCTGAAATCTTCTTTTTTCACTGCATTACTAATTCCATCAAACTACTTATGTATACCGTGATTCGTGAATGATTTGTCAAACATTTCTGAGGTTATTACTGCGAACCCAATTTTTAAAACAAGCATTTTGCAAAACAAAAAATAACTCGGAACTGTCAAAAAAATCCAGCCGAATAACATTGATCCACCTAATTTTTTACGCAAAATGGCAAATGCACAAACAGTGCGACGCCAATAACAAAACAAAAAAAAAACAAACATTGATCCAAACATGATCCAAATAGGTAACAGGAAGTTAAAACGAGACAGATAGCCTAATCTCATAGAAGTGCCTAAACCACGCTGATCTCGAAGTGGGAGGCCCATGGAATGTAGCCCAATTATACAGATTCTGGGTTCGAGCCCCATCCAACACGGTTTTAGGGCTGTCTGAAGCGGCATTTACCTTCCCGATGAACTTTAGAACTGAGATACTCAATATGAGTCAATGCATGAGTCCAGATCAGCGGTTGAGCAGTAAATATGAAAATTCTAAGGTACCAACCAAAAGTATTGCCTTGCTAAAAATGAAAACGGTCAAAACGTAGGTAACGCACGTTTCGCTATTAGAATAAACACGATTTTGCAGTAACATTGCAAAAAGTAGGTAGATTAGATAGAACTACTAGAGTAGATTGTGTTAATAGAATGGTCAACTTTCTAAAAACCGTCAAAAACGGTCACAGAGTCAGATCTTGAAAAATAAAAGGTGGTCCAACCCTATCTCAGTCTGATCAATACTCTACGTATCATTAATTTACTGCTTCAGAATGGCTTCGGATGATTCCGGCTGGACCACAGAATATAAAATAGCTGCCACAGATTATAAAAGGCTTTGGGAGTACCGGGAGATTCGTTTAATGATGTGAAGATATAATGGAATGTGATATAGGTCTTTAGCGGCAGTGTCGACGAATTGTTTCCTTTTAAACTGTAGTAACCTAAAATGTAGAGACCGACTCTAGATATTGATAAAGATTATTCAAGATTTTCTTTGGGGGGTGGCAGGTATACCGTAGAAGTACCTAGTACACCAGTGGACGGGGATCTCTTCCAAAAAAATCCAGAAATAATGATTTAGTACAATTTCATCCACTAACTTCTCGCAATCTTTCTGATATGGGCATTCAACGCTTATATTCCGGTTCTTAGTTATCATACAAGAAAAGTTAAACCTCATTCATATGTTTTGCAAACAAAATTACTTCCAAGTTTCATATAAGGCAGGAAAGGAGAATAAACACTAGTCTGTGGCTTGCACAGACTGATGCAAAAAGCGCGGCGACAGCAAAGCCCTTCAGGTACCATTACGGCGCGCTGCGCATAAATAACCATTTACAAGTTACAACTGTTTATCTCGGCCCGACAACCGTGCCTCGTTCTCTTGTCAATTACATTTCCGAAGCAACGCATACGAAGGTACCGCAGGACCCAGTCCCTTGCATCTGATACCTGAGTGGATTTTACGACTTTTAGTCTAATTACTATTCAGAAAATGATACACCTAACTAACTACATAATTGTCAGTAACTCTACTATTAAAAACTCCTATTAAAAACTCCCAGTTATACGGACAAAACAATCGTAAACCCCAGGAATAAAACATGATAATAGGTAAGTGTATTTTGTTATTTTGTACGCAATCCAAGAACTTTATGAGTTTTTTCATAGTGATAACGCAAAAAAGAAGCAAAACCCATACCTTGATACGATATAAATAAGGCTGTGAGCTTACAAATTGCAATATTTTACTGCTTAGAATAGCTTAGCGTTTGTATAGAAATGGCTACCAGCATTTTTGCTCACCCTAAGTTATATAAATTAGCCATCATGCCGAGTGCCCATAACGTAAGTGTATAATTAAATTAATAAATTGCATTAGAAATGGTTTTTAGATTGCGATTACGATAAGTATTTTCTTTAGGTTTCATAATTTACTGGGTAATTTACTTACTTTACGAAACTACTTGAACCGTATAGACCAGGGTACGAATTGGATATCAATGTATGGGATTTCAAAATTGGTTTTTATGATTTGCATAACAATGGAAGTACGAATCCGCTATTATAACCCTCTGAACGGACCTTTAACATACATTTATAATTACCTACCTATGAGAACTAGTGTAAAACTAGTAGGTATATTCGTATAGGTATACTTACCTATTTAGATTTGAATTTTTTTAGGAGAGGAATGTCTCGTGGGATCCGCTGCGTCGCGTCCCAATTAAACCGCTATCAGCTGATAACAGCTGGCGCCGTGCCTTGTTTTTAATTACGAAGCTTCCTGCTGATAACATAGAACATTGTAAAATATTAAGCCTTTTTATTGCAGCCTTCTTTAATGAAAAATAAAAAACACACAAAACGAAGCGTTTTAAATTTATAAATTGAATTGTTTTATTTACTGAAACACGACGTCCAATAAGACAGTTGTTTTCAGCTATTTTTGTTAGGAGAGTAGGTGGTATTCAAGGCAAAATAAATACAAGTTTATTCGTTGTTTTGACATAAATTGACACATAATTTCCGATAAAGCTTCCTTGATTGGAAGTTATGGGGGATTCACGTGACTTTTATACGTTTATTATCCCAAGATAGCACTATTCGGACATCTAAATATCTTGTAATTAAAATGTCGGATATATTTTTCGTAAACCAGTGACCATGCTTTAAGTTTTCATTCGTGACTTTACCCGAGATTTTTTCCAGGAAAAAAAAACTAAATTGTTTTCCGCGGTAAAAACGATGATTTAGGGACCAATAATGAACGTTTTAAGCTATCTTTACACCAAACAGTATAAAAGAACGAATTTGCAAAGAAGAGAACGAATTTTGAGGTATTTCGAGACCACAGATCATAATATATAATCGAGACCAATAGTCTTGAAACCAACTCTAGTCTACAAAAATTACGACGCCAATAAAAAATAAAAAACTAGTTTATAAAGAAGAGAACGAATTTTGAGGTATTTCGAGACCACAGATCATAATATATAATCGAGACCAATAGTCTTGAAACCAACTCTAGTTTACAAACAGTGCGACGCCAATAAAAAAAAAAGACTAGTTTATAAATGTCAAATGCCTACGTGCCTATTCCTGCAGTCACCAGTCGAAATGTTGACAGGTTTGGTTTATGAAGTGTTAAGTGCGTGACGTACATACAGACGCACGGTCCCGTTTATACATAACATGTACATAATATTTTAGTATGTCGTAACTTATTTATTGTAATTTTAGCGAGGTTATGAGTTTAAACATGCTGCAGGTAAACCATTATTATGTGTTTACCTAGGTACCTACACAGTTGAGTGGTGTAGTATTAACTTTTCAGTGATACAAATGTTTAGTTATAAAAAACAGCATTTATAGTTCCACGCTCTTAAAAAAATAAATGATGGCCAAGCTAGAAGGATGAAGTAGTACTGCGCCTCGAGAATCATTTAAAAAAAAGTATTTTAGAAATGATTATCAAAGTTATAAATTAGATCAATTTAATGCAATACATTCAGTGTCCCTCAGACAACTTGTGTTGCTATTATTAATTTTGTGTGCAAGGTGATGTTACAAATGTCAGCCGTGCAGTGCACCGTGGTTAATGTGCTTACATGTGACCGATCAACCGTGTGTTGCCGTCCTTTGTATTTCAAAATAAATAACTTAACTTTCGTACTTAACACTTATGTACTTATAAATAACAAATACTAGATATAGCTTTTTTGAAAGGTGATTATCTAAGCATAATTTAACTTATAGAACAACCTGCAAGATTTGTCCCTCCAGCCTAGTTGACAGTCGCTAGAGAATAATTCAATTTAGGTAGGTATGTTTGAATGGCTGAACATGGAAAACGACATTTCAAAACTATGTCATGTGATAAACCATACATTTTGACGTGTTCTATTGTTTAGCGAGTGTATCTCAGTTTAACTACAGCCTTGCTACAACCAATGATCTATGAGATCATTTGGTGTGCATGCAGCGCATAAAGCTTTGACGAGATTTGACGAACTTTCGACGTCGACGGCACTGATTACAACTAGATTTGACAAGTACAATACTTTTTTCGTTCATTCGCCGCCATCTTGCAGGGTAGACTATGGGAGGTTGGATAGGTTGGTAACCCTCACACCTTTCTTATAATCCCATAAAATAGTTATGATTTAACGCATTTTTAAAGCATTAATTCTAAAAGCACGTATTCATCAAACCACAGCAATCACTGTGAATTGTCTCTTTTTTGTATGCCGGCGGATCGAATCGGAAATACCAATCTTAGTTACAAACCAATTTACAGCAAACCCGCTTTTATCGTTTTAAACATAAAGCTCATTCACGATGCAAGCTTTTACATTTGTAATGGGTTTGAGTCGGATAGTCGTATCTCGTTCGGATCAAGGGATTTCCAGCTTTATATCTCTTGTTGTAGAGGTTATTACAAGTATGTATGCAGTATAGTCCCAAGATTCTCGATTATTATGAATTAGCTACGGTCGGAGTGTCGGGACCGGTTCTCACCTCGCTCTATAATCTGTGGTCGCACACTCAGAAGTTATCTACAGATACTGTTAGATATTAGTATCGGGCAGGTGGAAAAGATTTATGATAAGTTTTTGGAACATGCTCAAAAAATATGAGGGAGTGAGAGCGTTCGATCCGTGATCTAAAACTATTAGCACTCTAATCAATCGACACTTTTCTTGTGTAAGAAATAGTTGACATGAAAAACTCTCAAAACTTTATGTAGGTACAACTTTGTTGATCGGCTTTTTATAAATAGCTCCAACGCTCGTAATCTCTACGTTTTGGACGCTGAGCTTTTGCAAAGTTTATTTCAGGATTTTGATTTTGTAACCCTCAAATGCAAGCTTCTAATTGCTCTAGTCGAATGGGTAGACTGATTGTTATTCCCATCATGGCTTTGGTAGACAGGCCGCTTCAACATTGTATGTCTGTAAGCACCTACTTTAAGTATAATCGTAAAAAAGTGCGCGTGCGCATGCAGCCGCCAATTAAACTGTGATAGGGAACAGAGGGCGCTTTCACGTCGTGTAATCACCTTTCATCGCTAGGGCTGTGCCGACTGATTTATGGACACTAAAAGTTCATTTTCTTTTTAAACTGTTAATAATGAGTTTTAAGAGTAACTCTTTAAATTAGAAGAAGTGATAAAACCTTTTTTCTGCTTTTGTCCGGGGGTTATTAATATAAGCACAGATAAAAAATATAAGGAGATAAAAGTTCTGTATAAAAATTTCTGCACAAAGCGACAATTTACGACAATATTCAGCCCTCTTATTACATAACTCACGATATGTCTGCGACACGCATAAGTCGTTAGTGTCAAATGTTAAGTAGTTTGTACTAAAAGCGACTACGTTTGACAGTAATGTTTACCTATTTACACTTGTCGCTGACTGTCGCGTCGCAGGCTACGTAATAAGAATGCTGGAAATTTGGAAATCATGTGACAAAAATTTTCATGCCAGCAACTTTAAGAGTTAGTAAAGAATACAAATAAAACGAAATACGAAAGTTTTTTATAAAATAAACATAATGTTTCATCCAGGTTTGTTTGTAGAAATTAATCGGGTTAAGTACGATACGATGATGAGCGTGTATCAGCCCTGCTTCCGTTAGCTAAATCAGGAAGTTGTCGGGACCAACTGTGGAAACTAGAGCGTGGTGAAGTGTGAGAAATCTTATAAGTTAGATGTATGAAAATGTGCACTAATCTGGGGAATAGCCTATAGAAATAAACGTGTTTACTGTAAGTCAAAAGTACAAGCAGACCAAGTACTCAAACTCATGCATGAGTACCTAGGTACCTAAATAATAATGAGACAAAGAATAAGAAGAAAAACGTAGGTACCTAGGCACTTATCTAGCAAGTCAAACTACGAAATTCTGAAAGTGATTAACTTTTGATGCTGTCTGTACCTACTAGCAAGTACATTACTAGGTAATTGTGATCAAAATAATATTATGATGAGTCCAAAGTGTAAATTAAAAGTCAGTAGGTGCTGGGAGCCAATTAAAAGGTTAGATCACACCACGCAGCAATTCAAAATGATTACGTTGAAAAATTCCAAACGCAGAGGCCGATAAAGATAAAAATATAACATTTCTAACAATAACTTCCTGTAAGTTTACACCGACGATGTTTCTTTTGGCTATTGTTTACTCTGTTAGCTGCGTAGCCACTTCAAGAATTGGTACAATTTGCCGGTTCTGATACTGAACTATCGCGCGGCTAAAATTACCTACAAAGCTCACTTGTACTGGTATCGGTTTAAAAGTGGACGTAGCTAGAATGATTAAAAGGGCAATGTTTTTTGATCACCTTGTCTAGAATGCCACAAAAATACACCACGAAGGTCTGCCAATCAACACAAATACTTTTTTGTAGCCTCGTAGCCGGGTCTACGAAACGCTACGTGGCGCTACGAAGCGTAGCGGTGACAAATTATTGGACTCTTATCTAGCATCTTTATAGATGACTTATGTGTAATTCTAAATTGTATTGTTGTGGGGTCATATTTTATCATAACGTGCACTGAGGGTGTCTAAGGTGAGGTATTCGAAACACATGGATTTTTTCCCCTACGTCCTTAGTCCGTCCACCAGATTGGGCGCAAGTACGCAACAGTAGTAGCGTTAGTAAAATAAACCGACGCCGCGTAATGGGCGTAGTATGTTTTCATTTACGCGAAGCCGTCAATGTCGGTGTTTACGCGGCGGCGCCTTTGATCTAATGTAACCTATTTGTACACTTTATCGTGGGGATGTGATAATCAGATATTTCTTTACTTGGATATACAATTTCATAACAGTATTATAAGTGCTTTAAGATTAGCTTTGCGCGTGACTTCCCTCGTCTGATAGCCGACAAAAATCAACTCTAATAACAAAAATTTAAACTGTTGCATGTACCAATCACAGATCAGCTTAACTAATTTTATTGTGTATAGCTTCTTATAGTATGTATATTCATCCATGGGCAACTAAAACTACTCTGGTTTTATGCACAGAGGCCAACTTTCTGTAAGTTGACTCCTGAGTAAGTACCTAACAAAGACCATTAGGCTGGTAATTGCAATGTGGCAGTAGCAACTAGCCCACAGGAATTAATTAGAGTAAGCAGTTACAAAGCGCGTTTGATCGTGTAATAAAGGGGAAGTTACATA
Source organism: Eulithis prunata (assembly GCA_918843925.1). Classification (NCBI taxonomy): domain Eukaryota; kingdom Metazoa; phylum Arthropoda; class Insecta; order Lepidoptera; family Geometridae; genus Eulithis; species Eulithis prunata. The sequence goes on from OU974021.1 coordinate 8,023,316, forward strand.
GCAGGCTATATTGGGCGCTTTGATGTCGCGTGTTACGGGGCGTGCGCACGCGCAGCATGATGCACTTTTGTTTTAAACTCATAACAGCCATCGGTATTCGGTATGTGTATTATGTCGTACATTAATTTTTATTTTACCAAAAAAAAAGGTATTTTTGTATTTTTTGCACCCAAAAAAGTACTTACCTATGTAGGTAACTTTGATTATGATTTACTTAGTTACCAGCACCATAATCATAACCACTAGTGCTTTTTGATAAAAAAGACGAAAAACTTCTGCAAAATGGTAGTTAAGTAGGTAAACAATTATTACCTATGTAATTTTTATGACATCTTAACAAAATTGCATATTTTTACAAAATTGTATGAAGTGAATTACCCCTCTGTTCTTCATTTTAAATGTACCTACTACCTACTGTATGTACACTATCTCAATATAAACTCTACGATTCTCATAATGTGTTCTAATTCGTCATATCCTGCCTCTGCCTTTACGGACCATCACAGCCGGCGAGATCTCATCTCAACCGTAACGTAACTGCTGACTATCTGACATCAAACGTTTGCGCATCTGTGGTATTCTCTTACTAGGAGAATACACTCCTTTACACTTCCCATGCCGAGAGACGGAGTAACATTTACACGTGTAATATATGGTGGTGGTGTAATATATAGAAGTGATCGCGTAAACAACAAGAAAGTTTCTAAAGGCGATGAGGTGTTTGACAGTTCTTAATAAAAAAAACAAATAAAATAATGTATAAATCATCTTAGTTCAAATGATAGCAATAAAACAGTTATATTGAATCTAAAGTCAGTACGATAGAGCTCATTTTACACGAACAACAGATTTTGAGTGATAGCTACACCTAACATCAAAGATGCGCCTGCGCATCTCGCCTGGCTATTTTCGGATGACGTTCGGCAATTAACTTTTTGTCGCCCGTCCGTCCCTTTGTTGTAGGAACAGTAAAAAGAATATTATTTTCTTTTGAAGATACTGATGAAGTAGACATCAATTTTATCGCTAAGATGACAGAATTTTTACAAAAAACATTTATTTTTTATCTCGTTAAAAACCCCGAGTACCACTACCTACCTACGGACAGAAGTGACCTAGATACTAGATTCTCTACCTAGATACCAGAAAAGTCCTACCCACGCATAAGTACCTCTACTTATGAGCAAGTAGGTGTCTTTTCTAAAAAAAAAACTAGCGATGTGTTCGATAAATCGGCATCCTTTGAAACCAATGTTTACCGATAAATAAATACCACTCCTCAGAACTCTATGGATCAGCGAAAGTAAACAAATTCTCAAGTAAATACCCACTAACCCACAAATATAAACCTTAACACTATGATTATAAGGCGGAGATTTCTAGTTGTGGATGTAGAGTTTGTATTTTAAGTCCTTGTATGTGATCCAAAAACATCCGATAGCACTTTAGGTGAGTAAATGTTTGTCGGAATCATTCTGTGGACGCAAACGTCGTGTTTGCAGATCATATAACCAGGAATTTAGAAATTTAAAACCAATGAAGCGATGCAGATAGAGCATTGTGAAGAGTTCTATCAGTCAACTGAATGCCAACAGGTTCAGCTCTGCTTATACCTTAGAATAAAAAAGTATTGTTTTCGTAGTGAATCCACTCAAAGAAGCCTATGACGATCACCAACACAGGCATCACCAAGAACATTTTAAGTTTAACCCCTCCTATTATAAAAAAAAGATGCTAATATTCTTAAATAGTTTTAGTTTTTAGTGTTAGATTAGATTAGATATTAAGTAACGGTCGTCTGGAAGAAATCGTATTAAGCGATAAGACCACCGTTTGCAGGACTTTTGCATGTCCTTACGTAACTGTAATGTTACTGTAATGTCACTGTGTTATGTGTAATGTCCTGTCCTGTCCTTAATAAAGTTTTTATTTATAAAAGTATAGAACTAAGATCTCTATGTGACATAGGTAGGTAGTCAAGAATCACTTTACCCGACAGTGGGACCCCGGGAAGGTTAAAAAATATCAAATACCAACTAAACAGACAACTGGGTAAACCTTTTTCTAAAGCAAACATACTTATTTATCCACAATTGTCGGCTTAAAATAAACCTTTGTTAGAACTGAAAAGAATCACTCCACTTCGAGTGCAATCTACCGTTCCATAATAGGATAGAGTTTGGGACCGTTTATTTGATCCGAAAACATTGAAAGTAGTTCATAAAAAGTTAATCCAGGAAGGATACCATTGGCTGTATTAAATATCGAGTGAATGCAGGTATTCAATTCATTGAACGGCGAAGTTTCGATGACTGTAATCTGTATGTTTTTTTTTACCAAAAAATACCAAACTTCAAAGAAAAAAAATTGCAAATACACCTTTATTTAACTGCCTTTTTACTATGTTTTCGGATTAAAAAAGCAGTCCTAAAAACTTTCGTATATCCAAAACGGTATGCACTTGAAGTAGAGTACATTTTACGTAAACTTTTCTTGAAACGACTCAATCCTTGAGTAAAAATCACTTCATATAAACACAGTACCTATAAAGATCTGTGAAGTAATTGAATCAAAAGATATAGAAATATCATAGATATATAAAACGGTCTGAAACAGTTCCAACTGAGATGCTCTCTGAAACAGAAGCGATAGATCAAAGGCGCCCCGATCAAAGAACGTTAGATTATAATGTATTGCGGTACGTACCATTGGATCAAGACAAGACTGATTGAGACTGGAATAGCTATGAAAGAGATATCTTTTAAATTCGTAAACAGTTATTCTTTGAACGCTGGCAGGTAAAATGATCAAAGGAACCAAACCTTAATTTTATGGGAACATATTTTTAAATCACGTTTTACTTAAATTCTTATATTTTTAAACGGGAACGTAGGTAGACAATAATTACCTACCTAGGTATGGATTTATTATTATCTGATAGGTACTATGTAAGTATGTTTTATACGTCTTTAGACACGGTACATCAGTGCATTTCATTTTAAAGCAAAGGGACAGAACATAATACCTTTTGAATACAACGGAGGCACGCTACAAATTGGCAGTCTCACTTTAGCACGCCCAAGGCCGTTCCGCGAAATGGAGTTTTTTGCTGCTGGGAGCCTCAATTATCCAAGCACAATGCCGACAACCTCGTGATCAGAAGTAGCTTCACAATTACTCATGCAAATTACTGCTCTACACGAGGATCATTAATTATTAGCACCTTTACTACCTAATAAGTCTTCACAACGGAATACCAACTCAAAGATTCAAAAATTATAAGTTTAACTATAACTCGACGTGCACTGAACTAATTAATTACATAATATTTATTATCAGTTCCTACGGCAGTTAGGTAATGTAAGATCTATATCACAGATAGAGTCCATCAGAGTGGAACGTAGTGTCACGCGATTATCTTTGATATCAATCAGATATCACTACTTCTAAATCAGGGAGGTAGCCGGGGTTCTAGATGGGTTTTTTGCGATATAAGTTACTGAATGGAGTTCAGCTGTTCCGAAGATATCGATTATCTACGAGTATCGATGGATCGAATGATTATGGATAAAGCACTTTTTCGTTACCTATCCACGTAATACAAATGTCGCCGGAACAATGTAATAGATTTCGTTCAATTATTAGCATTTAGCGTATGGGCAGCAATTTCAGCTCATCACAATGCATTGTTTGTTAAATTAGTGTTCTTTGTAAAATAAGAGGCCAATTTGAAGACAAAACATCTCCAACCGGGACACACATCACGTCTCGTCATTGCGTGACATCCGTCGGTACAAAAAGGCACTCCTACCGACCTTGCCATTGTCTCGCCGTCGTCGCTTTTTGTTCTGCAGCCACTCGACCATGGGAATGTCTTTGGGCAGTCGGTGAAATACTATCATGCTTAGGAAGCCCTTAGAAAGCGAAACGTTTCGGATTCCTATTGAGCTCTTCGTCAATGTTGCCTGTAGCCGGGAGCTAGCAAAAGCGTACCCCTGCGTTACCGGGGTATCCCATTATAGTTGCAACGTTTTACTGTCAAATAATATCAAACTAGCAAGATTTAGATTATCGATTTTAAAGAGTTGTTTTTCTTTACTTCCAGATGTCATCGTTCGAGGACCTCCTATCGAGTGGGTGCTCGATCCATGCGCGCTTCCTGCTGTGCTCCGCGTTCGCTCCCCTCTGCTCCGAGGAGGTGTCGGGCGCGGTGAGCGCCTGCCGCGACGTCTGCGAGGTCGTCGGGCAGGAGTGCCGCGAGCGGCTGGCGAGCCGGCCGATGGATTGCAACGCCTTCCCGCTGAGGCCCGACCGGAGGCTGTGCATGAGGCCGCCGAACGCGAGCGAGGCGGAGCCCGACCCGCCGCCGCAGCCCGAGCGCTGGCCCTTCCCGGAGCACGAGGGCCGCGACCGGGGCTGCCCACCGGCGCACGCGCGCGCTCCCAGCGGCGAGTGCCGGCCCGCGTGCGGCCCGCTCGCCGCGCACTCGCAGGAGGAGAGGCGCGCCGCCGAGGCGTGGATGAGCGCGCTGGCGTGGCTCGCGCTGCTGTCGACCTCGTTCGCGCTGGTGACGTTCGGCGCGGAGCCGGCGCGGTACCGCTACCCGGAGCGGCCGGCGGTGTGGGCGGCGGCGTGCCACGCGCTCGTGGCGCTCGCGTACGCGGCGCGCGGCTGGCTCGGCGCCGGCGCGGGCTCGTGCGCGGGCTCGGCGCTCGCCGCGGACGGGCTGGCGGCGCCGACGTGCGTCGCGTTCTTCTCGATCACGTACTACTTCACGCTGGCGGCGGACGCGTGGTTCGCGAGCTCGTGCGCGGCGTGGTACCTGACGGCGGCGAGCGAGTGGTCGACGGAGGCGCTGGAGCGCGCGGCGGCGTACCTGCACGCGGGCGCGTGGGGCTGGGCGGGCGCGTGGACGGCGGCGGCGCTGGCGCTGCGGCGCGTGGCGGCGGACGAGCTCACCGGCACGTGCGGGGTGGCGGACGCGGCCGCCGCGGCGCTGGTGGCGGTGCCGCGCGGCGCGCTGCTGCTGACGGCGGTCGCGCTGGCGCTGCCCGCGGCGCCGGCCGTGCTGCGCGTGCGGCGCGCGCTCGACTCGCGCGGCGCGCGGCGCGTGGGCCGGCTGGCGGCTCGCGCGGCCGGCGCCGGCGTGCTGTACCTGAGCCTGGCGGCGCTGGCGACGGCCGCGCGGCTGTGGGAGGCGCGGCGCGGTGGCTCGGTGCCGATGGCCGGCGCGCTGGAGGCGGGTGCGAGTGAGTCCGGCGGGACGGGTAGTGCGGTGTCGTCGTGCCTGTGCCTGGCGTGCGGCGTGGCGGCGGGTGCATGGGCATGGAGCCGCAAGTCGGCGGCGGTGTGGCGGCGCGCGCTGTGCCCGCCGCGGAAGGCGCCGTGCGTGCCCGCGCCGCCGCTCCTGAGACCCCACCATCCCTACTACAAGAGACCCTTGCACATGTCTAGGGTGTGATTGTGCAATATCGTAAGACCCCGCTGCGGAACTAACTACAAGGGTTTGGCTGAGACAATTCTGTTCAAATATCTTAAAAGGCCCTTATGCAGGTCCGCTGACGTAGACTTTTAAAAGTGAGCATGTTTTTAACGTGTGCTGGATGATGTTTGACATCAGAACTTTGTGAAATGATGAACTACTTTAGTGTGAGTGTAGACTACTGCCTTCTGTGAAGGTTCTCTCTGTACAATCTGTAAATAAATATTGTAATAATGAATTAAATAGACTGTTGTTTTTGAATCTTTGTTTTTCATTTACCGAAATCTTTCCTCTGAAACAAGATAATTTAAGGAATTTAATAAAAGCATCTCATTTGAATAATATTTTATTAATAGTTAAACATAGAATATGGATTACAATATTGATATAACTCTCTATACAAACATGGAAGTAATTACATAATTTACATGATCCCTATTAACTTCACACACCCTGAATAGTTTAGTAAAAACTAGCATCTGCCCGCAGCTTTGCTCGCAATCTAATAAAAACCAATAATATTGTAGGTCATGGAACTATATATTCTAAGCTTCATCGAAATCAGTCCAGTCGTTACGGCGTGATTGAGTCACAAACATCCATCTAAACTTTCGTATTTATAATAGTTGAAGAATTTTTAATAAACTAAGGAAAAATAAGTCATTCTAACAAACTCTAGTTATTGCTAGAGATACGTTAAAAAAACTAACCTAATTTGTCAGCTTTAAAACTATTACCGTCCTTTTTTTATGAACTGAAACAATAAGGATAGCTATATTTGTAGCACTGTCAAATTAAGTTGGTTTAGAAAAAACCAACAACGGAATAGACACAAATGATCATTTTCATCAATCCAACTTTGCGGGAAAACTTAGGCGTATTATCTACCATAGCGGAGAGGAGATACAATAAAAAAGAAACAATAAAGACATTTAGAAATAAAATATAAATAATAATAAATATTCACGGACACTTAACACAACGCCTTCTAGTTCCAAACTAAGCAAAGCTTGTACGATGGAAACTAGATGCCTGATAGAATACATACATACATATTTTTTTTGTAAATACATACTTATAATACATACAAACACCCAGACACAGAACAAACATCTATGTTTACAACACACAAATGTTTGTTCTCGGTGGGGATCAAACCCACGACCCACAGCACGGAAGGCAGAGCTACTACCGACTGAGCCATGACGCCTGTCATCATTATTTATGTCTCATTACGGCAATCCTCATTATTTCCGATTTATAATCATTTGCTAGGTTTGGTGGATATGGATAGCTACTATCCTAATATAGTAGAAAAAAAAGCCTGGAATGTGTAACAAAAGAGCCTAAAGAGATGGAGAATGTAGAATAAAATTACATATAACTTCAGCAAATAGGCCGCCATCTATTGGAAACGAATTGAAACTAAGAATTATAAATACAAAACATACAGTTATATTTTAATGCTACTAATGAATTATACACCCTAACTCCACCGCATAAGAGTGCGTTTTACGTAACAAACTTGTGCAACCCGAATAATAATCACACGCTAGATGGCGTTTTTATAAATTTAGAGAACATGCCAAATACTCGAATATTTTTATACTTTAGTTTATTATTTATTACACTGAATTACATTTTAGAATATTATGCAAATTCATTGTCCATTTTTAGTTGTGGCGCACTCTTACGGATTAATTTAGAACTATTTAACATAGAGCTACTTGTTTTCATTCTGTGGTGCAATAATTAATTTTTTTTACCAAATTTTACAGCACTTAAATTGTTCCCTTTCTCATGAACTTCGATAGAGACAGCTATCACTTTAGTGCTGTCAAATTAGTTAATAAACTGCACCAACAGAATCGGACCCAGTAATACCGTAAATTCCTTTGTTTTTGGGTGAAGCATGCCACATGATATTTCAACACTTTTGTGAGGTCGGTGGGTATAGCTAATTATAGCTCTTACGGTGTAAATTGGCCTCAAAGGGGATTTTGAGACTCTTCAGTCCCATAATCCCCGTGATTTTAACATTTCGAAGTCTTATAATCCCCTTTGAACTGTCCCCTTCAAGGGGATTATGAGACTTCGAAATTCTAACCCAATTATTACAGCCAAGTGCCCACATCGTACTCTCTCAGCTATCCTTCCTGCGCCGGCATCAAACTATCAAACTCACCACCAGATTTCTCACTAACAGCGCCGAAGTAACTCGAAAAGTTAAAAATACTCGACTCCTCCCTCAACACGTTATCTGACGAGCCGAATTGAGCTTTAACTGCGTGCAGTGGAGTTGTATTTGCACTAAACGATCTTTGTTTTTCCTCGACAGTTACTATAGCGTGTTTTATTTCGTGAATGGGACTTTCCGGGTTATAAATTGTTTCTTTTTCGTTATACGGGTTAGTTAGATAATCTGCGTAAAGTTCACCTTGTTCTAACTCCGAGTGTACTTTCTCTTCTAGTATATTCTGTTGGTTACATTCTGTAAATTCAATGTTTTGTACCTCGACAGTGGGCTGTATGTCTATGTGATAGGGTTCAGTGTTGGCTGGCTCGATAGTGTCGGGTTGGATTGGCTGCGGTTGGAAGGCGTCAGTTTGAGGGTATAGCATCGGCATTGGAGATTGGATCGCCATCCCGATCGGTGTGGATTTCATCTGAAGAGATAAAATTTTTGTGTAAGTTTAAACAAAATATAGCTTTATTGTAAGTATTATAAGGTTTATAATGCTAATAGCAAGAACGATACTGAGACTTACATCATACAAAGTTTGTAGAAAGTTTACACGTACGTCGATGTCACCAATTTAGGGATCTCAACAAAACGTCGGGGTCACCAATGCCAGAGTATTGATCAATAAAGGATAGTTGTGAAATACTGACCGGCAACATTATTGAAGATCGCTTAGTCGTGGGGGTCACCATTGTTGGGTTCTAAATAGCAGCAATGAAAAAGTTTATAACCCACTTACCTAATTCAAAGGTAATTCACGGGGTCCCAAATGTCAGGTCACCAATATTCGACTTAAGTGTCACTAATTTTAGGGTCACCAGTATTTTGGAACCATTGTCATCCACGATTAAAAAAGCCACTTACCTCATTCAAAGGTTGTAACAGCACTGACGTTAAGCCCGGTTGCTCATACAAGGAGTTCCTTATAGGCACCATCCCACTAACAGGCGTCGGGGTCACCAATGCAGGTGTATTGATCAGTAAGGGCGGTGTTTGTGAGATATTGACCGGGGATACAGCTGGTGGGTAGTTAGAAGGGTAGGAAGGGTGGTTACTGTTAACTGGAATGATGGTAGGAAGGGACGCTGGTAGTGGAGGCTGCATGTGTGGCGGTAGGGATGGAGACTTCATGTTGTCTTTTTCTGGAAAAAAAAGTTTATCTAAATACTAGCTTCCGGCCGCGACTTCGTTTGCGTCCCGTTGGATCCCGTTGATTTTTCGGGATAAAATGTAACCTATGTGTTAACATAACACACTCAAAATCGGATAAGTCGTTTTTGCGTGAAAGAGGATAAGACATACATACATACATCTTAACAAGCTTTCGCGTTTATAATATTAATAGGATATAGGATTTATAATTTAATTAGTTTGATTTGGATTTAGTTTTTTTTAGTTTCACTATTACAAGACAAAGAGCTACCCAGACCGGCTATTGTATCTATTAGCATTGGCACGGAGGTTTGTTCTAGTAGTTACCTTCAGGAAAGAGTTCTTCCTTCAAGGTGGGAAGAAACTCTCCAATCTTGTTCCACGTGATGTACCACAGGTCATTGTACTCTTCGCCGTTTCTGAATATCTGGAAAATAACATAGATTTTGTGTTAAGAATATCATACAAAAAAAAATTCTCTGTGGGGATTGAGCTCACAGCAAACCGCGCGAAACAAACTGAGCTTTAATAACGCGCTCAACTTCATGCTGAGTCATGGTCCGGTTTGCAACACTAGGCTTTATTGTACTGCTAATGTACTATAGTTTATTGTAAGTGTCTGCAAATAAATGTATTTTCTTTTCTTTCTTTCTTTCGTTCACACTCAGCTCATGCCGCTGCCGGCATTCATTCCGGACTTATTGCCACAGCAACATCGCATTTATTATTATTAAGGAACAAGGGCATGAACATGCCGGGACTAAGACGCGATCGTGTTTAGATTAGGCTCATGCAATTTCCCTGCCGACTGCCGGCCGGCTGAGTGTAAACGCAACATAAGGTCAATGTGTCGATAATTTATTTTATGAACACACCTATATAATACAAGTTTAAAACTATAATCAATAATGAGTTAATGTTATATCTATGTGTGTGTGTGCACTCACCCTGACAGAGTCCATCACGAGGATCATGTTCTTGAGGGACTCGAGCGCGGCCTCCGTGAGCGGGTCCTCAGCGGAGGCCGCCACGAGGCCACGTTGCACTGACACCACGCGTAGCCACAACGAACCGAATGTCGCACGCGGTGATAGTGCCGATAGGTGCTGGAGAAACACCTGCCAACAACACAAACTTATAACAATGGGCTACAAACACCGCCATCTAGCACGCTACACAAGAACTACTAAACGTTCGATAGATGGCATTGTCGCTAAACGCGCAAACGAAGTTATCACAAAGTTTAGGACGAAAGCGAGGGAATGAGGTTTAAGACAAATGAATTAGAGCGAGGATAAAGAAACGCGAGGGAGGATAAAAGAACGCGAGCGAGGCTAAAGGCAAACGAACGAGGATAGAAGAACGCGAGCGGGGCTAAAAGCACACAAACGAGAATAGAAGAACGCGAGCGAGAATATTTGCTCTTTCTCTCTCTCACTAATACTGTTTTATTGGTAGTAATGACCTTGCACATGATGGTGTTAGCCCTGGCGGTGACGTCATTGTTCCTGGGCAGCTGGTCCAGCAGTGGGAACAGCACGGTGTGGAAGCACGCCTCCCAGCTGCCGCCGCACATAGCCGACAGTCCAGGCGCCAGCAGCGCGCGCTGCAGGTATGCTATCGCACTGTTCGCCACCTGGAATAACGTAAGTACGCGCTCACTTACAACTACGTACTTGTATTGTTAGTAGAAGTTATTTCTTATTTTTACGTTATAAATAAAAGCACTCGTGTCGTAAGTAGCTTGCTTAGTCAATTTTCATCGATTATTATCACTAGCTGTCGCCCGCGACTTTGCCTGCGTAGTAGCAGCATACGCATTATTTGGTTAAAATCTTTGATCCTAATTTTAGACCCTTTAGGGTGCGACTTTTCAAAATTCCTTTCTTAGTGCACCCCTACACTATATAAGGATCCTACCCTCCAAATTTCATACCTCTAGGAGTTATGGTTTAGGCTGTGCTTTGATTCTAAGTCAGCTTCAAAAGAGTTTTATATATATTGATGATGATGATGTTACCGGTTTCCGTCTGTCGGTACAAAATTGAGCTATTCCTTGTAGTAGCGGCATCCACGCGACCTCCCACAGATCGTATTCTTCAGAACCTGTATCAAAGAAAAAATAAGTTTATTCACAAAGAAAATTACAACTAATACAGTATTTGCAATATTTACAAAATACACATGAAACAGTTGAGCTATCTACAAACTGTTGCAAACGATTTATAAATAGCTCAACTGGTCCAAATCAGTACCAATCGTGCCCAAGACACTGGCTGCATTAGCCGCGCTGAATAGCAATGTATCAAAGTAATCATCTTACTAATATTATAAATGCTAATCCACGCTAATTTTAGCTGTTTGTGTTTCAATCTTGTTTTATTTATTGGTCCGATTTGGATGAAACTAGGAATATATATGGCTCGTAACCTGAATTAACACATACGCTTCTTTTTATCCCGGAAAACAGCGGGCAAAAGCCAGTTTTACTATAATTTCGAAGGAAACTCTTATTCTATACTACTATTGCTGCCGACATAGACATAGACAGACATTTATCATCAATCATCATCATCAATATATATAAAACTCTTTTGAAGCTGACAGAGAATCAACGCACAGCCTAAACCATAAGTCCTAGAGGTATGAAATTTGGAGGGTAGGATCCTTATATAGTGTAGGGGCGCACTAAGAAAGGAATTTTGATAACTCGCACTCTAAAGGTCTAGAACGCGAGCAACGCCGCGGGCAACGGCTAGTTTGCTTATAAAGTAACACACAAAATACACCTACAGAACTAAACTAACAACACTACAAAGAAATAAAAATTACACAGAAAGAAAAATGAGATGAGTGGATTGAGTAGGTAGCTAGGTAAGCTGGCAAGTGTTTGTGTGCTGCAGCAGCAAACGGGTTTCGACTCAGCGCATGCCTCACCACCCAAAGGTAGTTAGGCGCTGTTATTCAGCGACACAGGGTTTGGTTTATATGAATAACTAGCCGTCGCCCGCGGCGTTGCTCGCGTTCTAGACCCTTTAGGGTGTGACGTTTCAAAATTCCTTTCTTAGTGCACCCCTACACTATATAAGGATACTACCCTCCAAATTTCATACCTCTAGGACTTATAGTCTAGGCTGTGCGTTGATTCTCTGTCAGCTTCAAAAGAGTTTTATATATATTGATGATGATGATGATGATGATTAAATAAAAGAAGAGTCATAACTGTTCGTTTAGTTATTCATACAAACAAAGTAATGAAAAAAAAGTATGATGTGAAAGTATGATGTTATTACCATCTTGTTCAGCCTCGTCTCGCCACCACTTGAAGATTTGAGCCGTGCGACTGTGTAGCGTGTGCATTAGATCTAACAGCTGAAATAAAACACAAAAAAGATCAAACTTTAATAATAATTGAGCAAATGAGTGGTGCTAGGCGACGTATCTATGCGAAAAAAGTTCTAAGGCCCAGTTTCTACCAAAGGGGAGAGGAGATATGTCTCATTTTTCTATAGAATTGACATATCCACCGAAGCAACCGAAATGTTTATTCTATAGAAAAATGAGACATCTCTCATCTCCGCTTTGGTGGAAACTGGGCCTCAGGCCCGTTATTTACTGCTCAAGGACTGGGACTTTTTTTTTTTTTTTTTTTTTTTTTATGAGCTATAGCTAAGCATTTGGCTGCCAGCCCACCTGGTGGTAAGTGTAGCTGCAGCCTAGGGTGGGTTTATCTTCAGTTCAGCCGAGATTTTAATCTCATAAGGATGACGTCGAAAATTTATACGTTTCACAAGAGGGTGAAACGAGTTTTCGACGTCATTTCGACGTCATCCCTATTATAGTAAAATCCCTGCAGAAGTGAAGGCTCTTAATCCGGACTTAAGTATAGTTTTTTGTATGAAAATTTACTCAAATCTATGCTTGAGTAACGATTTCTTTATATACACGGACCTAAATGATGAGGGTCATAATTAATTAATGATAAATCATAATTAACATAATATCAGTTTGAATAGGTTCATTGCTGGGCAAATACATTTTGACTACCCGCGATCCTTACAATATTTAGAATCCATTAAGGTATGGCGTGTTATTGGACAAAGTCGCGGGTGTAAGCTAGTCCGTGATATAGTACAACGAACCTGTATGCTAACCATGTGGTACTGGTCCAGGGTGTCGGTTTCCTCGTCACTGGAGCCTTCGTTTCCACGCTTTCGCGCTGAACTCGGTCGGGATTTACGACCTTCACTTGTCTTGCTGGACTTCTTACCTGATGATGAATGAATGAATGAATGAAAACCTTTTATTGTACACCAAACAAGAATAAAAAAAATTACAATTTGTGTGACAAGGGGTGGTAGCGGTCCTAAGATTTGTGACGTCACATTTCAAAATCTTATACTATTCTAACATATTCTTAAAGTGTTAAAATGTATTTTCTAAATTATAATATAAATGGAAATAAAACACATTTCGGAAGTGCTTAATTTAATAACTTCTAGATGTAAAACTGCAAGATATGTGACGTCACACTAGAGATGGGGGGTCTCACCAATCTAATCACATTTACACAATAACTGTGACAAAGAAAGGGTTCAAAAAATCACGAAATTAGTGTGACGTAATTTATGGATGACCCCTTAGTGCTTACCCCTCATGGTAACTATATTCCTGTGAAGTGTAGGTTCAACCCCACTTACCAGCATGCAAGGTAGCTTTAGCAAATATCCTGACAGCTCTAACAGCGGCGCGACAGTTGTGTGGGGTCACGTGTGCCACGTCACGTACTACTAAAGCTAACGCCTCACAGCAGCGCGCGAGCGCGCCGGCGCGGTGTGGACGGAGCTTTACGTCACCGAAGTCACACGTGTCTAGCCCGGTAGGGGTTGAATCGTTCTTTACCTAAAGATATAACGTAGATATAAGACGTAAGACAGACGTAAGACGACGTAAGATATACTTTGACACTAATAAAAATGCTATGTATGGTCCAGTAGGACGCAACATGTGTGTTGTAAGAAATGTTGTCTGGAAATGGAAAGAAATAAATATTTTTAATATTTATTAGTCGCAAATTAAGCAAAACTTGTACAATGGGAACTAGATTGCTAATATACTAATACATACCTTCTTATAATTTATAGTAACACCCAGCCATAAAACAAAAATCTGCGAAACAAAACTGATCTCTGTGGGGATCAAACCCACGACCCACAGCACGGAAGGTAAAGCCATTACCGACTGAGAAAAAGTACATTTCAAACCCGAATACTGAACTTGGATTAAATTAATTCTTAAATTATCATATCTTACTATAATTATAAATGAGTAAGGTAAATGAACATTGAATATAATTGAACATAAGGAGAAAGGATAAAATAAACCTAAAAATAATAAGATCAAAAACTAAAATAACAGATATAACTTACACAATCAAAAAGCTAAAATGGAAGTGGGCTGGCCATCTTATTAGGACAAAACAAGAAAAGTGGGCAAAAGACGTTACAGAATGGTACCCTAGAGAAGGGAAAAGAGTGAGAGGAAGACCATTCCGAAGATGGGAGGAGGACTTCAAAGAAGCAGCTGGTGCACTTTGGAGAAGGAAAGCTCGCGATCGCGAACTTTGGAAGAGCCTGGGGGAGGCCTATGCTGAAAAGCGAAACAACCACAATACTACCGTTGTCATACAAAAATAATATTTAGATTAGATTAGTATTAAGTTGTTAAATAAAGGCTATTGAAATTAAAATTGAAATTGAAGGTAAATGAGACAGGGCAACTTTTAGTAGTGTCAGTGTTTAAATTTCGAGTGAAGTTTCAGTATTCGGTTCATAGAGACTCACCATGATCCAGCCCTGAGTTTGCGGCGAGTGTGACAGTTCACTCTCTGAAGAAGCGCTGGTTGGTCTCCTTTCACTCTCATCCTCAGAACCTTCGGATCGGCTTGAAGCTGTTATCAAATAAAACATACCTTATTAACACTATCACGGTTTTATAGACGGTTTTATTTACGCACAACATTTTGGTCAACATTATATTTATTGTTATCCTACCTACCTTGGCAATAACTATCGATGTGTTTTTTAGGCTTTCCCTAGTAACTACAATATGGGGCACTTCAAAGAGGATGTTTTAAAATTCTTGTTTGCCTACTTAGTAGTATATAAAAATATATATATATATATATATATATATATATATTTACTTGTACCTACCTACTGTATACCTGGGGACTTTTACGGTCTTATTCCAGAACGGGGACTAAAGAAAGTCACGGTTTAAACGTCAAGGTTTATACAACCCGGCCGAATTAACATGACACCTGGCTCGGAACTCGATACTTCCCCCGCTACACCGCTTAACTCGGCCGGGTTGTATAAACCTTGACGTTTAAACCGTGACTTTCTTTAGTCCCCGTTCTGAAATAAGACCGTTAAAGATGAATCATATGTTATCTCAGTGTTAGTTGCGTTGACCTGGCAAGGCGAGGTGACGACAGATGGAGTAAGGCGCTAACTGAATGGCGTCCAAGAACCGGTCACAGAAACGTCGGTCGACCAGCAGCGAGATGGGCAGACGATGTTGCGAACATCGCGGGCAGGACGTGCATGAGATCGGCACAGGACCGTGAGGAGTGCCACAAACAAAGGGAGGCCTATACTCAGCAGTGGGTGAAGTGGGGCTGTGGATGATGATGATGATGATGGGTAGACGTACTGCTAGCGATGGCGTTAGAGCCGCGCTCGTTGGGCCACGCGCCGGCGCCGGCTGCACAGAGCAAAGCGAACACAACCTCCCATTCAGCGGCCGTGTGCACGTTCTGTGCTGATGTCTTCACTAACTCATACACACCACATGATATCTGAAACAATAACAACAAATTATGTTTCCATGAGAAAAAAACTCCGACTAAGGAAGGGCTAAGATGTAAATTAAATTTGATGGATTTCGTAAAAAAGTAAAAGAAATGTCATACGAAAATATCAAGTTGGATGTCATAAAATAGAACTTTGTTTAGACATTTCAAAACTGTTTTTATTTTTATTCTAGCTTAAATAGTTTTTGAGTTGTAGTATAAATTATAAAACGCGCTCTTCGCTCTCTATCTCGAAAACGATTCAACGTATATGAAATAAAAGTTGTATGGAAGTTAAATCCTGTACAATATTGATCATACATACAATTAGCTAAAAACCCATAGGAAATGATATATTTACAAAGGTCGATTTTTGTGAACATTTGAGATTTTAATAGTCGCGAACACCCTATCATGTTAGTTTTGAGACAACTTTTAGGAGGTCAAGATACAAGTTTATAAGAGTTTATAGCTGGGTATCTCAAATTCCGAGATTCTTACCTAAATCTGACTAAGAGGACTTGACTATTCAAACTAAACTAAGATCACGCCCACAGCATGTAATCACAGCTAACATATTAGCAGACTAGCCGTCTCCCGCGGCGTTGCTCGCGTTAGAGTGTGACTTTTCAAAATTCCTTTCTTAGTGCGCCCCTACACTATATAAGGAACCTACCACCCAAATTTCATACCTCTAGGACTTATAGTTTAGGCTGTGCGTTGATTCTCTGTCAGCTTCAAAAGAGTTTTATATATATTGATAAATTATTTTGACTGTAAAAACAGAACTAACAAGTACTGGTTGTAAAACCGCCTATGTGGCAAAACGGCACTGCCAAATGCTACACTGATGGCATCATAGCTGCCATTTTATCTGTTCGCAATAACTTTGCTGCTCTTATGGCATCATAGCTGCCATTTATCTATTTGCAACATCACCGTCAGGGCTTGTGTGATCTAGACTAATACTTACCACTGAGTAAATTCGTATGAGTTAGTGGACAAACTCTGGTGACGTTTTAACTTACCACCACAGCTTGTTGATAGAACAGCTTATACGGCAACGCGAATAGAACAGCTAAGTGTTGCAAGGCTTGCGGCGCGCACTGATGGCAGCGCAGCAGCCGGCCGGCAGTGCGCAGGAGCGCGGTCAGAGCCCGCGTCAGACAATGAGGACTGCGAGTGGCGGCCCAGAGGGCGACCCTCTGCATGTGAGGACCCGCTTCCTCCCATATTGAAGACAGACGATCTCTGTAAGAGTCAATAAATATACGTTTTATTGCAACATTTTTGTCCAATGAGCACGTGCCCTGTAAGGCAATGCACTGCGTCCATCACTCTGAGACGTAAAGATCTTGAAGTCTCATGTGCCTGTAATTACACCGGCGCCCTTACCCTTCGAACCGGAACACAGCAATGCGAGCATCGCTGCTTGGCGACAGAAATAGGTACGGTGGTAGTACTGAACCCGGACGAGCTCTCACAAAGAGCTCCACTACTACTATTTAGATTACAATAACTAAATAAATATTTTTGTATATAACACACAACGCTCTCTAGTCCCAAACTAACTAGCGCAGTTGGTTGGATTAACTGGCGTAGCCGGTGTGGATTTGTCTTAATATTTTTTTTCATTTAACGCTTTAATTGTTAATTCACTTTGAATAATTTATATTCATTTTGGAATATATAAGAAGTATTGAGAACCTTTCCTAAATATACAAGTCTATTACTAATATACTTTAGTATTATGTAAACACAAATAAACTTATAATTCTCGCTATTTTCTGCATGAGCAAAGTTTACCCACATTATCTTATTTGTGTAGAAAATTGAATAGTTTCTTACCTATTTTGTATTAAAGTCTGTCCAAGTAGTTCCAGGAAGAATATCGTAATGTCTTCCAATTGAGGGTTCAGTTGTAAACTCTCGGAATCAGGCGGAGTGCCTACTTTAATCATAGCTCGGATTAACTCCTGCAAACAGAATGATATGTTTTTCTTAAGTTTGCACATTTTGTTGTAACCTATTAATTGATGCAAAAAAAGATAAGATAAGATAAAAAGATAAGATCTCGTGCAACCACTTTTCAACAATAAATAAATGTTTCTTATTTCTTAAAGCTTTAATATTTAACATTGAGGTTCACAATGTAGTCATTCCACTATGAAAAACACTTTTACGACGTTTTTACGCTTGTCAGTAAAGAGTTTATCATACATTACAGTTTTATACGCTAGCCCTTCAAAATATTCGATGATCAAACAGTAATGTATAGCTAAAAAATGTAGTCACGCTTTTGTTTGGGCACATTTGCACGGTTCCCTTTTTTGATAAGTGTATTGTAGAATTGAATAATTTAAATTTCTAAACTAACTTGTTCATACCCTTAAACTAACTTGTTCATACCCGTAAACTAATTTGTTCATACCCGTAAACTAACTTGTTCATACCCGTAAACTAACTTGTTCATACCTGTAAACTTTCAAGTTGCAAGAATTTGGTTTCCGTGATGAGTAGACCGGGTAGGTTGCACTTAGCGACGCATTCTGTTGCCGCGTCTATCAGAGCCTTCTCGTGAGGCGTGGGCGCTCGGATACCTTGCAAATAAATAAACACTAACTGATGCCCGCAACTTCGTACGCGTGCGAAACTTTCCCCAAAAAAATATGTCAACCAGCATACAATGAACCTCGTGTCAAAGGCTGCTTTCGGTTTAGAGAGGTCAAGTTGTATCTAAGAATCCACGTCTTTGATTTCAATAAAATATAGCTTATGTTTCAATCCGGAAAAAAGGGCTTCCCAATGGTATAAGTTTCGTCGAAATTGGTCCAGTTGTTAAGGTGTGATCCGCGAACAAACAAACAGATAAACTCGATTTTTGGAATCAGAATCGTTAGTGTTCATTTAGTAGATCTGCATATTTCGTTTATCCATCCATCTTTCATTAAATTTTTGGCTCTTTTACAGTTTTATAATAGTACTAGCCGTCTCCCGCGGCGTTGCTCGCGTTCTACCCTTTACAGTGTGACGTTTCAAAATTCCTTTCTTAGTGCACCCCTACACTATATAAGGATACTACCCTCCAAATTTCATAACTCTAGGACTTATAGTTTAGGCTGTGCGTTGATTCTAAGTCAGCTTCAAAAGAGTTTTATATATATTGATGATGATATAGAAGTAAATCATTTATTTGCTCTTACACAAAAGTTTACTTTACTTTTGATATGAGTAGGTATAGTATGTAGGTGGTCCAATATTGGTAACCTGTTTTGCGAGAGGCCAGTGCCCGCCATAGGTTTGGAAACCTGTAATAATTGCTTGCTTAGTTACCTGTTTCTCCAAGAGCGATGTAGGAGTAGATGCTGGACAGTAAGCCAGCGTCGTTGCCTCGCGGCTCCCGAGCCAGTGACACCCAGCCAGTGGGGGACAGGTAGTCCTCCACTTCTATTAGAGTCTACAGAAAATATTACAAAAGTTGAACTGTCAAATAGGGAGTATTCGGAGTGAATATGGAGAAAGGTAGCTAATTAATGTCACACCATCATTTTTTTTAATACAATATAGGCAACCGTTTGACCACAATCTCACCTGATGTTAAGCAATGACACAGATCTTTCTATATTGGGTATCTATGTCATCCACCGAGGTTAGATTTCATTTCTAGGAATGTTTACTTTAGTATTATCAATCCGACTCTGTAAAGTTTGTGATCAAATAAAATCATTATTTTTATCTAATCTAATGTAAAAAATAAACTACCCAAAGTAGCTACCCAAAGCTGTCGCTCAGGTTAGCCGTAGCTACCCAAAGCTGCCGCTCAGCTCAGTCGTAGGTACCCGAAGCTGTCGCTCAGCTTGGGCGTTGTACACATCGCACACCATGTATGTAGTGAGTAGCTACTGACTGGCACTGACCTTGGGCAGCAGCAGGCCGATGTACAGTGAGTTGACAATCTCTAGGATATGTCTCCAGGCGTCCCTGAGTGCGTGTGCGTGTCGCGCCGCCACTGCGCACGCGCGGCGCAGTGCCGCCTGCGCCTTCACCGACTGACCGAGCGATACTCCTGGACACAAACAATGTTATTACTCACTGATCTATTATATTAACAACTAGATTCCGCCTCAGACTTCGTCCGTGTCCCGTTTGATCCTGTTGATTTTCCAAGATAAAACCACCTATGTGTTAATCCACGTTACGAACTATATATATTCCAAGTTTCGTCTAAATCAGACCAGTAGTTGCAGCGTGATTGAAACACAAATACTAAACTTTGACTTAACATATAGGCTACTTTTTATTCCGGGAAATTAACAGGATCAAATGGAATACGGACGAAGTCCAGTTTATAATAACTATTAATAAAATAGTTAATATTGATAAATAAGATTTGCGGCCGAGTTTGAAGTGCAACACGGCTCGCGGATCTAGAGATGATCACTTCATCGTGATATAAGTAGGTATACCTATAGCGATGTATGCGGCGTGCGGCGGTGTCAGCAGGCCGCTGAACTTGCACAGCGTGAGTGTCAGCGAGTCGAGTGTGAGCGCGTCGGTAGGCAGCCGCGCTGTGAGCGCTGCAGCCCGCTCTAGCCCTTGCAGCGCTGTCAGCGCTGGGCTGTCACGGGTCTCGCCTCGCTCTAGTTCCTCTATAGTTGGCGGCGCTGCGCGTTCGAATGCCGCTGACAATGCTGACACCTGTCAACAATTTGTACGATCATCTTAGTTTTATTATCCCAACTAGCTTCCGTCCGCGACTTCGTTCCGTTGGATCCCGTTGACTTTCCGGGATAAAAAGCAGCATATGCGTTAATCCACGTCACGGACAATATACATACATATACTCCAAGTTTCATCCAAATCGGATCAGTAGTTTTTGCGTGAAAGAGGAACAAACATACATACATCCTTACAAACTTTCGCGTTTATAATATTAATAGTAAGGAGTCAAAGTTATAGATGAAACGTCATATTTCAAGCTTTTAAAACGCCCAAATGGGCAGCTATTGAACATAATATTGTGAGAGGCATTTTTACCCATCGTTTCTTGGTAAACAATTAAAAGGGCAGTGCCACAGTGTCAGAGACCTACCACAGGCGGACAGGCGAGCGCGAACAAACGCGCATGATGCGGATGCTGTGCTGGTTGTGCTCGATACTTCCCGCTAGTAGTAGCGCCACGCCTTTGCAACACTCGCCAGAGGTACGCGTCACGCACGGGCCCCACCCTTTCCGCTGGCATTACCATTTCTTCACCCCTGGAATAGATAGGCAGATTATATCTTTAGTGTACACCAAAATAAAAGAAAAAAATTATACAAAGAAATAACGCAAAACAAATATGAACAGATCCAATAGTTTTACTTCTCAATCCCAGACTGAGGCCCAACAACTCACCAAACCAGTTTCAAGCCTAGTGCTAGTGCAGTGCCTGAATCCACCTCTAAAGAGTCTATGAATTTGAGCATTGAGTTTGAATCCAGTACTGAAGTATTTATTGATATTTCTTAGTGAAAACGATAAAAAAACATATTCTTGAATCATGATTTTGATCATTCTTGCAATACACACACATGCCTTGAAATATTTCTCAGCATGAAGCTAACAGATTTAGCTGTATAGTGTAGGGGTGCACTTAGAAAGGAATTTTAAAAAGTCGCACCCTAAAGTATCAAAAACTAGGATAAAAGATTTCAACCAAATAATGCGTATGCTGCTACCACGCGACCAAAGCCGCGGGCGACTGCTAGTAAGGTATACACTCACTTGATAGAATGAAACACTTGTTCCAGCATGCCCTGTTCAAAGTCTCCCGAACCATTGCATCCTCGTAGATTCTTGACAAAGTCCTCGACAGTCATGGGCACGTTGAGTTTCTTAGCGTTGTGATTGTGTTGGTCCATGTTTAACATTATGACTGCGTACGCGAGACGGAAAGCCGCGTCTGTGTTCGCGAATGGCTCACCGTTTGTTGACTGTTGAGAAAATCACATGTCAGGTTTAAAAAAATTAAGTTTAAAAAACAGACTTCAATTTGATTATCTAAGTTAAGCACCGTTCTGTGCGGTCACTATGTGGATGGGTGTCCGCTAGTGGCATTCATATCTAAGCGCTTCCGTGCTTCAATGGGCACGTTAAACTGTCGGTCCCGGCTCTAGGAGTCACTAAGCCTTGACGGAGGCCTTAAGGCGGCCTAAAAACTCCGTCACCAGAGTTGGCCACTAACTCATACGAGATTGCTTTGCTTGATACAGCTTCCTCATCAGATGATGGTGATGGTAGTTCATTGGGTTTGTTCTATTGATCATAAACACCATTGAAAGGTCACAGGAAAGCAAAATACGCAATATCGTACGTGGATGACGTGTTTTTTTCAGTTGTTCTTATTTAACTGCCAAACTACTGAACCGATTTTGATAAAATGTTTATGAGACCAATCTAGAAGTATACCTACCATTTCTAATAAAAAAATATTTTTCAAATCGGTTCGTATATGACGGAGATATGAGGTAACAAACATAAAAAAAATACAAGCGAATTGAGAACCTCCTACGTTTTTTACGTCGGTTAATGAATCTTAACTACATTAATAATTTAGCTTTCTCTACTTACATGCCATCGCTCAGCGAATCGTTCCATAACAAGAAAGATTAGTGGCGCTTCTCCGGGCAATCTGAATGTTTCTAGATAGAGTCTCAATGCCTGATCTATTCTAAGTCCAGCGTATTGGAAGCTGTCGGCGAATGCGCCTAGAACACTAGGGCCGTCGTCTTCTTCCCCGCGGGAAGAACGTTTGCAGATGTATTCCCCTGGGAGAAACAATACAGGGTCACCAAATTATATTTATACTAGCTAAATTTATATTCTGCCCGCGTCTGATCATTCCAAGTTTCATACAGATTAGATCAGTATTTGCAACGTGATTGAAACACAAATATACATCTACTACTATATAAAAGTTTAGATGTTTAGAAGCTTGCTGAGCGACAAAGTAATCTATTTTCTCCATAATAAGGTGCAGTTTACCGATCATCTTCTTATCCAAATCAGGGTTTTCTCTTAGAAACAGCGCCACCTGTCGAGGGTCGAGTGGAGACTTCAAAACGCCGTGCTCTTGCAAAAACTCTATACCGCGTTCTGGCTTTTGGTTGAAAAGTTCTGTGCCTTGGGTTACCCACTGGAAAATGAAAATATTAATTTAAAAAAAAATAACCTATTCAAATTAATCTTTTCATCATACAATTATGATCATTAGGCTCCCAGTAGTCTCGTATATTTTCTACCTTAAAACCTTCACAATAGAGTTTGATTTACCTTCTTCATATTCTTGACATTATCAAGCTCGGCTTCAGTTGGAACGTCTGTGGTAGGTTTGTGTCTCGCCTGCCTCGCCACTGTGAAGTATTGACTTATATCGTGGGTCACGTGGTCGCTCACTACTGAAGAATCGTCCATACCGCCTGGGAATAGAGTGGTAATTTGAATGACAAGTAAATGACTCCACAAAATCGCATCATTTAAGAATAGTGGATTTTTTATTTTTAAGTCACAATAGAAGTCGTGGAGTGCAATGCGAGTTTTTTTCAGTTAAACCCTTATTTATTTCAATAAATGACTTTTAAAACCAGGTCAATTTAAGACAAACCAAGCCAAAACTTGATATTCAGGGGCACTTTACTGGATAGTAAGTGAAAAAAGTTGCGGTCATCAATTTAGCTCAAAAGCTTTCTAATTTCATTTCAACGGTTGATGAAACGAGCATTTTTTTTACATACATAGTAATACCTACATACTATAGGCAAACTTTGACCACAATTTCACCTTATGTTAATTGATGATGTGGTTATTTGCGAGACTAGAGGAAACCTATAAAAATATTCCAAACCCAAAAGACTTTAACTGAACCATCAAATATCGAAAAACAATACACAAAACATGTCTTTGAAAAAAATAACTCACCCAACTCCAAGGTAACATGTCCGCCCCTTCCATATTTCTCCTCCTTTTCTTGTACTACCACAACATCCTCCATTTTCTCTTTAACGTTAACATTAACACCCAATTCAATTGCCTCCAAAATCGTCAACAACGCTTCTAGAGACAGCTGGTGTATTTCATACGCGGTTGACGAAACCACGTTCTTCGAGAGCAATTTCGTGACCTCTTCAAACACGTTCATGCAGTACACGTCACAGTCAAAGTTTAGGTACAATTCGGTGCATAAGCCCGGTATTCTGAAGAATTGGATAAGACTTTCGAGGGCTAGGTAGTGGATCTCTTTCAGTTCGTATATAGCTTTGCTTGTATCTGTTGATATGATTTCAATGATTTTCTTGAAGAATGCTTCCACTTGGAATTTGAGGTGGAAACGCATGGCTTCGAAGAGTAGGAACGATACTTGGAGGTCCAGGGCGAATATTGATATCCTCTCGGTGCTAAGGAGCTAAAAATAAAGTATATAAATAATAAATACATATTCTTGGACATATCACACAACGCCCTCTAGTCCTAAACTAAGCAAAGCTTGTACTCTGGTAACTACATAGAATACCTATATATTTTTTTTGTAAATCCATACTTAGGCCCTAATTCATATTGGTCTTCTAAAGCCGAGTTAACTAAATAATGATTGCTAAATCTGTTGCCATCACTCTTCGTTGTCATGCAGGTGACACTGATAGAGTATTTTTTAAAGCCGCGCTAAAATGATAGTCGAATATGAATAAAGGGGTTATAATTCTAAAAGCCAAACCCAGATATAGAACATCCATGTTTGCCACACACAAAGGTTTCCTCTCAGTGGGGATCGAATCCACGACCCTCAGCACAGAAGGCAGAGCTATTACCGACTGAGCTGTCACCCCTGTCATAAATGCTTAATCTTTTTTTGTCTTTAAAATTGTCATCTCAGTTTTACAGCATCAGATATGACCACGATCCTGTGGGTTACTTACAGTGAGCAGATTCCTGCACAGCGGGTCTTGGATGAGGAGCAGCAAGGAGGGGCAGTTGGGCAGGGTGTCTGCTGCCACCTCCAGGGCAGTTCCTATCAGCGTCAGACCAAGGTGGACCATGGCTGACGTGTTCTGAGCTTCGAGCGGGTTCGATAGCGATATTAGGAATCTGGAATAAATCTAGCTGTTAGTATAACAGCATAGAAATACGCGCGTTTTACATTTTCTTTACGTTTTTTTTTTCTTACGTAAATAAGTTCAGTGATTTTATATCTACAGAAATAAAAAAAATACTAAAAATATGTGTGATAGAGAAGTTGTTTTGCTTCAATTCCAATTGTCCGCCGAACCATACTTTCCACGCCCGGTCATTCTACTTTGTGCTAAGGTCTAATACAACGTGACATTGGCGAAATTGCGGGCAACACTGCAAAGGCCATTCAGACAAGAATTGAATTAAAGTTGTTTGACACTCATTTTTCATTTATTCACAAATAATCATCAGAATTGTATTTGAAATAACATTTTAAGGACACCACAACACACACAAAAAATATGCACTTTAATTTATAGCATTGGTACAAGTTTTTTGGTCGGAAAATTTGTTTGGATCAATGTGATATTTTTACTGAACCTTTGCATTGTTTTTCTCTCGACCCTGAAGCTCTGCAATTTCTCATAATTACATTTAGTTATATTATATCTTCAAAAATGTTGAAATGTGCGAGCGAGATGGTTGTCTGCCTTTACCCTACGCCTTAATAAAATTAGTGCGAGTTTAGAAGTGTTTACCTAAATAGTTCTCTAACACAGACGAGTCCATAGGGCTGCAGGTCTGGTGGCGAGTCCTGCCGGAAGCGGATGCCGCGGTGGTTCACGTACTCCTCCACTTCCTTTAAATCTTCGGGAGGAGGCGTGCATGGCTTGCTCACTGACACTCCATCTGGTTCAGCTGGTTCTGGAAGGTATAAGGGTGTAAATTTAAATTAAATCCTACTAATATACTACGCGAAAGTTTGTAAGTATGGATGGATGGATGTTTGTTACATATATTGTCCGTGACCTGGATTAACACATAGGCTACTTTTTATCCCGAAAAATCAACGGGACGCGAACGAAGTCGCGGCCACACTTAGTAATAAATAAATAAAAACTTTATTGAGGACAAGTACAACTTACACTAACGTAAGAACAGGCAATGTCCTGCAAACGGCAGTCTTATAGCATAAAACTATTTCTTCCAGACCACCTTTACTAATATCTAATCTAACACTTAGAACTATTTAAGAATAGTAGCATCTTTTTTTAACAAGAGCATTTGAACCTACAACGACGGCTTAGAGCGGTTTTATATAAGGAGTAGACAAACAGGCATTCACCTTCGCCTAGAAATACCAACAACCCTAGGAGCACTATCGGTGCGTTCCCTACCCTGAAGTACACTAAGGTTTTTTTTTTAAATCAATTTGCGGGCACATATCGGGAGGCTCGTTCCACAGTTTATATGTATAAATTTGGAACTCAAACAACCTTCTTGGAAGATACCTTCTGGTGTTGGTTCGTTGACCTCATCAGCGTCAGGGCTGACGCACTTCTCCAGCAGCTGAGCGATGGAGGTGTTCTCATTGGCTGCCAGGTCCATTGACGAGTGCCGTGTGTGTTTCTTAGTCTTCACGTCAACGGGTTCTATGGTTATTTCTGCTTCGTTTAGGAGATTTATGTCTTGACTAGAAAAATATTGCTCGATCAAAAACACAAATGTAACTTGACTTAATTATAGATCAGTTTGGCAAAGTTATAGTTCTGTCATTTTATCAAATAAAATTCAATCATACGAAAAGCGTTTGGATCTACACCCAAACGAATAGGCCAAACAGCGCATGCAAACAACTACTACATCCAAAAGAATAAGGCGAAGACATTATTATAACGAAATATAATGTTTGGATGTGCTTCTTAGTCAATTTCTTAAACATTCTCTAAGTATGTTGAGTATGTATAAAGTAACATGAGAAATCTAAGAGCATAATCTACCGTGTCTGAATAGTCCAACCCATCTGCATAAACCTAATGGGAGTTTTATAGATCCAGTATGTAAGGTCTTTTACCTGAGCCTAAGGATTTCAGTTTTACTATCAACATCCATTTCATTGTCAACTGGTGTTGCTATCTGTTCTGTCGAAGATTTGCCGTCCAAGGAGGATGTACCTGAAACAATCATCAATTCTAAATCCTCCGTGAAAGCTTGTTAGGATGTATGTATGGATGTTTGTTCCTCTTTCACGCAAAAGCCACTGATTCGATTTGGATGAAACTTAGAATATATATTGTCCTTGCCCTGGATTAACACATATGCTACTTTTTATCCAGGAAAATCTACGGGATCCAACGGGAAGCGAATACTTCAGAAACGCCTAGAAGATTTCGCATAGCAAATTGCACTTCTAAACCTGCGAAAGCGAGTTATTAATAAAAAGTTGGTAGATCAAAGGGCCTAGTACCTACCGATACCGTCCTTTTAGCCTAGTCGACCTTATCCACAGAAAAGACAGACAAGAAGCTGACTAAGCCTATTGTACTCACTATTAACAGTAGTCAAACTCCGTCTCTTAGTGACCCGCTCTCGTTTCTTCAGAGACAGCCCGCCTGTGTGCAGTGACGTCACAGCTGTGGCGTCTTCTGGTGGAAACTGAGGCAGCCGCATGAAGATGAGCTGTGTCATGTCTCGGAGGCATTGTTCCGCGTTACGACGGAGAAGTTCTGGGACGGAAATAAACAGTAAGTAGTGTGTAATAAGATAGGAGAATAGGCATTGGTTTAAGGATGTAAGGAACAAATAGGAAAAAACTCGACAACTGCATACGACTAACTAAAGCAGTTCTTAAAAGAAGTGACAAGAAAAAGACATTTCAACACTGTGACATAGACATAACATAACTAATAAATAAATTATTAGAAAAGATGTTTTAGTTTGTTTAAGCTCACAAGTTTGTCACTCCTAATTATGCAATTTTGAACATTTTATTTGGTACTTAATTTTAATGAACTATGTAAGTAAAATTTGAAGCAGCCCATGTGATGTGCGTTTACCTTACTGATGACGCTACCAACAGATGTCTGTAGAACAAGACCAGCATATGACATGATAAATGATCATATGGTGATTTTCAGAAACAAGTTAAGAGATAACTGTGTTAACTGTGAAAGCGAGACCCCAAAGTTGTTAGTACCATAACCTATAGGTAGGTACAATGTTTCTGTGCGATAATACCTTTACCTGTGAGCCTTGTTTCAAAGCATATTCTGAAACAGCTCAGCATTATCTCACAGACGCTTTCGTCCGTCAACATCACGCCTTCTGGACTCAGCATCAGTGTTCGGAGTACCTGCAAAAAATGTCACAAGTATTAATTGACTTTTGTTATGAAATTGAGCTTCTTGTAGACTTTTTTCTAACAGTGATTCATTCAATTGAATTAAATATGTTGACATGAATCCAATATTTTGTTAAAAATCTTGTAGGTACTTATTTTTTCTGCGATATAAACCCCAGATCTTTTAAAAAAATTGATTTAGTACTTTCCAATGGTTTATACATTAATTTTTAGTGTAAATATGTATCTCATGCTTAGGGTAGAGCAATATTTTAAGCAGAACTACCATCTATCTAAGTTTCTATAAGCACTCACTTGTAGTATCTTCATCAGCACCACTCCATCAGAGGAATGGTCGGTGCCGACGAATCGTGCGTGTGTGACTGCTTCCGCTATATCCTCCACTGTCGCTGGCACACTAGGGTGTGTTGGATCTGTAGTGTAACAACTTCATTTTATTGAAAGATATTTTGAAGGTTTTTTTGTAATAAAAGTGACTAGTGATGGGTGGAGTTATAAATGAAAAGTTTATGAATGAAATGAATTGTGCAGGATATTGGTCACAAATAACAACTGTCTAGGATATGGTCTATATAGACTACCTAATGTCTAGGATCATCTAGATAGTGTCTAGACGGTAGTATTTCATGACTTGTGCAATGAAACAATCACATAGCTAAGCAAGAGTTAAAGTGAATGTGAAATACTGAGAATGGTATTACATACATGTCACACTTTCCCCTTCATTAGGCCTGAATGCTGGCATTCCAGGAAATATAAAATAAAATTATCTTATGCTATAGTATGTTAAAATTAGACATGTCTACGGGATAAAGAGCTGCACAGTAGGTATGTCTTCTACACACCTATACCAAGTCACAGGTGCACCAAAAACACACTTGGCTTCAACTCTTAA
Source organism: Eulithis prunata (assembly GCA_918843925.1). Lineage (NCBI taxonomy): Eukaryota > Metazoa > Arthropoda > Insecta > Lepidoptera > Geometridae > Eulithis > Eulithis prunata. The sequence goes on from OU974021.1 coordinate 8,052,292, forward strand.
TTATCTTATCTTAATAGATTTTAGATATTTATTTGTTTACAATAAAAATAGTAGCACACACTTTACCTATTAGTCCATATGACAGAAACTTGTGTATGGCAGAGAGAGCCAGGCTGGTCACTGGACCAGTGGTCTCTTTGCTTCTGATGACTTCTAGGAATGGACCCAAGTACGTAGCAGGGTCTAGCAGCCGGAGATCATCTACTTGGTGAAGAATACTCTTCAGATCCTGAAAGGTTCTCATGAGAACGTCGTACTCCTCGTTCAGGAACGAATGTGAGCCCCACCGAGTGCTCCTCCGCATCGCAGTGACGAGGATGTTCATCTCCCCTTGCACCACGAATATGCCGTTCCCAGGCAGCGACATTATTGCTTTTTATTTGTCTGAAATCCTTCGATATTTACAACCACTCAAATAATTAAATTATTCGGCTAATACTTTAGCTGCTACATAATTGAAAGGCACTGCACATGGTGTGTACTTTGTAGATGTATTTCCATTTGCAAATAAAGCCAATGTTAAGTAATTTTAAGCTAAATTATTGAAAATTCACAATTTGACTAAAAATTCCATCACGATCACGACAATCATGTTGACGTTTCAGAATTGTAGTTTTTCTACTCGTCAATAGATGGCGGTAATTTAAGGGGACTATTCTAATAGCATATTAATCGATTATTTCGATTTGTATCGATAGTAGTTGGTAGTAATTATATTGGCTAAAAGGTCCGTGTCGTAGAGGAAGGAGCGGTATTTTTTTTTTTTTCGTTTTGAAATGTTGGTATCATTGGCAATATGTCTGCCAGTCAAGTGCCAGCCGTAGTTTGCTTTTGTGTCAGAAAAATATTTTTTTTCGAAGTTTCGACTTTCTAAACACAAATATTTTACGTCGTGTATAATAAGTAAGTAGTAAAATATTTTATTTATAGTGTTTGGACAACGATATACGGTTTCCACTTCCCAAAGTCGATGAATGTGCGTTGTCACGCGTGCAATGCCAATCGACACGGATTTGACATTTTTCTCTTTTTGTGTTCGCGAAGTTATTCTTACCACATGTATCCCGTTACGTATTGCAGACGGTTGCACTGATCCAAGTCGACAATGGTCAAGAAAAAGAGACAAAACGATCCCGGAGAAAACGGGGACGAATCCACAGAATCTTGCGACGAGAGCGTGAAATCCGCATGTCCTCACGTCGCGAAAGCCGTCGACCTCACTCGACTGAAAAAGACGCTCAAAACCGGAGGGTTCGACAAGGAGTGCGCCGACTGCAACAAATCCTCTAAAACTGAGGTGTCTGACCCTGATTTTGAGGAGGATCTGACTCTGTGGATGTGCCTTCGCTGCGGCTCTCAGCTGTGCGGCCGCGCGCGGAACAAGCACGCTCTGAACCACTTCAACACCCCTCACTCTGACTGTCACGCCCTCTGCACCAACACCACAACCTGGGAGGTGTATTGCTATAGTTGCAACAATGAAGTCACCACAGCCAGTGCTAAAAAGCTCCATGAATGTGTGGAATACCTCAAAAAGCAAGCTGCTTCCGCTGCTGCTGGAGGAAACCTTAAATCCCTCCCCCCTATCGAGTTACCATACGAAACTAAGATTGAAGTCACAACAGTAGATGACCTAATCAAAACTGAAACTACCAGTACAACTAAAATGAAAGAGAAATCTATATGGGGCTCAAATAGGGTCCGAGGCTTGTCAAACTTAGGGAATACCTGCTTCTTCAACTCTGTTATGCAATGCTTAGTGCAGACTCCTTACCTACTTCAAGTGCTGCAGGAAATGTCTAATCCAGGAGAACGGTTTACATTGCCCGGTGGTAAACTGAAGATGAAGCCAGAGGATGGCGAGAAGGAAGGCAGGGAGTTGGATCTGCCCTCCATCACTGGCCAGTTATCTGAGTGGGGGTCGTTGACCAGAACCTTGGCTGAAACCTTGGCTGAGTTGCAAGCAGGTATGTATTTTGTTTTCTATCAGATTTGTATGTGTATCTAGAAATAGCAGTAAGTTATTGGATAAGTCTTTGCATTTTTCTAAACTAACCTAATTTGACAGCTCTAAAAATGTTGTTGTGCCTTTTACATAATGTGAAATGGCAAAGACAGTCATAATTTACACAGAAACAACACTGGTTTTTCTCTAATTCTTATAACACAAAGACTGACTTGAACACTTGACTGACTGACAAAGTAAAACAACCTAACCTACCTACAGTGTAACTACAGCTTTGGATTTTAAGGTTGTTACGTATGTTTTGTTTACTAATTCAAAGTAATCTAACCATCTTACTTCTTAACTTCTCAATGTCACGTCTAACAGATCAATGACCTATAAAGACGTACATTAACTCTTTCATATTAAAGTGACCTTAATTACTGCCATATTTTATAACAATCTGCCTACTATCTGCCATCTGGTTACCAAATGCTATATATATAAAAAAGCTATAAAAAGTGAATGATTCAAATCTCCAAGAATGCACTCTGGTAGTCTATAATAAGGTAGTGAAAGGATTCAGTGTGAAGTTCATTTCCTGCAAAATATTTTTTATAATAAGAGATGCCACACAACATTTTTATCTAAAACTTTAGAAGTAGTTGTTTAGTGATGGTCGTTATTTTAACCTAATAGCATGAAAAATGTAAATCCGTTATTGGCTATAAGATGAATTTATAAGATACCTACTCTGTACACCCTAAGAGCTGTGGATTTTATTAAATAAATAAATGCCAAAAGTTAAAATTAAGTACCAACTGATCTAAAATTGCCATACTTAGATACTGATATATTATAGTAGGCTGATTTACTCCTCAAGCACTGATTTGGATTTGAGCATAGATTTTTGAATGAAAATCCCTACTGAAATCTATGCTTGAGTAACAATTTCTTCATCAGCATACAGGCCTTAGTGCAAGTGCAGGGTTCATCAATTATCATCATCAATCATCAATCATCAATATATATAAAACTCTTTTGAAGCTGACAGAGAATCAATGCACAGCCTAAACCATAAGTCTTAGAGGTATGAAATTTAGAGGGTTGTATCCTTATATAGTGTAGGGTTGCACTAAGAAAGGAATTTTGAAACGTCACACTCTAAAGGGTAGAACGCGAGCAACGCCGCGGGTGACGGCTAGTTTATACATACATAGTGGGCTATATTTTACATCTTCTGTATAAAATGTACATGTACGCAATAAACACATGAATATTACAAGGAGCATGAAGATAAAGAGGAAGATAACTTTGTAGCACTAGTTAGTTTACTTGTTTTGAAGCGACATAGCACGCCAATTGTCTAACTAGACTTCCTAAATGATTTTCGCAACCTAGTTCAACTATATTTAGCAGTGAATGTTCTATTTTGGCTTGTTACCTCGGCTGGAGATGACATCAAAACATTTGAATCTCTTTTCAGTTCACTACTAAGATAGATTTGTTAGGAGTTAGATAATGATATATCAAACTGTATAAAGCTTAACGCACTAGCTTTTGTCGGCGACTTTGTTCGTATTGTACCATGACATTACACTACCAACTTGGCTTATTTCATAAAAAAAAGTATGGGTTTGAAGCAGACCACTATCTAACGTTTTACTGAGGGTTAAATATTGAGTCAGCGGTAAGTCGCAAGTATTTTTAAAGACGCGAATCTTTAATATCTATTGGAAAGAGTATAAGAAATAGGAAATATTCATGTTCTAAGTATAAAAACGAGGACAGAATAATACTTCGTTTCTTTGAAAATCCTACTAATATTATAAACGCGAAAGTTTGTGAGATGGATCTTTGTTACTCTTTCACGTAAAAACTACTGATCTGATTTGGATAAAACTTGGAATATATATTGTCCGTGACCTGGATTAACACATAGGCTACTTTTTATCCCGGAAAATCAACGGGATCCAATGGGACGCGAAGGAAGTAGCGGGCGAGTTGTGCTTTTATGTTGCAGACCAATGTTTTATTCATTTGCTTTCAATGCATACATAATGTAGGTACATATCTAACATTGTTTAATGTACATAACAATACTCGCTACAGTAGTAGCTTGTTAGTTATTCTCTTAATACAACCCGCAGTCCTACCGCAAAGTGTAATGGACGTATTTTCAATGATCATTTTCTTAGCAATATCCAAATATAAACGCACATTCAATTTTCTGAATCTTAACAAGTGCCAAATTCACTCTGTTCCAACTAATTAGAGTCAATAGACATAACTTTATAAATAACTAATTAACCAATGTAGGTAGCTATGTATACTTCAGTATTTACTATCTATGTATTTACGACATTACATGTCAGGTCCACTATTTGGCATCAGAATGCCTCTTGGAGTACATTATGGGTTGTCATGATTATCTATAATGTAATGTAGGTATAGATATATACATATACCCACCTCTTATATCTTAAAAACGTTGCTGAGGATCAAAGGTTCTAGAATGGCCACGATTCACGAGGTGAACGTGAAATGTCGTCGTCGTCCCCCACGATAAACTGTCTAAACTACATTGTTCAGATTGTAAGAACCCAGTACACAGAGAAGGCCAAAATCGCTGTGAGAAAGGGAATGCATGTTCAGACAGAGGTCTTCTAAATGCATGCTTACGCATTATATCCTGAACCGTTCCTCAATAATTACTAAGGCCTGTACCTATGCTGATACAGAAATCGTTACTCAAGCAAAGATTTGAGTTGCGATTTTCATACAAAAGTCTATGCTTGAGTCCGGATCAGCGTTTAAGCAGTAGGTACCTAAATCAGAATACGGGCCTAAGTTTCCTTGCGATGTTTTCTTTTATTCGAAAGTACGTATTGCGTTTCCACGTCATTTCACTATAGAAATAAAATAGTTCGCTTATATCGCAGTGATAATTGAACTTTTATCAGTTAGAAGCCACCGTTGTTCAAGATAAGGACCAAACTGAGCATTCGTTACTGTTTCTATGCAATTGGTTTATAAATATGACTTCAATTCAAAGAATGCCATTCTATTATAAAATACATTTATAAGCTTATGATGAAGAAAGCTTTTTGACTCATTCACGTCAATATTACATGTAGGACACGTATGTAGGACGTAGGTACCTAGATATTACGTAGATACTTATCTTCTTTTATTATGAAGATGGCAAAAACTGCAGTGCAACTGCATAATACCTACAAATAAGCGTTTAGTTCTTAGTTCAAATCGAGGTCATTGCTTCGTGGCGTGCTTATCTTGGGTTTAGCAACATTGTACATTTACTATTACCACATAATACTATTACTCACCCTTTGTTTTGCTTTTATAGCTATAATAGTAAACAAATAGCAAATACTTCCTATCTAGTAAATATAGTAGGTACAAATGCGTGGCGTACCTACCATTTTCACTGGTTTTATAACTAGGTTAGTAAGACTTGGCACACCATTTTTTTGCTTCGCGTGTTCAATTACTGAGCAATCTTGGTAGAAAAAACTTCAGTTTTTCAGCTCTACCCCATGGGTTGAATGAAACACAAACGACCCCTGGGTCTCGTCTAAAACTAACCCTAAACTTCTTTGCAAACTTGACTGCAGAGCGTTGCCGAGCAGTGCAGAGCAACTTACTCGTAGGCTTCGATCAAAGGTTCACCATCACATCTTCTGAATAAAAAGCTATAGACTAACTAAACTCTCGCCAGGTGCTTCTTTTCAGGGAGCCTCCTTGACGTGACAGTGATATTTGCTTTTACTTGGCCCATATAAGATATACGCGGTATTATTTATACCCTTCCTGTCCTTACCATTCCTTCAATGGTATTTCCGATTAAGCTGTCATGTCGTATGGTATCCAATAGTCTTTTCCCTGCTCAACAATCATGACTGTCAAAATTCTTGCTAGTTCTAATCCCCTCTGGTTTGATTACTCCTCTACTGTTTGAAATTCAATTGAAACTATTGTGCAATGTACCTATCGTTTCAGGGGATAGTGGAGTGTTTACTCCTCGGAAGCTGCTATCAGCGCTGGTGACCAAACTACCCCAGTTTGGAGGTGGAGACCAACATGACGCTCACGAGCTACTCAGGCATTTACTTGAGGCTGTCAGGTAAATATACTCTGTCATTGTAGATGTAATTTTAATAGTCCATACGGCTAGGCGGGAGTTTATTGGTCTTTCGCAACTTGTTTGAAGTAGTTTCGACAAATACAAGGAATAAAAAGAAGGCATTTAATTAATTATTCCTTTTAGGTGAGACACTTGCTGTTTCTATCACTTTTTCTCATTAATTGACATTTAAACGTATTACTTAAAGATACCAAAAAGTACATATCAAAAGATCTGAAATAATTTTTTTTTTCTCTGAAGTGACGAAATTGGTTAAAAATCTTTGGTTATCGTTGTGACTTCGCTAACACAATTTTCAGATCAAGGGCATAGAAACTTCCCTAAACACGAACGTGATTACATTGAAAAAACAAAGATAATTTGCAGTATTTCCTTAGTAAAATTTGAGAATCCTGCATTAATGCAACGTTTTCGCCACGGTCTCCGCGCTGCTAAACAATAACACAATCATGATATGAATAATTTCAGATATCGCGGCGAGATCTAGATCTTTCTAACTGTTGTAGAATTAGCAAAACATTGGTCAAACTAATATTGCCATAGCGTTTTCAATAGTGAATCGCTGAAGCTTGAGCAACACACTGTTAATCCATGAACAATCAATATTAATCTATCTAACTAACATTTCCATTTATGGGATCAAGATCCAGAGATATTCCATTAAGTGTATGCTTAATGGAATATCTTAATAGCATGCTGTGTTTACTATATTAGTAATTACACCGAAAATGATTATATTAGAAAATGTGTTTTAAGTTAAGTTAGTGTATATTTCAAGTTGCAAACCAAATTAATAAAAAAAAAAAGTCTAGATTTCCGGTATTCTATCCTGGATACCTGGATTTTACAGGATAAATGTACATTTCAGATCAGAAGACCTGCGCCGCTACCAGTCCGTGATCCTAAGCAGTCTCGGCATGAACTCTAAGGTGGACCCGGCGAAGGTCGACGGCGACGTCAAACAGAAGGTCAAGTTCTACGGCCAGCAAGCCTCTGACACAATGCTCAGGCCAGAACAGGTCAGTCAAGATTTAGAACAAGCCAACGGTGAACACATCAGCTCTGAAGATCCCGCGTCTGACGGCTCCAACGAAGATAAAGATTATAAAGAAATGGCAAAGTTCTACAAACACCAAGCGTCTGATGCTATGCTTAGGCCGGAACAGGTTAGTAGAACGTTGGATTAGAAATGTACTGTTTCAATGTGGTTATAAAAATAATAATAGCATGGATTTCGTAGTGAATTGGACTCCTCATGGCTCCTACTGTGTGTGGCTTCCGATCCTCAGGTAATCCGAAATAACTGAAGAATCGAGACTCTAGTTGAATTTATTTAATAATATAATCTATGGTCTCGATTTAGTTTAGAATTAGAATGCGGACGCTTGATTTTGTCATGCACAGAATTACAACTTAGTTTTAGCCTTGTAATTATTTTTCAGTTCAATATAACTGTATTCATGAAGATCTCTTGAGCATGTGTATTAGTAGAGTATGATCTCACAAATGGGACTCCTACTTTACATTTATTGCATGCACTGTGTTACCCCAAAACCAAGGTTAGCTAAATGGCAAAAACTTTCTTGGTAGTTTGTAATCTAAAGCCCGTATGTTGATTCACTGCTCATGCACTGATCCGGACTCAAGCATAGATTTTTGTATGAAAATATCTACTCAAATTTAAGCTTAAGTAACGATTTCTGTATCGGCATACAGGCCTAAGAAAAAGTTGACAACCTTAAGTCCTATTTTTTGCCTGCAGTGTACTACTCTTGGTCTGTAGAAATAACTAATAGAAGTATGTATTTGCATGTAAACTCTTGCCACAGTGACATTTGACCAGAACTTCCACATCATTGTTGTCAGGTATTCCGCGGGTTCCTTGTATCAACCTTGGAGTGTCAGGAGTGCTTGCATCAATCAGATCGTGCTGAGTACTTCCTGGATCTGTCACTTCCGGTGGCCGCTTGCCGACCACAGCCGCCGGCTGTTGTGAGAAGGAAAACTCCTAATGGTGAGTTTTATAGTCTGCGTGCTTAGTCCAACCAAGACTATTTTAGAGTTCATGTCAGCACGAAAAAAATTGACAAACGCAATCTTATCGCGAGTTGCACTGCGTGGTGAAGCGGGAACGCTCCCGGTCGAGCAGTCGTTGCCGCGCAGTGTATATCGTATACGCGTACCAAAAATGTGTAGTGGAACCTTGCATCCTACTTTTAATCAGATCAGATGAGTAATCTATGTTCAGTGTTGTGAAGAAATGCTCAGGCATGAAGAAGTTATAATTTCTGGCAGTTTACTTTTCACAGATTTTATGCATCACAGTTCTTGCTTGAGCATCTTTTTTTGGTCCAAAACAAGTATTTTTTTGTCCTTATCGTTGCCTGTGCCCGTGTTATGTGAATTTACTTTATAATCTTGATATTTTAGTTGATTTGTAGATTTTTCGTTTTTGCGCCAGTCAATAAAGCACTTATAACATTACAATTGGAAATAACCAGGCTATATAAAACTAAGTCTGGTATTATAATGCTTGTAACATTTCCCTGACTAGTACAATATTAAAATGTGTTTACAAAATGCACAAGTACTTTTCCTCAAACAATTTCCAAGCGTTACGAAGTTTTGCATGATCGTAACTAAATGTGTGTCGTATCCCGTAGTGTTAAAGCATGAATTGATGTGACGCGGTGTTTTCAGAAGAGAATATGTACAATACACAAGACGACAAGCCTTCCAAACATCAGCAGAAGAAGGAAAGGATTGCGGCGAAGAAAGCAGCTAGGAAGAACAAAGGTGGAGCTTAAGCATGGCTATTTGTACCTTCGCACACAACACCACTCGTCCAACTTAAACATACACATTATTACACATGCATTACGTATACCGTGTTATCAAAATGTACCTTTGTGCCTCTAATTACGCACTGCATATAAATGAGAGGTCTTTGAACGAGACAGCTCGATGCAATATAAAACTTCAGAGCCACTAAGAGCGGCGTCCTCGCAGCGAGGAAGCCGTTAATAATTTCATTACTAGTAGGTGCTATGTCAATAGTGGAAGGTAACCATACAACAAAACACACAGCTAACGTACAACGCTTGACAAAGTAACCTTCATTTTGTATTATTTCTTACTCCATTCGTCTTTCACAGGTAATTCAACATCCAAAGACGACTCGCCGGCCCGCGATACCAACGGTGCTACCAAGGACGATGGTAAGTCTTCCTCTGAACAATCTGACGCAGATGTAGAAGACAATCTAGAAGATCCACCACGTCAATCTGACACCACATCTACCGCCACACAAGTACATACTGCCGCCAATTTCGCAGCGTATCACATGGAGTCTGGTTACAACTCTGAAAAAGTTATCAGCTCCGATTCGATCCGAACCAGTCCCGTAGACATGAACAAGGAAAAGACCGACAACACCCCCGAAAACGCAGACAAGGAGTTGATCGATAGGTCCACATCGACCGCCCAAATGGATTACAAACCATTGATATCGTTAGAGAATCTATCGAATCCGGACTCAGGAGTGGCCAGTCCCGAAGGCACCAAGCACAACTCGACGGAAACCGTCGATAACGTAGACTCACCTACCAATGGAAAGGAAATGGGCAGTCATAGCTCGCTATCCAGCGAAATAAACCTAGATCTCTCCAGCCCGCAGCACAGCAAGTTATCCCCCGTGAAGGCGGAGTACGAACGGCCCGTGTCACGGATCTCCTTCGTGCCAGAGTATACCAACGAGGTCGTCACCAGGGGGATCAGCGTGGAGGGCTGCAAGAACCTACTCGAGCACAACGGGGACGGGAACTACGATTCCATAAACGATAACAAAACGTTGAGCGAATTGAACACCCATCTCGATAAGCTGAAACTGGATATGGACTACGAAACCACTAAGCCGGTGTTGCCTTCTCCGGTTTCTAAGGAAAGTCCGAGCATAATCGAACCCCCCGCGCCGCTTCCGGCTCCAAAGCCCAAGGTCAATAACATCGAAGCGGAGAAAACGCAGCGTGACTTTGTCCCCTACTCGCGACAGAGTCCGTTATCTCCCCGCTACTTATGCGATGAAGACGAATGCAGTATTCAATCTTGCCTGAGCCAGTTCACAGCCTTAGAGCTGCTGACCGGGAACAACAAGGTCGGCTGCGAGACTTGCACCGAACGCATCAACGGCAAGGATGGCAAAACTGTGTACACCAACGCCACAAAGAGATTCCTAGTATCCAGTCCGCCGGCCATTCTCATCCTGCACTTGAAGCGGTTCCAAATCGGACCGCGATGCATGTTCAGAAAGATGTCCAAGCACGTCGACTTCCAAACTATCCTGGACCTAGCTCCGTTCTGCGCGATGGATAAGCTGAAAAAGCTGCCGAACGTTGCTCGAGGACAGAACGAGTTGCTGTACTCGTTGTATGGCGTCGTGGAACATTCTGGTGGAATGCACGGCGGACATTACGTCGCATACGTTAAAGTCCGACAGCCGGTGAAAGCGGGAGATCCGAGGTGGTGGTTCCTGCCTAAAAGCGGGAACACCATGCTCGCAAACGCCGGGTGCGGCGACGGCGAAGCGGACTCTGAATCCGAGCTATCAGGATACGAATCTGGAGAAGGTCCTACATCAGCCGCGGAATCGCCCCCGGGCAAGTGGTACTACGTCTCCGACAGTATGGTTTCCGAAGTCACGGAAGACAAGGTCTTACGAGCGCAAGCTTACCTGTTGTTCTACGAGAGGATCTTATAAACGGCCTGTGGATTAGCATTTAGTGGAAGACTGATGGTCTTAGCATGTTGTTTTGGCGCTGTAAATAGCTTTGTTTATCTGCTTAGGAGCAAATAGCCAAACTTGACTGTATTGCTTTTTTTCTGTAGCACCATTAATTATTATCGGTCCAAATACCACTCAAAGCCACTATAATGTATGTGATTACTCTCAAATGGATCGTAGAGAATGGTGTGTGTGACCTACACCTGTATTTTACTGTGCAATATTGTGTGCCTGTTATGTACCAGTACATACTAGTGTAAGGTTCAGTAATTAATACTGGGTTTTGTCCAGCATTAAAGTGACTGCTTGAAGCACACTGAACTTAAACCGTGCAATAAAGTTTTTCCGGTAACATAATTAATTCTATGAGACTTGCTTTACCTCTGTAGTATCAAAATAAATAAATCTTACATTATACATTATTCAAGAGACTATTTTTAGACAGTAAAAGCTAGGTTATGTGTAAGACTCATGTGTATTACATGACCAGTTAACAGGAATTGATATTGTGGGCGTTATACATTGAATTTCATTTAGGTCTGATGTTCTAACTTAGCTTCATATTTATCTTGATGGCTTTAGATCAATTAGTATTCATAAAGGGTGCAACCATATCATGTATCTGGGTGTTTGTTTAGCGAACATCATCGAAGAGTTCGTATGAGATTTTGCGTTAGTCTCGTGGTAAAGGTTAGTGCACGGAACGTTCCATTTTCGCCCGTTAGATGGTTCATAATGGCGTACAATGAAACGACTGGGTTTAGTCGATTTGCAAAGACAAGAAACTGGTGCTAAGGGTACAATTGTATTTTATTTCTTTGTTATTTATTAAAAACTTTGTATTCGTCACTTTTATTAATGAATACTTCTTTTTATCATGCTTATGCGCATTATTCAAGTATAATTTCGTACTATTTTTCTTTTGCCACAACAAAGTCTTCCATTGAAGTGTCAAGCGTTTCTTGAACTTTTTCAATGTAATTGTTATAAGAATTTGGTTTCATTTTAGTGTAGCTAAGTTATTTATTATGGAATTCATGTTAATTAGGTCAATTTCAAATGCATCTCATTTAATTTAATATTGAATTCATTGTTTAATCATGCTTTGTATATTGCCAGTGTCTTGAGCTCACTGCTTAACTGCGATGCTCTTCGATAGTTTAAATATACGCTACAATAATAGCACTTTAAAAGTATTTTGAACATTTGGCAATGCTTTATGCCACTTACCATACCGCGCCGGTAGTAACTCTTTCTTATGATCAAATCACACAGGATCGCTCATGTCAGCATTGCGCCCATGTTTTGTATAGAATGCTATTATACTCGAGCCAGTGTGCGATTGCTGTTCTATGATTGGATCTTGAGTTGACCTAATATTGGAACTTATTGTTTTTCATAAGTACACTTTTCTTGTTTTGAGCCCCAACATTTTTAGTAATAATGGAATGTTTCATAGAAATAACGATCCACACGCTATGTAATAGTATGTACATACACTTTTTATACGTAACTTAGGTACAGAGTTATGAAGCATTGCGACCGGTCGCATACTAGTAGTCTCCTATGTTTTTAGTGTGTGCTCAATTTCAGTTAATGCTTCCCTGCGTGCGACTAATTGTGTTAAAATGTACAACCTGGTGTTCTTGAGCCTTGAGAATGCGTCTGTCAAGATTCCAAACAGTAGAGTTTGGACGAATCTTTGTCAAAGGCGGGAAGTTCAATCACACCAAGTTTTTACATAAAGAAGGGACGTTTGCATTTGTGGAAACTAGAATATTAGTTTTTTATACCGTTGGTTAGCCTGTGTTAATGATTATTTTATGAATTGTATCATATTGAACTCCACACTATTATTGTGTTATGCAGGTGTATTAAATAAAATATAGTTTTAAAATAATTCTTTTCATTTCTGGTCACTTCCTTTAGCTTATTGTCCTTTTATTTTTTTACTGGCACAAGTTTGTATTTGTACAACTTACCCATTTAGATGTTAGGCATTAGGCATTGCAATAGAGGAGAACACAAATAGGTAACCAAAATATTTATATTTTATACCAAACTATGTACAAAACTTCACAAAATCACTATAACCCGTCTAATCGTGTTCTCTGTGACGTCGCGTGTGACGTATTAAAAGGCGTAAGGCAAGTTATCTTGGGCACTTCCAGCATCGTCAGTTCTATGATGCAGTACAGTACTTGGAGGTTGTCCTTCGCTCTTTGTAAGGCCTGGAACATAGGATTGTGGATTAGTCCTGAAAAATACAATTCCCTCTATTTTATCTGCTATTGAACTGCTGAGACAAGCTAATTCGGCCAATTAGACGATATGAATGGAGTACTACATACTATATGAGGACAGCAAAGCACAGAACAGAATCGTTCAGAGACCCACTCATCCAAATGATAAGTTCATGAAGTACCTACTGAAACTTGCAACATTAATTGACTTCTAAATAACACAGTAACTTACACAAACCGCCTTCTCTTTCAGCTCCGGTTTGGTCGCCATCTGTTTCTTTAACCGATTCATCTCCTGTGGCGTGAACCCGACCAATTTAGAGAGCACCTCGCTCGTAAAGTCCACATCTATACTCCCGGTACCATCCACAATAGTGCATTTCAAACTCCAACCATCTTTACCCACAGACAACTTCGAAAGGAGCTTCATAATCTGCCCCTTTACTTTAAAAACTCTACCAACGCGTTTGCTTTCTGGCAAATCGTTTATCTGTTTTATATACACGTACGGTTCTGCTGAGACAGAAATTGGACCTCTAATTCTACTGGTACAAGGTTGGTTGTTCCGCGCATCGAATTCGTATTCCATTTCTCGAAGGTAATCCTCATCCTCGTTGATGAAAACGTCACAGTCGGCGGGGTAATCATCGACTGTATTGACATGGGCCGTAAGGTCGATTTTAGCTGTGTTCACATTGGTCGTAAGATCGATTTTGATTTTCTTCTCTGGGTTTGAAAGCTGGTTCGTTAGCGACCGTTTTGTCGGTACTTCTATTATTTGGGCTTCGATATCTGCTAGTTGGTCTATATCTATATCGTCATCATTAAAGGTGTTTGCTACTTGAAGACTTGTGACCCTGGCTACAGGTCGGTGGTCCAGTGGTGGCTCGAAGATCTGTGCCGGAGGAGGCATCTGCTCGTGAGGAGTTGGGACCATGGAGTTGCGTGGCTGGCTGATTGTTGAGTTTAAGTCTGATGCTGGAAGAACGGGAATGAGTTCAAGGCAACAAACTAACAATAAATTGAATAATGCTTGCGGTTTAACCGTTCGCATGTCGGCGATGCACCGAACTTTAACCGTTTTTATTTTTTAATTTTTACATTTAGGATGGATGCGTCCTTAGATAAGGTACTTACCTTGAGTGATAGGTAGCCCTAATTTGGAGGACAACAGGCCAGCCAGTGAGTTGGATACAGTGATCTCGCCTACTTCACCGCCCAGCAGCTCTATCAGGCCCTCGGTCAAGAGTAGTGTGCCTCTGCGGCATTCTACTGGACCTGAAAAAAAGCAAACTAAGGTCATACAAATAGAAATTAACAAGAGCCACAAGCTAATTTTCGGTTTTACAGATATTTAAGTACGTAGGTACCATACCTACCTAATAAAAATAGGTAGATACTTCTCTTTATCGGCTCATGTGAGTGTGTAGTAAAAGGATGTCTCATCTTGAGAAATGGTAGAGGCTTTGTTCGCGGCAAATCGAATGAAAACACATCGAATTTTGGTGGCATTCGAAATGCTACTTTAATACGACGTAGCAAGGTCTATTCGCCGAAAGTTGATCGTTTATAAGTAATTTATGAAAAACCTAAATCATTTTTTTTAGCACCTACCTACTTTCATACAATTTGTATTTATTCTGCCTTAGAAATGAAATGGTGTGAGATTTTGAGATAGTTACCTTTTATAAGTATTTTGCATCCGGGTGTAATATCACAGCTGAGGTTTCTCATAGGTCTGTATTCTATACCTGTTATTTCTTGCACACCATCAGTCAGGTACAGCTTTATCATTCTGAAATTTTGAATAGTTACAAATGTGTTACAAAATATAAAAAATTTTATTTATTTAATTATTATTATTAATTTCTCATAATCACCTGTGACTAGAAACCTTGTCTTCATAGTTTGTGGTTGCCTCAACATTCTCCATGTTCACTTTTTGCAACTTCAAATACTGCTGATACGCAGGAGTGCCTGGATTACAGTTTATAGAAATAAACAATAATTTTAAGCCTAATACTTAAATATTACATAACTTGTTACATAAGTTGTATAATTGTTACACCAAGAATTGTTGTGATTTCAGTTCTAACTTTGTTTTTCTTTTTAATAGTGTTAGAAAATAAACTGCATCCAATTTCCTACTTTTTATGGTAGGGCATTCTATACATTGTTCTCCAAGGTCTGATGACAACTCTTAGGTCTCATGTGTAATGTTATATTCACTAGCCAGCAGAGCTAGGGGGCTTAAATCCCTCCCAAAAGCTCTGGGTCTACCTATCAAAAACAAGAAATAGCTGGATTAAGCTCCCCCAAACTAAAATCCTGGACGCAGCACTGGTATTGAGCATAAAATACCTATATCCATAGCTGCATTGATTTGTAGCACAAATCTTCCATTCAGCACAGTCTTTGCCTGATTCTTCAAATTGGCAGGCAGAGAGCCCGGGCAGATATCTTTCAAGTCATTGAGTAACCACTGTTCTCTCGCCA
Source organism: Eulithis prunata (assembly GCA_918843925.1). Classification (NCBI taxonomy): domain Eukaryota; kingdom Metazoa; phylum Arthropoda; class Insecta; order Lepidoptera; family Geometridae; genus Eulithis; species Eulithis prunata. The sequence continues at coordinate 8,067,921 of OU974021.1, forward strand.
AGTTCTTGATATCGGCTTCAGTTAAGTTGTTGCCACCGTCTTCACACAAGTACTCCACACAGCTAATGACAAAGAAATTGCAGAATTCAAAGTCAAATCAGTAGAATAACGAGATGTAACAGTAACAATTTGGATGTACTAGGCATCTACTAAAGAGGGAACGCAGGTGATATAGGGTGACCTAACCAAGATCCTAAGCAAGTGAGTTCGGTTTGTATTATTCTGATGAAGGAAAAATCATGAATTTATGATACCCACACACCGTAACAATTTAATTACCTCAGAAAAAGAAAAAGGTAATTATATGTACATATGTAAGGACTACAAAGCGACCAGGGGCATACATAGGTGTTCAATTTGTACCAAAACTTGCCCCAAAACTTGTTTTATTTATCTCCTAAAACAAATTAGATAATATAACTTACCCATTAATCCAATCATTGTCAACAAACATATGATTCGAGGCTAAGAACTGACGGATTGAGTTTACTAAGTTGACAGTAGACATTTTTAAATTAGTTTCATTTATTCCAGTTCATTTTAGAATATTTCTCTGTCTCAGAAAGTAACAAGCTTGCATAGAAATCTCTCCCGCCGAAACGCGCCCACACAACTCACAGCTGATTTCTTTTTTTTTTTATTTCATATACATGACAGTTTTACGAAATGTGACAGAAATATTGACAGATTACTATACTAAATCAATGGACAGAATAGACCTATTTTAATCTGTGGCCGGTCATACCACAGATTATAGACGCATAGAAATAAAGTTTTTGTTATTTATAAAATATGTACATGGATACTAGTCCTTTTGCCAAGTCCTATTTTTCCAGATATTTACCAACATACAAGCAGACAGCTAACTAACTGGTAACATTAAAAAAACAGAAATTCTCGGGTCCGGTTATTGTACAACCATGGAATGTACAGCCTGTCAAAACACAGCCGTGGAAAGCGCAGTCAGGAATGCACGACCGTGGAATTCATGTATAATGTACGTGAATTCCACGGTCGTGCATTCCTGACACGTGCTGAGTTTGTACAGCCCGATTTTGCACAGTCCGGGAAAGCACAACCATGGAATTCATGTATAAAAAAAAAAAAAACTGATACATCAATTCCATGGTTGTGCATTCCCGACACGTGTAGGGAATGCACGCCCGTGGAATGTACAACCATGGAATTGATGTACTTGCTCCTGATTGGTCGATTCATTCTATGCTTCGTTCAGATGTAATTACAGAGTAAAAATGGTACTAGTGGGAATTTAGTGATTAGTAAAGCACAGGCTATCAAAGGTATTATACAGATTAGAAATAGAACGATTGAAAAGCATAGAGAAAAACAACAAAGTTGTACCTAAGTCTGAATAGAATAGGAAAATAAATAATAAATATAAATGAATTATATGAACAATGTGTTTTTTCTTTAAGTTCTTTATGTTCGAGCATAAGAAGTAGAAAATAAATGAATGAGGTAATTTTGGTGGTAAAAATTTAAAAAGTGCCCCTCTGACCTGACACGCACCATTCTTAAGGTTAGCAAAAAAAAAACCTAACAACCTACTTGGTTACTTTTGTGACTTAAGTCGACAAAAGTGCCCCTCTGACCTGACACGCACCTTTCTTAAGGTTAACAAAAAAAAAACCTAACAACCTACTGGGTTACATTCACGCAACTCGAGGAGAAACTGATAATTCCCTTAGATAGCAGTAAACAAAAAATATGTAAAAATTAAATATTTTGTTCTGTTTACGTTCCCTTTCAATCGTTCACATAGTCAGGCAAGTAAGTGTAAACAAAGCATAGGTGATGACGTATTTTGGCATCCAATTCCCAGGTTGTACATTCCGTGGCATGTTCTAAATTCAGTGAGTGGGCAACAGCAGGTATTCATAAAAGCAGGCAAACATTGTACGATCTTTATAGTGAAAAACAATACAACTTCAGTGAAGAGTTCAAAGAAAAAGTTAGAAAATACTCGAAAATTTTCAAAAAAGTCTGCCGTATTGCCAAATCCCAATATATAAGCTCAAAAATCAAAACTAGTCAAGACAAAATCAAAGCAACTTGGAAAGTAATTAATAGTGAGACCGGAAGAGTCAAAACACATAACAATGTATTCAATCTAAATGTTGACGACACTTTCATTAACCAAGATGATGATGTGGCCAAAGCATTTGAAACATTTTTTACCGACATTCCAGTCTCCACTACAAAGTCTTTAAACTCTTCGCACATAATCGCGGAGTCATTACTTAAAGAAAATATACCTGAGTTCAAAACATTATTTAATTTCGATTATGTGCAACCAAATGACATTGTCAAAGCTTTTAAAATGATAAATGTTAAAAAAACCACGGACCTCTGGGGCATTTCTGTTGCCGTCATAAAATCCGTAATTGATCTTATAGCACCAGATCTAGCTTTTATATTCAACCAATGCATTGATTGTGGTGAGTTCCCTGACTTAATGAAACATAGTAAAATAACACCTTTATTTAAATCAGGTAGTCATTCTGACCCTACTAACTTTCGGCCGATATCAGTGCTACCTACATTTAGTAAAATCTTTGAAAAACTTATGCTTAATCAGCTGCAAAGGCATTTTGAAATAAACAACTTACTTGACAATAAACAATTCGGTTTTACAAAGGGTCGCTCAACCACCGACGCGGGTGTTGAATTAATATCACATATTTTTGAAAATTGGGAGCAGTCACATGACGCCTTGGGCATTTTTTGTGACCTATCTAAGGCGTTTGATTGCGTGCACCATGAAACGTTAGTCAGGAAACTAAACCACTATGGTGTGAAAGGGGTTGCTCTTGAACTTCTTAATTCTTACTTAAGTAACAGAATTCAAAGAGTTGATGTTAATGGAAAACGTTCTCCGGGGTCAGTGGTAAAAATGGGTGTACCACAAGGATCAATACTAGGACCGTTCTTGTTTTTAATTTACATTAACGATCTACCACGAGTAGTTAGAAACGATCATGAGATTGTACTGTTTGCAGATGACACTTCACTTGTATTTAAAGTGAAACGGCGACAAACTAATTATGACGATGTAAATAATGCAATCTCTAAGGTTGTAAACTGGTTTAATGTAAACAATTTATTACTAAACGAAAAGAAAACGAAATGTATTCGGTTTAGTCTACCAAACGTCAAACAAACAAATGCTAATGTAAAAATCAAGGAAGATAATATAGATCTCGTGGACACCACAGTATTTTTAGGCATAACTCTAGATAATAAACTTCAATGGGGCCCACACATAGATAAATTGTCGAAGAGACTTAGTTCTGCGGCATACGCAGTCAAAAAGATCCGCTTCCTTACAGATGTGGAAACCGCAAGACTAGTCTACTTCAGCTACTTTCATAGCATTATGTCGTACGGCATTTTGTTGTGGGGGAGTGCTGCAGATATAAACACCATATTTGTGTTGCAGAAGAGGGCTATTCGTGCAATTTATAACATGGGTCCCAGAGAATCACTAAGAAATAAGTTTAAAGAAATAAATATAATGACAGTACCTTGCCAGTACATCTATGAAAACTTATTGTATGTTAAAAAAAATATAAATCTATTCAACAAAAAAAGTGATAATCATAATGTTAACACTAGAAACAAGGACAAACTCGCTGTTCCCACCACTAGGCTCTCAAAAATTAGTAAATCTTTCAAAGGGCAATGTGTACGCTTCTTTAACAAAATCCCAAGTGATGTGTCTCAATTGTCGATTGGCAAGTTCAAAAACGTAATAAAACAAAGACTTATTTCAAAAGCATACTATAAAATATCAGATTATTTAGAAGACAAACAAGCTTGGGACGAACTAGCTCCAACTCATCCAATAAAAATAAAAAAAAATAAAAAATTGTAATCATACCTAATCATACAAAACGTAATGACGATTCAAAGTGATCAGTGAGATTTTATTGAATAAAAGCTTTTTGACTTTGACTTTGACTTTGACTTTGACGTGGATGGGCATTCCCGACACGTGCTGCGCTTTCACAGCCATGGAAAACACAGTCAGGAATGTACAGTCAGGAATTGATGTATATTTTGGCAGCCAATTCCATGGCTGTGTATTCCCACCCTGTGCACAACATTGTACGGCCTGGAAAACACGTCCCGAGATTGCACAACCATGGAATTGGCTGCCAAAATATACATCAATTCCTGACTGTACATTCCGGGGTTGTGCTTTCCATGGTTGTGAAATGACGGCACCCGAAATTCTCGACGAGACACCGTCTCACCGTCTCCCTCGTGAATTCTCTGGGCCTGCCTACGCTGATTGATAACAAAAGAAACAATAATCTAGATTCTTATTGTTTTTATAAGTTTCCTTGTGAATTTGTGATTTGAACCCAACGCCTGTGTTCGTGTTTTAATCCCCGGATGTAGAAATATGAAGCGGCGAAATGCCGATACTGGGAAGTTGCGGCGCCCCCTAAAGCGCACTAAAATCGTCGAAGGAATGTACGGAAAGTGAGTTATTTGGTTCTAAATCTGTAATCACTACATAAGAGGAAAACCGCCTCTAATATTGTGCAGTGTGTTCTGTGAGAAGGTGTGGGAAAACTTAATAAAATGGCTAATGTATGTGGGTAGAAAGCAACATCTGTTTCATGATTATACCTACCACTCAGCGTGTGAAATAAAAAAACAAACAATAACAAAAAAGTAGGACTGAATGTTGCTTCCATGTGTAGTTTTATATTTTTTTTCTTTATACCTACTACATGCCTACTAGTTTTGTGGATGTTAAATTCTCTGTACATCACCGAGTATGTTGATCTTAATCCCAGCAGGGATAGGCAGTTTATTTATTCAATAAAACTGTTTTTTATTTTATTTGTAACTGCATCAGAATTTGATTTGAAATTTTCATCAGAGTTCAACTTCGAGGACAAGTAGGTACTACATTATCTTAGTGTTCAGCATCGAGGATGGGTACTACATTATCTTAGAAATTGCTAAAATTTCAAAAATAAAACCTATCTAGGTAGGTAGGTACTTCATATATCAGGTTTGGGGCTATTATGTTTTCTTTTCACTGGTTTTTTCTCGCTGACCTTATTCAACATCAGATCAGATTCTGTTCAAACTCAGTATCAGTGCGGTGAAAGATTCAATGCGCCTCAAATCTTTTTGTATTCATCATTGTGATTTTGTAATCCTGGTTATGCTAATTAAAGTATTGTTTACATGCTGCCTATGGATAGCTCCAGGTATACCTAAACCCATACTCAGAGTAGAGTTGGTCACTTTGACAGGAGATAACCAAATACTAAGTAAATTTTTATATTTATTACTAGATTTAGAGGCCAGGGGCGGATCTAGGAAGACAAGCTGAACCCTGGAAATGGTGGCGCATTTTCAAACCTATTGGCATTAGATTAGTACCTATAAGGATGAGTAAAGATTATCTAAATTGGATAGGTTGTTTGCTGTAGGACAGTTCTGGATCCGCACCTGTAGTTTTTGATGTTTGTGAATCTAAAAAATGCACCTAAAAATTGAGCATAAAATTTCGATTTCGAGTACCTACATAACTCTCAATGAAAAATTGTATTGTTTTGATAAAACTGAAAAATATCTTGCAGCCATAATTTCTTCTCTATATCCACTTCCAGCTTCACATCATGAAATAACTGAGCATATCCCCCCTCCAAGTAACATAACTTTTTCAAATTACATGTTGAGTTACTTCTAATCACGTTGATAAGAGTGCCACATCATCACAGAGTTTCAAACATTCAGTATGCCCGTAAACCTATTTATTTCTTTAAGTTGTATTGGTCATTGGCAAGTGGTGGGTGACAGGAGTTGTGGCTATTTTGTGACCCATGCAATGTATGACTATGACATAACATTTATTGTCAAATGGTCTGCATGCAAGCAGCAATTATTTTCTACTAGCTTCTGCCCGCGACTTCGTTCGCATCACTTTGGATCCCGTTGATTTTTCAACTGGACGATATATATTCCAAGTTTAATCCAAATCGGATCAGGTAGTTTTTGCGTGAAAGAGGAACAAACATACATACATACATCCATCCATACATCATCACAAACTTTCGCATTTATAATATTCATAGGATTTTTAAATCTAGCTATGTTTGTTTATGTTCCAGCCCAATGTTGTATGTAAAGTTTATATTGTTATGGAGCTCGATAGGGCTCGCAGACTATATGCTGGAGTTCCGTTTCGAGTTTCTCTGGCCGCTGTGGCTGATGATCAAGGCCATTTACCAATGCTATCAGTGTCAGGGACTGGTGAGTACTTTTAATTTTTTTTTTTATTCTTTTTTTTTTTTTAATTTAGGGACGTTGAGTCGACTCACGACTATGTACTTTTAATTTTAAGATATTAAAAGTCGGGAAATAAACCGGGCTCCTGATTTTGTTATCAGACCAAAACCAGACAAGCATTTGTAAGACTTAAATGTGTTATCAGTAGTAGATAACAACGTATTATATAAACGTTTTTGTAATTAAGAAATCTGGACAAAACCTGCCATTTAACTTACATCTAAGTTATTAATAAACAAGGAAAAAATATTTTGTAATTATAATTAATTCTATACTTAACCAGCAGTGCTTTGATCACGAATAAATGTGACAATCGCAAACGTATCGTAACGCTAGCGTATCCGAGATACACTGCGCGGTGACACTACAACGGTTGGCAGTCGAGCTGGCATTGGCGCGCAATATAACTCGGCGACTGTCAGATTTGTTCGTGATAGAGATACTGATCTGCCCTTAGATCACAATAAAACAGCATAATCAGTTTTTTTTGTTTTTCAGACATACACAGTATTCTTCACATGTGTAGCCGTGACCACAGATATGGTCTGTTACTTCTTCATACCCATGCGAATGCTGACATACCTTGCAGGCGTGTATGTGTGGGTGAATTCTATATGGGGCACATGTAAGTACACTGGCTTATTCAGCTTCATACGCACGGACGGTTACACTGCGCGTCAGCACTAGTACTCCTAAGTAGTCGCGCAATATCGCCACGCAGTCTAACTTGAATGTTAATAAGAAACATTGATATATTTTTCAGCAGAGTTTGTTCTCTGTAACTTGAAAGTTGTAACAGCTCTAGATTTCTCTAGACTTCTCTAGATTTCTCAGCATTTTCACACATGACTTTCCTATCTTTTCAATTATTAAAGCTGTTGTTTTGTCCACAGTTGAAAGTAAAGGAATATGTGCACAAACCGTCGCCATGTGGTTACTAATGGTGTACGCAGAGGCGCTGCGTACCGGCGTGATCGGCGCGGCGCTGAGCGGCACTCTCACGGCAGATTCTGACGACTGGGGCGCTAAGCCGTGGGCGGCCGGCGCGCTGGGCTTCCCTTTAGTTTCACTAGGTAAGAGCAAAAAAACAAGTGAAGCTTTAAAGGAGAATGTACAAAAAGTGTCCGGACTATTGGGATGAGATGGACGCGGGATTCCCTACAGTCACTACGTACTTCCGTCCATGGATTCGATCCTCACAGCATAACAAACATTTGTGTGTGGCAAACATAGATATTCTATGTCTGGGTGTTACTATGTAGTATCTAATTCCTACACTAAAAGCTTTGCTTAGTTTGGGACTAGAGGGCGTTGTGTAAAATGTCCATGAATATTGATTTATTTTCTGATCCAGTGTAAATATACCAAACCGTGTGATATTTTAAATTAATCAAAAGTAATTGGGCCATTCTCCATCTCATTTCTGGCCATTTCCCATCCATTTATGCCTGCGTCTTTGGTTTTAGGAGTAAGTGTGAAGCAGTTAGTAGACTATAAGCTAAGGCTGCGCACACAGCGGCTGGTCCGCGAGGAGAATGAATTCTACTTCAGGCTTATGCGGGAAGCAATACCTGAGGTAACACACCCTTACTTTATATATGGCAACTCGCATGTGTAGGATAATTATAATTCTGATAGACTATGCAGTAATAATTTGACATAAAGAGCGGGGGAGCTTTACCCAGCTGTTTCGGGATACCCCTGATAAGTCCTGGTCCACCTTCTTGGCTTATTGAGACCCCTAGCCCCCCTGGATCTCCTAGTGATAAAGATCACCAATATGACTATTCAAAACCATCAAATTGACACAAAATCCTAATGATGAGATTGACATTCATCATTGGAATGATTGAAATATTCTATCAAAATACAACACCAGATTGAAACTCATTAATTTGTAAAGTTAACTTCCCCAGGGTGGATTATCGTCGTCAACGTATAGCAGTGATCTGATAGGGGACATAGACGGTGGGGGGGAGGTCAACAAAAACGGGTCCGCGAGCAAACGGCGCTGGAAGCCTGATACCAACGGACACTGTGTCCGGGACAAGGAACACGTGTCCTTGCAAGCTAAGGTACCATGCTACACTTTTTTATTTAACAGCACTAAAAAGATTGCTGCCTTTATCGTTTCGGTACATGCGAAAGGGATGGCAATAACTTTAGTATGCTTTTATAATTTAAATTTTTCTTCAAAATTCAAACTTTCTAATGTGTACCTGCTCTAATTTGTAATTCTTATAGTCTATTTATCTGTGGAAACTTTTAATTGGCCTTCAGTGTACTGTATTATGTGTATCTTCCTATTGCGTAAATACCTAGCTGTTAGTTTTCCCAAAATTCTAAAAATAAAATAAAATAAATAAGTATTAAAAACATCTTCTATTTCAGTTAGAACATTTAGAGCGGTATGTGGAAAGGAAGAATCGCGCTCGCGACTCCTCCTCACAGAGTACACTGAGTCAGAAAAGCAGTAATAGCGCTCAGAGCTTACACACCAGTGTACAGTCGAGTACACAACCCAGTCCGCACGCGGGGCATACCAATGGCTTCGCTAAAGGACCTGGGTGCCCCTCGGAGGACACCAACCATTGTAAAGGTAAGTGAAAAAAGATCCGCGTCCTTGGTGGAGTCATTGGCTGAGATAATCACTCAATAGTAGATAGGTCATCTGTTTGGTTACTTTTTTCCCATTTATCTCTTTATTTTGTAAACTATGCAGCGCTACGATTTAATATGACTTAAAAGTGAAGCAAACTTTTTTTTAATGAATTTCAGGTGGTACAAAATCTACAAGGTACGATAAAAAAGAGGCCAATAATACGTTAAAAGAAGAAAGAAGAAGGAAAAAAAACAGAGATCTAGATAAGGAAATTTTTGATAGTCATAAGAGTAAAGAAAATAGTGAGTAATTTATAATAGCTGATAATTATTGTTAAAATAATTTTAGATCACTAAAATGGTGTTTGTGTTATAAAAAATCTGAATATGACAATAATAATAATTTAGGTTTTCTTTTCAGCAAAAGAACAAATAGATAAGGATTCAGAAAGTACAAAGGAATGTGCTAAAGTAAAAGAGTGCAATAATATTCATAAAGAAGAAGATAAACGACAAGAAGAGAGAAAGAGAGAAAAGGAGGAAGAGAGGAAAAGAGAAAAAGAGGAAGAGAGGAAAAGAGAAAAGGAGGAAGAGAAGAAAAGAGAAAAGGAGGAAGAGAGGAAAAGAGAAAAGGAGGAAGAGAGGAAAAGAGAAGAGGAACGTAAGAGAGAGAAAGAAGAGGAGAAAAGAAGGGAGAGGGAGGAGGAGAGGAGACGGGAGAAAGAGAGAGAAAAAGAAAGGGAAAGAGAGAAAGAACGAGAACGTGAATTGGTGAGTGATCTAAGATCGGAGTAGGTAATACTTGTTTGAATAAAACATAGTTTCGATATATTTTCAGATGAAAGTGACTTTTTACGAGGTATTGCATAGCATAAAAGATGATTTTAGGTGTACTTACAATTTTGAACCTTCCCTAACTCCGGTTTCAGTTGTCAGCACGAGAGTGCGCAGAGGAACTAGCGCGACTGCGGAGCGCGCTAGCACTCTCGCAGAAAAACGAGGCCGAGTCAGCGCGTCAGCTGTCAGCCTGCCTCGCCGCCGACAAGCAGCGCCGCGCCTCGCACGCAGAGCTCAAACAGCAACTGCAGCACAAGTGAGTCATTGTGTATACAGAACAATGAGTCAGCGCGTCAGCTGTCAGCCTGCCTCGCCGCCGACAAGCAGCGCCGCGCCTCGCACGCAGAGCTCAAACAGCAACTGCAGCACAAGTGAGTCATTGTGTATACAGAACAATGAGTCAGCGCGTCAGCTGTCAGCCTGCCTCGCCGCCGACAAGCAGCGCCGCGCCTCGCACGCAGAGCTCAAACAGCAACTGCAGCACAAGTGAGTCATTGTGTATACAGAACAATGAGTCAGCGCGTCAGCTGTCAGCCTGCCTCGCCGCCGACAAGCAGCGCCGCGCCTCGCACGCAGAGCTCAAACAGCAACTGCAGCACAAGTGAGTCATTGTGTATACAGAACAATGAGTCAGCGCGTCAGCTGTCAGCCTGCCTCGCCGCCGACAAGCAGCGCCGCGCCTCGCACGCAGAGCTCAAACAGCAACTGCAGCACAAGTGAGTCATTGTGTATACAGAACAATGAGTCAGCGCGTCAGCTGTCAGCCTGCCTCGCCGCCGACAAGCAGCGCCGCGCCTCGCACGCAGAGCTCAAACAGCAACTGCAGCACAAGTGAGTCATTGTGTATACAGAACAATGAGTCAGCGCGTCAGCTGTCAGCCTGCCTCGCCGCCGACAAGCAGCGCCGCGCCTCGCACGCAGAGCTCAAACAGCAACTGCAGCACAAGTGAGTCATTGTGTATACAGAACAATGAGTCAGCGCGTCAGCTGTCAGCCTGCCTCGCCGCCGACAAGCAGCGCCGCGCCTCGCACGCAGAGCTCAAACAGCAACTGCAGCACAAGTGAGTCATTGTGTATACAGAACAATGAGTCAGCGCGTCAGCTGTCAGCCTGCCTCGCCGCCGACAAGCAGCGCCGCGCCTCGCACGCAGAGCTCAAACAGCAACTGCAGCACAAGTGAGTCATTGTGTATACAGAACAATGAGTCAGCGCGTCAGCTGTCAGCCTGCCTCGCCGCTGACAACCTAATGCTCTGTCAGCACTGTCCCAGAGACTTGACACGTTATACTCCGCGACGCAGTTTCCTGTGCCTGTTAATATACTTGGATAAAGAAATAGTGTGGGTAGTCACTGGTTGATTACAAAGTTACAATATGCTTGACGTAATTAGTGTCATATTGCTTCAGAATGTCAACGTGGCGTTGTGGCGAGCGCGCGGCGTTGGAGAGGAAGTTAGGGGACGAGAGAAGGCTACGACTCGCGGCAGAACAACAACTGCTCAAAGTGAGGCGGACGCCGCAGTAAGTACATTGCAATGATAGAATTATATTTGATAACCAGTCGAGTTTTTTCGAACTCAAGTTATCTACTGACTCAAGTCGCAACTCGATTCACAACTCGAGTTATCTACTGACTCGAGCCGCAACTCAAGTTATCTACTGACTCGAGTCGCAACTCCAGTTGACGCGTACAAACACTACAAACACTCAGATTCAAGTCGTATTCGATATAATTTCGGAGCCGAATTCCCACCGAGAGCAGGTGGATGCGGGTGGGTTGAGTCAACTCGAGTCACAGAATATTCAACAAGGAAAATTTTTAAAAGAAATTAAAATATGCATTACAGTGGTGAGTGTGAGAGTGAATGGTGCAAGTCCCGTCGTTCGACTGCGGACGTAGAGGCGGCCAGCTTGCGGAGCGATCTGCAACGCACGCGGGATCTACTCGCGCAGGCACAACGCGAACTCAACATTACCAATGAACAGGTTACAATAAACTCTTCAACTTGCTCAACACTGACATGTGTCTCAGCTCAGCTATTCTATTCATTGATTGGCGAAATTGCGGGCAACACTGCAAAGGCCATAGACAAGAATAAAATTGAATTATTTATATACAGTTTTTCATACACTTCTTGAGGTACATTGTACTGGCTCCTGGCTCAAATGTAATGGAACAACTTTTATACCTTTCAGTCCTGATTTATTTTAGTTGGCAATCGAGCCCACGAGGCACAGCGCGTAAAGCAGAACTTTCCGTGCTGTGGCTCGTGGGCTCTATACCCACTGAGAACAAACATTTGTGAGGCAAACATAGATGGGGATGTCAACTTGTTAGTTAAATATTTCACTCTGGCACTGGAGGCTTGTCCTTTTGCCAAATCTTTTTTGGTTTTCACTTTTTGTTGTCACTTTTTTGTTCACTACGTTTCACTTTTTTCTGTCTTCTGAGGTGAGGAGCATTATTTTGAGAAAATATTTCACATTTATGAAAGTGTAGCCGAATCGAATGTCAAATTATTTAATATTATGTTATGCAGGTCGCAGCTCTAGAAGCAGAGAAGTCAGTAAACAGCGTGCTTCCTAGCGGCGAGGCGTGGTGCGAGCTGACAGCGCGCGCGGCACATTTAGAGCACGTGCTGTCCGCTGAGACCAGGCTCAAGCTGGAGCTGCTGGCGGCACTCGGAGACGCTAACAGGAAGGTGCACATACATCAGAGTATGTATCAAACTATATAGTTATTTTACTTATTCAAAAAATAATACCACTACGTAATACCACAGATTATAATACTAGCTAATACTAACAGTACTGACATGTTTACAAAATACCACATGAAAATGTTGAGCTGTCTGCCGACTAATTCCAGAGATATACTAATTGGAAGCGTACCCAAGACACTAGCTATTGTTCAATAATTAGGCATTAGAAAAATCTTATATGGGTCAACTTTTGAGATAGGGCAGTAAAGGGTAGGACGTGTTTAGGAAATACACATCTAAACTTTGACATTAATGTTAGTGGGATATCATCTTCTGTGGCGTTAAGTCATGATCCTATCTAATTTCTCTCTCTCCTTCCAGGTGTGATAAACCGGCAAGAGAAGGAGTTAGAAGAGTTGAAAGCTCAGATGCTGGCAGTAATGCCGGCTGACTTCCCTTCATCACCCAGCGCCGTTTCTAAAATGCGTCTGTCGGGGGGATCCCCGTTAGATCCAAACGCAAGCGTGTACACGCCTAAACAACTGTGCTCGGATGCGTGAGGCGTGGCTAAGGTAACAGCGGACGCGGAAGCGGATACATAACTATACAGCAGGAACGATAATCTTTTCTATTGACTTCAGGCTTTGTGACAAAATATACAACACTTATGCCCAGAAATCGTTACGCAAGCATCGATTTGAGTTGAGATTTTCATATAAAATTTATGCTCGAGTCCGGTCCTTCAGCAGAAAATCAGCAAATGGGCCTTAGGGGCTTACTTATAATCGTTTCACAACTTCTGTGGAATGTTCTTTTTATTCGTTACCCTCTTGGCAGAGCGGTGAGGTCGTCATTAATTACTTTTATCAGTAACTGTGGCACGCCTCACGATATCTCGCCACTTGTCTAAACAGTATAGTTGAGAGGCAATTATAAGTAAGACCGTTAAAACACTGAAAAATGTTCTACAAAATATTTGTTGTATCCGCTTCCATGCTGCGATAGCCGCTATCAAACTGATAGAATGTTGCGAAGTCAGGGCTATGGGTTATTCTTATTAGAAAATATAGCTCTAGAATTCTCAGTTAAATTGCAAAAGAATTCAGACTTAACAATATTATACAGTGCAAATTCTATCAGTGGTGGTGGCGAACGAGCTTCGATATAAACCTTACTAATAAAAGTACAGCTAGTCTGTCAGTTGTTGATAAGGGGACGACTGTGGCCTCAAACTGGTCTTTGTATGGGCGTTTAATCTGATCTCAATTTGTTTATTTTTATTTTTTTGTTTACTTATTAATAGCAAGCTGACTTGACAGTTGTTAATTTATTGTATTAATTTAAATTTAAAAAGTATTTTTTAAGTTACGGCGGTAGATCTTAGTATTTTACAATCACAAGAAAAAGTTACAATTATTGTGCATTTATTATTTGAAACGGAATTGACTGATGATTAAATGAAGTACCTGATTAAATTGTTTCAGTATTTAACTGCTATTCCTAATATTTTGTTTTACTGTACAAACAAGGTAACCCATACAAAAAGATAACTTTTTTATCATTGTTATGGACAGAGTATTGGTAATAGCAGTTTGTTTATCGTGAGATTCTACTGCCGGCAAATGTCCATACAAACATCGGTACTAAACCGGATATAACCGAAAAATATGTAATAACACACTTCACTGTTAACCGGCGATACAATTAAACGCGTCATCACTTATTTATTACTGAAACACGTCTGTGACAAGCGAGTTAATTCAACAAAAAACCGTGGTATTCATGGGCAATTCACACAACGCAAGATAAAAAGTTATTTTAGTTCCCATAGTACAAACTTAGCTTAGTTTGGGACTAGATGGCGTTGTGTGAAATCCATGAATTTTTATTTATCCCACGCTTGCTGAGTTCGGTACATCTTTTCTTCTCTCATTGATCATTTCGATGTTTACTTTTTCTTACTTATATTATTATCTTCACCATCCATCTTCTCTGTATCAAAGTGATAGGGGTCGCAGTCAGTATTGTCTTGTGGTCCTTCGAACCTAGGCTGAAGTCTTCTATAGCGGTTCTCATCCATTACAAACACTCTTTCTATAAAGTCCGTTACTAGCCCTAATGTCACGACACGTCCTTTATTCATGTTCAATTGTTCATGTATCAGTTTTTATTCAACTTTTCGATTCTCAAGACGCTTTTAGTTGGTTCGCGTGGTTGCAGTATGTTCCAGCTTTAGTTTTGTAACAGTATGTTTAAAACAACGTTTAACTTTGTTGTAATTGTAACCGATTGTCGTAAAAAATAACTGTTGTACTGATTCTTTATAAACTGTGACTACATTTCTGTTGTGAAGTTTGTCAATGGGAAATGTCAGACACATAAAATGAGAAAATGTTTCTAAACACAAACAAAATTTTATTATAAAAAAGCGTATTAACTTCTTATTGATCTGTATGACATTTCCTACTACTATTGAAATAACTGAAAGATCTCTTCTAGTGTATTTTTGTATGTAACGTGTCGGATGATCTTTTAGGGTAACACTACACATCACGGCCGTCCACCCCCCGACCTAATGTATAGGATGTACTGTACCGCAGTGCTTGTACTGCGCGGCGCAATGTGTAGTTCAAATGTTAGGTTTCGCTGCAGTCTTAGGTGTTCTTTTGAATGTTATGTGATAAATTGTACAAATCTTAAGATCTGAATTGAGTCTTCTTCTTTGTCTAAGTAGTTTTATTGACTTTTTAGTCGAAATTTAATGTTAGCGTTGCATTTCTCGTGTCGGTTTCATTACCTTGTTGAAACTTGTAAAGATGGCGGATGATGACGTCACTGATGTAATTTGACATGTCAGCTGTTAAGTAGTGTGTAACCTTATGGCTCGGTTGTAAATGTACTCATACAGACGTAGGCAGTTGATAGATGTGGAAAGAACACTCGTTCACAGCTGAACTTATTTGCCGGTATCTAAAACGTTTGTTGCAATTCACTACCTATATCGAACCGAAAACTTTCGATACAAAAGTACCAATAGGCCGGGCGGGACGCGGCGTAAGCTCGGAATAATCCTAGCACCGTGTCTTTTGTTTAGATTTGAAAATGCTTGTCATGGTAAAAAAACAAAACACTAGACAAACATCTAACGCATCCTTTACAAACGAATACACGATGTAACTAACGTTAGATAGGTGGAACTATAGATAAAAATATTAACAAGAGAAAGAAACTAAATCAAAGCGAGAGAAAGGATTTTTTGGTTTAGAGACAGAGAATGGGTTAAGTTGTTATCTGAGTGGTGAATACGTGTACACATTACATTTTGACTGACTTAGGTAGGGGCGATGCGATAACGTAATAACCTGGCGCTTGCCACACTGTTTGTTGTCCGGTATTTTTTCCATTTACATACAATAATAGTAATTGATCCCTACCAGTTGTTCTAAGATTACTTGCTAAACTTGGAGACGAAGAAATTGGTTGTGATTTCTGATAAAATGCAAGTACCTATACGAGATTACATATTATTACTAGTTATTGAGCAGGTACGAACGCTATTCAAGAGTTTAAGAGAAACTGGCTTTATTACCACTCATTATTATAGGCCTCCGACACAGTTTAATAGCTCTCGACGAAAGTGGAGGAGAATATTTATACCTATCTCTTTCGCAAAGTACTCTCCCAATTCCACGCCATTCAAGATTACAGCTATGAAACCGGGCCGGGCACCGAGATTAAACTTTCATTTGGAATATTCATTTTGGAACAACTGGGAATGATCCTTGATTTAAGCTTCCATTTACTTTCTTATTGCATTTACACAGTACAATATTACCTATTGTTTAAGATTTTCTGCATTGCCAAGAGTTGTAAGATAAAGTAGTATTGATTGATATGATGTAAGATTAATGTACAATGAACTTTATCTACCAACACTTTTAAGACACTGACAAGCGTCGAACAACATCCCGTTCTCGCATTTCGACATTTCTGAAAATAAATATCACTGAAATACAAATCATAATCTGTATACTGTAACAATTATTAAACATTTGTCGTTCTTTATTAGATATCTATACTTAATAAAGAGATTACCTACCTAACTAGAACAACTTTCCGACAGAATTATGAATAAAGTGTTAAGTCTGAGAAATGTTCTTCAGAAACTTTTTTTAAAGTTAGTCCTGTATTTTTTTAAGATTGTGACTTAAAATGAAAACATACTCTAGTCCGAAGGTGATCCAGTCAGTAATAGCAATGTGAATTATATTGTGAACTTTCAGATTAAAATTTGACTTGCAATTTTGCTACTTCAATTTTTTATAAAAAGTTGTAATTACTTGGTTGAATGAAATGCTAAAAAACTAGATTGATATTGGTGACGCCCACTGACTGTTTCTGCCTTCTATAAAAAACTTGTAACTTTATTTTTAGTTTTATTTAACCGCTCCCCTACCATAAGTGAAAATAATTGTTGCCATATTAAAAAAAAAAAGTGAAATTATTGTTATAACGAAAAAACGTTTAAAAGAGTGAAATATGCAATAGAGTGCTCTCTCTGACTTTGATCGGAAACTGGGCGTGCGGCAGCGCTTTGCGTTATCGCTAACTTGCGTAATCGCACGGTCAATTGTCTATAACCGTAGGTATTGTTTTGACTTCCTAACTACTGTGTGTGGGAATTTGGGTTTTAAATAATGCCTGATGTCTAAATGTTGTAATTACAAAAATAGTAGACGGGAATAAAACAAACTAGGTATCCAAATCCCAGCAACTTACAAATCCGTGGCGGTCGGCGGCGGCGTTGGTGTTAAAGTGGCGAACAGAAAAGTTTGATTCCGAAAAGTACTTAATTTAGTTTTAGAAAATACCATGGTAGTGACAAAACTTGTAAAGGAATCTGTCTGCAGCAGATACTAAAATATATTTTTCCACCGGAATTGTAAACCAAAATATTGTAAAAACAAAATGTTACAAATCAACATGATTTTCACAAGCGAAATGTATGTTTGTATCGAGAACAGTGCTGTAACAGCAATAAAAATCAAGACTTGCATATTGTTTTTTATTTACATTTATAGCTGCTAACTTAATTTAATTATAATAATTTAATTTATATCGTTATATTACTAATTTGATTTAATTACAACTCCACCAGATTTTTGGTTTGAAAACCTCAAAAGTTGTGCACAGGACCAAGTACAGAATAGGGTTTCTAATCCCTAATCAAGGAAGGCCGTAACCTATCTATCTATTCAGCCTGTATGCACCCACTGCTGGGTATAGGCCTCCTCTTTTCTTAGGCCGTAACCCACTACTGAAAAAATATTATAGCCCTATCCTTTGTCCAAGCCCTGTCCACTAACATTGAAGGGGTTCATTGACATCAAATGATAATTTAATGACCTTAGGAGACAGATAAATTACCAGTTACTTATTTAGAAATACCTGATATTCTTGCCTCACTCACAAGACTTTGTATTTCAAGCTGGACCCTCAAAGCCTTCTGAAGGTTCATTTTCCTGAGCTGCGTTGCAATGTACTTGCCATAAATATCAAACTCGTCTTCTTTAGCCGACTCTGAACCCGAGTCTAAGCTGCCTCTGAATGTCCTGTCTGAACCATCCATGCTCGGATGTCTACGTTTTAATTTCTTCTTTTTGAGTTTGAAAGTGGTGACTTCTTGTTTTATGTGAGAGTCATCGGGTTCAGGTTTTAAATCCAGTAGTTTGTAGTCATCGTCTGTCTCTGGGAAGGGATCTGAAGTGTCAATTGCATGGGTTGACGGAGCTGCCCATATTTCTTGACAGCCCTCTTCTTGCTGTAATAAAAAACACAAGTTTGTTAGTCATCTAAATTCTTTGGATTTGAAGCAGTACTAGTGTTAGATACTTGTTCTAGGAAGGACAAAATTATTAATATCAGAGTACTGAAACTACATGGATTAATTCCATGTTTAGATTATTGCCATCTACGAATGGGTAGGTAAGGTAAAAAAGAGGCAGGGCATTTTTAAGTGGTGCTTAAATATTGAGTATTCAGGCATAAGAGAATAGATTAGCTAGATCTAGGTAGTAGATCCCCATCATGAATTAGTTGGACCAAGTAAGGTACTTACAGTATCATAAGATTGATTTACATCATCGTAACTTTCATCATTATCCCTTTTCCTCCACTTGTTCAAGTGTTTATGGAAATCATAAAACCATTTTATAGTTGGTTTGTAATTGGCGCCTGATGTTGACCGTGTCTTTATTTTATTCAACTCTTGAGAATATGTTGACCTCAAGTTTTTTATTTTTATTCTCACCTCTACTTCACTCAGCTTTATGCCTGTACTATCATAAAACTCTGCAATCATTTCTTTAAAGGCTTCAACTCTTTTGTGTTTCGTTTTGTAATCAGGATGATCATAGTTCCACAAGCATTGGTTTTGAATGTATAGTTTTGCGAATTTGCATGTATCACTCTCACCCCACCTCATTTTAGCTAAATGTTTACAAAACTACGAAGCACTGAAGAACACCACAACACAAACTGACCACTGGCTGGACCTCAAGAGGGAGAACTCAATTCAATTCAAGGATGATGCCCATTTCTTTGATCGATCTTGTTGTTTCTGCTGTTTGTGTTTGTTGGGGTGGGTAGTGCACCATCACTCTTCCCACGAGGACGATGGACGGCACGCGCAGCGCGGCGACGACGATTTTATAATTTTTGTAAGCTAATTTGTTAAATACATTCGTTTAGCATCCTAGTAATCTGCGCTAAAAGGTTTCATAACTTTTTTCATTTGTTTGGTACTCTTCTTCTTTTTTTTTAATCGGTCCCTGGAAAGTTTTTTTTTTGCTGCCCCCATTTTCTGCAGTCGAAGAATCGGAAGAATATTTACATGATTCCAATAATAGGTTTTGTTTTGTAGATGCCGCGCAGTATAGACCTACACCCAGAAAACCCATATCAATGAGACAACCAGATGGTACATATTTAAAACACGTTCTTCATTTATTTAATCATTTTACCTACTACATAATATAACTTAATATTTACAAAAAATATATATTTGAACAGTAGCTTTACAATCTATCAAGGTAGGTAGTACTGAAGAGACATGTCCAGTAATTAAATTTGGCACATGACCACACAACAATCAGTACCTACACAGTTCATTTGGTGTTAATCTTCAGATGATGAGCTCCTGGCTTCATTGATCAGATTCTGTATTTTTAACTGAATCTTCAGAGCTCTCTGTAGTTCCAGCGTCCTTAATTGCGATGCAATATATTTCCCATATATATCAAACTCGTCTTCCTTGGTCCAGTTTTCAATTTGTGATTGTATAAAATATTGGTGCTTTTTTAGTTTTTTTTTCTTTCTTCTCAGGTGTGAGTTGGAATGTTCCGGAGAGGTCTTCATTCCCTTTTTGACTTGAAATACTGAGCCATGTGTAGTAATTGTGTCATATTCGTGGTCAGAGAGGTACAATTCTGGAAGGGGCTCAAGGGTCTCTTCTGCAATATTGCTAGTTCTATCTTGACTTGACGATCCTGCTTGATCCGAGCCTAATTCTTGCATTTCTTGTTCCTGGAAATTGCCAATTCTTAATACTTTACATCAATATTTTATTAATAAATACAGAGTACCTTATGTATGTATATTATTATAACTATGCCATAATAAGTGGGATAAGAGCAAGATCATGATATGTAGGTAGTGATGAGAAAGAATAGGTAGGTACTTACTTGTTATTGCATTATGTGAAAATTATATTATTATACAGTTGTTATGTAGGTAAGTAGGTATACCTACTTTATGTGTATGTATAGGTGCAATATACTTACTAAATCAGCTGCAGCAGGCCTACCACTAGGCACATATTTCAGACACCGATCCATATCTTCAAACCAAACTAGTGAAGGCTTATAGATGGAATTTGGCTTTGATTTTTGTATTATTTTCTGGACTTCCTGTTTGTAGGTAGATTTAAGGCTTTTTATCTTTATTTTTACTTCAGGAATTCTCAAAAACATTCCAGTTAATGCTCTAAACTCTGATGCGATTTCATAATACGCTTTATCTCTATTAAATTTGGTTCGGTACAGTTCGTGATCAGGGTTCCAGAGGCATTCTTTAGCAAGGTATACTTTCAGAAACTTCAGCGTATCCTTTTCTTGCCACCGCATCTTCAGTGCATTCAGCATTAGAGAATTAGAGCTTCTAAAGAATCTTTCTGATAGAAAAATAGGAAGGTACGTATGTGCTTGCTTACCACACTTGATTGATCAAGGAACAGTGGTATGTAATGTACCTACCTACCTACGGTAGGATGTAGTAAGTCACCTTCTACATTTTAGACTACGATGTTATGATTTTAGTGAAATCATAAACAACACAAAATAAATAAAAGCTTTGTTTTCAGGGTTTTGTTTTTTTACTCTCTTTCACTCGCACGTACGCAACCACTCGCAACTTCCACTTTTTTTTATTTTGTTCTGGCAAACTTAAAGTTGGCAGAGTTTTTTTGTAAATTTTGTTTTGAGTTTTTTTTTCTAGAGTTCTGGCGCTGGAAGCTTGTCTTTTTGCTAAGGCACACGCAGTGCTGCCACTGCTGAAAACTGACGCTTTATGTACCTACCTAGTTATATTAGGTATGCAAACATCGGCGCTGCTCGAATGTAGGTAGAGTATGGGTAGAGTAGGTACCTATGCCTACCTACCCATCTTCCTTCACGAATGCCACTAAGAAGGAACTACGAAGATTGCATATTCTTTGAATGCTTGGGACCTTCTTGGGACAGGACTCTTGTCCTGGGATATCTAGGTACCTGGGTAACTACTTATAGACCTAACTCCGGCCATAATAATTATTTTCCCTTCAATTCAACCACTGGCCTTACCATTAAATCTGCCATTAAGAAAGAATAAAAGTTCGATTTAATGTACCTACCTACCTGGGTAGCTCCTTACCTACTACCCTACATACATAGTCTATGCACACGGTCTATCTATCTGATAATACCTTGACTTAAATATTACCACCTTATGTATAAATTTATACGTCTTATACGTATCTAACTAAAGCCTAACTACTATCTAATTATCAAAACAAAGTTTTTTTTATTACCTACCTATGAATCGTAGTTTTTATTCCCCGAATCACCCCCATAAACTAAAGAGCAAGGGTTCTAGACCGCACATTAAATTCTCGTAAGTGGGTAGATAGCAAAATTTTATGGCGTCCGTTCAATTCGAAGTTAGTTTTGGGCCAGTCACATCAGCCCGTTACATAAAATAGCTTATCTAAGTACCTGTGTGCGCAAATATTGGTTTAGGCCTTGTTTCACGGACTTATAACTGCGTACGTGTTGTATTATCCTGTTTTTTTCGAACCTCAGCAATGCTTGTACTAATATCAGCTAATATTCTGGGGCAATGCGAG
Source organism: Eulithis prunata (assembly GCA_918843925.1). Lineage (NCBI taxonomy): Eukaryota > Metazoa > Arthropoda > Insecta > Lepidoptera > Geometridae > Eulithis > Eulithis prunata. The sequence continues at coordinate 8,089,835 of OU974021.1, forward strand.
CATTCTATATACAAACTCTATCACAAAGAGCTCTATAACTTATTCACAGATCATTATAATACCTAGTACCTACACTCTAGTTTCATTACTATCTATTCCTAGTTGGTACCTAGCTAGTAGGTACCTACGTAATAATAATTGCGAGCCGTTGTTTCACCGAAATTTCTCAGATTCGGGCCAAAATTATACTCGCCCCATAATAAGCCGTCAACCTATGAATTGCTTGCCTTAGGTTTGGGTACGTATAATAAAGAATTTTTTACCTATATCCTGACTTAAATCGTCTGTAAAAGACGCTAAGGCCAATGATGATGATGATGACCTAAATAGTCTTCTGCGTGTCAATTATGTATCACCATCATCCATTCTGCGTTTGCCTACACCGAAATCACGTTGAAAGATTGCTACTACCTACTGGTTAACCATAACCGCTCGTTTGAATTGGTAAACTTTGGCCTCTGCTTTTTTCGTTAGCCATTTCAAGCATGTCTGGCAGGCAATTCTGGCTTGTTAGTGTGATCCGAACTAATGAACAATCTCAGTCGATTTCTCGAATAAAGTGCCCTTAGTAACCCAACTTATTATTATTGTACTTACAGTGTCTGTATGGAATTGAACTGTAGCACATTTTGTTGAAAAGAAAAACACAAGTTAAAATTATCATGATTAGAATGAATACTTTAGGCTACGCTCATGCAACAGCTACGGCGTAGAAGCGTAGCGCGGGTACCTATGAAAGTAACTGTTACCGTAGGTAGGTAGTCTAATTATATTATATAATAGGTATGTCATACCTTTCAACACTTTCATACTTTTCAACTTGACCTTGGCTTGCGTTATTTTGCTACGCTGTAGCAGCTGTAGTGCTACACACACCCGTGCGTAGTAGCTCTACGGCGTAGATGGTATATGGAATTAAAAATTAATTTCATAAAAACTCTGTCATGTCATTAATTGACTAACGTAAAATACTAAGTATCACATAAAATATAGAAATTTTACAATTCTTTTTTTTCTGTAATTTTTTCCTTTAAAAAATACTGTTTGTAGTATACCTAGTATAAATTCCGTTATTTCCAAAGCATTAGCAAAACAGCCGAAAGGTGCATCGCAAGGCACGGCAGAGACAATGCAAATATACGCCCCCTCATGAATTTTAAATGAGAGAGCGCCAATTTAGAGTACACCGTAGATTGTGTTACAGTTACTTCTAAGGACGTAACTACGGACTGGTTTAATGAAAAAATATTCACTCATGGCTATCGACGTCCCCCAGGTGCCTGGGAAATTAGAATACATAATATCCATGCAAAGAGTGAAGAAGTGTCTTCTAGACCGTCTTGTTCCTTAGCCTTCATCGTCAGATGAGATTAAAAAAAACCTTCGAATGAGGGCACGCCTCTAGTGATATAAAATGCGTTTATTTTGCTTAAAATATATGGTGACAAAAGTAAACAAGGTATGTTTTATAATCTCACTTTTTTATGATAATAGCTAAGCTGCTCGGGGTATGCATGCACTAGATCACATCACACGTCTACTTAACATCAGGTGGGCTATCTACTTATTCTATCACTATCCTGATTAAAAGAACAACCACGGCGGCAATTTTTTTTTGTAATCAATATATATAAAACTCTTTTGAAGCTGACTGATAATCAACGCACAGCCTAAACCATAAGTGCTAGAGGTATGAAATTTGGAAGGTAGTATCCTTATGTAGTGTAGGGGTGCACAAGAAAGAAATTTTTAAAAGTGGCACTCTAAAGGGTCTAAAATTAGGGTCAAAGATTTAAACCAAATAATGCGTATGCGGCTACCACGCGAGCAAAGTCGCGGGCGACAGCTAGTTTTAAAATAAGTTATTCAACTTAATTCACATTTTGATTGCATTTTGGTTTCACAATTTATTTCCTAAACCGTCATTGGTTTTAAGACAATTTCGTTTGGAATTTCAAAGAAAATGTATCTAGGACATCCCTAGTGGGCCTGTGCGAGACTCTTTGACGAGCGGCTTACATCCAGCCAGAGCTTTGATCTTTTTCATTAACTTGCATACCATCGACGTCTCGTTTTGAGCACGTACCGAAGCGTACGTAAAATGAACGTCAGGTTAATTTTCATTCTCAGTTAATATTTGTCCTAATACAGTATCATAGCCACACGTGGTCACACTCTCAAGCGTAGCTCAGTTATAAACCCCATTCCAGCACAGGTTTTACGATGCCAGTACCGACATCTTAACAAGCCTACGATACAACAAAAAGCACAGCCACATCCATCACTGTAGCTCACCAGATCCTGACCACAGAGGTCGTTAAACCACTGATCCCCACTCCAACTTTATAGGACTTGACCCCACCTGACGGGCTGTAGAATAAATCATTCGACCACGTCGTAAATCGCTAAAAACGGAAGCCACCGATTTCAATTCCGTAGATGGAACCTCGCGACCGCATCCGGATTGACTGCATTCTCACTGCCACGGACACGATACCTACACGATGATGGCGGAGAACTAATACATAAAATCATAGACCTAACTCATAAAAGCAGGTAAGCAAGCAAGCTCGTATGAGTTAGTGGCTAACTTTGGTGACGGAGTTTAGAACATGAAAGCAGGTACCTACCTACTAAGTGGACGCTTTCAATGATCGTGTCGGCGACGGCCGGCAATAATAGTTTTGTTCGAGCCAGAGACATCGGTATCGTGTCGAAATCGTCTAGTATGCAATCTCGCATATTTCAGCTAAAATTATGTTGGGTTCAACACATATAATTTTATCCCAATTCATGTTCAACTGATTTAGGAGCGAATATAGTTAGAGTTAAATAAATTGTTTTGTAATGTTGAGTTATTGTACCGATATGCGTTTACTTATTTCAATGCGATTTAAGTGTAAAATATGAATATCTATCTAGCTTGGGGTACCTAAGGTAGATAAGTAACTCAATGATGCACATAGTTGTATTTTTAATACATAGCTCTCATCTTCAAAAGCTGGACAGCAGCTGCAAAAAGTGCTTGCAAAAAGGCCACTTGGACTACCAGAACCTAGAGTTTTTTGGTGTTTCGTACGGTTCTACCACACAAAATACAGCAGAACTCGGGCTCCAGAGACAGATGGCGTCACTGACACCACTCGATTTATTACAACTAGGTACCTACTCAAATGATAAGTTGTCGCTATTTCTTTAGCAACACATCCCGAACTAACCATTGCACTTTATAAACAATTGCCGTTGCAATAACAACCCTATTGCTAACATCCCAAGTGCTACTAATAAGGCAAGAGAGGTCTTTGTTAAATGGTAAATAAAGTTCGGAAGCTGCAAAATGTTTTCCAAAACGCCATGGGGATATTTCTTGTGATGGGAATAGTTTGATGTTTTTTGATGATCAATGAGATTTGTTTGAAGTTTGGCAAGCACATCGGTTTACTTCGAATAGTGCCGTGAAGATCTGTGATCTAATGTGATGCTTACATTAATTTGCCAAAATAGACCCTCATTAGGTAGTGACACTAGCAATCTCCACAGTTTTCTGCCATTTTCTTTCATTTTGTCATACAGTGCTGCAATGACTGGGTTTTATCTAGATACGAGTAGGTACTGATATTTCTTAGGATTGACGAAATCTTCAAAACAGCAAATACGTCACAAGAAGCTCTTTAAATCTTCAGCAGCTCTACATTAGCAGCACTTTGTACATCTCCGAGCTTTCGTCACTATTTCCATAAATCAAGCTGAAATCTTTCTCAGTATAAGTGAGAGCGCATTGTATAGACGAGCTGAGGCTGGGACAACCGACCTAGATGCGAGGCTGGGTCTTGCTTTCTTGCGATGCAGTGATCGTTATTTAGCGGTAGACGCGGCAGTTTAATCTTAAGAATAATAGCCTGCCTCTAACAGAAGATGTTGGGGGAACGTAAAGATGTTTGAAATGATTTTTACTACCAAATCATTTTTCAGGCTACTCTAAGCTCATAATTTCATAAGATACAAAATCCCAAATTTGTAAATGATGTAGAAGCGCATTTAGATGCTGCGCTAGGCGAATGCTGGTTGAAACATGGCGGACTGCTCAGGGTGTGTTTGTGAATTCGGAGGTATGTAATACCCTGACTTCACCCATGCGAGGAACAAAAAGTTCCCTATTTATACCACGCTAAAACGCTCTCTACATAAAACGTTTTATAACGGTGGCCACTTCTTACGATGCCACATCTTTAGGTGTATGAGCAACTCATTATTTGTAAGCGTCGTAGCGTGAATAGCACCTTGAGACGTGCGCTCAAACTAAAGTAAAATCTAGAAGGGAAAAACAACCGCCACAAGGTATTTTTTAAGGACACCAATCTTAACAAGGTAAATGTGTATGTCGTGTCGGTGAGAGTGTGAAAAGAAAACACCCGTTCTTGTGTACTCTGCCCAAGCAAAGGAGATGTCTTAAGATACTTAGTACTCGTATACGAGCGATCTTTACTTACCACCTTTGATCTAATGTTAGGATTAGATCAAAGGTCAAATAATAACCATCTTGACTAAAATTATATTAGTCCGAGAAGTCCAGGAAATCCTGTCCAATCAGCCCCCGCAGCTGACGGTTGATTGTTCCATCAGATAGTTTGAATAGAACATTGAAATCACCCCCCGGCGGCGACTAGACATCTTTGGCTTTAGGGTTGACTCTCACAGTCATTTGAGAAAAAAAAAGTTTGATTTAAAACATTTCGTAATCATCACAAGTCAGTTGTAAAGTCTACCTCCCATATAGGTACTAAATAATGTAATGCCCTACCAGGTACACATTGCAAGTGGTTTTCGATACCTACTACCTTGTGATGACAATAAAATTGTGTATTGAAGGTCACTCATACAAAAATTAAGAAGCTAGAATTACTTTCAGATTTGGTAAAACCTTACATATTTTTCATGTTGTAAGTTCTGTGTTGGACATCCCTAGAGAAACAATTCTCAGCAAATACTCTCCTTTTGATTCGTCGATTACGAATCAGAATAACAAAGTGTTTGCGAATTCAGAAACCGCTCCCTCGGTGTCCCAAATCTAAGGTATCTCCAATATTGTTCTGCTCCGCTGGCTCTTGATTGCGCGCGATCATCGCGGTGATCACAAAACTTGATTCGAAGGTGTCTACAATATATGGAACGTACTTTTTATACTGATACAGAGCTACAACAGAGCTATACTGACTGATACTGACTTGTACTGACTGAGCTGTGACATCTGTCTGGACCATAGTTAATTCCGAGTTTTTTTTTCCAGTATTTTTTGAGTCTCAACTCACTTCAGAAAACTACAGCTTGTACTGTACATGCCTAAAAAACTAATCAAAGGTAAAATAGGGAAATGAATACTCAGTGGATCAATTATAAAATCTAGATTCTTTGTATTTACAGTTTATTTATGCGTAAAATTAACACAGCTAAACCAAAACTCATTGATGAATAAGAATAATCTATCAACGTACTTTTTTTTTTTTTTTTTTTTTTTATATTTGGCGTCGCACTGTGTTTGTGCATTTGCCATTTTACGTGGAAAATTAGGGAAACAATAAATAATAAAAAAGCGCGGGATCTGGCATGCGGGTTAGGAAGGATCAGTAGGGTTAGGGATACAAAAAAAATGAAATATAAACAAAGGTAGAAAATATATACAAAAGGGAAATATGTACAAAATTAAATTTCTAAGTTATTCATATAGATAAAAGATGATAAGCAATGATATATACAAGGGTCAAGGGTAGCTAAAAGGATATTAACACTAGTAGGAAGGGGAATACGACATGCAACGAGATCTTGAAGGAGTTTTCTGTGATTATATTGGGAACAAGCAAAAAATATGTGATTAGCGTCACCGAATTCATCTCCACAAACGCAGGATGGGTCAGGCTTCACTTTTATTCGTGCAAGGTGTGCTGGGGTACACAAGTGCCCCAGGCGCATTCTTATCAAAATTGTGGTAGCACGTTTACCGAGTTTAATCTTAAAAAACCAAGGTTTTACGGGTATTGCGTGTTGTAACAGTCTGAAATGTTTACCTTTAGAACTACTAGAACGGTCCCAGTCTTCACCCCAAGAATCCCTGAGGTAAATCTTAGAAAGAGCAATGAGATCATGCGTATAATTTTTGTACGGGAATATGTCTCCACATTCCACAGCCTCATTAGCCAATTTGTCTGCCCGTATGTTTCCTAAAATACCACAGTGGCTAGGTATCCACGCAAAATTAACTGTTAAACCAATGGATTTACATTGGAATACCTTTGATCTAACTTCCATAACAAGAGGATATGCATTTTTTGAACGAAAAGGGTACTTTGCAAGTGATTGTAAAGAGCTTAATGAGTCAGTAAAAATAACCGATTTTTTAAGTTTCATTAATAAAACGTAGTCAAGAGCTTTGACAATACCAAAACACTCACCCGTAAATACTGACGTTTCTGGAGGTAATTTAACTTTTTGTACAATATTATACTGTTTGTGAAACACGCCTATACCAACATAACCAGTCTGTGAATGCTTGGAAGCATCAGTAAATATCTGATGCCAACCTGACCATCGGTCATCGACAATGGATTTGAAATAAACATTAGCATGCGCTTCATTACGATCAATATTTAGGTTAAGATATGTATCAAGGGGCTGTATTAAAGCTTTAAAGTTACATTGGAAAATAGGCAAAAGAGGCGATTTATGTGTTTGAGCTGACAATGTTTGATATTTACGAAGGCTATTAATTAAAAGAGGAGGTGATTTATGGCTCCAGTATGAAGAAGAGCAAATAAGTTCTGAAAGATGTTGAATTTTAGAATGAAGCTGGTGATTCTGAAACTGCAGCGTACGGAAGAAAAATCTACTACACAGAAACTGGCGTCTTAAATATAAAGGTGGTTCGCCACATTCAACTTGCAATGCGTTAATTGGACTAGACTTCATAGCTCCCATAATAATACGCATAGCGCGAGCCTGCAAAGAATCTAACTTTTTAAAAAACATTATGCTACCAGGTTCCAACAAATAGGTACCATAATCTAATGTGCTCCTAATTAACGCATTATAAACTAGTTTTAGAGAAAAGGGATGAGCACCCCACCAAACACCGGTCAGGCATCTTAATAAATTAATATGTCTTTCACACTTTCCTACAATATATTCACAATGAGCACCTCCGTTAAGTTTAGAGTCTAATAATACACCTAAAAATTTGGCTTGACTTTTTATCGGAATAGATATGCCATCATAAATAACATTAATGGGTGGTACACTATTTTTACGTGTGAAGGGAACCACAATGCTTTTAGTAGGAGACAACTCCAAACCATGTTTGTCCAACCATAATTTTAAAAAATGAAGAGCAAAATTAATATTTTGGGCAGCTAAATCAATATAAATGCTTGTGGAATATAGCAGCAAATCATCTGCATACTGCAAGATACTAACTGTATCACTCACAGATGCTTCTAAATCATAAGTATATATGTTATAAAGAAGTGGGCTAAGAACAGAGCCTTGAGGCAAACCCTTCCACGCCACTCTAGAGAGATCTGTGTTGGTTAAAAATATTATTCTACCAGCTAACATATTTTGGATGAAATTTGTTAGCAAATGCGGAATTCTCAATACATGTAGTTTCCTTATTAGTAATTCAATAAGAACGTTATCGTAAGCAGATTTAATATCTAAGAATGTCGCTACCACAGATTTATTTTGTGAAAAGGCTATGCGAATATCCGTAGTAAATACACTTAAGCTGTCCATCGAACTTCTACCTTTCCTAAAACCATATTGGCTGTTAGGTAAGATGTTTTGATTTTCAATAAACCATTCTATTCTATTTTTAACTAAATGTTCCGCAATTTTAATTATAACTGGGGATAAAGCAATGGGTCGATAGGACATAGAATCAGCCGGGTTTTTAGAGGGTTTTAAAAATGGCAACACTATTTGCATTTTCCATGTTGAAGGAATGACACCTGTCAACATGACAGAGTTGATAAGATCAAGAAAATATTGCATGGCGTTATCACCAAGATGTGAATAAAATGAGTATGGAATACCATCTTTACCTGGAGCTGTATCATGAACGTCTGTTAACACACCTTTCAGCTCATCTATAGAGAAAGGAGCATCGAGGCCATAAGGGCAGGTAGGGAAAGAAACATGAATAGGGGAAAACAACTCCATAGGCGGAACTGTTGGCGGAGCCAAACGATCTAAGAAACTATTATAGAGATTAGGTGGCATATTTGTAAAAGTAGCAGTACTAACTCCATTCCTATAGCGTCTTATATTCTTCCAGACTTCTGAAGGTTTTGTGTTAGGAGATATAGTTGAACAAAAACCCCTCCAACCTTGGAGTTTCTTTTCTTTCAATAGCTTTTTAGTTTGAGCTATTGTGTCTACTAAATTATCAAAATTTTCCTCAGACATGTCAGAATTATAAGTCAATTCTGCCTGCTTTCTCTGAGCAACAGCTACACTACACTCTGTATCCCACCATGGTGGAGAAGACAATTTGCCAGAAGCACTATTTTTCAAAGGGAAAGTTAAATCAGCAGCTTCTATCAAACTTTTAGTAAATCCATCTGCTCGAACAGAAATTTCTTCAGAAGAATGAGGCAAAGAGTTTACATTATTTTCAATATACTTTTTAAAATCACACCATTTGTTATTAATTATTCTATACCTCATTCTGGGGAGAGCTCTAGGTATTTCATTTAATTTGAATTGGGTAAACTTTATTATAATAGGAAAATGATCACTGCCATGTGTTGAAGGTTGTGTTTGCCATATAACTGAAGATGCTAAACTAGGTGATACTATTGTTAGGTCTACTGCACTATTATTTTCAGTAGGCTTTGTTCGACGAGTTTCAGATCCATCATTTAGGATACATAGATTTTGATTATCAATTATTTCCAAAAGATCTCTGCCATAGCTATTAGAAATAGAGCTACCCCATGTCCTATGATGTGCATTAAAATCACCCATGACTACACATGGCTTAGGAATAAGAGATAACAGATTGTCAATTTCAGTGTTAATTTGGGAGGAAGGATGCGGTATATAAATAGAAACAAAACATACATTATTAATAATGCATGCAACAGCAGAAAAACTATTACTATTATGGGGAGGGAGAGAAAATATTGTAAAAGAAAAAGAATTATTTACAAGAAGAACGGCTCCTCCATACCCATCAGGTCTATCATCCCTGATGCAGGAGAAGCCGCTCAATTTGAACACAGAGCCTGGCTTAAGCCAAGACTCTGTGATAGCGATAATAAAAGGGTTGTATACATTAATTAAATAGATAATTTCACTTTTTTTGGAGACTACACTCCTGCAGTTCCATTGAACTGCGGATCGGGCGTGATCCATTGTGGTTGTGAGTGTAGTATGCTAATGATGTCAATTACCTTGGCAGCGTTGGACGGTTCTATGGTATTAGACTGTATTAGAGAGTTTAAAAGGGCAATTACATCAGATATATTAAGTTGCCTATCCTTAGATGTGCCCTCTGTCAGAGCGCAACCGTTAGATAAGGCTGAGGTTGGAGTGCTAATTAAATTATGATGTTCTTTTTGATCATAACCTTTAGTTAATGTGGGAGGTGAACGTGGTTTTAAAAAGACAGTTTTTCTGTAAGACGAAGGAGAAGAGGGCTGGTTTAGTCTGAGGGAGCTTGTAGATTGTGGATTTTGATCTTTTGCTGTGGCTACCATTTCAGCATAAGACCGCGATAGAGGAGGATGGATTCTAGATGCTTCTACGTAGGAAATACACTGCTCTGCCATTGAAAATTTGATCTTTTGTTGCCTTGTATATTCCGGACATGACTTACTAGTAGCAAAGTGTATTCCCCCGCATGAGCAGCAAGAAATACACTCCTCATCAACATCACATGTATCACCAGAGTGTTCCCTACCACATTTATAGCAGCGAGGCTTGGACCTACACTGCAACTTTGTGTGTCCAAAACGGCAACAGTTGTAGCATTGAATGGTTGGGTATGTATATAATTGAACAATCAAAGCAGTATAGCACATGTAAATACGTTCAGGTAACACCTGACCATCAAACGTCACAACCACTGTCTGAGTGGGCTTCCAAACTGGAGCTCCATTGACTATTTCTTTGAAATTAATACGTCTTAGTTTTAAAATCTTCCCACAACCATTGGGAACCGTGGTGCATTCCATCATCTCCTCTGGAGAGAGGTCTGCGGGCACTCCGCGGATAACACCCATGCGTGAGACATTGTAGGTAGGTATAAATGCTTTGAGATTGTTGCTATTGAGACTATTGTGGTTAATAAATGCGTTAGCATCAATGTGGTTATTAAAACCAATGGAAACTCTGTTTCTACCTATTCTTTTAACACTACCATTAATAACGTTGTAGATCGCATTTCTCTTCAAAAACTTGCCAAAGATAATGGGGTGAAGAGTAGAACTATCATTTGGAGACTCTGTGACACGTTGGACATGAACAATATAAGGTGCATTATCTGTTGATTCATACTGAGTTCTTGTAACCGGCACCGGCGGCGGCGCAGGTGGAGATGAAATCGGTGACGAAGAAGGTGCTGGGGTTGATGGCATCGGAACATCGGAAACTACCGGTTCAGCACTTGATGGGATAATAGTAATATTGTTGTCAGATTTATCAGAATTAATAGAGGATTCTTCACAGAAGCATCCTTTAGTCTCGCTAGAACCATGTCGCTTCCGTTTATTACAATGCTTGCATATTTTTTGCAAACGACTGCGTTTTCGTTTCTTTCCTACAGAAGTGTCGGTATCCACTGCCGACTCGTTAGATTGTAACTTATCGAAGCTATTAGAAAGAGTTACATAGCAACCAACCGGCGGGACTATGCCCCCGCCGGGATCAGGCGGCTCCTCCATCAGAAAAATCACGAAAAAACTTACCAGATACTTTTATATATACACTAAACTACTTTAAATACAATAAATAATGAAATTAATGCTAAATCGTAACTCTACTGATCAATCTTTCGTATAAAATTAATATTTAAAAATTAGGTGGAAAAAAACGCGGCTTCCCTGTTCGATGTTTCCCGCCTTTTTTTTTGTATCAACGTACTTTCGCTGATAGAGAAAACGCGTACCAAAGAGTTCCGACATTTAATTTTATACCGAGAGTTTCTGCGATATGATTGTAATGTAAATGAACATAAGGAAAGCCTTACAACGGAAAGGAGGGGCCAGTACCTTTTAGGGTCCGTTGGCGGCAGGACGCAGTCAGCAAAACGCCCAAACAATATTTTCGAACGTCTCGGAATATTCTATTTCTTACTTTTGTAAGATGAAGACGAATTTGTAAATGTTGTCTGTAGATGCTATCCGGACTTTCAGTTATATTAATAAATTATTTTGCTGCTGACGATTCCTGTAGTACCTATCGAGTGTTTTGAGGGCTTCAGGTCATGCTATTATTTTACTTATTTCAGATACTAAGTAATTGAATAAAAAGTAGCAGTTACTTTTCGCATTTCATAGGCCTATCATTTTCAATGCTTTTGCTTAGTTTTATAAACTTTAAATATTTCTTATCATTTGATTAATTTACTTGCGGTTTTTAACTGCGGAACCAATGGCCAACAATGTTTCTCATCGTACACCCACCTACTTTTATTGGTTTAACGTTAAACTCAATCAAGTTTTGAATACTAAAAGACGAAACACTAAACTTTCTTGCAAGTTCACATTACGAAAGCAGAAAAAAAGACGTTTAGTAATTGGCTCGATATTATTGCTCTTCCAAATACTACTAGTATCACCGTGGACCTACCTTATATTACGTTTTGATCACGATCGTATCTTCAAGACGAAATAATGTAACTAGCATTGAGTTTGGTTTTTTTAACTTAAAAACTTAAGTATTAGCATCTGCGTCTAGCATTATCTGAACCACGGAAGGGGTAATCCACGATTTAGTGCGGCAGCGTAGGATTTTATTACACCTATAAAGAGGTTACGAGACCGTAAATATTTATATTGAATTGACTATTTTCTAAAGACGTGAGGAAACAGAGAAAGCTTTTTATTATGTGGTAAATTTTATACGCAGAAGATTGCCTTTTTATTTTTTATTCGGTGAGTTTACTTTCTCAGCCTATTTAGTACGATCCGTCTGTCCATTCTATAAAAAGAAAAGTTCGCTTGAACCACAGATAATATTATTTCTCCCCCTTTACGTATATATAGACTGGAAACGTTTAACAAGACTTTAGTTCCGTTATTTCAAAATGCGAGATAAATTTCGTAAAATGGTTGATTTTAGCCCAAAAACAACACAATTGGTGTTGCATAATATAAATTAATTGATCAAGTCGTAGATATGTATAGCAATCTTAAATGGTTTACCTATTCTATACACATTAGCGTCAAGTGGTTGCATGTTCTATACGCGTGAGTCTATACGTATACTCTCTTATTATCATAAAAAAATGAGAGTTTTTTCGCATTATTATAGCCCACCAAAATCATTTCTCCAACTTTTGGTCACCAAAAATTAAAAGATAAAAAAGTCAAAGCAGTCTCTATACATAAACTACTCTACCCCAGGAGGAATGGGTACCGGTATTTTTATCGGGGCGCAGTAATGCGGTGTGAAAATTTATAAGAGCGGTTCTCTAGCGGGACTCTCAAGGCGCTACCTGCGGCGAACAGTTCGGTTAGTGTTGATTTTCGTGAGATCAATTATAAAATACTCTGGAACGTGAAGAAGGCTGAAGTACAGAACAAAGATCATATTTTTTTGTTAAAATATGGTGGATATTGAATTCACCATGCTTTGTGAGTTATATTCTAGATGATATTAATAAGCCCATTTATGTCGACTTCTTGTTTTACGGCTTTCCATTATTACTTACCTATGTATGTTGTAAGTCGCATGTTTTTAATATTTGACGTTACAGTGTCCACTTAACTAAGTAACCACTCAAATGGGGGTGGTGCGACTTTATTTCACTTTTCAGCTAAAAAGCTTGTTTATGCATGCACTTAAGCACAGTTGAGGTATACCTACAGGTAGAAATATGAGCTTTCAACAGTAACTATTAAACTGTATACAAATATTTATGTTTATTGTCAACATAGCATGCCTTTTCAAATGTTCAATGTTCAAACTTCAGTCTTATGAGTTGTTTATATAAATACTGCAACTTTCAAACGATATTGAATGTGTGATGTGCGCCGCGGGCTTCGTTTTATTAGCTCTGACTTTCTGCTCGGTATTGGACCGTGTGGTCACCCTCTTCTTTACTTTTCTCAACGTGTAGATTTTAGTCTGAATTTGAATTTCGAATATATAAAAAAATATTTAAAAACTCTTTGAATTGAGGCAAAATGACTTTGAAAAAGCATGCTCAATAAAAAAGTTTTACTAAGAATCGACAACATCAGATATTATCTGATATTATTTCTAAAACTAGATAATATTGCCAGCAAAATTCATTTGGCTACGAATGGTACGCAAAAGCTACGTCAAGGCTACGACGTAGCGGTTACGTAGCGCTCACTTCAGAATTGTCGGACTAAAATTAATGTATAGTTGCTTCACCAAGAAAGTTGATTTTATCAAATGAATAATATCACAGAGACTGTTGAAGCTACTTCAGACATTCTCAACAATTTCTGCAAAATTTCCTCCCTAGAGTCTCAAACACGCTGTATTTTAAGTTTCTCAAATTATTCCTCAACCTAAACTCACATCAAACTGGCACTTTTTTCATTATAACCTTGTGTCATAATAAGCTCTTGAATTATGAAAAAAATACGAGTGTAATATTGACCTCGAAAGCAAGGGCAAAGCGACGTATAAGTTGTAGTTAATTCAGCAATGAATACAGAATAAAGTTAATTTATTAAGATTTCTTAGAAAAACATGGCTTCTTATAATTTTTTTGAGAGTATTCTGTTCGCTTACAGTTTAAAGTATATTGCTAGACGGGCTCAATGAGTATAGCTCTGTGTCGTAAGTTTAAGCCCCCTTTACCCCCTTTCGGAAAAAGCCCCTTGTAAAATGTTATCTGGCGATAGTATGTTCAACGCCTTATTGTTTTTTCAACCAGTAAGTATTTATATTCTGTGGTTTTCATTTTCAACGTTTTTATATTTTATCTATCGGGCACTTCACTACATACCTACTATTCAGTCAAGTGCGATCCTTTTCAGAGTAGTGTAACCACGAGTAAAAGAAATTACTCGTAGTCACACTGGTGTAGCAAACCGGTGTGACCACGAGTCTGTCATCGTTTTTAGTAAATGCTTGGTGGGATTTTTTGTCCGTTATTTACCGAGTTGTTCCCAAAAATGTATTCTATTTATATCAGCTGTTGATTTGCATTCAGTTTTTGGGTTGGCGTTTGTTCAATAGACGCATTTACGTAGAAAGCTTTAGTTTTGGCTTCGGATTAGTCGTCATCCTTTGTTTTTTTTTATTTGTTTGAGTTTTCGATTTATAGGCTCGCAAAGAATAGAACCAACAGAACAGAGGCCAACGTTTTTGAATGGAATAAAGTGAGGCAGAGATAAAGGGAGAATGAGAGAAAAAGAGACAAAAAGAGAGAAAGGGGTTCTCTGTTTTTTTTTCAAAGGAAAGGAAGAAAAAGATAATTATGAAACGTTACTATTGTTTTATTTTACTCTCTTTCTCCCTTTAGGAGCGAAAAGAAAGCGGAACGTTTTTGGGCGACAGGTTTATTTTGGCAATAGCTTTTGAAATTAGCTCTGATTTGCCTCCAGTGTGACCGCGGTGGACGGTTCGGTCGTTTGCTTCGGAAACTAACGCCGAGGTAATGACGCGAGAAATAACCTCAACGAACTATTGTCACGGTAAATATTCACAAAGCTTTATTACGTATTGTGATGGCACACGAATATTTAATGGAAACAGCCAATATACCTTCTTATTTCAACACTTCTTCACATACTAAATGAAGAATACCCAACGAATGTTCATCGGATACCTTGGCCACAGATCATATAATACTATACTAGTACCTCGGTATATAACAACTCACGTTACATAATCAGACACGTCTTCCGATGACGTACCATCACTGCGTCCAAAGCACAGAACACTATTAAAAGTGTCCATATCATAAAATTATAGCCCCTTGGTCTGTTAGAGGAATTTACACTGTTACCCAAGCCTAATATTACTCTGACAAAAAAAACATCTGTGTTAATCACACAAAAGGTTTCTTTTCGATGGGAATCGAACCTAAGACCTACAGCGCCTGATGAGCCCATTCGTGTTGTTAAGAGTGGGCCCAGTTACTCAACCAAATGTGTGTAATTCAAAATGTAATTTTATTTATTTGCAACAGGGTTTCTACATTCGCAATAGGCCAGTTTACCAACAAAGCTACATATATAAATTAAATGTACTTCTTCGCAATAAATGAATCTGAATCTGAAAGGAAAGTAAGTACGTAATACGCCCCTATCCCCAATCAACGTATTTAACGAACGTTATATTCTTTTTGCTTGATTTTGATGAACGCCGCGGTTCTGCAAATAAAGGCGTCGAAAAAAACGACTAAAATGGTATTTATTTGCTTTAACCCCGGTTTGTTGTCCATATAAAATACATTTTTATCGATTTGCCATACAGAATAATTTTATTCACTTCATTAACTTACCACGAGTACCTATCTACTGGAATATAGCACATAAAGATCTTTGTCAAATCAAAGTGGTTTTGTAAAAAAAGTCATAGTTTTGACTTCTTATATACCGAGCCAAGTGCCTGTTTTGACCACATTGGATGGCTGAAATTAAAACACGATTGCTGCAGAGTACAAGCTTACAAAGCTTGCAATATCCGTTCTGCAGCAATTAGCGTGGATTCGTGTTCATTGTGCTCACCCTTCAGGATATTGAGAGGTTTGTTTGATACTGCACATGTTCAAAGGCTTTTATCCTAGTAGGTATAGAGCCTTTTCATATTACCATTGAAAGGACACCTACACGATAGTGAGAAAGCTAATAGTCATGCATTTTTATTCGCGCAACTGATATGTCGGTTCGTGTCGTGGAGAGGTGTAGTTATCGGTCAGTGTGCAAACTCCTTAGACGAATATAAGATACCATGCACAGCACAAATCTTTTTAAAGTTTCCCATTTTATATTGCAGACGTAGTGTGTCCAAACTCTAGAACCAGTGAGCATTTATAAGTTCCCCGAGAAACACCGTGATTGCGATCTCGTTGAGCAGTTCCTCTAAGGTTCCAACAGACTCCTCATCTGCATTTAAATTATGGATTTAAATAAAACCGGCAGTAAAGCTGAAAACGGATAAAAATGCGGACATAAAACTTGCCGGATCCCCTTTATAGCACTAACTCACAGCCAGATTCTAATTAATTTTAAATTAAAAACGGTTTTTAAAATAAAATTAAGTAGTTAAAACTTGGAAATGAGTGCAAGCACAAGCTTACATTCAAAGGCGTAGTCGACCTAAGCGACTCTATAGTTAGCTCTGATACAATAATTTATTAAAAAAAACTATCTAAATGGCATAAAAAGCAATCACTTTTATGCCTCTACTAAACAGAGGCTTTATAATTAAATCCTGTCCTCTAACTATCCTCTCATAGTTGCTCCGACAGTATAATAAATGTTTTAAAACTCGAGATCAGTAGGTATTTCCATTTGCTTAAACCAGTTTTTTCCAGTTTTCTCTTGTTACTAACCCATGCGTGAATTTAAGATTGCGTTATCTGCCTAGCGCAATTCAATCGAGCAGATCTTGAGCCATAAATAAACGGATGGACACTTCCAATTTCGTCGCGAGGACAGCCGGCCGTCCTCGTGTGGAATGGGCCTAATATACGGCCAGTGGTTCTTATAAGATTTATATCGTTAATTCGTAGCTAGTCGAGGTATTTTTAGATAACAGACTTAAAAGAACTTGATGGAAATTTATTTTAACTTAGACTAAAACAATGGCTTGTAAACAAGGTACAGCTTAGAAGAGTATTATAATTCCTACTGAATGTTTTCATTTTGAAACGCTCTATCTTTAAGTTTTACACAGTTTTACAATAAATGATTCTTATTCTTGGAAAGTGAAAATATTTTCTAAAGGGTTTTGTGCGAGTGTGGTCACGCCTGTACGCTTTACGCATACTAACCCCCTATCTTATAAAAACTTAGAGTAGACATTATGTCCTGTTTACGTATGGTAATCAAGACATAATGTCTACTCTAACTTTTTATAAGATAGACCGTAAAAGTTCACGTCAACTATAGGTATTTCGTGTGGAGATTTGAGCAGCGCCCCTAGCGGGAAATGGACATAACTGATGATTTTTCATACAAAAATATAGTTTACGTGAACTGATACGTAAAACCATGTAAAACGTACACTTATTTACCTACAGAGCTGATTAGAATCCTGTCACAGAATCAACATGAATCATATACCCTTCTTTTTGCTTCGGCGTAGTTGGGTAAAAAATAACAGTGTGGACAGATAGACAGTCATTCCATTGAACATTTATTCACAAAGAAAACTACAGATAGATTTTTCCCTAAGATTTATAAAAGTTACATGCTGATTTACTCCTCAAGCACAGATCCGGACTCAAGCATAGATTTATGTATAAAAATCTCTACTCAAAACGCTTGAGTAACAATTTCTTTATCAGCATACGGATCTTAGAAGTCGACGTTTGTTTGACTCGTCCCTGTGCTGGGTAAAGGTCTCCTCTAAAGACTTCCAATACCTATCCTAAAGTCGAAGTTATTTTTGAGAAAAGCAATATTAGGTAGCATCTATTGGACAGTTCGCCAGCATCTGAGGTGGCTCCGATTTGCATGTAAATTATTCCAAATCTCAGACGAAGACCAATAAACGACATTGATGCTGTAAAATGCCGCAACCGTCGAATAACGATCGTAATATAGAGTACAGAAGTCTAGTATAGGTTTGTGTTCATTTCAGGCATTTCAGGTTCTATAAAGTCTTTTATAGTCTCCTATTTTATATTGCACTAGCCGTCTCCCGCATCATTGCTCGCGCTCTACCCTTTAGAGTGTGACGTTTCAAAATTCCTTTCTTAGTGCGCCCCTACACTATATAAGGAACCTACCCTCCAAATTTCATACCTCTAGGACTTATAGTTTAGGCTGTGCGTTGATTCTCTGTCAACTTCAAAAGAGTTTTATATATATTGCATAACTATCGTAAAATAATAGACCAAAATAATGGTAAAGATAAAAATGTTCTTGCATTGTCTTAAACATAACATTACATCCTTACTGTAGAAATTAGTGGGCAATGGGAAGTACAGTATGTATGTTAGATACCTACCAACCATTTAATACATTTTTGTTAAGTCAGCAAGACTCTCTCTAACTAAGCACATGCTTGTATGTAGATACTAATATACAGGCTCTATCACAACAGTACCTATAAAGGTTAAATCTCTGCTGGTCGGAGTTAAATGACGGTCACCGATGTCTCGAAACCCCAAGAATTACAAGCACTCTACCACAGTTTCGGGAAACAATAACTGATATTCAAGTTCTGTTTCAAAGCTGCAACCAGCTTTCCTCCTCCTATTTAGAGGTTGCTCCACACTCCAATAACAGTAACTTTGACTTCCAAAGTTCACCTGGATTCTGGGCCTCTACTCCGAAAAAATATTAACGAAGATACGGTTGCGATGTTTGTGTTACACTGCGCGTCAACCTCATATTATGATCCCGCGGGGACTTCCAAAGCTTCGGTCTCACCGCGCAGTGTAACCCAAAGTGACACAACGAGTATTCGTGTGTTTTTGTAGTAGCCACTCAAGTTCATAGCTTGGATTCTGGGTACTCGTTAGTGCAAACGGTTCAATTGAAGTTTGTAAACAACCACGAAATTCAGGAATAATATTATTGTAGGGCTTTTGTATTTAGGGGACAGTATTACAAACTTTATATCGTAGCCTCTCGGAATCGCAAGCGGACGACCACAGCTGGTGGCATGCGACAGCCACCAAATGACAGTTTCTAAAAATAAACGGTACTTACCCAGGAGGAGACTAAATATGTAGCTATCTCTAAAAATCGATCAAGTTTTATATCATCTCTGAACTCTTGATAAGTGACAGTTTAGGTTTCACCTAAAAACTTTTCTTTCTTAGTCAAAATTTATTACGACGAAAACTAAATGATACTGACAAAATGTTTGGTTACTTAGTTTCATTTTACGTAATAATAAAAATCATGGATGAAAGTCTCAGGACAAATGGCAGTTGGCTGCAGTATTTTTCACGCGGAATTCCGCACCATCTGTATTAGCAAATGGTCATCTCGAAAGAAAATAACGTGATTTTTACTAGCTATGATGTATCAAAAATACGTGCTTGCAGGCCGCAGAACTCCAGATGCGGAATTCCGCCAGATGTTTTCCAGTATCGACAATGTCCCGTGCCTATCCCTCGGAAAAACCATCGCTACCCACGTCTACCTTAATTAAATCCCGGTGAGTCAGATGGAAATTAAATTAGTTAGAAAAAACAATCCGGCCGAGTTTGTGCGGCAACAGCAAGAAATAAAAGGATTTTCAAAAAACGAGCTGCGTATTTATTGTTTTGGTGGATCTCGTTATACCTGCCATAAGATTAAGTGTATATGAAGTTCGTAAGGAACTTGAATGGGCTACGCGGCAGTGGACTATGTACGTATGTACGTGTGTCGTATGATCTTTTGCCACAACCAAATCCGAAATTGATGGAAATGACAGATCAATGATGTCACGACTCATTTGCGTGTTTATTCGGTTTATTGTCATAATCCCCACTAAGTTGTTCCCACCAGTGGGGATTATGACAATCTTCAAAAAATTGTTGTCGTTTTCCCCAACTATCCTGGCTGGTGGGGATTATGCCAATATTCTCATCTCTGTCGATTTCAACAAACTTTGAAAAGCAACTGCCCCGAAATTCAATAACTTTCGAAATCGTGTACCATATTCAATACTCAATACTCAAAAAACATTTATTTCTTTCATATGATACAAATAATAACGGCTAAATTGGTACTGTTGGCAGGCAGCTCACGTTCTCCATAAAAAATGCAAAACACGCCGTAACCCATTAGCCAACAGCTGTACTTAGCCAGATTAGGGTCTTGATGATGATTATTAATAGCTTTGGTACACTCACGGCCGAAACCTACATTTAAATAGGCTCTGAATGAGGTCAAATGTATATTTATATTTACTAAGCAGTCATTGACCACTTTAGCTAAGTTTACAGCCTACTCGTACAATCGGAAAATGAAGAAAGAAAAAAATTATGGAAATGTCTTAGCGGAATAGAATTATAGTTTTGGGATCACATGTATGATCGGATGATGGATCGATGACATTGTAAAAATTGTGTGAAGTCGGTCCCAATATCGTTCTAAACGGCCCATTAAGTAAGAAGAAGCAACCTAAGTACTACTTAAATTTACTTAATACTACTTAAATTAATTAGTTTGCTTTTCTTTTCCTTTAGGTACCTCATTATTTTAGATTTAAGTTTACTTTTAATGCTGTTATTTCTTTTGCTTTGTTAATTTGTGGTGGTTTGAAATAAATGTATCTATCTATCTATCAAATTCTACTGCTTCTATTCTGTGTTGATTAAATGATGTTGTATGATGAAGAATAAGTATAAAAATTTTCAAAACTGGACCTAAACACGAAATCATAATTCTTTTGTTGTACCTAATAGCAGAATATTCTTTGAAAAATAAAGGTTTGCCCAACTCTCTATTTCTGAAAAGGTTCGGAACTCGGAAGTCACTCAAACGGGCCTGTCTCCTTTGACTGAGACCCAAACACGCGAGCCAATTCACAAAGACTTACAAAAATATGTAAGTACATTTGTATACAGTGTGTAACTAAACCATCTTTCATCTTATGGGTGATAAAGTAACAAAAATAGTGTTAAGTGATCAAAAATAGGGTAATCACAATTCATAAAAATAATACTCCACTAACTAGATTTATTTGGCGTTCGATAACTGAATGTCATGGGCAGTGTACCACAAGGTCAACAACAAATACTATTACGTATTTATCAGTAAAAAATTTCATTTTGTGGAGAAACGAAACATTTTATTATTGAATTTAAAAATGTTACAACTTTTTTATTTAATGCAGATGGTTTCTAAATACTTTTCTGACTTTAATTCGTAGAAGGAAAATTATATTATACCCGTAATGGATGTGACAGGGTTTTTGCTACACCCTGTACGTGCTTATAATATTCGAACAAACTTCATACAAAAAGATGTCAGTAATGAACCGAGTTTACCCAAAGATTATCCCGCGGCCCGTCATTGTGATCCTATGGAGCGTGTTGGACAATAAAACCCACGTTTTGTACGAAACGTTGACCAACTTACGAGTATTACGACGGTTTATGTAGGTATGTATTTATATTTTATGTTGCTAGTGGAACGCTGACGTATTTACAATATTTGCATCTTCTTATGTAAATGATTTATACAGCGTCAGGGGCCATTTTTATCCATGCTCCGATAAATGTAATGATGCAGTGCCTGGGACATGTTTGGAAGCTTGTCCAGCACCTATACCATCCTCTCAGATGTTTTCCTTCACCGTTTGAGAGCACTGGCGTTGCGCACATAAATAATTGCAACCATTTAAAAAAACCACTGTGTTTCCCATCACACAAGTTTGTTCTTCGAACCCACGATCCAGGCAAAGATGTCTGTGATTCCTGTAGAGGTTTTGTTTATATTTATTTAGTAAATAATACTGACTTACTTTTAAAACATAGGTACCTAATTTGAATTTAAAAGCAAAGCCACTAAATACTATTCAGACTGCTGGGGCGTTTATTCTCTAGAATATTTTATGCTAATTAGTCTCGGGGGTTGTTAATTATTTTATACAAATTTTAAAGTTTGAATTAACTAGCACATAAATTAGCGCGGAAAATATAACCACATTTTGCATGAAACAAATTCGTGCAACGCGCTGTCGAGAGTTTCAATAAGTGTAAGGAGTTTCAATAAGTGTAAGGAGTTTCAATATGTTGTGTGTGACGATGACTACGTGTTTAAATCCAGTGGAAATCCGTAAAAGAACTATATTGCAAAAGCCTCTTACTAGTACAATGTTTTATTTTTTATTTTTTTAATGATTAAAGTAATGGAGCAAGCTAATAGCTCACCTGATGTTAATTAGTAACTTCTGCCAATAACTATGCATTACCTCGCAGAGCAAGTCCAATGAGGACGTGCCCTGTAAGGCAATGCACTGCGTCCATCACTCTGAGACGTAAAGATCTTGAAGTCTCATGTGCCTGTAATTACACCGGCGCCCTTACCCTTCAAAAACATCGTTAGAGAGTAAGATTCCGAAGTTCTTCTACCTTCTCCCGTTAAACAGAAGAACTTCATGGCGATAGACAGAGAAGGGTTACTAATGTATATTCTATTGATTCTTTAATTTTTTTGTGTTAGCAAGTTAGTGCATGATGGTAGGTGCATACTATAACTAGAACTAGAACTAGACTAAAACTCACGTTCAACTAAGCCAGCTGTAATTATAATCCGAAAGAAAAGAAATTTGGGGTTAATTAATCTATTGTTATATGAAGATCTAACATCTAACTCTTTCCTGGTTGACTCAAGATCTTTTCGAGAGATCCTAAGAGAGTTAGTCAAAGGCAAATCCAAAATCCAAACGTTACAATTGGCGCACATGTTTATTTGATAATTCAAACGCCGCTTCAATAAGAAATAAAAGTCGGTACATGTTCTAACATAACTTTTTGTTAAGAAAAAATGTAAAACAATAAGCTCTTACCTCTTAAACAAGTTTGTGAAGCTTAATTACAATAAAATCTTATTACACCGGCATGACTTTCATTTCAAAATTAATCAACCGACTCTTAATACAACGTCTCAGTCAAATTATTATAAGCAAAATCCACCCCAAAAACATCTGTTACCTTTTGAAATGATTCATTAAGAAAGCAATTAAAGAGGAAAATCGTCGCCTCCCTTTTAATTTAGCCCTTAAAGCCTTAAAGGACAATGGCCAACGGAAACAAATAATTTTTGCTCGCAATATAAATATTAATTTTCAAAAAAAATATTTTTGTCTAACATTTTTGGATTTCAAAGTGAAAACCTGGTGATAAAATATGTATGTGATGTAACATTTTTATTTTGTAATATCATATGATTATAATAATGTAAAAACAAATGGGAAGGTGTTGGTAGTGTTGCCAACACTTTCATAAAATGTTACCAACATAAACCACGAATCTAACAATTTCGTAATTTAAAATCCGAGTACAATTTTCAGGATGCAAGCGGTATTCAGGACTTTTAACGAGTTTCCCCTGTCCGCGGACCAATTAGTTATTCTTTTCATTTTATTACCGAGAACGGGGAAGTTTGCATGAAAGCGTTTCAATGCCTGTAACTTTAACCTTTGGCATGCCGGGAAGTTGATGTAAGCGAGACATTTACTATTGTGTCTGGAATCCCAACAGTGGAACGGTTAAGCAGCTAACTAGATGAAGATTACTAAGTAATTTGGAATCGTCACTATCGAAGTACCTCGTAGCACTTTGTAGCACCTCTACGAAAGTAGCTACGGAGTGCTACGATATCGTCTTCTTCTTTTATTGCAAATAAGTTCCTATTGTAATTAAACTGACAATAATTAATTTTAAAAGTCAGGTGTTTTGACTTTTGATAATCAAGTTAGATAACTGTCTGCAAAAGACTAATTGAGCAACCTCAAAAAATATTTGCACATGGTATCATTTTACATCAGTTACTTTCGTAGTTTCTACGACCTATAGACGGTAAAACCGTTTTTGTAATATTTAGCGTGTTCTAAGTATCAACCATAGATTACTTTATAGTTTTTCGTGGCGGAAATTAGATTTTATTTCGTAATAGGCTAATTCTGAATATCATTTATCATCCACAAAACATAATGATAAAATACCTACCAGGAAATTATACATACCTATATACCTTTTTTTGTGAGTATATAAGTACTTATAATACATAGTAACACGCATACGGCCGAATACTCAAACGCTACTTATATTAAGTTCTCTTACAAATGAGTAATGTCAAACCGAGGCAGATCAATTTTAAGTGGTGTTCAAATTTGAGTGGCGTTTCAGTATTCGGCCCATAGTATTCCGTAAAAAGATAATCTAATCAAAAACCTATGGTCAAATACGTATCAAGGTTCTAAGAGCGTGATACGGACTGGTTTAAATTTTCATTATTATAGCTGGACCCGTAGTTAAGTTAAATGGGCGTGCAAACATTCTAAAGTAGGCGTTATAAGGGACTATTGGACAACCGCTAAAAGACATTACTAGATCTAGTTATTTTACAATTTTGGACTTACTATTGAATAGAATGCAGTACAGAGGTTGACTGGAAGATATTGTTGAGGATAAAACTTCTACTTTTGTTGTCAATACCCGAATAATAATTATGATACTTATGTGTATAGTACTATATGATCTGTGCTTATATAACATGAGAATAACACTGACATTAGAATAGAAGTCAAGAAGTTAGCTGGTCGATGGAGCAACAGCGAAATTACATGCAATCTAATTTACACATTGACTGTAAGTTGACTGTAATTAGGCAGTAGCAACATTGGTTTCATAATTTTTTTGTTATTATTTAAATCATCATCATCATCATCATCAATATATATATAAAACTCTTTTGAAGCTGACAGAGAATCTACGCACAGCCTAAACTATAAGTCCTAGAGGTATGAAATTTGGAGGGTAGTATCCTTATATAAAATAAATATAAATAAATATTCACGGACACTTAACACAACGCCATTTAGTCCCAAACTAAGCAAAGCTTGTACGATGGAAACTAGATGGCTGATAGAATACATACATACATTTTTTTTTGTAAATACATACTTATAATACATAGTAACACCCAGACACAGAGCAAACATCTATGTTTATAACACACACAAATGTTTGTTCTCGGTGGGGATCGAACCCACGACCCACAGCACGGAAGGCAGAGCTACTACCGACTGAGCCATGACGCCTGATATAGTGTAGGGGTGCACTAAGAAAGGAATTTTGAAACGTCACACTCTAAAGGGTAGAACGCGAGCAACGCCGCGGGCGACGACTAGTATTAGTATATTTCAGTAATAATCCGCGATAAACGATAATGGTTATTAGAGTATCAAATTGACTCGATAGATACTCAAGCATAGATGTGAGTAAATATTTTCATACAAAAATCTATGCTTTAGTCCGAATCAGTATTTGACTAGTAAATCAACACACGGGCCTTTAACTACTTCTATTCTAACACTTACGAATTTTATAAAAAAAAATATATACATGATAGTGTCAAAGCCTATATATAGTTACAACACAAACATTTTTCCTTACCGTGTTTTCTACGCAGAAATTACAATGTGTAATGGTACACGCCACATAAACAAGGTTTATTTAATGGGCGGGCTCAGGACAAGGTTTAGTGCCGTGACAGGGCCGTAATGAGAGCGTAATCCCTTATTTCCTTAAGCCGGCCCTATATCACGTGGAGCTAAAGCGAATACGTAATGAAGATGAAATAGACAATTAAACTACAGATAACTAACAAATACACACCTCAACAATGTTAGGAGTTGTTTTTACTCTGGAGAATAATCGCTTCATCAATTTATAAACTTTGCACCTGCCTTACTACAATCACAGATCATATACATAACTAGCCGTCGCCCGCGGCGTTGCTCGCGTTCTAGACCCTTTAGGGTGCTACTTTTCAAAATTCCTTTCTTAGTGCACCCCTATACTATATAAGGGTACTACCCTCCAAATTTCATACCTCTAGGACTTATGGTTTAGGCTGTGCGTTGATTCTCTGTCAGCTTCAAAAGAGTTTTATATACAAAAAAAAAAGTATATTGATGATGATGATGATGATACTATACTTGTACTAAACTAACGGCCGAATACTCAAAAGCTACTTATAAGTTCATTCTTAAATTATTGACATGTCTTTGAGTAATGTCAAACAGAGGCAGAGCAATTTTAAGTCGTGTTTAAATTTGAGTGACGTTTTAGTATTCGGCCTATGTTTTATATCTAATCAAGATAATTTATGTGACTTTAGATGTCACTTTTTACCCATGCCTTATGTAGTACCGATATTATTATGTCTATTGCTCGTCTCTGTTTCAGTGTTTTCATAATATATTTTTTTTATAAATGTTATTGGTTTAAAACCACCTGCTAGGCATTTTTACCAACCTAGTGCCACCATGCAATTGTGTTTTTCACAAACGCGTTGCATAAAGTCGCTGTGTGTAACCGGATAGTGTAGTTATTGATCCGGGGCCAGGTGACAAGACGTGCTACGTGACGTAGTCGAAGAAAAGTTCAAGTAAAATGTTCACACAATGCTCTTCCGGTTTCAAAGAACCTTAGCAATAAATTGGCTATTGTCCGCGATCGGTCCAGGAAATGACGTATTTAGGATTTTTTAGGACATTGCAGCTTCCATCTGCTAACTAAAATAAGTCAATTGTCCCATGTTTATTTATTTAGCAGCTGTGTTAGGATACTTTTCTACTAATAGCTAAGCTACATTGCTAAGGATATGTTTGACATCTACCAATAGCGATCGTTTCTTTTCTTACTAAACGATTCCTATTGGTGAACACTTCTACGTTCTTTGATTCACAGCTAGGTTGGACTATCGCTGTCGCTTACGTTCTACTCTTGCGACGGTGACTACTTACCATCAGGTGGGCTGTATGCCTGTTTATAAAAAAATACTGTAACTCACTAGCAAGTACCTCATCATCATCATCCACAGCCTGACTTCACCCACTGCTGGATATAGGCCTCTCTTTTGATGTACCACTCCTTACGACCCCGTGCCAGTCTCATCCAATTTTTGCCCGCTATGACAGCGATATCGTCTGCCCATCTTGCTGCAGGACGACCGACATTTCTGTGCCCGGTTCTTGGACGCCATTCAGTTAGCGCCTTACTCCACCTGTCATCACCTCGCCTCGCCAAGTGTCCTGCCCAACTCCATTTTAGTTCCGTTATGCGATTCCCAACGTCTTTGACCTTTGTTCGACTTCGAATCGTAACGTTGGGAACACGGTCTATAAGCTTGATGCCGAGCATGGCACGCTCCATGGCTCTCTGTGCAACTCTCATCCTGTACACAGCCTCCTGCGTGAGCGTCCACGTCTCGGCACCGTAAGTCATGGTGGGCAGAACACATTGGTTGTACAGGCGGGTCTTCAGACATTGTGGTGTTTCGGCGGACTTAAGAATGTCGTCCAATTTTCCAAATGCAGCCCAACCGAGTTGAATTCTCCTGTCAATCTCTTTATTTTGATGTTCTTTGCCGAAAGATAAAACATGCCCAAGATAAATATACTTGTCGACCATCTCCAACGCCTCATTTCCCACTACAATGTTGTGAAATGAGGCGCTGGCGACGTTCGCCATAACCTTCGTCTTGGTCATATTCATCTTAAGGCCTACTATAGAAGAAGCATCATAAAGATGTTGCAACATATCTTGGAGATCCTCGAAATTTTCAGCAAAAAGTACAAGATCGTCTGCAAATCTTAAGTGCGACAGGTAGATGCCATTGATGTTAATTCCGTGAGTTTCCCAATTCAGTGTTTTTACAATATCTTCCAACACAGCAGTAAAAAGTTTGGGTGAAATGGTATCTCCCTGTCGCACTCCCCGCTTGATCGGCACGGGGTTGGTCAAATCATGCAGTCGTACCTGTAATGTAGCTGATGAATACAACTCTTGAAGTACTTTTATGTACCGTGGGTCGATGTTGCAGCGATGAAGAGCGTTGAACACGGCCCAGTGTTCGACACTGTCGAAGGCCTTCTCATAGTCTACGAAGGCCATCACAAGGGGCCGGTTATATTCGTGACACTTCTCCATCAGCTGCTTTACAGTGTGGATGTGATCCATGGTCGAGAAACCACTCCGGAAACCAGCTTGCTCTATGGGTTGGCATTCGTCTAGCTCTCGAGTAATGCGATTTGTTATAATTTTGGAAAACAACTTATATATTTGGGATAATAAACTAATTGGCCGGTAATTGTTTAACTTAGCAACATCTCCTTTTTTGTGTAAAATTGTGACTATAGCGGTTTTCCATTGTTCTGGTGTTTTAATATCTTGCAGGACTTTATTAAAGAGCTTTGTAAGGATCTTGAGAACTGGTTCACCGCCTGCGCGGAGTAGCTCAACGGTAACTCCATCTTCGCCAGGAGATTTATCCGTCTTCATATTATACAAAGCATTTGTAATTTCACATGGTAGTATAAGTGGTAGAGTGTCCGTGATGTGATCTTTGATTGCTGGAGATCTAGGATCATCACCTAACTGATCAGGTTCTGCAGATCTGGATGCATAAAGTGATTTGTAGAACTTCTCTACAATAGACAGCAGTTGAACCCTATCCGTTACTATGATCCCGTTACTATCTTTAAGTTTTGTTAATTGCTTACTACCTGTACTGGTTTTCTTTCTAAATATTTTTGGACCTCTATATGTTTTAATAGTATTGTTAATGATATTTGTATTGTAATTTCTAATATCTTTTCTAATTGATTTATTTATTTCTTTGTTAACCTTATCTATTTCTTTTTTGTCTTTAATTGTTTCACATATCATTGTTCTTCTATTATTGATTAAGTCAATAGTAGCTAGTGATAGTTTTTTAACCTTTTTCCGTGTCCCGTTAAGATGTTTTTTAGTGGTCTCGATTATGATTTTACTGAGTAAGCTATGAGTATGGTCTAAATCTAAATTAGACTCTTCCAAGCCTTCAAATTGATTTTTCAGGTCCAATTGAAAGGAATCTGGGAGGCAGGCGATTTCTTGATTTTCATATCTTCTGTGGGATGTAATCATTTTTGTTCTTTCACTTTTAAAATTAAACTTTAGTGTGGCTCTTACCATTCTATGGTCGCTTCCGGTTTTAAAGCGTGAGAGTGTTGAGACATCGGTAACTACGTATTTATGGGAGCTAATAATGTAATCGATCTCATTTCTGATGTCTCCGCCTGGGCCAACCCAAGTCCACTTCCTTGAGGCTCTTTTCTGAAAGAAGGTGTTCATTGCGTGGAGCTTTTTGTGTTCGAGGAAGTTTACAAGTGACTGGCCTCTTTTGTTACGCACACCAAGGCCAAACTTACCAACAGACTTCTCATTAATCAAAGGTTGACCGATTTTTGCGTTGAAATCACCTACTATAGTATTAAAGTGGCAAGGAGCCTCTTCTAGAGCTTTTGTTATATCATCATATAGTTCGTCTACTTCTTCGTCTGGATGGTTGGACGTTGGAGCGTATACTTGCACAATTTTAAGTGAGTATCTTTTATTAAGTTTTAATACAGTGAAGCAGACTCGAGTGGATATACTTTTAATGTTGATAACTAAAGGGGCAATATGTTTTGCTATTAGAAATCCTACTCCTCCATATGTGGAATCTTCATGACCTCGGTAGAAGAATAGATCACCTGATGTAAGCTTAATCAGGTCTTCACCCTTTCTTCTAACCTCCGATAATCCTATCACATCCCATTTTATCGTATCTAATTCAACTTGGAATTCTAACAATCGTTCGTCCGTTCGTAACGTCTTGGCGTTGTAACACGCCAAGGTCAAAGTCGTTGGGTTGTGGCGGTTGGGCAACTTCCAGTGATTCTTAGCACCCTCTGCCCCGCCGGAACCATGACTACCGCCAGAATCAGGAATAGCGGGGCCGCTGGGGACTGAGGGCCGTGGTTTTTTGGTACTTATCATAAGAGGGTTTAGCCTTAAAACGCCGCGCTGGCCAGTGCGTCGTGGCGAGTTTTATTCCCTGTCGCGTTGGCCTGTAGTGAGAAGTATAACAAATAATTTTGATGCACTTCTCACTACAGTTACCAGGAGGGACCACGTGGAGGTGCGACTCGGAACTGGAGTTCTCCTTCCCCTCCCTAGCAAGTACCTAGTGCACTTTAATCAATAATTTTTTATTTTGACTTTGCAATGGAAGCTAGATTAAGTTCCACCCATCAACAGCCCCAATCCTGCAAGATCGCCATCTTATCAGTGACCGCGGATAGCGCCCCATTTGTTGGGGGTTGTGACACAAGACGAATGGCTGTCATGGCTACCCCATCTTGAAGTATGGTGCAAGTCATAAAATGCAGAGCAATCCATACTACAAAGATTATAATTCCTTGCTGCAGAGGATCTGTGCTTATATCATTGAATGTGTTTAAATATCAGTCAATGTGAGTTTTTGACCTTTGACGGCTTCCAATTATCTTTCTTCCGAGACACATTTAACTAGAGCAAACAGACACTGTAATAATTGTAATAACAAATACCTATTGCTAGATATCGGTACTAATATGGTGTTAAAAGATCACTACCGCCTGTGAACTTGCGCCTTCTACCATTAGGAGACCCTTTTCGTATTTGGCTTTCTAAATTCCACAGTTTGACAACACTATTAATGACTGTGTATTTTATTTTGTGAATCATCTCAATTACACATCTGTTTTGGTCAAGATTCAATATTGATGGTGGTCACCACCGTGCTCACTCATGATGATTTAATACTGAAAATCAGAAATGATTTTGGTATGAAGTCACGGTGCCCATAAAGAGTCTTTGCGATTTTGTTTGACTAGTATATATTTTTACCGATTTCTCAAAAATTATATGAATCCACAGTAAATTTCTGCTCGTCCATAAATTACTTAGTACCTATATGATTAATTTATACTATCTATCAATGAAATACCCTTTTTGATAAAGTCCAGAACCTGAAAAGCACATAATTTCAAGCAATAAATTATTGATGCCAAAGGCAGTCGTGGAAACCGCATTAATTGGTAATGGGCGACGATGAATTGCAAGCAGGTTCCATATCGGGGAGAATATTTAATTAATTTACCATTATATTCATAAAATGAACACTGGCCTAGATGGTGTGGTGATAGCTGGATGAACTTTACCTCAATCACGAATAAGTGTGACAATCGTCCACGTATCGTAACGCATATCCGAGACACATTACGCGGTGACGCTGGAACGTTCGGCAGTCGCGCTTGCGTTGACGTATAAAGCCTCCTCTACAAGTCAGATGCACCTGCAGACGTCATCTGCGGATGCGTCCGCCGACGTGTAGAGGGGGTAATTTGGCCTTCGGGGATAGGTATTTAGCGTCAGCAGATGCGTCCGCCTTGAATCCGTTTGTTGTCGGTTTTTTGGCCCGCATCAAAAGGTTTCGTCTGTCCAGGATGAACATAGACTGATTGACCTACAGACGTGTGGACAGCTCGTGGAAATTCATCAGCGGATGCATCTGCCAGAGTCCACGGACGCGTCCGTTGACGTGTAGACAAGGCTTAATATGACTCCTTTTGCATTCATTATACAAGCATTTTACACCTTCCGGAAACAATCAGCTCACGTCAGGCGCACTGCATCAGTGCATGGACTTCTACGGATTACGCACCTCACGGATTACGCTACCTCTGTAACTGCAAATTGTATATCAAACGGAATGTTTGAATGTTCCTCTAAACGCCATAAAGCCGGATATCTCCAAGATTGAATGCAAACAAATCTAAGAGGATGTCTACAGTGCCTGGTGAATAATAACTGTGAAACGGTGAGCCGAGTTTTTCTAGCAATACGTGACCAAAGGGAAGATTGCTAGACTTGCTAGGATTTCTCGGAAAACAACTAGGTATTTTGCTAAAATATAGAAAATATTCTAAGCTACTCGTATTTTTCAGAAACCGTCTTGTTTCGATAACCTTGTTTCGCCGGCTTGATCTTTGTAAAGTCACTAGAATATTGTCCCGAGATTGAAATATCGATCTCGATTAGATAACGCAAAGTAGAGCACGCTACTTTGCTACTAAAGTTGGTAAATTTGAAAAACATAGGCATCTACTTCATACTACTTCAGATTTAACCTAGATTTAGATGATTAGAATTTAGATGATTTAGATACAACGTCAGGAGTAACTTTTTACCAGTCTCTATGCACAGAACTCTGCAGTGCCTGGGACGTGATTGTTCTAGAATTGGCTTGTGAAATACCTAGTTAAGTTTTGAAATATTCGATCGTAGTGTGAGGTCCGGAAAGCCTGCTGAAAAAAGTATATTTTGACATTGATTCAAGCTTTGATTAGAGCCAGCATTTTACTGCGACCGCCTGCAGAAGTGATCAACAGATGAGTGTGCGTATTGCTGCTAATAATTGCACCGGCACACATACAGTTCAACCCAACAAGCAACGCTGCTTGACGAAAAAAATAGAAGGTTTTTCTCAAAGAGCTCTACTAGTACTACTACACTAAAATGCAAAGGTTTAGTTTAAGACTCACACAAGTACAATCTGTACATGCATATTTAAAAGGGTCAAGTCGTTTACGTGTAAAACAGAAGCAATTACAATTACCTATGGGTATTACGCAATTCTCAGATAATTCTCAGTTGTAGCACGTGATCGCGTGCTCTTGGGACGTACACTCAGCCAGGGTAGAAAAGTAGATTTTTATACTCATGCAAAAATATTCTATTGCCCTCCCTAGGGCGCACGAGTTGAAAATATAGAGCTGCGGGTACAATCTCTCAATAACAAAAAAAGTACTGATATTATAAAGTATAATGATTGATTTACTAGGCAACTGACCTGCTTCGCCCCTGCCCAAATCAAGCTGTATTTCATATTGCTGGCGCCCGCGGCGTTGCTCGCGTGGTAGCAGAATACGCATTATTTGGCTAAAATCTTTGATCCTAATTTTAGACACTTTAGGGTGCGACTTTTTAAAATTTCTTTCTTAGTGCACCCTTACACTATACATTATACATATAACATTTAATTAATTATAAGGACATACATACCCTCCAAATTTCATACCTCTAGGTTCAGGCTTGGAGTAGACATAGACGATGTAGACGTACAAAATATTATAAAACATAAGTTTTGTCTCCTATTTAGCCACCTAGCGGCTAATATTGTTTGTGCCCTATCAGGGTTTATATTGGAAGCTATCACCTAACTTAAGATCCTTTATCTACAATATGAAAACAATAAAGAACTTGAACTTGAATAGTTAAGCCGTGTTTCGTCTCTTTCGATCGAATTTGAATCTGCTTGTCAATGCAAAAGACAAAACACGGTGTAACTATTCTAAGCTTATTAATAGCAGCGTAATTTAAACCTTGGCTTAGTCAGCTCCGCAATTATTGACCTTGTCTTTCCTGTAGATATATATGGCTGACTAGGCTGAGAGGATGGTATAGGTGCTGGGCAAGCCTACTCCATCTAAACATTGTCCCAGGCCCTACAGTGTCTCGTTAAGTGTAGGCATAGGTTGCCTCCTGACGCTGTATAAATCATCTTCAATAGATGTAAAGGCCTCGCACGATAGAGAGTAGATTTTGATTGTACATTTATAAAATGTTCAAATAGCGCTTAGCTGACTGTACCTACCTTAATTTACCAATTCATTAAAGGTTTCACTGACCTCTCATTGATCTAAGTTGTGTTTGTAAACAAACCAAATATTATTTACTTCTTCAACTTCCCCAAGAGAAAATTTCGGAATCCTTACAACTTTGGTAAGTATTTAATTTTCATTTTGCACCCCTGGGTACGTACAGAATAAATAATAATATGCTAGGGACATTTCTCAACAGTTTTTGATATTTTGGGTTACATAAAAAAAGTATAGAGTGGTTTCAGAGGTAGGTGTAACAAACCGACGTAGTAGACTATGACGTACGACGTAGAAGTTATTGGGTAGAAGTAGAGTTATTGGGGAACAAAATATGGAAATCTCACCAATGATTTCTGGATAAATATGCTTGCAATTGGAGCAAGTGAAGGTCAAATCGCAATAGTTCTGACCATATAAATACCAAAAAAATCCATCACCCTCACCAAAAAGTTTCGTTTGTCCGAGGAAACGTCTACTCCGCTGACTCTACTGCTAAATTAAAATAATAATGACGACGTTCATCGGTATGCACCACATAAGTGCTAAATCAAAATGTATTCCAATTAAACCTACCAATCGGTATGCACAACTAGACGATCCAACACAGAACCCAATTTTTTTTTTTTTTTTCTGGAACAAGCTGATAGCTCACCTAATGTTAAGTGGTAACTTCTGCCTATAACAATGCATTCCACACAAACCAAGTCCAATGAGGACGTGCCCTGTAAGACAATGCACTGCGTCCATTACTCTGAGACGTAAAGATCTTGAAGTCTCATGTGCCTGTAATTACACCGGCGCCCTTACCCTTCACACCAGAACACAGCAATGCGAGCATCACTGCTTGGCGGCAGAAATAGGTACGGTGGTAGTACTTAACCGGGCGAGCTCTCACAAAGAGCTCTACTACTACTAACTTGAATATTGTAAGTGCGCTCCATTGGGCTCTTTCCTTTGGCCTCTTGACTATTACAATCATTAATTATAACTCATTATTTGCAGGTGCTTTTTTTTGTTCCGGTCCAGTTTTGGAAAAAACCGCACACTTATTTGTAATTCATCTATATTTTTTGCTCGTAAAAATAAACTCGTGATGCAACTTCCGACGGACACCTGTGGTATTAGCGTAGATAAACAATAATAACTCGAATCAATTGCATAAATACCATAATATTACTTCAAATTACATGTCTTTGTATCATATTAGTGCTTATCTCCATCTATCTCAAATTGCCAGAGAAGAATAAACTCTACTTTTCATAAAATACAGTCGAGAATAGTGTGCCATCTGTTGTACTGCGATTTCTACAGTGTTAAGGCTGTTGAGGAACGCCAAAGGATAGTGAGCTCTATTTGTGAAGTAGTAGAGGTGATGGTTTCGAGGGGTTTATAAGCCGTTCGGACCTGATGTGATGACGTCGTGATTGAGCTGCATAGTCCAATCTGACCTTCGGGTACTCACGTTTAGATGTACAGGTACCTACAAAAATGGAACACCAAACTTTGCAAAAACTTCTAGTCATATTCAAAATCTATTGATTTTTTTTACATACCCAGAATTGTTTATACATCATCGCCCGTGGCCTTACGAGTGGCTCTAACATAACTCTGTGGCGGTGTCAGAATAGCAATTAGGGTAAACTACCCTAATCTTGGCACCCCACCAATTATTGGCACTTCTCTGATTTATCCTATTTACTAAGAAAAAGCCAGACCTCACGATGTTGTTAATATAAACAACAACTTAACATAATAATAAACATCGTCAGGTCTGGCTTTTTCTTAGTAAATAGGATAAATCAGAGAAGTGCCAATAATTGGTGGGGTGCCAAGATTAGGGTAGTTTACCCTAGTTGTAGTTCATATGATCTGTAGCTGTGGCATGCCTCAACTACTTAAACCTAATGGGCCAAGAGTCAAATAAGTGTCTCGTTAAGATAGAAGCTATCAGGCAGGTAAATTAATGTATCATGCATAACTATGAAGTTCCTAAGTTACCATGTTCCATGAAACAAACGAGAATCAGCTACCAAAGGCACTTAGCACTTTGCAAACTAGGCGTCAATCAATCAATCACAAAGTTATTTTGATCCCTATTTAATATGTTATCTTTAACTTAGTTAGCAAGCAAACGCAAACTCCATATAAGTTTGTTGATTCTAAGGCCTTCAAAGTAGAAGCTTCGGGATTTAATCCGCAAACGATTCTGCGCTTGACTGTACCCGTTCATCAACTAAGTTAGAAGTCAAGTACTCGGCTTACGTAAGAGAGATGCAGCTGGATCAACTAGCCATTATAACACATATTTAAACAGATATAAAGCAGTTATTTCTGTGGCAACAGAACAGTTTGTACTTGTAACTTTTCAACAATCATGTAATTATAACGTGAGGAATTTGCACGCAAATTCAACTCTATCACAATGGCATAGCTTTTATAATACGTTTATTACAGTTTCTTTTATATTTGCCCAGTTGCTGATAGCAAAGTTAGGTTTGCGGTTCTCCAACTGTATTCTCTAAGCAAAAGCCAGAGGAAATCTTTGATTTTTATGCTTTTACAAGCGCAACGTCTATGTTTGCGAATGTACAGCCCAGTGAACATCGTGCAAAGTTATATTTACAGCTTGTGTAGTTAACTTAGTACTCGAATACGATTGGAAAATAATTTTTCAAGTGCAAACAGTTCTTGTAATTGATAGGCTGATAAAAACAAAAGGTGATGACGTCACTATGGTGCCTGGTAGTGCCATCGGGGAACAAATGAAGATGGAATAGGTGTTGTAGCTCTTCCTCACACTAAGATTATTGTGAGAAAATTGGAGTAATGGGCCAGAGATTCGTACTCATTTAGTTTGTAGATCAACTTACAGCTGATCAAATATCAAGTTTTCGGTTATGTGGATACCATAACTAAGATTACAGTTACATGAACATATTCAGCCATATTGAAGCCATTTTCAAAATATTGCCATATGAAAATCATCTCTATTCATTAGGTATTGGAGCGCTTGTGGCGTAGCTTCCTCAGTCAATCTTTACCGATCGTCTAAGTTAAGCGACGTTCTGCGCGGTCACTATTTGGAAGGGTGACCGTTAGTGGTCATTACATCTGAGCGCTTCCGTGCGTTCGAAGAGCACGTTAAACTATCGGTCCCGGCTCTAGCAGTAACGACTGCTTGACGCCATGACGGAGGCCTTATGGCGGCCTAACAACTCCGTCACCAGAGTTGGTCACTAACTCATACGAGCTTACTTTAGGAATTCATTAACAATGTCAATGGAGCGTTGATTATCTTTTAACGTACGTCTCTGAGTGCGACTACTAGAGTCAATCGCGCTAGTTGACGACTTAGTGACGATTCGGACAAAATATACGGACAAAATTGTCCCAATTGTCACTTTTGATTTTAATCATTTTTGTTGTGACGATTCGGACAACATTAAAAACAGCTGCATTTTACAGTCAGGTAAACAATTTTTAAGCAAAATATGATATAGCTATTTAAATTGCTTTACGGTTATGCAATCCTCTGTTTATGGCAATAAGACACGCAACCAATCCTAAGTTCGTGGGCTCAAATCCGGTTGTGCTCTAATGAACCCTTCAAATATTTTTAAAATCTCAACCTGCATAATTTTGTACCGATTTTTTTATGTAGTTATAGCTTAAAATACCGAGCATGAGTAACATAACAATGAGTGGGCTATCATAATATTCTCCTCGCCACTGGAATACGCAACGCAAGGTGATACCTAATCGGCCGATTTCAAACAATCTGGGCACGTGCTTAGCATTAGGAGACGTGGGTAAGGTTGCGCGCATAGTTGACGTTATTTTTATCACCATTATAGAAATAGAAATTATTTATTTTACGCAAAAATACATACAAAAATGAAATAAACATTAAATTATAGAGACAGATGCGTAAAAAAGGTACTCGCTCAGCAAATACTAAAGGTGCACGGTGGCTCCTTTAGCGCTGGTTTTCATCATGTAGAGTGCTGGACATAGGCCTCCCTCCCACATAGTATTCCTAATAATAATATTTAAAAAAAAATGTAAGTATACTATGGTATACATACATTTTTATTTTTTTTAATTTAAGTACCTATAGTAGCTTAGTATACCCGGACATAATTAATATAGTTATTTCATAATTATGAATATAATAATTATACTTAGGTACCTGATTAAGACCTCTAATTCTGGGACTTCTCGCAATTTTAACAATATCGTCGGTCCATCGAGTGGCCGTCCTAAACCCGCTCTCCGGTTCGTGGTCGAGAACCTTTTCCCTCAGCTGTTGTCAGTTCTTATTAGTGAACTGTTAGTGTGCGCTTGTCCTTTCCATGATATAACCCGTGCAATCGAAAGTGTGCTCGATTCGCGCGACTACAATAAATTCATGAGATTTTTGACATTCAGATTATGTCTAAGTAATGATGCGAATAACCCGAATTCATAACGTAACGTAAGTTGATCGTTCGTGCCTGGATTAGTATGAATTTAGCAAAAATTTACTTACTTATTTAGCCTTTCAATACTTAGCTCAGTGCGGGAATGCATCGTTACAGGCAGTAGTTCACTGAACATCAGGTGGGTCATCATTCCATCGTTTAGTTGAAAAAAATTATTAAAATCTTAAGTAGGTCTCGGGTTTCCACACGTAACAAAAGGCGACATCTCCTGCGAAGTGGCTAATAACCGGGCGGGTGGCAAACGGCGAGCAATTTTCTTCTTATTTATGTACTTGGCAGAGCTACGAATTATTTCTATACCTATATGAGATAAGTCGGTAAAACAAACGTCACGAGGATCACTCTAAAATATTTTATAACCAAGTGAATCACACGACTATGGCAACATTTACAAACATCTTGTTGTTGACGATCCCAAGCTTAGAAGCGGTATTGAACCCTTAAGGCTGAGAAGAGACTTCTCATCTCTGGTGTGTTCTAGCGCTGGTATAACGGGCTGTGTTCTGAAGAATTATTCACTATGATGCCTACAGCCACTTTCTACCATCGCACTGCTGGCCAACGACAGGGAATTCATCCACACACCCTAGAGCCAGCGTGGTCGCGCACCGTCCGGTTTCAGAGGAATTTCCTCCCGCGAACACTCAGGTTGTGGAACGATATTCCTGTCGAGGCTTTCCCTAGTACCATATGGGGCACTTCAAAAAGGGTGTTTTAAAATTCTTCAAGGGTCGGCAACGCGCATGTGATACCTCTGGTGTTGCAGGCGTCCATAGGCTACGGTAACCGCTTCCCATCAGGCGGGCCGTACGCTTGTTTGCCTACTTAGTAGTATATAAAAAAAAAACTTTATAATAATAGTCTTTTGCACTTTTGTACAAGTTCTTTCGTCAAAGCGCAGGTTAATTTTCCTGCAATTTTCGTTATGAAATAAATTCACCTTGCTTCCGTATAGGATGTTAAAAAAGTCTGTTTTGAAGCTGACTGTACTGCATGTCGTAGCCAAAAGAAAGCAGTCACAAAACCGCACATTTCCACTCACCTAATGATTCTGTAGATACTCCTCTAATTAGCACACCACTACCGCAATGTGGTGATGCATAATTGGGTTATGAGGGTCCACTCTAAGGTCCTAGTAATAACATACCTATATACTTTTATTTAATAACGAGTGTAATAGAAAGAGAAATATATTATCATGAGACTTAACATCTTTATGTCTTAGAGTGATGGACGCAGTGCAATGCATCACAGGGCGCGTTTTCAATGGATGTGCTCAGTGAGGCAACGCATCGTTATATAGGCAGCGGTTACCATTTAGCATCAGGTTGGCCATTGGCTAGTTCCATCATTTAGCTGTATACAAAAAATTACGTGTATGTAACCGTTGGTAAATAGGTACTAAGGCTCGTATATTGATTTACTACTCACTTATCCGGACTCAAGTATAGATCCATAAAAATCGCTACGCAAATCTATGCTTGAGTAACGATTTCTGTATCGGCATACGGGCGTTAGGCAACCGTATCCCCCAGCCACAGTTAGCTCAGAGCTCTTAGTCTGGGTTTTATTTTGTTGATCACAAATATCAAGAAGCGACTTACGAGGTACCTATAGAGACTCCCAAGGTACCTATAAGCGCCTCAAGCGGGATATTTGCAACCGATTTTTCTCCAAAAACTCGTTTTTCGGAAATCAATATAGCAAAATTAGATTACAAAACTTAGGCTCGTATTCTGGTAAAGAAATCGTTACTCAAGCATAGATTTGCGCAGAGTTTTTCATACAAAACAAGTCTGGTCAGTGCTTGAGTAGAAAATGTGAATACGAAGCCATAAATATCTATACTTATTTAAGTCTACCCGCAAGGCATACAAAACTTACTTAATTTTCTCTCATGTAAGTGACAAATTGTCTTAGTGATAGTAAAGATCTTTAAACCGAAAGACTACAAATCAAACTACGGGTTTATTATTTGGTGCGTTCGTGAAAACAATACGATGTATCGATCGAACCATTACCGTGACGAGCGATTTCACTAGCGGATTCATTGCCATGTCGGAAGGAAACTGAATCGGAACACGTAATAACTACCGAACGCCTTTATACATTCACCCACCATTCACCCAACCACGATGTTTTTTTTTTGCGATTGATAACCCAGTGATTAACTTACCATAACACGTGGTAAGAAATTATATCACAGTGATACTCTATACACTTTTACGGCTATATTTTATTAAAATCAAAGACGTGGATTTTTAGATACAGCTTGAACTCTCTGAACCAAATGCTGCCATTTCCTACGAGGTTCATCGTATGCTGGTTGACAGATATTTTGGTGGAAAGTTTCGCACGCGTACAAAGTCGCGGGGTATCAGCTAGTAAATCCTAAAACCAGTAGAGCTATTCTGATTCATTCGAAAAGCCTCTTCAGATCGATATCGGGAACTTTTAAAGAAGATTCAAAATATCGAATATGATATGAATCCGACAAGGCTTTCCGTATGAATCTGAATAGCCTACAGACGTTCTTCCGGATTCCGGTGTAGCAGAGCCAGTGCTAACAAAATTAGGGTTGTCAAAACTTTTGAAGATCAAAAAGGTAAATTGAAATTGTTTAATGAGATTACCTCAGAATTCATCTCACACGTGTTTTGTGATCACAACTTCTTTATTGCCTATAAATAATTATTTAGAACACGTCGATTTTAATTAACTTACCGTCAAATTAATTTATAGTACCTACCTACATTCCAAGTTTATTTTTATAAGTATTTCATATAATAGCAAAAAAATTACTTTTACCTATTTTTAGCTTGGCTATTTAGTTGTATGTCAATCTTAGTTATGTTTTGTGGGTCAAATACTTAATAACCTTAAAAAAAATATGATTTTAATATGTTATCATGTACTTACATAATCAAAGCGATTAGGGTCCATTCAAAGAATACCAAACAAACGTTCCAGAAAAACTAAAAATGGAGAGCTCTAGATTTTTCTTCAAACGGGCACTTACACCTCGTCGTCACAAGCTTGAAGTATACAGAGCATTATCGACCTTGGCGCATCGGAATAAGAATGTGTCAAAATGTTCTGTTAGCACCTGGCGACCTCTGTGAAAGGTCATGATCAATAAACAGTACACAATGACAGAGTAAATAGGATGAGTGCCATTACAAATGGGTTATGTAATATGTATAAGAAAATCAAGTCTTAGGGTGTTTTTCCACCAGTGCTGAGCTACCTAATACCGCGTGCACACTATGCCCATGCCGCTGCCGACATGTATGCCGCTTAGTGAGAAAAAAGGCGATGTTGCTGTGGCATTAATGCCGCGGATTTATTGGCACAGCAACATCGCCTTTATTCTCACTAAGCGGCATTCATGCCGGCAGCGGCATAGGCATAGTGTGCACGCGGTATAAGCTACGTTGCTCAGGGATGTATTTGAAATCTACCAATAGACGTATCGTTTGTTTCAAACACATCTTAGCAACGTAGCTTAGCTTAGCTCTGAGGGAAAAGAAACCTTATATTAGAATTAGTCTCACGTAAAATGTCTGGAAGAAATCTCTCTTTAAGCGATAAGACCGCCCATTGTACATATTGTAATTTTTTATTGTATTAGGTTTACAATAAAGACAAGCGTTTTATTTCATTCATTCATTCATAAAGAAAAAGCTACCAAAATTGGCTCCATTAAAAAAAAAATGTTTCGCTCTCTAAAAGGGAGAAGTTAAATGATACTGGGACAATTATTGCTTATTGATGCAGATCTTTGTTCTTCGTCTGGGTGTTTTGATATCTGGGTATTCTGATAGACACCGCTTTCTGGTACCCACTCTTTGAAGATGTGAGGTCGGAACGTACCTATTATTATATTACCAGCTGTACAGCCAAGGTTAAAAATTGTACACTCATCGGTATTTTTACAGTGTTTAAAAAAAAAACTTTCCAAGCGTGAGTCGGATTCCCTCACTGAAGGGTTCTGCACATAAAAAGCTAAGGTTTTTAACTAGCATTGTATTTGCATACATATTTACGGATAACTAAATAGTATGCCTATAAATCCGCAGACCTAGAATCCATCTAGAATTTCAGACCACGGTCACATTAAGTCTTCTTGCTTACAAGCATTGTATTCTCAACTAGGTAATAACAATATATCTAATCTCTTTGAATTAAAAACAAAATAGCCTTTATCAAGGAAAACAGCATCAAGATCATGAATAATAAACTTATAATTGTATACCTATCTGCATTTTAATAAAAACTATTGTAATAAAAAAAAAACAATTAAAATAACAAAGAGTCATCTTGTTTGACCTTGCGCGCCTTGGCCAGAACGAATCATTACCGAACGAAAGATTTCTTTCACAATTTTGACGCTAAATCTCGAAAATTGGAGTAATAACTGCAAAGGTAAGCTCTCGCCTTTGTTAATTTGTTATAAACAAAC
This sequence comes from Eulithis prunata, assembly GCA_918843925.1. Classification (NCBI taxonomy): domain Eukaryota; kingdom Metazoa; phylum Arthropoda; class Insecta; order Lepidoptera; family Geometridae; genus Eulithis; species Eulithis prunata. The sequence goes on from OU974021.1 coordinate 8,132,390, forward strand.
TGTTCATTGTTTTACTATTGCTTTTGTAACTATTGAAGTACGCAGGCTTCGGAGGGCTTGAGATATGTCAGCGTCAGTCGCCGCGGGATCGTGAGGCGGCGCGACCGTATCGCAACGCGCGCCCAGAGACCACGCGAGTGTTCTAATTACGAAAAAAACACATTCTGTGATTTTTTGTTTCCTTTTTTTTGAGTGGACTGTGCCAGGATTTCCCGCTCCAAAAAGGTTGGTGATGTTTTTAACAATTCAAAAAAGGTTTGATTACGCAGTCCGGAAAATTTGATTTTCATTGTTTTTGTTTATTTCTGGTTGGGTAACAACGAAGTTGAGTTATTAACGATGCAGTAAAGAGAACATAATCGTTTCGCTAATCATTCGTATTTCCTTTTACGTATGTTTTTATTGTACTAAAAAAATATTACGATTCATCTCATCGACGTAATGTTATTACCACTTATGATACAATCTCGTTTAACACGCAGAAGCTTAGGTATTTAAAAATCGATTGTTGATGCATAAAATGTGGCATGGCAATAATAATAGGGTTTTTCTACAACCTAACTGGAATACAACTAACGAAAAATTATAATTTGAGTGGCACACTACGGATAAAATAAATGTAAGTAGGTAATTTTATCCCTTCGTTGTACATAATCTCCAAAACCAATTATGTTAGAGAAAAATACATAAATGATGCAGTTGAGTTATCTACAAACCGTAAACAATTTTGTAAATACTGTACTAGTTGTAATTTTCTTTGTGAATATAGATAGCTACCAAAAAATATTGTGTCTTTGAAAAATCTAATCGAAAAAGAAGCATTAATAGTGAATTCTTCTACCATGGCTACCAACTATTGAACAAGGCTTCATCATACATTTCACTAGATTTCAAATGTTGCTTGAGTTCAAAAGAAGAAAAGGAACAAAAATATGTAGAGCAGTCTCTACATAAACTTGGTTTATCGATGAATATGAAGACGAAATAATCAGTTTCGTCTAAGCAAATGAAATCAATAGGAATTTAAGCTCATTCAAATTTTAGATATCTAACTTTTAAGATGTCTTAATTAATTATGTTTTTTTTTCACGATTGAACTGTGAAACAGATTTTGATAAGACTGGAAGATAACTTTTACTTAGGATTTTTATCTTAGGAACACAGTAGGTAAACAGGACAAAGCAACAGGCAAAAACTAGTTCCAGCTGTATTTAAATATTGTATTGACAAAGGTGGCCTTCATGGTCATTATGTAAGGTGTGTACTTAGAGATGGCATTGTAGCTTAGAATAAGGTAGACTACATAACAAAGCAAGTGTATTTTATTTTGTCTTATATTCTGCTTTTAATTTGTCATAGATATATTCTTTCGTCATCCATTTTGACTTTTTTCTTTACTTCATTTGTATGTGGTGTAGTGCCAAAGTAATGGTTATAATTATCTACGATATTCTATAAAATATCGTCGATCCTGTTAGTTTTAAACAGTTACATTGAAAAAAAAACATTCCGTTAAACTAATATCTGCCTGTCTCGTGAAGCCACTCAATACCTCTCTGTTGTTAACATTAGACGATTACCAAGTGCAATACGCGTAATGAAATCAGACATGTCTCACCTCCCCACGGGGATCAAACCAACGCAGTTTACCATCCAGCCACCAAAGAATATCGGATGGACGAGTGAGAAGAGAATTCAAACTACTGAGTTTATAAAAAACACAACTTCTGACAACCATAAAAAGCGTATCCAATACCTACTCAGGCAAGATGTGCTTAACCTTGACGTGTGCAACAAAAAATACTAAATCGAAGACAGTTTTTGTGGTAGCCTCGTAGATATTGAAGTGGCATTGATATTTGCATGGTGACACAATTCACTGCGGTTTGAACTCATTTTGGAATATTTTACAACCTTTTATAGGGCACTACTACTGCAAATACAATAATTTGACCTTGACACTGACAGACCCCGGAGTTGTAACATATTTATTAGGATTCGATATTTCAATAGTTTTCTTTTCTTGTGTGTGAGTATTGTTATTTAATTTTGGTGGAATTTTAGCAATAATACTGTGTGAGCCATAGCAATAAATGTGTGTAAAGTGGTTTCCCTGAATGCTAAAATTCGTTTCCAAGTTTTGAAGGGAAAAATCCGTCATTTTGCCTTCAAAACCAACGACAGCGACACTAGCAAAATTGTCCGTCCAAATGATGGACAGAGGCCATAAATAGAAAAAGAAGAAGAAGTATAACGGAAAAAAATTACAAATACGATTAAATAGATAGATGTTTGTTCTGTGTCTGGGTGTTTCTATGTATTATAAGTATGTATTTACAAAAAAAAATGTATGTATGTATTCTATCAGCCACCTAGTTTCCATCGTACAAGCTTTGCTTAGTTTGGGACTAGAAGGCGTTGTGTTAAGTGTCCGTGAATATTTATTATTTATTTATTTATTTAAATATTGGGTACCCTCTAATAGTGTCGAATGTTAGGTATACTTATGTCCGTTAGATCGTGTGTCCGAGACCAAGCTCAACTAGTTTAGTTATAATACTCTCAGTATCCTGTAAATAGCACTGATGAAATACCCAGACAAGTAATCTGTGCAAGTGTCAAAGAGCTATCGAGAACCCTCGTGCACGGTCGGAAACAATGGAACTTTGACGGCCTTTGAGGTGCGGAACCCCAAATTAATCGGCTGATAACATACACGGGTATTATGCTCTTGTGTGTGAGAATCGAAGCTGTGACCGGAAGGCTCTTTGATTTAACTTGTAATTACTTAGATACGAAATCTGAAAATACTTATTGTTATTTTGGAAGTGAATAAGACACAGAGTTTAATATTCTGTGGTAAGTGGTAAGACGTAACAGTCAGCAATGTCTAACTTTACATTTCACAGACCCCCCCGATATTTGTGGTTTTTTTGGAATAAACAGTGAGATCTCGAATAAAATATCAGCCGTTCCAGAACATTTTTGTTAGTACCTAGGTATATTGCATTTTATATAAAAAAGTTAGTTTTTTTTCTGAATTTTAAACTTGACGCATGATTTAGCATTTTATGTGTTTTGCTGCAAACTCGATGACGGCAGAAACTGGTACTATTTATAGATAGGTAAGTACAATAGAAATAATCACAGCGTTTTTCTATGGGAATAGAGAATAGACTAGAGAAAACGATCGTCTATTGTTTAGCCAGAGACAAACATACCAAATTGGTACAGTTTACAAACATGGACCTAATATTTGCATTGTTTTGATTTGAAAATTGAATAGAGTATTGTGGCTCTATTTATATTGATAAGAGAGATTGTCACAATATGATGTACCTAGGTACATATGGAATGAATAAAAATTAGGTAATTGGTAGGCTTAGACTAATGAACGCATGGAACCACATTTTGTTATCTCTCTTTTACCTACCTCGCACTTGTTTAAGTATTAAGTTATTTATGTATTAAGTTAAGTAAGTTAAGATTAAGTTCTACCTATATGTTGTTTTCTTTTTGTTGTGCTGTTATGTATGTATAGTGTGTCCGAAATAATTGTATTTTCTTTCTTTCTTTCTTCTTCTTTTATTTTTAGTCCAGCCAAATTAGTCAAAATTAGATAACAATCTCGGAATTTGAGATACCCACCTATAAAATATTTGTGCGAAACTTAAAAAACCCAAATCAATTGACATAATGCGAGTGATGGACTAATATAGGTAAGTAACACAATGCGTTAGTTTTTTTAAACGGGAAAAAATTCTGAATTGTGTATCTAGAATTAAAAGTGCAAATTCAAAAGTTATAATATATATTATAAGTTATAAGTAAGGTAATTTTCTTTTTTATACTTACCTACAATACCAATTAAGTATGCAAAAAAGCAAAAACCATCGGAGCAAAAACTCTACATAGAAGATATATCTAATCTGATGAATATTAATAAAATTAACATTAAAACCACCAAAAAGTAGTTATAATATTCATAAAAACATTTGCTATAGAAAAACAATGAATTGACCGTTTCACACTGCTAACGACACCTACACGACACGACATCGTAAAGTATCTTTTATTCAGTAAAATCACCAAGATCATTTAGAATCAGTTAGTAATAGTATAAAATAAAATTGTTTTTTTTTAATAAAAGCAAAAAACTTCGCCTGAAAAAAATAGGTAAGTAAGTTCAACTTGTGTACTTTTCGAGTAGGTAAATAGGATTCCGTGAGCATTAATTAAACGACATTATGCGTGAAGGCGCCTGACAATAAGTCAGCGAGGCGGGCACTGCAACTCGTTAACCTAAATGTTTCGCCTTCCTGTACTTCCTGTGCCTCTAGCACTCGTTCCTGATGCTATGAAGTCTTTGTGAAGGAGAAAAATTGTACCAGGTGTGGCATCTTTTTTTTTAAAGATTTTTATTATAGTTGTCAGGAACATATAAGTTAGTTCGGCGAACGCGTTATAATTTGTTTTGTTTTTTTTTATCCAACTCCGTACTTATTAGGTATGTGAATATATACGAGTATACCTACTTAATAAAATTGTAGTCATACAATTTTTTTTTATTTCATAATTTTATTACTATTATCACAGATCATAATACTATGCTATCTATTATCAATCTACAGCGGTTTCAAAGAGGTGCTAAGGGCCGTTAGAAGCTGCTCTACCAGAGGTGCTATACCTACCTACGCCCTCGGCCGCGCTCGTCTTCAGTAATTGCTAGCCATTATCACTTGAGGAATTTATCGTCCATTTTCTTATTAAGATGTCTGACAGTGTCACAGCTTCATTAAATATAAAAAAATGCCGTTTTCCCTTACATTTTTACAATACATTTTCTTACAAATTGTTTTTATCAATAAGTACATTTGTAAAAAAACAGGCACATGTGATATAAAAAATCATATTATTATCCTAGCATTAAATATTCAAGTTTAGAGTTTTGACCAACAATGTCCAAAGGATAGATGTATTACACCATCGTCATGATCAAAGGTAAATTCGTAAATTTTTAAACCAATTTGTCCGTTCAAGTGGAACCCTAATCTGGAGAGACAAACAAATCCAATTTCAGAAAAAGCTTTGTAGATTCCAAAGCTCTATACAAACTTCGATTTTGTGATTGCGGTACCTATTATAATGTTTGGTTGACAAAATTACTTAGATCTGGCGCGACAACTGTTCATGCTTCTGGCCACGTGGTTCGACTGCATGGTTCGATCAATCTGACTAGGTAAACTTTTTCCAGTTGGTTCGATTAATCGAACCATGTGTTTTTGAGACTCCTGATAGATCGATCAATCGGACTATGTGAACTCTTTTTCCATTTGGTTCGATTAATCGAGCCATGTGTTCTTGAGAATACTGATTCATAATAATCAACAGTATGCGACAGACGCAGCTTCAATTTCCACGGCGGCAATTTTTTTCATGATCTATGTTTTTTATCATTCTTCTTTTGTCATCTATGTTAAAATATTTTAAGCATACGTCACTGGTAAAGAAGAACAAGAAGATATGGTATAGTATATGTACATGTACACAGTACGTATACAAGGGTAAACTAATTACTTACATAGATTGCGACGGAGAGACTATGGAAATGCTATAATCACACGTTTCGCAAAATATTTCCGACGTTATTATAATCGGTGTTGTGGAACGGCAAAAAAGAAGAAGAAGAGGCGAATGGAACAAGACCGATATCACGTGACCACCTAACTAGCTAGACGTCAGAACAGAATTTTGTAAAAATACGAATATAAGAATTTTAGATTATACGGGTTTATATTGAAATCTAAAACCGAAATAAAAGGATAGAACAGTATAAGAACCTTTTATTCACAACAAGTGGCGACCGTGACGAAAAATAGAATCTGCAAGCTTCGGATGGACAACGATCTCGACGCGGACCTACCCTACACGACACGACACGAGCTTCCATAATCATACCAATTAAGAATGGAGGCCGTGATAAGATTACAAAGAGAGAGGGACCAGGTCAGGCGAGTGTTCAATAGACATGCAAATATAATCGAAGAGACGTTGAAGAAACAGTTGCCGGATGCGGCGGATATAACGTATCTAGAAGAAAAGTCAAGAGCGCTGGAAGCTCTAGATAAATCAATCCAAAGAGTGCTTCTTGGAGCGACAGACTACTCCGAAGAAAAGTGTTATATAGAATTTGACGAATCAGAAAAATATAAAAAACGATGGATGCTGATAAATATTCAGATTGAGAAGAAAAAACCAAAGAAGGACAAGCCTGTAGAACAAAAAAGCAATAATGAGCATTCAAACAAATCCCACAACCTAAAACTACCACAACTGGAATTGAGAAAATTCAATGATGATCCCCGGAACTGGGTACCCTTCTGGAGCCAATTTAAAAAGATACATGAAGATGGCACTATCGATGAAGATGAGAAGTACCAATATTTGTGTCAAGCGATGGCCCCAAACTCAAAAGCAAGAACCTTAGTAGAAGGGTATGCACCCACAAAAGGAAATTACAGTAATGTGGTACAGACGCTGAAGGAAAGATTTGCCAAGGATGAAATCTTGATTGAAACATATGTCCGAGAAATATTAAAGCTGGTTATCTCAAAAAGCAAGGTCACAGTAGACATCCTTTACGACAAAATTATAGCGAATTTACAGACACTAGAGACATTAGGAGTAGTGAAAGATAAATATGAGTGCATTTTATACCCACTGGTTGAGTCTGCGTTACCCGAAGACATCCTTTTAAATTGGAGTAGACTCCCTCATGCTGATAAATCCAAACTAACCCAGTTGTTAAGTTTCTTAAAAACAGAAGTTGAAGCACAGGAAAGACTGAGCCTGGCTAGGTTAGATTTTTTACAGGTTGAATCAGCGGACAGGGAGAAGACAGTCCCAACAGCTGCATGTCTTGTGACCAAGGACATCAAGGGTAAGAAATCATCAACAGAAGTATCAGAAGGTAAGGATCACAATATTAGTTGTTATTTTTGTGATGGTACACATAGCTCCAGCGAATGCAGTAAAGCCAGTAAATTGAGCCTTGAAAATAAGAAAGAACTAATAAAGAAAAAAGGTGGTTGCTACATATGCTTAAAGAAAGGTCATCTTGCGAAGCATTGTAAAATGTTTATTAAATGCCTAAACTGTAGCCGACGCCATATGGTGGTACTGTGTCCCTCGTTACACAACAATGCCAGTGTTTTCATTCCGAAGAGCACCACATCTGAAACAGAAAATGTTCTAATTAATAATTACTCCAGTATTAACACCACAACTCTTTTGCAGACACTGATAGTAAAAATATCCAGTAATGGTAGAGAGAAGAAAGTTCGAGCATTGCTGGACTCTGGAGCTCAACGTAGCTACATCAGAGCTGGTTTGGCAGAAGAAATGATGCTGGAGGTGACAGGTAGTGAGAGATTGGGACACATAGTATTCGGAGGCATCAAGAAGGGAATGCAGGTACACCGGCATATTGACTTTGAGGTAAGCAATTTGAATGATACCTACAAAGCTAGAATGACAGCATTAGAACAACCAACACTATGTGGTAATTTACCTAAAGTAAATGATGCAAGCATCATAAAAAAGCTGCAAGATCAAGGCATATGGCTAACAGATGCAAGAGAAAGTATATCCGATATAAGCTTGCTCATTGGATCGGATTACTTAGGATCACTACTTGAACCAGACTTGGTCCGAGTGGAGAATAATTTGGTTGCAATAAAGACAAAACTGGGGTGGACGTTGCAAGGACCCATACAAGGTATATACAACACATTAGTGAGCTCCCATTTTGTAGCAACAATACCAGAAGATGATTCTTTAGAATTCCTGTGGAATATTGAAACTTTAGGTATAAAAGATCCTCATGACAAAGAACCTGAAATTAAAGAAGCAGAAATGCTAAAATCATTCAATGAAACTGTTTCAGTTAATGAAGAAGGCCGCTATGAGGTGAGCCTTATGTGGAAGTTGGGGCATCCAGAGCTGGAATCTAACTACGACCAAGCATACAAGCGCCTACTTTCCACTACAAAGAAACTGGAACATACAAAGAAAATAGAAGACTATCATGGAGTCTTTCAAGATTGGATAGATGAAGGCATTATTGAGGAAATAGTGGACGATAGAAAAAATAGTGGACATTACCTACCGCATCATGCTGTGATCAAGCTAGAGAGTGCTACGACGAAAATACGTCCTGTATTTGATGCTTCAGCTAAAGACAGAAACAGCAATTCACTGAATGCATGCATAGAGAAGGGTCCTAATCTTATTGAATTAATACCAAAGCTATTAATTTTATTCAGAGCAGAAGCTTATGGAGTGATATCCGATATCAAGAAAGCATTCTTACAAATATCAGTCTGTCCACAAGATAGAAAAAACTTGAAATTGCTATGGTGGAAAGATCCCTGCAAAAAGAATGAAGTAAAAACTTACCAACATGCCAGAGTACCTTTTGGGGTAGCATGTAGCCCTTTCCTGCTTGCAGCTACATTAAACCACCATCTAAAGAAACATGAAACTAAGTACCAGCAAACAGCAAAGAGACTAAAAGAATCATTCTATGTAGACAACTGTGTGACCAGTTTCCATAGTGAAGAAGAGAAGCTAAAATTTATTGAGGAAGCTACAAAATTAATGGAGATTGGAAAATTTGAACTAAGAGGTTGGATGTCAAATGCAAGCCATGAAGATAAAACAGAACCAGTACTAGGTGTACTGTGGCATAGAAACACTGATAAATTACAATGCCACATAAATATGAAAAGTAAACTCACAGAGGGAGTAACAAAGAGAGAAATTTTATCAGTTACTCAGCAGGTATTTGATCCATTAGGATTAGTTTGCCCAGTTACACTAGTACCTAAACTAATAACCCAGAAGGTCTGGTCCCTAAAAATAGGCTGGGATGACAAAATACCTAAGCATTTAGAACAAGAATATAATGAATGGATGAGCACTCTTCACTATGTCAACGAATGCCAAGTGCCACGGCGACTAGCGACGGCGCCGCTACAAGATTGTGAAACGAGCATACATGTATTTAGCGACGCCAGTAAAGACGCTTACGCTGGTTGTATATTTTTACGCACAAAACATGAAAATCAAGTATCAGTCCAGCTGGTAATAGCCAAGAGCAGAGTAACCCCAATCAAGAGAAGCATGACCCTACCAAGACTAGAATTGATGGGAGCGCTTATAGCATCTAGACTGTATACAGAAGTGAAGAGATCAGGCTTACTCAAATCATGCAAAGAATATGAAGTTTACTGCTGGACAGACTCATCAGTGGTACTAGCATGGCTGAAAAGACAAAACACATGGAAAACATTTATAGGAAACAGGGTAAATGAAATATGTAAAAATACTGATAGGGATACATGGAACCACTTACCTGGTATTTGTAACCCTGCTGACTTACCCTCACGTGGCTGCTCCGCGAAGACGCTGCAAGAGAAAAGCTGGTGGTTAGGCCCACAATGGTTGTACCTAGAGAAAGAAAACTGGCCGAAGTCAGACTTGTCTAACCTGAAACCAGACGAAGGAGTTATTAGCAGTGAACAACTTAAAAACACAGCAGTTAATGTGGAGGTAAATACAGAAATGTTTAGTAGAAAATTATTATATTTTAATCAATATAATAAAATAGTGCGCCTGGTAGCAAGAATACTCAGAATGAGCCCAAGAGTAAGAGAAAGATTTGACATAAGCTCGGAGCACATAACTTATGATGAACACAAGAATGCAGAAGAAGTTCTCATAAAGTTGATACAGAAGGAATACTATGAAGAACAAACACTACCCGGACAGAAACTTCTGCTGATAAAGGAAAATGAAATCTTAAAAGTGAAAACAAAACTAGAGTTTAGCAACGAAGACAAGGATTTTATCTATCCAATCTTACTACCAGGGAAAGAACAAATTGTCTCACGCATGGTACAAGAAAAACATAGAACCATGGGTCATGCTGGAACTCAAACATTGATGTCTTCACTGAGAGATGCATTTTGGATTGTAGGCATTAGAAGGCTGACTAAGAGGGTTGTGGCAGAATGCATCATCTGTAAAAGGTACAAAGCAAAACATTATGTAGCACCACAACCACCATTACCTTCTGATCGCGTTGGCAACACAGCTGCTTTTGAAGTAACTGGAATAGATTTAGCAGGTCCATTGTTCTTAAAGGATAGCAGCAAATGCTGGATTGTATTGTTCACCTGTGCTGTTTACAGAGCAATACATCTAGAAATCACAGAGTCATTGTCTACAGCCAGTTTCATAATGGCGCTGCGAAGATTCATAGCAAGGCGTGGCCGAGTGCGAATAATATACACAGACAATGGAACTAATTTCACGGGTACTGCAAACCTATTACATGAAGTAAATTGGCAAGAAATAGAAAGCTGCACCATCACCCACAATATAAGATGGAAGTTCTCTGCTCCTGCTGCCCCCTGGTGGGGAGGGTGGTGGGAAAGGCTAGTTAGAATAGTGAAAGAGATGCTGCGTCGAGTTCTAGGTAAATCAGTTGTAAACTGGATAGAACTATCTACTATTCTATGCGATTGTGAAGCGGTAATCAACAGCAGACCTCTAACGTATGTGGAGATGGGGGAACTGAAGCCATTGACTCCCATGATGTTCTTGCACAACTTGCCAACCGGAGATACACCGGATTTAGATCAAATTGATCATAAAAACTTGAATATTAGACACAGATATTTACAACAGCTAAGAGAAGATATCAGGAAGAGATTCAAAAATGAATATTTATCACTTCTGATAAATAAAGGTAAAGAAAGAAAAAGAGAACCTGCAGTTGGAGAAGTGGTTTTCATCGAAACTGAATCTAGTAGGTTAAAGTGGCCAATAGGTATAATTAAAGAGATTTTTACAGGCAAAGATGGATGTACAAGAACTGCAAAAGTTATAACTTCTTCAGGAGAAAAGGTAAGAGCTTATCAAAGATTATATCCTTTAGAACTGAGCGCCTCAGATGATTGGATCCAGTGGGCCTCCTGTAGGAATGATCCAGTGAACCCGACCATCTCTCAGCCTGTTGATGATGACCCTGTGGAACCACAGGTCTCAGTCTCGCCACCGGCTACTAGATCTGGACGTGCTATAAGATTACCATCCAGGTTTTTAGATTGAATACCTAATGTCATACATTTTTGCATTAATTTTGTTTAGTTTGGATTTATCAGCAATTTATTTATAAGATGCCTACTTCCTAACTATTTTGGAATGTAAGAAAATTTTGATTCATGTAAGTCCCTAGATTAATAGGATATCATAATATTTTATTGGTAATAAAGTTGAATTTAAATAGGCAGGTAACAGAAGTAGATATTTATAAAAAGGATTATCAGTGAATTTATTGTTTTGTTTAATCACACTATCTACTTGTGAGAAATTGTTTAAAATTTTATTTTGGATCTAACTAATGACAGACCTACCATAGTATCGAGTAACTTTAATTAGGTAGGTATATAGGTTAACAACTTTCTTTCCGCCCTCGGGAGGATGTTGTGGAACGGCAAAAAAGAAGAAGAAGAGGCGAATGGAACAAGACCGATATCACGTGACCACCTAACTAGCTAGACGTCAGAACAGAATTTTGTAAAAATACGAATATAAGAATTTTAGATTATACGGGTTTATATTGAAATCTAAAACCGAAATAAAAGGATAGAACAGTATAAGAACCTTTTATTCACAACAATCGGGTTATATTCCACTGATAGAGATAACATTATATTAACCATTTGATATAAAAACCTTGGATTTCCAAAACATCATAATTTTTTACAAAAAAAATGCATGGGATTCGGAGCTACGAGGCTCTCTTTGCAGGCAGGTGTTGATGATGGTAGATTATCCTACACATGGTGACAGACACTCTCTTATTGCAGTTAGTCCTGTGTGACGTAATATTATGCCTATATTTTGAACTAGTTTTAGTTGATACGTGATAGATTGAGTTTACCACTGAGCTCGTAGTCTGAGTTTTGTTTTGTCGATCGAAACGCATATCGAGAAGCGACTTGCGAGGTATTTTGTATGAAAACCCGATAAGCACCTCTAGCGGGAGATTTGCAAACTATTTTTCTCCATACAAACACTGCGAGTTTCTCGATTCTCGCTTGTCGCAAATCAACGTAACAAAACTCAGACTACGGGTTCTGTTTCTAGAATATTTAGTTATACCTAGTACCTAATAATAGAAGCAGGTATTTAATTTACCTTATCTTCAAAGATCTTGAAAGTCCAGAGAGCTAGAATGCGGCTCTAGCAAGTTGTACACTCACGTGAATAGTTATCTAATTACTTCAAGTGTCTGTCAAATCAAGTGGTCGATACAAGCGTAGGGGTAACTATAAAGTCGAGTTGCTCGTGACTGTACTAGACGTGATCGCAAATCAAGCAGAATACGCACTTATACAAGGTGTATCATCGTCATCGTAGGCTTTGTGGTTTATGTGGTTCTACGAATAGGTATTACGATTTTCATAAAAAAAGTATTTTGGGTTTGGTTCGAAGCCTAAACGCTGGACAGGGTTTTAACTAAGTTGGTATAGCTTTAATATTGTATTGAAACTACAAAAAAAATGTGCCCAGAGCCCGTAGTCTGTACATTTGTTTTACTTTCGACTCGATTATAGCACACGCAAACGCATTCTCTAAGCGAGAAATTTTGTATGAAAACCGGATAAGCGCCTCTAGCGGAAGATTTTGGAACTATGCAATTCCCAACAAAATTTCTCGCTTTGCGAATGCGTTTGCGTGTGCTATAATCGAGTCGAAAGTAAAACAAATGCACAGACTACGGGCTCAGTAATGGTGATATGATTTTATTTGAGTTTCTTTGAGTAACATAATTTAGCTTCACTCTAACTTAAACCTAATTTCGATAAGCTCCCTTTTAACCACTAACTTCGTTTCGCTTAGCTTATCAGCTATCACCAGATGGAGTAGCAATACTTTTTTAACCACAAACTAAGTCTCGCTTAGCTCACTATGACCAACTGTTTCTAGCATAGCTTAGCGGTGGATAGCACGCTTTACTGACTACGCAACTAAGTAGAGCAATGTTACGATAGTGCCTGCCGCTTGTAATTCGTAACCTGAGGCACAAGGGATTTGTGTGACGTGAATCGCTAATTGAGTGTGTACTAAATAGTGGAATTTGCTGGATAGGTGATCTTGCGTTTGGATTGGGGATATCAAATAGATGAAGCGGAGACCGAGCCGGGTATCAATTATTAGTTCAATTTTTATTGGTATAACCACAGATCATATAATACTATACTATAGGGCAGGGAATAAAACGCGCTAGTATTAAGGGTCGGTCAACAACCAAAACGAACGCACGAAGCCACATCGATAAACAAATTAAACAATTTCCATTACGCACCACACTTCTATTTTTTTACGAAAAGTATGTTTCACTGTCCTTGGTTTGGAATTAGCGAAGAAACGTTCATTGATTTGGTTTATCAGTGTTTACAAAATTGTGTTTGGCCCCAATTGTTTTTCGTGCCTATATTTTTTTAAAGCTATCTGTCAATAGAGATTCCCCAATATGAACGACTGCTATATTTTTTCTTTAACTTCAATCTCCCTGATGGTAAGTGACGATGAAGGCACGATTCACTCTTGCCATGAAGAGGTCCAGATTGTCTGTATATCCAAGAACGGAAGTTAAACATGTCCTTCAATACCTACGAGCACTATGGTCTAACTATAGGACCCATTGGTACTCTGAATACGAAATCCCTAAAAAAAAAACAACGATGACGTGTAAGCTTAAAAACCACTTCGGGTGCAGCGTAAATATCTATTTAACTTATGAATTTATCACTGTAACTGGCGCTGTTGGTGTCGGGCTGACATTTTTCATTCCTTCAACAGCGGTAAAAGAAACCGCGGGTCCCTCTTAACTAGCGGTTGTGGTTCAAGCTATAGAAAACGCTTCTGCTTTCAGAAAAAGTACAAATAATACTTCGACTATGTATATACTTACACGAAAGACTTACTTACACCTCTCCCAAATTCAATTCCATCTTTGGTTGCAGAACCAATAAAGTTCTAGCTGTTATTTTTAGTACTAACCTTATCGCCATGATTCCTATAGTAGATAGATCACATCACAGGAATTGTGAAGACTACAGTTTCGTCAGAACGCCTAAAATCTGACAAATGCGGAAGTAATTCAAGATATCATAGAAGCGGAATCTGACTGATATAATATGTAAACTAAATCAAAAATCAAACTTGCAATATTGAAAAATATTATTTGACTAGCCGTCGCCCGCGGCGTTGCTCGCGTTCGACTATATAAGGATACTACCATCCAAATGTCGTATAGGACTTATGGTTTTGGCTGTGCGTTGATTCTAAGTCAGCTTCAAAAGAGTTTTATATATATTTTATTGATTTTTTAACCGTCAATATTTTACAAGTAGTGCAATGCCAACCAAACTTGTGTGATTATCTTCATATATTCCATTAAACGCCACTAAGAAATTCCCATCAGTGGAGATGGTAGTACCGCTTATTCTTATAACCTGTTCCAATCGGAAACCCAAAAAAAACCGTATTCATTTTAATTTGTCGTTGAGAGGTTTGGTGTCTACTAGAGTCTTTAGTCCTGATTTACGGTCTGCTCTAGACATATCCACTTTACGCCAAATTGGTCCTATCTCAGTAATAGGCAGGCTTAGACCTATTTCTATAGACTTTACATCTGTCTAGTTATTCCAGCCTCTGTCATTTTCGTTACGAGCTTAGGCAAATGTCATTTTAGATTAGGCAAATGCTTTTTAAAAGGTCGTCAATGGCTTTTATTTTGGACTAATTCCTACTTACCATCCTGCTCTATTGATGGGCCCAGTAAACTCGATATGAAAAAGATATTTTTAGGAACAAAAATTTCATTTTTTTTTCGTTTCGCCCCTGCGACGTGAGTATGTCATTGGTCAAGATATGACGCACGCATCCTTTGGACTGTTGTGCAATAAGGTAAGTAAATAAGTGCTGTTGCACGTTGAATCGCTTTAGATAATGTTGTTTTGAAGGTTTTAAAAAGCGATTAACTAATTACCAGTGTGGTGACCTGGTATAGTGTCACTGACTGTATCATGACATAATATTATGTTAGTTAAAAACAGCGAGCAAGCAGCTTGGAGGCAGAAATAGATTCTGTACCTTCCCACAACTTTTACAATGGTGTCGCTTCCATTGCATGTTTCTAAACGAACAAATTTACAAATGAATAAATAAATTATGAACCTAATTTGACAGCACTAAAAATGTTGCGATCCCTTTCATAAGAAATAAAAAAAACCGAATCGAAATAAAAATTCAGTTTATAAAAACGGAAACGACAAAGACAGCTATCATCTAGCGCTGTCTTCGTTCATCATCATTATCTTAGCCTGGTAACACCTACTGCTGGTTATAAGCCTCCTTCATGTTATGCTAGTCTCCACTGTCCTGTGCGTCTCGCAGCCAGGTGTTAGTTTTAAAATAGTAATATGTAATAATAGAATCGCCACCAATGAGGTTTTCTACTAAGAAAACATATACACAACGCCGCCTAGCCAGGGTATTCAAGTCTACAAATTAGTTTACTTAATTCACCACAAGTCACCTAAGAGTATTTAGGTGTACTAAATAGTATACTTAATTCACCTAGGTGACTTAACCCTGGTGAATTAAGTCGACAGCACACCAAAGCCTCAACTCTACCTGCCAATCTACCCTATCTACTTTACCAGTTAGGTAACTCTGTTGGCTGTAAGCAATATGAATCTGTTATTGGCAACAATCTGGCCTGATTCCGATACTTAGGTACGTATCGAGCCAGCATTGAGTCCGTAACATGCAAATGCATCCGCAACGAAATTAGTCCAACACTCAATCATATTGCAGAAATTTACATTTGACGACGTAAGGCTACAGGCGCACTTGGCGACAACAAGCGGCCAACGACCAGGGCCTAAGGTATGAGTTTTCAGTGTATAGTGTGGGTGTGAAACGTCTGACGCCCAGCACACCAGAGGGCGCTGATTTGTATGGAGACACTGAGCGGATTCTTTGAGAAGCTCGACATGCAAGTACGGGCTTGGTATAGACCAATCTTCTCAAAAATTCCGCTCAGTGTCTTCATAAAAATCAGCGCCCACTGGTGTGTTGGGCGTCAGACGTTTTACACCAGATTTACACACCAAAACTCGTACAGGCCCTCAGACTATTACAAAAAGTGACCCATGGAATTATGTTCTAATTCCGATTTCATTAAGGCGACTACTTTTCCAGACAAGTTTTCCCATACCAATGTGTTTTTTTTATCATTTGTGTCATAGTAAGATCATCTCGAAAACAAGTAGAATGGGGCTATTTTTCCATTTTGCCATATTTTATCGCAATTCTAACTTTCAGTACATATTTCCTATTTTACAATTTTCTAGTATTAATACCTACTCTACTTTGGGCACGCTTCCGATTGGTACTGATTTGGACCAGTTGAGCTATCTATAAATCGTTTGCAACGGTTTGTAGATGGCTCAACTGTTTCATGGGTATTTTGTAAATATTGTGAATATTGTAAATACTGTATTAGTTATAATAAGCTTAATTTCAATACCTACTTACCTACTGTACCTACCTACCTACTGAGCTTTGAGTGCAATGAGCATCACCGTTGAATGAACCCAACATTACGGTACTAATTTGACCCAGTAGCCATGTCTCATGCACTTAGTTCACAGATCTAAATCACAAGCCCATATTATCGGAAAATTAGGCTAGTTTAGCCAGGGATGTATTTGAACAGAGAAATCTCAAATTGTGAGTTCTTCTTCTTCTTCTCTTCGTTAATGGCCTCTGTCCGTCATTTCGACAGACAATTTTGCCAATGTCAAGTGATATAATTGTAATAATATAAGTCAAGACATCCCTCAGCCAAGTTGACATTCTAAAGTCTTCCTCTTCTTTTATTGATGGCCTCTGTCAATTTCGACAGACAATTTTTCCCGCTAGAGAATGAAAAACGTCGAAAATGTCAAAATACAACTTCAACTTCAACTTCTTGGTTTATGGATGTCAAAAATCATATCATTTTCATAAACTTTTATTTTCTAGCGAATGTGGAATTTATAATGAAGTGTGCCTACAAGACGACAGTAATTCCAATGCACAGAAGACAAAGCCCCTCAGATGTCTGTAGTTGCTTAGTGAGACATCCAAACACTATATTTGGCACATGCCCAGTTTTTGCAGTTTCATTTTACTATCGTCTGGCAATAAAAGGGCGTCATAGTAATTTGAGTGACCAAATTGCTCTAGAACTTTATCTACAAAAGTTACGAGTTAAATGGGTTTTAAAATGCCTAATGTCATAAAAACTGCGATGTTTTCACATTTTTATTGTTTATTTTTAATTCGTTTTAATAGGTCTGTCTGGCAGAAATCGTGTTTCTGCGATGCCTATTATAGGACTTGTAGTATAGTTTTTTTTCAATAAAGATTTATTTATTTATTATTTTGAAGCTCACGTTATCGTTATACACACACTTATTAAACATAGCAACACCCAGACATGGAACAAAAATCCATGTTTTCCACATACAAATATTTTTTCTCAGTGAGAATCGAACACACGACCCACAGCACGGAAGGCAGACGTTTGTGATGCTTGTTATACCTATAGCCCATTCATTATTTTAAAATCAAAACCTTCGGTACCCTAAAGCCTTTGCACCCTTCCACCTAAATAAGTCCTTAAATACAGCCCTGGCTTCCACTAAATCACATATCGTGTCGCTAGTGTGGGGAAATTAGCAGCGATATTGCGCAATTAGTTGCGACAATATGACGCGGCATTGATATCACATCGGGCTGGGGACTAACTGGGCAGCACATGCACCCAGTATAATTTATGAACTAGTAATATGTACACCCAATCTGTTATAGATATTAGTAATTTAGTTTATTTGGCAGTTTACCTACTGTTCACTAATACCTAGTATAGAGCACTGGTGGTTTAGTGGTACTCCGCCTTCTGTTCTGATCCTAAGGTAGTGATTTCAAATCCGGTTGTGCACCAATGTGTTTTTCTTCGGAAAATGCCAGTGCCCTCAAACGGTGAAGGAAAACATCGTGAGGAAGTCAGCTCCGCACGTATTCACATTGTCTTTTGGTATAATTGAGTAAGCGTACTCTATCTAAAACTATCATCATCATCATCAACCTATATTGGTCCACAGCTGGACGTAAGTCTCTCCCAAGACGCGCCACTCTTCTCATCAAGTGTTTGCCAGCTACAGTGTTTGCAAAACTATCATGATTCGATGTTATTATGCAATCTTGAAATAGTGTTAGTAAGCTGATTGTACCCTCTCGAAATTAGTCTTCTAACGATTGTCGTGAAACCAGCAAAGCTCGTTACATCGAACCATTGTTCCTTTTTGCCTTTCACCCCAGGAAAAGAAGCCGAAACTCATGAACGGCCCGGCCAATTAGTTCGGGGCACAAAGGAAATGTTCCCGAACGTCATCCCGGCTGTAATGTGACGTCATTCTGGCCCCCGTAATATAACGTAGCCGAGTCAGCCGAATGCGTTTTCTTCTACCATTGCACGTATATAGTATACCTATTTTCTTTTCTGAAGATATAAAATCACTGACATTGGAACATATTTGTAGGCAATTAGTCCAGCATACCATATTCTTACCCTAGTTGGTCTTATCCACAGGAAATACAAGGTCAATACTTGCGGAGCTGGCTAACTAAACCGCGTGTTTCTCACGATGTTTTCCTTCGCCGTTTGAGATCACAGGCACGGCGCACAATTCCGAAAAAAAATTAATTGCTGCACGACCGAGCTCGAACCTACGAACTTAGGATCGGAAGGCTTGCTGCCACGGGTGCGCTATAACAAACAAACATCCTCCCATCTAAACTTGTCGCGTGCACGATTTAGTTGTAATTCTTTTATGGTCTTTGTAAACAGAGTTTTCACTTATTTTCATGTGTATAATCCCAGAGGTCACAACATCGTTCAAAACACGACTACAATAAGGTCTCCGTCCCGTCGTTAGTCGTGATACATTTTTGATGTCAGTTCGTAATATCAGTCCCTGGCCATCAATTACACGTGGTGACGCTCCAAAAATACAACCCTTGAGGTAAAAGCGAGTTCACAAAGGTAACCGGTGTCACCATGAATGTCAACGATTTGAGCAGCATACAGGCTGTAGCAAAAGTACAGTTTAGATCAAGATTTTTGAGTCATAAATCGAACACTAAAATGGTAACCACTTTGAAACGTATAAGCGACAAAAAAGTTGTATTGAAAACTGTTGACAAAGACCTGCTTTGTTTTTTTTTGTCACGATGAATGTCAAGGTTTTGATGTGTAAGTGTAATAAGACTGTAAAGTAATATTTCTACCAAATAAGCTTGATTTTTCCTGATTCAGTTCCACTTGTGGTTTGTTTTTTTTTTTATTCCTATAATTTTTCTGTTTAAATTGAGATATATATGAGATTATCAGGGGTAAAGTGGTGGCAGCACCTTCTTTAATGATCTTAAACAGAATCTCTTTGAGGATAAGGCTGTTTCGTTTCTACAAGATACAACTGACCTTCGGGAAATGTTTGTTCACCCTGTATAAAATAATATAAATACCGTTCGGTGGGAATCTTCTTCTTCTTCTCTTCATTAATGGCCTCTGTCCGTCATTTCGACAATGTTGCCAACTTTTGGCTAGTTTGTTCGACTTGAGATATCAGTTATCACGCGTCTAATTTTGATAAACGGCCTTATCAAAAGCAAGTCAAAAGCATTTTGTATTAATCTTTCACTAAGCATCCGTTTTATTAACAATACCTAGGTAGGTAGGTACAGACAAAGTTAGTAGCGCCCATCATCTTCTCGTCAGCCGTCCGGTAAAGCTACGTCAAAACCGACGAGATTATATTGACTCTGATGGACTAATATGCCGGAAGTGTAGTTTGGTAGAGTCACCGACGACGTTGATAATGAGAAATGGGAGGAGGGGTGGAGTGGAGGGGGTATCATTATAATCGAATGTGTGATATACTTACATTTACATTAGTCCTCAAAATACACAGATTTTTCCTATTTCGTCGAACTAACGCTCGAATACTGAAGCGCTACTTGGAAGCCGCGACAGTTACAACATAGCTTTACCAACATTACTCGACATCAAAATTCTTCAATAAAGCGTGAATCGAGGTTTCAGAAGCGAATTTAATAACCAATTTTAAGGCTACACTTTCTGAAGTTATTGAAGATGTTTTAAGGCTTTTGGGCGGCGGCATGGGCTGTAACCATTTTACATCGATTTTAATAAGGATTGTAATACTTTAAAAGGTATTGTAAAAGGTTTGTAATCGTCACTGATTTCATAATCACTGTCGCTCAAACAATATTTCTATCCAACGACATGGAAGTTATTTTTTTTCCATTGTCAAGCAAATTCAAAAATAAAATTCAGTGTAACGTAACTATTCCACGTTTTAATAGGGTTTATTAATAACAGGGCTATAGTATCACCATCACTATATCAGCTTATAGAGTTCACTGCACATAGGCTTCCTTGAATTTCCAGAGAGAAGGATTCAGAGGCTTCTCCATCCACCGGTTTCTTGGGAACCGCTGGAAAACCGGCGCATGGGCGTCCTACGCAGTGCTATACGCTAAGACAAGTATAATGTAAGTTATAGTTACCACATAAAATCTTTGGTGCAAGGAGAATTTGAAGGCAAAAGAGCTCGTGTTAGATCACCCATGAGATGGTCGGCCCAAATAAAGGCAGCCATTGATGATTCGCCTAAATTAATTCATCAGAAAAGCAGCGGTGCAAGAAGAGTGACTTCCAAGAAGTTGCATCTTTAGAGGATAGGAATTAGTACTAAGATTACAAGTAACATTCGTCTGTCTCTGTGTCCGTCTGATAAGCGAGCACACTCGCAACAATAAAGCTCAGAGCTCGACAATGGGCCGGTATAGAAACATAAAGGAACAGTTATGTGGCAATGGGCACATCCTGCGACGGGCAATCTTAGACTGCAGTCCAGGGAATGAGCGATAGGAGCGAGAGCGTTATGAGACAAGCCGACAAGGAACTGGCAGTACTAGTTCCTCGTGACCAGAACCTAGAAGAACGGGCAAGAAACTACATCGTGGATGATCTCAGACTGCGAATTGGGGAGGATGAGGATAGGCGGTAGTGAGAGTGTTTCTAGTTTATGCTATAAGACTTGGGGAGCACAGGCGGTAGCGAGAGCGTTTCTAGTTTATGCTATCATTTTGAGATATTTACTCTCTTTTGGGCTAAGATTTGGATAATTTTAGGCTGCGGTTTGAGAGAAAAACGGTTAGCGGGAGCCAGGTAGACCCAGATTTGTCAAAACTCTTAGAGGTATTCAAAATGTTTGGATTCCCTGATTTTAGAAAAAGCAAACAAACCTAAAAACTACAGTAGTTTCCATTTCCAATGAGTTTTTACTCAATATTCTTAAGGAAATCAAGTAGGTAAACATCGCAAGTTCGATAGAATTATTTAAGAGGTCACCTTTAAAAGGTTTATGATTGTTTAGATTTTGTTGAGCAGCTCCATATAGGCCTTTTAAAAGAAACTTTTTAGAAACTTGTTCATTGGATTAAGTGTTATAAAAAATTCTTTAGAACTTATTTTACGTCTGCGTTGTAACCTAATAATGGTCTAAAGAAATTATGTCTAAAAAATTACGTCAGTTGCAAAACTTTTTGTTTAAAAAATTACGCAAAAACAAGATGAGACGCAGACGACCTATCAATTTTCTTTGTCTCGAAAACTAATTTTTGACTGCCATCGTCGTCTCCTCTGTCAAATTTGACAGAAGAATCTGTTATAAAGATTCTCGTAAGTCAGGGACAGGGTTGATTTATGACCCACCCCCTTACACCCCTGTGGGGTGGACGTTGTGACGCAACGACCCCTTCAGAATTCTTAAACGTAATTAAAAGTGCGCGTTAAAATTCTTATAAAAAAATTGGAGAATTTTTCGAGCGAGCGAGCGAAAATTTTTGTGCTAACTGCCACCGACATGATGACTGCACGATATCGTAAGGAGGGTATGAACCTGAGGCCAAGTTTTGAAGGCCTTTATGATCTGAGTACAATGTGCGGTCTTATGGATAGTCGAAATCTGTACTAATAGATACTCACATTGGGGTATAAAGATAAACTAGCAATTTTAAAAAAGCCATGACGTTTCAAATGCAATTAGTCAATGATTTATTGCACACCTGCTCGACATAGCAATTCGTGCAAAAAACAATTAGACAAAACTGACTTTTGCACCGGATTTACGAGGGCCCAATAAACTGAGTCGTCATAATAAAAACTATTTTCACACTTGCTGCTTGACAACGTCCGATTACATTATCTTGCAAACCTAACCGAAAGATAGTCATTATTTTCCAGTATTTCCCATACGTAGTAACTATTTTTTTTCTGAACTTATGTCTATGTTATTTTCCATGATAGATATTCTGGTAATAGAGTTAGCGTTTTGGGCCTATTTATCTCTTTCTCTCTCTCTCTTCCCGACTATTGCTCCCACATGGTGGTGGGGTCAGCCTTCCTCACATTCTTCCTCCACTTCGCCCTATCGTCCGAAGTCCGAAGTATCCATGACGTCATCATCGCAAACGTTGCATGTCTTCATCGTGGTTTAACAGGTGGTTTTTTGTCTCCCTCTCTGTCTTTTGCCGGAGACGGACAGTGTCAAATCAAGTATAGTTGGTATTTTCATTTGTAGTATATTTAGTCATCTATTTTACGTCTATAGTTTTCATTTATAGAATACTTAACTATGAAACTTCCACCTTGGCATCGGCGGTAGTCACGCGATGCCTTCAACCGATGAACTCGTTCAGACAAAAAGCGTTTCCACATTGGCCGATACCAACACCAACACGATATTGGTATAAGTAGCTTGAATAAAATATCGGCGTCGGCGCCGGCACGGTGTGAAAGCGGTATTAAATATACTAGTTTCCGCCCACGACCTCTTCCGCGTCCAATTTGATCCTGTAGATTTCCCAGGATAAAAAGTAGCTTATGTGTTAATCCAGGTTAGGAACTATATTATTCCAAGTTTTATCCAAATTGGACCAGCAGTTGCAGCTTGATTGAAACACAAACATTTAAACAAACAAACTTTGACAATATAACATTAGCAGGAGTGGAATGGGTTGGGATGAGATAGATAGCTCTCCGCCGATATAGTGGAGATATCGTGTCGGGAGTAATGTGAAAACAGCCACTGCCTTCAACCAATGAACTCAATCAGACAAAGGCTTGAGCCTGGGTAATTTTACAGATCGTGCAAAACATGCAATCTATAATCGCTCTACTTACAGAAAAAAATATGCTTGGAAGAAAATACCTAGTGCAAACTTATCGTGGGGATAAGAGAGCTAATTTTAAATATCATCATCAATATATATAAAACTCTTTTGAAGCTGACAGAGAATCAACGCACAGCCTAAACTATAAGTCCTAGAGGTATGAAATTTGGAGGGTAGTATCCTTATGTATAGTGTAGGGGTGCACTAAGAAAGGAATTTTGAAAAGTCACACTCTAAAGGGTCTAGAACGCGAGCAACGCCGCGGGCGACGGCTAGTTAAGTATATAGGTATGCAGTGACAAAATAACACTGCTTTGTAGCACATGTCATTTGGCTGTTTTGAGTTGCATTGCGGGGAGACATGGCCAATCCACAAGAGGCCGCGCGCAAGGCACAAAGCAGGTACGCAATCTAACTCAAAAGTCAGGTGATTCTTTGTTTTTCGTTAGTACCTCACAGTGAGTTTTATTACACCGCCCGTGGCCAATAAACTGAAGTATTTTGTAATTTCGCTGGACTTAATGGCCCGTGCAGGATAATAAGTTGTAAAACTGCTGTAAACTATTCAAGCTCTGCTTAGTTTGGGACTAGAGTGCGTTGTGTAAACTGTCTAAGGATATTTTATTTATTTACATACTACTGCCAGTTTTGTCTTGAAATCTGTTTTATTTCGTATCTACGTTGAAATGGTATTCGACAGAACTATGGTAGAGTTTCGAGCTGATGTAATTTTCATATTTGCAGTAAAAGATTCCTATTCGGAATTTCAGCAATGTGTAGTGTTCTTTTCTTTTTCGTTCTTATAGATAGAGTTGACATGAATAAATGAATGAATAGTTTATTTTACTTCAAATTTAGGTACCACATTTGAACATTTTTTTTTTTTGTCTAACACAGTATTTACAATATTTACAAAATACACAATTACAGTCATGAAACAGTCGAGCTATCTACAAATCGTTGCAAACGATTTATAGATAGCATTAATATTTTAGAGGTAGTATAAGCTGTAGAGGTATAGGTACCCAGGCATACTATAGTAGGTTAGTACCTATAGTAATAAATTTGCCGGAGTAATATGATCTATCCATGATCCATCTAACCATCTACATTTTATGATAGTTTGAGAATAAAATAACTACCTAATATCGATAAGTACCTGCCACCCGCCGTCTTACGCCAAATCCACCAGCGTACTTTTACGCTCTAGAGCAATTTTTACACCTAAAATTGCAAGTATTCGTATACAGTAAAGCCTTGGCGATCTTTAAGTAGGGGATGAGATGAGTTCATGTCACGGTTTGCGGTGTAATGATGACTGCAACTGCGGTTAGCGCCTTGTCAACTGAGCGCACTTATCAACGGTATCCGAATTAGAGACCCCGCTTATTACTGAGCCCCGAGTCTGTGCATTTGTGTTGACTTTCGAATCGAGTATAGCTCACGCAAACGCATTTGCAAAGCGATAAATTTTGTATGAAATAGATAAGCGGATAAGCGCCTCTAGCAGGAGATTTGGGAATTGTGCAATTCTCAACAACATTTCTCGCTTTGCGAATGCTATTTGCGTGTGCTGTACTCGAGTCGAAAGTCAAAACAAATGCAGTCTCGGGGCTCTGTATTCTAGAGTGCACCTACGCTGCAGTCGCATCATTCTCAAGACTATCGTTATACAAACAGCCGCCTCCGCACTCAAATATTAACACATCCTCAATTTAGTTCATCGCTTCTTCAGACGGGAATGTCAGTCTACTGACTGATGTTCACCAATCAGTAATTGGCGGTTTAACTTAACCGATTCGATAAGTCTTCTGTCTTTTCATACACTTACCTTAAGCGGATATATCTGTAGATCTCATTTAGGTTTTAGGGTTCTGGACTATCGGATACTGGAACACTTATGGTGCGACTTCGTCCGTCCGTCTGTCCGGTTGAAAAAACTTTTTTCTTAAGAGTACCCACGTACACTTGGCTCCAATATTATGATTTCTTTACTATTAATAATATAAATGCCATTTCTTAAAATAAAAAAATTGTTTATACTTACTACACAAAACTCGTTTTAAACTTTTAGCAACATTCGGTTTCCACGAAGAGCAAATTCCCTCTTTAACCTAAAACATGTTTTATCTCTATCTACCTTCATAAACAAAACCCGGCTGAGAATAGGGTTGCCAGAAAAATTTAGACGTTACATAAAAAACCGGATAAAAAAATTGCAAGTCATAAAACCGTACCTTGCAATGCTGGGTCCAGAAAATCTTAGCACTTTTCGACACCTTAACCATAAGTTTGTTAGATTTACCATACTTGTAGTTTGTACCTATAATGTACAAACTAGCCAGTCTAAACTAATGTTTCTGTAAATCAAATTTTAACCCATAAAGCTAAATAATTTGATCTAAGCCAAGGTTGATTAAAAATGTGTTTCAATTTAATAGCCTCGCGTAATTGAACCATTTGTTCCGCGTGAACTGAGCGTTTCACTCATACGTATCTAGCTAGGTGTTTACAGGCATACTAATGAAAGTAAATATCATGCTGTCAGAAATAAATTTATTTATTTATTTCTTTTTTTTCTAATGAACAAAGCACTTATTGTTTATATTACACGGCGCATAAAAAGTCGGACCAATGAAACCGGAAAAATACCTATATCCGGTTTTTAAGTAATGTCAACCCTACACGCCATTTCCTCACAATGTAGATTCGAGTGTAGAAGGGTTATCGTGTAAGGCTTGCCAATGTAGAGAAGCATAACATTACTTACCCATTGTAGCCAGTTTTATTTGTACTGAGTGGATCACTACGACACAAACCGGGCACAGCTGGGTTGTTTTCTAATTTAGTTACAGTTTCATTTCAGTTCCATTATGTATCAGTTTTATAGCTGCATCCTTTTCAAAAACGGAAGGCGTTGTGTCTGTTTGTTTATTTGTCTTTGCTCTCGTCGTCGCTTTTAAAGTATGGCTTCGATTTGAATGTGGGTTTTCGAGTATCTAATTTTTTCCAGTAGTTAATTTTGGAGGAATTTTAACCAATAAAACTTTGCGGTCGTATCATAAAGTGCCATTGTCAGCCATTATGTATAAGTCAAGGAAAATTCGTCATTTTCGTTAGGTTTTGAAGAGAAAATCCACCATTTTCTTTTCAAAACAAACGACAGCCGACTTGACAAATGACTTGACTTGACTTATTTATTACAATTTTAACACTTGACATTGGCAAAATTGTCTGTCGAAATGACGTACACAGGCCATTATTGAAGAGAAGAAGAAGAATAAGAAACGACAGCCGATCTTAACTGATAAAATTTCAAATATTTCACTTCACACAGGCAAAATTGTCTATCGAAATGACGGACAGAGGCCATAAATAAAAGAAGAAGAAGAAGAAGAAAATGCAACAACACAACCGACACCAATGTCTAAATTGGTTTACCGATAGTCAGGTCTAGCAATGTCATTATAGGTCAACGTACACCGCGGTTGGCAAACCAGTCCGACGGCTGGTAGTTGCGCAATGCCGACCTACTGTAAGGTTACTGGAGTGATTGACTAGCCTAGAGCACTATTGCGTTATAGATGGGTTTTTGTTAGCGGTTCGTTCATAAGCGGCTGTCATTTTTTGATGAGTTTTGTTGTAAAAGAATCCTGGCGACTCTTCTCTTCTATTGTATCAAATAATATTCCATACTATTATAAACTGTATATTAGATTAGGTACATAATATTTTATGCTATTAGCTTAAGTTTGTTGTCAAATGGAGCGCGTGTCGCAGAGGCTGTATACGCCACTTCAATCTAGGCACTCCTGAAAACCAGCGCTAAAGGAGCCACCGTGCACCTTTAGCATTTGCTGAGCGAGTAGGTACCTTTTTTACGCATCTGTCTCTATAATTTAATGTTTATTTCATTGTGTCTTTGTATGTGTTTTTGCGTAAAATAAGTAATTTATATTTCTATATTTAATACACTTAATTTAGATATGCCACTTGGGTTCCACTATTGGTCACCTCTATCAAGTCCTCCTGGGGACAGCTAATGAGGCATAGAGAGCATACAGTGAGGAGGGCCATATCTTGAGTAGAAACCCCACACTCGCACTCCCAGCTGGCTCATAAGCCCCCTGATTCTAGTTGATGAAAGACCATTTCTGAAAAGGTTAAGACCGCCGCAGACTGCAGAATTTCTGATCGGCCGATAGTTTGGTTGGGCTTTTTAGTAAGAAAAAGTGCGTATATTACGGTCCAGTTTGTGCTAGCAGCCCAATCTAACCAAACTATCGGCCGATCAGAAAGTCTGCGGGGGTTTTAGGTTAAACCAACGAATTTTACTGCAATTAGCTAACTCTATGTTTTTTATTTTCAGGTAAGCCAAGCGTTTCACTCATTTCTATTGTGTAATCGAACACAACTAAAATACTCGAAGAACATGAAATCTAGATGCACCTAAATAGTCAAGGAAGGTAAGAAAATCTCAATCATATTTTTGACATCAAAAAGTACTATGCAACCGTCAGTTTAGTAACCATATTGTTAATGCAGTCGTAGAATTCATCTGATGATGTCTCTTCCTGGCCGGTTTCGGCTACGGCGACATTGTTGCTGCTTGATGCCTATGATGGGCTTTAAGGTGACTTGAATAGCCAATTTTGGCTTTGAAGGTTCTTGCACACAATGTGCAAGTAAGAGCGCCATTATCGTAATTATAGTTGATGTTTGAAGGCGGTTTAGCTTTTAGTTGGTCGCGCTTAAGATCTAGATCGCGCCTTCGTTCATCTTCAAAGGTGTAGATATTACGCTTCACAAGACTTCTCCATTCAGGCCGATTTTCTGCCAGTGACTCCCACGAATTCTAACAGTTTAATGAATAAGTAGTTACATAACCAGTCCTACAGTTAATAAGTTATTGACTCCCAACCATTAAAGTGGGTCACGAATTGATGAGACCATTTCACTGGGATCAACTGGTTTGAGGTCATCAGAGGGTTGCCATAGTAACATTATTACATGGTGTTTTTTTTTTGTAATGATAGGAAAGAACTGGATAAAAATATCATATTATTTTTTACTTCAAAGTTATCATTGAGATATTTTGAAATAACTAAACTATTATCTCTGCCTATAACAATGCACAAGCGCGTCCGCAGAGGACGAACCAAAACGATTTTTAATCGATCTTTGAAAACCGATTATCCAACCTGACACAATTACACACACACACGTAAAAAGTAACGTATAAGCGAGTTAATTACGTAGTTTTGTATGCAGCGAGAATTCGTAGCTACGGTGCCACTAGCATCAGTCTGACTTATTGAGTGGATTCTTTGAGAAGCTTGACATGCGAGTACGGGCTTGGTATACGTACACCAAGCTTCTCAAAGAATCCGCTCAATGTCTCAATCCAAATCAGCGCACACTTGTGTGCTGGGCGTCAGACGTTTTACACCAGATTTATACACCAAAACTCGTACTAAGCCCCCGGAGAACTGAGACACCAATTCGGTCGCGAAAAACTAGTGCTAAATGTAGTAGTGGATAAAAACATAATGATGATATTCATTAGTAATGAGGAACCATTCAACGCGGATGGTTTCCGATTTGATTTCTGGTTTTGCGATTTTGGTTTTTGCTATAACCATTTTGATCGCAAAAAACCGTGTACCGTGTTTTCTCTTTTGCATCGAAAAAGACAAGACTCGTTGTAATGATTTTGACTTTACGTGCACTGAGCTTGGTCTGAGTATAGGATCCCTCAATCCAGACGGAGATCTGGATTTGCGGTTTGGTATTTTGGATAGTGTACAAACGTCCTTAAACCTTTGTTGATGTCTGGAACAAATTTTTGTCTTTCTTTCTGCTTCAGGAAAAACAAAGCTTGCTATTAAGTACTTCCAACGGTTTCACATGGTTGGCATTGAGTTATAATTATGCTGTACTTTTCTAATATGTCTTGTACAAACGGTCTTATATTCCACTGGCCAAAATGTATCAAAGTTTGGTTCACGGCCGAGTGAGCCAGGGGACAGGCGAGTTGCAGATTGTGTAACCGCGCGGAAATGGCTAAACTATCCACAGATACCCCTTTCGGTAACCGTCCGTAACTCGTAGATTGGAGATTGTAGTGAACAATTTGTGAGTTTAATTAGTTTATTAAACCACGTCCTATAGGATTTACTATATCATCATTTCCTGCAATCGTCTACTGCTGGCTTTTCTCAACAGCTTTCTGCGATTATCAAAGTAATTGGTTCATCGAGTAGAGAGCGTTTCAGTACTTTGCCTTCCGGTTTATTATGAACTATAGCTATGAAAAAATAAAACTCACTACTAATCCAAGGCCGCCAAGGCATCTTTTTATAAGAGTTAGTAACAAAACAAATGACCCAATCTTAAGCGGTTACCTATGCCTATGCTTACCTTACAGAGCACGTCCAATAAAACATTACCTAAGGCAACATAAATCCTGGCGTCATTTTCTTCCTTTCCTTACATAAACAGTAGAACATAATAAATGCGTGTAGCATGCGTACGCGCATTACACAATACTCCAATTCAATTAAACTGGCACTCGGCCTGCGTATCTCGATTTTGTGCTCTACTTACTAACACAACGCACGCACCGTGATGTAAGCTGACTGTACTATAAGGAATGTTATCTCAATCCTAGAAATAATTCTCAGAAAATACGTATTAACCCTATGCTTTGAATACTCAAATTACTAGATTTTAATAAACTAAAAAAATCATGGATTTTATAAAAAAATAATATTCCTTAAACGCAGTTATATTTATGATTAAATTGCTTGATTTATATTTCAGTTTACATCTTGCGCCACGCAATTAATGAAGTCCGAAGAAAGTGTACCATTCGGGCTGTGTGTCGCTTCGTATTCTACCCGTCATGACACACGCACGCGGTAACGCAAGAGACACACGGCCATAAAGTATTATCTTGCCCTTAGTAGTATCATTGTTTTTGTAAAAATATTAATTGTCAACAGATATTCAAAACAATGGTTCAGAGGGGCTCAATTAGATGAAAGTGCGTTTAATAAAGTATTTTAACTAAATAAGTATAATGTTTTAAAAGGTGTAAGGGGTTACCACTAAATCGAATGGTAAGCGTATCTTAAACTTAAAAAAAGTAATGAAAACTATGATAATTCAAGGTCACTGATTGTATACAAGCTTACTGTATCTACGTACCTACTTAGTATTAAAGTAGCAGTACTTACGAAGCCTCTTTGACTTTAGAACAATCTGCCTAAATATAAATCTTGAGCCTGAAGTAAACGTAATTTATATTAGAAAGTTCTAAAGCTTAATTAATTGTGTCAAGTACAAGCGTACATTCAGCGACAAACATAAATATACAAAAACGTATTCATTGCTTCTTTTCAATGGGTTTATCAGAGAATTTGTTAAAAAGCTGGTCTTTTTTAGGAAAAAGTTCATCAAAAACTGCTAATTGTATAACTCCTGAATTTTTCAAATTAGAAATGTTCGTCAACCTTAATTTCTCGCGTGCTGTCCGTTGACACGGTAAAGATCAAAGTGTAACGTACCATCAATGTGTGCGTACTTTACCCACTTTATTTTACAAGTCGCGTGCACGTGGTAGCGTCACGGAATAGAATGCGTCAGTCAGAACAGAAGACACGGTACTGACGTAACATGTTTTCATCATTTCCATTAGGAAAAGGCTTTATGCCATAAAAGTAAAAATAAAACTGAGTTTTTTACATTTTTACATAAAAGTTTGTGAAGTTATTGGTTAGAGAAGAAAAACTCGCTCAAGATCTTGAACGATTTAATTAGTTATGTCTTTTTGTTATGGATTCAATATTTAACCTTTATCAAACATACTTTTACCTCTTCTTGTTTCTTCTTCACAATCTACCATTACTAGCCCCTAGATTAAAAGGGCTTATGTCGCGTTACTGGGAACGTGATGATAAACCCAAAATCGTAGTCCCTATGTATTCTATTTCTAGTACCAATTATTTTGAACGTCATTCGTTCACTTGTACCGTATTGTCTCCCAGATCACATATCTTGCAGATTGTACGCCTAATTTTCCCCGAACAGGTGAACCGATTAATAATTAGCGACCTAACCGTTGGACGGTTCAGTTATCGGGGCAGTGATTCGCGCCATTTGATGTCCTCTGGCTCACTCGACCGAGGTTAATGACGAACTTATCATCTGATTTGAGGCTTGATTTGAGGGGAATCCCAGTATTTTAAGCCGTTCATCTGTGTCTTTTCTCACACAGGTTTTATATCAGTACGAGTCTCAATACTTAAAATAGGGCTGCCAACATTCTTACAAAGGACTAACTGGGCTGGTAAGAAACATCTCTGTATTACTTCACTGTTCTTTTAAACAAACCCTTCATCATCATACCCTGGTCAACCTGAACCTTTCTCTTTTTGATCCAGATATTGTTCTGTACGTCTCCAGGCTAAGTCTAAAACAGTAATGCTTATATACTTCTCTTGTATCCAGTAGGAGCTGACCGTTCAAACGACGCTTAGCACGACTCATTAACTTCTGAATCCGTGTCGTTGCCTCGCACATGGCCTCATTGCCTAAACCACAGCCGACGTTTCACAGACATTTAGAACTAAATGGTTTGGTCAGGTACCTGTCATTTGTCGTGCGTTAATAGGGCTACTACAGGCTACATATACCTAGAATACAAGGTCTAACAAAATAGGTGTACTTTCCTGCACATAATATTCAAATGGTGGATTCATCAAACAAAAGAAAAAATATGTATTTTCCGAAATAGTTTTTTTTTGGATTTGATTAGGAAATGTCTTTGGATGTTGTTGAATTGGATTACTCACTTACCTACTAACAATTTTCTTTTAAACTAAATGGGTCAATCATGTGTTGGTGGGCTTGCAACTGATATTGAATCGGTAGTAATTTTTTCGCAAAACTCGTGCATGCGGTGTGGTCGTATAGGTTGGCCAATGACTGATCGCTGTCAAGTGAGCTCAATCATGCGTGACACTTAGCGTGACAGATTTCAGTCAAAAGCACGTGCACGTGAAATTATTTGGGTTGTTTTGGTAGTAGGTACCACAATAATAATAATTGGTAAATGCTAGAGATGTAAAGATTTCTACCGTGTAATATTACAGTTTCAGTGCTATAGTTTTAAAAGGTAGTCGCTATCCTCATTTGTTAGTCGTTAGGTTAATTTACGACAATGATTACGAGATGACAAGGACCTCTTACGATAATCTTCGACTTTGAACGATTTGAAAACAAACCAATTAGTCCCCTGCTATTGCATTTTACTCTAATAACCTCAGATTAATAGACAAGAGCACGCTCCGCTCGCGAACTAACGACTGCTTCCTGCCGCGCTCACGCGAACTACATTTATCTAGGAAACAGGAAACACGCTCCGCTCGCGAGCTGATGACACTTCTTGCCGCGCTCACGTCAGACTCATTGGATAAAATGCGCCAGTTTACCAGTAAACCGGCAAACCGGTAAAATAGATAACAGCTTGCTCCGCTCGCGGACACCTGCCGCGATCTCGCAATCAAGGAAAATGGTATTTTTACAGGTAAACAGGCTTTCCATGTAAACGTGGCCAGATACATATTTGATAACTATGAAATACTGCTGCGTTTTCAATCAGATAAATAGTTTTACCTATCAGAGGTAGGTAGCTAAGTAGGTACGCATTGTATAGACCTGTTCTAAGCTGATAGCGCTAACGACCTAGGGAACGCTTAAGGCTAGGTGCACACCGAGGTAATGTTCAAATCTAGATAACATAGAGCTGCTTAGTTGATATACAATTCTATTCAGTAAAACTACATCACTTAGATATTTTATATTTTTAACAAAAATAAGTCCTCCAAACGAGTATTGAACCCACAGCACAAAAGGCAAAACCAACAGAGCTGCGAGGTGGAAGCTGGAGAGCTAAAACTGCTCGAGTCAACGAGGAGTCAAAACGTACTCGAAGCTATTATCGAAAGAAGTTCTATCCCAGACGAAAACTAAGAAAAACATCGGTAATCAGTCAATCAGTGTAGCCCTGAATCAGCGTCCATAATGAGCCCTCTGGGGGCCTAATTAGGAGCTTCTGATTTGACGTCTTGCTGTTTTGGCCTTCACTTTACTGGCCCTGAAATAAACCCTATACTTTGTAGAAATAAATGATGGTAATTGAGACATAATCTGTGAAGAAAGATGAGCGGACAAAATTACGGTGTTTTTTAAAAAAATATATATTGCATTAGGTACATTTTAAGGCTCAATTAAATCAAAATAAGTTTGTATTATTAGCTTGATTCTCTCAAAATAATATTAGCCATTTTTTTATTTATCTTACCTTGTGATCATATTCTATCTTTACACCCTGTACCTAGTTATTTACATGTAAGAAGGAAAACTGGGCAAAACTCAGCGGAGTGGAAAACTCCCAATCGTTTTCATGCCACTTACAAAACCTTCACGTATTAGGGAGCGGTTACATAACTACCTTGCATCCGTCACCACCAGCCGTCAGATAGCGGTCGTCGTCGGTAAAATTGTTTGTCGAAATGACGGACAGAGGCAATAAATAGAAGAAGAAGAACGGCAAGTTTAGATCGCGAGGAGAAGTCCATAAATAAAAGAAGAAGAGGAGGAGCATCAGAAACGTCAACGTCAACGTTGTTGTAATCCTAAGTGCGAGTTCTTTCTCTATTAATTTTATTGTAAACAAAACTGACGGCTGCGATCTGACGGCCACTAGATATCATGCATAAAAAAAAAACATATTTATCACATCTTTGTAAACGGGACATTAGCACAAAAAAATATGTCGGTTAAAAGAATAGTTAGAAAAAAAAGAAGTTGAAGAAAACTAAAGCTGAGCCACTGAGTCGGCTCAAGTCGGCTTATATCGATAAATATCCTGTAGGTATCTGTATCGTGATATTGTACGGAACCAATTCGGGTCTTCGAGCGCGTAAAGCCGCCATAACCGTAAATGCTGTCCTATTGGCTCGCAAAGTAGCCTGAAAATTGCGTTTATTCCCATGTCGGCCCTATCCCGATTCAGCCCTTTAAACTGATCTCCAAACCAAGTAATTCTGGTGAATAGCTAGTGTGCTCAATATATTATTTATTATTTTGCCGGATTTTTGTAGAAACCTCGTGCGTGTAATTCTTTTTATTGAGGTGAAATCATTTGAAAACTCTCTCTAGTTTAACTAAGTAGCATTACTTACATGTACGTACATTGTTCTTTATCACTTATCATCAATCATCAATATATATAAAACTCTTTTGAAGCTGACAGAGAATCAACGCACAGCCTAAACCATAAGTCCTAGAGGTATGAAATTTGGAGGGTAGTATCCTTATATAGTGTAGGGGTGCACTAAGAAAGGAATTTTGAGACGTCACACTCTAAAGGGTAGAACGCGAGCAACGCCGCGGGCGAGGGCTAGTCTTTGATATACCTAAACCGGTAAGTTACTTTTTTCAACTTTTTTAAAGCACTACCTAATGTAATGTACCTACAGTTTTCATAAAAATGTTTCCTCTCAATGTATAACCCCCTTTAAAATCTTCTTAAGATGTTTAAGACGCTCGCGTTTCCTTTTCAGGTCAGGGGACAGGCAGGCTGTCTTTAATTAACGAATGAGTGTGTCTGAGCCTTTACGCTGAGTTGGGACAACCGGACGGGTTTGTTTACTTACAAACTAGGATTCCGTGACAGTTCGGTTTAACTAATCACTGAACCCAATATTCAGCCCGAGGTTAGATAGTGATCTTCATCAAAGCCATAAATTTTCTAACTCCTGACCGAATGAATGAATGAATGAATGATTTATTTGCGTGAAGAGTGTAGTAGAACTTAAATAAATTATTGATTCTCACACCGAAAAATGATGAATGATTCCGAAAAATGGAAGGGGTGTTTTAAGATTGATGGCGTTGTGTCTGTTTGTGTGTTTGTCTGTGCCATGACTAGCTCTTAAAGTAGGGCTCCGATTTGGGTGCTGGTTTTTTTTTAGAAAAATGATTTTTATTTCTAGTATAGCCCTTAGTCACGTTTGGTCAAAAATGGTGGAGCCGTTTCCAAGCTATCATCAGCTTTCAGCCCTGCTCTGTTTGATAGATATAGTTTCAACTTATTTCTAGTTGTCGTTTGGATCAAAATGGTATTTATGATGAATCTTGTGCAATGTGCATGTGATTAGCCATTATAAATAATTTCAGTGACCTTCAAAAATCTGATGAATTTTTGACACTTATCAACGTCTCACAGAGCAAGTCCATGGAAGACGTGCCCTGAGAGGCAGTACACTCTAAGACACAAAAGGTATGCCATTCAAACCGGAACACAGCAATGGAAACAACACAGCTTGGCGGCAGAAATAAAGACCTTATTAGTACAACTGCTAAAATCTATCGTGAGTTACGTAATATAAGTGCCGGAGTTGTCACGAATAAATCAATAATCCACAATAACAAACAACAAATCAGCTGTAAAACGCAAACGCGAACAATAAAAATAGTTGTCGCCCATTGCTTGCCGAGGTTCCGTCCAATTTCCGAACGAACCTCGTAAACCACTGGTGCGGGCAATGTTCACGCAGTGTACTGAAAACAGCTGGTTTTATTCTAAATACCTACTAGACAACAGAGATTTCAGGCGGCCGGATCACTCTGAGACATGTGTTTAGTCTCGTGTGCCTGTAGGCTGTAATAGCACCGGCACCCTTCAAACCGAAACACAGCAATTCGAGCATAAACTGTTTGGCGCCGGGAATAGGTTATGGTAGGTAGTACTCGTACTTACTTATACTTACCCGGAGCGAATGTTTAAAATACAAAACAAAATTACCTAAGTACTCATTCTGGATTTAGATCTTATTACTATTACAATTTAACGTGATCGATGCCCGAGCTTAACGGGCATCGATCACGTTAAATTGTAAGAATGGTAGTCTACCTACACGGTTTGCGTTCTTTATGAACCAATGATTTTGTAGCCCAGCTGCTATCCTCGAGCTAGAACCATAACCAGCAAAAACAATTTTATAGCCGGAAGTACAAACAGCACTATTATGGCTTAGTGCGACCTAAAGTTATTGCGTTGAGACAAAAAGATTGATAGTCAGTGATGTTCTGAAATTTTCTTGCCCCAGTGACCTCTATTGAGAGTTCTTTAATGTGTCTGTTTTTTTATAAACCCTATTTGTGATTATTGAATTTTTTTCCCCGTTTCAGACCCAGTTTTCTAAGAAATTTCTAGGAATTAGTTTCCTGGCACGGTAGACGATAGACACATTTTTTTTTTATATTTAGCACCTGTCTTTGCTGTAATATTTGTAAAGCTTCATAAAAAGCGCGTTCAAACATTATTCGCTACATTTAACACATAAATAAAGACGTTTAATAAATAAATAAGTGTTGTTTTATTATTCGAACATTTTGTACAGTTTTAACCCAATTATTAAAACTTTTGATATATAGTTAAACAGTTTAGACAATTCAGGTCAATTCTGTACCGTCGTAGCACCCGAAACAAATGGGTAGACATGCTCAATGTTTTAACCCGTAAACGGCTTAGCTTTATCCAGCAAGAAAATAAAGTGTATGGAATCGAATGTGTTTCGTGAGAGGGAAACGCTTAAGGAAATTGGGAAATTGCTGCCGATTGCGACAGCCTGTCTATTATGTGTCTATGGAAGCTTAAATTAAATTCCTTACGAGTAACGCATGATTTGGTATGCAAAATGACGAGATGAAGTGTCAAAGGGCGAGATAACTGAGAATTTCATAACTGGGTGGGTGAGTTTCTTGTGACCCAGCTGGCAAAGTGTAGCAGTATATATTTTGTTGCGTGAATAAAAACAGTGCAAAAAGTGATATATAAATATTAAGGTATATCACCTAATTATTAGAAAAGTGGTCAAAGTAGGTAAGAGGATAAAGTTATGGGACCAAAAGGAGGGTCAAACTCTTGTGTGGAAATTAGGTTAAAAACATAATCAGTAATATGCAATGTTCTTTCGTCAGATATATGAATGAGAGAAATCTCAATGAACCTGAAAGAAAACACTTTTATTATCAAAACATACGTAGAGATGAGAAATGCGATACCACAAAGTGGTTTTCAACTCTCAAAGGTATAATAATATCATTTGTTTATAATCTGATGAGGCTTGGGAATCAAACAAAAGGTATTATTGAATCATTTTCGTATGATATTCGATAGCCGTTAATAATTATTCCATAAACCTTTTTACAATCACTGTATTGTTCCTAATTTTTTTATAATATCTGCAACATTTTTTAATGAGGAAGTCTATGTATAAGTGTTATTTTAATCTCAAAATAATACGACAGGCACTTCACACCGCTTCTATACACCTACATGATTGTGAGCTTTGAATAGTTACAACGTGTTTTGTCTTTTGCATTGACCAGCAGATTCAAACGCGACCGAGACAAAACAAGGTGTTAGGTACTATTTTTTTTTGTTAACCCATACTGTCCCACTGCTGGGCAAAGGTCTCCCCCATATCCCTCCAGTTTTTACGATCACCGGCTGCCTCCCACCAGGCTCTGTGGAAAGTGTCGAGGTCGTCACGCCAGCGCTTCTTCGGTCTGCCTCGGCTTCGTCGCCTCTCTGCAGGCACCCATTGTGTGACGACTGTTATTGCCCACCTGTCCTGATGCATTCGGCTGATATGTCGCGCCCAATCCCATTTTAGCTTAGCAGACTTTTTGCCGACGTCAGCGATGCGTGTCTTCGCTTTAGGTACTATAACAGAGCAAAACTCTTACTAGGCCCCCAGTTACCTTTTACCACAGAGTTCATTCAAAACCAAAAACAAATATAGTTGAAAGACCATTTTGAGCATCTGACACGTTTCTAAAACTTCGCATTTTGATTAGTTAACATTTCAAAAGCCACAAATCCTGACTTCAAAGACAAAATAACTTTAAAGTTTGAACTTCACCATCAACACAATGGTTCGCAAAGTTCGACGTTCGCCTCAAATTAACTAAAATCAGTCACGAGGCCAATAGGCTCCGTCAGACCTTCGTCACGACGGTAATCTGAAGGTTATTAATCCGACAACTTGGGAGAGTGAGGCCCTAACCAAGTGGTGTCCGGTATATCGCTTCAGTGCCTATCTATGTACTATTAAACTGAAATTGCCCAACAACTTTTTAGTTTCTCTAAATCGTTTTCTCGGCAAATAATGTCGTGTCCATAGATTTTGATTGTGTTCGACATTTCGACATCTTGCGGTTCCGCCATCTTCTTTCCTCCGTCAAACCATAGATAATGTAAACATTCCATAAATCAGTGATGAAAAATTAGGTAAGTACCTACTAATTGCCGGTTTTTAGATCCAGTATATACCTATACTGTAATTTTTTTATAACTTTTTTCTATGTGTAATGTCGTATGTAATTTGCGGGATATTGGAGAACTGAAGTATTTTTATGACTAGTGTAATAAAATGGCAACACTCAAAGAAGAAGCGTTGAGGGGCTATTACACTGCTTGATATTTAGTCAGGCTTACAGATAGTGACTAGATTTTTCACACTCGAGTTTTTTTTTGTAGCTTGTAGGAAAAAATATCCCAACCAAGATAAACTGTAACTTGATGTAAAAATTCAATTCAAAAGTTTATATTGGTATACTTTTTATAACCGTATCCTTATTTTATTCGTACCTCTTTTCTATCTTCCGTATTTTGATTTCTTTTAAGACCGTCAAACAACTGTCATCGCTATGTCAGAAAACTGACAGCCAGAGATATTTATCTAATTACTCAGCGAATAAGTTTGATTGAATTACAGGCGTGATAGTTCTTCTTCGTTCTTGAGACTCTTGGATTCACTATGCTAGAGGTTACATATCAAAGTATTTACTTGACTGTATTCTATTTACAACAATGCTAATAAAATTAGGTACTCTAAAAGTTACATTACGCATTAATTTAGGTAAATCTTCTTGTAAAAAGAACCTTGTAATTTTGTTTGTCTTGTCTTTTTACAAACAATAACTAAATAGATACTTATATGTAATTATTTCTCATAACAAATAATACCTACTTCCATGAGATCTTTTATTAATTAATGGAGATATAATGTAAGCTCATCGTGAGAGGAAACGCACGTTATCAATATTCATCACTCTGATGACCTTTGGTTCGACCTACGTGCTGCCGGCGTAAAGAGGATCTAATGTTTCTTCCGGCATTATATTAGTACTAATGGGTATCACATTTCTACCGCAATTAGTTCAAATCTTAGTGTTTTATTTTTAGATATTTCGTACATATTTATTTAATTTAGTAGTTCATGCGGAAGAGCGCGTCCGGAAAAGTACTAACCTACCTATTTCTGCCTCCCAACACAGTTTTTATGCTCACTGAGGTAGTGTATACGCAGAGGTTGCCACTTAACACCAGGTGGGCCATATGCTTGTTCCATGCCTTTAATAATAAAAAATAATTCAAAGTATTTTACAAAAAAATACTTGCATGCTTGAATTCCGAATAAAACCAAAAAGTTTAAAATTTTTAGTTAATTGCGCCCAACGTGGGTCTTTTGCGTTTTGTGATTGCTCTATCAGAAATTACATTGTCATTATCTTGATCAGAAAATGTACAAACTGGGTCCCTCTACTCTGGAATAATGAGAGCAACCCCCAAAGCCAATTAATCTTAATTCCCCACAAAAGTGTCCATTATTGGCAGAGGCAGTTTAATTCAGGCAGGTGGGCATTAGCGTATCGATCTGAAACTGCTGGCATCCGGCGATGAGCCATTGTCGTCGTTTCCGGTACAGACTGTAACGTCAAGGCTGTGTAACTGTGGTCAAACGACTCGGTCAAAAGATGTCAATTCGAGCTTTAGATTTTTGCCATTAGATAGCTATTACTATGCTAAAAATATTGTTCGTATTGCTTTTAAACGCTGCTTTCATACGTTTGAAAAATCTGCCAAACTACCACAATGCCTGAATCTATCACTATATAAGTAGGATTGTACAGTACATTGTTTATGCATTTCATTGATTTCTCACCGCGTAAGTTCAAATAGATCTTTGGCTGGTTCTAAAATGCACACTGACTATTAAAAGTAGGTATAACTGATTACAAACTCTATGGTGAATGATTAAGGATGCGGACCGACGGTTTATGGCCTAGAACATCGAACGTAGTCTGTTCCAGATGCTATTGATTGCGTTATTAATGCACGGTGTACAGCTCAATGTGCACTAGAACAAGTAATGTGTTGTGCATCATGTTTGTATAATCGATCTTGACTATCCAATACAATGACCCGATTTGACTCGCCAATCAACTTGCTTGGATTCAACTAGTTTAACTCCTTATGAAGTACTCAGCTGTTGCTCACCAGACGCGGATCTAGGATTTCGGTTTGTAAGAGGCTAACCCAACTTTTTAGGCATTTCTCTGACAACTCCTGGTCCATCGTTGGGTAGATTAGGAGATTTTGAGGGGAGCTTGAGCCACCCTCTCCATAGATTAACTAGTTATTCCTCACGTATTCGCGTGGGACTTTTTAACGTGTGGTTTCGACTACAAACAACTTTTTATAGGATTTATGTTTGATGGGAGACCGTACAGTGAAGTGAAGTCTTCTACCTTCAGTTTTTCTCTATGATACCTAGTATTGTCGTTGACAGTTGGTTTTTATAAGTAAGCAAAGATTTTTTAAGATTATTGCCTGTAGGTATGGACGAATTTGCCTGTAGAGCAATGCGGTTGCATGGCGATAAAGTCCTAAAAAAACTTCAGTGCTTTAGTGACACGGTAATACGGTCTACATTCGTTTGGCTCATGTTATTATGACAACTAAGCAATGTTGAATGCTCGCTCATTACGGAGATCGTCATAGCAGCGCGCTACCTTGACCTCAGACTTTTCTTATCTACCTAGAACACAAAACAAAATCACTTTCCCCCGTAAAATAAAATGGAAATCCCAATGTTTCAAGCGTTTTACCAAAGTAAAACGTCGATAAAATGTTTGATTCATGTTCTCAAAGGCTTAATTGTAAAGTGTTCGGACGAGAAAGGTATCAAAGGGGTGAATGGACAGAACTTTAAGACACTTTTATTACAAAAGTTACGGCTAAATTAATTACGCTTTTTTGCCGTTCTTTTATAAGTTTTTAAACTCCTGCAATTTGAAGAAGTTAAAAAAAACAGTATTTTTTCTTTCCATAATATGCAACTACCGAAGCCATCATACCTACTGGGGTATGACCTAGGGTCTGCAGGTCTTAAGTGTACGGTGTTTATTCGGCCAAGAGTTAGATATATTGTATGTAATTTTTGAACGTGCTTTGACTATTCCCCGTAGAAATTCCGTATGGATCAAGAATTTTGTAAAATACTTGCATAGAATCTTTACTTTGACTGCTATAAAACCTTTTCAAACTTAATAAATAACATAATTCATATGAGTAGCAGCGGAATGTTCCAGTGAATCTTTAGTTGGAAAAGGTTCTACAGTGGTTTCACTAATTTCCTGTCTTATCCCCAAACTCACTTTGAAGGTTCGTTTCAATCAAGTCGATAAGGTTCAAAATGACTTGAACAGGATTCTCACCTCTACGCTCAATGCCTTTGTATTATCGGAACCGAGATGAACATGAGAACAAAGCAATTACAACGGTAAAGCCAATCATTGGCACTTCGCCAGCGCCTGTTCATTGGTCATTGGCAATGCCTGGCGCTGGCACCCTTCTGGTTTCCGTATACAAGACATAGGAAATGCTATAGATAAACCTAAGTCTCAATTGCACCGGCACCTATTATCTTCAAACACACAGCATCACTGCCTGGCAGGAATAGGTACGGTACTTCTCCGGACAAACTTTTACAACATTAGCTCTACTAAGCACTAGGTACTGAGTAAATCTTATTCGACGTTGGTAAAATTGAGCCAAGTCAATATAGAAAATTCATTTCTTTATACCGCCAATAAAAGCTTACGACAGTTGACATCTATAACCAATTTGGCGGCAAACTACACTTATAGAACATCTATAAATAATGAATAGGGTTTGGCCGAAGATATATCATTGAAAGGAGAGTGCTCTATTGATAGAATCAGTGGCTCTATTGATTCAGATTGAACGTCTTCATGTCACTTGCCTCACAGTTCAGTTGGTAGTTCTGCCTTTTGAGCTGTGGGTTGTGGGTTCGAACCTTACTTATAACCTTATTTTGGTGTATGATGCGTTTAATAATAATAATTATACTTTTGACTCTAATCTAGATTAGAGGAACATTGCAGTAGGGACATGTGACATAGTTTTAGACGAAGAAGGCTTGCCCAGTACCTTTACCATCCAGTCAGCCTAGTCTGTAATGGGTGATAAATATAGATTTGTTTTGTATCTGATTTGTCTGTGACTAATTATCAGTGAGAACGTAATATTAGGAGGAAGAAAAGACGGATGAAGAAAATAGTTTTTCCTGGAAATCTGTGAAAGAAACAGAATCTAGGAGTGGATTTTGTCTGGCTGATGACGCATCAGGGTGCCTGGTAAATCCTAACCTGGAATTTCCTAACTAAGATGGAATGATTTGATAGAGTATAATGCTGGTAATAGCCAGTTTGGTACGTGTGTCGTGACTCCGGAGTTTCCGATTGATAGAAAAAGTTTCAATACGTTTATACCCTCAATCTTTCTTGTTAGCATGTCAGCGATAAAATATATGAGGGTTATTTGTTTCTGACGGACTTTGTGGTTTGGCATCGCCAGCACAAATAAAATATTGGTGGTCAATAACACAATAGCAACATCTAGCTAAGTAATACCTACACTATAATGATAACAAACATCTATGTTCCGGGATGGAGGCTACCTACAGCAAAACCCACAACCAGTGACAGATCCAGGATTTTGGTTCCGGGGGCTTGATTTAGATATCTAGGGTATTTCCTGACAAATCCTGAACCATCCTTATGTAGACAAAGAGCTTTTGAGGAGGGCTTGTGACCCTAACCCCCCTTCCTGGATCTACTAGTGCCTACAACCTACATCGTAGAAGACAGAGCTACTCTATCAACGGTGTAGCTG
The DNA here is from genome assembly GCA_918843925.1 of Eulithis prunata. Taxonomy (NCBI): domain Eukaryota; kingdom Metazoa; phylum Arthropoda; class Insecta; order Lepidoptera; family Geometridae; genus Eulithis; species Eulithis prunata. Next base: position 8,175,960 of record OU974021.1, read on the forward strand.
CAAAAGTTAGCATGACCTACAATTTGTCCTGCCTTCAGATTACCAAAGAGGTTTAATATTCTTAGGTTTTACCTGAGTCCTACATGAAACATGAGACTACATGGAAACCAAGTATCGGTTCGGTTCAGAAACAGCACATTTTAAGAGTAACAAGTAACAGTTTTTTTCTAAAATAAACTTCAAAATCCCAAAAGTTATGAGTCGAGCGGGATATGAACTTTCGGGATGTTATAAAAAACTTTGTAATGTTTCTTAAGTAAAGAAAGTTTATTATTCTAAATTAAAACCTTCACAGTTTACATTTTAAATTTAGAAATTATTTTTTAACACATTTAATTAGTTTGGATCACGATCTTTGTATAAAAACGTTAGTAATATAAATAGTTCTTTGTTAAGTGCGCGTGGTAGGTACTTGTATAACTCTAAACCCACTGGCCACGTGCAAATTCCTTCCTCATTGTTGCGTTATGTAGAGCTGGCTTGTGTCCGGCTAAATACACACATTCGACTATTTATTAGTAAAAATAAGAACTAGGCTGCAAGCACACGGCTATAGCCATGTTGAACTTACACGATAGCATGCGGAATAAAAGTTAAACGGAAATGTATGCCTCTTTACTGCTTGTTTTGTCGCTAAGTGCGTTTCTAATCTAAAGGAATGTGTAACTAATTTAGTTTTTTTACAATAATAAATTGATATAACTGTTTTTTCCGTCTTTTCCTAATAGTTTACGTGGAAACCCTCGTAATGCGCAGTTTTAGCGCTCCCATACAAACGGCTATGGAAATGTCACACCATACATCTCGTACAATACAACTCCATGTCGGAGTATGAATATTGATGTGATCAATCAGTTGTTTGTTCACGTTCGGTCCGTGCATGGCAACCCTACGCTTGTTTGTCAACTAAGTTGTGTAAAAAAAAACCTGTTTCCATGTTTACAAACTAGTTGAAAAAGTATCTGTGATAAAGGTTGCTTCGAAGAGATCGCTTTTCGCAATAAGACCTTCCATTGATATTGAATTTGAATACCTAGGTATCTATCATCGTACCTATTTAAAAAGAAATAGGTAATATGGTTTTCTGTTTGTAATTTTGTATTTCTATATTTTCAGATACATCTTTGGCTGTGAATTATCTAAGTCAATAAAGTAAGTACTACGTACTAGTTCCAGCTAGAAGAAGAAGTTATACCTACTTCTCTAACTTACAACATTGTTCTATACGATAGACAAAATGTCGTCGTCAGCACCATCGTCACGTAGAGTTGGACCTACCCGTACTAACTTTTTTATAAACAAAATTTCAAGCTGCTGGTTCCATGAAGGCCTAAAAACAACTTATTTAAAAATAAACTCTTTTTGAAGTTATACTTCTAATGCGACTTCCAACTGACAGCGTACAAGGTTGCGTTAAACGGGAAGCGTTAGTCTCGCTAATCTCTGTCTCTTTCTATTCGGGGGAATAGAAAGAGACAGAGATTAGCGAGAGTGATCACATACGTCGACCTCCACAAAACCCAAAACACTTCGCACCGCGTTCTAGGATCCGGATAAACTTAGCAGCGCCATCTAGTTCTGATTTAGGCAACATGAGCATAGAACCTTTTCTAACTAAATAAGTACTGCATATTGGTGAAGTACATAAAAATAAATACTAAATTAATTTCACATTAAACACAGAGCGAGAGTGAATGCGTGGCACTCGAAGTATAACTTCTTCCGCGCGGAGGGACTCCACGCACTGGTTTTTTTTTCAGCAGCTATCATAGACACAAAAACGTTTTAAAACCTTAGTCACTAGTGTTTGCTGGCACGCGACAATTATAGACAGGTAGGACGACCTTGCACTAACATTTAGCGATCAGTCACACTCACGTCATATTTTAGGGCTCTCTTGTTACTTTTAATAGCACCTCATCTCGTCTGCAAATGATTGGGGGTCATCCCTAAATATGAATTAGGTGCCAAGTATGAAAATGTCAGGTGAAAATGTAAGCAATAGAAACTTATTTCAAAACATATTTATTTTATGCGCGGTTTTTAAAAGCTATCCAATATTTAGGTAAACTCTTTGTTTCAATATTTTAACCAGCTTACAGAAATTCTCAGAATACATTATTTAAGGCTTTCAAAATTCCCAACAGATTGAATGTTTAGTTCAAAGACGAGAACATCGACGCATGGTGAGGACATCTTTTGTAGAGCCGTGGAAAACAAATTAAAAAATTGTAATTTCGTGCACATTTTGTACGCAAATTATTTTGTCCGAGAATGGACTTGACATTGAACATAATAGCAGATTTTTGTATAAAGCCAGCGTTCACCAATAATAACTAGTCACTGACAACAATCTGGCTACTTAAAAAAGCAGAAGGTCTATCACGAACAAATCTGACAGTCGCCGCGTTAACGTATTCGAGTTATATTGCGCGTCAATGCCAGCTCGACTTCCAACCGTTGTAGTGTCACCGCGCAGTGTATCTCGGATACGCTAGCATTACGATACGTTTGCGATTGTCACATTTATTCGTGATCAAGGCACAGTATACGGGCGGTGTAGCCAATTTTTTTTGGAATATCAAGTTTGAATTGAATCAATTTGGTTTGACATCTGAGGGCCTAGTAAGAGTTTTCAATGTACAGTGTGGGTGAGAAACGTCTGACGCCCAACACACCAGTGGGCGCTGATTTGTATAGAGACACTGAGCGGATTCTTTGAGAAGCTCGACACGAGAGTACGGGCTTGGTATAGACCAAGCTTCTCAAACAATCCGCTGTGTCTCCATACAAATCAGTGCCCACTAGTGTGCTGGGCGTCAGACGTTTCTCACCAGATTTACACACCAAAACTTGTACTAGGCCCTCTGTTTGGTTTGAGGACCAAATGAAACGTTCATGTTCAATTTCTTGGCATGGTTCTATTGATGGTACCTAGTATCCGTAGTTACGAGCACAGCGCACCTTTCACGCGCTCCAACTCATCGGTGGGTGGAGCCAAATTTCATATAACGTATATAATTATACAATTTGCTTTGACTTTGGACTTCCTATATAGTCCAAACCAAACGTCAAAAAATGATTTTGAAAGTCTATTTTCGCTCCGATATTCTACAAGACATGTTTGGAAAATCACTTTATGAACGCGCATGATTTATGGATAATACAAAATAAGACTTTACCCTTGAAACGCCAATAAAATGCAATCGTAAACAAGTTTCCATAAACCATTGATCAATCTATCAACCACAGATGCGGTGTAGTGTAACATTGACACTGCATAGCGGACACTACACACTACAAACTACGTTTTAAAGAAGCGGTAGCTGCTATATTACAGCCGTACTTGCAATTACACTTATAACTTTTTATGGAGAAACATTCGTTTTGTAAACTTCCCGCCAGGGGCGCTGCTCAATCTTAATACAAAAATACAGTTTACATTACACACTGAGTAAACTTCACACAGATAATAAATAAATATTCTTGGACATATTACACAACGCCCTCTAGTCCCAAACTAAGCATAGCTTGTACTATGGGAACTAGATTGCTGATAGAATATTTTATATATTTTCTTGTAAATACATAGGTACTTATGATACATAGTAACACCCAGACATATAACAAAAATCTATGTTTGCCACACACAAATGTTGATTCTCGGTGGGGATCGAACACACGACCCCACAGCACGGAAGGCAGAGCTACTACCGACTGAGCCATGACGCCTGTCAGCTTTGATGTATCAATACTGCTAAATATCGGTACCGCTATTCAGGCAAGAGCATCCCAACGCATGACCGTCAATAAAAATGCACAATATACCACCTTATTCCATTGCAACGACCAACCATTTGTCCCTTAGCATTGACATTACTAACATCACGCAGAGTGCGAAGACGACCCGTTGGCCTTAGCACAGATCGCACTTGGCACAACTTTGTACCTGTAGCACTAGTTTATACAAGTAAATCTCCAAGATTTAATTAGTGAATGCAAAAACTGCAATCTTTTTTTTTATGAGCTAATAGTCATAATAGTATTTATTTGTAATATACATTACACGTCATATTATATGAGGTACATTTTGTACACTGGCGGTCCTAAACCAATTTATAATAATAATTAGCAATTTAATCAAAAAAACATTATATAAAAATTCCAATGAGCTATAGCTAAGTATTTGGCTGCCAGCACACCTGGTGGTAAGTGTAGCTGCAGCTTAAGGTGGAGCACGCTTAGCTATAATCCACCTATTCACTCTATCTATTTCTCCTGCCGGCAGTCGCCGTGGTAGCTAAGGGGATTATTGGAAAAAAGTTCCAGAAATCTCCCACGCAGGGGACTCAGGCAGGGGAAAACTGGAATGAGCCAATACTTAGTCCTCCAAGTCTATTTATTGCTCAAGCACTGATCCGGACTCAAGCGTAGATTTTGGTATAACAATCTCTACTCAAATCTATGCTGTAGTAACGATTTCTGTATCAGCATATACTAAAGTGTACAGCGCCATCTGGCAAGCTCGGTTTGTAAACTATAGCTAACTACGGAATACGGATGGCAGTGGCCCAGGGGGCAATAGTAACTTACTTACTTTAGTGGTAGGTAGTAGAAAAGCACCTATGTCCATTCATCTCTCTGCTAGATGGACGAATAGCTAAGAAAAGGTACTAAAACTTAAAATACAATAATGTAGATTTATTCACAATCGTAAATAAACAAAAAAATATTTTTATAAAACTTATTTCAAAATGAAAAATGTAACCAAAGTAAATTTAGTGATCTTTTTAAAAAAATGTAATTATTTCTAACAATATTTAAAATAATATTCGGATTTCTATATGTCACGTGGCTGCGAGGAGCGCGCCTCAAATCTATGTCGCAAATAACTAGTGCTAGCTTCATCTGCGTATCGATAATCCGTAGTTTATTGTTATTGGTTGATTGCATCGCACCGTGCAAATAGAATTTTAATTGTGTGGTTGTCTGATTGTTTGTCAATATAGTGATTGCTGCTGGCCAATTATTATTATAATGTTTATTAGGCACTGTTGGACGTGTCTTTGACTACCCTTGAATATCCGCAAAGGTTGTTAATGGAAATCCGATTTGATGAGTACCTATTGCTCCAAACTGTATTAGTTACCAGATATACTTACTAGTAGGTACCGAACCATTTTGTAGATAATATGTAAAGATCGCGGAATAGAACGTACATTTCTTATGTTCTGTGTCGAGAGTTGTAAAATCAGAATGAATGAATGAAAATACTTTATTATACGTACACCTTACAAACAGATATGTTATAATTAATGCGAGACAGCTTATACAGAAAATAAGATCAAACTATAACGTACAATGGGCGGTCTTATCGCTAGGGAGCGATTTCTTCCAGAGAACCTTCAGATATTTTTTTTTTAAACGTTCATAGTTTTGGGTACTTATGTATTTTACTAAAAACGTATCTTCACATATCATGGGTTTAATACAAAAAATCATTAAAATCAAATTTATCTTAATTTAAAAGTATACTACGTCATAAATTGATATTAAAGCGCTTAAAATCTAACTAATTCAGTTAAAAACCAATCTTGGCTCGTTAAAGTTAAAGTGCATTTTAAGTTGTCTAAGTTGGTTCGAGCGCTGTGAGGTGGGTCGTTATCTATAATCTTATTAGTTTCCAACGAGACTTGTGACGTCATAATGCAGGTAGGTAAACCGCTACTAATAACGTAAACATTGTATTTATCACTTATCTCTCTCTTTCTCTAGCTCAGCCTTCTGTGCGTGGTCGGGGGTTCGATTCCCACCGAGAACAAACGTTTGCGTGTGACATATATAGATTTTTGGTATATGTCTGAGTGTTACTATGTATTATAAGTACATATATATTTACAAAGAAAAATTATATAAGTATTTTAAGAGCAATCTATTTCTCATAGTACAAGCTCTGTTTAGTTTTAAGTTTTATTTATTTATTTAATACTTTATTGCACAAAATTATAAATTTGTTACAAAGGGTGGACTTAATGCTGAAAGCATTGTCTGCCAGCCAACCCAAACGTGGTGGTGTAATGAGGAGGTTTTAATATTTATTTATGGCAGAGAATATTAATTATTTATATTTCAATCTTCAAAATGCAACCACCGGCAATAAACTAGCACAATTATCTTTTTGTGAAGTAGGTTAGTACAATAAAGTGACGAGGTTGTATTAAAATAAACTAAAGGTTGTTACAATATTTATTCTACAGGTCTACCAAGAAAAAAAAAAAAAAGTGTTGTTCACAAAAATGTATTATTTTTAATTCCTCACCAAGGGTTACAATGTTACAATTTTATTTCCTCACAATGTTACAATTTTATTTCCTTACCATGTTATTTGCTTGCCTAAGGTTACAATTTTAGTTCCTCACAAAATTAAACGGTTACAATATTAAACGGTATAAATTAAATTTAGAAGAAATGCCAGTCTAACTCAGCGAGGGGTTTTAGATTAGGTCACCAGAGATAATGTCACCAGTATGCTATAATTGAAAAGTTTAATTAGACAAAAATTGGGCGCCACCAACCTAACGGGGTTGGACCGATAAAATTCAAAAAGAGAGAGAGAGCTTAAATTTTCCCTACCTAATATGCAGCGGTTACCAACACAACCTACAGAAGCAGGAGTCCTACGACGACAGAAGCCGTCTTGGCTTCATCGGCAAACACCCCAATATGAACGTATGAAATTGTTATCTTCTCATGGAAGAACGCTTAAATTTTCCCTACCTAATATGCAGCGGTTACCAACACAACCTACAGAAGCAGGAGTCCTACGACGACAGAAGCCGTCTTGGCTTCATCGGCAAACACCCAATATGAACGTATGAAATTGTTATCTTCTCATGGAAGAACGCTTAAATTTTCCCTACCTAATATGCAGCGGTTACCAACACAACCTACAGAAGCAGGAGTCCTACGACGACAGAAGCCGTCTTGGCTTCATCGGCAAACACCCCAATATGAACGTATGAAATTGTTATCTTCTCATGGAAGAACGCTTAAATTTTCCCTACCTAATATGCAGCGGTTACCAACACAACCTACAGAAGCAGGAGTCCTACGACGACAGAAGCCGTCTTGGCTTCATCGGCAAACACCCAATATGAAACGATTGAGTAGAGATTTCCCTACTCACGATACTCCACAGGTTCACAAAACACGTTTCTCCAAGGCTCTGGAATCCCTGGCGACAACCCGGTCCCCCGGATAAACACCTCCTGAAAAACAAACAACAATTTATGTCCTGCCCCGAGAACCTAACTCCTAGCTTTTCTACATGTATAAAAATACTACAGTTGGATCTGTTTATCACACTACTAAGTACCTTGGAGGAGGTGAGGAAACACTGGGAAAGGTTTCAGACGCCACGTCGTCTTCAAAATGGCACAAGATATGTTGATGCCACGCCTCAACAATTGGACAATCCTTTCTTCCGCAGACCTATAAAGATGGAAAACGAGGTGATGAGAGGTATGCGACCTCCAAACAGACAGTTATTCTTCCAAAAAGTAGAATTCTCACCAAACAAACAGGACACGTACGCACGCGGGTGCGTCAACACCTTTCGTAGTAGGAGTTTGGGAAGCTGACACCACCTAACACAGAGCGTGTTGGTCCACCGGTATGACAAAAGTCTTCCTTGGCTTTAGTATCAGCCACACAAATCTACCAAAACTCCATGAAATTAAAATAAAAACTTGCTGTCATGCGACATCTGCAAGTCACCGGGCAAAAAGGGCCCCTTTAGAAATGCCCTCCATAACCTTATTTTAGCGAGCCACCTCTCGACTTTTTCCCAAAACATAGGGAAACTTTTCGGCAAACAGCGACACTTATACAAGTAATTTTCTGTAAGAAAAGTACGTAAGCTGACGACTACTATGACAGGAATAGACTCCTAAAAATGATCCCAATGTTTGATACCTAGCATAGCTATAACCAAAACATAAAATCACTCAGGACAGGCCGCAAAACCGCAAATTCTCGCTGCAAAGAACTACAACATTACTCGGAGAGATATCTACTTACTATTTCACACCCTACAATTACTTTTCATAAAAGTAATAAACATTATTAACATAAAACCTTAGGGAAAATAGGAAGCCAATAATTTAGATGGTAAAACCGAAAATTTTAATAAATCAGTTGATGAAATGAGACTGTCATCTCTAAACGCTTGTCAGTGTCAAACCGTAATGTTCATTCCGGACTTGCAGCGAAGCATAGACTAAAAAAATTCCTTCAAAAATAAAGTTGTAACAAGGTCAATAGAACCTTCTAAGGTCAGCTTCTTGAGGATGACCTGACCTTCAGGGACAGAGTTGCTAAGCTGGCTCGTATGCTGACAAAATTCTCAAGCTTGAAAGGGAATTTTGACAGCTTTGAAAATGTCGTGAATAAATAAAATTAAATATTTATGGACATTCTTTTTTTTTTTTTGAAAGAATGGATACCTAACATAGGTTACGTAATATTTTGTTACTCAATACTCTGTGATGGAAAGAGGCCATCACTTCTAAAAATTTATTTGCGTATTTTTCTTGATTTATGAATTTACTTATGAATAATGAATATTCCTTCCTACTAATATTATTTATGAATAAGGAAAGGAGGCACGTGTTTCACGTGTTTCAGGGCCGTGTGTTTTCGTCAGCGCGATCTGCGTAACGGACATATAGCGCGACATCTTGTTGTGAAGTTGAAAGCTCCACTGATACGTTTCTCTTCAGTCCCTTCCACATGGGTTAGTCTCATAATCCCCTTTGAACTGTCCTCTTCAAGGATACCCCTTGAACACCTTGATCCCATTTCCACCAGATGGCCCACCCGATGTTAGTTTTTAGTGTTCCGATCCAGTTTTGGACAAAAAGGACAGTCCGGTGTCCGTCCGTCTGTTTGTCACCACCACCAGAGCTGAACCGTAGAAGCTGGAAATTTGGAATTTACAGCACCTTCTCAGCAGCCATCTTGAACACAAAAACCACCGCGCTAGACGCACGTCTCTACCAATCATTTTAACTATAATATTTGCTTAAAATTTTAAAATTTTGTATAACAGTAGTGTACCAAACCTAATCGACATGCTTCTGTCCATCCAAAGGTTGTCTGGAACAGATCGCTTATAGCGATAAGACCGCCCATTGTACCTCATACTTATAACTTATTTCTCTTTTATTGTTTTTCTTTTTTTCTTGGTGTGCAATAAAGAATATATCTATCTATCTATCTATCTATCTATCAAACCTCTCAAGTTATCATTTATCAACAGTAAGATTATTTGGGTTAGTCTGGCCTGACCCCATACTGGCCTGTCCACGATTTTATGCTACCACAGAGCTGGTACTCTGCATTCTCACGACCACACAGAGCATAGGTATCAATACTCTGTACAAAAACTCCTTTAAACAATCACTATGTAACTAATACAATTATTATGTACTAGCCGTCGCCCGCGGCGTTGTTCGCGTTCTACCCTTTAGAGTGTGACGTTTCAAAATTCCTTTCTTAGTGCACCCGTACACTATAATAAGGATACTACCCTCCAAATTTCATACCTCTAGGACTTATAGTTTAGGCTGTGCGTTGATTCTCTGTCATCTTCAAAAGACTTTTATATATATTGATGATCGTATCGTTATTACATTAATTTTAGCGGTAATTTTATAGTTTTTTTACGATCTGTTCTTGCAAACTAAGGATAATTGGACTTTGAAGGTGAACTAAAATTAAAAATGATGAGGTTTAGAAAAAAAATTTAATCATGTGTGCTTGTTCGCATCATCTGTAGTACCCGTATACTGATAAAAAAATTGTTACTCAAGCATAGATTTGAGTAGAGATGAAAATCTTTTCATACAAGAATCTATGCTTGAGTCTGAATGAATGAATGAATGAAAATACTTAAAAAACTTCTGAATTAGTGGTTGAGCAGTAAATCAGCATAGGGGCCTAAAAATCAAAGTACCTACTCTTCTCTCCTATTCATGTTTGAGAGACTATCTCTCAAACATGAATAGGAGAGAAGAGTAGGTACTGGAGGACCAGCAGACCCTTCGAATAGATCAGGTTTTCATAAACAAATGCTAAAAAATAATAAAAAATCTTTACCTACTTGAGTATTGTTTCAGTATGGACTGTATTCTGATAGCATAGAGTTGAGATTCTCATACGAAACTGTCTAAAATTCTATAAATACTTGAGTCTGAATCAGTATTTCAACAGCAAATTCGATTATGGATCTTAGTGTTGAGCTCTGATTTTTGAGCCTGCCTACTCCCCTACCGGCAGTCGAAGGGGATTATTGAACAAAAGTTTCAGAAATCCCCCACGCTGGGGATTCACGCAGGGGAAAACTGGAATGAGCCTTAAATGCACTTCGATATTATTGTACCTAACTACTTACCTACACATGTTCATTAAATAAACATACTCTCATAGCCAACTACGGCGAAGCCAATATTACTTAGGTACTTTATATATTATATATAACTTTAGATATGTACATATATTTTTTGCTTCTATTTAACTCCCATTCTTCTAAAAACACTCTTAATGACATTATTCTTTAGGTATTGGACACAGTAGAGCCTTTTAAGGGCAGGTTGCTCGATCATGTCGTACAACAAGGTCACATACGTAATGTACGTATGTACAGTCGGCAGTATAAGTTGATGAACAGTTCAAAAACGTAATAAAACGAAGACTTCTTTTAAAAGCATACCTACTATAAATTTCTGATTATTTAAGAGAAATAAACTTGGGACGATTGTTGTCCATCTCATTCAATAAAAAAAATATCATAACTAATCATACAAAACCTAATGACAATTCAAAGTGATTAGAGAGATTTTATTGAATAAAAGCTCTTTGACTTTAACTTTGAACAAATTATGATTGTCCTACTATATTTCGGGAGCGTTGGACTATTTGTTTAGTTTTTTAAGAGTTTACTTACCTATATTAGTTTAAGACTAGAGGGTGTTGTGTCAAATCTCCATGAATATATTATTTTTTTCATTTCACGATTTTTTTATTTAGTTATTATATTTTTTCATACTAATTTCAATGATAGAACTAAGTACTTATATCATTTTTGGCTGCATTTAGTTGGATTTTAAAAACTCAATTTGTTAATCGACTTTTGCTACTGACAGTACCTAGTTGTTTGTACCTATTGTATTGTTAATCAACTATTATGAGCTCTTAGTTCAGTGATAAGTACCTACTAGATACTGTTTAGACCTTACCGATATCAACACCCAGACGTCCTGCCTAGACGATACAAATATACGTACCTCCTACCTGCGAGTATATCCGTTATAGTGTATCTGGTAAAAATGATAGTAGGTACTAACTATAGCCAGATGATCAAAAAGTCAAGCCGAATGAAAAGGAATAGGTAAAAACAAATAAATAAAATACATAACATTTAATAATATCCTGAAATAGTGCTCATAAAATACTTGAAAATCAAGATGTTTTTTTAATAATATCTGCTAACATCTATTAAAAAAGTTTGATGCCAATAACCTTAATCGGCATCAAACATTTTATAATACTCGTAGGTAGCTAAATGCCAGTGACCTCAGGATAACCCGACTATCCTGGTTCTACAGCAGTACAGGTAACCGGTTTGATTGATCCAATCAATGATAAAAGATAATTGGATCCAATAATACAATCAAAACTTGTGTTTTTTAAAGAGAAGTTGCAATTGCAAAGATTATATACTTAGCTAAATAGCAATGCTGAGCCGCTGGGCCAAATAATCACCAGAGCCCGTATTCTGAGTTTTGTTTTGTCGATCGAAACGCATATCGAGAAGCGACTTGCGAGATATTTTGTATGAAAACCCGATAAGCACCTCTAGAGGGAGATTTGCAAACTATTTATCTCCATACAAAAACTGCGAGTTTCTCGATTCGCGCTTGTCGCAAGTCAACATAACAAAACTCAGACTACGCTCGTCATGCGTCGGTTCGGCTAGACGTCCTGAAATAATTTTGAAAACCCGGCGGGCATCGGTACCCCACGGACCTAGAGTCTCGACCATACTTTACCTGTGGCTTAGATTATATTGCTAAAACTTATACTAATTTAGATTTTATGTATAATAGCAATTTAAAAACAAAACACAACACAACCCTTTATTAAGTCGCTTCTAAATGTTCGTTTAAGAGTTCAATGTACGCTGACCATCGCGAAACATTTAGTCCTTCCTTGAGTGACCTTCAGAACTAGTTAGCCTATCGGGGTTACAGACCTATCTATAGGACTGGTCGTCAAATAAAATTAAATTGTTGCAAAGTGGCAATGTCGCCACAGAGCCCCGGTTTTGAGTTTTGTTCTCTTGCACTAAATTGGTGCCAAAAAGTGCACTATTTGGTATCTCTATTGACGTGCGAAGAGCACGCCAATAGAAAAAAAAATTATGTACCTAAATAAATAAAATTAAATATTTATGGAAATTCTTTTTTTTTTATTTTTAAAGAATGGATACTTAACACAGGTTTACACAACACAAATCGTGGTACATTTTAAAGGAAATAAAACAAGGTGCTTTCATAATTATAGGGTACCACATCATGCGTATAGGACCAAGCAACTTATACAATAACATAAAGTAGGAAAAATAACAAAGTATTGGTTCACAATTTGTGAACAAAAAGTTCACTAATCCCCGTTGACGGGGATTGTCAACGGGGATTACTGGAATAAGCCAAGTCATTATGCGAATCTACCAATCCCTCCAACGATAAGAAAGAGTAGGTGCAGTAGGTATCAATATATATAAAACTCTTTTGAAGCTGACTTAGAATCAACGCACAGCCTAAACTATAAGTCCTAGAGGTATGAAATTTGGAGGGTAGTATCCTTATAGTGTAGAGGTGCACTAAGAAAGAAATTTTGAAACGTCACACTCTAAAGGGTAGAACGCGAGCAACGCCGCGGGCGACGCTAGTTTAGAATATAAGGTAAAATCTTTTTGTAAATAACTTATTACAAGATTAATATGAAAAATTATAATATAAGTAATAATATTATGAAAAAACCCATAAAAAAATATTACGAATTGAAATAAGTGCCAACCCAAAATTTGACAAATTCTTGGGTCTTTTTGGGTCACGTTTTGGCGGGCTACAGTTATTTGAACTGTAAACACTGGCGTAATAGTGCAAGATTCCATAGCAAATATTATGTTCCGCACACAAATGCAAGCCTAAAATACTTAACGTAAATATGCTAGCAAATTACCTACATAAGCAGGCTTTGCGATCAAAATGCCAGAGGAATATACAAAAAGAAAAGTCTCGGACGAATAAGATCACCGCAAATAAACAACAAAATGGCTCCAAATATAACCTAATCTAATATAAAAATGCTACATTGAAAGAGGCATCAGCTTCAACGTGAAAATATCTTTATTATTTCCGCCGTAGCATCCGATTTCAGATATCCCTTTCATCTATCGCTCTTTGTGCGGATGTATCCATTCATCGTAAGGACTTTGTCTCCTCTTTTGTTTTACGAATGAAAACTTTTTTGAGTTTTTTTTCTACACACTGGACCGCCCCGATTTCCGAACAGAACTTTTGAATTCAAACCAAACGTGCTATTAGGATTTTGAATTTTCTATTTGTTTCATCTATTTTGCTGTTCTTTTGTTTTTAGAATATTTTTTACGGTGCCCATTCATTGTATATTTTATAAGACACAACATTTAGTAACAATTTTTATGGGCCCAATAAACTTATCCACCCTTTGAAAATATCTAAGTTCTATAAAAATATTTACTATCAAAAATATTTGTGACCTCTAAAGTAAGCAAAATTACAACCTTTCAAAAATAAAGTCTCTTTTTAAACTAAGTTTGAAATATGGAATTACGTTACGGGTCTCAAATTAGGCTTCACGCTGTTACACGTGCCTTTTCTAAGAGAAGTTATTGAGCGAAACCTCTTTAGTTAGATTGTCAAAGGACTTTTTGCTCAGAATAAGTACCAACATATTTTGAAGTTAGAACACTGGTGCGTCTATTTTTAAGTTTTCTTCGTAGATTGTGTCAACAATAGAGGCCATAAATAAAAAAAGTAGAAGAAGGCATACCTCCTTAAAATAAATGTTATAAGACTAACTAAGGCTGTCCTGTCCATCCATTGTCCATGGTTATATGCTTAGGATTAAATTTTGAAGACTTAGAAAAAGCCGTTCACAACCTTAGGTTGTTTTCAATTTATTTCGTGGTTTTCTAACCATTTCAAATTTTCGAAGATTTTAATACAAACTCATTTTCTAACGATAATCTTCTACATTGAAGTAAATTAAGACACTTTACTAAGCTAGTGTTGGGAAAGTGTGCAATTTGAAGCCGAATATTCGGCTTGCCTTTAATGATTCCGTGCCGAAAGAGACCTACGGACAAACGCCATGTTGTTGAATGTTATTCCAGCTCATTTTATTTCTTAAATTAAAAAAAAAATCTATCTATCACTAAAAACCCTTAGCCATGTGAGTTGGGTACCTACGTAAATATGATATTCCTTTAGCGACTATGAATAAGACCGTAAACAAACCTTACGTTTGAGGTACTGTACCTACTGACCGAAAGCCGAAATAAACCCGAAACCGAATAGAAGTTTTTCCCTGCACGAATTTATAATCTTACAAAACATAGGCGTGTATCTGACAGGCACCCTCGTCACAGCAAACTACGAATAGAGTTACCGCTTATGCCGGCCACAGACTAAACAAACGAAAACAACTAGGTAGTAGGTACATAATTATTATATAGGTAATGCCGGTGTTGATCGAATGTACCTAAGTGCTAGCGTTTTATGCCTTCAAAGACTGTCCCCAATCAGGGATGTTTGCATTGCTGTGTTCTGATTTGAAGGGTATGGGTACCTGTGTAATTACGGGTTATTCCCATCGAGCCCACCGGCTGGCCCGCGGCGGGCCAGATGGGAAAAAATTCTCAACGAGCCCACTGTGCAAATGAGTTACAGGTCTCAGAAAAAATTCCCAACGAGCCCACTGTGCAAATGAGTTACAGGTCTCAGCGCGATGGTGTGCGAAGCCTCTGCCATCTGCTTGTTCCATCACTTTCTTATAAAACACTTAATTTGCGAATTTCAAAGAAAGTTAAAAAAGGAAAAGGCTTGGGATAGCTGATGGTTTTTAACGTAAAAACTCTATATTCTTAGTTTTTTAACTTTCTCTGTATGAAAGGGTGTGTAAGGGTGTGTTTGTATAGTTATGCTATGTGTGTGTATAAACATTCATTCACGGACACTTAACACAACGCCTTCTAGTCCCAAACTAAGCAAAGCTTGTATATACGATGGAAACTAGATGGCTGATAGAATACATACATACATTTTATTTTGTATAATACATACTTATAACACATAGAAACACCCAGACACAGAACAAACATCTATGTTTATAACACACAAATGTTTGTTCTCGGTGGGGATCGAACCCACGACCCACAGCACGGAAGGCAGAGCTACTACCGACTGAGCCATGACGCCTGTCAATGTATGCATTGTACAGGGTGGACCGTGGCAGTTTTACGATTTGTAAATGAAACAAATATATGTTAGATGTGAAAAATTATTATGTATTGTATACAAAATCAACCGTTACACATGCGGATTTTATTTTTTAAAGATTATGCCGTCTAAATGTTTTCCATCGCGGCGTACACATTCACGGAATCTCTCGACACAGTTCCGAGCGACGCGTTGCAATAGTGATTGGGGAATAGCGTTCACTTCTCGAACGATATTTTCTTTTAATTCCGATATGTTTGTTGGGTTGCTATCGTAGACTTTTGCCTTAAGATACCCCCAAAGAAAAAAGTCCATCGGGGTTAAATCTGGCGATCTGGGTGGCCACACGATGTCACCATATCGACTAATCAGTTTTCTAGGGAACTGTTCACGGAGTAGGGTCATGGTGGCTCATTATGAAGTCACTTTGTTTAAGAGCCTGCACCAATTGGACCTTGAATGGGTGAAGTTTCATATCCTTACTTAAAATTCTCTGCACGGTCGTTTTTGGCAGTGCCAAAGACGATGCTCTCTTGCGCACGGACTGACGCGGATTTTGCAACACGCTGTTTTCAACTCGTTGAATGTTTTCTTCGGTTCTTGCCGTTCGACTAGGGCCCGGCCGTGGGTTGTTTACGGTTGAACCTGTTGCTCGGAACTTCTGCACCCATGTTCTAATTAAATTTACACTGGGTCCGTCACTTAAACGTCGAATATCGAAACGCGCACAAAATTGTCGACGAGCAATGGTACACGAATCGTTGCTCTTAAAGTACGCTTCTACTGTGAACGCGCGTTGCTCACTGGTCCACTGTGACATCGTGACTAAACAATCCGCACGAATGCCGCGTCGAACGCTGCCCCTCCCCCGTTCCCTGATGTAACGGTTTTAAAAATATTTAAATTTTAAGTTGTAAAACTGCCACGGTCCACCCTGTATATGTGGACACTCCTGATAGTGCCAGTCTCACAAAAGTCTACTTACTACTACTTACTACTGTGTTACTTAAGAATAGAATAGAATATTCTTTATTGGCTTTACTTGAGCTTTACTTATCACTTGGTCTGTTCCAGCATTAGTTGCTGCTTAACAAACATTACTGGCTTTGATTACAATGTTTATGTTTATGTTTTAGTGTAATTTAATGAAAATTTCATCCACTTTGATATTAGAAGTAAATCTTCATTTACTAACTCTAGAGTACCTATAAATATTATTAGAACACTCCAAGCTGTTTCTAAACTTCGCATCACAAATCATGGTGAACCACAGATCAACTTAGTAAAGGAGATATATCGGGATATATTGTTCGTGCGTTTAGAGACGATTTTGCGAATATTTCTTTCTACTGCGCGATTTTTTTATCCGGTTGTAATTTTTTTTTTATATACAATATAGGTAACCGTTTGACCACAATCTCACCTGATGTTAAGCAATGACGTGGTCGACGATGTAGCACGGTTACCTAGAAGATACCTATTCACTCTACTCTAATTCTAATTTTTCGAATTTTTCGGAGAACATAGCAGTCAGTATCTAAGGGCGTTTTCACATTGACCCTTTTACGAAACCTATACGATGTTAGAAGCTAGTCTTATATCGTACTTCTAAGACGCCTTTACACTACTTCGCAAAACAACGACGACATTTTTGTTTAAGTTCAAGTATCTTAACATGCCGATGCAAATGTCGTGTTACTTGTCTAAAAATACTAGTTTGAACCAGTTTTATCACAGTGAGATATCCACTAAGCTAACCTGTCTGCTAAATTGATAGGCTCTTAGCGGCAGGAATATTTTATGTCCCGGATCGAGTTTCACTGTTGATATTAAGAGCTTCTGTGTTCAGTTGTTTGGTTTTAAAATAGTTTCTTTTCTATAACTAACCAGTTTGTGTGTATTTTTAACGCATAAATGAATAAAAGATATTAAACGCATATAAGTTGGGTTACTCCTCTCTTCCCCTTAGCACCCTTACCGCGAAGTGAAAATGGTAATTGAGTTCAAAACTTTCGACATCATTTTAACAACTTTAGCATTACCCAAATCATTTAAAACTGAATCATGGGATAGTTACCAACGTCTGGTTTTAACTTATCAAGTTAAAAACATTGTAGATTTCACAATTGTTGTAAAAATGGTCACCAAAGTTTTAGATTTCTATTATTAATATTTCGTTTCGCGGTAAGGGGTTTTTCTTACTAAATGGATACGATGAAAAAAAACTGAACGTACTAAAGCGCCTAGTTTTCTATCTCGGCAATAAGAAATCTCGAAGCTTGCTCTCAAGTTCACATTTTATTGATTTTATTCGGCCCAAACTTTCAAAGCTTTTGCGGTATGGCTTAAAAACAAAACCGCAAAGAGCAACTGCAAATTCAAAAAGCGTTTTTAGTCTAGCCTCGGTTGAAAATGAGAATCATTTATTTTAAACAAAGCTGGTGGTTTTGTATTGTATTTTTTTATTATTTGGACCAATATTTATATATTTGTTTGTGAAAATAAAGATTTAGTATATATTTACACTAAATGCCTATAAATAAAAAAACTAAACAAATGAACATTTCTGAACAGACACAACACTCTCTAGTCTAGTCCCAAACTTACTAATTGAATACGTATAACTTTTTTTGTTAATACATACTTATAGTACCAAGGTACATAATAACACCCAGACATAGAAGAAACATCTATATTTCATTGTGTATGATTCTATAAGTATCTCTTTATATCTCTTTGTATTCTATCTCTTTTCCATATTTTCTTTTATAAAAGAATATCCCCTCAGGTTTCCAGAATGACAATGAACTCGTCATATAATGGACCACCTACGACATAGCACATGTAATGGGATCTCTCCTGTACTATAATCGGAGCGTCATCTCGGGTCACATTCACACGGTCACAGATAAAATAGCAGTGTTAGAAAAAGGTTTCACTTTGACGACGTCAAATAACCGTAATCACTGATATTAAAATAAAAACATTTTCAATGTTTTGAGTATTGCGGCCTTGATTTTAAAATCTTGTGGAAATCTCATATAGGTAGGTTTATTTGATTTTTTTAAACCTATTTCGTGCCACTGCTGGGCAAATGTCTCCTCCAAGACTTCCAGTTTTCCCTCTCGTCCACTCGAAATCGTGCTTTGGTAGTTGGTAGTAGTTTTGACAACTACCAACTACGATTTTGAGGACGAGTCGAGGCGACATACGATATAACCAAGTAACGACGAAGAATATGGACTTAAAGCTGTCATTGTAATGAGCTTCCATCGCAATAGAGCTCATTTTACATTGAAAGCAATTTCAGAGTGCTACGGGCGAAGTTGGTCCCAACGCCACACCTACAAGGGAATTTCAACTTTATTGCACATCATCCCCTTGTTTAGTAGCTTTTTATTGGCCATTCATATGGAAAGCTGCAATTTGTGACACTTTGGGGACAATGTAGAGAAGTGAGGAAATATTATCAAGGTAAGCACGAGGTTGTAAGATTTTTCGAGGTTATTTGCTGCAGTATGAAAAGTTACTCACGCACACCCACCCTCACACACATACCCTCACATACAAACACGTTACACAAACGCACATCTAAACCAAGACATACATCCTTTCACACGGGATATCCCCATCGAGCCCACCAGCTGGCCCACATGTGGGACAGGTGGGAAAAAATTCCCATCGAGCCCACTCATTTGCATAGTGGGCCAAGTGTGATAGAGCAGTAAAGGTTAGTCGGCTGCGGGTAGTTTTTACCCGACGACGACTGGTGCTTCGTGGGTATTTGGCAAGATTGTTTGTACCCTCAGAACTGCCGAATAAAGCAATGAATTTTGATAAATGAGGCGCTAAAGATTTTCATTGAGCAGTGAAAAAATTATGCGTGTCACATTTGTGTTTAACTTATAGAATCTTGCAGAATCTTAAGATTGAAGAATCGAGAATCTATTTTTAAATTTGTCAAAAAAGTTATTCTAGAACACATCTCAAATTCCCAACTGGCAGGATATGGACCTAAATCGTATGCCTATTGACAGGTACTAGGTATAAGTAAAAAATTGGCAAACGCCATCTAGAATAGATGTAGCTAGAGATTTTACTATAATGAAAATCTGTAGAAAAAATATCCCCCAGGATAATATTAATAAAAAAACACGCTAAGAGCATTATTTATTAAGTTTTTCTATTTATCGTCTAGTCTAGACTTTTCCCATAAATGCCTAGAAGCATCTGATGTATTAGCAAGATCTAGTAAGCTTAGTACTTATCATAAAAACTTTTATATTACCTACTTATAGTTCTAAATAGCGCATATCTTTAAAATTGATACAAAAGTGCGTTAAAACAACGTACTATGAAAATAGCACAAAGAGGTTGGATAAGTGTCCAGTCATTTTCAGAAAACTTCTTAGGATCAAAACTATAATGCCGCCTATTGTAAGTACCTACTCAATAGCTTAAAGTGTTACTCCTGGGGCAAAGCAGAAACAAACAAACTAACTGTTTCTTCTTTGTGTACAATAAAGAGTTTATCTATATTATTTTTGCTAAACCTTTTAGCAAATTTTTTTTTTTTGGACTTGCTCTGTTAGGTAGTGCATTGTTATAGGCAGAAGTTACTACTTAACATCAGGTATCAGCTGGTTCCATACTTTTATAATTAAAAAAAAACCTTTGTTGCTACTCTCTTAGCGTTGCGCTGGTTGATTGCAATTTTTCAATGATTTTAATATCCTCAAAAATGTTCACAAGCTTTCATAATAATTCTGTAAATAACCTGCATTGAGCATTACTAATGCTAACTGTACTAGAAATCGGTCCTATAAATGTGTTTCAATTTTAGCGGCCGTCCCTGGGGTCTAAGTGACCGCGGGCAAAGGTTAAGGCCTGCACTCGTGCACACGGCTGCTGTGCAGCTAAAAAAACGCATCAACTCTTGAGTGAAAAATCGTCTATTAGCGACTTACGAGACTTTAGTGCCTAATTGACTTTGTGTTAAGTGTCTGTGAATATTTATAATTTGAGTAAGACAAGAAATCTTTACTCAATAAAACCACAAGAAACTAAGATTTTTAAGTATTTCAAATGTTATGCATGAGTTGGTTTTAAAACCACGACTCAGGTAGGTAAGTGCTATATGTATTTAGTGAGCATACCTACAAAGCTTAGTTGAGTTTTAATTAAAAGCATGTTGTATCCTATAATTAGGGAAACACATAGATTTAAGTCCATGGTTTTATAAATTGTATTTTTATGTGTTTTCCTTGGTTACCCTTATTATATAAATAAATAGACCGTCTGCATGTGAGAAGTAAACCCTGCACCGATTTATTTCTATTACATTTGACCGCAAGGGTTTTCTGAACCCGGAAAATTATTTCCTAGTCAGACGATCCATTTTAATGGCGAACTTTTTGATGTTTTTTGTGCAAAGTTAACCTAATAATGTTACTTTGAGCCAAGGCTTTCTGACAACGTGCCGGCAAGACCATAGTAAAATGTATCTAAATAGTATTATATGAACTGTGGTAAAATTATTTTTTGTTTGAGTTCGGAATAAATGTCTACGTAAGCCGTAACTTTATAATATAATAGGTAACCTTTTCATAGACATTTAGTGTTTCAAAAGATTTACAAAAATAACTTACAGAGAAAATCCAAGCTAAGTATAAATAAAAAATTACGTCGCTTAGCGTAATCTATAAAAAAAGCTTCTTGAAACTATCCTGAGCTTTCTGCAGAATTTTTTTTTTCTAAAGAAAACAGAAATTAGAGCTACCGTTTTGAAACTACGACGAAACAGTATTAAGAAGAACAGTCGGAAATACGGCGACCTAATAACACTACTCTTTTTTGAGGTAAAATAACACAAAAGTCATGATGAAACCTCTACACATGATCGCAGGTCAAACAGCGATGCGATTTTTCGGGGTTTAATTTGATCCCTTTGTGGACCGTACCTGCAAACTTCGGGAGGGTCAACGTGAACGACATTTCGCTGTATAGCGCGTGCACACTATGCCCATGCCGCTGCCGGCATGAATGCCGCGATTAATTCCGGAATTATTGCCACAGCAACATCGCCTTTATTCTTATACCGGGTTCACACGGTAGCTAATGCCGCTGCCGGAATTATTGCCGCGATTAATTCCGGAATTATTACCACAGCAACATCGCCAAGTTCATGCCCTAGCTCCTTGGTGAGAATAAAGTCGATGTTGCTGTGGCAATAAGTCCGCGGCATGAATTCTGACAGCGGCAATGGCATAGTGAGAACGCGGTATTACGTAAACCTAACGTATTCGAGATACACTGCGCGCCAAAAACAGTTTGATTGCCTAACGTTACAGCGTCACTGCGTGTTAGGACTATACGATGACAAGCGTTTGTCTTGACCATAAGCGTTTCGATCACTGATATGGAATTCGATTTTTCTACCGTTTGTGGGATTATCCTTTTATTTGTTGGTGTTGGTTGAGAAAATATTACGGTAGTGAGTCGGAACGGAAGGCAGTGGAACGTTACACACCTCGGAATTGATGTTGGGGTTAACTTGGGTAACAATAAAATAACACATTCCTGGAATAAAATATGTATTTATTTATGAATATACCTAAGTAAAGTGCCCCAAATACAAATCAACATAAAATTTGAAGAATTTAAGGAAACTAATGCTGTTGCTTTAAAAACTTACATAAAACCATTTTCACACTTATAAATATTAGTGATTAAAGCGCCAAAATAAACAGTATTTAACCCCTAGACTGTCAATGTCGATGCCAAAGATCAAGCCGCGAGGGACAATTATTCTGTGTTCCTCAATCCCGCCTGGAATTTCCATGGGTTTCTCGAACGTATTGATAAATAGTTTAGTAAGCTGCAGCGCTGCAAATTCCACTGTACTTACAATCGATTGAACACCAATCTGAGAAGGACACAAAATCAGAATGAGGCAGAAAGCACAGTAAAAGACAGTAAATATAGTCGGCTGTTCCAAATTCAATCGTATATAACTTGAACACTATATTGTACTTAAAGTAGCATTAGGGTAGGAATACGCGTGATTTCGTATTACATGCAAACGGTCGTCGGTACCGTATTTAAACCACGGCAATACTTCTTATAGCTCATATTAAACCATTCCCTGTCTTCTTCGTGTCACTCAAGGGCCCAGAAGTTTTCAAGATCTGGAAACTTTCGTTTCTTGTTCGAGAAAATTTTGTTTATTTTTTATTGGAGGCTGAGGGGTGACGAACTTTCTCTTTAGTAGATAATTTTTAATGAATAATAACTTTATTTTATGTAATTTGATGGAGATATTATCTTGTTATTTATTTACGTGCCCTAGATTAAAAAGGTTTTTTTTTTTTAATTTATGTAAAATTTTGAACATGTACTTTTGTCGAGCATTACTAAAACTCAAATTAGAAAACTGTTTATTCAATAAAGTTATAGTTAATTACATTGAAACGACTTAGCTCGTTTTAGGTCCTGTTGCCTCGCGGTCAACACGTATGAGGTACGTATCTCATCCCGATAAATAAAACTACGCACAACGTAAACAAAGTCAAAAGCACAAACTAGTTATATATTTAAGTAAATCAGGTCGGCTTGTTCCATCACATTAGTAGTATGTAAAAAAGCTATCTTTGTATTTATACTGATGGTCACAACACTGGTGGGACAAGCGGGTCGGTTAACAGCGCCCTCTGTCGGGTCGGCGTCACTCAAACAACCCGGATCTTACCCTGATACTTTTTGTTCGGAACTTCATCTGTTGTTTTTTATGGGACACTGGACATGGTATTTTGCGTCCACTGCGTATCAACTTGATTAAAACTTAGGTTGGTTTTGTGATATTCGGTTGTGTTGTATAATATTATTTGAGGTAAAAAAAGGCTTTGAAGTTAGGATAAGAGTATTCTAAATCAACAAGCATGCCGGAAAAGGGGAAAAAGCCAAAAGTTACATAAAATCATAACCTCTTTTGTGTATAGTTCAGAGAAAAGAAAGCCGAAAGCGCGCCATTTGATTCATCCACCATATTTTCTTGAAAAAAAACAGCTAGTTACTCTAAACATTCTTGTCAAAACACTATTTGCTTAAAATGTGTCTCGCTTTTTACAAGAACAAAAATGTTATGTGATTTATAAATTATCTTTATTTATTATTATGAATTATTTATTTTAAATATCTTCAACAACATTTTTATTTACAGGTCTCGTATGCAACCACAAAGGTAACGGACTTCAAAGCCGGACCACAACCCTTGCAAGGTAAGTTAATCTACCATCAATGAGCGTCTACACACTGCCCTGTACCGACACATACACGACAAGTCAGTGGCTCGTACAAAAAAACTAGTGTGGGCGGCGCGGGTAATTCACGTCGAGCCTACCGGCTGGCTCATTGGTGGGCAAGATGGGTAAAAAATTCCCAACGGGCCCACTATGCAAATGATTGGGTTCGATGGATTTTTTTTTCTTATCTGGCCCACCGGCCAGCCCACTGGTGGGCCAGATGAGAAAAAAAATCACGACACGGTTGAAAGCGTCTGACACAGTCAGCATCATTGGTAAATGATGATAAGACAAAGTAATTTTTTGATGACAGGAAACTAGAAACTTTGTATTTTATTTTTTCTACTAAATATAATTAAGAAGTAAAACCTGTATCCTAAAAGTAGTATATAAGTAAAAAATAACAAGCCACATAGTACAATTTTAAAATTCTGAAAAAGTGATCTAGTTTTTATTGCGACTGTACTGACTGATATCGTGTAGATGTCGTATCGGTGGCAGTGTACAAACAACCAATTACAGCAACAAACGCTTGAGCAAGCCAGAAAACCCTTCTTGGAGAACTCGAGAAAGTAATGACAAAGCAGTGACAAGGAAATCCCTTCCCACATTTGCAGGATTTATTTTTAAGCAGCGGCGTTTGTACAAACAAATAAATATTCCGGAATCTGAACGCACGAGGAGTTGAGCTACACTGAGCTACCATAAATCCGTCAAGGCAGCTCAGGACGAAGGCCCGAACTCAAATAAAAAGGTCTTAGACGGGAAAAACAGAAAAAAACCCAAGGCATATGAAACCTTTGGAACTAGGAATAATAAAAATACTATGGGATGTAAATGGTTTACAAGAAGCATCTAAGAAACGAGGTGATGGCAGGTAGAGGGCGCTAGCTGAAAGGCGTCAAGAATATTACAAAAGCGTCGGTCGGCAACGAAAATCGCGGGTAAGACCGCGGATGAGAATAGCACAGCACGGTGAAGAGTGGACAGAGGGAGGCCTATACCCAACAGTGGGTAAAGTCGAGCTGTGGGTGATGATAATGAAGCATATAATAAGTATGCAAAAGGGTTAAATAAATATCTTTGGACAGTACAGTCCCAAACTAAGCAGAGCTCGTACTCTTTTTTGCCAACAATTTTCACAAAAGCTATATTTGTACTATTTGTCTACGTAATCCAAGAGTTCGTCTCAAAAAGCACGAGACAAATGGAAAAAACCGTGGGGTTATCGTATTTATTCACCCCACGCCGTCCGCGGCCAATATTTCACCCGGTACGTTCACAACCCCTGAATTATTTATACCATTGTGATTGAAATAAATATATTTTGTTATCATATAGAACAAGAGATGGTGGGTCGGATTTTTCCAGCGTTGCAGACATATGGTTGTTGTGTAAACTCATAGGACACATTCTTCCTTACAGTGAGAATTATCAACCTTGAAATCCTATAGCTTCTTACACTCATTGTCGACATTTTACGCTTTATTCATTACTTAATATTTCATAATTAGAACAAATTCAAATTCTTTAAGTAACTTAATGTTATCATAACAGTCAGTGGGCCCAAAATGATTACTCTATTACTAGAAGAATCGTAAAAAGGCGATGGGATTAAGATACAAGTGAAATACAATACGAAAACATGCCGTCAACTCTCAGTCTATAAAGTTTACCTACTTATTTTATCGCCTTTGTCTCTTTATTGTTACTATTGCTCGGCAGTTGTTGGTATCACTTCGTTAGTGGCAACGAGACAGGAATACATAAATGTTGGTTATAACTTACAGAAACAAATGAAAGTACCAGTTTTTTTCAAACAGCTGTCGCTAGAAAAAGAAAATGAAAAAAGTTTCTTGAAGTAATTGAAGGCCATGTCGTGACTCAAAAGAACGTTTAACCTTTCGCCTACTTTGTTACGGATCTGTCCAATAAACAATAGGAAATCTATTTCTTGACAACTTAGAGGCCAACGGCTGTCTTACGAGTATGTTTTACAAATATTTTAATGTGCCATATTGTTTTTCAGGTTTTATTTACGGTGTTGTTATGTATTTTGCAATGACAATGGTCAATTAGGAATACCATAGTTTCACTAAATACCTTTGAGTAATATGATCGGAGTTGGAAGTATGTAGGCCTCATACTTTTTGAAATATAGGGGTGTCAAAAGTAGCTCAAAATTATTCGTGGTAAAACGTAGATGCGTTGTCGGTAAGTGCCAGATTAAACCGTTCAAGATCTGATCATATTATGAGATTGTGAGACGTTTACCTATTATATGTAAACAATTATACCAATCAGAGAATCGCTCCTTATTTCGAGCTAGCAACCCCAGCTTAAAATGAATTCAATACAACCCACCTAGGATCGGAGAACAAATAAACGTTTTTATTGACAAAGCAGGAATTTTCAAAATGCCATTGTCTACCCCTACGAACAAACGTAATTCCTACTTTGTAACACAGTTACACACCTACGCAGGTATAGATACAATGGTCAGCATGATTTCGAGACGCACTGCGCGTCAAAAGCCGTTTGACTGCCAAACTTTGTGACTTCACCGCGCAGTGTAACTAGAACAAGCTTCAGTTACGATGTATTTATTGTTGTCCTTATTCGTGCTTACTCTCCCCGAATCATAATGGATGCGGTCGTGTATTTGCAAAGCCTGATTGCGTTTGCCTTCGATATCCGATCTCTTATTGTTTTTCCACGAAATGTATCAATTTTTGGCCACATTTTGTGATTTATCAATTTGAAGTATCTTTTTGTTTTATCATTATTATAAAGTCTTTGTCAAAAGCAACTAAGTTTGGCATATAACTGGAAAAAACAAGATATTGTGTGTTTGGCTTTCCTGCAACATTCAGTGTTGTTTACGATTGCAACAATCCAATGAACCACATTATCTTGCCTGCGTTTTCTAGTTTTTTTAACTTATTATTTTAGTGTCTTATTGTATCGATGGTAACAAAAACCCTTTGAAGTATCCGGGAGTGATCTTATTATACCCTGGAGAAGTAGATATGATCAGAAGGATGTCAAAGCTTTATCCCCATTGAACGCAAGTGTACGTCGTCGAACGCCAAACCAAACTTGGCTCGAGTTGAGTTTGAACATGAATAATTAGCGCGAGTGAATTACAATCGCATGTTAGCGGTGTTCTGGTGGGATGGAGGCGGTGGGAGAGGCAACCCGGTGTTATTTTAACCCTAGTTTATTCACGTGGCTTCATCTACGTCGATCACTCTCCAAAGTGGCGAAGTTAATAGCAAAATAGTCGGGTAATAAACCAGTTTTCATTTTATTTCGAGTCAAAAAACACACGCGCGTAAATAGAATGGGAAGATGGAAACTTTGTCAAAGTCAATTGAAAAAATCTGTCAAGGTAATGAAGAAGTTTTGAGTTTTGTTTGGTTCCTTTCTCGAAAATTAAGAATCAAGTTAAATAACAAAAATAAGTGCTTCGCTTTTTCAAAACTGCACTGGAACATTAAAACCTCAATTTGTTCTGACGAGCGAGATAGGTGGACATTCTACTAGTATAGTATTATATGATCCGCGACATTGGCCAAACGAAAAAACCCTATACTATTCTTATTGTAGTAACAATTATTATATGGTAGTTACATCTACGTTGGTAGCAATTTGCACGTTAGATATTGATATATTTTCTAACGGTTTTGTAAAGGCTGATCAACCTCTTGTCTGTTGGAAATCGGCTATGGTACATCCCTAGCTGCGTTGTTTGATGGTGTACCGGATATGGCACATCCCTAGTGGCGTGGCGATGGAATTTAATTGTGGTTCGTTTGGTGAGATCGTTATTGCTTTAGCAAGGGGAGCTTAATGATGGTTGATGGGCGACCAAGTGTTAAAAGTGTTGATGCTATACCTATTTTAGAAAATCATTCTTCAGAGTGCCGAGTTTTTGAGTTTCAGGGTTTTCAAAAGATTCTCAACTCACCCGCTAGGGGCGCTTGTCTGACTTCATACGAAAACACTGTCTCGATTCTCTTTTTGAGCATAAAACTGAGACTAGGTACACTACTTTTGTTTTTTAATCGTAGGTATACGATGGCGAAACTTGATGGCAAACTATTCACCTAATTGTATTTACAAATCATGTAAACTTTGTCTCGCTTCGGGAACTAGGTATACCCGCATCTTTGCTGATGCAGAAATACTCAAAGTACCTACACACGGCTAGATGCGCCGCAGACGGCATCTATGTAGAAAACCCATTTGACGCGAAGATTTTTCTTTTCATACAATCGTGGTCATACAACTGCGTATATGTGTACCTACCTAGTTGTAAGTGGTCTCATCTCAGTTATTTGTGAAATAAAAAAAAAAGATTTTTTTAACCGACTTCAAAAAAGGAGGGGGTTCTCAATTCGGTTGTATTTTTTTTAGGATGTTAAGCCCCGTTTTTCGTGTACCCTGACGTAGTTAACTTAGGTACTTTATTACTTTGAAATCATAAACACAGGATTATAGATCTTTATTTATTAACTGTCAGCAATATTTTCAGGCAAAAGTTACAAAGTGTCAGCATTTTATTTATTTATCGAGTTGGCTGACACCGTCAACTAAATCGGTTCAACGCGACGACAGTTGCTGAAATATATTGTGAGAAATGCTTGAAATATTGAGTAGGTGTCTGAGTTTTCTGAAAGTGTAATGCCGGAATACTGAAAACCACTACTACTAAAAATACTTAAAATTGCTCTGCCTCTGTTTGACATTACTCATTTGTAAGAGATGGCAATAATTTAAGCGTGAACTTAATTTACGTGGCGTTTGAGTATTCGGCCGTAAGTTTTTTATTTAGCAAGGACTGACGACGATTGCAAATGGTGCCTACTAGTGAAAACACAATGCGTAATTCCTTTTGATTATGTAAATTAAACCATTTTTTTGTAAAATAACTGTTTACAACTCGAAGGAGGCTCAAATCGTCCTATTCTATAGTTTAACCTTACCTAACCCATATCGACAACCTATAGCTTAAAAGATCATAAAATATGATTTCTGTATCTTATCTGAAACATCGTTTTGAAGCTGGACAATACTGTATTGTATTGGCTTATATAATTATTAGTTTATTATGTTTATGACAGAAAGACTGTCTAGTTACTCCGAGGGTAGGTACTTCCTTGGTTTCGTAAACCTCACACAAGGCTACTCAATCATTCAGTCGCAGGCACTACAGCGTCCCGTAAGTACCTGAAGTGGGCATAAAGTGGCCCTCGGCGCTGTATAAATCATCTAGAAAACTCGGTTGTTTTAGATTTTCTTCACGTACTTATAAATATTTCCTTCTGTATTATTTGAGTTATTACCACTAACTCTCACTTTGGTTTTTAAGTGACTTTTATGTTTAATTTTAGTTTTGACCCGACTACGCGGAACAAAAAGAGAGTTATGATTTTAACAGTCTTCACGTTTCACCGGTGAAACGAGTTTTCTCGACGTTATTTTGACGTCGTCATCTCTATTACATTAAAATCTCTGTTGAACGGAACATAAGGCCCCAAGTTACTACATTATCACGACTTTACAAACGTCATTACACGTGATTATGCAAACAAAAAAGAACGTTATTCCTGTAAACTTTATATACAAATTCCATTATACGAAAAAACTATTATTAAACTCTTCAACTGAAAACGCAACGTGCCAGAGAAAGCTGCATAAGGCTGCATGCGCACTTGGCGCCTGAACAAGCGACCACCAACGAAGTATCGGATATGAAATAAACATTTCTGTTTCAAACTCTGTACTTTTATACTGTACATAATTTTATAACGGCTAGATTTTAGTAGAAGCCCTGACCCGATGCGATTATAACCGTAAATGCGCTTGCAGCTCAAATTTCTCCCCCTAAGTGCCGACTTTCCTCTGCGCAGGTCAAGTGGTTAATAACAGAACTGGAGAATAATTTCTTGGAACTTTACTATTTCCACTGCTCACTTAACATGAGAACATCCGGCTCGAAGGACCTTGTAGGAAATCGCGATAGCTATTTCCCGGGATGCTAATTGATACAACTGAGTTCACTTCAACGATACGTATTTATTGTAAATTCAAAGTAAAATGCTAATATGAGTGCGGTTTGTGTGGATGATGCTGATGCACTGGCTTACGTATTTAAAAACCGAACATTTCCGGTCATCAAACCTGGCAGGTTCAGGAAGGCCACGTTAGATTGAAAACGGTCACAAACGGCTTGTTCAAATAACGCCCAATCTAAATCACTGTACACTGACGAGTGACAAGTGTGAGTTGCACTGTGCTCTATGGGTTCCTTACGCAATGAATTCGTAGAATCTTAGTTCTGTCAAAGTATTCTCATTTCTCTGTCGTTAATACTCACGAGTTTAATTCCTGTTATATAAACAATTTGTGTTTGTATTTGAGTTGAATTTCTGTTTATTTTAATGGTATTTGAAATAAATAAAACCATTGTATTGTTTAAACAAGCCAAAAATAAAAGCAATCAAACTATTAATGTAGGCAAACTCAAACCCTGCTATTATTAAACTCGATGTAAGCTTTTACATCGTGTTTGGTCTCTTTCGCATTTCGATCGAATTGAAATTAAATGAAATACATTTATTCAACCCATAGGGTACAAACACACAGATACAATAGAGAGAAATGAAAGTAAGTCACACAGGAAGGAGCAGAACAAAGTAAGTGGTAGGACAAGTAGGTACAAAAGTATAGCAAATAATAAAATCAGCTTAGAGTTTATTAATAATGTTATATTCGGTATTTAAGTATGTAGAACCATATTATTAACAATATTCAGCCGTCACATACACAATATGGCTGTATTTACTGTACAAAGTTGTCGTCTAGCCATTATGTCAATGGGTTTGCTTTAATGATATTCTAACCTTAAACTCTTCGGAACCTTAAAAAAAACAAAATGTCAATTAATTTATACGTACCTACGGCAATCACAGGCGTAGGCGCGTAGCACTCCGTAGCACCTCGTAGCAATTACCTACGGCGTAGCCCGTGGCGTGTGGCCTCGGCCTTTTTTTTTTTTTTTTTTTTTTTTTTTTTTTTTTTTTTTTTTTTTTTTTTGCGCTGGGAAAATGCATGACGCATCCCCCCTCCACTAGAGAGCATGAAGGGGGGTATGTGGGACTCCCCGGCCTCCCGTCAGGCCGGTATACCCACTAAAAACCCAGCGGCGCTCCTGCGTCGTCTTAGTGGGGGGGGACTGGGAAACCGGCAGAGCCTTTACGTCCAGTCCCCCGCCGACGAAGCCCGCCATTACAGCGGGGCCCGCACGCCCCTCCCCTTGCAGGGTGGGGCCTGGGAACGGCAAGCGGCTCGGCCGTTCCCGTCCGCTGGTGGCGAATGTCTGCAATGCGGGGCCGGTGCTCTAATGCGGTCCCGCCATTCGCCACCATGCGTCGCGCGCGGGACAGTTCCGCGTCGTCCCGCGCGCTCTTCCCCGCTCGGGGGCCTAAGACCCCCGACGTCCGGGCCACCAAACAAGGGGGCCCGGACCCACCTGGGTAGACCGAAGTCTACCCTGCCTCATCACGCAGTGCCCTCTGCTTATCAGAGGGACACGCGGAGAGGCCCACCGTGCCGGGTTACTGGCCACCATGAAACACGTCCGCAGTACTCTGCGGGCGTGTTTCATGGTGTTTCCAGGGTGCACCGCGTGGAGGTTACCCGGCCTAGCACCCCGTGTGGCCTCGGCCTAAATCAACTTTCAACTTTTCAAAGGTTATTGTAATGTACTGTTACTACTATGATAATTGCAAAATTGAAATATAGTTTGATTACAACTTATTTACCGAATTTTTACAAGTTTTTATACCTTCATACACTTCATACAAAAGTTTTTTACATGATCCGAAACGAAAAATACCCACCATGGTAGTAGATTGTTTTTAATTGATTTCCTTTTCTTATCAATGAAACTAATAATAGTCCTTAGATCATGTTCTACACATTGTGAAAACTTAATCAAAATCGGATAATCCATTCAGGCGCAAAACCAAATAAGTGCTAGATTTAAAAAAAAACTTCTTTAAAAGCTCATTAGAATTTAACCTTATTATTTGAACAAAAATAAGTATTTTTAAAACTGCTCGGTGAAAACTTTTAACTCAAGTTACCGTTTCAGTTAAATTTAATTCAATTTAACTTTCCAACATTCATTCAGCTTTTCAGACACTAATGATCCGCAAACTAAATAAATAACACTTTTCAACTCTTCTGCATTTGCGAGCTCAACTTACACATATTTCTTTAATTTATTTAATTTACATTACGGCTTTATCTTAAGATGATGATGATGATGGCAGTTCAACATTAAAAAAAGTTACAAGAAAGCAAAATAACGCAATGTCGTGTACGTGGATGACATGTTCTTTTTTCAGTTATACTATACTGAACTTATTTTGATGAAATTTTTGTGGACTTAATATGTGTAACCCTTTCAGATAATTTTTTTTTTCAATCGGGTCATAACGGAGATCTGAGGTACCAAGAATTAACAAAAAATACATTGAATTGAGAAACTCCTCCTTTTTTTAAGTTGGTTAAAAATAGGATAAGATATTGTTAATAACACGGTAAAAATGTATACTTATTATTTGTTACAGATGAGAGCGGTTTCGTGGGGCATAGCGCTTCTGACGCTCTTCTTCGTCACCCTGGCTGACTCTACAGAAGGTTAGCCGCACATCTTTATATTATCAAAAGCTTAGTTTTTTTTCAGTGATCTGAAGACCTTAAAATTCGACTCATATTTTCTGGAATATACTCAGATATAGATTCGCTAAGAATTAGCAATTATTTAAACAGTTGATTAAAGTTTTGCAACCATTATAAGTAAAGCGGTTAATGGATAGACAGAGTCCGAAAACGACGTGAAAATATTTATAAGATAAAGTTTTATTTTTATTTATTTACAAAGAAAAATGAATCCACAAAGAAAATTACAACTAATACAGTATATACATTATACAATATTCACAATATTTACAAAATACAGTTGACCTATCTACAAACTGTAAGTTTTCTAAGATACTATAAATATTTATTTATCTCAGCAAGGAGGTTAACCATACCACAGAGGTATTTATCTCACCACAGGATCTATACCACAGAGGTTAGCAATGATTAATATGGTCTGTGCCCAAGCCTGGGACGCGACCATCAATAAATGAGGATAAGCCTCCTGCGCCTCGTGCCGATGTGTACTAACTAATGATAATGCTTCCGGGTATGTTTGGCTGTGGTGTACCCACCACCATTGTATTTATGATAAAACTAGCCGTCGCACGCGGCGTTGCTCGCGTTCTACCCTTTAGAGTGTGACGTTTCAAAATTCCTTTCTTAGTGCACCCCTACACTATATAAGGATACTACCCTCCAAATTTCATACCTCTAGGACTTATAGTTTATGCTGTGCGTTGATTCTCTGTCAGCTTCAAAAGAGTTTTATATATATTGATGATGATGATGATGATGATTGATGGCAAGGGATTTATTACCTCTGTGTTTCTTGCAACCTCACGGTACTTTCGGAGGAAGCTATGCGAGTACATTCAGTGGGAAAAAAAAAACTGCTGCTGTGTGGTGCAAAATTGTAGTTTGTGTTACGAGTATCTTACGCTTAATTTGGGTTATTCCCATCGAGCCCACCGGCTGGCGGACTGGTGGGGCAATCAAACAAGCGGACCAATGTAGACATTTTTTCCCATCAAGCCCACTCATTTGCATAGTGGGCTCGTTGGGATTTTTTTTTCGCTAGCCGGTGGGCTCGATGGGAATAAACCCTGTGAGGTTAAGTTAACAATTCGTTTCCATGAGATCTGTTTCGGATGAACTAAGGTTTTCATGAAGTCTGAAAGTTATTCATCTGAATACTTATCATAATAAACAAATTCAAAGCCCGCACAAGTACATAGGTCCGACGAATACAAATCCTCATTTTATGCTGAATTTGCTGGCGGATCGGGAAATCTTCACAATTCAATGCATTATTAAAATTCGGCACTACGCCAAAAATGAAACGGTTAGGTGCATAAACAATACAATACATTATTCCGTAGCCAAGATTCTCTTTAACAGCTACCGCTATAAAACGGTCGCTAATTACCTAAACGGCCAAGAACTTTGAAGCCGTGCCTCTAGCACAGACTTTGACATTTATCAGTGAAATGAAAATCTTATAAAAAAATTTTTTTTTTTAAATAATTTATTACTATTGCGTCAACAAGCGTCAGAAACCGATTAGCTACGTTCATGTTTGCATAAAAATAATTGAATTTGTAAAGTCAACCCCAGTTGTTTCATGAAAGCCACAAATTTTGCGTGCCACTGTGCCGTTTTCCAATTTTTATGTTATCCCAATTCCCAACCAATTCCCAAAATAATATTTTTTCTAGGTTTATACGGATTATTCTTCTGGTCGCTGGCCGCTTGTTTGACCGCAAAGTACTTCTAAAGCTTTTGTACTTGCTTTTATATGATACCGACTGCTAATCCGCGCAAACGAGTGCGAGTTATACAGCGATAAAGACCCACTAACTGGTAATGTGGCCCGTAATGAGTTATGGAGCCGTTAGCGGGCCGCTTGTCTCCTCCGCCACTGGTATAATCCAGGTAAATATCGCCAGGTGATAAGTGTGATAGATGCTCGTAAAAACGATGGTTTTAACTGATTTTTGCTAGTTACTTCGAAGAGTGTGTGTACTCTTTGAACCAACAAAAATTCAGTAAAAATAACGTAATAAACCATCACGCTTTTTTTGTGAAGTCTATGGGACGACATAGCCTTCCAAGTCGTCCTGTAGACGTCACCGTACTCTACTTTAGGCCACCTCAAGGCTTCACAGACCATGTTGGTCCATCAAGGTGACTAAACTCTCTAGATGGGCTGTGCCACAGACAGGTAACACTAAAAAACCTGAATTCAGAGCCTACTTCTAAAAAAAAGATTGAAAGAGCAACTTTCCTGAGGCTTAGCTTCGATTTGATATGGCGCAACATAGTTTTTATTATTTCATAAAGAGGCTCTGTGCTATCAAAAAGGCCTGTATCAGCTTATTGCTCTCAGCCTAATATAAGGTGAACATAAGTATAAAATAAAAGATTTTATCAGGATAAATAACATTGAAGGAAACATCCGGTATCACAAACGAAATACCCACAATAGCGCGGTTTCGCACCTACATCATTTAAATCCCCTACCGGACAGACATCTCCTTCTTATCTATATATAAAAAATATATATAAAACTCTTTTGAAGCTGACTGACAATCAACGCACAGCCTATAAGTCCTAGAAGTGTGAAATTGGGAGGGTAGTATCCTTATATAGTGTAGTTAATATAGTGCACGGTCGCATGAAAATTCGCACCCTAATGAGTCTAAAATTAGGATCAAAGATTTTAACCAAATTTGCTGCCACGCGAGCAAATCCGCGGCCGACAGCTAGTCACAAAAAAAGGCCTACCGCAAACCGGGCTTAGATCCGTGTTGGCATCACTAGAAAAGGTACGGTAGACCGTAGACCGTGACTTAGAGCCATTTTGCTTTGATAAATAAACAACAGAATCGCTCTTTGTTTGCCTGTCGAGCCTGAATACCAAACTAGTTAATGCTTAGCCGGGGGCACATCAAGGGGTGAATAGGGGATGTAAATACGCGTTTGTTCAAAAGTATTTACTGAGTAGGAGTATTTGTATTTGTTTTTTGTCAGAGGCCTTAAAGCAATGACCATAGAGGATTATTCACTTACAAGAAGGAAAAAAAAACTGTATTGTATTTTTGTTAGAATATCATAAACGAATAGACATAGATGTTTGCTTTATATCTCGGTGTTTCTATGCATTTGATATAAGTAAGTAGGTATATAAGTATTTACAAAAAAAAGTATGTATATATATAAGTATTCTATCAGCAATCTAGTTCCCATAGAACATACTTTGCTTAGTCTGAGACTAGCTGAAGGCGTTATGTGAAATGATTATGAATTTTTATTATACATATTTACTAATTAGCAAGGTTTGATACTTTTAAAAATAATTCTGCCTAACCAATTTTTTTTTTTTTTTTAATAATGGAACAAGCTGATCTCTCACAAGCTCACCTGATGTTAAGTTATAACTTCTGCCTATAACAATGCATGTATATTTTATGTTCACTCTGGCCTATTTACTCAGAAATTTTCTCATTTAAGCACAGAATGTACAAGTAACTAGTGAAGGAACTCTTACCGTACAAATAGTGTTATTATACTAACTGTTTAGTATGAGTTTGATATCACCTACTTAGGTTTAAGTAAACAAATAACCCCCTTCACTTAATACAGCCCCTAATTAAGCCTTTATCTAGCAGCGAGCAGTCCTTCCGGCAGAGTGGTCGGACATTGCGAGCTGCATTGAGTATTATAGCTAACTAGCTTATGTACGTGGTTTTGTTCACTTTTTGTAACTCCACCGAAAAAATAAAAAATGCCTTGCGTTAAAAAGGTACGTTAAACTTGCGACAGTTGTGCCAGTGAAAGGACCAGTGTGATAAAGCATATTGCAGAAAAGCCAGACGCAAAACGTTGAACCTTTTTTTGAACAAAAACATGGGTAAACCAATAAAACTTGATCTATTCGTTCTAGGGATTTCAACAGCGAACAATGTTTCTTTCAGCGAGAGTTATTTAGATCTAAAAGATTTCGGTTTTGGCAAAATTGAGCCGGAACACAATAAAGTCGATTAAACTAACCTAAAAGTTACCTAGACGTCAGCTGGAAGCTTAGTCGGCCAAATTAAAGTACTAGACGCTCATCGACCGTCATTCGCACATTTTACACAAAAAAAGTAATGGTAGGTAATTTGAGTCTGCGCGTCGTCAGTCAGCCTGTCTAGATTTGCACCTAGATGTTTATCAGAACGTTTAAGCTATGTTTAAGCCTATGAAGACTCACCCAGTGTAATGACATGTTTGATGGCCACTATATAGAGCGAGGTACTGACGACGTCAGCATCCTTTGTGTGTACATATGTTTACGCAAATGGTTTACCCAATGTTAAGCGGCTTTATCTGCCTATTATGCATCGCATAGAGCACGTTCACAAGAGAGGAGCCATATTAGTTATACCTAGGTAATATTCGTACCTTTCCCTAAAAAAATTTCATCGATTTAAATGTCTCCCTATTATTTTCAGATATCAAGTACGGTTCAAAAATTCGGCTGAAAGTAATCCATTTACACACAAAGCAAATCAATTACGGCGGCATCAGCCGTAATTATCGGTTTCCATTGACGGCTCGTGACGTCACCCAGCGGTCCGGGATTACGAGACGGTGACAATCGCTTCATCCCGCTTATAGAAACGAGCTTTTCAAACATTCAGTTCAGGCTTCATTTATATGAGGAGAGTTTTTTGAACAGGTGTAACTTTGCGGATAATGACCCCACTGGACATGCTCTTGTTAGTAGAATATTTATCATTATTTCTGTTTAGCCGGCACTGCATCGTTATAGGCAGTGGTTACCAGTTAACATCAGGTGGGCCATCGGCTTGTGACTCATGATCGATAAAAAAATTCAAAAATTGTATAAAAAAACTTTCAAAAGGTGTATAAAAACCTTTCAATTTTAGCCCAGAATTAATGTTATACTTTCAAAATTCTATTGAACTTCAAAACACAACTTATTAGGTACCTGCAAAAATAAACTCAAAAGTACTACCTACGTAAGTTGTAAAGAGACGTAGAATAATTTAAATAACTCACAAAACTTGAACATTTCTATCTGCAAACCTTTGTATTTTCCGTTCCTTTGACACATTCCAGCACTCTCCAAATTACCAAGTTCCATCACAATTAATTCCTTTTCTACTCTTTTCTTCCTGTTCTACCGCAAAGAGCATCACAAAGAGTTTGACGTCACCAAATAGAGTGTTGTAACAATACATCATTCCGCGCCACCGATATCAGACCTCGTTCAGTCCGGCCTATTGCAAATAATGTTAATGGACCCACCGCACCGTACTCGCTGACACACGTGCAAATAAAATATTTGACAAAATATTACCTAGACCAAGGTCTAGGTAATATTTTGTCAAATATTTTATATTTTATTTATTTAACATGCTGTTTATAAAAAAAATTGTTTACCAAGGTAAACAATTTTTTTTATAAACAGCATGTATCTACAATGGCGACGAAAAATTGACACACGGAGAGCTACTTATTAGTATTCATAAAAATATTATTAAAGTACAGTCAGCTGCACTAGAATGACATGTGTACAATTCGTACCCGTGTGTTAATTTTTTGTCGCCATTGTAGATACATGCTGTAGAATAGACCATCCTTTGACTTCAATCTCATCTGGTGGTAAGCGACGATGAAGCCGACGATGGCGGAAGACACTTATTCTGGTATATTCAAAGGAATTTTGAATAAGTATTAAAAACGAAGCATTCTACTTTTGCTCACCAAGGACTTCCGCACCTAGGCTATTAGACTTATGCGCACCAATCGATTTTAAGCTTAGTGCGCAAAACTGGAATAGTTTTTCAAAACTATTCCACTTTTGCGCACCAAGGATAAAGTCGCGTTAGTGATGGGTATGAACTGTTTTTAATAATAAAACTAGTTCTGACCGATCGTCCAACATGTCTGGTGGTTTCTGCTTTTCTAGTTTTTCTATAAGCCTAAACAAACGACAAATTAGTTGGCAAACAAACGCCAGCGTCCCATAAATCACAACGAACAAAAGTTGGATATACGTCACAACCGTATGTAACTTTCACTGAGAAAACATAGGAAGTAGTGTCGCCAGTGTACGAATCTTTCATTTCTTATCGCGAGAGAAGACGAACAGCGAACACTCACAAATATCAAAGGCTCGTTTAGGCTGGCATAGTAAATGGTATCAGTTAATGCTCAGTACCTCTATCACGAACAAATCTGACAGTCGCCGCGTTGACGTATTCTTGTTATATTGCGCGTCAATGCCAGCTCGACTGCCAACCGTTGTAGTGTCACCGCGCAGTGTATCTCGGATACGCTAGCATTACTATACGTTTGCTACTGTCACATTTATTCGTGATCAAGGCACTGAAGTCAGCTTTCAACGAATAAAATTAATCTGTCAAGCGCAGAATCTTGGGTAGTACCAAATACTTGGAGTGTTGGCTGGCAGATGGGACAATCCCTTGCAAATGTACTGGGTGTCCGCCCTAATTAACCCCAACGCCGGACAAGTTTATTACATAAACTATGCTAAGTTCCTACCTACTAACCTATGCACTATGTAAGTATAGCTACCTAGAATTAAAATACTTTAAGGTGTGTGATGTTATGTTTCAAAACAATAATTTTAATTTAATTCGATATTGAAAATGCACAATTTTATTAATGCACATGGCGTGCAAATTGAAATGCGTCAGCGGTGATAAACGGCCAGTAGCTAGATTGATAGGTACTGGACAAGTTACTGTCACCACTCAAAGGCAGCTTTATGCCGATATGAGTCGCTTTGTGATTGCGACGGGGATTCCCTTCGTTGGAAATTTGACAAAAGACGCAAACCGCAGACTTCAACATCTAGCGATAGTATAGTAAAAAGTTTCTCGACTTTTCATCGATAAGCCTCTCAAATGAAGAATGGCAAAAAGTTTTAGATTTGCATCTGGCATCGATATGTACTTTAACGATTTTCTTGTTATTTTTAGGCTTATGTATAGGTTCACGAGCAATAAGACTGCCTACTTTTAGCAGCTAGGATAAACCATAAACCGTCTAACTCATACTACGTTGTAAGTAAAAGCTGTATTTATTTTACGTGAAACCAATTATTTTAAAATAAAACTCACCTGATGTTCATTCCCAGTCCTCGGTATACCAATGCAGAATATTAACATACATCCGACGATGCATGTTTAACGTCTGTGGACGTAATCCCGCCCGCCCAGCCGCTGGCCGAGGGCGGGCGGCTCACATTTTCTAACATTTTGTTTTGTTACTCCTATCCTCTCCACCAGGTTTGCCCCACTAGTGGAGAAGGTGGGAATCCAAAACGTATCTCTCCCCTTGAATAAAATTCAAGTGGAAAGATACGTTGCACCACACTGACCACATACGGTTAGTTTGTTTATACTTACTATGTTTTCGATTCCCACCTTCTCCACTAGTGGGGCAAACCTGGTGGAAATAGGAGTAACCTTTTGTTTTCATTTCAATAATGCAGTTTCACAGCTTTGCTGGCGGATGAAAGAATGTTATTTTTCGTTTATCTTCGTTGGTTTTATCGTAAAGATGTGTTTGTTTGGTCTGCATATATTTCCGATGGTCCGGTGTGGGTCTGGCGCCGTGGTTCTAGTTCCATACCTACGGCACAGGTTAATATAGTGTTGAGTAGACCCAAGAAATTAGAAACATATTTTTGAACAAATCCAAACATTTCAAATTTATTTCAATCCATTTAGAATTTGCATACAAATATTTGGTGAAATATGAGAGACGATTTACTATACGATCTGATTTATACCATGTTTCAGACAAATAAACGAAAATTTTAAACCAAATAATGTAGTCCGATCAAACAATTTCAGTTTCAGTTATATTTCAACAAGATATCAGTCGTTTAGTAAGCAATATTAAACGGAAAACTTCGACAAACTCTCATTTATAGCAATTAGCGGCAGTATAAATTCGAAACCAACTTCATAAATTACCGCTGAAACATTTATAAATTCAAACAAGTCCTGAAACGGCGCTCTATTTCTTTCCCTGGCCCAAAATGAAGGTTCTACAACATTCCTGAAAACTCCATAATTACAACTGAAGCATTTAAAGTTCAAACATGGCCGTCTCGTTCACTGAAATTTCAGGAGTTTGTGTAAAAATGGCGGAAGGAGCTCAGTTTTATTAAAGCATTTAATGAAACCCGAGCGTTCCCCATAATTTACACGCGGTGCATAGACCTAGTAATCTACTAAACCTAGCACTGACAAGAAAATACCAAAGTTATTCAGGTTTCTAGACAAGCACTTCTAACATTGACACTATGCAAAGTGTAAACGCATACACAGTCATTGGCATCTAGAGACTTCATCATACCTATCTCGACTGTGTTTTGTTTTTTTTGACATGACAAGATTATTAAAATCACAGAAGCACATAGCAACCGTTTTGTTTGGAAAGCTTTGAAAGTGTAAAGTCAACTGTGTGAACGACTGATACACATTTCACACTAAAATAACAAACAAAGCCAGCGTGTACCACTATATCTTCAGGTGGTGAACTCAAACTGTAAATTCAACGTAGGAGTTATTACTACACATCCATGAGTGTTCTAAAAAGCGAGAGCCGCTTTCTTATGTTCGAAATAATTTTTCGCTGTAAGCTGTATGTACCGGTTGTAATAAAAATATTCCCAAAAACTGATACCATTAATACTGACTATGATTCTAAATACGACAAAAATATATCAAACCATCATACGAGAATAAATATATCAAACGCGAAAGATTATTGAATATTGTCTTCTGGTTATCACGTGGGTTGACTCCGCTAGTCCTTCACGTTTGACCTTTAAGTTGAGCTCTACTAGTGTTGTTCGCAATACATCGCTGGCTGATAAGTAGGTTCACAACCAAAAAATTTTTTAAGTAGTAGAGAATGACATGCGTACTACTACGTCTTGCGCGGAGTTGCGCGTCAATGGTAAGTAGGATATTACACGATGACAGCCACTCCGAAATGTTTTATAACGGCCATTGTTTCTTACAAACCCATCGTTATTATCCAAGGGTTAATAAGTGTGGCACCTCACAGAAGATATACGAGGAAGATTATCGCGACTATCATCACCAGCGACTAGGTAGGTGACTTTATGGATATTGCCTCGTGGAGGCTGTAACATTTAACATCAAATGTGTTGATAGCGCTTTAAATTGAACGAACTTTAGTCTTGAGTTTGTGTTAAATATAAGATTTATTTTTTTAAATCGTTTGCAACGGTTTGTATCTACAGACCGTTGCAAACAGTTGAGCTATCTAGCTCAACTGTTTCATGTGTATTTTGTAAATATTATAAATACTGTATTAGTTGTAATTTTCTTTGTGAATAAAGTTTGTTATTATACTAGGAAAAGAAATAGTTCTTAATTAGTACTTTAGCGTGACGACTGACAGGTTATAAAATATAATTTAGACGAAAAGCTAGATCCATATGTTTTTTTTATTAAATAAAACGGGTATTATTGAATTATGTAATTTACTGGTAAATTGTATATGTATTGATTTTTTCTTTTTTCATTAATAAATTATAACTAAGTAAAACTTTCATAGGTTTTTTATTTATTTTTATTATTTATTATAGAACCGAGAATTTAGAATAAAATTTGTTTTTAGGGCATAAAAATTAAAAAACATAGGTTTGTGTAACTACTATCGTAATTGTATAGTTAAATCATAATGTTTTTCAATAAACACATCAAATACTGAATTCCTTGACCCACATAGAAGATTGAAGCAGTATTCTCACAATATTCAGAAAAGTTCGCTCAAAATGTATTTCCCTGCATGAATAAAACACGCGATGGATATTGAATAAGTTGGAAGTTGAGACATGACCAGTAATATTGCATGTCAGAGATCACTATACACTACTCGTACCTACAACACACTCATATTTTTTTATTTAAAGAACTGGATTGGACATGCATTATGCCAACAACGCATTGCTTAGCTAAGCAGAATTTTATCAAATGGACCAACTACTTGGTCACTTTTTTACCTACTAATTTAAAATATGCTGCCGCATTGAGGGTCTTCATCTGAGGGTAATATCTTATCTAAATAAAATCTAGTAAAAATATCATTGGCATTAAAATGTCATAAAAATCATAAAATTGCAGCCGAATTTATTACTTGACATCGCCACAAAACAATTGCAGTGATATTATTACTAGATTTTATTAAGAAAATTACGCGCTGATTTAGAAACTACACACCATTTGAACGAGACGACTCCCTACAAAGTTTACAGGAATAATTTGGTTTGACAATACTGACCTTTGCTTGACAAGCAGACTGATTCTTCGTCATAAACGCACCTGCCGCCCACTCTCCGCGAAATCCTGTACATTTGCTGGAAACTGACTAACGTGGTTTGCCTAGCTCATGCAAACTATCATTACTGCCAGTTAAAAGTTATTCTGTATTTCAGTCACTAACCCCAACTCCAGAAGTAATAATGAGCTCGCTGCATGCCAACCTTATCGTATCTAGTTTCACGAGTCCTCGACTAATACGAAATTCTGCGAGAGCATGAGCTTAGGACGA
Source organism: Eulithis prunata (assembly GCA_918843925.1). Lineage (NCBI taxonomy): Eukaryota > Metazoa > Arthropoda > Insecta > Lepidoptera > Geometridae > Eulithis > Eulithis prunata. The sequence continues at coordinate 8,219,212 of OU974021.1, forward strand.
GATATCCACTTACGATGTAGAGCGTATTATCTACATAAAAGTTTTGTCTGTCGGTGTGACTGACACACATTTTTTATAACTTTTTTTTTTTATGTGATAAAATTTGGCTATAATCTCACCTGGTAATAGTTCGCATAATGAATGTAGAGCCAAATCGGTGAGAATGGTTATATTTTGTTTTGAAGAGTTCTTATAAGATGGTAAAGTCTGTAGAAAAACTAGAAACTGCTTCAAACTATTTTGAAAGTACGAGCAAGACTAACGGCATCGACGTCCTCGAGATTTTCAGTATAAAATCTCTTTTCGCTCGTCCTTATTTGTTTTTAGTTAGCCCTAGACAGACCCGCGGGGCATAACTAACAGTAGTCGAGATATCCACTTAGATTATGTTGGTTTGAGATAGTTTAAGGGTAAGCGAGGTTTGTGCGAACAATGTTTACTTAGGTTTTGCATTTAGAAACTGAATTGGTTGGTGTACGTTTTTTAGGAAATTTAATTTGAAAAATAAATAAATTGATGCTTGATTTACATGTAGGGTGTTTTCATACTGCCTACGACACGACACACGATATCGTGGGAAGTTTTCTCATACATTCACTATCTACTAGATGCATCGTCCGAGACTAGACGCAAGGACGAATTAACAAAAACTAGACGCTATAATGTTTTAAACTACCTATCATGGTTATAAGTTAAATTTGAATTATCTCGTTTTAAGTAAAAACTACTAGAGGCTTGCAGTGCAACGTTAGCGACGACATCGATATTTTTATTCGAGCAACTGACACGATAATATCGTGTAGGGTTGTGCTAGTGTACAATCCCGTAGATTTGGAATGTAATTGCTTTAAAAAAAGTGAGTTGGTGTGGGGTAATGGTGGATAGTGTCAAAATAAAAAAATGTCGCAATATTTAGACTCCAACTTGGACGAATGAACACACAAGGGCTCTAAATATTGTGTCAGCTCAAAATTCCTAATGTTATTATTTTATCTCGATGACACTTATTTACACGCAATTTATGCCACCAAATTGATTACCGACCTACATTCACCCCTGTGTACCCTTAGTGCCATTTACATGAACAGAGTTTCACGGTCTGAAGATTGGATTCAAAACTTTTATTTGTTTGTTAAGTATCGGGAATTAAAACTATGAAAAAGTTGCAAAAATAGTTTAAATATCCAAAAACTTATAATCGACTGCAATTTTGTGGTTTCCGGAACTGATAAAAATATTTGAGTGTAAATTATAATGTATGAAAACACGAAATAGTTATAACAACGTTGTATATATTACCTCTACCATAAATTGCCCCTCATCTTCTGTCCAGATTTACGTAATAACCGTTTAAAATAGTGCCATCCCATTTCATTTAAATAATGACAAATAGTCAGCGAGAATCGTAAACAGTGTTTAAATTAAGAGACTATTCTAAGCAAGACCTTATGAATGCAATAATCGTCTGAAAATGAGACTTTTCCGCTCTAAAACGTAGTACGATAAACTCCACCCATGTAAATGAAAATTCACCCCCAACGGAAACAGTTAATAAATCTTCCAATAAGGCCCCGTGCTCATATCGCGAATAACTTAAGCAAATTGTGTACGAGCTCCTTCACCGAGAGACGGGCGCCCAACTTTATGTGCTCTCTAGTTAAATAATGTAAGTAAATTACGCTGAGCTGCGGGACTTTACCAATGTCAACATTATTACGTGGAATGTGAGGTTGGATTAAAATTGTGGTTGGTATTAGTAGAGATGGTACTCGTAAGTAAGTAAAATATAAGTGCCTAGGAATATATTTAAAAGTTGTACAAAATTGACAAAGTGCTATTTTACGAGAAGTTTTAATTAAATTTTGACATATTTTTTAAATGATTAAAAACTAGAGAAATGGATTTTTTTGAATAAAATAAAATTTAAACAAGAAGGACATTATAACATATGAATTAAATAGCATGACAAAACCCCAGTCTTTTCTGAAGCTAAAATGGCTTCAGCGAAAAAAATATGATTACCACGGTAAGTAGTGGTTGTAAAAACATAATCCATACTGAAAATTCCAGGTTATCGCCTGTCGATAAATTAGTTAGGTAGTGTAGGTACCCGGAATATTTGCTCTCGAGTGTACATATCATGCGAGTCAAACAACATTCAAATCGGGATTACTCTGAGCATAACAACAGGAAAATCATATCAACGTTTCTGTAAATCCGAAAGGCTTAGAGGCAATTTTCCAGGTCGGTTAATTAGAGTTTTAGCTGGAAAGCCTGGAAATCTAGGCATTGGATGCTTTTACACTGCCTTCACGACAGCTATACGATATCGTGGGGAGATAAACTGTTCAACAGTACCTAACACTTTCATGCTCTGTTGCACCAACACCGATATTTTAGTTCGAGCGAGAGGTGATCACAAAGGTTTAGCTATAAAGCAACAACTACATAACTAAACAGGTACCTACTTAATTTAAGTGCCTTCTTTTAGTTTGCTTTGTAAACCTTTTTTATTAAAAATAAATATTTTTATTATTATTTTATTATTTAAATATGACAGTTGCTGCGTTACCTAGACCTAACGTATTGGGGGCAATCGTTGTTTCATTAAAACCTGCCAGGTTTTCTGAACTGTTTTCATACTAAATAATATAATAATTAATGTATTCAGTGATTAAATAGTGACATCAACGCGTTTCAGCGTGTTTTTGGCGTCAAAAGCTTCTTGTTTCTGTATATCCCCGTCACTTGATATTATGCTGGCGAAAGCAATTCAGAGCTTGCGATATGGGGGTTGGAATCACTGTCGTTATCAAGGTACATCGTATATATATGGTATTAATATCGGCCAGTGTGCTAACCCCCGTTCCATAAACCCCTATTATTCCACCAACCGTGGTTGACGAATTTTCACCGACGACGTGCATAGATAAAATTCTATCACTTTGAAATTCAGTGCTCAAATAAAACTGCGCTTTTTGGTAAGACTTGGAATTTTTCACACCGCGTCTCTCCTGTTTGTACGCTCTAGTTGCACTAAAAACGACAGCCGTTACATTACGGTCGTAGCAGCACCACTAAAGTAGCTACCATTCATAGTTCCTGAGATATTCAAGTTCTTATAGTATAGTTGATCTAGCATATGCCATTTAAAAAATATTTCTTTTTTTAGAAATAAAAGAAAGAAAATTGTTTAGGTATTTGTGACACAATAAGTTCTAAGAAAAGCTTTCAGTCAAAAAGTCAGTTTTAAGGACTGAATACGGTCGTCATCTGACGTTGGCCATATTTAGTAAACGACAACTTTAGTGAACGAATTTTCATAAAACTCAGTTAATTTCTGTCGCTGAAAACTTTTCCTCGTTTCAGCAATACTTTTTGAAAACTTTAATATAAATTGCACAAGTAATACACGAATTTTCTTCAGAATAGTTTATATTGAAATAAATAAAATATCCTCAGAAAAATTATTTATATTATTCTGCAGATCCTCATTTTATCACTGGCTTTTTTGTTCAGCTTTTTTGTTCAACAGTTTAGTATCAAAAGTACCATACGCATTGACAATCAAAGAACTAATGTGGAGTAAGACTATTGAAAAAAAGGCATTCTCATAATTTTGTAGTTGGAACGTGAAAAAGACATGAATCCAGCGCCTCTCGTCTAGTTCACAGTAATAATAGCTAAAGAAGAAAAATATAGTCAAAATGCATGAAAACTACATTTCTAAGAGATAAGTCACATAACTTATTCATTCCCATACATTTCTAACGTCCTCTTCGTTTTTGCCAAGCTATAAGCGTATTTTTCGATTGCAATCGTTGTGTTTCAGCAGTTTATCTACCAAGGGAATAAATAATAGGAAAGGAACCAAAATACCATCGAGGAAGTAATACATTTACGCGATGCTTACTATTCACAAGTCTGAGGCCTCACGAATAAATGTGACAATCGTAAACGTATCTAACGCTAGCGAATCTGAAATACACTGCACGGCTAGAAAGTTCCAGCTCGTTCCGTCAATAAAAAAAATTGTGCGGAGTCCCTCCGCGCGGAAGAAGTTATACTTCGAGTGGCACGCATTCACTCGCGCTCTGTGTTTATGTGAAATTAATTTAGTATTTATTTTTATGTACATAACCAATATGTAGTACTTATTCAGTTAGAAAAGGTTCTATGCTCATGTTGCCTAAATCAGAACTAGATGGCGCTGCTAAGTTTGGTCGGATCCTAGAACGCGTTATCGAAGTGTTTTGCGTTTTATGGGGGTCTCCGTGTGTGATCACTCTCGCTCTGTCTCTTTCTATTCCCCCTCCCCAGGAGAGTTAAACGTTTAACTCGTTAAAATGTTGGAAGTCGCATTAGAAGTATAATTTCAAAAATGTACGGAAACCAATGTACTTATGGCTACGCGAACATTGTTTTCGATGTCAAAATGTCTACGAGTACTGATGCGGCCGGATTCCATTAAACCTAAATTCACTTTGAATCCTTGCGGTGTCCGAAAACCTTCACATAAATATTTACGGCCTTCGAATAGCCTCCGCTTCTCTCAAACGATTTCATATCTTTAGCTCGTGGAGCAAGGTTGGATTTTGAGTAGCAATTTAGAGATTTTTTTCGGATGAAATTGTACGCTCACGATCAATGGTGCTAGGGTTATCTTTTGCAACGGTGTTAGGACCGTTAGGAATAAGGCTAAGCTTCCGTTGTTCACAAACGGAAAGGTTAACGAAACGGCAAGCTTTTGTTTATTTTATATCCCAAGTTTGGTAGTTTCTATTTCCACTTTTTATCAAACGACGTTTTTACTGACACGCATACCCTTGGAATAGTATTATTTATAATCTGTGGTTGTACTTACACCGTGTTTTGTTTCTTTCGATCGGTCATGTTAATAATCATCAATCATCAATCAATCAATATATATAAAACTCTTTTGAAGCTGACAGAGAATCAATGCACAGCCTAAACTATAAGTCCTAGAGGTATGAAATTTGGAGGGTAGTAACCTTATACAGTGTAGAGGTGCACTAAGAAAGGAATTTTGAAAAGTCACACTCTAAAGGGTCTAGAACGCGAGCAACGCCGCGGGCGACGGCTAGTGTAAAATACAAACAGAAACAAAAAAACACGGTGCAACTATTCCAATGAGTAGAGAGATGTGCGAATTGCTCGGTCTGTCCGTAAAAAACAATGATTTTTCATCAACTTCTTTCCGATCTAATAATAATTAATGATCGTACTGGAAAACATCGATGGAGTTACATAAAAAGTACCTACCATATTATTATTATCAGCTTGTTTCATCCCACTGCAGGGCAAAGGCCTCCCTCTCCCCCTTTATTTCTCACGATCTAGTGCAGCTGCGGGCCAATCCTTCGAAAATGCGTCTAGTTCGCCTCGCCATCTTAATCTGGATATATCTATTAACCTACCATCGATATAAGTAATGTTGCGGTATCAAAAAAGTTTGAGATTGCAGGAAGTACAGGGTGAAGCCCCAAAATAGTTCTTTCTCGTAATCGAATTAATTGTTCTGGCCCACTGGTGGGTTAGATGGGAAAAAAAACCATCGAGCCCACAATGCAAATGAGTGCGGGCTCAATGGGAATAAGCCGAATTAAGAGGCCTATGTCCAGCAGTGGACTAGACTAATAATAATGATGATGCGGTAAGTTGACATGTTACATTGTAACAACCTCAGAAGAAAAAAGCCATTACAAAAGAATCATTGTAAAAAGTAAAAACCCTTAGTTGACACTTATCTTGTAATTATAGGTTGACACAAATAACTGCGGACATGATTAATTTGTTTATGCGCTTCCACGTGCAGAACATTGCATCTTAATTACATATTATTTAGTATAAGTGGTATAAAAGATATTAAAACGCTTAACATTTTGCTCGTGTAATTAATGTACAAGGTACAATCAGTGTTAAGAATATTATTGATATATTGTACGATACGAATTATTCACTTCGGACCCACCATACCCCCTGGCCATATCCCTGGGGGTAGGGTGGGACGAAACCATACCACTATTAGTAGTGTTGGGAGTTGAAAATTTAGGAGTTAAACGAATTAAGAACTAAACGAATTAGGTAAAATTAACACAGATACAAATTAGGAATTGTACCCATTTCCCGAGCCTTGATTTTAAATGTAAGTATACAGAAATATTTATTTGGGCGCTCTAAAATTGTGCTTTGATTAGGGGGGGGTAGAATATTAGGTAAAGCAATATTTAGGAACCTAGATGTATAAAATAAGAGTACATTTGATGGGTTAGGTTAAATGTTAGAGATACGAAACAAAAACTCAACAAAAGCTATTAGTTTTATATCTACCAAAATCCGTATCTGTTTTTGGATTTTAAAACATGTCAATAATGGCTCTTTATTTGAAATATTCTTGCACGAACTTCTACCACAAGATAATCTACTTTCGCTCACGTGAACAACCAAGCAAGATAAAAGCCCAATAATCTCATCATCTTTTTTAAAAAACACTAACTCAATGAATATTATTACCTAAAGCTCTCAAACCCAAAAGTATTTGCACATTTTACTAACATCGCTAGCCAAGACAATCGGCTTTAAAGAAGTAAACAATCATCCGAGAGAATAAAGTAGGGTATCTACTGATTGACATGCCGACCCCCTCATCGACTTTGATTATGACACAGCTCTTGGAAACAGCTGGGTTCTTCCACTGTGCTATGAGCAGATCACGCCGCATCGAGTCACAGACAGATGAAAAATTCCTTTGATAGGTCAAAACATCGTGACTGTGCCATGGATATCTGAGAGCAAACTACTAGAGCCCAGTGCCACCAATTAGTAGATATCACGCAAAAATAGATTCGCCTGAGATCTAGTGGAAAACAATCAACGTTTCTCTTCATTTGACCAAGGAGGAACGACGCCATCTTTATTTTCATAATTACAGTTACTTCTGTCAAAGACTTAATTTTTTTTTTTTTAGAAAAGCTACTCTTTAGAACAATAGCACCGTTGCACCTTCATTCGCCTTATATCTCGTTGTAGAAACATCTGCTTTTCCAGCCACAAAACCAACGATTCTTTTCATTTGACCAAAGAGGAACTATAAATTTCTCAGCCGCCATTTTTTTGGCGCCATCTTTGTTTTCACAATTTTCGTTAATGGCGAATTTAATGGGTATTCTTGTGGTTCTAAAGCCGTTAAAATTATCATTATAACACATTCAAAAACCATTGAATGACTTGTAGATTACACAGCTATTTCGAAATCTGTGGCGATGATCTCGACAATAATGAGTTTCTTCTCTCTAATGAAACAATGATTAGCAGAACTCCAATGTTTGACAGAGCACTTTGGAGGGCGCTTCTACTTGAATGTTTATGAAAAATAGCAAATTGAGACAGAGAAATATTTTGCTATAAAGAGCGTAACTGTTTTAATAACGAAATATAAGTAAACGATTTTCTTTGTACCTAAAGTATTACTATAGTCTTAAATCCTTCTAAACCCTGATTTATATTTAATTAACCATTTTTCGTTACTTTTTCATTTTTTTTGTTCCGAATTCTGACGAGGAACCCTCGCTTTTTAAAGTCGCATCTGCAATGCCTTAGAAGGCACGTCCTCAGTGAATGAGACCAACTTCAACTTCTTGGTTTATGGCTTTTGCAACTTAACAACTTATAACTTGTTTACACGTCTAAGCATTGATTATCTTTTGACGTATGTCATTATTACATTAATTTCTGTCAAATTACATTTTTATAAGAAATAAACAGAACAATATCCCCACTGGTAAAAATTTATCTACAAAAGTTGTCTTAAAAAAGGTTTAAAAGCCGTTTCCAGGATGTCCTTTCATAGTGTGAAGGGTGCCGGAGTACCCACCCCTACGTTCTCATCTTAAGCTGCAGTCTAACTGACGCGACAATTGAATTGACGAAACTCTTGCCGGGGGAAGTTAGTGTATTGAGAAAATTCCCTTTAAGTTAAGATTTTTTGTCTTAATATCCCTTTGATTTAGTCAATATTCACGGTAAGCTGTGACCAATTCTGGTGACCTAGAGTTTTTAGGCCACCTTTAGGCCTCCGTCGTGGCTAACGACTGCTAGAGCCGGCCGAAGCACAGAAGCGCTGAGATGTAAATGCCACTAATGGTCAGCTTTTCAAAGTGAACGGGGAGAATGTTGCTAAATAAAGATAAATCGGTGAAGATTAGTCAATGGTGGGGACAACTTAGTGGGGATTATGACAATAAACCGAATATATTTACTTATTTGAACATCAGAAAGCAATCATTCTCACTGGGTACAAAGAGTTTGAATACGATATCGCGACCGACAAAAAGTCGACTGTTATCACTCGGTCGCACCAGTTCAGACATACCTTTACACTGATACCTAGTGGGTATGCATAAGCACATCCCACTCAAACACACAACACACGGAGTAAATGGTTTATAGAATCTGGGCTTTTTATACACTTGCACAGGACCTCGGTATTTGCTGATTAAAATTATAGGCTGCGGTCCCACTTTAACATATAATACGCGGCTGACTATTGGTCTCCCGTATATTAAAGATGTAACGCTAATTCAACGCGTAGGTACCCAGTTTGTGGGAATGCGTACAGGTACGCAGCTTGCGGCGTTTCGCTGGCTGACTTATCCAGTCAGCAGATGATTCGCATCATAGACCTACCTCGTGCATTCAGATTTTCAGTAGAAGTTACGCAAGCGCAAACAATTTTTTTTAATTTGCAGCTCATAGATTCAGCTAGCTGACAGTCGTTCGAAAACTATTAGCTTAGTGAGACAACAGCCTAAGATAAAATTCAATTCTTATAGTATTTTTAGTCTCAGTGAAGTGAAAAGTTCGTTATTCTTATAACCCCTGTGTCCCAACGTCTCCAGGTAAGCACTCAACGAGTGTTTTCCGTCACGCGTCTTTGTGCGAGTTCACTTTCGACGCCCTGTACCGTGCTTATACAAATACGGGTGCAATTTCTTAGCCTTACCATCCTGTATCGAGCCTACGTACACGTGCATTTTCATCATCATCATCAATCATCAATATATATAAAACTCTTTTGAAGCTGACAGAGAATCAACGCACAGCCTAAACTATAAGTCCTAGAGGTATGAAATTTGGAGGGTAGTATCCTTATATAGTGTAGGGGTGCACTAAGAAAGGAATTTTGGAACGTCACACTCTAAAGGGTAGAACGCGAGCAACGCCGCGGGCGACGGCTAGTCATCATCATCATCATCAATATATATAAAACTCTTTTGAAGCTGACAGAGAATCAACGCACAGCCTAAACTATAAGTCCTAGAGGTATCAAATTTGGAAGGTAGTATCCTTATATAGTGTAGGGGTGCACTAAGAAAGGAATTTTGAAACGTCACACTCTAAAGGGTAGAACGCGAGCAACGCCGCGGGCGACGGCTAGTCATCAATCAATATATATAAAACTCTTTTGATGCTGACAGAGAATCAACGCACAGCCTAAACTATAAGTCCTAGAGGTATCAAATTTGGAAGGTAGTATCCTTATATAGTGAAGGGGTGCACTAAGAAAGGAATTTTGAAAAGTCACACTCTAAAGGGTCTAAAATTAGGATCAAAGATTTTAACCAAATAATGCGTATGCTGCTACCACGTGAGCAACGCCGCGGGCGACGGCTAGTATGCCATATGCGTAGAATGTGACCCTTTGTTAGGTTAGGAAAGATGTCGAGATCTGCTCCTGGAGGGTACAATACACAAGTGTTTAGGTGTTAGCATAGGTAAATAAGTATTGGTCATGAAAATAGGGGGCATTGAACTCTAGTATGTAGGGATCTACTATGTAGGCACTACAGTGTTCAGTGTAGGCATAGGTTGCCTCCTGACGCTGTATAAATCATCTTCAATAGATGTAAAGGCCTAAAAGTACTAAGTAAGGGATCACAAGATAATTATGCCTTGCACGCTAGGATACGAACAAGCTAACTGACCAATTATCAAGATTGCATTTTCTGTTTTACTACATGAAGTAATTTTATGACTGAACCTTGCTGAGATTTTAGTAGAAGCATAGACCATCCTGGCCATGGTGACAAGTGTGCTTGCAGCCTTACATTTTATATATATTCATCAACCAAAAACTTTGAAACAAAGAGATTCCCGGTAGAGTTGAATATTCTTCACTTTTTCCATAATTTTTGTAACATAAAAACACTTCCCGAACCTTCAAAGATTGATATCAAAGGGTCCCAAGGGCCGTGATTGACCTCTGAACACGAGAGTTTATTACGCACTCGAATTTTTATATTCGCGAATCATGAATTGAAATATGAGCCTACATACCTAGTCAGTGTAAAGTAGGCTCATATTCCTACTGTGAGCAAACCAGGTTTTTTTTATACAATATAGGCAACCGTTTCACCACAATCTCACCTGTGATGTGGTCGACGATGATGTATGGTGTAAATTGGTCTCAAAGGGGATTTTGAGACACTTCAGTCTGAGACTGCTCAAAGGGGATTATGAAACTAACCCAGTATTTTCTATCAGCAAACAGACTTGCAATAAAGGGCCTTACTTACAAAAGCTGAATAGTTAAACATAGCTCTTAACCTGTTAGTATGAGACCGCAGTTATTTAGCTGTATAAAGTTATGCAACGATTATAAGGTAAGTAGGATAATGTTTGGAGGTACCTCTGACTGTCCTTCTCAGACTTTCTTAAGGATGTTATTCTTCTCCTCAGAATAATGAACTTGGTAATCGGAGTTCTCAGAAAATGTGAATTGCCCTAACGAACTGCCCTAAATATACAACCCAAAAACCGTCGCTATCTCATCTTACTGTCTCAAAAAGCACCAGACGAGATGTTAGAGTTGTAGCGCCATCTATCTCGCTACATGAGAACTATCCTAGATCGCGCAAACGAAGTTATCACGGAGTTTGAACATAAGTAATACTACCGACTACCATCCACTGGTCCTCGGACCCCGAGCCAAAGGTCGCTCGGCGTGGAAGATCTTCCCTTTTCGTAGGAGGACACAATATATCACTACCTACCGAGTTCTCCTCAGAGTCTTTAAACAAAGTTGCTTTAAGCTATTCTATTGGCTCCACGTGCTATTGTAGGGGCAATTGCACTTGAAGAGCGCAGTCAAGTCCCATATTGTTTGGTTAGATTGAGGAGGCGAACGCTCAATTTGCGTTGATTTCTTTATCCGGGCACACCGCCGGGCACGTGACCACGCGGTGCTGAATTTGAATTAGGTGCGGGTATGGCCACTAGCACAGCGGTATTGTACCAACGAGATTACTTATCTAATTCTTGACTTATTGGCATTGTCAGGCCTTACAGCGTCTGCTTGACATCAACAGGAACCCATAACCCCTAAATTATCTCATTAAGAGGTTGGTATGAGAATTTAAATCCTCTTTTCGACCATTTTTCTGTTTTTTTAACAATCCAACCCCTTCCTATGAACATTGTGAAGATTGCTGAAAGTCGACTACATTATTTCCCAGACTTTATTAAACTTCTTGAAGACTTATAGTCATTTATAATCACAGAGATTAGTCTAGCATACTAAAACATTGCAGCCAACAACTTTCATTTTCATTTCAAAAGGATTATTGCTGGCACTGTGACCACAGCCCTAATGTCTTTACTACGTCTCCTGTCGCGTTTCCTGCCTCGAGTATAGATGACCTTTTTATCAGAGGTGAACCGAACGTCTCGGCTTAAATCCCTCAGAGGGACAGCTTCCTCCAAGTTCCTCCGATTGTGTAAGTAAGCTGTCTGAGGTCTGAGAACTTTGTACCTGAGAAATATATTAATGGGTTGGCACTAAATTATAAATGAAGCCTAAAGTGGTCTAAAGTGTTGATGAGAAGGGTTTCGTAAGGTGCGGTTTATCATAGCAATCTTTCGAAATGTAATAGTTGTAATGTTGAAACTCAGAATATTATTTTTTGCTAATCTGAGTGTTGAAATAACAAATCTTGTGTGAAGCTCTACTCTAAGTATTTACTTATTCTGTGGTTCACTTTGATGTAAGTATACTTACTATAAAAGTTTTATTAAACTGAAAAATATATTTCACTAGCTTCCGCCCGCGACTTCGTTCGCGTCCCGTTGGATCCCGTTAATTTTCCGGGATAAAAAGTATCCTATGTTACTTCTAATACCACCAAGAATATGTGTACAAAGTTTCATGATGATCAGTTGGGAAAGCCTTCCTTGTTGACCAAAATCCAGTATTGATTTCAACCCCAATAGTTAACAGTCACGCAAAGCAATTTCAACATTAGTAACCCCATTTTCTTTACGATAAATTATTCGTAGGTTAGAAGGGTTTTTAGTGAAATTGGCCTTTACGATTCGATATTTTTCTGTTTTATTATCAGAAAGCAGTTTTTACTCATATATTTTACGCTACGTCATCATCAGAACCTAGCCAGTTTTATCAACAAGAAATGATTACTATGATGATAAATGATCTACCTACTTCTTATTAAATGCTTTCTTTGTCAACAGAGTTCAAAAGCGAATCAGCGGAGAGCACTTCCACTGGCAGTTCCGTAGAAGATGAAGAGCCCAAAGACACCTGGATGCGAGCACCCGCCGGCGGTGTCGCTGTCAGGAGTGGGGAAGACGCGCTGCTGACGTGTGTGGTGCTTGGAGCTAGGGGCAAGCCGGTGCTGTGGAGACGAGCACGGGATCTGAAGCTGCTGACTGCAGGAGGTGTCAGAGTTACCAGGGACGACAGAGTTCATATTCTTCACGATGACTGTAAGTTTTCAAAGGGGTGCTTATGCTTACCTAGTCACATTTTATACGTCTTATACCTTTATGGTCATGATTATTTTAAAACTTGCTGAATGGAAACATTAATCAGATTCACGAATGAAGTACTTTGTCTATTCTGTGCCAGGATTGGTATTCTTAACATGGAAAATCTCAATCAGACTCAGAAAGCCGATATAAATCAACAGTTTTGAGTATTCTACTCTTAGCATTAACCAGCATGTTCTTTTAGCTGAAGAGCCTCTCCAAGGCCCAGGGATCAAGAAAGGTGGAGACGTGTGGGCTCTCGTCATCAAGTCGGTGAAAGCGTCTGATGCTGGGCTCTACATGTGCGAGCTCAACACAGAACCTCCTGTGAGGAGTTTCCACAGACTAACTGGTGCGTGTTTCTTCTTTCAAATAAGTCTTGATGCGTAAGATTCACAATGTCTTTTGTCACGTATCAGTCACCTGTCGGATACTTGTGCAGTTCGGTGATTTTTTATATCTAAAGGGAGAGTAGTTTTACTTTCCAATCCAACCTGACTATTCCCTTCCAGTGATATCAAGAAGCCTCACACCTCCAGAGAACGTGAACACAACAGACAGCTACTCCGCCAACGTACCCACTCTCTCCACGACGGCGTTGGCACACAATTACACTGACTGCTGTATATCATCTAATGTCAGTAAGGCCTGCCTCGGGTTCTGCAGCATCCAAACTATTCTAGAAGGCACGGGGCAGGACCCAGAAGCTTGTCAACCAGACTTCCCTGCTATTGTTAAGTAAGCATTTCTTATAAATACAGAGGTATTTCAAAAAGCTCAGCCATATAAACTAGCCTCCAGTTTATCACTCCGTGAAGACATGAGACATTTTATTAATGGGTTTTGTCCAGGTGTATGGCAGACGGTCGTAACCACGTACCATGCTGCGTGCAAGAACGAGTTCCGGACATCTGTCAAGACGTCTGCAGAGGGGAGTTCACACCAGTCACAGATAATATCAAAACGCATTACTCTTGTGCATCATACATGGAGAAGACTTTAGCGTGTATTGTGGAAGGCATAGGTAAGTTCCCAAGACACCTCACCAACTTTTGGTCCTTCTTTCGTTCTGCATGATACATTTTCAGATGCCTGATACGAGTACCTATATGAACATGAAATACAATACTAGCTTTTTTTCAGAACTCCTTCCAAGTCCGCCAGAAGACGTAGAAGTAGAGCCTCTAAATGAAAAGCAGCTCAACGTGTCATGGAGCCCACCAGTAGAGAACACAGACACAGTAATACAGTACATCGTCAACGTCACAACTCTGAGATCCTTCGACGCACATCTGATAGACCCTTCAGAAAGTTCAATAAAAAGTAATGACTCGATGAAGATGACGTCAACAGTGACCTTCAGAGTTTCACAAAATAAAACCTTCTTGGTTGTGAACGATTTGCTGCCATTCACGATGTATGAGATAACAGTGACGTCATTCAATACCCATGGATCCAGCTTACCCAGTTATGCTATCAGGTAACACATCATACCTAAAGCCTTGGTCTCGCGATCGTAACGCACAACGCAGCTGTATGCAGCATGCAGCGCCGGACACATAAATGTATGGAAAACGTCTAGTATGGTCTTTTGTTACGTCGCAGTCTACGTCAGCGGCGAGGAGCAAACGCGGTACTCTGCGTTGTGCTGCACACCGCAGCGTTGTGCGTTACGATCGCGAGACCAAGGCTTTAGTCACACTTATTGCTGCAGGATTCCTTATATATCCTGGTATTCGTCTTCACCTTCGTATGTTTCAGGTCACTTACACTAACGCCTGGTAAAATGAAGCCAAAAGACGTCGTAGCTGCTCCGAAGCTACCCGACGTGAGATCATGCTGTGTGTCAGCAGGAGTCACACATTACGGATGTGTTGAGAAGCTTTGCGACCCTACAAAGACCTTCGAGATTGTAGTAAGTCTGCCGTGTGATGTGTGTTCACAATGATATTATCGATGAGAGGAACAAGTTAACTTACATAAATCATTACCAAAACCTGCACCGCCATTTTGTATGCCACTGCTATTTATGTCTCATCGTATTTACTGAGCTGTTTTAATAATTTTTTAAAAGAATGACATTTTGATTCAGTCATCGTGACCCATCCATCATATTTGAGTTTCAGCTCGTTTCAGTCACTTATTTCAAATTAAATACACAGATACAAGCAACGCAATGTTCACCATCACAGCGACAGCACGATAACGTATTCATTAATGTGACCATCACACCAAAAGCATCAAAACATTCGTTGTTATAAAAGCTAAACATATAAAAACATTGTTTTTAAACCAGCACTTCATTTGTGACTAACGCACAATCACTCCAAGGGGCCCGCTTAACCTGTCAGTTGCAGGTGACGGACCTGATGATTTGCGCGCCGTGGGCCGGGGTCACGTTCGGATGTTTAGCCAACGGAATGGATCATACCCCTTGCTGTCGATCGAGAGGTCTGCCAGAGTCATGCTTACCGCTTTGCAGTGGAAACATCACCAATTTGGACTTCAATCATTTCAAGTGAGTCGAAAATATTGTTCGTTTTTGTCAACATTCTTTTTAAAAGATATATCTAGGTACTTACAATTTTGATCGCACCACAGAGGATACTTGAAGGGGTAGTCACAGATAAGGCTAAAGCTCGTATTCTAAAACAATTCTCAAGTACAATTTTAATCGTACCATAAATAAAGGATACTTTAAAATGGTAGTTAGAGACACAGATCATAATACTATACTCAGAGATAAGGCTAAACCGCGTATTCTAAAACATTTCTCAAGTGTAGATCTCTCAATTGAAAAGTGTCACAAACACGCTTGAGTCTGAGTTTGAAAACCAACGTGTTTCCCCCAGGTGCCTTCGGTACATGAGCTCGTACACCAACTGCCTCCTCCAAGGCTACGGAGTGCTTCCCGGAGCGCCATCTCGCCTCTACCTCACGAATATCGAGACCGACTACGCCGTGGTCCACTGGTCGCCTCCCGCGGCTTTGGCCGACACCGTGCAGTTCTACAACCTGCATTACAAGACGCTGCAAGCTGGTGATGAATACAGAGCTTTGGAGAAGGTCAGTGCTCATTTTTTTAAGCTCATATTATGCTGATTTACTGCTTGTAATGATGAATGAATGATCTGGACTCAAGCATAGATTTTTGTATCAACTACCCAATCTATGCTTGAGTACTAGTTTATATGATCTGTGGCTTGAATAACGATTTCTTTATCAGCATACGGGTATTTTAGTACAGGAGTCGACAGTCAAAATGCAACATTACTTGATATAAAGATAAGCTTCATGGCACACGTCATAAAACTGATGCTAACCTTCATAAAATCAGAATGTGTTAACTGTTTCCCATCCTAGTTCGGACACATCAATCTTTTCTTAAGCCATTAGCATTAGAAAAGCATGTGACCATGCCGGTGGGTTACTATCGACCACAGTTCCAATCCGGATTCACGGAATTTGACAGAAGTCATGTCATTTTTCAGTACTAAATGACACGAGATCTGTCAAAATCCGGATCCAATTTGCGGTGGTCAAGAGTAGCCCTACATTATGTTAAGCAAATGCCTCTACCTATAAGAATGAAGACGAACCATTCCTTACGTCCAACACTTTGAAACGTCTCCAATTTCGCGAACCAAATCTATTAAAAATATCTTCACAAAGTATTTCGATGAAAATTCATGGTCTACAAACCTGTTTATGATTCGGAGAATGTATTGTTGAACTAACACTATATCTAACATTAGCTAACGCATGAGCGGGAATTATGCAAATCCATCCAAACATCACAGTGCTGAATAAATTCCATTGTACAAATGTAATCCGGCACTTTACATACTCAAATTGGGATATAGAACATTGCTCTAACTATTCAGTTCAGCAGTTTAGATTTTAGTTACCGCTGATCACTTTTATCCAAGTAAAATAGATAGATCCATGCTCGTTTTGGTAGTTAATGTTACATCTGGGAAACAAAATATGACGACCCGTCAAACACTTCAGATCCGTTAGCGTTGTTTGGTGGCGCTGGGAAGAATCGCGTATTACAAAACGCGTTCTTCAGTCTTAAATCCGTCCTAATATTAAGGAAAACGAATGGGTTGGGTAAGGCAGCCAGCTTCATTCGATTAACTACTTAGGTACTTCCGAAACGTACAAAGATAAATACCGATTTCACTCAGGACGCCTGAATAGTGAATACCCAGTAGTGTAAGTAATAAAACTAAAACTTGAGCCACTGTTTGTTAATCTATTGATCTCGTGACATGCTCGTGCGTGACACACTTTTGTGTCAGTCACCGTCTCACCGTAGCCTATAAGTTTATCTATGACCGTATCTTTGCCTTCCCATCTTTGTTGCCTCATATTTATTCCGCGTGTGATACAGCAACAGGTACTCGGAAGTAAGTAGTTCCGTCTGGCAGCTCGCCACGCGGAAACATTAGCCAGAAAGCCTTTTATACAATTAACTTGTGATCAAACCAAATCTTGTGGAAGTGGCCACGCTTCTGCAGATGTTAAACGATTTCCACTTGGGGAGTTTGTGAAACCGAGTGCAATGGAGTTGTGAGCTTTATGTAATGTCTATTTTAAGTTTATTTTGATGGCACTTGGGATTATGATAACAAACAATTACAACTAGGGGTTATGAGCACGTTAGGTAGAGCCTATTCTGTGGTTATCATGCGATGGAGTAGGCCGCCAGGCAGTAAATCATTTTCCCACGATAAAAAAAATTCGGCTATCACAAAAGCGCAAACCATCTCTGATCCAAATTCTATCCGTGGTTATAATGATGTTTGGATATTGGTGCAGGTTCATTCACCCTACATCTTGGAAGACCTGGAGTCTAACACGGACTACGAGATCTTTGTGGAGGCGGTGAACGAGCATGGTGTCGGGGATCCATCGCCCAGGCTTATCTTCAGGACGCAAAGTCAAGTGAGTTTGATAAGCTAGGTTTTCTGGACACCTGGACAATGGACGGACAACAAAATATCGTGACTTTAGTAAATAAAAAAACAGGGAAGATGTTTTCCAAAGGTAGGGATTGGCCATAAAGGCACACATACGTAGTGACTGATGAATTTGAGCCTCCCTTTACCCAACAAGGAAGTAACTGCTACACATAGTCCTTCCCGTAAACCAAGACGAAAGATTTTGGGCCTTTTAGATCCACCGACCTCCGGTGATCTTTACAGCGTGATCTTAAATAAATAATAAGATCACTGTCTACTAAGAAAAGTCCTATGCAAAGTTCGCGGCCCTTAGAGAGGTAAGGTGGTAGATATTAAAAAGAACTCTTTGCTTTAGGTGATAGAAGAAGAAGAAGAAATAGCAAACAACTACAACGTGACGGCTTGCTGCGAGCGGGTGCAGCTTGCTGGAGTGTGCATGCCGTTGTGCTCGTATGATGCCAAGATGTCGGACTTGAGGATGCTGGCTCCACTGTGCGCTCAGGAGTTCCACAAGCTGCTGAGATGTGGTGCTGGAGGTACGATTCTTACTGGTGTAAAGATAACTTATAAACTTAGGCTCGTATATACCTAAACTATAGCTAAATCGATACTCAAGTGGAAATTTGCCGCTCCTCCTTGAAAAATTTGCAGAATATTCAGTTTCTATCAGGACATACAAGTATGTCATCATTTATCAAGGATTAGGTCCAATAGTATGTTTAAACGTAGGTACTACATCAATTTCAAGGCTCTCGTCTCCTTTACTAAGAGATTTCTCCACCAGGTCGTAACCACGAGGCTTGCTGCATGCGTCGCGGCGTGCCCTCAAACTGCCGCGGAGTGTGCGCTGGAGCCTTCTCCGGTGGAGTCAACTCTTGTGTTCCCTACATCGGCAACATCGTGCAGTGCTTCGAGGAAGGTCAGTTCAGTATTATCAAGAAGGTTCTATTTTATTATGTTAAATTCCATGGGAGTTTCTGGGGAAAAAGTTTTCACAGAAAAACTCCACTCTTCCAGCAAACCACCAAACCAGTCAGATCATCATCATTGCCAGCAGTGATTTTGGACATATTGTCTCCCGTATACATTTCCAGACAGAACATCTACTGCTGGACATGCCTTCTGCATTATCTATCTAGGAAGAACTTTACGTCTAAACCAGTCTAATATCATCTAACCTTCCCTCAGGTACCGGTATCCTACCAGGTCCGCCCCGCGAGCTGCACGCAGTGGTGGCAGCAGACAAGGTGTTCTTAGAGTGGACAGCGCCGATGGACGGAGCCAACGCCACGTCTTATTCTGTGCACTGGCAGAAGCTGGACAACAACACGCTGCCGTACAGCTATAACTATATGCAAGCTAGCTATAACGTGAGTTCTGTTTTAATTGCTTTATGCAGCAGACTGACTGTCCAAAAGACAGACTAGCTGGGAGCTACCCATTGGGGGCCAAGATGTATTCAATCTATAAGTAGAGGTTGTTTTCAATGATTTGGATATTTTCATGAGGAGAGTGAACAGGTTTCTTCTAGGCAAATGGGCCGCATCATCAACTTCAGGTGAGATGGTTGTTAAACGTATACGTAGGTAATGAAAAAAAAAAAAGGATTTGTTAGCTGTGGACGCTGCCAGTGTCTTCCAGCTGAAATAGAAGACACTGGCTGAGATGATAATGGTAACTCAGGAGTATGTTTTCCCTACAGCAAGTGAACGTAACAGACACGACAGCACACATTGAGCAACTGGAAGCTAACAGCACTTACCACGTGTTCGTGGTCGCGACCAACGACCACGGGGAGTCACTGCCTTCCAGCATGCTACTCTTCAACGTCACTGACACAGGTGGGTGCCAATCCTCTAAAAAAACAAACATTCAGTCGTTAGGATTACTATTATGCTATTTTTGAATCATTTTTGCGTCTCGAACGTTTCTGGGTTTAGTCGTACGTTTTGACTCTGTCACATCTTGCTCTGTGTCTTGCTATAGCAATATCGTTCATATAAACCATTACAGAGGATCTAACCACCTGGTAAAACTTTTGGCGAATTTAAAATAGAAACGTATTTAGATTTATTAAATGTTTAGTATCTAACTACCTTCCTAAAATAGGTACACCCAACATTAAAATCCCTGAATTACAATTTGGAGAAAATACAAAAACTGACAACTTATAACTCTGATGGAACCTTCATTAAAATTCCTACGAGGCTCGTGAAAAAGCAGCTGCTTCACGCATGTTTGAGTCAATCTCGAAGTTTGCGTCACGAGGTTTTTACCCAGGCCTCTGTAGGTAGGTACTATTACATTAGGCATTCTGTCCTATTACCATATTATGCTAAGTGATTCCATAGCATTTTTACTTCCAACATAACTCCTACAGATGCTCGACACTTGACATGAAAACTTTATGGGACTTTGTGACGAACGCTGCAATCATTATTTTCACGGATCGGTAGTTATTATGCTGAGAGTATACCTTTTTGTATCTGAGAATATCTTGCCATGAGCACATTATAAATACAATAGAAATCCCCAATGCTACCCTGTAGCGGGCTACGTCGTAACCAGTGGGGATTTCTGGAATATACCAAATTAATCTACCTTTTGCTCATGGGTCCTGAGTATAACACTGAAAAGAGGTCTATCATACCAGTTACGAGTATATTTTACCCAACAGAAGAGAAGGAGGTATCAGGCATTCCATCTCCGCCGCACTCGCTGTCAGTATCCTCGCACTCCGCGACCTGGCTGACGCTGACCTGGCAGCCACCGCAGTTCTCGCAGCCTGATGAAAAGATCTCATACACGTAAGTTCTTTAACGAACAATCTGGACTCTTCTTCACAGGTAATAATATCACGTTTTCTTCATGAGATCACTCAAAAAACTTATACCTACTTTTAGGAAACGAAATCTTGTTTGTTTTTATTCTTTATGATTGAAACTGCAAAAATGTCTTCTTCTGCCTGCTCGTATCGCACTAGATGGTATACTTACAATATCTTTTGGTTCCATCCTCCACTATCTTCCCCTATAGGTATGCGTCTTCACACAAAATCATGATATAAAATCAGCTTTCAAACAGTAAAGGAAAACATCGTGCTCAAAAGGAAAACACTAATTGACCATGTCCTTCTAGTAAACTAGGCAGAGCTAGAAGTTATTAGCAATGAAATAATAAAAATCCAATTGGTCAACCGTAATCTAGCATTACTAGCAAAGTTTCAGCAACAGAGGAATTATTGTCAGGATGTCCATACAAAGAATTTCCTGGTTGATTGGACTAGAGAGGATGATAAATGCTGGACAAAATATTATTTTACAACAGAATGTTCTTCAAATCGCCCACCGCTGTAAGTCAAGGCAATGTCACAAACATCACTACCACAGTACCAGGACACACACTAGAGAAGCTCACTCCAAACACGCAGTACGTGGTGTGGGTGAAGGCGCACGCGGTTGCTGGGGACTCGCAGCCTTCGGAGACCTTGCTGGCTTGGACAGATCCAGCTTATCCAGCATACGTTGAGGTTAGCTCGTAATTTAGTTTTATTTTATCTGTACTTATACATATCTTTTGCCTATAAAACAGTTAAAAAAAACAAAATTTTAATTAAAAATATGGATAAACTAAGTATTTATGCAGATCTACAAAATAAACGATTGTGATTCCGAAAATCGAGTTTGTCTGTTTGTTTGTTCGCGGATCACCCTGATGGCTAAGCTAATAATAAATAATTCTCTAAATAAAAATTCTCTAAATTGTAATCACTCGCATATAAAATTAAAGGTTTTTAGACTATAAGACGAAGCTAGCATAAATATATTACCCACCAGATGTTGAACGGTAACCTCAGCTTGCAATAGCTCACAAAGACAACTCAAGACGTGTTCTATCTATCTAGTAATAATGTATGTCCAAAATCTTGTGCAGTAAACTTCAAATTAGGCGGTCTTGGCTTTAGTCTCGGTTTAGAAAAGCATTTATCGGAAAAGTAAATGTTCCAAGACACTTCGTTACCGCGCCATCCCCTTTCAGTCAGTTTTATTGCGCTTCAAAAGAGCCATTTGCATTTTTTGATGGAAGGGGAGATAGCTCGTAAGGCAACTTGAATGAAATCTGCGCGCTTGTAATATTCTGTTGTTACTTGATTCGAAATTGATGAATAATAAAGGATGAAAAGGTTGAAGGGAGAAACTTGCCTCTCACTGTCTTTCTAACATAGCACTTATTAGGCCTATTTATTTAAATTAACTTTTGTAAAGGATCAACACCCTGGCTGGTTTTATGAAAAAAAAAAAACAAATTAAAAACTCAATGACAACAAACTCTTTTTCTTACTAACTAGGAAAATAAAAAAGTAACTAAGTTCGTATAGTGACCAATTGTGAAAAAAAAAGATATTCTCATCACTCCAAAATTTGAGCGGAACAAAATTCAGTAAAACGTAAACCGTGTCCTGAAAACTCTGCCACGCTGAAGCCCTGAACTTGATTGATAACTTTTTTTCGTTTTGCCAACACCGAGAGTGACATTGTATGGGTCAAGCTACACGTTTTTGCGTGCTTCAGCGTGTAATATTACTTAGATTGCAAGCAATTTTTAGAAAACTATAAAACTTTTGCCCAGCAACGGGCAAAAACTATCGCAGTAAGTGACTGCAAATGATTTGACAAATGCAAATGCATTTTGCAAATGATTTTGATTTTTTTATCAAAAACAAATGCCAGTCTCTTTCATAAAACAAGAAAACTAACAAAACTAGTGTTTCAAAGTTAATTTTTCCACAGCCTCCAACGATAAACCCCGTGAATCTGGTAGTAGAAGGCTCATCTATGACCATCCTCTGTATCGCCATGGGAACTCCGACGCCTACCATCTCACTCTACATATCTGGTAAGTCGGAATATACCTAATGTCATTCTACTTATAAGTTTGTAGTAAACACACAAAATCTGCACTCTAAAATGTACAAAATCTAAAATGTTTTGGCTGTGTTCAATACCATGCCGTCAAACAAGAATACGGTTCATATCTTGTCAATTTATCGCCGAAACTTACCCAGGTTTTACACCGGGTATTACAAGATCTCTCAAAAACTTCGGGGGGCTAAAATACTCACTAATACTTATGGACAACTTTCTCAATGAAACCACACAAGTTAGCACGGAAAAAAATCAGCTGTTCTATACATTTTTGCTAAGTAGGAACTAGTAGGCATTTAGTACGGAACAGCTCATTTTATTTCTAAAGTCTATGCTTTAGCGTACTAAGGCTCGTTTGCCGCTTTACTGTTCAAGCACTGATCCAGACTCAAGCATAGATTTTTGTATGAAAATAACACTCAAATCTATGCTTGAGTAGATATTTCTGTATTGGCCCAAGAGTCTACAAGGTTACGGCGTAGCACAAATTTTCTTTTGTAAACAATATTCGGTTCCTAAGATGAAATGAGCTATTTTATAAAGCAGCACTTCTTGAATTATACTTTTAGTCTAAAATGGAGTATTTCTACATGATAAAGTATTATTGGAGCTTTCTGAATTTCAAGCATCATAGCTTTACCAATGAACTTCACCGATTACAGCGCCAATATTATTCGAAATAATAGTATTTCAACGTTCTCTATAGCAGACAGGCGGTTCATTAAATTTAAATATTCATGAAATTTTACTCAAATGAAATAATGTAATAATGGTTAAATTCAAGAAATCTTTGTCTGCTTCTCGGAGTGAGGATTCAAGCTATATAGGAGTTCTTCTATTAGACTGCTTTGTTAGTAGCGCATATTCGTTAGTAACTATCTACACAGACTTTGATTTAAAAAATAATTATCTCTATTTCTATCAAAATTAGGATTTCAGTTTGGTGTAATTACTTACTTAGATATCTTTATAAAGATTTTGTAATAATTTTGTTTTTCTTCAAGCGTTTCTGCGTATTTCCAGTTTTTAAAGTATAATTATAAAAACTTTTTTAATTAAGTATACTTAGGCTCGTCTATTGTAAAGGGGAGTTGTTAGGTGGATAAATCCGTCCATGTTCCGAAATATATAAAAAATCTGTAGCATGGCTGACGTACTAGTGGGACAAGTCAGTAAAGTTCGGTGCCAGTTGCACCATTAATGGTAATAATGGTACAAATCGGTGCCAATTGTACCATCAAATGGTACTGTAATGGAACAAGTGATCCGGCGGCTGACTCACAAGCAAACTTCATAAAAGTTTAAAAAGTCCACCCCTGGACATAATTCACTCCAGAAACTCCGCGTCTGCCCCTGAAGCCGTGTTGACGTTCTAAAATTGACATATCACTGATAGAGCAGTGTTTGTCAACCTTGTACGCTCAGGATCACCAGCAAATGTACTTACGTCTTACTGCTAAACGTGGCTACTTTACAGTACAATAGAGAAGTCGCGTGCGTGATATACAGGGGTTGCAACCCCCAAATGGTTGAAAACACTGCGTTAGAGGATCAAAATGTATGGAAATTAAATTTTTTCGCCATAAGTCATAATGTTTTGACGTTTTCAATTTGCATGCATTTGTAAAGCCAACATTGCTAGAGAATCTGAAGAGTATCGCAGGGTTTTAAGAAAATAACAATCAAGTGAAGTCGTGGGCAATTTACTAGTTATTTAGTAAACATTGGTTACTAAGCTGTTCCCGGCGTAATGAAAATCGCAGGAACTTAATTAATTTAGTCTGGATTCTTTTTTAAGCCTCTTAAGATCCGTCTGGGCGTCCTTATTACATTTTAAGATTGACGATTATCATCATCATTTTATTGTGAAACAGTAGCACAAGATGAACGTACCTACCCGAACACCAACTTATTAAAATATCTAAATCTAAATCGTTATTCCTTATTCAAACAGAACAAAGCATTCAAAAGAAGCAAAATCTACTCAAAATCGATTCAAATTCACGATCTATTCAAACAATTTCTCTAATCAAAAGCTGATACTTGGTGAAATCCAATTAGAGCTGGCTTCAGTATCGATCAGTATGAAACATTGTATAAAACACAATTCGCTGTCTGAAAATGTATTGGAGCTCGATGGCTTAGGGTTCGACTAGTAGTAGATGCATGGATCCACACTTAACGTAAATTAGTATACCATTTGTATGTAGGTACGGTTTATAATTTATATACAGGGGACTAGAGGGAGTTGTGTGAAATGTAATTGAATATTTATTTATTAGTTTGCGAGTTTATGGCTCGATCAGTTGTTTTGTTTGAGGTAAAATCTGTACAAATCTGTTTCAGTAAACTAAAATTAACTTTTAATGTACCTACGAGTATTTGAATTGTTCACACACATGTGAAAAATAGATATGATTCTTTTAGGACAAGTAAATACCTACCTACTAAGTATTATTTATCAAACAAAGCAACGTTTCTTGCTCATAAACAAAAATAAATTATTGAACTTTTTTCCTAAAGTGCTCTACTATTCTGTACTCTACTAAAGATATGCTGCACAACGCATTTATGTGTGAAAAAGATATCTTTTACGGAATTTGCATATAAACCCGAACCGAGCATAGAACTCATTTAGTTATTTTTTAGTAGTATGTTTACGGTTATACATATCTCGAGCCGAGCATAGAACATTTTTTTTATTAGTTACCCTAAAAAGTGAATGTGTACAAGGTAGTAGAGGCTCACGCTTACAATGGTACATAAGCCACTCGTGTTTACCTATAGATGTCCCGCCATGTAACAAATCTAGTCTAGATCGGAAGCAATTTGTGTTTGATTGAAAAAGAACATAACAAAGTATAACATTCAAATAAAATCAAATAAATCTTTTAAGTTGAATATCTTCGAGAATACAAAACTAGGTATCAGTCACGTGACTGTTCCTATACCCGATACAAGTTTCTATTCGTAAACAATTCTTGGGGAAGGTGGCAACTCATCGACCTTACGACTTAGTGTTTCCACTTTCAATTTTTGTTTTTACTGTTGCTCTCGAATTTTCACTTAAATTATCGAATTCCTTAAAAAAAATAATGTATCCATATAGTTATACCCCCTATCTTATAAAAAGTTAGAGTTGACATTATATCCTGATTAGGTATGGTAAACAAGACATAATGTATACTCTAACTTTTTATAAGATAGACCATTAGTATTTAGCGAAATAGGGAGATATCGCTAAAAGTGGAAATACGCCTACACCATCTGACCACTTGTCTGGTGGTTGACAACCAGCTGGCTTCCCCGCCACCACCACATTTTATATTTATGCTAAATATTTGACCAGGACGCCTGGTCCGGCAAGAGGTGACCCGCCACATGGTGACAGTGATCCACAACGTGACGCGCGATATGGACCAGATCTCGTGCTACGCTGACAACGGCTACGGGACTCCCATGCAGGCTTCTAGGAAGATCAATATATCGCGTAAGTCTTACATCGTTACCATGCCATGCTGGCTGACTACCACATCCATAGTGAAGGCCATAGGGTATTATATGTGACATTGATAAATACGATACATATCATGTACTTGGTTAATACCACTGAGGTTAAAGAGTTTTTTTCTTGAGCCTCAGTATTGAGCATTATAACAAATAAGTATGTAATGTCACAAGAATTATTCGTGGATTCAAATAATTTATATGATTCCGTCTGATTGATATTATTACCAAAAATAAATCAAAATCTCATTGTATATTATCAACCTTTTGATAATGCATATTTTGTGCATATTTTATCTTCTTTAATGCATATTTGCATGCCATTTTTTTTGCATATTCGTTGTCTACAAGCCACAATATATCTACTTCTACAAAATGTTTTATCTATAGACATACCAATCATCCAAGCATCCGGCATCACGATGGCTGCGGCTGGCGACGCCGTCATCCTCGAGTGCCGAGTGGAAGCCCTGCCCAAGCCCACCGTCGCCTTCTGGAGGGATCCCAACGGAAGGACTCCAGTTATTGACGGTCCTAACTATGCTATTCAACTGCTAGCCGATTCTGAGGTAAGAAAAACTTTTTCAAACTATTAAGTCCCTGATCTTTAGGGAACATATTTGCCTAGGAGTTGAGCGTTGATAGTTACGTTACAGTTTTTATATCTACTGCATCGTTTCAAAGTAAAACTTGTTTATAGTTCTTCTGTTTTGTCTTCCGAAATAAACGATTTTAATTTTTTTATTTAAAATAAACACCTACTCGTAGGTATTCATAGCTGTAACTTTTTTTAAATCTTCCATCAAAATAGTCTAAATCATCGAACCAATCTAAATTACTTATTATAATAACATCAAAGATTTTTCATCATTGATTCATCGTAATAAAATATGATCGCACGAGACGACCACAACGAGCCCCTACTTCGAGCCCTAAGTTACTTTCGAAGTTACAACGCCAGACAAACACACAACGCCGTAAAATATATAACACCGTTTCATTTTTAGATCGGGTGTAAAAATGTTAAAACTGAATTCCTTTTCCACACGCAAAAAATCCTCATAATTAAATGAAACGTGTTGTGAATGGATTTTAAATAAACACGAGTGGATGTAAATAAACCTGATTGGCTTCTGATATTTGATGTTAAATAATAAAGTGGAAGCCGCGCCGTACGTGTAATTATGACATGATTCTCCGAAGCGAAAACAATTTTTTTTTCTGTTTTATCTACCTGTCTATATGATATATTTGTACTGATATATGTAGGTGACAACCGTAGGTATAATATGAAGCCAGCGTAAACAGCTTTTGGCAGAGTGCTTTTGAATTCTGTAGGCAAGCTATATATAATTTACTGAAAAGAGGCGGTTTATTCCAGTGGCAATAGGTAAAACAATTATTATTCACCAACAGCGGTTAATTACTCTTTACAATCTGTCATAAATATACTGTAAGGGGTGGGTATATTCATATTGGTCTTCTAAAGCTGAGCTAACTAAAATGATTGCTAATTGTCATGCAAGTAACAGTTGAAAATGAATAAGGGGGTAATTGTTTTTAAGTTTCACAAGACCTTCATATTTTTCTACAGGATCAAACCAAATACACGATGCGACTGATAATAAAGAAGATAGCGGAAGCGGACGAAGGCGACTACTTCTGTCACGCTGAGAACGCGTTTGGAAAGGCGCTTAGACCAGTGTCCGTCAGGCTACGGCCAACTCAAGGAGCACATCACAACGTCACTGAGTGCTGCACACAGGTAAATGTAATAAAGACTGCTTCTGACGCTGAGAACGAGCAATAGAAGACACAGAGACTGCTCTCAATCTAGGGGGAACACACCACATAGTATTGCACACAGAAACTTATTTAAATAGTAAGTACATATCTGCCACGCTGAGAACGCGTTTGGGTAAACATTTCGACCAGTGTTAGTCTGAGTGTGGGATATACATTATAGGATATACATTGCACATAACAAAAAGATGAGGGCGACTCTTCCACCATGCGTTCAAGACAGCACTTCGGCTGGTGTTATGCTACGGTCTTTATCGGCTTTGACTATCCTAGATATTGTAAACGTTTTTTTTTTATATGAAACCTATGGTGTACGATGGGATTCAAGCCCACAATAAAATCAGTGGCCGGGTTGCAACAATAAAATGTATTTCCCAACCAGGCTAAATTTAAAGTGTAAAACTTTTCACGTCTATACCAAAATATCGTTTCGCAGTCCACATTAGTTATGCAAACAGTCGGGCAGAGACCGTAATTTCAGTTCGCGTTGGGCTGAAGTTCTCTCGCGGACAGACGACTAAAATACACTATTGTAGAACGCTTCTGGACCCCGCCTTTCTCGGAAATATACTTTAGTCTTTTTATCTGTTGACTTTGAACTGGGGTGGGTTTGAAAACAGACTGCAAATTATTTTCTAAACTTAAGAGAGTGACCGCGCTGGGCACTTATTATCCTAATGGACAAAGTCCTTCGAGCCGGATAATGTGTTGTGACAAAGGTTATATGTATTACGACTACACTGCATGGACGAGTCAGCAATAAACGTTGGGGCTCATTTGCTTCAGGGCGTTTTGGCAAACAAGCAACTTTCCGAACTTTGCTGGAGTTCTGGTAGTTAAGTTAAATATGAACAACAGTGGGCCACTTCCGTCTGAACTCATGTCTCTGTCTATACGTTTGAGTGAGGTTTGAGTAGGTACTTATAATAAGGATCTACTTTATGAAACAGAGAAAAGATTTACAACTCCTGAAGATTAAATTCGTCACCAACCTAATCTGTGAAACATACATAAAAACATTTTTGTTTAATCCTTTACAGAAATAACAGTAGGTACCGGCTTTTCTTAAAATTCCAGTTCATTTTCAAACCACAATATTTTGACCCTCATCCATTTGTACAGATGAACGTGTCCTCGTCTTGTATCGATGCGTGCAGCTTCCACCTAGACATGGACAACATAATGGACCGGCCGGAGTGCATGAACGACTTTGACAAGCTAATGAAGTGCGCTGCTGATGGTTCAGGTAAGCTTTCACGATGTCAAATGTCCAATAGTCCAATTCTGGACAATTTCCCCCACCTGTTGACTTCCAAGACAAACATACTTGGTGGCACCTTACTCTTCGTCTTCACTACTCGAAAATCCATTGAAACTAGAAACTAAAGTTCTCAAATACTTCTACCACTTCTACGAGCTAAGAACCCTTCGCTTCTCATTTCAATTCGGTATCTCAGAGAAGTATATCGATGATCTGTGTTTAGATGTTCTGATTTAGCATGTATCTTATTTCCTTTGGGTACCTACAGTACAAGCATCTACAAATGGTGTTCCCATAGTACAGGCTCTGCTTGGTTTGGGACTAGAGAACATTGTGTGAAATTTCCAAGGATATTTATCTTGAAGACTTACTGTTAAACTCTTATTTATTTATGTTGTTCAGACCACCGCAGCTGTTGTGCATCGTGGGGTGTTCCCCGCAACTGCCTGGAGTTGTGCCGCGGCGGCTCCGTGACGCGCGCGTGTGCGCTGCAGCACGCGCGGCGGGCGCTGGCCTGCTTCCGCGACGCGGGCGCCAAGCTACCTGGACCGCCTCGAAATCTGAAGGCACACCAGGCGCCTACCAAGAACTCAGTGTTATTGAGGTATAGGGGTTAAATCACAAGTTTTTACACTTCTTTCGAATCCAAAGTTCTTAAAAGTTTCTTTGAAAATTTCAAAGATCATCCAAAAACTACCAAAATTCATCTATTACGCTGATTCTTTGGAACCAAAGCTTAAAAGAATACGTAAGCAGAATATATCACTGTGTTGAATTGGATAACAAAGGATCTCAGTCATACGGACGTCCGTGGATTTGGGTCCACTAGGTTTGTGACTTCTGGGATAATAAAAAATCTCATGTTTGAAAACCGTATGTGTATTGTTCCCAGCTGGGAAGCACCGCTGAAGAACCCGCAGACAGTATACCTGTACCGAGTGTTCTGGCGAGCATACGGCGCCAAGGTGCCGGAGAAGCTGGACACCAGTGAGACCAGTGTTGTGCTGACCGGCTTGCAGGACGACGTGCGGTACGAGTGTGTCGTGAAGGCTGCTAACGATGCTGGTCAGTATCTTGACACTCTTCAAATTAATTGAATAACGTTGAAAGTAAGAGCTCTGAAGTGGAAACTAAGACTCTACTACTCGTGAAGGATTTATTGGCAACAAACGCCTTGAGCTTTCTTTGGCACTTTGGCTGGACGGACATGTCGGACATGCCAATCAAAGAGCTAAATGAATGGGTTTCCATACTTTCTCAAAATCTTTTCCTCCTCAGGCACTTCATCTCTCTCCACGCCTATAATGTTCACGACGGCTGGACAAGAGACGGGATCAGTGGCCGCCCCGGTCACGGGCAGCGGGACTGCTTCTGCCGTTGGCCTCGCGATGGCTGTCATTCTGGTGGCAGCAATCTTGTTGGCAGCTGGACTTTACTACAGGCACAGGAAGGTAAGAACGTGATATTTACCTCAGTAATACTCAAAATAAAATAAGTATGGTAATATGTACGTGACCGGTTTATTTCTTCTTCCAGAATCTGAGGCTAAAAGCACAAGGAGGCGTGGCCTTTGAAAATCCAAGCTACCTAAGAGAACCAAATCCTGACACCATTATAAATGTAAGTTACTGCGCAATCTTCATTTTAGGAATAACTGGCATAGTATGCTAGTCTAACTAGGGCATACCTTTATTCTTCTGGATACCTTCTTCCCATGATTAATGAAATGAAATGCCCAAGCCAGACTGACTGGCTGTTTCATTAACCTCAGAAGATAATTTCAGTAAAAAATATGTGGTGTGGTAACTAACATAACTATCGGCTTCATCTAACTTAAAATTATATTTCCCCAGGGTACGATTCCAAACGGTAACGCAAATGGAACCGTCATTTCCAATGGTACAAACGGTACCACGAATGGCGTATCAAATAGCGCTGCTTGGAGACAGGAGACGCTGCAAGCAGGCCCAACGGTCCCCACGGCCCCCTTGAGAGAAGTGGACCCCACGCTGTATGAGGAGCTTAAGCTCGGTCACGATGGCGCGGGATTCAAGAGACTGAAGCCATAGCCCGAGGTAATTACAGACCTTAGAGTTTATATAGCTGCCTTCACCTTACTTTCCTTTCAAGAAAAAAAAAGAAAGCGGTGGATATGGCAGTCCCTTTTTGTTTAATCAACACCTTCAGTACAACTCTCAGAATGAAGCGTAAAACAGCAATAATTTTTATTATTAATTTACAGGTGTCGCGACGTTCACCGCTTTGCTCTCCGCGGCTGTCGTCGCCGCGGGTGGCGCCGCGGTTCTGAGCGCTCGCGGCCCATCCACGGCTATTTATACACCCCCACCAGGGTGATGTCACAACGTTCTCGTCTCGCTCACTTACATAGAGTACCCTATTGGATCCAGTTAGTTAATTGGTCTTTCTCTTTTGTTTTCTGTTGACTTCTTTTGTTTTGTTACCCGGCTCGTTTTAATAGGTCAATAGAAATAAGTGTAAATTAACCAGTTTTCCAAAGAGCGTGATCGAGAAACACGTGTTAATTGAACAATCGGACAGTGTGCGTTGAGCAAAGTGTAGACATTAGTGTAGATTAAGTAAAAAATAATTATTTTTGAATATCTTGTTGTGATTTTAACCAAAAAAAAAAGACCTCATACAAACTTCTCGTCATTCCGTGTAAATATTTGTATTATAAATACCGATGAAAGTAAAATTAATAGTGGTCATTTTGTAACTAGAAAATATTAAGTATATTGACTAAGTAAGTACCTATTACTTTTCTAAAATGAACTGTTATTTTACAAGAAAAAACTTCTTTATTATCTGGCATGTAGGCCTAATTGATGAAAAGTTAAAATGTCTTCAATAGAGTTTATAGATTGTTTAAAACTTAGCTTCATCTTGGGTAATACAAAATAAATAAAATTAGGTCATTCTATAAAAATGTGCCTTCCAATGTTTTGTAGTTAGTGTTAGCTAGGTAGTTACCATTTGGCCTGTATCATAATGTATTTATGTAAATAGGTGTATCTATGTAACCGTAGTGATTTTATATTTATACTAGAAAATATATAAACTAACGTACACTATGGAATTTATACTAAAACTGAACACTATTGAGGTAGGTATCATCCAAAATATTTAATTAAATTTTACCAGAAAGTGTTGCCATAATAATACTTACGTTTATTTTGTCAATATAAAACTTGTCTAAAAAAATCTAGAAAGGTCACTGGTTTTTCTATGAAACGTGCATTTAGATGTAAGTAAAATACCAATTGAAGAATCTCATTAAATTTTGTAGAATATATTTTTAAATAAATTGTATAAATGTTACATTTTGGTAAAGCATATCAGTTTATGTAAATTAATATTGATATTGCTTTGAAAAAACGAATAAGTAAATAGATGTTACAGATGAGCTATTAGCAATTGGTTAAAGAAATACATTGAGATCTCATTAAACAGAAAAACATTTTTATCGTATTCAATCATTACAATAATACCTTTGAATAGACCACTAAATAATGTATTCTAAAAATAAAGCCATTTGTTTTATACATTTAGTTTTTGTAAATGTTTTTAATGTTGATAGGTAATGGTATTTTATTGCTTTTTCAGAATTACCATTCTTTTCACATTAAAATACCGAATGATTAGGTTTCTTGTGACGTTATCTTTTAAAAAAACTTTTTTGTATTTGCTCCCGTTATATAATATCAATAGAACTCTTTATATTTTAGAACAACGGATGTGACTAGATTTGTAAATAAATAAAAATACAAATATTTAATGCTTTTATTTAAAACCTTAAAAATATATTATTTGGTTTATAATGAATCTAGATTACTAGTTAAATAACCGGGGGGGGCCTGAAAATCGCTGTCAACTAACAAAATATACTAGAGTTCTATCTAAAACACTGATTGTGTATCAAAATATGCACAAAAAGAAATCAAATCCACTATTTATTACATAAAAATAATAGGAAAAATTCTTTATTTGCGTCTTAAATGACTAAAGCAGTTAAGTATCATCGTTGTGTTCAGAAATAAACGTTTTTTTTATAAGCATTGCTCGTCGTTGAATACTCTGATAAGCAAGTATTGTTTGATGTGCAATCAGTTTTTTTGATGTAGAAATATTATTTTTGTTCAACATTCCGAAATTCTACTGTATATACTAAGATCAAAATATAGTTTGCTTTTGATATGTGGTTATGAGACTAATAGAAAAATATAGAGGTGGGCTTAATGTTAAAGGCTCGAGCAGACCGGATGCGTATACGTGTATACGTCGTAGTCACGTCGCAGTCACGCGCGTAGTTACTGAGTTGTAAATTGTAATGTATGAAACTCTACGAGTTAGGACACATTGCTTGCGTAATGACACCTTAAATATCCTACCTATCTAACAATAAACTAGGTAATCAAATAATGGCTACTTATCTTTACTACTATCTTTTTTATTCATGGAAACTCACGATTCTGTGTTACTGCGTACAAAGACACAATTGTCAATTTCACATAAATTTTCATTTGCGTGAATGCAGGAATGTACCTACTTCTTCGTCACAAGGAGAACATGACTGTGCTCATACAAACTCTATACGAAAGAATTAAAAAAACTTAACAAGGCTTGTTTACACAAATTACCTAGCTAGTCTAATTAATTAACCTTGGCGATAAGTGTTTATCATAACATACAACATGTACTCGTAGGTATCTTCTAAATATATAAAACTCTTTTGAAGCTGACTGAGAATCAACGCACAGCCTAAACTACAAGTCCTAGAGGTATGAAATTTTGAAGGTATAGGTAGGGGTGCACTAAGAAAGGAATTTTGAAAAGTCGCACCCTAAAGGGTCTAGAACGCGAGGGACACCGCGGGCGACGGCTAGTAGAAAAATACAACCGATATAAAAGTAATAATACCTATATATTGAAATGATCTTCCGTAGCTTTGTTGCTACGAATCGTAGCAGGGTACGAGTCGTAGCAGAGTACTACGAATTGCAATAGGGTACTACGAGATGTGACGTTAGAAGGCTTAAGGTTGTGCATAACGCCAAGGCGGCCAAATACTCCGTCACCAGCGTTGGCCAGTAACTCATACGAGCTTGCTTTAAAAAAAAACCAGAAATCCTCACTGCTATGTCGTAGACATGCTACATACATCGTAGCAGTGGGGGTTTCTGAAAAACAAACTGAAATCCCCATTGGTAGGGATTTCTAAGTGGGGATTTCTGGAATATATCCTTTGCTTTTACGCCTTTTTTCCATACAAAAGCTGCAGGGTTATAACTCCACCGTTTGAAAAAGTATCAAATTGTCTCGTCGTTATCAACCCTGGCTCAAAGCCGTATTTTTGAAATAAAATATAATTTAAAAGTTCGATAAACGTGTCATAAAATTGATAAAATAAGTAATTGCACATCGTGTACTAATCATTACAAAATTGGAACTCTTTTGCTAATAGTCCTTTTTTATTATTTTCGATGCTCATGAAGGGGGTTACACCACCCCTAACGACCTTGAGAGTTTGGCCCTAAAGAATAGAGTTCAATTTTGTATTTGTATTTTTGATCGAGTTATCAGATACCCTTCGGCGTTCTCTAATTGACTTTAGTAGTGCGGTAGACTTTAGTTATCTTAAAGGCCGAAAATACCGTGATCAAACAAATTGTTGGATCACCCACAAATTGCTATCAAGTAGTTATGATACCCTATCAGGTTTCTTTGCTATATTTGGCAAGTACAGACAGCATTAAAAGACTTATATAGTAATTACCTATTCATTACATTTTGATATTGTTTAGTTTATTAATTATTAATTAGTTAGCGTACTATAGGTATTTACAATTATTAGTATTCACAAAACAAGCTATACAATATTTTCTAAATAAACCAGACTGCAATATTATGCCTGGTTATGTTTATGGTGTGAAAGAAATATTTTTTCATTTTTTCATTTTCATAATTTGTGTACTATGAACTTTTGCTTGGACTAGAATTTCTTTGTAAAATAAATGTTCATAAATTCCAAAATAAACGAATTACTTTGCAGCGCAACAAATGTTTCAGGTATACCTATAAGTATTGTTTAATTTAGCGGTCGAAAAATCAAGAAGCTTACTTTACTACCCAGTAAATTATGAACGCTGGAAGGATTTTACGACCTAACCAATTCACCCGTGACTTCCCCACAATCGTTTTCATCCCTTATTTTTATTTTCGTGAATTCTAGCTCAATATCTTGCAGCGGTCGGTCCTTAGTTTCTGGTAAAATATAATGCAAACATGTCAGGCAGCACACTGCTATCAGTAGGTATATCGCAAACGTACCGTGTGCCTCTAAGATCTCGAGTAGTTTCGAAGTAGTTTTCAATAATACCATACTGCAAATAGCAGATGTTATGCCGACCAAAGTCACACCCGTACCCTTGTATTCGAGTGGAAATAGCTCTCCTTTAAACACCATTGACAAAGGTATTATTCCTAAGTAGCAAACTACATTGAATAGTATCAGCAGTAATGGTGTTATCCAAGTTATGCTGGTTATTTGCCTGCGGACCAATAAGTTAACTAAACAGAACGATCCAAGAAGGAAACACGCAAAGGACCCCGAGTAGAACAATAGTTTCCGTCTAGGAAACTTTCTTATAACATAGCTGGATACCACCAATGCCAGTATTTTCATACAATCAAAAGCAATCGTGTAAAAGAACGCCATAGATCGATTCCCCGTCAGTGATATCATGATCTGTGTTACTTCTGCTTGAAAAAAATGTCTTCCACATACATGCGAGAGAACTATCGCTACAAAAAGCACGCGATATGGTTTCATCAGTGCTTTGGACCGTAGTGATGTAAGTATTCTTGCGATAGTGCCTTGTTCTTTCAACTTCTGGATCCGTTTCATCTCCTGTTGAGCCAAAACTAACTTTCTCATTTCTGCTTTGGCCTCAGGATCTTTCCCTCGCAACCATTCAAAATTCTCAGAGCATTCCTCGTACCTCTCTTTATACGCAAGCCATGGTGGGCTCTCTCTCCAGCAGAGTGTAAGCACAGCTGACATTGCAGCTGGGAAGATTGCGAGGTACGCCATCTGTCTCCAGGTGATCGAGAATCCGAAACCATGGCAAAACAACTCTCCAGTTGCAGTTGCAGCTTGCTTGAAGACTACAAAGAAGCCACGACGCTTGGGGTGGGAGTACTCACACGTGATTATTCCGCAAATGTACATGCTTCCGAATGCCAGACCTTGGAACGCACGGCCAGCTATCAGGGAGGGTACGTTAGGAGAAAGCGCGATGATCAGCCAGCCGATGATGAGTATAAGGTTGATGATAACATTGATGAGTCTTCGTCCGTAGTGCTGCATCAAGGAAGGTAGGAAGAGGAACCCGCAACCTCCAAACATAGGATATGCTGCAGCTGAAAAAGGTACATCTCACTCAATACGATTGTTCGCTTTTACACAGCTAACATTAGAAAGAAAGATAATAAAACATTTAGTTTTATAAACGACATTTAAATATTAGTTTTAATGTTATCAATAATTGATAAGCTAAACGTGAACGGAAAGCTCCCTGTCCCTATCACTGGACATATTCAGATACTCAAACGAGCATAGGTTTTTTTTATCAGTAAATAAACTAGCAAAAATTATAGACATCCTTGATCATTGCTCAGTACATGTACCTACCAATCCATGAAGCCTCGTCTCTGGTAGCACTGATATCAGTGCCGTTGACAAGAGCTGGAGTCAGGACTGCGGGGTACGCCAGCACCATGCCGCTGGCGAACTGATGCAACAGTAACGGTGCCATGATGCACCACTGTAATAGTTTTGTAATGTTTGCTTTGTTATTAAACCATGCTAAACAAAATTGTATGTGATCAATGAGATAAATAAAAATAATTCTAAAAACCCATTACATATTTTTTTATTTTGCTATAATGGAAACGTGTGTTCATACCAGTATGTAATGAGCATACATGTCAGTGTTTTCAGCGCATTGATCTCTACAACCTAACAGTAGGTACTACGGTGGATAATAATAATAATAATAAATAGGCCTTTACATCTATTGAAGATGATTTATGCAGCGTCAGGAGGCCTACACATAACGGATACCAAAAAAAAAACTAGGTTGATACCTATTAAAAAAAACAGTTAATTAAAATTAAATTACTTACTTCTCTTAAAACAGACGACACCATCTTTTAAAACGCAATCGCTAACTAAACATCGTTTTTAAATGTTTCTGTGGTCTGGCGTTATCGTTTGGCATAAACTCAATGTTATAATTTTAAATAGCATATAACAAGTTTGGCATAATTTGCTTTCGCATATTGGTTTTGCAAAGCATAATTTACTTTTGTTTTAAATATCTTTTAGAATAATTTTGTTATACCTACACTTGTTGTTTGTCATAATATTAGGCGTATGCAACTCATTTAGCTATGTTTTCTAGACATAAAGTAGCTCTTGACTAAGCCAACTTGTATTTAGGTATCATGGTCAAATGGATTCATCAGACTAAATTATTATGTGCATTGCATTATAAATTAGGTATGCTTATTTTAATTTATGTTTATTTAGTTAGCATTACAAATTCTGTGATAAATGATTTGTACCAGTAGTATGCGAAATAATTATATGCGGCTTTATGCGTATAATTACGCACCCAATATATTTGTATGAAAAGGATAAAAATAAGTAACATATAAGGTACATAATAGTTACTGATGCATGAAAACCCATGAAATATTCATATATTTTTTTACACATTAGTCCAACATTTAAGTACATGCATTGTACGTAGGTATGTGAATAAGTTTGTACAAACATAATACTTCTGAATTATCATAATAATATGCAGGTAGGTACGTTGTATATTGTGGAACCGTGTCGACACGTCACGATATTAACACCTATGGCGGAATGCAATTGTATGACGACGATTTTATAATTTCGTCGACGGTAACGATATACCGTGCGGTTCGTGCGTGTTATGTACGAGTATATCGTGTCGTTATCGTAGCACACTAGGCTCACTGTCGAATCGCTGAGTATCTTGAGCGTGTATTGTGTACAAGTGATATTACCCGTCTGGCCTCAAATACTAAGCCAGACTGGTAATTTCTAGATTTTCAGGACACGGACGGTTTTGTAGATAGGTTAGCATAGGTAGGTTAACATTTATTTTGTTTGAGAAAAAACCAACACATACTATTTTTACTGCCTATTCATATTTATTGTAGTTCGATATAAAGAAAATGCAGAAATCAAAGATACGACATCCGTGGACGAACACGAAATATCGTACCGAGGCATTTCACGGTAAATCTGTCATGGTTATACAAATGTATTGTAAAAGAAAATGTACTGCTAAATTACTTATACCTACCGTTGAATGAACTTACTGGAAAATAAAATAAAACAAGCGACACATTGCCCCCGATATTGTTATACATTATTGTTGTTCCATTTTCTTAAATTAACCTAATTTAACAACCTTTTCTCATGAACTGTAACGACAAACACAGCTATAATTTTAGTGCTGTCAAATAAGTTTAGTTAAAAAAATTGCGACAACAGAATCGGGCCCAATATCTTTTTTTCTTTTTATATAAACAAGTAGGTAGGCAACAAGTAGCCAAGTAGATCTGTAGTCAAAATTTAAATAGTAGATACTAGGTCTATTTTTAATAATTAGGCACTTTAGACACAGGAACTCTTCATAGACAGCTATTACAAAGATAAAACTAAGTAATGTTAAATATTTTCTTTGCTGTAGATGGGCTTTTGTATTGCGAATTTACTTGATACGTATATATTTGCTATGTGTCCCTTTTTACTTTTAATTATATGTGTTCATATTTACTTAAATCTAAATCCTTTTCTATGGGCTGGGTCAAAAATTAATAATATTTCTTTCTTTCTATAACCCCCAATATTCTGAGGTATAACCAGAACTATATTAGCAAAATACCAAATTCACAATCCACATTTTTCGAAATCAAAACAGTAGGTACTTTATTTCATAGTCGATCTAAGCGTCGTGTACGCCGAGTAAACCGACTTTATGACCACCATCAGCGAGACGAAACTCAGCTTTGTAATCCCCCCCGCAGACAGCGACATCGTCTTCTGCGAGCTCTGCAACATCAGCAACACAGTCCTCATGTTGTTCTGATCAAAGTTCTCCCATTTGCAATCATACACGGCCCGTTCAAATACTATGCTCGCGTCCATCACCCGCTGCCCCGTGAAGCAGTCCATAGCCACCTGCATCAGCGCAAACGGTATTTCCAAATAGGTATTCTCTAAGCCCCCCAGTAACTCAGCAATTAAGCCTATCACGAGGAGCGTGAATTCTATCGCTATAGCTCCTCGGAAGATACCCTCGATTTGCTTCAAAAGATTGATATTCGCTGCGTGCCCTTTGATGATGACCTTTAGTTTACTTCTGATGTATTCGTTGATAGCAGTGTTCTTGTCTTTGTCTGCAGAATAGCAACGAACTAGACCAGCGCTATTTTCTCGGTCAAGCGTTTGTTGGTAACTGAGTTTAGCATCTTCCCAAAGATTGTTGAGCTCTTCGCTCCAGGAGAGCATCTGAGCTTCGATGTAGCCAGTGATGACGATTAGAAAAGCCGTGATGTTGGCTGGTAGGTAACAGGTTACGCAAACTCCGGTAGCCATTAGAAAGAAAGCAAACTCGTAGTTTGGAGACTCGTACATTGGTTCTAGACCTGCCAGGAACAATAATAGAACATACACAAACAAGTTAACGTTTCTTAACGTTCGTGCAATAATGGACATTAATCGTTAGATTCCCTACCATAGATGATGTAAACATCCTCCATAAGGTGCCGGCCAGGCAGCAGTATCGGCTTTACAATGTACACCACTCCGTTACTGATGATGACGATCCAGAACAGCATAGCCCGTTTCTTAACATCCCTCAAGGTGCTGAGGAGGTTCTGGGTGAACCGGCTCCCGGGAATCACGAGGGCATCGCAGTAGAGGCAGTCGGCGACCAACTGTTGGACTTTATCACTGTGAGAGCAGGGATAAAAGAGAGAACAGTGAAATATGATTAGATCTTTGGTTGGTGCGGAGTTCAATGAGCAACTGAAGCAAAAAATTATTTGAAATATCGAGGCATCTTCTAAGATGTTTAAAGGAAGGCAGAGGCAGTCCGTCTAAACAGCTATTAGGCAAGTTAACCATACAGTAGTAATTCCATTACCTGCAAAAGCCCTGAGGATATAATGTAATCAACTGTTCCTAGTTATATATTGTTCTTACATGTAAAGAAACATGTAGAAAAGCTTCATAGTCCCGATCTCGCTGCTGACGCCGAGGGAGAAGACGATCAGCGCCGCCAGCAAGTCTCCCGTCTCCGTGCAGCGACTGAACACGAACCAGACCATGGAGACTAGGTACACGTAGTAGTAGCATACCAACGCCACTGCGGTCACTATGTAGAAGTACGGGGGTATTCCTAAAAGCGATTGTGGTTTGTTATCAATTACTGAGCTTATGGTATACTTAGGTACCTAACTAGGTGTACGTACACGCCGTACACTGTGCTAGTAGTTCTTTAGATCATGAATGTTGCATCGTAAGACAACATACAATTAACAGGTAAATACAATTATAGGGAGGTAAGAGTACATCCGGCAAGGTGGGGTGACGATCTGAGACATGTAGCTGGCAAACACTGGATGAGAAGAGCCGAAGACCGGGCTCAGTGGCACGTCATGGGAGAGACCTACGTCCAGCAGTGGACCGATATAGGTTGATGATGATGATGATGATGATGACATGTATATCAAAACTATATCAAAGTCAACACACGCTAACCTTGTCGTGGAATAAGAACAAATTCTTTTATCAATCCGATATTTACTGAATTTAGTGTATGTAGTAATCAGAATACTTATTTAATTTGTTGTAACCCCTTACCGACGCGTTCCACTTTTCCAAAGTTGATACTCTACGGGAACACAGTAATGGCCCAGACCAATAAAACCAGTTTCTAGAATTTGAGTTATTTACTGGGTGAGTCCTAATGAGAAATCAATAAGCTTACGTGTTTTGTTTTTGCTGTCGATATTGAGGGTTAGGGCTCGTAGCATACAGGATACATTCCACAGCATGGTCGGTAGGTCGCATTGCGCCAGGCCAAACTTGCGGACCGATTCCCACATTCTTTAGATTTGATTCTTCTAGTATTTTGAACTCAGCAAGTCACCAGTGATAGAGCACTTGGTTTTTCACGGAGCGGACTGTGAAAGGCATCTTAAAGGTAAGAAAGTTTAAAAAATAATTGTTCCTGACAGTACCATTTACTGACATTGGTTTTGTTGCCCTTTGTAACGAAGCTATTGAGCAAGTCGACTTAAATAATGTGCACAGATATGAGAAGTAGGTAAGTACTTACCTAGAAACCTTTATATTTATTTATACATACATAGGTACGTTACATAAGGGTTTTTTTTATTATACGAACGTGATAGAATAGGATATATTACATAAAGTTAATATCCTGAAGTATATAACAAATTAAGAACAGTTAGATTTATAGCAAACCACTATGACAACACTGTAGCTAAGCCTTTGTATTTTTACATTATTGCAACACAAAGTTGGTCTGTACGACGTTCACGTTGGTTGCGAATACAATTAGTATTTTACATTCCATCAAAATGTATAAAAACCTATTGATTCAGATGTATAATGATTAATGTGCTATCTAAATAGATTATATAATTTATCATGAATATTCCAATGTAT
Source organism: Eulithis prunata (assembly GCA_918843925.1). Taxonomy (NCBI): domain Eukaryota; kingdom Metazoa; phylum Arthropoda; class Insecta; order Lepidoptera; family Geometridae; genus Eulithis; species Eulithis prunata. The sequence continues at coordinate 8,261,335 of OU974021.1, forward strand.
ATCAGTATCTAGATATGTATATTTGATTGTTTACATCTGATGATAAGATCGGTATTGTATAGAACTAGCAGTACTTTATAATCGTAATTGCTATTGCTAAAATCATATACCATTTTATTATAAATATCAAAATTCAGAGTATCCCCCAAGTTATATATTTATATGACATTAGGTAGAAATTGTTAGATTGTCTACTGACTTCCGCTATTTGTTTACGTTTTACGATGAAATGTAACCAACTTCACTTTACTTTGGCATAACGACCGGCACGGTGTGAACAGTAGAGTCTGTCGAGATTATTCGACGAGGACAGTCTTGTGTTGGATTTGGTACGGGTAACATGGAAGTCTAGTGTCGGTTTGATATCATTCAAGGAGGCTATGTGCCAACAAGTTATAAAGGTATGATGTTATTTTCTGTACCTATTTATGTTAAGTAGGTAGACTATATTGTGCTAGTTATAACCGTGGCTTATTCTAAGAAATACTGTGTTAGCGACTGAGAAATAAACTACTAAGTATGAAAAGGATTTCTACATCTTTACTTTATAAAACATACCCACTTTACATCCTGACGAACAGGCGATTATTTTAATTAATAAATAGCTTCTTGACGAGTTTTAGATGACATCTAGTAAGAGTAGTCTATATATGACTCTATCTCTTTCTATTTAAATATAATAGAACCCCTTATTTTATATAATTATGTTATATATAACATAATTATATAAAATAAGGGGTATGTTTTATAAAGTAAAGATGTAGAAATCCTTTTCATACTTAGTAGTTTATTTCTCAGTCGCTAACACAGTATTTCTTAGAATAAGCCACGGTTATAACTAGCACAATATAGTCTACCTACTTAACATAAATAGGTACAGAAAATAACATCATACCTTTATAACTTGTTGGCACATAGCCTCCTTGAATGATATCAAACCGACACTAGACTTCCATGTTACCCGTACCAAATCCAACACAAGACTGTCCTCGTCGAATAATCTCGACAGACTCTACTGTTCACACCGTGCCGGTCGTTATGCCAAAGTAAAGTGAAGTTGGTTACATTTCATCGTAAAACGTAAACAAATAGCGGAAGTCAGTAGACAATCTAACAATTTCTACCTAATGTCATATAAATATATAACTTGGGGGATACTCTGAATTTTGATATTTATAATAAAATGGTATATGATTTTAGCAATAGCAATTACGATTATAAAGTACTGCTAGTTCTATACAATACCGATCTTATCATCAGATGTAAACAATCAAATATACATATCTAGATACTGATATACATTGGAATATTCATGATAAATTATATAATCTATTTAGATAGCACATTAATCATTATACATCTGAATCAATAGGTTTTTATACATTTTGATGGAATGTAAAATACTAATTGTATTCGCAACCAACGTGAACGTCGTACAGACCAACTTTGTGTTGCAATAATGTAAAAATACAAAGGCTTAGCTACAGTGTTGTCATAGTGGTTTGCTATAAATCTAACTGTTCTTAATTTGTTATATACTTCAGGATATTAACTTTATGTAATATATCCTATTCTATCAAACGCATGAAAAGTTTTCTAATTTAATAGACTACTTGAAAAGAAAAAAAAACCTTTCAAAAGGAAGGTTGAACGTAACAAAATGTATTGTTTTAAGGGAAAGTTTCAGTTATTATCAAGCAACAAGGGCCTGAGACTTCCAACTTGGCTCATAACTTCGCAACTTCATGAATACTGATGATAAGGTGATAAAAATACTTAGGAAGGTGCTAAAGATTCAAATAAGCAAAGCTACAAAGCGAGTTAGATCCAACGCTATTTTTACCGTCGAATCTGCTAAACTTTTTCAAAACAAAACATTGTTCGTATTTCAAACTTTTTTCTTATTTTTCCCTGAAACTTTTTACAAAACTTATTACTGGCTGAATGATGCGATGTCAAGAGCCACAATAATGGTTATCTTGTGTGTACCACCCAGTATGGCGTTGAAAGCCGTTGGTCTATAATCAAGTTGTTTGTTAGTCAATATGTCAGCACAGCTGTGGATTGAGACAAGTTTTCCTGGTGCAACGCGTTAATTAACTTAAGCTTGTCAGCGAGAGTGCTGACAGGTTAATGGTGTTAGTATGAGGAGCTCATTTATTTAATGAAGAGTGTATCTAATAATTTGTTACGAAAACGGCACTTAGTTTGCAACGGGGTGTTGTACTAAACATAAGGTTGCTCGCAGCCAACTAATTATTTGTGACAATTATTTTATTATATCAGCTTTAATTTTAATTTATGCTAAATATTCGAAGGTATTGGTAAACATTAAAATAGTTAAGGTAATTAGGTGGGACCTACAATTTTTCTTTATTTGGAAACTAGAGCTATTTTACAACCAATGATTAGCTAGAGTACTTATTAGGTAGTCATATAATTATCCACATGCTCTAATAATTAAAAAATATAGGCGACAGGCATGTCAACATGCTTGGCTTTGAAGGTCGTTTTACCAATAACCCTTGATTGATTAACAGCATAATATCAAACTGTTTAAACGTGTTCAGTGAAGAGTTACTGTTGAGCAAGACTATTCTAAATAACCGACATATTTAAATAAAAAAAGAAATTTAAAAACGATGGCGGAAAAAGCTATTTAAAACATCCCCAATTTAGTATAGGTTACATAATTAATATTCTGTAAAAGGATTCTGTGTTCTAGATAAACAGAAAAACATATAGGTACCTAAACCTTCGCGAAACTAAGAAGAACTAAGAAATTTTTACTATTGATATTGGTATCAATCCAACTCTAGAGTTTATGGTTGCAAAATACCCAATTTAACCACACAGTGTAAGTGGAAACGGACCATTCTTCGCAGAGTCAATAGCTCGTTCCAGCAGCCAGCCTGTGGAAAGGCACTGGGGTGCGGTGCAGCAGCTATCTAGGTCTAGCTAACCTATGTGTGGATAGCTGCAATTGGCGCCAATTTCACGGATGACTGGAACTCTGTCGCTAGCGCCGGCCTTAGACAACATAAGATCAGGACGCGCCTAATGATTTTAATCGTAAATTAAATTGACCAAGTGCATGTCGGGCTGCGGATAACGACAGCCTACCAAGTCAAGGTTGCTTGGTTTCTCGTGAAAAGCGACGATAAGGTAGGTAGTTAATGTAGGTAATTAAAATGGCAGAAGAAATGGCGCCACTGAAAACCAGCGCCTGGGCAGAGTACTAACATAATCCTGCCCTGGCACCATGCTGAGTGGTGGCCATTTTTGTTATTTTTAATTATAGTTTACATTCTATTCTATTCAAATGGTGATTTTTGGGCCACTTATGTTGGTACAGACAGCCCTTTCACGCGTAATGTCAATCATATCTTGGGATTTTTTTATTGACATAGGTACCTACCTACGAAAATCCCGCAACGAGTGACACTCTTTCAGAAAAGAGCTCTACTAAAGGGACCACAGGTAGAGCTCTTACAAAATGTACGGTTTCACCGCGACATTTGGCTATTGCGCACGCGGCAATTTAGTTTAGGTTGCACGCGCTGCATTTTTACCACCTACATTTTTATATACTTGAGTACGGTTTTAACTCGCGAACAGGGAACACGCAAACACCAAGGAAGGATTCGCCAACCTTTACCTTGTTGTCCCTTGAATAAACTAATTACCTGTGAATTTTGTGTGTTATTACTTTGCCGTGCTTAGTGCTCGTGATACTAGTGAGTGCCACATAAACAACATTCATCTGTAAGGGTACTAGTAAGTCTAACTGGACGAAACCCTTGGCCCTTACACAAAAAAACATTGAAAATAACCTAAAAATGTTAAAGCGTGGCTTTCTCCATTGTTGTATGGTCTGAGCCTTTAAGTATTATATAATCTGTGCCTTAGTTCATGATTTATCGAGCAATATTAGTGGAACCAATCTTTTCGTTTGTATTTAGGTACCTACCAGTTTATTGCATCTACCTATCTAAGTATACCTAGCATTGGCTACATATTATTAAATGTAGGAGCGGTCTATAGGTACCATTGCAATTTTTAGCTGGTCCGTCAGAGGTAGCATTTTAAATCACTGGTATTGCGCATAGATGAATACAATTTATTGATGCGAATTCAAACGCACGTCTGATAAGAACTGAGACACTAAATAGAAGGCATGCATTTTGCATAGATACTTACCTCATACTTACTACGAAAATGCAAATGTTGCGTTCACACTATGCCGCAGTCAGCAGGGACTTGGCCAGGGAAGTGGGCACGAGCATAGTGTGAACACGATCATGCCTCTGTCCCGACTCCCGGCCCAAGTTCATCCCTAGTGAGATTATAGGCGATGTTGCTGTGGCAATAGCTCCGCGGCAATAATGCCGGCAGCGGCATGAGCATAGTGTGAACGCGGTATTAACAGTGAAAACAGAGTGGAAATCAACCCATCTGTAATCAAAGTCTCCACAAACAAACGGATACGGCTCACAAACAGACCAGTGAATCGATTAAGCAAATGATGTGCATTGCACCTACCTACGCGTATCATTCATTTGGGTTGTCTGGATTTGTCCGGCTTTCTGGCGCTTTTTGGCATCCTGACTTTGCTTGTCCGGGTTTTTTAAACGCACTAAGTACTGACTAAGCTGAGGGTTTCCATGTATTCCTTCACCAGCTAGGCTAAGAGGATAGTAGAGGATAGTATTATAATTAATTATGATCTGTGGTACAGGTTTATTTAGGGCATACCTAGGTAGATACTGCTACCTAGGCGTCCTGCCTGTTCGTGTGTCTTACAAGTTCCGATGACACTTCGTGTTACGTCTTGTTCCATGCCCAATTTATTTTTCATCGTAATAATCTCTATCCTCATTCTACTATTTAAGGTTTTTAAATTCCATTTTACTTTTTGTTAGTTGACATAATAATATCCTAGTCGTTCCTATCACGGCATCTTCCAGATTTTTTCTTTGCTGTAACTCTACTTTGTGTCCGGTCACTGTAACTTTATTTCTTTCTCTTACCTTTGATGGCTTATTGTAAAGTCCGACTTTGAGCCAGGACTTGTCGTAGCCCTTTGTAGCGAGTTTGATCACACCACACACGTCATGCGCGCATGCAATCTAACGGTGTATTTTGGGAGTCACTTGCAATGCATACCTATTATAATTTGGTTGTTGGACTCTTATATAGCCTAGACTATTGTTAGTAGGAACCAGTACTTGGCCGCAGTCTCTAATCCACTTCAGAGATTGTTTTATTCGTTGAATAGTAGAGTAGGTACCTACCTACTAATAAGAGTTGGTAGTATTTAGCACCTACTTAAATAATGCTAGGTTTCAGAGATGACGCAGGTCAAGAAAACATTTTTAGAATTTGTACAATTGTACTTATGTCATCGAGGTATTTTCGAGGCCAAACATTTAAAATACAGTTGGTATTCAAAAGCATTTAATAAATTTTGATGTTCATTCCAATTTCAGTCTCACGGATGAATAACCAGAAAGAAAAAAATAGAGAACCTATTCACTATTCTGGCTAGTATTCACTGGGTTCCACAAGGTCTCTAATCAAAAAGACCTATGTGGGATTCAATCTATAAGTTTGGGCTGCAGTACTGCGATCTGCCTACCATGGTATGGAACGTGTCTGCGCTACTGAGAGTCCTGACTTTGAACATCGACAGCACATACAAGAAACGTAAGTAAGAAGCAGAGAAGCATCCCGAAGTATCCGCAGAGACCTACATATTAGCACATATTGCAGAACCGACAGTCGTTGGCGCAAACTAGTACTCGAGTGATGACCACATTTAGGTAAACGTATTGTAGGACGCCCTCCGGCTAGATGGGGTGACGATCTGCGAAATGTAGCGCAAACACTGGATGAGAAGAATCGAAGACCGGGCTCAATGGCGGGTCTTAGGAGAGACCTACGTCCAGCAGTCGAGCGATATAGGTTGATGATGATGATGATGAATAAAACCATGTCCAAAGTATGGTCTTTGTCTCAGTTTCTTGTCCTGCTTTCAGGGATCCCTATAATCTTCTACATCTTCACGTATGGCTGCGTCATCAGCTACTACTACACGTATTTCGTGTCGATGCTGTGGTTCCTCTTCGTGTACAGTCCCAGGACGGGAGACCTGTTGGCCGCCATGGTGGTCATGTCTCTGGGAGTCAGCAGCGAGATCGGCACTTTGAAGCTCATGTTTATGTTCTATAGTGTGTGAGTCATTTCTTTTTATTTTGAGCTCTACTAGAGCCCTGGTGACAGTTGACCACTGACAAAGTCTGGTTCATCTGTGTAGTTGACGGATTTTGTGCTTAGTTGGCACATTACCGTGACCCGAAGGCTGGTCATTATCTAGGCCAGCGTATCAGCATTGCTATTCAGCGCGGTCATGCAGCCAGTGTCTTGGGCACGCTTCCGATTGGTACTGATTTGGATCATTTGAGCTATCTATAAATCGTTTACAACGATTTGTAGATAGCTCAACTGTTTCATGTGTATTTTGTAAATATTGTGAATATTGTAAATACTGTATAAGTTCTAATTTTCTTTGTCAATAAAATTATGAAATAAAAAGTTGGCACTTGCCCGTATTCGTATTTACTGCTTAAGCACACTTTATGCGGACTCAAGCACAGATTTTCGTATGAAAATCTCTAGGTACACAAATTTATGCTTACGTAACAATTTCTCTATCAGAATACGAGCCAAGAACCTAAAATGAATATAAGTCAAAAACCTTTGAACTTCCTAATAGACATTCTCATTTGACCAAAACACATAGGAAATGTGTATTTCAACAGGAAAAAAATACGACGGGTGGTGGCAGAGTACATAGAGTGTGACGCCTGCACGATCCCAGACAGCCGGTTCTCCAGAAACCTAACAAACACGCTTAGGGGAGTGAAGAAGAGAGCAATGGCCTTCTGGATTCTAATGATGGTGAATGCGGTGCTGTACATGTGCAAGCCAGCGTTTCAGTCTGGACGTCATTTGATGGAGGACAAGTATGTTATTTACGGTAAATACTATTGATTTATAACTGGAAGTATTATATATTATGGAAGGATACATTGTTTGAGCATTCTATAGTGAACAATCTATATGAACGAGAATGTACAAGCTTCACTATTGAATGCTCCTATATATTCTCGTTCTAAGAGTCAGTACTCAATTTCTCTGGTTTACATAATCATATCAAAAAATCATTGTACGTACGCACGACATATTTTTAGGTGTATACTTACTTATTTCGTAAAAAACCAATAGAAGCTGCGTTCTTTTCCAGGTCTAGAGCCAATGTTCGAAACTCCCAACTACGAAATAGCAATGATTTTAATGGGGAGCTGCGTGTGGTTCATCTGCCTCTCTTCGGCCACTGTTACAGCATTCATGATCATCATCGCCGGATACACCGAAGCACAGATGCTCGCTCTTAGCGAAGAACTGATCAACGTCTGGGATGACGCCATTCAGGAAACATACATCAATGCAAATGTACTCAAGATTGACTTCCTTAACCTATTCCAAACCAATCCAGTCTTCAAAGAAGAAGACAAGATTCAAATTAATAGAGAAGTCAAAAAGAAACTGGTTAGTCTCATACAAAATCACGCCAAAAACATATATTTATTCAGCCAAGTCGAAGATATCTTCAGGATATCAATAGCTGTAGGTTTTGTGTGTCTGATTGTAGGGCTAATCGCTGAACTGCTTGGTGGTCTAGAGAACACGTATCTTCAGATACCTTTCGCGCTGTCCCAGGTGGCTATAGATTGTTGGATTGGACAAAAGGTGATGGATGCTAGTGTGATCTTTGCTCGAGCGGTGTACGATTGCAAATGGGAGAACTTCGACCGACATAACATGAAGATAGTACTTGTGATGCTCCAAGTATCGCAAAAGACATTGACCCTGTCTGCTGGGGGAATGACCATGCTGAGTCTCAGCTGTTTGATGTCGATACTGAGGTCTATATACTCATCGTACACTACTTTGAGATCTATGATATAAATAAACTAAGATCTGACGAGCTACCAGCCGCGCTACGTCACGGTACCTGGAAAAAAGTGGCCTACTTAGTTTAAGAGTAGAAAACGTAGATTTTTACAATGCGATGGTGAAATATCTTGCTATTTTATTGAGTGTAGGATCGGTTTCACGCGTTATTTTCGTAGTTTCACTTGTATTAGATGTCCGGAGACTGCCTTCAGAGCAACGTCTATTTTAAGCTTAATTTTATCAGCCTCTGATGTGAACTCTAGTTCTCTGACGCAGTGCGCGAGGATTGTCTTCGTTATTGCCATTGCGTATTTTTTTCCTGCAAACGAATAAAAGGATTCAAGCTAATGTGACTTGTTTTGATCAGATCCAACCTACTACATATTATATCGTCGTAGGCGTCATGGCTCAGTCGTTAGTAGCTCTGCCTTCCGTGCTGTGGGTTGTGGGTTCGATCCCACGAAGAACAAACATTTGTGTGTTGCAAACATTGATGTTTCTTCTATGTCTGGGCGTTACTATGTGTATAGTAGACATTAGAATAAACTAGTACAATACAGTTAGTCAAAGTTCCTAAAGAAAGACAACAGCACCTTAGATAGGTAGTAACCTTTTTCGATTGAGAGAAGGCAATCATATTTCAAATTCATGAATATCTTACCTATACAAGACCGCCTTCCATAGCTGAATGGAAGGAATGCCGCCGCAGTAGTGGGTTCACCAGTCAGCCAGCGTGAGGGTCGGTACTCGAGAGCGTCGTGTCCCCATGTGCGTTTTGACCTACCCGCACCCCATACATTGACCGCGCACCCAGTGCCTATGGGGACTCTGCAGGATTCTATCAACAAATCAACACCCAGGACCCCTTTATTCAACTGACATTGTCACTTGCATGACAAAAGAGATGACAACAAATGTAGCAATCATTTTAGTTAGCTCAGCTTTAGAATACCGATATAAACATACCCCTTAGGCCTTAGGCTTTACATTAATTTTCCGAGCCGCTGGTGAAACCCAGACAAATGAAGAAACATGTGTCTCGCTGCAGGATATTTGTTTACCTCGGTACCCTCAGGTCATCAATTATGAAATGAAGTGTTCGTGATTGCAATACGAGTTTATGCATGGCATCTATTATGCTTGTATAGTGTTCGATGGTCAAACAGTATTGTCTATTAAACTAAAAAATGTACCTACTCATGTTTTAGTTTGAGTAGGTACATTTGTTTTGTTCTCATTTTAGAACGCCAATACAAAGTCCATAGTATAAAATGTCGTTTTAACATCGCTTTCCAAAATTATTACAGCGTTGTTTTGGTTCGTAAAGAGGTGATTGACTTGAGGTAAGCCTTCTCCACGGAAAAGACCTGCTCAGCAAATAAAAAATCTGACATATATATTGACCGAAACGATAGGACGATCATTACCACAAGATTTTCCTTGATAATAAAAGGGTTGTAAAAAGAAAGAAATGCTTACTTAGTTTGAGTTCCTTGTCCGCGTATCTCATGACGATAGGTAACGGTGGAAACAACCGGAGAGTCTCGTTGATGACAGCCTCGCAGTACTTCATGCGGGCGAGGTCCTCCTTCTGTGCAGGACGGTTACTCGAGCCGAATATATTTCTCATTCTGTTTATCACAAAACACACAACTAAATCCTATTAAAAACGCGAAAGTTTGTGAGGATGTACGTATGTATGGATGAAACTTGGAATATAATATTGTCCGTGACCTGGATTAATACATAGGCTACTTTTTATCCAAGGGGATTCGAACGAAGGCACGGACGTAAGCTAGTAAATAATAATAAATAAATAAATATTCGTGGACGTTAAACAACGCTCTCTAGCACGGAAGGCAGAGCTTATACCTCTATGATACCTCTATATGATTCTTATTCTTGACATTATGGGTGCTGATGAGTAACTCACTCTACATACAGCTCGTCCTGCACATCAGGCCTGGCTCCGATCATAAGCAACGCGTAAAATAGAGTAGAGGCTACAGTTTCTTGGCCTCCGAGGATGATGGTGTCCACTTCTGATTTGATCTGCTGTTCCGTGAAGAGAGGATCTGACTCACTGATGTCCAGAATAATATCCAGCACTGAACGGAACTTTGAATCTAAAAGAGATTGCAAAGGAATTAAAGTGGTTATGTTTTACAGACCATTGAAGACGGTGACTTTGAGTCAGGGACAGAGTCGAATATCTAGAGAATATCTAACTTGGTATGTTTTTTTTTTTTTATACAAATACTATTTATATAAATAAATTTATATAATATAAATAAATTTATATAAATAAAAAATAAATGTACTCGAATGACTGTAAAATGAATTTAGATTTTGCAAAGTTTTACAGTTTCTTCTTACCTTCTGTTTTACCATTTGGCCCGGGTTTCTTTATTTTATCTCTTTCGATCTTTCTATTCTTCAACACCTGCAAATACAGAAAAAAATTGTGGCCAAACATTTGCTGAGACATGATGTTTTCAAGCATGTAGGCATGCAGAAACACTTAGCTGTAAAACACAGTCAATCGCCAGTGTGTAGCAAAAAGCCAATGATTACTTATCTATGTGCCAAATCAGAACAAGCCTTCATCTTCAACAGCCACATCGGATATTAATCTCTAGCCAGTATTGAGGATGAGAAATCTTTAAAACTAAGAAACCAAGAAATTTCTTTCCCACAAAGGCAAAATGTATATTATGTATTCTATCAGCAGTCTAGTTCCCATAGTACAAGCTAAGCTTAGTTTGGGACTAGAGAGCGTTGTGTGATATGTCCAAGAATATTTATTGATTTAATTATTAAATGCACAATACACCCCAACGCGGGCCACCAATGCAGATCTTATTCCCCCAATATGAATTTGAATTTTGTTTTTTTTAAAGGCTTACTTACCACATCAGAAACATTATGCAACACCCCAACATTTCTAACCAGCTCCTTATACTCTGTCGTGAGTTTGTACACGCAGTCGAGATGAGTCAGCAGGTTCAAACCTCGAGATATGAACAGTTCCAAGATCCGATTGAATGCTTCGTAGTACTGCTTTGTTTGTATGCTGTTGGATATTTGGGTAACCCCCAGTGCTGTCTCTATGGAAATAAAGGTTTGTGAGTTTATGCCCTGATGACTATCATCCAAAGAACAGAACTGCTCTTTGCTTTGTACTTACGAGTGTATTTCAGTGTACTTAGGTACTTATGTACCTACTCTGTATAATCGAGTAGGTACCCACACAAACCTTTCGTGGTTTATCTGAAATGTCTATTTATATTGTTGTGAATGAAAGTGGTAAAGTTGAAAACAACACGAACAAGTAACAAGTAACATTATTAAATGGATGTCGAATATTTTTGGCTGCTATACGACATGGCTGCCAAGTGTGTCTGTAGCGTAAACTTGGTGCGCTATGTTTTTCCCTAAAACCACATGTACTAATTGCGTTTGCTATAACTCCAGTACCTATAACATAATTTTGCTATAATGGTTCAATTCATATACACTTGTTTTAATATAAAACTACATTGACTAATTGTGATTTATATAACTGAACCATATGCTATAATCTTATTACACATAAAACTTATTATTATAAAAATCATCGGCCATACATTGATTATGCTATACAATCTACCATACATACATTTCAATAACACTAATCATGTTATGCTATAAAAGTAATCTTTAGCTACCAACATCTGAAATAACGCCTAGCATTAGGTACAATTAGGTATGCGGCAGCGGCCGGCGTTTGCCAGCCTACTTGTTCTGGCACTCGCCGGCCGCTGCCGCGGCACGCTTCGCTCGGCTCGTGCGTAGTTTGGTCACTATTCAAACCATGCTCGTCGCTGACGCTCCTCGCAACCTATTCTAGTGCACTGTTAGCCTAGTGGTTCAATCCCCGAAAGTTTATAGAAAATACCTAATCAATAAAAAGTATAGATAGAGTACGCTTATAAATTTTGATGTTATGTAATATATCAGTTATACATTATAATAGTTAGATAACCAGTACGATATAACAAAACAGTGTTATAGTTTAACAAACGTTATAGCAAAATGACGTTATGGAGCATGGTATTAGAATAACTAAGTGTTAGAACTAACAAACCAGTTATAGCAAATACAAATAGAACAACTAGACTTAGATCAAATATACGTTATGTCAATACTTGTGTATAGCATACGCTATTAGTACAAGTGGGTTTCGGGAAAAAGTATGAACACCCGTAAACTTTCATTGAAATCATCACATATTTGACTCACGGCAAATTGCCTCCAAAGTGGTTAACGACAGATGATGCATAACATCGAAGGGCTCCGCTCCGACCTTCTTCTTCAGATCTTCAACCAGTATCTGCGCATTAGTATTGAACACCTGCTGGTAGTTATCTACCACTGTTGTGCTGAACACGCCGGATAGCTTCTTCACGTTGTGCTTCCATAGTGACGCTACGATTAATCAATAAAATTCATTATTTCATCATCATTGTCTTGAAAAAACAATCAGGTTATCAGTTTTACGACCTATACATCTATGGTCTTCCCATTGCTATCATATGAATTGTGTGTACTATGTTAGTAACATTGGTTTCTCTTGCTTATCTGCGGATAGTGAAACTGCCTAGGTACCTGGGCTCGATGGGAATAAGCCTATCTCATGGTATGTAAGGTCATATCACAATTTAATATGTAGTGCTTAATGTTAGTAGCTTTTACGCAGTAAATGGTCACACGACACTTTGAATAGGTAGTTAAATAGGTACTTTACTCATCAATTAAACTTTGGTTTTAATGACGCTAAGAATGTTTGAATCACTCGTTTTAGTTCTTAGATTACAAAGAAATATATTAAGTAAAAATCATAAACGTTGATAGTGACGGTCACACATCATTATTATCTACTTTTGTTTTAACAAAATATATTATAGACAGAAATCCCCACTGGTTACGGCGTAGCGACTGCTACGGCCAGCCGCAGCAGTCCCTACGCCGTACACGTGTAGGTGAGTACATAAATCACATAAAGAACTACGCACCTAAATTACACTTGATTTAGAAATATTTAGTACAGGTCCTTTGGTCGAGTCCCTCAATACTGTTTAAAATTAGCGTACCTATATACGTACCCATGTAACCTTTAAAGCCAAAATTGGCTATTCAAGTCACCTTAGAGCCCATTATAATAGGAATCAAGCAGTAACAATGTTGCCGTAGCCGAAACCGGCCAGGAAGACATCATCATCATCATATACGTACCTGAAGCTGTGACCAATCCATCTCCCAGCCAGATCTTCCCGAAGTTGTAGTAATAAGGCTTCTCTATCAAGTTGTTTACAATCATGCGCACATCGTCTGGGTCGTGACAAACTAAAATATACAAGGGCTTACTTAAAATCGCTTCTCAACTTCGCTTCTCAACAATACATGGGCCTGATGGTCGGCTCCTCATACTCGACAAAAATATCGAAAAGAGCAAAATAGAGAAAACTGCACCATAAATTGACCGCAGCCAGTATAACCAAGCCGGCATTCTACAAACGGTAAAGTTACACCGACTCCAAAAACGTCAAAACGCATAGAATTAGTCTCGTTATGTATCGTTTACAACATATCATTTCAATTCATTTTGTTCAAGTTTAAAATCTATAAATCTATTTAAGCCGGTTGCTCGATTTGTTCGCCTCAGTCTTCATAGAGACGTATCTCTACTTCACCATCTACTTAGGTACCTACCAAACGTGGTGGAGTAAGTTTACTTACAAATCGCAGGGACTGGGCCAACCCATAAAAGAAAAGGTTTCCCTTTCTCTTCGCTTATCGCTGAAATTTCACTCACGCGACGAAATAGATCTGAAAAGAGTTACAGCGGAAATTCACCGTCAACAACATGAAATAGAATATAGAGCTCTTAGTGTTCTGTAGCTGACGAAAACATGATTTACGAGGTATAGCAATTTAGTATAGCAGTAGTCGGCACTAAAAATATTTATCTTCTTATGAACTGAAACTAAACATAACGCTGAAGAAAAATTGCAACAGTAGAACACCATTGACCCTGATATTTCAGCATAAGGCACCTGAAAGTACTTTAAGCATTCCAACTCACTTTCTCCACCACCATACAGATGCAGCAAGTTGCCAATAAAAGGCAGTTGAGGGTAAGTGGGCAGGCCTGCAAGAAGAGACCGGGCGCGACGCGTGTACACCCACAGTCCTAAGTAGGCAGCCAGTAGAACCCCAGCGGCAAGCCACAGCCATGTCGCCATCCTTTACAAAATCAACGTCACCACTGTGTATATTATTATTATTAAGAATGTATATACATATAATCACGACAAACCATAAAACGTGTGTGAGCTGCTTCGACGTGATCGTGCGTCATCGTTGTTCTAGGTCCGTGATGTGATGATGACGTTTTGTTATTTCAACATCAACATTTAGGCCTTCAGCACACTAGACGGAAATTCCGTCGCATAACTTCCGCGGGAGTCAATCCGCTACCATACGATCGTCCGCGACGGACGATCGATCTTCCGCGTAGTGTGCCCGCTATTTGTAATTTATATGCAATAACATGTATTAAAGTTCCGTCGGGAAAGGTGACGGAATTTCCGTCAATTGTACCGAAGGCCTTACCCGCATTTTTTTCAAAACGGGGTCTGTCAGAGCCTCTGACAGACTCTAGTTTTGAAAAAATTACGGCGATGTCCACGACCGTATTGGACTAAATTCCACTAATTTACAACAGTTGACATTCCATTCAGTTCCAATATCTTTAGCTTAGCTGAAACGTCACTATGCATCTGAATCGAAATAGCCTAATAATAATAGAAGATGAAAGGACACGAGTTTTGACATTTTTTGAAAAGACACATAGCACTTTTATTTTAATAGTTTTTCTTGTGTTATTGTGAGTATTGTTGTTTAATTTTGGTGGAATTTTAACCAATAATACATAGGTCGTAACATAAAGTGTGAGCCATTGGAATAAATGTGTGTAAAGTGGTTTTTCTGAATGTGAAAATTCGTGTTAGGTTTTGAAGAGAAAATCCACCATTTTCTTTTCAAAACAAACGACAGCCGACTTGACAAATGACTTGACTTGACTTATTCATTACAATTTTAACACTTGACATTGGCAAATTGTCTGTCGAAATGACGGACACAGGCCATTACTGAAGAGAAGAAGATAGAAGATGAAAAACTACGCTTCAACTGCGTTTATGCTGCCAAAGTGAAAGTAGAATCCCAGATTTAAAACTAGGATTCCGCTGCGGTTCTATAGTAAAATTTACCAAATCCACGAACACCATTGGATAATATTGTATTGGCAGGTACCCTGCTACAAAAAAGTTAGTACTTACCTCTGAACAAAACAGTTCGTTGATGAGCTAATTTACTAGAGTGAAGGCATGTTCTCACCGTCTGTCTTCACCACTCGAAGTGACAACTTTACACAAAGACAAGACCGCCTTCATCAAGTGAACACCATAATTACGCCATAAGTACCAGTACTTATTTTAAACTAGTACGCCTAATGCCTAGGTAGGTTTATTGAATGCCATGTAAAGTAATTGACATATTAAAATAGGTAGGTACTCGGTCGTACATATACCTATATTGCTTGAAATGGCGTTCGCGTGCAGAACGTCGCATGTATTTATGACATGTGAAGTTTGTATTCTTACGCGACTACGGCCAAGCAAAAAGGAGGGTATGTGATTTTAACCGGTATGTATTTATTGTCGATTTTCAAACGTGGATCTTTTACAAACTAAATTTTGAAAAAGTCAGTTTCTCCCCTTGCATTCAAAATGCTTTTTACAGTAGTCAAAGGCTACGGTTTTCAGTCATTATTCGACCTGTTTTACGGGACGCTCTGTATGTATGAATGTCTTTGTTTTTATGTTAATTTGATCGTTAGGTCTAATATTTGACCCTAAATAGAGCGTAGCGTAGATAAAATACGTAGGTAACTAATTAGGCGCTCGCTACACAGCCGCGTCGTCGTACCACTAATGCGCGTAGACCCACTACGCCGTAGAGCTACGTCGTAGGCGTAGCGGATAAAGATTGATTCCGACTGGATTGTTTTCTTAGTTTTCCGGGACCTTAGAGCGTTTACACATCGCGCAATGTATTGCCTCGAAACAAACGCGCGTTATGTAAAATTCGCGATTCGTAATAAAATATGATAAAACCATTTGTAATTGCGCAAGTCATATTATAGCAATATTATAGCATAAAGAACGTGAATGGAGAAATCTTATAATCGTTCTTGGACATCTATGGACTTCTACAGGCTGATATGATGATGATGACTAGAAACTGACTTTCAATAAAAGTAGATATCATATAATCCTAATTCCGATTATATACATACAGAGGTGTTCAAATTATCAAACGGCCCTCGTTTAGGGACCCCGTTTGATCAAATAAAAAAGGAACCAGGCATTTTTATGTGTTTAGGATTGGTGCCGCGCTTCGGACCCTGTTTTATTTAACAAGTTGCGATTCCGGTCATGCAAATTAGGTATGGAGTTTTATCGTGATTCTGGGTTGTACTTACCTACACACTTCGGGTCCAGTTAGAAGGGAGCAAAACTAACAAGGAAGTACGTCTGTTTATCCACGTAGGTATTTGCGTACGAAGGCAAGATTTGTTCCAGAAGATTTTCGTTTTTCATTCTTTTTTTTACGAAATAAGTTAAGTAACTCACGCATTGAAACGGATTCGAATCGAATTTCGAACGTTTTTTGCGCTCAGTTTTTTTTTTTGTTTGCCTTTTTTTTTCAGTCTGTGCTGTTCTTCTACTTTTTTAATTTTCAGCCAGTGCTTTGGTTTAGGGACAGTTTTGGAAAACATTATAATTTTATGTCATTGTATCAGCAATGGTTTTTCACGGTTTTTTTTATCTAACTCTGCGAGCTGCACAATTTTTTTAAATAAAATATAATGCATAATCTGATATGTATGTAATGTAAGCATAAAGCTAAAATTATTTCCTAATAGTAAGGTAGGTGTCCCATTAACCGGAAGATGAGCAGTCGGAATGAACATTCATTAAAAGTAATGTGTGATAATGGCAGTCATTTATTTAAATGGTCACGAGAACCTTTATAACAGTTATTTTACAATAGAGTTTATACAGGGTGTTACCAGACCACTTCCGAAAACGAAAGGAGGAGCTACAGCACACCAAAACCCAACCAAAAAAAAATCAGTTATCCTGAAAAATAATTATAGCCGGAGAAAACAATGTTTAAAGATTTGTATTTATTTCGCCAGCCCGCAATGTACGCATTCACGTAGGTAAGGTCGAGGCGTAGTACTATTATTTATTCTGTGTCGTAAGTGCCTACTAACGTAGGTAGGTACTAACGTAGGTCGCTCGCACGTCGCGTACTTGAATGACCCGCGATGAACTCTCAGCTGTTCATGCTGTAGTAGACGTAATCTGCGTGCTGCGTGTACATTGCTGCTTTATTTATTTTATTTGTTTTTTTGCTTTTTTAAATGAGATAATTAGGTAGATATGTCTTATTATGTTGTACTGTGTGTATGTAACTAGAAAAAAAATTAAAAAGAGATAGTCAAGTCAATTTTTTTTTTCGCGATTTTTTTCGCTTAATGTTTTCAGTATCATGGTCTGATTGGAACCTCCAAGTTTTCGGAAGTGGTCTGGTAACACCCTGTATAAAACAATATTTTAGGTATCTACTTATGCAGTACCAAACCACCTACATGCCTAGGTTATAGGATTATAGACATTATATACGACCTAGGAACTTAAAAATCACGTCCCTAGAATAAACGTAGAATAAGCATAGCATTACTTACCTGGAAATCCAGACACGATAAACTTCTCTAGATTTTTTGTCTATGCTTTGCTTTGTGATCCTTGAGGGGATAAAGGCACATGACCACTAATTAACATTAAAATAAACTGACATTTTATCTCATATTATGTCTACTCGTACCTACCTATGTAGTAGCAAACAGGCAAGAACTATATATAACCCATTACTTGCTCGTACCTATTTTATATAGGGCGAGCTCATAGAGGGCTGGCCGTCAAATAGGCTATTCTGTTCTTATGATCATGCCTTTATCAGCTTCTATTTATTTGTCTTCTACTCGAAGGCAAATTGGCTGTAATTTTAACAAACGTTTCCAATCTTGTCTGCAGTCGTGATCTCTCTCACACAGATAAACAGTACGTACGTACTTAGGTACGTACTGTTTACTACCTTCGATATTCTTAGTAGGTATATTGTGGATTGATAGGTAGGCTAGGTACCAACTGATAGGTACCATTTACTGCCATTTACCTTCTAACCTGCACGTGAACAGATGATTTGTTTGGATAATAGTTCTTAGAATTATTGGTAGGTAGGTACTAGCTAGTTAGGTGCGGTAGCTATCTCTTTTCAGGTTAGGTCTCGACACGGTAGCAAAGAATATGTATTATGTAGTTCCTAGGTTCCTACGTAAGAAGAAGCGGGACTCTCATTCTACCAAAATTACACACTTAGAATCTCGTTTTGTATGAAACGTGATTCAAATTTTGACCCCCGTTTCATACATTCTTCGTTTTTCGAGTATAGTTCGGGAGTTTCGCCCAAAGAACACATAACATAGCGGTTTCGCCGGTCTGACGGTAGGAGAAGTGTCAGGATAGGATCCAAAATCCTAGAGCATCCCCAGTTCATTCGATTGTGTTCTGACAGTTATGTAAGTACTTGCTTGTTGCTAATACCGCGTTCACACTAAGCCATTGCGGCTGCCGGCATGAATGCCGCGATTAATCCCGGAATGATTGCCACAGCAACATCGTCTTTATTCCTACACCGCGTTCACACATGCCCATGCCGCTGCCCGAATTATTGCCGCGATTAATTCCGGAATTATTGCCACAGCAACATCGCCAAGTTTATGCCCTAGCTCCTTGGTGAGAATAAAGGCGATGTTGCTGTGGCAATAATTCCGGAATTAATCGCGGCATTCATGCCGGCAGCGGCATGGGCGTAGTGTGCACGCGCTATAACGTCGACCAAGTACAAAATGTACGTACATCTTAATAATGTTACCAACTGAGCGTAATGTAGGCGTATTTGGCAAAATAACTTTTCCTCTGAGACCTATTTTTGTTTTAGCACATAGGTAGCACGCATTGTATAGTTCAGGGATGGCGAACCTTTACGTATCAATGTGCTATTTTTGTAAAGAAATGTTTAATGAGGTCATAGATATGCCATCCAATAATTTTAACCTTGTGAATAACACGTTTCCTGCGGGACTTCATTTCGTGGTGCACCTTCCACCGGCTCTTTTAAAACTCGTTTAAAAAAGTGGCTATTAGAGCAAACTTTTTATGACTTATAGGACCTATTGGAAGGAACTACCAGAATACTAGATAATTACTAAATTATTTTTAACTTTAACAGTAATGTTATTATGTAAACCTACCCGTACCTGACATGTAACTATGGTGTTATCAATAAATCATTTTGTATTTGTATTTGTTAGCAAAGTTTATTTGAAATGCTTATACTTAGGTAGGTACCTAGATACCTACAAATGTGAGTTTTTTTCTATGATATTTGGAAGGCATAAGAAGTACCTAGTTTTTTTGTAAAACATAGTTAATTATTAAAAGCATGCACCATTATTATCTATGCAGTTTTGAGGTCGATTTTAGACGTCGAATAATGTTTCCTTTTTTAACAACCCCTCCTTCACTTTGTGACGGTACCTGTTGTGGCGGAAGAGTTGGCAGCACTTCATTCAATCTTTTCTTTCTCTTGGCAAAGGGACAAGCCTCCAGTGCCAGAACAAAATTATTTAAAAAAAAATATTTTCTTTCCTCTCTTCTTTACTTTTTTTTTATGCCAGCTTCAGTCTGGTCTTTTTTTGCATTCTCTTTGGCCAGCTTATGCTTTTTCCTGAAAAATCTCGAACATGAAATGGAGTGAAAAATAAATTGTGGAAAATCTAATGTAATACTTAAATGTAGGGTGGGGTCAAGCGGATATAGGTGTTCGGTGGGTGGGGTTCTGAAATCGGACGGGAGGAATTATTGATCTTGAATGAAATCTCTTCTGAATCGAAGTAACAATGAATCTGCGTTCGATGAAGAAACGCAATACGCAGCTATTTGATTTGTACTGGGAAGATATTATTGTGGCCCATGTACTGCCCTACGTATCCGTAAATGACTGTTTTAATTTTCGATGTGTATCTAAGACGTGCTTGCAAATCACAAACATATTCTTTGCCAGACAGAAGACATTGAAACTACCGAACAAGAGCTTCTCACCACACGCATTCAAGGTAACTCATTTAGAACAGTATCAGTCTAGAAAATATTCATAGATACATAATCAGACCCACTTAATTTGTAAAAAAGCCTAATACCTGTTTATTCTTGCAGGTCTTCACAACTTCTTGTACTATGCTAACAGAATTAAATCTGAGCCGATGTGCCACCGTATCAGACTTTGAATTGATCCCATTGCTGCTGCAGAATCGCGGCTTAGTCAATTTGAATCTCAGTCAATGTTGTAACCTCTCAGCTAAATGCTTGCAGCCTGTCATCTTGCACTGTAATCAATTGAAGACATTGAAGTTATCGCGGTGTTCGTGGCTCACTACTGGAGCTATGGAGGCACTGGCGCTTCACCAAAGCAAACTAGAAGATGTAGACTTGTCCCACTGCTTCATCATATCAGAAAGCTGCATCCTCATATTTGTCAAAAAGTTCCGTAATCTAAAAGTATTCAACTTGCAAGGGAATCCACAAGTTACAGACAAGTTACTAATCACCATTGCAAAGTTCAGCAACCAGCTAAGACTCCTCAATTTGGTCGGCTGTCATGATATCACAGACAAAGGAATCAAGTAAGAATACTTTTCTACAAATATTTGTAACCTACCTACCTATCTCAATTAAATATTGTCGGTGGTGCAACTCAAACCCAATTATTTCATAAATATGAGTGTTTTTGTCTAACATACAAAGCACTGTGTAACTATTCCAAGCTTACATTGAGGGTCAGATTCCAAGCACTTAGTATTGGTAGTCTAGTCATTCCAAGAACTTGTGCTCCAGCTAGCATTTTCTTTTATGATAATATTCTAACTTCTCCAACTCCACTGATGTGTTTCATCCACTGCTCAGACATAGGCCTTCCTTTAGAATAATTATGGGTCTTTTTCATCCTTTGACTTTATGTTGAGGCTTTACGGAATATGAGACGAAAAGATATATCGTAATTACGATCTGATGACAAATCGAACTCGGAAGGGAAATTTCCCATACAAGTTCAGATTTTATGGTCATAATAATAACTCGGTGGTCATAGTCATAACTCCAATAACCTCCCAATATAAACGGTAGAGCATGTCCAGTTGCATTGCTCTGCCATCAACCCAAAGTCCTTCTCCGTTACTTTAAGAAGTTGGGCTGGCTGGGGCGAGGTCAGCAGGGGGACAATTCACAATACACCCCAATGCAGGACGTCAGTGCAGATCTCATTCCCCCACAACGAATTGGAATTAGATTAGACCTCCCAACATATTGTATGGATGGAAATAAAATTGTCAATTGTATTTATTGCAGAAGTTTGGCCCAGCACTGCAAGACTCTGGAAGGGCTGATGGTGAGAAGCTGCCCGGCTGTCAGTGACTTCTGCCTGAAGTCGTTGCGTCATCGGATCCAGATTGATCGCCGTGCGCCAGAACTTGTCCCGGTACCTATCTATCTGCAGATTTGATGGAAATACATCTCTAAGATGTATTTCCACATGAGTTTTTGAATCGGAAAACAGTGACTGCATTGTTGTACTCATATCTTACACATGAAGTAGTAGTGAGCACAGAGATGATGCCTGGTAGAAAGGGGGGGAAGTTTTAAATCTCTTGTGCTGACACCACATAGAGATAAGGGCAGAAAGATGATTAAACTTCATGTTTCCATCTCGTTATGAGTTTTCCTCAAACATAATATTCATTAATTGCAAGCAAAGTGGCGTTTGTAAGACAAGTAGTTGTGAAAACAATACAAATTCATCGTTAGGTAGTTTGCATTGTCATATTATTGCAATAGTAGCTTCTAGGTAATGTATGTAACATTACCTAACATTTTAGGAGTACTATACCTACTTGTAGCGTCATTAACAAAGTTGTAAATTTTTATGAGTAATAATGAGATTTTGTAGGTAGGTACAGTAAGGCTTCGAAATTTCAGTTTAGTTTTTATTTGCAAGCTATCTATCGTCACTGGTATGTATTATCCTCCGTAGTTAGTGCTAGGTAGATAGAAGCTTTTTTTTATTATTGATTGATACTAAATTAAGCTACCTTGCATTTTACCTGGATATGTCCACATAGATAACTGGCAAAAGTTATGAACAAAATATTTAAACAATATGTTCATAATTTTTGCATGATATTTTTAATAAAGTGTGAAATCAACGTAAAATGCTGGTAGGTAGTTTAGAGACTGGATTTTGGTTTATAATGTAGGTACCTACTTAGGTGTTGGTTGTTTCCGTTTTATTAATTACTAGCCGTAGCTAGTTTTATATATATTGATGATGATGATGATGATGTATTTAATTACGTCATGGTAGTTTGCAAATGTTTTCAAGACCTGTTTTTAATGTATACTTTAAAAAATATGGTCGCTCAAACGCTTGTTAACTATTATTTTACGTAGTTAGAGGTTGTTTCACCGATGAAAATGGTAAAAAAAAAATATATATATTATTATAACAAAACCACTACATACCTACATACACTCTCAATAAATGAAAAAAAAATTGGAAAATCTCAAAACATTGTCTGTGGATTTGTATGCATATACGTACAGAAGACAGTAGTCACACCGAATGTTTGTGACTTTGAAGTTGCCGGTCGTATGTTATCTCGCTCAAGCTCGTCACAACTGTACACGCGCAACCGGGACGCAATTCGCACTTTCGCAGAGCCTAACTTCAGAGGCGCAAACATTTGTTGTGACTACTGAGTACTGAGCCCCGAGTCCGAGTTTATTCCCCGAAAACGGAGGATCGAGCTCGTTTTTGTACGGAAAAGAATGTTTCTCGATTCATCCGCTAGTGGTGCTTGACTTTAATCTAAAACGAGCTCGATTTTGGAGATTTTAATAAATGTCAGAATATGGGGTCAGTTAGTCTCTATTGCTAACCGATTGCGCTTCTACAGGACAAGGAGCGCGGATGCCTGATCGGACGAGTGGACGAAACCACGTTTACCATAACATACGAAGATTTTATATACATACATAATAATGGCCTTTGGATATAAATGTAGATTTTTGGTCAGACAGATTTTTCAATCGCCAAATATATTACTATAGGTACTTTTATTTCTTTACAAACTAATAAGTACCTGCACGGTTATGTAATTTTTTGTACTTGCCTGACAGCCTGATTTGTGGTTGCCCCGCTTAGATGTAGGTAGGTCCATATTTTTTATTGATTTACGATAATCAACCTATAAGCTAAGGATACACTAGGGGACAAATGTCCCACGACATTTATCGGCGACATGTCAAGCGGAGCCGGCCGATTTCGCCTGACATTTAAGGCGACAACGCGCGACTTTATGTCTGCAGCGACGACGTCAGACGAAGTCTTGCTACTTCGCGAAACTTCGCCTGACATAATTATATGGCGACAACGCGCGACTTATGTCCGTAGCGAACGTCGCTGGCGAGTGTCGCGCGATGTTGCCGGACATGTCGACCAAAGTCCGGCAACGTCGCGCTACTTCACCCAATGTCGATGGCGACACGTGTCGCATGACATTTGTCCCCTAGTGTATCCTTGGCTTTAATTAATACTTATAAATATACCCCCTATCTTATAAAAAGTTAGAGTACACATTATGTCCTGATTACGTATGGTAAACAAGACATAATGTCTACTCGAACTTTTTATAAGATAGACCAATAGTCTCTAAATAATTAACTGTAATATAATATTAATCTATAATGAATTAATAAGCAGCTTTTTTATTTTTCATAAATAAAGGACTTTCTAGAATCGAATGCATTTTAAAAAGTTCAGATTATGAACTAAATGGGGTCATGTTCTATGAACAGATTTCGTACATGACGCGTACTAAGCGTTATTAGCGATGCAAGAACTGAGCTAACACTTGTCTTAGCTCAGGTTGTGACCTACTTAGTACAAAGACTATTTACCTACTTGTGTACAGACAGCTTCGCTAGCTTATTTCATACTTTTATTTTTATTTATAAGTGTGTAATGTAGTTGTAACTAACTTAACGTTTATTTATAAAGTGTGTAATGTAGTTGTAACTAACTAAACGTATTCATTCCTGATGGATCATTGCATATGATGAACTCGCAAATAATTCCCTTGAACGGTACATACCTACTTTAAAATAAATGTGAACCTAGTCAGTAGAGTTTACAATAAAAACTGAACCTACATTTTGTTTTTAATTTCCTTGAGTTTAAATAAATAAAACATCATAATGTTTTGTCACAAAATTATATTTTGTGTGATAACACCTGCTACATGTCTTACTGTCATTATATTTACAATATTTAATGCCTACACATTAGTAACAAATAACATTCATAACCTTAGAGGAGCAGATCTTACGAATAAGTTATCGATAGCAGAGCAGCCACTGCAGCCATAAGACACACTGGTGGACTAACTTGTGCGGGATCTAACTAAAACTATTAAAAATACTTAATTTATAAACATAATAGTGTTAATAACATTTGGCAATAAATTACTGGGATAAAAACGAAATTCTTAAGCAAAGCAAAAACAGTGAAAATATTTAATCGTAATTTTATAAAACGAACATTGTAAAAAGAATACAAAACATTAAACTTAACCGTCTTGTAGCCGTATTCGCAAACGCCGACGATCCCAGTCACGATCACACTATCACATTGATCAAAAATAGACAGTACTTTCCCACTGGTCAACTCAATTCCCTGTTTCAACTAGCAAGAAATAATTTCCTAAGTAATCCATTCAAAGAAATAGGATGAGGATGTACGTGATGCACTCACCTAGTCAACTAGTGGGAATGTACCAATAAACCTAGCACAATATACAAATATACTAAGTTAACACTGATAGCTTTACTTAAATACAGATACGGCCTTGTGTTAATTCTAAGCTATGTACAATATCTCACACAAGAGTTAGCGAAACGGGACGAGAAAGAGGCACTTGAGAACAGATTGAAAAACTATCTTATTGTAATACTATCGTTAGATATGAAACTGTACAGCGATAATGTACATTTCACGCCAATATACATATAAAATAAGAGTTTCCAAACAATTTTTTACATCAAAGTACATTACACAACTCGACAATACATTGCACTAATCGCGACGTCATATAAAACTTACAAAATTACTGTTTCTTTGGAAATAATATTTTCATGTTTCAAACGTTCGCCAAGTCACTGTCCAATCCCAATAGTACGATCATCACAGTACTTCCAATACTAGGTCCACAGTTTCATCATCTTCAATTCTATTTAAATACATTATTGCACTAATTAATTATGCTACATTTCGCCGTAGTATTTGTATTAACAGATAATTTAATATATTTTATTTGCAATTTTGTACTTTAGTTCAGCTTACCGGGTATCGGGTTACGTACAATATACAAAAAGCTACAAGCTGCCGTTACAACTAGATCCTACCACACAGGGTCGGATAAGGCAACCAAAGTGTTAGAATATTTACACTTACAAAGAGAAGCACATTATTTGTACTATACCTTAACTTATAAACTGTCAGTTTTTGGTCATTTAATTCGCACGAGTATTGGGATAATACTATGAGTTCACTGGAAGTGTCACTGTTCACTTTGTCTGTGACACTGCTTGGAGTGTTGCTACCGACGCATGGTTGAGTTGAGTGTTTGCATCGCGAGGGACGGTGGGTTTATGTAGCCGTACGCGTACACGTTCGACTGCTGAGCCCGAGGGTCGGGGCTGGGGTACTGCACCGAGGGTTGGACGTTCATCATCTGCAGGTTAGTCCCAAACTGCTGCTGAGGCATGCGGTACCCGTTCAGCCCGTACTGGCTGATCAGGTGAGGGTTGAGGTTCGGAGACATGCGTGACCCTGGCGCCATCTGCATGTGCTGCATCGGGCTTAGGTTACCTGGTATTTCAACAAATTATAGCTTAGTTTTGGGACATAAGAAAAACTACTAATTTGGTTACAAGTAAAGCTGCACTATATAATCCTTTGTTTCTGTCACCGAGCTGTAATTTTAGCATTGATATGCTATGCTACGTTCATAAGAAATTAGGACGAGGACAAAGGACCTAATAAAAGTCGCACCATTGATTACAAGATTGAGCTCTTGCAAAAGGCATGGAGGGCTAAGCCCTTAGATGCAGACTGCACCGCATGGTCACCGTGGGTATGTTCAGCAAAAAATAACGCCTGCGAATAGTTGTCTACGTAAGCATACTTATGTGATACTGACTGGGCGCGTTGCGCGTGTTGCGCGGCGAGTCGAGCTGCGCGTGCGCCGGCGGGTAGTACTTGGCGGCGTGCGCGTAGTGCGCGCCCCCCGCCGGCGGGGTCGACGGCTGCTGCGCGTACTGGAAACAATAGATATCGTTACTTCTCTTCAATTTGTAGCTGCATGGTCGCCCACGAATTCATAAACAGAGGCAGAATCGTGCAGCGGCTGAATCCGCCTCTCGAGTCGTTTCTAGATTGTTTAATGAATTCCAGGGATAGTTTAATTCCAGGATGCATAATGGATCAACTGGGTCCATTCCAATATCTAATATCCAGGGTAAGTCAGTAGTCTTATAAAACAGCAGCGCTGTGTAGTCCGCATCTAAGGAGTAAGCACGAACAACATAATATGAAAACGGCATCATATTGCACCGCATTAAAATCACTGCAGTGATGCTGCAACGTTCCGCGATCTACGTAACGTGAAGATTGTCGAATTTATTTGTGCTGACCTCCCAGGAATCGAAATAGGTTTGAGGTGGTATCAAGAGGCAAGAGATCAAAGAGGCAATCGTTGCCGCCCGAGTATAGCTGCTGCTGGAGCCTCCGGAGCCCTGCATAATTACCTGGTGAGGGTGCTGCGGTGCCTCCGCCATCTGCTGCAGCTTGGCGAGGGAACAGGAGGGCGGCGCCCACCCGCCGCCCGAGTACTGCTGCTGTTGCTGGAAGGACAGATAGCCGCCCTGATAGCCGCCACCCGACACGCCACCGGAGCCCTGCATTGTACCGCCGCCGCCTGGAATATACGATAGTTCACAATAAAGTGATCTGCAGGGCCTATGACTGCTCTAAGGGGTATAATGTGTATAGATTTGTTACCGTGATGTGGTTGTGGAGTGGGCGGCGTGGCGCGATGCCTGGCGGGCGGCGTGGCCGCGTTGCGCATCGCTTGCTTGCTCTCTGCAGCACTGTTGGCGTTACTGCTCGCGCCGCTGTTCCTGAGGTTACACATCTAGTTACAACTTACACTATTTATGAACACAAATCAGTGAAATAGTTTAGTAGCCTCAAGGTAGGGTAAGCTATCAGGTTTCCTAACAACTTTTGAGAGTATGTCTAAACTCAGTTGCCGCGCACCCTGCGCGCTATGTTTGGACACACCCTGACCGTTTGAGAGCACACATATTTCAAATATAAAAATCTAAACATAAAAAAATTTAACAATTTCTAGTCTATTATTCTAATATCAAAAAAGCAAAACAAACTTACCTATTCCTGTTATTGATCTTCTGCTGCTTCGGCGGCTGGTTAGGCTGCGTCATGATCGGCGGGATGTGGATCGACGAGTGCGGGTACTGCGGGCTCGGAGCCGCGTGCATGTGCATCATCGAACACGGTGACGCCAGGTCCGAGCTAATCGAAGTCGGAGACTCCAGTCCCAACTGTGACACGTCTAGCTCACAAGCAGGGTACTGCACCGAATGAACCGAGTTTGAGGTGGAGTCGGGAGTGTAAACTCCCATAGATTGTAAAGCGGGACTCATCGCTTCGCAGTCTTCCTTGCTCGTATCCTTTGGTGATTCCTCCTTCTTCGCCTGCCGCGATTTCTTTTCGATTTCCTTCTGGTCGCACGGCCCGTTCTGGTAAGTCTTGCAGCTTGGTGACGTCATAGCTTGCGAGTTCTGCTGGCGATACTCCGCGCAGCTCGTCGCCGCCTCCTGCTGCTTCACTTGGCGCTGCATCATTTGCTTCATGTGCTCGGCTTGCGATTTCTTCGTTTCGCATTGCGTTTGACACGCGGTGGTGGTTTTAGGCTGCTTTTTTGACTCGTTTTTTTGCGAGCACTCGGCCTTCGATGTGGGTGTTTTCGTTTCCTTGTAAGGTAGGCCGGTCGTCGCGTAGAGCGCTCCGTACGCGATGTTGTGAAAATCTTTTTGGTGAAGCTTTTGCGGCGACTTCTGCATCTGATCCAAATGCGGTAGGTTGAAGCCGGATAGTTTGTCGAGATAGTTCTTATCGGTGACGCTGTTCTTCATGTCGAAGAGACGGTTGTGCTCCCACGAGCCCTGCAGCCGCGTGGGGTCCCAAGGCGGCCCCCACGGCTGGTACTGTCCGTGCGGCGTGTGATAGTTTTGAATCTGATTCATCGTATAGTCCGCCTTCGGGATCAGTTGCTCGTTATCGTACTTAAATTTTGCTACCATCTTATTGTTTATCTCGTTCTGATCCGCCTTCAAGTGAAGCTGGTTGGCGCAGCTCTTATCGTGCTTCACGGACGCGGCCTTAGTTGCGTTAGATTTCTCCTTCTTAAAAAAATCTTGCTTCTTTGGAGCCTCGGTTGTTTTAGTTTCGACTTTACTCGTGACGGGAACTGAATTTATCACGTTTATTGGGACTGACGTTTCTGGTTTTCTTGTGTTCGTGTTGGTATTCTGTTCCGGAAAAAACATTTTGGGCTCCGGTGTGCTCCTGGGAGTGGGTGCTTCGCTTTTGCTTTTCTTGTCGGGCTTGTCTTTCCCGTGCGCGGAGTTGACTCGCACTTCCCGCAGCTTGCTTTTCTCCCGCGGCTTGAGGTCGTTCTTGTCTTGCATATTGCTCGGGATTATACTCATAGATCCGCTCAAGCTATTGTGCAAGTTAGTATTTATGAAGCTAGCATCTAATTCGTTCCTCTCCATTCCCATGCTGATCGCCGCGTTAGCGCTTTGGCACCGAGGCAAGTAACTTACTTCGGTGATGTTAGGAACTTTGGGTATGACCGGGTTTATAACAGGTGACGATATCGGATGAGGCACTTCCAATTTTGTAGGTTTGCTTATAACCGGATCTGGCATGTTGTTGATAACGCGATTTTGATCACTGGACTTGTGTAATTTTTCCGTTTGTACTCCTTGCGATTCCTTGGTCGCGTTCGCTCGATGATTTAGATAGGAATGTTGAGCGGTGTTTATCTGTTGGATGGTCATGGAGTTCGCGACCGAATGTTGATGGTACGTCGGCAACACGGGATCAACTGGAGTCCTGGTTATAATGATTTCATCCTTTCGCGTGCTCATGATGTCGTTCCGAAAGGGCATATTGCTGTCTTTACTAACAGGCATGTGCGATTGGCTTTTATTTCTATTGTCTATTTCTGTAAAAGGATCTATTCGAGGAGGGTCTGGCTTCTTCACATTAGGCATGTACTCTCTGTGCTGCATATCGATGTTATGGATGATTGATTCGTTCATTTTATTAGGCGACCTCTTTTCGGTAGTCTTTTCATCGATTGTTTGATGTTGGATTACGGTCTCTTTTCTAATTTCGCATTTTTTCTGGTCACCGATCACTTCCATAGGTTTCTCTGGTGATTTTCTAGGTTTAGGAGATTCATTGATGACCGACTTGTCCTTTCTAGGGGAGATCCCAGGATGCGGAGAATTTCCAGGATCCGATTCTTCTACTTCTATAGTTTCAATTTGGTTAACTTTAGGGGCTACGTCTGCCGAAGGCCTTATCGCGTTGACCTCCTCTTGTACTTTCGGGTCGAGGACTATGTGAGCGTTCTCGGTGGACACTACCGGTATCACTTTAGATGGACTTTCATTTTCTTGCACCTCCTTTGGTTTGTTTTCATTGTTTTGAGGGACAGGCGCTACCGTGTTCGGTTTCGGTGATGGTAGTGGGCAACTTTGGCTATTGTTATCATCAGATTCGGATATAACAATGGTGTCTTTATCATCGATGGCCATTTTAGGCGGTGATTTGATCTCGCCATTTTTTGTTTCCGGTTCCTTTTCCTTTTCTGGGGTGACGATGTCAGATTTAGTTTCGTCGGAGTCTTCCATTCTCGTTTCATCATCGTCCTTTTGGGGCTGTTCAGGATCTTTAGAGTCGTTTAGAACGTTCTCCTTCTCAGCCACAGATTTAGGTGAGTCCATGTGTATGCTGTCGAGTTCCATGTCGCTAGTGTGATGGTCGGTGCTGTTCTCTTCGACGAGTCGCGGAGTCGCAGGCTCGGTGACAGCCGTTCGTCGGTCTTCTCCTTCCTCCACATCCATTTCATCATCAGCCTCGCCGGAGGAATCTTCAGAAGATGCCTCGTTCTTTTTTTCCTCGGTTATTTCTTCCGCTTGGCTTTTCGGCGATTGTGGAACGGCTTCGACCGTAGGCGGTGGGTCGGGCTCGCCCATCGACTCATCGGTTTTATCATCCGGTGTTGCCACTTCTTCGTCAATTTTAGGCTTTTTGGAGACGGGCGACACCGTCCTAGGCGTAGCTTTACTGATTTTCGGTCGCTTCTTAGTTCGACCGCGCCAGGTTATTTTCCGCTTAGCCTTAGCTTTGTTGGCTAGCACGGGGGTAGATGCGGGGTCTGCGGGTTCCTCCTGACTCTCCTGACTGTCCGAGGCATAAGTTGGTTCTGTGGGTGCGCTCTTTTCTTCATTGGGTTCTGGTGCAACGCGAGATGATCTTCTAGCGACGCTTTTACTTCGTTGTCTTCGAGGGGTATCATCTTCCTCGTTACTTTTAGTCTCGGCATTGTTTTCTAATAACTTAGCGCTTAGTTCTCTTTTTCGTTTTCGGCCACCCTCGAGGGTCGGCGTCGTTTGGTAAGTGGTTTCGCTGTACTTGAGTGGTCTCGTCCGCCGCCTGCCCGAAGACGTAACTTCCACTGGTGTTTCGGGAACTTCCTTTTCCGGTTTCGACTCGTTTGTTTGTAGCACCGATACCGGCGGTTCCTCTGCCTCGGTTGCGGTATCGCTTTCAGTCTTGAGTCCCGCCTCTTCTGGTTCAGTCTCTTGATCCCCGGATGCTTCTTCCGGCGACCGGAACGGATTGACCGTCGGCGCTAGTAAAGGCGTCCACCTCAGGCACTCCGGATCGATTTCTAATCTAGGTTTACTTCTTACTTTTTTCACGTGAGTTTCAACTTTATTCCAATCTATGCAGAGCCCTAATTTTATGGAGTCCTCGTACGGTATGTATCTGACGAAGCCTAGCAGTTGGAAAGTTAGAGCGATGTCGTTCATGTGCATTCCCGTTGTATGCGCGACGTCTTCGAACGTGAACGGTTTGTCTCTATAATCGTAGAGGAACTCTAGTAAGACGGATTTCCAGTATGCGTGATATGATACCCTACCGAGGTCCGATAGAGGTTTTTCTGGCGTGCCCGGTTGACCCTCTTCTTTTGAAAGTAAATAACCTGAAAAACCAGATTCAAAATGAGTACATTCATTTTAACCTTCAACAAAAGATAAAAATCCTCTTTACTTATAAACATTCAATAGGCATGTTATATGTTTCAGAATATACCAGCTGTAGTTGTTATTTTATAGATTATTCAAAATTCATAAGTATGATTGATTCTAAACAAATAGTATGCAATAATGATACCACCACTCACTGAAATGGATGAGAAACCTCCCGAAGCCTTGTCTCTGGTACTGCGGCATCGTCATGATACATGACACGTTATACTTCTGCTGGCAGTGCTTTTCCTTCGAGAAGTATCCCACGAGATGGCATCCTTTGCTATCGTTTTTAGTCAGCACATAAAATAGGAATGGTTCGACATCGTAGTACAACGTTTTATGGTCTAAGAACAGCTTGGCTAGTAGACATAGGTTTTGACAGTAGATTTTGTTTGCGTTTCCATCGACTTCAAAGACGGAAATGTCACCGCAGCGGTAGATTTCTGTGGCGGGCGGATGCCGCCAGAGGCACTTATCGAGGTGACGCATCAAAACGGCTCGACTTTTCGCGTATTTCAGGCAGAATTCACACAGGAATAACTTGGGTAGCCTGGAATTAAACAAACATTATATTAGTAATCCTTTGCACATTCAAAACATCTTAATGGTCAGCTTGGTTTTAAGTCACGCCAAGATCAATGAATTATAAAAAATAATTAAGAAAGTTGCATACCTTGCATACTCTTGAGGGAATGGGCTGGAATACCACGTCTCAATCTCCCACTGGCCGAACTCAATAGCTGAGGGGCATCTTGGGGCTGCGATAGCCGAGACCGGAGCCCCGGGGGTCGGAGGCGGCGGCGCAGGTTCCGCTTCAGCCTCGCCGGCCGCCGCGAGGGCTTGCTTGAACAGTTCCGCGTCACCTTCCGTAACTCCGGGGGGTAGTCTTCTTTCTGTAAGTGGAGAAACAGGTTGTAGTTGTGGTTTGGGTAAGTAAATTAGTATCAGTCATAGTGTAATGATCATCAAAAAAGTCCACTGCTGTGTTTGGGATTTGTAACGAAATCAAGAGGCTGATAAAAGCGGGAGACGGAAATGATCATCAAAGAAGCCCACTGCAGCACATAGTTGTACTTTAATAATCTTATTTCAAAAACCCTCAGCAGTTTGTGATGAAATCAATAAAATAGATGTTAATGAAATATAAAGAAATTATGGTGAAAAACAGAGAGGCGTTACATTCTAAGGCATGCAAGCTGACAAAATAAAATAAATAAATAAAAAAAGCGATTACAAATTACAGAGATCTTCGTATAATCGTAAAAAGGTAGGGAAAAGTAGAACTAGAATTGTAAGCACACAGGTTTTTGCAGAATTTGGAATAGGTAGCGGGGAGAGAAGAGTATCACAATACGATGCCGACAAACGTACGAAATGTTGGGTTAGATCGTAGTTACTAAGAGAAGAGAGTTGTTAAGCCGCATGGTAAGCTACAAAGAGGCGGGAAAAGATCGGGTGGTAGGAAATGACATCGGGTATTTTTACACTGACAACGACACGAAACCTATCCGATACCGTGGGGCGTTAATTTCATACATTTAGTAGCAGACAATGTTTTTGTTTAAGCAACTGACATGTCAGTCAGTATAGAGTAGATGTCGCGTCAAATGTACATTGTGTCTTATCGCTCTGAGCGGGGGGCCAAGACGCTAAATGGGAAGGGAATAGAGTTGATCAAGTGTAGAATCGTAACGAGGAGATATGTGTTCGCATAGTGCAGGCCGTGGCGGGCGGCGGCGGCGCGCGACGGCTGCACTGTGCGGGTGCTTACCGGAGGCCGCCGCCGCCGCCGCCGCCGCGAGCCCGCGCGCCAGCTTGCGGCCCGCGCCCGGCGCC
The DNA here is from genome assembly GCA_918843925.1 of Eulithis prunata. Classification (NCBI taxonomy): domain Eukaryota; kingdom Metazoa; phylum Arthropoda; class Insecta; order Lepidoptera; family Geometridae; genus Eulithis; species Eulithis prunata. Next base: position 8,294,952 of record OU974021.1, read on the forward strand.
GAGCCGCGCTCCGCCGCCGCCGCCGCCACCAGGCCCGACGGCGACAGGTGCGCCGCCGACGTTACCAAGCTCTCCTTGGCTGGACCGCGTCGTCCCGCGGCTGACGTCACACTCGACGGTAGGCGGCGCTCCGCATTCGCAATCGTCAGACCCGACGGAGACTGATGGTGCTCGATTTCCGTAAGCTTTAGGTCCTTGGTTTTACTTTTACGCGTCGCAGATGGATGGGGTTCCACCTCCCAAAACTCAGAGTCCAGCTTGGTAGTTGCACTCCTGCTTTGACTACGCCGCGGGAGCCGGTGCTCCACCTCCATCCGAGATGACTCCTTCGCTGGAACCCTGCTTCGACTCCGCCGGGATCTAGGATTTACGCTGGGTTCTCGACTCCGGCTTCGGCGAAATCTCTTCGGACTCGTCCTTCTTCTCGCTTCCGATCGAGATCTAGGACGACCTTCGGAGGTCAGACTCCTCACGCTGAGGTCGCTCGGGGTACGTCGCCCTCGTTTTCTGGACTTGCTGCGACTTCGGCCGCGAAGGCTGCTCTTGGACCGCGACCCGCTGGGACTCCTCGGTCTGCGACTGGGGCTCCGCGATCGATCTCTGACGGTGCTTCTGGATTTTCGCCCCCTCGGACTTCGCGTTTTAGCACGGCTGGGGCTCCGTCTCACGGGTCGGCTGGGAGTACGGACTCTCGAGCTCCTCCGTCGATCGACGCTCCGGCTTCGCGGCCTCGCTCGGCTCGGCTCGCGACGCGCGCCGCGGCTCAGGCTTCGCCGGCCATCCCGACCGGCGCTCCGCCTTCCATCTCCGCCGGGACTCCGCGACCGGGCTCCGCTCGGGCTGCGCCATCGGCCCCTCGCTCCGCTCGGGCTCCGCCCGGAGGACCCGCTCGCCCCGCGATCGCCCCGCCGCGGACTCCGCCCCTCGAGCCGATCGCGGCGCCTAACCCTTGCGGCGGGGCTCCGGGGCTCGGTCCGGGGTCGGCCGCGACCCCGCCGGGGCGCCGCCGCCGGCCGGGGGACGCCGGGCCCCGCGCTCGGGCTCCGCTCCCGGGAGGCGGGGGACCAGCCCGAGGAGCCGCTCGGGCTCCGGTCTCGGAGGCCGCGGAAGGCGCTCGCCTCGAGCCTCGCGAGGCCGACGCACCCAAAGGTGGGGCTGCCCCCGAAGGGCGGGGCGCGGTCGGCGACCGGTCGGTCGGGCGCGCGGCGCAGCGACGCCTGGTACCGACGGAACGTGCTGCGCGTCTCCTTCAGCACCTCGCGCTCCTCGCGCCGCCGCGGGGGCGAGGGGGGAGCGCGCGCCCGCGACTTGGACCGCACCGAGTAGAACTCCGAGAGGCCGTCGAACAACGTCGTCAGCAGCCGCTCCCCGCCGCGGCTGCGCGTCCGCGTCGCGCGCCGCCCCGCCGCCGCGCCGGGGCCGGCCTCCAGCGAGGGGGGAGGGCGGTGCTTGAGCGCCTCGGCGGCGAACCCCCACGCGCCGCCGGCGGGCGCGTCGCACGCGAGCCGCTCGAACACGGTGGAGACGTGCGCCGGCACGAACGCTCCCGCTTGCGGGGGGGGGAGCGCGCGCACCGACCGACCCGACGTGCCCGACGAGGAGGAGGAGGAGGAGGAGGAGGCGGAGGAGGAGGGGGGAGGCGAGGCGGGGGAGGAGGGGGTGGAGGGGCGGGCGACGGGCGGCGCGGGGCGCTCGAGGCGCAGCTCTAGTTGTTGGACGCGCGTGACGCGCACGCCGCGCCAGGCGCCGCGCGCCTCGCCCGCCGCGCCGGCCTCCCAGCCCTCCCACTCGCTGGAGGACTCGCGCCGGCGCCGCTTCACCAGGTTGAAGGCGGAGAATCTGAAAAACTTCTGCTTCTCCTTGGACATGCGCTGCTCGGGCGGAGGCGGGGGCGGGAGCTGGGGGCGGGAGGAGTCCTCATTACCGTCTTCGGGCTCCGACGCCGAGTCCACGCGTCGCGCTGGGGTGCGCGGCTTGCGCGCCTTGCCCGAACCTCCCATCGTCCTCCTGCAACCGACCAAGTAGGGTTGAATGTCTGATGGTGTCGCGATCGATCTCATGAAATGTGGCGATTGGGTCCTCGCAATGCACTCACTTGGTGTTAGGGTGGTTGCAGAGGTTGCAGCGCCAGGGCGGCGGCGCGCAGGCGGGATGCGCGGCGGCGGCGCAGGGTCCGGCGCAGCGCGCGGCCCAGCGGCCCGGCGCGCCCGGCCGCACGCCGCACACGGCGCAGCAAGCGCACTCGCCGCAACACCAACGCAACGACTGCACCCAACAATATATATATATTCAATCTAATTCCAACCAAGCAAGCAATTTTCAGAACAAAAGAAGAAAAAAAATTTTTGTTCTCTCTGCCTACTACAATATACAAGATACAGTATGTAGCTAAAAAAACAAAATGTATACCTACCCAGGTAACGGAGCATCCATTTACATGTCAATCGGGCAATAAAAATGTGCTCAAGGCAATCAAATTATAACTTTTGTACCTTTTTATGGCCTGAGTGACAATTTGTATGTAATGAGGACACACGTACCCATTTCATTACTTAGCTAGTTATTATATTTCATTATGAAATTGTATGAGCACTTATATGAGTAGAATGATTGTTTGTAATGTAAATAATGCATGGGTTGCTCATAATCAGGTCAGCCATCTGTTTGTGCCGAGCTAAAATGGATTGAGGCATTTTAGATCTGTATGGCAATAAATTTCTTGGCCTGATTTTAAATGCAAATGTATGTAGGTAATTACTAATCTATAAGAATCAAAGTTCTGACTGAGAGACAAGGCTTTCCAATCCCAATGAGTCACACTTGGCACACTTTGTCACTAAATGATGACAATGGTCGTTTTACAGTATGAATTGAAAAAATTATGTGTATGAATTGTGAGTTTGTCTCATTAGGAACTTATGAACAGCCAAAACCACTGGACATTATAATATCTAATAATGTTTGATAAGAAAGTAAAGTCAATCACAAATCTTAAAAGAAAATTTCTTTCAAATCTGAATTATATTATATTCAATACAACCAAAAAGCTGCAAAGTAGTAGTGTGAAAAGCTTACCTTTACCGTAACTTGAGAGGTATACTCCAACAGATCTAGGCAAGAGGGGTGCGCATACGACTTGCACTGGTGACAGCAGATTAGGGCTTCAACAGCACCCAGTCGGTTCTTCGTGTCTGTGCCAAGACACTCCGCACACACTGGCACTCCACCTTCAATCTGAAGATACAAATATACATTAAAGTGAGTGATCTGATAGTGAGACATGTGGGTGGCTGGGTACGCAAGTAGAAGAAAGCCGAAGAAGTAGTTGGATTGTGTGAAAGAGTATATGATTGTGAGAGGAGTAGATTTAGAGTTGACGAATGATAGAGGAGTGAGTGGAAGAGGAAAACCTGTTGTATCCACCTAGCATGACCCCGCCTAGCACGGGATAAGGGCAGGGAAATGATGATGATCTGATAGTGATACAACTTTTACACAAAATATACGGAAATAATCTCTTTCAGAGATGTACTATAAAACAAACAAGTAGATGTCCAAAAGAACAAGCCTGAAACTTTTAATGTATTGGTTGGTGGGTTTTAAAAACATTTACTGACACCAATTATTTAGTTTTTTTCACCTGGCAATAGTTTACCATTGTAGGGGTACAAATAAATGATTATTATTTTTAGAACAATTCATAAAAAAATAATTAGTATCAAGTTCTACGGGCCCTAATTTAAAATCAGATAAGCTCATAGACATATTGATAAGTATTCTACATACAAGAAAACATTGTGAAACATACTTCACTATAACAATGATCCAAGGTTGAATGCTGAGGTTAATGAACTTGATACTGAATCAGAACAAGTTTTAATTTTTATGGATTTTATAATTATTTCATTGATGTTTAGCAAAGCTTTTAATTTTAATAATTCTAGAAGTATAATATTTGAACAAGAAATTAAAAGAGCTTCAACAATATATTGTACCAATAATCCAACAAGTATCAAACCTACACATTGAATTTATTGATTGAAAATTGGTGAATATTCTAAATAAAAGCTTGTCTCGGTGCCACTTTAATTATTTTATTGGTACTAAAGGCAGTTTAGCTAGCTAACTGATGTTTTTATGATGTTGCACATGATTTGTTTACTGACATATCATTACCAGGTGTATACAACAGTAAACATGCATGTAACAAGCTGGATGTGCCTTGTTTGAATCTACTATGTTTCCAATTAGGAATCCAAACAATAGTGTCATTACTCTGTGGTTTCAAACTAACCTTCTCTGGTGACTCTGACGAATGCTTTGATCTTGGCTTGGTCTTATCTGAAGATGCCCTTGGCGTAGCCTTGTAGAGGCCAGCGTGGTGAGTAAGCAATCCTTTAGCCACTGCACGTTTTACTGCAGACTTGATCACAATATTTATATCAACTTCGGGTGCCACAGTCACTTCAAAAGCTTGAAACAAATGTTTCTCAATAGATTTTAGGGAGGAGCCATCTATTTCCCCCAGTTCACGCACTGTTTTAGCCACAACCCTATAAACGTCCGATTCCGGCGTAATTTTGAGTGTCCGACACTTGAAGCCCCTGGGGTCCTTATATGAGCTCTGCCCCTTGTTATACACCTTGAGCACGGCGCCCTCGCGCACTGCCCGCTCCAGCTGCTTCGCTACGGCGTCCTCATGGTAGTTGTGGTGCTGTCTGATCGCATGACATATCCTCTCCACACTCGGCCTTTGCTTCTGGGATCGTATCTTGTGTATCGCATCTAATATCCATCGCTTCCACACTTCATTGCCGACGTCGTCCGGTTCGCACATCTTCGTCTTTCCTCACCGTTAATTACGTACAGCCGCCGGAGTAACGGTAAGGTATCGAACTTATGTCAACACCCATCGCATTTTGGCGCCTCGAGCGAAATTCCATTTTCTGAAATGGAACCGCTACGAAAACACCCGGCGTGTTGTGCCGCGGTGCGGGATGCCGGTTTTACAGCATGTCACCGTTCGCCGATGACACATCGAGGCTTGGGAGCGGGTTTTGGCGGAGCGGGCATCCGACAGCCGCCATCTTGTCACGATCAAAAATTTACGTAGCGAACAAAACACGCGATGTAAATAATAGGTCGATGTTCAAATAATCAAACTCAACACATTCACTTAGATTTACTAACAATAACAAAGCACTCGTAGACTAAACGGAATATTTTCTTTAGAAACTAATATACGGTAGAACTTTTCCGGTTCGTTTTTTGTCCACAATGCACTTCTATCAAACAAATATCACTTAACTAATGTAATTGACTCTTTGTTTTTTATATTTGTTACAATTATTTGCGTATTTTTATTCTTCTTGACGCTGATTTATTACAAAAATTACTTGAAAACATTCACAAAACACCAACAAAAGGCTCTTCAAAATGGCTATCAATCAGATTGCCTCTCTAAAAAAATATTTTGATATCCTGTCGGTCACATAATTTGTTTGTATTGCCATCTAATTTTATTAATTGTTTTTTTTCCATTCCATCTGGCAGTCTCTGATGGCAGTTGTATGTAGATATAGGTAAATATGCGCTGGGCAGGATCGAGGTAACACGGCTTTATTTTTCGATTTTAAGCATAAAACTACAGATTGCTCCAAGGCGTTATTCTATTTAAGACTAAAAATTGAGCACTAAAAAGTATTTAACTGCGTTAAAAGAAATGTGTTTGTGTGTTAACAAAAAAATATGTATTTAGACGAAAATGAGCCTTATCTGTTACCTCCATTGGTCTTGAAATACATTTTATCCATAAATATACTCAGAACTTTTTTTAGTATGATTTGACAAGTGCACCGATTGCACCATAGCATAGTCTGTGGTCAGAAATACTAGTGCATCCATCATCCATCCGGTTTATTATCATAATCCCCACTAAGTTGTCCCCACCACTGGAGATTATTCCTTGTCTGTTTTATCTGTATGAGTGTTTTGATGAGTGTGTCCGTCCCTCATTATTTCCGATTGATTAGTTGGCTTCCGGTTAGACTGGCAACTGGCATGGATTTGGTGGATGGATTGGTAGGGTTTTGTGTTTTCCGATTGAATAGATGGGCTGGCCTGGCAACTTACTTTACATACTTTATTTTGTTTTTTTTTTATTTTTTGCTGAGACGGGTAGTTTTCGGTCGGTTTTGGGCGGTCGGCTCGGCGGCATTTTGTCGGCGGCGGTCAAAAACTTTTCAATTCAAAACAAAATTTGTTTGGAAGTCTAATTTCGTACTGCATTTCGTATTCATATCAAAATTTTGTGTTCAGTGGTCTAAAATATATACAGATGTTATGGTTTATATCAAAAGAAACAATATATAGTTTATTCATGTTGGAATTTGATACCAACATCTAACAGAAATCACATTTCGCAATGCATTTCAAAAATTCCAAGATTTATCGTTCCTACAGGAGGCGGTAAGTGACCTTTCACTATTTTCAGTGCTAAAACCGGAGTAAATTACTATAATCCTAAGTGTAAAACGTAATATTCTTTACCTACAACTCCTCTGTTACTTGTTCGGCGAACTTGTTTCCGCAACTAGGCCACAGATGGGCCCTTTTTGCGTGATAGGTGGCGGCAGTCACTCCAGCCAGCCACCCGATGTCCTCCTCGGTGCAGGCCATTCAGTTTATAAGCTGCTGCACCATAATATAACCTAGAGTTTTTCTATGCTTACATCCTCATTATTCCAATATTCTGAGGGTTACCCATCCAGTAGTCAGATGATTGACTACTTCACAGACAAATCAAAATAGCTTCATAAAATCACAAACAAGAAACCATAATTTTGGTACAAAACAACTTTATTTTACAACAATTACAAACATAAGTACAATAATAACATCTATGTACATTTACAGGGCTCCTAGAGTGAGAATCATTATCAAAGATGCTGGCTGCATTGTGTGTGGCCAGAAGAAATGTTTAGATGAAAAGAAAACCTGTATTGTTACACGTACCACAACACGGAGAATGTCCAAGCTCATGAATGAAATCCATGACATAGTCATATATGAAACATACAGATGTATGCCTCTTCTGGGTGGTGAAAAGGACAATGCCCCTGGCTGGGAAGAGCATATTGTAAAATACACTGTTGTTTTTGTCAAAAACGAGTCTATTATAGATAATCACTATCATAGGTCCTAAACAGTATGTACCATAAATATGCCATACATAGGTTCAGATAACATTAATGTTGAAAGCTAAAAGGACTCTTTAAACTACCTCTGCATATGTTTAACCAATGCAAAAATGAGCCGTACCTGCTCTCCGTACATACTCAACTTCCATGCCTTTGCAATATCATAGCACTAAAAGTCCTGAATATCCTATGTCCATTTTGCACAAAAATGTGCTTTATTAAATTCTAATAGAAATACAAGCTGAAGTTGATTTTCAAACAATTACAATTATTTCTTTAAGATTGAGGCTGATTAATATAAAATAGTTTAGTACTTAGCCATTATGTAACAACTTGATTATTTTCTAAGTATTTTTTGTTATATTGTAACATTATTTTTGTTATGAGCTTTTATCAGTTTTCTAAGAATTTACATTGTATGTTCCTAGTATCCTGGAGATACCTTAAATTTAAGAATTACATAGTACACAGATGAGAAGTACATGGAATTTATAGTTGTAAGGCAAAAATTGTTTTCTATTTAGATATTTTTTCTAAAGTTTATGATTTGTTTCTGACATGTTATATTTTATTAATAAATAAGTGACTAAGTAAAGACATCAAATCTCTTTACTGTTAACTATTAGAATTTTGAATTCTATATAGGCTATAATTTTATATTGTTCACATTGAGGTGTGGTAATTGTAGCAATTCTAATAAAAATTCATTATCATTAATATCAGCATTTACATTTGTGAATAACAATAACCATATTTATTATCACTATGTGCTAAGCACACTTATGTTCATACAAAATAACATCTACTACTAGTGTCCCAGACAATGCAAGTTTTCTTCAGCACAGATCAGACATAACCTACACAACACAATCCTCAAGTGGTTGAATTCAGTCAGATCTAATGTTTAATTCTACAATAACAATATAGGTTTTGTAGTAAAGAAAATAGAGTGTTTGTTGAACTCGGAACAAAGCGACATGTTGCCTAATGAGTCAATAACTCCCGAGACAATGGCCGGGTGTAGGTGTACCGAATTGAAATTATCACAAAATAATATTAATGCAACACTTATTCAAATCAAATTATCTTGTTCCAGTGATGGCTAAGTAGTTTTTCCAGCATGAAAAATTTTATCCAATAGAAGCAAGTATTCCAGTATTCCTTTGAATATTAAACAGAAATAGATAAACTGTTCAAAAATAATTACTCATCTAAGCACGCGAATATAAGTATTTTTGCTATAGTTTTTAAACTAAATTGTTCTACTGTGGTGGGGAAAAGTGGAAAATAGTATGAAATGAACATAAAATGACAAGATTCCTACTATGAGAATATTCTTACCTGTTTTATCTTGCTATCTCAAAACTATGCTACTTGTATGAGTTGAGTTGTGCGACTATATTCATTAAATTCTATGTACATTATTGCCGTGCTAGTCTATTAGTGGAATAACTTATATTTAAAGCTTTAGGATTAGATATGCAAGCTATTCAATTACACTTTAAAGTTCATTTTCGTTAGGCTGCCTAACTGCGAAACCCAATAGTAGTAGAGTTCAAATACGTTGATCGATTTTTTTCAATTTTATCATAGTCAGATAATTTAAAACTAAAATAAAGGATAGTTTACATCGAGATATTTTTGAACTCCATTACCATCGGGTTTCGCGGCGTCTACGCATCTAGTTTACAACCAATCCAAAACACTAACTTTATGGTAAAACTTTAGTAGCAATTGGCATTCTAGGAAACCAGCATATCTAACCAGAAAGCAGAGAAAATCACAACATTAGCTCTCTTGGAAATTACTAACGCCGCTGACCGTGCAACCAGACGCCTGAATAATATGCGTCGCAGTGTAAATACCGCACTTCACCGCGGTTACATAAGGCTTCTCTAGAACCATCTGAGCTAGAAAACCTCCGGTAAAAGCGTCACCGGCTCCATTAGTATCAACAATTTGTTCTCGAGTGAGGACGGTTACCGGGATGAGAGTAACTTTACCGTTCTCGACTAGGATGACAGGATCGCAGCCCTGCGTGATGACGACCACGCGTTGCCGTTTCTCGTCGAGTTTCGGCATGGCGGCGATTTTGAGCGCGATTTGCTGCAGGTCTGTGGCGTCGAGGTCGAAGGCTTTCGCGAATGCTTCTGCTTCCTGGAATTATATTGATCGTGTTGAGTATTCAGTATTTATTTCACTTGGAAAATAGGGTTTGTTGTCATTATTGGTAATTTGTTTTATATCTGTGAGATATCTACCAAGTTATGTGAACCCCTTAGATCGCTCACTTAGTACTATATCGAGGGCTAACTATAAACCGGTCAAAACAGGAAGAGTCAACAGAAAAAGCAGTAGTCAATGATTCAAAACCGACCTCGTCAAACATAACACAGATTTTATCATTAGACAGGCGGCGGCGTTACAGCCCAGTCGGTATAGTTCTGTTAGTACTTACGGATTCATTTCCAAACAGCACATCTACATATGGCAGTAACCTCTCGAGCGGTTCCTTGAAGAACTGCGAGACAAACGGAGCACTCAGATTCATTATGAACGAGTGCTTGTGTGCCAGGGCGTGTGACGCTAACTGCATTATCGAGTCCGGGGATACCGCTACGAAGAAACCCTGGAATTAGAACATTCAAGAGCTATAATTTCTGTATAATAAACAGTCTAAATAAGTCAACTAGATACCTGTACCTACCTACCTATTAGTGAAGGGCTGTTCTATAAATCTTGTATGAACGAACTAGGTTATGCAGCAGTTCATGAGTTTAATATTTAAATGACTAGCGGACCGACACGGCTTCGCACGTGTATTTACCAAAAAAGAAAACAATTTCTTTTACCTAGGTAATTTTTTACACCTTGTGTTACATTATTGAAGTCTTAGAAAGGATCCCTAATTTTAAAAAAAATATAATATAGCCTATGACACCCGGGGATAATGTAGCTTCCCAATGGTGAAAGAATTTTTCAAATCAGTCCAGTAGTTTCGGAGCCTATTCAATGAAAACAAACAAACAATATTTCCTCTTTATAATATTAGTATACTAGTGATTTGGTCATAAAATTAGCAAACATACCGAAGCGTAAAAGAACTTGGCAGCCTCAATGCTCTTCCTCGACTCAGGAGTAGCGAGATGGTCCGGTGTGAACTTCTGCGCCGCCGCAAGGTTGGCGCACAGCGAGCGATGTGTGCCAGTCACCAACACAGCACACGTGCCGGTCGGGGCTTCCGTCGTCACCTGGTACCGGACCGTAACGCCTTCTGCGCTGGAAGAAACAAATTCAATAGGCTCATTACTGTAATCAAAAAAATTCATAAGTGTACCTACTTTGTATATTGTGTATTTACAAAAAAAGAAGTATGTATTTATGTATTATATCAGCAATCTACGTATAGTTTCCATGGTACAAGCTTTGCTTAGTTTGGGACTAGAGGGCGTAGTGTAAAAATGTCCAAGAATATTTATTTATATAAACTACCAGACAGGCGTCACAGCTCAGTCGGTATTAGCTCTACCTTCCGTGCTGTGGGTCGTGGGTTCGATCCTGTTGAGAACAAACATTTGTGTGTTGCAAACATAAGTATTTTTTCTATGACAGGGTGTTACTTATAATATAAGTACCTACCTATGTATTTACAAAAATTCTACATAGGTAGGTAAGTATTCTATCAGTAATCTAGTTCCCATAGTACAAGCTGTGCTTAGTTTGGATCTAGAGTGCGTTGTGTGAAAACGTCCACTAATGTCCATGAATAGGTAATATAAAGCACGGACACGAGGTCGCTACAACCAAACCAAAAAAAAACATTATTATATCCTCATTACCTATAGCATCATTTCTTTAAGTACCTAAACCGAACCTACCTGAGAAAGGTATATCGATAAAACCTAACCAAATTTCATTAGTGAGGTTTCATCGACTTGGACAGAGCAAATAACTTGATAGGGTGTGTCTCATGTGTGTTTAAATACGGAGATAAATATGTAGGTATTGCAGTGCGATAACATTTGCTCCCTCTATCGGAGGTACATAATAACGAAACTTGTACTAGAGTTCACCAATATACACTGCAAATAAAATTGTGTGTAGGCGCTACTTTCCTTAGGTACCGTTATATTTAAACCGAGTCACAGCGACTCAACTGCGGAGTGTAACTGAAGATGCTAATTACGGAGTTGACTCCGACTGGTTCATTTAGAAAGCTTTTGAAACCCGATATCGGGGAATCTTTCGAAGATTTCAAACTTCGAAAGTTCCCATTTCCCGAGAAGCCCTGCTTTTTTCCTCATATTTTAACTCCTGTCTAGCTGTTGGAAAAGTCCCTCTGCTGGTTGGGTTTAACGGTTGGTTACAGCGTTGATGAACAGTGCGCATACTACAGAGTTGGCAGTGTTATCAGCCGGTGATCTCGTAATACACGATGACGTGACGATGATGTAATATTTAGCAGAGTTCTTATACTTTTTCAAGTTTAAATAAGGTCTTCTGGAATGTACTTAAACTACATAACTATAACAGTTAGTAGTAAGTGAATAGGTATTAGGTAACCTACCGCATAACTTAAGAGTATTTATTTTAAAATTAAAGCCAAGATTAAAGTCGTTGGATTTTTAGGAGGCAGAATTTTGAGAACTGTAACGTGGTCAAGCCCCAACTAGTGTATTCCTGTTTTATACCCATTGAAATTGAAGTACAAAATAGGTACCTACTCCAGAGACTAATCGACCGCTCGCAAAACACGAATTTTCACTTCCCGATAAAGGCGCAGGGGGCGCGTTTCTTTTGCTACTCTGTACGGTAGCCGATTCACTAACTTTTATATAAAAAAAACCCTTACTTACACAGCTCTTTCCCGCAATATATTAGCGTAGTCATCGTTACCCACACAGCCGAAGTAGGTGCACAGCTGTGGTTCTTTCAGTATCCATTGCGCCACTCGCAACGAGTTCTGAACACTGCCGCCGGCTATGAACTCAGCATTGTACCTAGAAGTACATTTGGCTCTATTAGATGCATCTTCACATCTATGGTTGATGCAGTAAGCTATAAACTAATAAAAAAACAAAAACCACAAAACTTGGATAGCACAAAATAAATACATTTTGAGACAGGGTAATTAAATTTAAACATATGAGTTGCGAGTTGAAACACTTTTAGATCCAGTTATATATTCAAGAAGGATAGGGGGGAAATAATGGAATAGCCATTGACTACTCTAGATAGTCCGAATGATCTCAATATATACCAGAAAATTCACCTGAAAATGCCTAAAACTTTAAGGCCTTCATGCATCTAATACCTCCCAAATTTTCACTATTTTTCTGCTACCAAATAATTGGCATAATAAATCTAAGAATTGTGTGCACATTTCAGTAACTATGCATAATCAAAATTGTTCATGCTTGCTAGTTTCATGCCATATTTGAATTCGTTACAAACTTACTCATAATATGTATTTTGTAATGATTACATATTATTACCTACACTACAATGTTTTAGTCACAGCATCCATCTAAGAGAATAATATTTTTATACCAATCATACTTATATAAGAGATACTGTTTTGTTTGTGTTTTTTTTATTTCATCTTTTAATAACAAATTCTATTTTTTTTATGTACACACACACATTTGTATTTAATTATTTATAAATATCTCTGTCACTTAGTACCACACAAACAAACATACCTACTTATGAAGATAACAAGTGTATTATACATTACTAATTTACATCCAGTTAGTCACATGGTACTAAAACTAAACACATTATGTACCTCTCACCCTTGACCCTCCAATGTTACCTGTTTTTATTGTTCCTAAAATACCACAAAAGTATAATAAATTTATTTCAATTAACTGTAATAATTAATAATGAACTTAGATATAATATATTTTGAAAGATGTGAAATAATTATAAATCATGCAACAAACCTAGGTTATAATAATATAGCAATATTGTTATTTTTTTTTATTCATCATAATGAAACTCACTATTGAACATAGGCCTCCTTCAAAGTTTTCCAGGCTGATATTGGCCTTCATTGGAGGTAAAAACTTACTTGTCCATCAGCTCTCGGTACAATGGCATGTGCTTCTCCTCAGCCATGATGGCGTCATCTGGTTGCAAGTCATACTTCTTCAGTAGGTCCATATCAACAATAGCCGAGATGTCCAACAGAGGGTTACCAATTCCAACCAAAAGTCCTTTTTTATCACAAATGCAGCTGAAATAAATAATTCTCTTTAACTAATAAATTTAGGCTTGTGTATAAAAAAACTCAATTGATAAAAATTTCAAATTGTTTCAGAATTACTAAAAGCCAGTGGTCAGTGTTTTTCTCATTATGGGACACATTCCCTATTTTTATCGGCTAGTAAGATATGTAACGCTTTGAAATAGGCAAGCATGGTTGCTTCTCTGCCATATCAAAATTTATCAGTTACCTACTACTTCCAGTAAAGTATTGTGTAAGTTTCTGACTTCATTTTGGCAAACAGTTTATTATCATCCGCAGTCTAGCGGAGAAGGCGTTTGGTGCCACGCCAATTTATTCCATGCTTACCTAACTACTCATCACGAATAGAATTCACTAATTAGGTGTAAAATACATTTATCTCACCTGGGAGCATCCATTATGTAATATGTAGATAAAACAGCCAATAATACACAAATAGAATGAGAAATCGTAACAGAAACTGAAGGAGTATCGGCCGTGCTATCAGCTTGCTCTTTGAAGCGAACTACCGCATGTTTTGTTGTTTTAAGAAGATATAAACGTGGTCGTAGCAATCAAGTCGAGCTATGGGCGAGGAGATTGTGGAGTGGAGCAAGAGTGGAGATTTTGAAAATATTTGATTGAACTAGAAGTGTTACTAATATCAACTAATATAACCATATCAGGTTTATGGATCAGTGATACATCCTTAATAGTTATAACAGATAATTAAACGAGTTACGGACAGAGAGGCGAGATGTGCAAGTGATAACACTCGTATTTTACGTATGTAGTGGATTTTATTACTTTAATCGAAAATTAAAACCACATGTAGGATTTACTTTGGAAATACAACAAAAACAGTATCCGTACCCCTATCTTTTAAAAAGTTATAATAGGCATTAGGTATGTCCTAATTATGTATAGTAATCAAGACTTAGGGTCAAACTTATAAAATGTAAACTCTAACTTTTTATGAGATAGACCGTACCTAGGTGTTTTGATTTAAGTATTGTAATATGTGCATAAATTATAATTTGTACATTTGTATTTGAAAACATACAGTAACAGTGTGTTTCATTTTATTGCCACGTGGTGCGTGGTGCTGGCGCTGCCTCTGCTACACTTGCACCGTTCTGCAAAATAGCAGTAATAGCAGTCAAATATCTTGTTAGCAGACAGTAACAGTGAAAAAAAATGAATCATGATTATATTTACCTCCTCATTACACCACCACGTTTGGGTTGGCTGGCAGACAATGCTTTCAGCATTAAGTCCACCCTTTGTAACAAATTTTTAATTTTGTGCAATAAAGTATTAAATAATAATAATATTTAGAAATCTGGTACTTAGACGTTATCCTGTTATTTTGGCTGTTATTTTATAACAGTTACGTTAACATAATATTATCTTCTTCTTCTCTTCAATAATGGCCTGTGTCCGTCATTTCGACAGACAATTTTGCCAATGTCAAGTGATATAATTGTAATAAATAAGTCAAGTCAAGTCATTTGTTAAGTCGGCTGTCGTTTGTTTTGAAAAGAAAATGGTGGATTTTCTATTATCAAACTTCATTGAGGTTGCGTGACATGACAACTGACACGGAACTGACAAACGACGTGATGTGTGATGTGACAGGCACGGTCACCGAACACATAAGGCACGGTGGTGTTTTGGTGGGTGTGGTCTTTGGTATGGTGATAGCTAAAGGACGCATTCTTCTACAAATTTTTGTAATTTGTCTATGCTAATAATGTTGCCACTTGCCAGCACTCATTCAACCTTGACTTTTATTTAAAGCTGCGCGTCCACTGCACCGTAATTAGAGCGTACGGAGCGTCTTATTAGAAATTATTATTATTATTATTAAATTATTATTTGAATTATTCTGTGTTAAATATGATTTATCTTTTTTGTAAATATATGTAAAGTAACGCTTTAGATGTAAGTAGACTTTTAAGTTACTTTGCTAATAAATAAATACTATACACAGTCTCATTTAGATCAATAGAAAGTAAAAAAATTCTGACGCTCTGTACTCTCCGCTTCCAATGCAGTGAACGCGAAGCTTAAGTCAAGTCTGTGATTTTACCTACACCTCCTCCTACCTACACCATTCATTCATTTCATTGAACGAAGTCCGCCATACTTGTCTTTTCGAAAAAAATACTCTCGTTTCCTCCTGTCTCCTTGCCACTTGACTTGCCAGTATTTCATTTGGTATTTCATAACCTAGAACCGGCTGTTAATCACGTTTGCGATCCCGGTGAGAACTTTCGAGATTTTCGAGAAGCAAAGGTTGGGTACATTATCCGAAATACTGCTATATCATTCCAATCACTCTCAAAATGTTGCGCTTACCTCGTGTAGTTCGTCAGACAGTCTCGCTGCAGAAATCTCATCAGTTATCAAGATTTTACGCCAAAGATGTGAGATTCGGTGCTGATGTAAGAGCTCTCATGCTTCAAGGCGTTGACATCTTAGCTGATGCCGTTGCCGTAACAATGGGCCCGAAGGGCAGAAATGTGATTTTGGAACAATCTTGGGGATCTCCTAAAATTACAAAAGACGGTGTGACAGTTGCCAAAGGTGTCGAACTCAAAGACAAATTCCAGAACATCGGAGCCAAGCTGGTACAGAATGTGGCGAACAGCACCAACGAAGAAGCGGGAGATGGCACCACGACAGCTACAGTTCTCGCAAGGGCGATCGCTAAAGAGGGTTTCGAGAAAATCTCAAAGGGTGCCAATCCTATTGAGATCCGTCGGGGAGTTATGCTTGCCGTAGAAGCTGTGAAGGACAAGCTGAAGAGCATGTCGAAGCCGGTGACGACGCCGCAGGAAATCGCGCAGGTGGCCACCATATCCGCTAATGGTGATAGTGCCATCGGCCAACTTTTGTCCGACGCCATGAAGAAGGTCGGCAAGGATGGAGTCATCACAGTGAAGGATGGAAAAACCCTTCACGATGAGCTCGACATTATAGAAGGTATGAAATTTGACAGAGGTTATATTTCACCATATTTCATCAACTCCTCAAAAGGCGCCAAAGTAGAGTTCCAAGACGCTCTAGTCTTATTCTCTGAGAAGAAAATCAGCAATGTGCAGACTATTATCCCTGCTCTGGAGTTGGCCAACCAGCAGAGGAAGCCCCTAGTGATTGTTGCTGAGGATGTTGATGGTGAGGCTCTATCCACCTTGGTGGTGAACAGGCTGAAGATTGGCCTTCAGGTGGCTGCAGTAAAGGCCCCTGGCTTTGGTGACAACCGTAAGGCAACCCTCAGTGACATGGCCATTGCAACTGGTGGTGTTGTGTTTGGAGATGATGCTAACCTCATTAAACTAGAAGATGTGCAGCTATCAGACCTCGGCTCAATCGGAGAGGTTATAATTACTAAAGATGATACGCTTCTTCTGAAGGGTAAGGGCAAGAAATCTGATATTGACAGAAGAACTGAACAAATTCGTGACCAGATTCAAGAAACCACATCAGAGTACGAAAAGGAGAAGCTGCAGGAACGCCTGGCGAGACTAGCCTCGGGAGTCGCCGTCTTGCATGTTGGAGGCTCCAGTGAGGTGGAGGTCAATGAAAAGAAGGATCGTGTTACTGATGCTTTGAATGCAACTCGTGCTGCTGTCGAGGAAGGCATTGTGCCTGGAGGTGGCTCTGCCCTTCTCAGGTGTATCCCAATATTGGAGGCACTCAAAACAGCCAACAGCGACCAGGCCACAGGAGTAGAAATCGTCAAGAAAGCCCTTAGGATGCCATGCATGACCATTGCCAAGAATGCTGGAATTGATGGATCAGTTGTAGTAGCCAAAGTAGAAGATTTGGGACCAGAGTTTGGATATGATGCCCTTAACAATGAGTATGTCAACATGATTGAGAAAGGAATCATTGATCCCACCAAAGTAGTGAGAACTGCATTGACAGATGCCAGTGGTGTGGCTTCACTATTGACCACAGCCGAAGCTGTCATCTGTGACATGCCTCAGGAGAAGGAACCCAACCCCATGGCAGGCATGGGTGGAATGGGAGGAATGGGTGGCATGGGCGGCATGGGTGGAATGATGTAAAGTGCACAAATGGACCTCTCAATGCATTTATGGTGTAAAATGAACTGATACTTAGTAGTTACATCACCGTTAAGGGTATTTCAATTCTGTAGTGTGACTGGTATACAAATGTGGTGTGAAAGAATATAATTTCCGTTTTTTTGTGAGTCTGATTGAAATGTAGAAAGGCATAACTGTCATGTTAGAATTATTTAGTTTTATTTTGCTTGATTAGTAAAGCAAGGTGTTATTTTTAATAAAATATTGATAATTACTGTTATTTTTTGCTTTTATTTCTAAAGCCTATCAACATGACTTAAAAAATGTTAGATAGGTACCTACATAACGTCACGTGGTATGCTTAATATGGATGACCTCCGGCAGCTCAGTTGCTAGTAGGTACTATTTGTTATACTAGTTGACTATATTTCGCGTTCAAAGAAATATAATATTAGCTTGATAGGTACCTAGTAGGTATAGATATCACAAATAATGGCTTCGTAGCAGAACCGTGGTCTCACATAGTCACATAATTTACAATTACGTAACCTAGGTACTTATTGCAGCCAGCATTGTCAAATTATTCTCTTTGTCTATGTAGGCACAGAATATTAGTACGAGTAATGTAGGTAAGGATAGGTAGATAGGCACCTACTATTCTATCTCTATTTCGTATTGTAATAACTACCACTCTGCACTCATAAAGCCAGTGTTATCAGGAGTTCATTGTCCAACAACTCCTAAAACGCTGATTAGGTTTCTTGCTAGTTTATTAGCAAGTAGATAGGTAACCTAAGTTAAATAATCAGCTATCTCCAGATAAGCATTGAAGTTCAAAATGCAGTATATATTTCTAGATTTCTGCTTTTATTATTTTTCTTTATAGATTGATTGATAGAGGATACACTTCACAGTACATAGGTCTACATTACTTAATTAATTCTTTTCTGATACAAATCCCAGGAATAACATCTTTCTTATACAATTTATAACTTATTTCTAAATCATTCTATAAAATATATACAGAATAATAACAAGTAAAATAGTAATACCTATGTAAAAAATACATTAACTACTAAATAATCTTTACAAAAATATCTGATCTTCATCCGAGTCTCCAACACCATAAACAAAATGTTTTCTCTGAACATTTCCATCTGGGATTGCACTACCGGCACTCACAGCATCATTCTTACAAGGAGTCACAGGGTACCTTACTGGTCCCAGCCACCGTCTACTCAACCCATAATTTCTCGGCAAGGCAACATTTTTCAATGAGGTACTTTTGACCGACTTATCGATACTGACGAGTGACGACTGAATGGATTTTAAAGATGTTCGCTTCATGATCTCTTCAGTATTTTTGTCTAAATAATTATCTGTTAACTCTATATTAGCTGGAATGCTCAAACTTAGTGGACGGCGCTTAGGTTTCCCGGTGTTGAACTGCCCGCGCCAAGTATTAAACTTTTGCGCATTTTTCTTTTGGGGTGTGCTTTCTTCAGATGAAAAGTTCCCAAAGTCAGACTCCTCGTAAACATTTTTTTCGGAAATGCTTTTCTGGAGATTGCTCTTGTTTGACCTAGTTTCATTGCTAGTCTTATCTTTCATCCTATTTATAACTTTTTCTTTTGTTAACTTAATTAACGCGTAAATAGTTTTTAAAGCTTCTTCATTTAATAATTCGTCATCTGAGGCATCTAAGGCACTTGCGATACTATTAGTTATCGCGTTCCTAACACTATTGCACCCTTCATAATCTGTGGACGGTTTGCTAGCATTTTGTAGAACTATAAGTTCTACGAGACGCGGCGCGGCTTGTAACATACCTAAAGCCTTGTCATAATGTACATTTAGTAAAGTTTTTCCATTGACTGAAATGATTTGATCACCAGGCACGAGTTTGTGGCACAAGTCAGCTGGACTGCCAGTCGTTATCGACTTTATGTACACATTTCCATCAGAACCTTCAGCAACTTGCAAGCCGAGTGCATTCACGGCATCTCGTTCCAATACAGCCGTTACGAAAACTCTTTCGCCTTGCACACATTCCATGTTGTCCAACTTTTCAAACAGAGAGTTGTTCAAGCAGGAATCATTACTTGTTGCATAGTTCAGAACCTCTGGGTAAACTTTAGGAGATTCTACAACATAAGCAGTCGGCGCATTTGATGCGCTTTGGGAATAATACCTTTCTGGCAGTAGCTCCATACTATTAACACTGCAATGCTGTCTTTGCTCTGAACATAAATCATCAGAATCACTCTGAGTGCTAACAAATTCCCCTTCTGCTTTTAAACTGATGTTTGGACTGCTCTGTACTACAGGACTGGTATATTGGTTGTAGAGTGGAGGAGATTTCATTCCATTGAACACCCGTGTGCCCATTTTGACTCCCTGTCTTCTAGGTAGGCTGCTTTCAGAGGATGATAGGCATTCATTGGAGGAGTTGCCTTTGCTCAAAATTGAAACTAACTCATCATTTTGGGGTACCAAAATTTGCCTTAATAACTCTTCTGTATCTGGTTTTTCATTTTCTTTATTCTGTTTTTTGTCGCCGAAGATATCAACCCTGAACCGTCTTCTTACAGGTCTCTTAGTTCTAACGGGATTCCTTACAGCTAAATTGTAGCTGTCCTTATAATTGCTACAGTCTACTTTCATTGGGCTCCCATCTGTATTCATGGGGCAACTAAGTTCATCTGATAAATAATGAATGAAGTCGGCTTTTGCATACAACTTTAAATACAATCTGTGGTGCATGGAGGCCAGCCAGAAGGTGAAATAACTTTTATTCTCTGCCATCTTGAGTTTATATTTGACTCCTATTTTGGAGAGCCCCGAATAGGCATTAGGCAAGATGTATAAACTTTTCTTGTTGTGATAGAATGTGTGTATGTGATGCCATGGTAGACTCTGCAGAACAATTCGATTAGGACATGTACTCGAGTCTTCAGTCATCTGGTTATTCCTGGAGTAGATTGTTATTCCTCTTGGTCCAATGGAGAGCCAAACATCTCTGCAGAAGCCATCTCTGGTGGCCCATATGGCAGAGTAGAAATGTGCCCCATAATCTCGAAATGTTTGTGCCAGTGTGATGAAGTTTATGATAGCTTTATTCCTGTCCAAGCTGTGCCTTGACTCATGTGCCCTTTTCATGCGTAACTTGACATCAGCCATGTTAGTGGTTATAACTGTTTCTGGTAGATAATGTTCCAGGAGAAAATAATCCGCTGCCCCATGTTCTCTATATGAGAACTCTCCAAATTCAATGTGTAAAGCATACCCTGCCAGGAGAATGAGATTCTGTATTGTTGAGGTCAGTGAGCCTTCAACGGTTGCCCTTCTAAGCTGTAAGTAGACTCTGTACCTCCATTCTCCCCCTTGAATGTTTGTGGATATATTTTTTGGCAGGAAGAACTTAATCCTCAGAAACAAAGTCAGTGAGATAAGCTCTTCAATACTTTTTTTCTTGCTTCCAATTTTGTACCAGTTTTCTGGTGCAATCTTTTTAATTTTATAATCATCAGGCAAGAACACAAAATCTCCTCCTATCAAGATAGCCACACCCAGTATGAAGTTGTGTTCATACTTTTCACTGTGGACTAACGCTTCAAAAAGCTGTCCAGCTGTAATTATGTTTGGGTCACATGTGATTTCAACTTTTTGACCATTTAATAGCACTACTGTTATAACTCTTTTATCAGCATTGGCTGAGAGAGTTAAATCCAAATTCTTGACTGGTTGGGAAGCTCTCACAATAAACTCTGGGCCAATACATCCTTCTTTTCTAAGCCCACAATCGGCCTTGTACAGCCTGGAGGCCGCTCTCTGCACGGGCTTGCCTCGCCTGAAATTGGCAGTGGGTGGATTTTTAGCTCTATCATTCACTATTATTGCATTGAGTGATACAGCACTATTTTGAAGGAGTGGTTCTTCGATTTTGGTACTGCAAGCAATGTCTATAGTGGAATGAGCATTGCTGAGGCCCCCTCTTCTTGGTGAATCAAATAAATTGAAGACATGCTTTCTATGGTTCCTGACTGGCAACCTGCAGCTTGGAAATGGGTCCTTTTCATCGGGTGATAGGATCAGACCTACACAGCTTCTGGGTCTGAGGCTGACTTTCAAATCTGCGTTAACACCAGTCTCTTGGATTTTAGAATGTCTCCATTTCACTGGATTACTGCTGTGATAGTCCATGATAGGGCAGTTGCCTGTAGATGTTGCAGAACAGGAGCTTCTACCTGAATCCTCTTCCAAATTTCGACGCATATCTATCTCTGAAAGGGAAATTGCAAAATGTTAGGTAAGAGGTATACAAAATATTTTTTGAGAGCATGAACGCCAGTTCTAAATTAACAAGCTCGAAGACGATTTTAGGCTTTTCCTACTTGCCAGAGTTCTGAAACTAGGTACCTACCTACTTGTGAATTCGTGAATGTACCAAATCACTTTCAGGTTTCTTTATGGTGAATCAGAGAGTAGCTAACATAAAATATGGAGAACCAACGTTTCCGAAGCAGTTAAATGCTTGTTAAACGTGACTAGGCACGAAGTACCAATTTTCGGTTACTGTTTTGACACAACTTACATGGTTTAGATGAGGGTATAGCTTAAATCAAAGGCTTAAATAGCATAGGGCATAGCTTTCGGTGATTTACCGACGTAAACTGCATAACATTAGCCATGCAATAGCAAACAGTTTACTGCTGTTTCGTGTCTATATCAACTGTCCATTTCCATTGTCCATCAGACAAAATCTTCTTTTCGTTCGTCTCGCAACGCAAAAGAATGCTTTTCTGCTTTTCTTTCGAGTAAAAATTGCAAGCTTTTTGTGTTTTGGTGTTATTTGTTTTTCTCTTTCTTTTTCGATTCGCCTTTTCTGTTTCTTTAAGATTATTTGTCTGTGGTTTCTACAATTCTACAGGTTCCTTCCCTTTTCCTCCCGATGTCTATGGGTGGAAATAAAGTATAGAATAGTGTCATAGACAAGACATACAGAAAGAAAGAGAATAGTGGTGTGTTGAAACCGTAGCCGGACATTGTCCGGCTACGGTTCCATTCTAAAGTCCGGCGGGCTTAAGTGTTCAGTGCCGTAGCCGGCAACCTGGGATTTTATTACTCCTATTTTGATACACCGGAGATTATATAAACTAGCTACTTAAGTAAAGTACCCACTTATATAAATCTGGGTAGGTATTGTTGAAACTGGAAGCGAAATCTGTGAAATTCTTGAAAAAAGCAACAAAATCTAAAAAGTTTGCTTGTGGTTCAAATTCAAACCTTCAACTGAGTTCAACTACTTAATCTATGTGCCTTCATATTGACCGGTTAATATTATAGCCAGAGAATTTCCGGTCTTTCTACTTCACTGGTTCTTTATAAGTCACACCACTAAAATAAAAATCAATATTGTTGTATTCACCGAACACCTCCGTTGTATTTGTATTACTCATTTCATGTTACTCATTTTTTCTGTCTCTGATCCACTCTGATCTCTCTGATCTGATATCCTCCTCTGGCTATTTACGATGTGTGGTGTGGTGGTGGTGGTGTGCAGTGATGTGTAATCTTTGTTGTGATAGAAATGGACTAAAATAAGCAAATAAAGGAACAAACATGGCTACATTAATCCAATCCTACGAGCAGCAATATTCAGTGCTCACTGCGGATATCACATCCAAAATAGGGCGTCTGAAAACAGGCAAGGAAGGTAAGTACCTACTACATCTATTGTGTTGATTTATTTTGATTTAATCGTACTTTTACAGGTTTTTTTGTTACTAAACCGTCCCTATGCATTTCAGAGAGCTATGACGAACTTGCGAAGGAGATACTTGCCAATTTTGAAGAGGCTAACGATTTGGTGAGTGCATTGCATACAGTTATGTAGTGTAGGTACCTACCTACTTACATTTTTTGTTGCACCTATCTAAACTGACTCAATAAAATTATATTGTATGTATGTATGTCCAGTACACAAAGAAAAGATGTAGTACATAGTTCTAGAAGACATGTATAATTCAAAAATGCAATCAACACTAAAACCTCTTCCTCCTTTTAAGTTTGTCTTTGGATAAATTGGCTGCAGAATTACAACTTCTTTGTTACTTTAGGAGTTTCACTGACTGGGGTCAGGATAGCAGGTCATAATAATATTTTTTTTTAAGTAATATGATAAATGCGAAAGTTGGTAAGGATGTATGTATGGATGTATGTTGGTTCCTGTTTGACACGAAGACTACTGATCCGATTTGGATGAAACTTGGGAATATATATTGTCCGTGACCTGAATTAACACATAACACATAGACTACTTTTTATCCTGAAAAATCAATGGGATCAAACGGGATGCGAACAAAGTTGTGGGGGGAAGCTAGTGTACATCTCATTGCAAGAAAGATGTCAGTGCAGATCTCATTCCCTGACCTTGAATTAGATGTGTCTTTGGCTATCAGGCATCATGATTACATACATTTCAGCTGGAGCAATTAGAATTGGAGTCAAGGGGTGCCGGAGCTGGGGTGCGCGTGCCGGCGTACCGCGCTGAACTACAGCGTGTAAAGGAAGAGTACCGCTCCGTGCTCAACAATGCTGCCAATGGCTGTGAGTTGAACATGATTATCATACATTTTTACAACTTCAAAAAACTTTCTTGTTTATCAGACTTCAAAAAAGGAGGAGGTTCTCAATTAGGTTGAATTGAAATGTTTGTTACCTCATAACTTCGTCATTTATGAACATCGAACTGGGAATAAACATATTATTATTATGAGCCTTCGATGTCCCACTTCTGGGCAAAGGCCTCCCCCTCTTCCCTCCTTCCCAGGGGGCGGGAATAAACATACTAATATTGCTCATCTGTTCCAGATATAATTGATCTTGAAGAATCGTTTGAAGATTGGGGAGGTGATAATGAGCAACACCGCAAGTTACTGGACAACTCGGAGCGTTTGGAGCGCACCGGTAAAACCCTAAATGAGGGGTACAAACTTGTGTTGGAGACGGAGCAGATTGGCACTGCTGTCTTGCAGGACTTGAACTCTCAGAGGGAGACCATACAAAGATCTCGATCTAGAGTAAGTCACCTTAAAATAAATTAAAATGCAGTTAAATACATTGCAAGTCAATTTTACAAATTATATTTATTTATTCACAAAGAAAATTACAACTAATACAGTATTAACAATATTCACAATATTTACAAAATACACATGAAACAGTTGAGCCATCTACAAACCGTTGCAAACGATTTATAGATAGCTCAACTGGTCCAAATCAGTACCAATCGGTAGCGTGCCCAAGACACTGGCTGCATTGCCGCGCTGAATAGCAATGCAAGTAAATTACAATTATCATGTCATAAATTATTAATTACAGCTGCGTGAAACCGATGAGCATCTGAACCGCTCTTCGCGCCTGATGAAGTCATTGATGATGAGAACTCTTCAATACCGGATTGTGATGTCATTAATATTCGCATTGATCGTCATTATTTTCTGTGCGGGGTTGTACTTTAGCATCACCTAGCATAAGGCCCCCGTTGCAGCGCCTGTTCGCGCGCAACGGTTGGACTCGAAACAAGCTACAACTGGCGTGTTGATATTGGATTATCTATTCAAAGCTAAGCCTGGCAAGCCGATTGACTATGCAGATACACATGACAAGCCGTTGGACTATTCATATATACCTGGCAAGGACTTAAACCCTTCTTTAGATACACCTGGCAAGGACTTTGACCCACCTACAGATATACCTGGCAAGGTCTCCCACTCATCTGTAGTAATATCTAATAAGTACTTAGACTCATCTACAGCTGAACCGAAGGAGCCATCCGTGTCACCTACAGTGAATCCTGGCGAGTCTTACCCGTCTTTTGATCCAAACGATCCATCTTATACTTCTATAGTGAAGCCTTTTATATTCGGCTCATATTTTGATCCAAACAAGCCGACTGACTCATCTATAATGAAAGCTGGCGCGTTTAACCCATCTATTGATCCTAATGAATCATCTGATTCAATGATACATGGCGAGCAGAACTCACCTTTAGAAATATCTGACATACAATCGAACTTGCCCACGGTAAAACCTACCGAACTGGCCAATAACTTCATGATGCTGTACTGCTGTATCATCACTTTGCTGCTGTATTTTACCATGTGTCGTTGTCGCAAAAGTTCACTGGAGAATACTTTGTTATATAAATAGGTATCTGATCTATATTTGATGTTAAAATGTAGTAATCTATTCCATACTATTTCGTACAAAACGACTTTCGGCAAAGTATTTACCTAAAAGACAGTTTATTGAATGTATTTCAAGAAGTCGTTGTCAAATTAGACGATGTAGATCAATAAGACGTAGTTGTAGAAATAGCTCAATATTACCTATTTTTATTGTTGTTCAATCATCCAGTAGTATCATAGTTCGAGATGTAATGTAGGTACGATTCACACGTTAGACGTCCGTCCTTTTGGAATGCATAGACGGCAATGAGTTGACTCAATTCGTGCACGTGAATTGTACGAGTCATCATCAAACCACTACTAGCAATAGTGCAAAAAAATTACAAAAATATGTTAACTTTTTTCAACATACGGGTGTTATGTTATGGGTATCAAAGTTCTGAAATAATTATTTATTATCACTACTGTGTACTTCAAATAATGTTTATCGTATTTAAAAGTCGATCACATATAGCTTTTAAAATGGAGTTACAAGAGCGAAGACAGGAAAAAGATTTTAAAAAAAAAGCTGTGTGACCGAATCCCTAGTATATAGGTATCAGTAGAAAGTTATTAGTTTATCACTGTTCAATGTATCAACTGGAAATGTCAGGATTGTAAGCGAATTCGTGGTCGCAGCCCTTAATGAATGTATGAGCTTGATTGGAAGGCTAGCATAGGAATTAACTTATTGAGGAAGTCTTTCATGATGAAAGCTGTGACTTTATGAACCGAGGCGAGGTCGAAGTAGATATATATATGAAATAATCATTGATGTTGTTTAATTTGGTGTATTAAATGTGGAAGCTTCAAGATTAGTGTTTTATTTACCCTCAATTAAAAAAGCCATCGATTCAATATTATATTCAAACTCTTAGCTAATTAAATATTCATCAAATATATTAATCTATTTGTTTACAATACAATCAGGCTGGATTTTATCAACAACAACGCTTTATTTCCGTCTTTGTTTTGACAAGTTTTTGTAGAGAGGGTATTTATCTGACAGATAGCGCTAATCGGGGAGTTGGTAGAACCCAGCCTTACTACATAATCTATCAGATATTGGAACAAGAACTGATATACTAAAACACATTTTTGTAACTGCAAACATGCGGTCCTTTCCTGTATGTGCCAGTGAGGGGGTAGTTTCTGTTAAAAACAGCGGATCGATTAAACAGAACTAAATCTCAATTATTTTCCAACCAACTCGTACAAATAACTAATTGGCTAAGCCAGTCTAGGTACATGTACCTCAATTATGCAAAGCTAGCTATTTTATGTTATAAAAAGTAACGTGCACTCAAAAATAATACTAATAATATAAATTTATGGTACAATCTTACGTAAACTAATAGGTAAACTTCATATTTTCCTTACCACATAATTTATCTACCTATGTACCTACTGTTTGAACCGCGACTTGAAATCGAGATTTCTACGCCGACCCAGAGTTCGTAGTCATAGTTTTATTTTGTTGATTTTCACAAAACTCTTAGTTTTGATTCATTCCGAAAACCATTTCGGACCAGTATTGGAAACTTCCGAAGGACATTTCAAATGAAGAAATCAATCAACTAAGTTGGCCACGTTCAGCGTGGTTATCACGCATGGGCTACCGCTGCTGGTGGCATTTACCACTGTTATGTTTCAGAGGACATGACATAAGACGAGTTTTAACTTTCCTGTGCAGTAAAAGCAACCTCGTATGAGTTAGTGGCTAACTCTGGTGACGGAGTTTTTAGGCCGCCTAGGTTTGTTTTCCCGTGGAATTACGAATGGGTATATTCGTAATTCCACGGGAAAACAAACCTACGCAAGCTATTTATGTCAATACGTTGAATTCGCTAATAATATTAGTGTAAATTAGTACACGCGACAAACGTCAGATAAACGATAATGTTAAAAGGCTCGCTAAACATTTGCGTTACACTGCGCGGCAACACGGTAAATGCAGCACACAACGCACAAGGCGGCCGTCTATCAACTCAACTAACAAAAACGAACCTTAGAATTGTCAGTTGAACCATTGTCACTATCTTATAAATTAGTTAGCATACACACACTGCACTTGTAAGTTGTTTATTGTGTGAGTGGCCGTAGATCACGTGAGGTTTTCTGTTTCAGTCGGTACTTCATCTTCCACCACTTGTCCGAGAGAGACAAGGCGCATCTTGTATTCATTTAGTTTCATGTCCTGCAACAAACGTTTCAATAATTCATTATTTTATTTTGTGTTAATCCCAGGCACGGTAGACATACTCAGATATATTGGTACTCCTTGAAGATTTTTAGAAGCGATAGTCTGACAAACTGTCATTTTATTGATGTTTTGACCAGATTCTGATCGATTTATGTTAATGAAATAAATGACACGAGTTTTGACATTTTTTGAAACGACACATAGCACTTTTATTTTAATAGTTTTTCTTGTGTTATTGTGAGTATTGTAGTTTAATTTTGGTGGAATTTTAACCAATAATACTTAGGTCGTAACATAAAGTGTGAGCCATTGGAATAAATGTGTGTAAAGTGGTTTTTCTGAATGTGAAAATTCGTGTTAGGTTTTGAAGAGAAAATCCACCATTTTCTTTTCAAAACAAACGACAGCCGACTTGACAAATGACTTGACTTGACTTATTTATTACAATTTTAACACTTGACATTGGCAAAATTGTCTGTCGAAATGACGGACACAGGCCATTAACGAAGAGAAGAAGAAGAGAAGAAGAATGAAATAAATTATTTAATTTTGCTAATCACAACTCACAAACGTAATAGTTTAAACTAAGCTTCATTTATACCAAACTAGTTAGGTACAGGTTAGCATATAAATTTATGAAATAGAAGTATTCAGGGGTAACAAATAAGGACCATAAAAAATTATAAATTATAGAAATATAATACTATATTTCTTTACCAATTTAGGTAAGTCCAATTTAGGGCAAGAGCCACATGCGGTGACTTATTCCGGTGAGTATGATCAAAAAACATAAATCTCACCTGATCAGCCAACAGAACCAGCAGGTCGTCCTGATCTTTGGCGAGTCGCTCCAGTTCCTGGGTGCTCGCCGTCTGCGCCTCCTGGCTCAGTCGCAGCTCGTTGCTAAGTCTGCTTACTTCTGCCGTCAGTTCCTGTAGTACATTTCCATTTAAATTTTAAACTTTTGAAAACTTGTTCAAATGGAATGTGTACCTACACACTCGGTATAACACAACGGTTTGTGTTTAGAAGCTCCGTATTCATTAAAGCTGGAAGAGCTATTTGCATACCTACTATTATTATTAGAACTATATGGCGTACAACTAAGTTATAGCCAAGTTACAAACAGAAAGCGATGTGACTGCGAAAGTTATAAAAACTTTGTACTTTAATACTTATACTTTGTTACTTATACCTGTACTTTGTTATATACCTGTATACTTTATTTCTTATACCTGTACTTTGTTACCTACACCTATACATGTACTTTGTTGTCGTTTTGGGTCGACTGTCATGATAACATCTATGTTAAATAAACAATTTGAATTTGTTAGTTATACCTGTATTTGTGCTTCACACGCAGTCACCTTCGCCTGAGAGTCCTGTAGCCTGCCGTCAACAGGCGGGATCTCCGGGGGCAGGCAGGGCGCCGCGGCAGGGGCTACTCCAGCGGACACTTGCGCTTTCAGTAGCGTATTCTCATCTTTGAGATGTGAGTTAGCCGCTACAGAGTCGTTTAGTGCACTCTGAAAGTTTATATTTTTTGTGATGGAACAACCATATTTAAATATTTTCGAGGTTGTCTGGAAGAAACAGCTCCCTAACGATAAGACCGCCCATTGTATGTTAAGTTAAATCTTATTGTCTGTATAGCTGTCTTGTATGTTAGTTTGTAAGGTACCTACGTACAATAAAGTATTTTGTTTCATTCATTCATTGCATTCATTCATTTTATTGTTCATGAACCGAACCAGTTCGCACCTGCAAGGAGTGGTTCTGATGCAGCATCAGATCTAACTGATGCATCAGCTCCTGTAGCCTCGCGTCCTGTTGTCGGATGAGACATTTGTACTGGTCGAGGCCGGCTTCGTTTGTTTCTGCGGCTGGTTCCACACCGTTCTGTTTGGCTGTGAGAGACTGGATCAGGACACCTGGAAATCGACCAATTAACATTTTAGTTACCTTAATAGACTAGCTTCCGCCCGCGACTTCATTGGCGTCCCATTGGATCCCCTTGATTTTCCGGGATAAAAAGTAGCCTATGTGTTATTCCAGGTTACGGATAATATATATTCCAAGTTTCATCCAAATCGGATCAGTAGTTTTTGCGTGAAAGAGTAACAAACATACATACATCCTTTCAAACTTTCGCGTTTATAATATTAAGGTAGGATAAACCCCCTTCCTTTTTTAGGTGGGGGGTTAATACCTTCAGTGAGTTTATAAAGCGTGCAAAACTCGTAGTCCAGCAAGAGATCGTTGGCAGTTCTGGCGCGTAGTTGCGGCTGCTTGGCCGCGCGACCGTGTGACTCCAGCCGCGACACGTCGCTCAGTCGCGAGACAAATAACTCCATGCCGATGCGTTTTATTACAAGCTGCTTTAGCGCCTCCTAGAATAGAAGAAAGAGATCCTGGGTCCGATTCTATTGGTACTTTTCAGTGTTATAGTCCAATTTTGGAAAACGGAACACTTATGATCTCACTCCGGCGTCTGTCTGTCCACAACAGCTGAACCGTCGAAGCTAGAGAGTTGAATTTTGGAATAGTAATAGTTTGTTAACCTCTAAACATCACTATAGTCTGCTATACCTTGTACCTACATAACTTAATATTTTTTATAATGTCTTTTGTCTAGTCTTTAAGCCCATGAAGTTTTGTAGTTATCATCAGTGCATTGCAGGGCGTAAGTCTCCCCAGACGCACCACTGAGCCTGGTCTTCAGCTCTTGTCTTTGTTTTTGTCGTTTCAACTCACAGAAACTGAGCTTACCTTAGAATAGCTCTCGACTGAATCATCATTATAGTAGATGCACAAGGCTAGTAAGAAAGCCGCGAGTCCCTGCAATAGGCCTTCGCCCTCCTCATCAGCGCTGCAGGTCTGCGCCACGAGCCAGGCCGCCGCGTCTTGCACTTGAAGGAACGCGCTGACGGCGGCGGGACAGTTGTGCGTCCATTGGCAGAGCAGCATTAGGAGAGCTACCTAGAAACAACAAGGAAATAATATAGATAATCAATTACTTTTTTCTTTGTGGCGATCACGATAGGCCATCTAGGCCGCAGTTATATCACAGCCGCTAAAAGCTAATGATAAAAAAACTGGACTCCATGGTGCCTTTCAGCCTGGTTGTACCACCGAGAACGTTTGGTCACGGAGGTGCTTGCGATTTTATAACACAAAGAACATTTTTATAAAGATCTAGATAGATGATCATTTAGTGTATTTTTTAAGGTTGAAAGTTTGTTCTTAGTTCATCTAAAAATATCGGAAAAAACTATGTTTCTATCGCATTTTGGGCCTCGTCTTCAAATGGACCTGGGTAATCTACCCATCATGTCTTTCCTGTGGATATGGCTGACTAAGTTGAGAGGATGGTATAGGTGCTGGGCAAGCCTACGGGCACTACAGTGTCCTGTTAAGTGTAGGCATAGGTTGCAGGTTGGTAGGTATAAATCATCTTCAATAGATGTAAAGGCCTATTTAACCTAGCCATTAACTACTAGTTGGGACACATACCTTGGGTTTAAGCTTCGTGCTCTGCATAAGCATAGTAACACACTGATGTATCAACAGCACTGGGGTGCTCCCAATATTAGTAGCTAACAGCACCCTCAATAACTGCTCCTTTTGACCCGGATTATCTATAAGAGCGTGCATCAGTGCCACGCATGAGAACCAGTTGGAAAGAGGATCTGATGAGAAAAGCCCTCCGCAGAGGAGTTGGCCACTTGTTAGGCGGGACACTTCTGTAGAAGATGGAAGTAGGGTCTGGACTAGTGACGCTTGGGAGATCTCGTTCCGGTACAGGTAGCATTGGAAGCAGTAGAGGATTGCACACCTGTTGAAAAATTATATAATAACTATCTGCTCTGCCAATCAACGCACAGCCTAAACTTATGGTGTCTTAGAGGTATGAAATTTGGAGGGTTGTATTCTTATATAGTGTAGGGGTGTACTAAGAATGGAATTTAGAAAAGTCGCACTCTAAAGGGTCTAAAATTAGAATCAAAGATTTTAACCAAATAATGCGTATGCTGCTACCACGCGAGCAAAGCCGCGGGCGACAGCTAGTCAATCATAAGATTCTGTTTTCTATTTTAAACTTAAAATAGGTACAGATTGCTACTTCTCGTTCGAGACAAAACTTTGTACGTAAAACGATTGGCTGTTTCGTGTCAAGAATGTGGATCTGAGTTTTAATGATGTAGACAATCGATTATAGACTTCGCACTTTTTGTATGATGAGTAATAGTCCCCGATTCGCAAGTGAAGATTCAATAGAAACTATTTAATATTCAAAAGAGTGTGTTTCAATACTTTACCTCAATGCAAAGGGCTGCTTCTCATTGACCATCGACATCAGTAAAACTACGATAGCGGGCCTGGGTGGATTCGACGGCGCCATCACATTCCCGAGGTACTCCTGATTGGCAACATTCCCGCGGACCACCTCCCCCACAGTATTTATCGTCTCCGTCAGAATGTCCGCCGGCACTCCACTCGACATAAGGATATTAGATATAGCAGCCAGCAAGCCTACATTTTTCATAATACGCTGGCAATCAGTGACAATCTGTGCGGAGTTACTCGGAGCTACTAATGTGCGGACGATGAGCAACATGCAGTGGACATTGGTAACCTTCTGCGGAGACCAACCGGCCTCCTCCGAGTCTTCGGAGGTGTTAAACATGGGCAGCATGCGTTGGATGTAGCTGCCTTCTTTGAAAAAGTTTATATTACTGCTGTTATTCTTTAGTAAATTCCACATCAGAAGCAAGCAGTCTTCGACGATGATACCCCCGTCGGAGTAGCCTTCCGATGATACAATTTCAAAAAGTCTATCAAAAGCATTTTCAAAGGCTACGATTTTTTGGATATTCGCATTGCTTTTTGTCAGCGTTATGAGAAGCAATAAGGTTTCGTTTCTGATGACTTCTCGACTATCTGTTAGCAGGTCCATCATTTTGGATACCGCCATGGGTTTGACTAGAATGATCTCCTGGATATCTTTGGGTCTGTTCGTCAGTACTGACGTAAGCAACTGTACTGCTGACAGTCTAACTCTGAAATCGTACTCATCTAGTAAGTCTAAAACAAGTTGGATGTTATTGTCTTCCTTGATGAAGATCTCTGTGAATTGTTCTCCTATGTTCAGGGGGACATTAGGATTGCTTGACTCTTCCTCAAACTGCTTGGGGCATACGATGTTGTTTAGAGTGTCGAGGGCGTAATTTACTGTTTCATTGTCGGCTCTATCTAGCTCTAAAACCTAAAAATAATTAATATTGCAGAAAAAATAAACACAATGAGCTGTAGGTACTAGTATTTACGACATTTAGGTGCTATCTTAGCTTCACTAATAAGATTGCCTAGGTACTTTAAAGTTGTTAAACCCGTTACTCTTGTCTTCCGCTATTCCCTTATGCCTGAACCAGAGTGACTCCAACATGAAGTTGAATAGTTATGAGCCAAAATTTTAAAGAAGAGAAGAATTCTGAGAGGACTACTGTCCCTGAAAAATAAAGCTGAACATATTTCACCTGTTTAAGTACACCCATAGCTTGAGCACCAACTTCGATGCGGTATGTCCTGGACATGGCCTTCAGAGCCCGGCATGCATCTCTGCGGTCTTCTAGAAGAACTGAACTCTGCACTCTTTGTACTAGGCGCTCCACCTGAAACCAGACTATGTGAAATGAAATATGATCCCCTAGGATAGTACTTTATCGCTTGGCATGATAGCCATCTTCAACAATCTCTACTTTAGTAGTAGTACAAATAAGTAAAACAGTGCTTAAAAAAAGTGGTTAAAAGAAAAGACATTTCAACACTGTGTGACGTAGACATAACATGCTCGTCTATAAACTAATAAATAAATAGTAAGGCTCTTTGTAAAAGAGCTTGTCTCTGGGAAGTACTACCACCATTGCTGTGTTCCTGTTTGAATGGTATGGGTGTTAGTTATAGGCACATGAAACATAACATCTTTACGACACAGTGTTTGCTGTCTTGCAATGCACTTCAATAACCTGCTGCATGAGGCATACATTGTTACAGGCAGAGGGTATTTAAACAGCTGATTAAAGTTATGCAATGATTATAAGTGTAGTGATAGTATTCTAACAATCGGTCTGCTTGTCTAGCTTCTGTTTCTGACAGTCTTTAGATTAATTTTGACTGAGACCTCTCAAAACAGTTCCAGTTATTTTAACCCCATATAGGTATATGTTAAATGAATGCAAGCTTGTGGTTTTAAAATGTATTATATATCTCATACTCAGCTCTATTTGCTGTAAATAAGCCTTCCATCATATTCAGACCCGATGAGGAGGAGATAGTTACTTAGCGGAGGAGCTTACAATTTTTACTCCTATGGTAGGAAGTAGGAACAAATGAGGATTATATAGATGTGTGGTAGCTCTATACCTGCAACCAGTCTGTCTGCGATACCGACATGAATGTATGTTACAAAATTTCAAAAACTACTATCGGAATTGTGTGTAGTGACCGTGCTGCTTTCTAGACGACATTTAAATAGCAGTTAAGAAGCTATAGCAAAGCGCCTCACACTATAAATAGGTCAAACACTGTTATTATTTCTAGAAAATGAGAAAAAGTCACCGTGTCCGCAGCCGAAGGTTGTTGGCCAGGTTCCGGCGCGCCCAGCACGGTTTTGAGGCCACTTTTGAAGAAATCCATTTTGGTGGTCGATGTTACCTTATTTCTTACACAGAATATTTAATTAAAATCATGGAATCATGTCGAAAAACATGAAATTTCAATTAATAATAGAAAATGGGTGCACGATATGGACTGGACACGTCAATCCCGTCAATCCAATCAATCAATCATTGATTGAATTGTGACTTGACACTTGACAGAATTTTTATTTCTGCGCGCTGCGTTTTATTCGCTTTAAGGTATTATTTGGTTTTGGTTAAAGCACAGTTTCAATGGATCAATAGGTATGTAATCCCTCATTGTTTGCTTTTGATACAATGATGTTTAATCCATTAAAAAAATATTGTCTTTATTTCTAATGTACTTTGTGGTTAAGTCAGTCCACGGTTAGCACAGAAAAAAAAATACTCTAGTCAGTTGACTAAACAAAACGCACTATCAAAAAAGTTATTAAACATGCACGAAACAATCAGACAGCTGATGATTCTGTTCTGTTTGCTGTTTTGTTATTTCTGTTTTGACTTTTTTTACCTAGAAGAAGTGTAAAGAAGTGTTAAAATTTGAGGAAAATAGCAAAGAACTTAGAACAATGTCCACCGATCTAGATTCCACATTCAATGAGCAATTTATAAACATCAACATGAAGTTGAAAAAGTGAGTCTTCATTCAAACTTATCCGAAAGGTCCCTTTCGAAAGTCCCAATATAAACTTTTGGCTTTTTTTCAGGCGTTTTATGCGAAAACCGAATATGTCGGAATGCGTCAAGGAGTTTATAGCATTAGCTGTGCGTTGCGAATACTCTGACCAGCCTACGTTCGCAGGGCATGCGTATGTGGGCGCTGCGAAATGCGAGGCCTCGGCCGGCAATATTATAGAAGAGGCAGATCATTACTTGACAGCTGCGAAACACTACATGAAAGCTGAGAAAAAGCTACACTCAATGAGGTTCTACAGCCCTGATAGAGAAAATTTGGAGGTAAGGAAATACATGGAAAGTCCATAGAGCCTAGGTACAAGGAACACACCCTCCCCATTTATATAAAGGTGCAGTGGTAGTCAGTTGAAAAACAAATCTTGGTCAACAAAGAAAGTTTGGGAGACAGTTGCTAACCAAATACTTACCTACCTACTTATGATCCCTTACTGTTCATCAATATCATTCCAGGCTGCAATAGGCTGTATCATGAAGGCATTGCAGAAATATCCAGAGGATCTGCTTAAGAGAGGTATCATACTCCTGGGGCTCTCCAGTGACCTGGTCTCTTTAGGCCATAAAGAGGAGGCCTTAGCTTGCTACTCACAGGCAATTGACTATGTGAAGGAGAAGACCACAAAACTCACCTGCTTAAAGAATAAAATGAATTTGGAGATTGACTGTGGTAAGAGGCTATTCTAAAGCTTTTTTTATGAATGGTTTTTATTGGTCATGTTGAAAATCTGATTGAATATACTTGCAATCTTATGTCTCCTCAAAAAAGGGGTTAACCTATTCAGAATTCGAGCCGTATGTTAGAATGCGGCAGGGTCCCTTAAAATTAAAGCACTATCTTCATTTTTCAGGAAAGTATGATCTGGCTTTGGAAACCGCAAATGCAATTGCTGCTCATTACTTCTCTACTGGAAATTCAGCTCCCGAATCTTACATAGCAGAGTAAGTTGACTGCCATGTACGGGAGATTGTGAATTTAAGCTGGATGGACTGAATTATTTAGTCTTAGTGTTTACATAAGGTTGGTTTAACCAGGTTTGACTGTAAAAATGCGGCAGATGCATTCTATCACTCTCAGTCACCAACTGACACATGTTTTATAACAAAGTTATAGAGTGCAATAATACTTTTCTTACAGGGTGCAAACAAGCAGAATACTATTGAGTCTACTGTCAAAACCTCTAGCAGATAATGAGCCACCTTCTCTGAAACAGCTCTTCACTGATCTGATGAATGATAACGAAAGTGACTGTAAGTTCTGGAACCTACATAATCAAATCAGATATTTTATTTCATATTAGTGAAAGAAGAAACCCCAGACCTTTTATCATCAGGAAAAAAAAATTTTGCTGGCACATGTTATCTACTAAAGGCATTATCTTTTCTAAATTCTTCCCACAGCCATTTACTTGGTTTAGAACAAAATAACCACTATATCTAACAGATGTAATACTACCGACCTAAATATTTCCAGTGATACCCTTCAGCCCTGACCTGAAGCTGCAGATGCAGTCCATCATCAGCATCTGCATGTCTGGCGATGTGCAGACCCTAGTGGCAGTGGCTTCGGACGCCGCGCGGCATCTCACCAGGCCCCAAGAGGAGCTACTGCAGACATTGATCTCAAGAGAGAGGGCTGAGCATTTGGCTCTTACATAAAGTTGAAGTGCTAAGCAATTTTATTTTAATTTATTTTTTATTGAATATATTAAGATTGTGTGTAGTAGTCATGTGGTTTATTAGATGTAGGTGTTTTTATGTGATTGTTTAACATTATTATTTAAGTAAGTATGTATATCATTCCCAAGTTCAATTTAATTTACATCCTTTATGCAATCCTGCAGTCTGTATTTTATTTGAGATGTGTTTATATACTCAACTAGCCGTCGCCCGCGGCGTCGCTCGCGTTATACACCCTTTAGGGTGCGACTTTTCAAAATTCCTTTCTTAGTGCACCTCTACACTATATAAGGATACTACCCTCTAAATTTCATACCTCTAAGACTTATGGTTTAGGCCGAGCGTTGATTCTAGTCAGCTTCAAAAGAGTTTTTTATATACAGGGTGTTACCAGACCACTTCCGAAAACGAAAGGGGGGGCTACAGAACACCAAAACCCAACCAAAAAAAAAATCAGTTATCCTGAAACATAATTATAGCCGGAGAAAACAATGTTTAAAGATTTGTATTTATTTCGCCAGCCCGCAATGTACGCATTCACGTAGGTAAGGTCGAGGCGTAGTACTATTATTTATTCTGTGTCGTAAGTGCCTACTAACGTAGGTAGGTACTAACGTAGGTCGCTCGCACGTCGCGTACTTGAATGACCCGCGATGAACTCTCAGCTGTTCATGCTGTAGTAGACGTAATCTGCGTGCTGCGTGTACATTGCTGCTTTATTTATTTTATTTGTTTTTTTGCTTTTTTAAATGAGATAATTAGGTAGATATGTCTTATTATGTTGTACTGTGTGTATGTAACTAGAAAAAAAATTTAAAAGAGATAGTCAAGTCAATTTTTTTTCCCCGATTTTTTTCGCTCAATGTTTTCAGTATCATGGTCTGATTGGAACCTCCAAGTTTTCGGAAGTGGTCTGGTAACACCCTGTATATTGATAAATAAAACTTTAATCATTCCACAATTTATTTGATTACCATTTACTGTTACTAACCGTAATAGTTCTGGTTAGTGATTTTTTTTTCATTTTTATGGACATAAAAATAAAACGGTCCTGTTTTTTACCAGCCATCTCAAACTATGTTTTAAGACTTTTTCTCAATACTACTTCTTCCTATGTCCTTATCAACTTGCTCATCAATGACATCACCAAAGTTAACTTTGTCAATCATCAAGCCACTGCTTTGATTCTCCTCAACTTTCAAGTTTGTAGCATTGCTCTGAGTTTCCTCAATTTTGACCTCATTGCCAAAGTTTGTGCCACTGTCAATGACTTTATCCTTAGTGGAATGACTCCACATCTCTTCAAATTCATCTTCCTCGGAATCCTCTTCATCATCACCACTTTTATCACTCTTGGCTTTGCCCTCAGTGCTCTTAGTCCAGCAATAATCAAATGGATAACTGGTGTTTCTATTATCATCAAGAGCTATTTCAAATCTTGAGAGGAGAGAGTTGAATGTTGTGTGTACTCCTTCAAGAAAGTTCACATCCACATCGTCAAAACCAGTGATCGACTTGAACAGCTCATCGGTAGACTTCATTTCAGGTACTCCTTTCTTTGTAAAGAACTGAAATTGAAAATTATTGGTTAGATGAATCACTGAGATCATTATAGAGTTCAGAAATGAATAAAATGTGAATAGTATTTGTTAGATGTTATCGAGTTATGAACTTACATTCACAACATTACGACAGTCCCTGAACAGAAACTCCAAGCCATGCGGATGGTCCGGTTGAACAGACTGGGAGACATCAATGAACCAGCACTTATTGTCCCACCACAGGATATTGTACTCTGACAGATCAGCATGAATCAGATGCCCTATATTGTACATTTTATGCATAGCATCCACAACCTCGTAGTAAACACTCTGCCACTTGTCAATGTTGAGGATGACTTCACGTAGCTTTGGGGCTGGTTTGGAGTCCCTCCCAATGAAAGACATAATAAGAATATGCTTCTTCAAGCAAACCATGCTAGGACAATTGATGCCAATCTTTTGGAGCCTCATCATATTATGCATCTCCTTCTCTGCCCACATGTGAACTATCTTACGAGGGTTCTGCTTTGAGAACCGATCCTTAAACCTATAATCAGCTTCGATATACTTGTCACGAGTTTTAAACTCGTTCAGAGTAGTTTTAAAAACTTTTATTGCACATTCCTTAGGAACTGTCAGGTCAGGGAATGATGTATCACCATTGGCATGCAGTACAACAGATTCTTTGCCAGTAGAGATCACTCCGTTAATATCTTCTAGTACTCCATTGTTGATTAGTTTGAATAGAATCAGTCTTGTGGGTTCATCTAGTCCCATTTCAGCAGTAGCATGACTCTCCTTTCTATCCAACATCTTGTTCTTGCGGGTCTGGTGATGCTTGGTTTGTTCTCTGAGATGGTTGAACACAGAGTTGGGTAGTTTCATGTCGAATCCTGCGCCATCCCCGGTGCACACCTCAGGCGGGAATGCCATCACTCTGCAGGCATTTCTACGTGCATTTATAACACTATCATGTTTCGTGACCATTTCACCATCTTTCATAATGTACCCGCGTTTCGGAAGGCTCGCGAATTCCTTCTCATTGGTCTCAAATCGGTCCCAATCTTTCTTGTATTTTTTGTCGAGATCGTCGTCATCAGATTCTGAATCATAGACCAAGTGGTCGGGAACATGACGGTAGTTCTCGTAAGACACAGATACCTTGGCCTCTCCGTTCTTCTTCTTTTCCACTCGTTTGATTTCTTCATCGTATTCCTTGTCGAACTGGCATTGCAAAACTTTTGCAATGATTGCATCAGAGTCACAAAAACCACTTGTATTAGACTCCTCGACTTGCTTTAGAAGTTCCGGTGGGATCTCGGTGGATGAGCTGACATGTTGGTCAGACATTTCTTCAGCAAATTTGTCTTCCTCTTGGACCTGAAGTCCTCGGGCGAGCTCTTCAGACATAATTTCGGAGAGGTTCTGCACGTCGGCAGGAGCGTTTACTTTCTTCCACGGGTTCGACATTTTACGAGTGTAAGTATATTTTTATCACAGATACGTAAGTAGGTGTTTATTGTAATAATTTTATGAATCAAGTTCAGGGATTGAAATAACACGAGCACACGCAAACCAAAAACTTCACAATGTGTCGATTCTGTTATTGCATTTCTCTAAACATAAACTAACTTAGTTTGACAGTTCTCAATTAATAGCAGTCTTTGTCATTTGACTTCATGAGAAAGGGACGGCAATATTTTCTAGTATACAAAAATGTAGCAACAGAATCGGCACCATAGCTTTGCTTTTTTTTTATTTTGTTCTGGCGTTGGATTCTTGTCTTTTTGCTAAATACTACATCTGTGGTGCTGACTGACAAGCTTTTTTTTCACGTCTCCTTGTTGAGGCAAGCTGAAATCTTAAAACCATACTACAGTACGGCCGGCGGATCTAGTCCGGTCTGAAGTTGCGCTTTCGGAAATTGTGCGCAGGTACAGGCGAGTACCTAAAACCTAAGTACCCTAAAAGTGACTACTGCGCAGCGTTCCGAACGAACTTAACGCCGGTCTAGATCCGCCGGCCGTACTGTACCTAGATATGTATGTACATGGATTATGAGCAAAGCATCCAACATAATATCATCATCCCTATAAATATACAACCATAACTTCAGGTTCAAAAGGAAGTTACTTAAGTTTTATTCCATTCTGATTGTCACCTATTGGCTGTTGACAATGTTATTTCTTAGCCAAATAAAACAATCAAGGATTTTTTATGTTTTATTTACCCTAATTCACTTGGCAGATTTTTTGCCGCTGCTAACCTTGCCAACATTAGCTTGCTGTGCTTTCAGGACCTTAACAATCTTCTGCTCCTCAATAAGGAAAGCTCTGACGATGCGCTGTTTCACACACTTATGGCAGAGGACACCACCATATACACGCTTTACTGTCTTTTTGCGGTAGCAGAGTCGGGAGCGCTCAGCGGGCCTGGCAGGCTGGATTCCACGAAGTTTGCTTTTGCACTGACCACACC
Organism: Eulithis prunata; assembly: GCA_918843925.1. NCBI lineage: Eukaryota > Metazoa > Arthropoda > Insecta > Lepidoptera > Geometridae > Eulithis > Eulithis prunata. The sequence goes on from OU974021.1 coordinate 8,335,956, forward strand.
TTGGGATCTTCTTGGGTTTCTTGACATACTGGTAGACCAGACGGCCACCTGGTGTCCTTACTCTGAAAAAGAAGAGTTGATTGGTTAGTTTAGTACCTCCTTAACTTTTTCTGTGGTCCATGTTTATTTATTTAGGATTTCCAAGAGTAACAATTATGTCTGTACATGGATAAGGACCATGACAAACCTGATTTCCGGCTTAGGTCTTTAAAGCTGTTCTAGTAGGATGAAGTCTTGAAGTAAACATTATCCTCTATGATATGAGATGATCTAGGTAATGTTTTTTAGCTAGAAGACCAATACATCAAACAACAATTGAACAGTACCTATTGCTTCGTTTTAACCAAGAAACCTCTACATCACTTTACAATGAGAGTTATATCTATGAGTAGAGGGTTATTTACCTTCAAAACAGTAACATTATACATTTTCAAATTGAGGTTATGTTAGTAAACTCGAGATGTAGTTATTGACAGAAATTATTGTAAAGGGATGCGAGATTTGAGATATAGGGAGCTATTTGCTATAGTTATAAGTTATTTAGACTAAAATAAATTACTTACATTCTCCTTTGATTTGACTTCGTATTGTACGACAGTCGCCGTCTGAACGTTAGCCGCTGTACCATTTTGGAGCTGAAATATGAAAGGAATATAAACCACCGGACTACACACTTGCGAAATCACTATAACTTATTTGATTTCTCCATAAAATTATCAAGATTTTTATAGATTTTATTTATTTTTCAACACAACACACAAATTCCAACCTTTTTGACAGCTCTTTTACAGGAAAAGAAAAAAAATATATGAAACTGGCAATATTGTAAAAGATCACAGACTATAAATTAATAAATAACGGCAGGAAATATTACTTGTTCAGCAAAAAATAAAACCACCTTACCCTATGTATTTAGTTATTTAATATAGTTTGTCCTGATTTTCTAGCCTCCCTAAAATGGTTCTACATCTTTCTTCCAAGGGTTCTACTTCTACCTACACGAAAGATCACTGGGTTCTACAATACTTTACTAAGTGATAGTTTTTGAACGAAATTGTTTTATTTTACATCTGGCAATAATAAATTTAGTGGATGGCATGGCATGAAAAAAAAACTAAAAATTAAAATGGCTGCTATTGTGTGATGTTTTGTGCTGGATTGTTTTTCTGTGAAATTTACTAGAAAAGTGCCGCTATAGGTGATTCTTTCCGTGGAAATGGGTAAGTAGCAAGTTCCATTAACAATTTGACGCAAGAAAGTAATTGTACTTCATCTATAAACCTGTAAAATAACGTCTCTAGGCAGGTAGGCACTATTCATGTCAGATGTTTTCAAAACTATTTCTATTTTACGCTAAATAAAGGTACAATTACTTTTGTATTGGAGTGCTTCTCATCAAAAATAGTGAAACGAAGGATGAACCGCTGCTTCAAAAAAAGCCAGAGCCGTTTGCTGCTGTAAGATGTGACTTGTAATTATGTAGGTATCTGCCCTAGAGTTATTCCAATAACATTATGATGCTACTACGATGTAACTAAAGAAAGAGCTGGGCTATACAAGAAGACGTATAACTACAAACAGTGGCAACAATTTTATACAACTTCCAGCATTTCCATGCTAGTATGAATCCCAGTTTTATAATTTAAATTTTTCGTAATAGATGTCGCTATTAGTGTTCTGAGGAAAGTATAACTACACCCAAGAGATCAACCAGCATCCAATCAAATTATAAGAGACATTTTATGAGATATAAAATAATAAATACACAATGCGCTGTGCACTATGAATGAATCAAAACCTATAGTGTTTGTGCTGTATGTATCTACTGTTTGTGTGTGTATCACCTTTTTCTGACTGTTGGGCATGTGTCTCTGGCCTCTCTAATATCTATCCACGATTTGCATTCACCTCTATAGGTCATTTGGGATTAATGCCATCATGCTAGCATTTCCCATGTCCACTTCTCATGGCCCGTCTGCAAGAATAGCATGCCTAAAGTTACTTGTTGCGTAGTAGAGCCTGCAGGGGTACAAACAAATAATGTACACATATTTATCTGCAGTGTATCACTAACAACCAGCTACATCATGATCTCCAGATCGCGTTCGTTAAAGACGACATCAAATCAAAGCTGAAATCATACGCCAAGCGCATGGCTCGCCATCCAAACGAACTGGCCTGTAACCTTATGAACCCCACCGTCACACCGTTCACACATATTAGGAGAAGAGTTCCTCAGGATCTAATACGTGACTTGGAGAGTAGAATGAATGTGCGTTGTGCCACTGGGCACAGACCATGCATGCCTGGAGTTGCAGAATCAACAAAACCCTTGCTAAATGCCAAACAGACAGATCGCAAGGAAAGAAGGAGTTAATAAAAAATAAAAACTGCAGTGTACCCAGACACACAAATATACATTTACAACAATGAAAAATGAATTAATTCAATATGTAGGTTCATGAGGAGTTCAATAAATGAAATTATACAAGTATTGTGGAGTTATACTGTGAAGAGGCATTCAAAAGTGGTTGGTAGTTGAGTTGTGTTTGCCACACACTGTAGCTCTACTTAACTACTGTACTTATTTGAGTGTCTCTAAAGATAGTTCTAGGCCTGACAATGTTGAATCTATAAATAGTTATGGCAATAAATTTATTTTTAATTATCAAAGTAGGTATTTAAACTAGGTTGGTAATGGTCTGAATATATGTATATTATTAACCATAAATGATCAAAAAATTTTTTTGAAATACAAGTTTTTAAATGACATATCTGCTGATAAATAATTCAAAGATATCATGCTTGAATACAATATTTTATGTTTTATTACAATATTTTGGGTTATTTTTGACGTGCCACCTCTGACGTGTAACCTTGAAACTTCAAAAACGTTTTTGAAAAAAACCCATCACGAATTTCGTTACGCTCATCCAAAAGACACATTTAAGGATTTAGCCTCGGCCGGCAGTAAACTTAATACCCTGTCACGGATAAATCGTCGAAATCCAATTTAAAAACCTCATTTCGTGGGTGCATCTTTCTTGCTTACGTACGCGTGTACGCAGGGCCGTATTCAGGATAACGATGATACTCTAAATAAGGATACAAATGCTTGCCAGTACCGTACACAATTACACATGTTTCTAAAACGGGTGATTCCTAACAGAAATCATAAAGAGAAAAATGCGGATCATAAAGGAAAATAGATTTTTACTGGTTTTGAGGTAAATTTGTGAAAACTGAGTCCCTCTTTGTATGGAAAAAAAAACCGAAAACTACTTTTCTCCATACAAAATTTGTGAATAGCTTTTCGCAAATGAATAAAGCAAAACTCAGACTTCGGTCTCACATCCTGTTGGTTACGAGTCTGCCTGATTATACATTGTTATGTGCCATGTTTCATTGGAGGTGTCAAAAATAAGCCCTTTATAAACGCTCAAAGGCGCTTACTTTATATACGTTCATAATAACCGCTAAGCAACGTTCCGAGAACCCATCGACATTGAGATGGGTCATTTTGTAATAACAATAGCTTGGATGCGGTTAGGGTTGCCACTTGCATACGAAATAACAAAACAAGACGAAGTGTCGAGCTTAATGATGCGACATGCAACAGAAAGAGCAAAACCGTCCAAAATATCGCAAAAGCGTATAAAATATCTCATTATTTAGAAGACAAACAAGCTTGGGACGAACTAGCTCCAACTCATCCAATAAAAAAAAAAAAATTGTAATCATACCTAATCATACAAAACGTAATGACGATTCAATGTGATCAGTGATATTTTATTGAATAAAAGCTTTTTGACTTTGTCCAAAAACCTACTTAGACTTGAGATGATTTATCTTTTTCAATCGTTAAAAAATGTGTACAATAAAATCTGCTCACTTCGCTGTATAGCATCGTTTATTTTAATAGATTTGCGTGTTTTTCCTTGATCTATAGATGTATGTGGAATTAGTCACACAAAGAAATAAGCCTGTTATGTATAGTTTGGGAGATTAAACTAATGGAAAGCTAAAAGCTTTTTGCGACGTGCCTTATGGAAATTGAACCGGTGGTGTCAGAGTTCATCATGTACCTGTTCTAATCCTATGAATATTTAAACGGTCACTTGCGTCTCTATTTCATATTGTTTGCCTATTTCATTCAGAGAAAGGATATTATTCTTGATTGTGTTGAAAGTTCCAACTCGATCAACCATAAAATCGTGAGGTTCGTTAGTTTCTCGTGACTGTTTTTTCTCGTCTACAGCGTTTGGTTTATTGCCATAGAAAGTGGTGCCTGGTTAGTTTTGACATTTAGCATCGATTGTACTCTACCGATAATACGTTCAGCTAACTGAAAGGACATTTTGGTGGCCCTAAAAAGAACCTTGTGTGGCCGTGACGTCATGATTTTATAGCAGCTGCTCGTAGAAGCCAACAATGAGGAGCTGGTAAGGCCTGTTCCGTACACAGAATACACCAATTTCTTAATTTTAATATTCAAAATAGTCGAATCTGAACCAAAATACCTCTAAACTTACACAGTCCGAGAGTCCCAGCGCTTTGGCCAGCCCTAAGCATAGTGAGCGAGCATGCAGCCGGGTGGAGCTTTCTTTTACGTTTTGCTGTGTGCTAGGATTCGGGGGCCGACACCTCGCGACAACTCGAGCGCCTCGCCTGCTCCATTGTCCCGTGGAATCCCGTTCTGGAGACGTAAATCTTTGTATACTATTAGGGTACATATCGTGGCATGTTGAAGACCGGTAGTTGTGGAAACATAAAATTTATGCTAGTCATTTTTGCTGCTTATTAAATTGCACACACATTCACTACTGCCATGATTTTTTTGTCCTCAAAGCTTACATTGTATAAAAGTTTATTTTACAAAAATGAAAATACTTTCTATGAAAATCGCTTTAGATCCTCTTCATCATTGCTGGTCATCATCAGACCTTGAAGTATGTATTTCAGTTTATAAAATCTGAATACATTGAGATGAACTAAGTAAATAGTGGTGAGGTAAATGTTTCAAACTGCCTTGAGATTCATGTTTTCCGAGCTGCTCATAATGCTGAAACTCATGAGTATGTTTAATCGCATTACTACTCTCCATCAATGACTGTTCAATGTGTACTGCGGAGATTTTAAATGATTTTACATGATAATAAAATACCTTATGATATAGCTTATGGCCTGACAATAGACCTTCCACCCACTCGAGACGTCATTGTTGCATTCAGACGCAACTTTAAAATGATGTCTATGAATCTTACTGGGGCATAAAAACGTCCGCTATTCATAGTTTATGGGTAGGCGTTGGAACATTACTTAGAATGCTGCGTCTAACAAATAGAATAAACCCTTTACTCTGAACTTCCTTAGTTCATATTCAGAAAGCTGTAATGTTGGTTCGTTTTAAATATTGTGGTTTGTCTAATTTAGATTTAGATTACAGACTAATTTGTCTACCGTTTGGGCGATTGAAAACAAATTATATTGCGTATTCGACGGTCCTAAAGTTTATCGTTATTGCATTCAAACTGAACTTCGTTTTATTTAAATGTAGTTGGTGAACGGCCATTCTGCTAAATATTATCATGTAAGTAAGGTACTTGAGACTAATACCTTGTGTTATTCCTAATATTTTCTAAAAATATAGTTCTTTTAACATAATTATGTATCTAAGTATCTCTGAGGATCCGATCGAAAGAAATCCAAAACCGAGGCAAGTCGATGCGGTTGAAAAGAAATTACAGTAATAGCATCTTGGTCCTAAGCGTCCATCTTTAATGTCCTGCACCGTGACGAATTGAAAACTCGGCAGCAACTAATACAGTCACGTAGTAGGTACAGCGATTTCCCTGACTTCAGGCAAGATTATTCCTTCTAATAAATGGACTCTGATATGGAACATTGATAGGTTATTACTTGATGCTTTGCAAGCACGTGTGTTGTAGGCTAGCCCAGAGAACCTTATTTTTTGGTTATGTTAGGTTTTCGGAGCTCTGGTCGCGAGCAACTAGGACCTAGAATCACCAAGTTTCTAAGACAATTGTAAATAATTCTTGTGTTTTTTTTCTATCTACAAGATAATTTATAATATAAGCTTCGATTTAGGTTATAAATATGTACATACCTTGTCACGCAGTACACTACGCACTTTGCTATAGGTAAATGTAACTTATATGTGGCTTGCGGATTCTTATACACGAATATAATACGAGATGTTCTGAGTACATTCAGCACACTAGTATTTTCGCTGTTAGTAACACAGAAATTCACAATCGAACCGAATTACTGACCAACTAATCAAGCAGGGTAACCAAGAAAAAACTTACAAAGTTACAGTAGACGGAGCCCATTTAAGGCAACCGCAGCTGGCTTACCGATAATTTCATTTTGAAATATCGATCATATCATTTCTTTTGTAATCGTAAAAGCCAACAGCATCGGTGGAGCGATGCTTTTTGATTTAAAATCCTTTCTTCCTTTGAATTCAATGGAGAATCGGAGATGGTCTGTCTGTCATTGATAGTATCTTAATGCGATCCAGAAATACCTATAGACATTATTAGAGGATTTGGGGGACCAGGGGTTGGTTTGAGAACAAACATGAATTACATTAAGGCAGTTGGGATCACTGGAATAAATATTGAAAACCATTGAGTAAAATGACGGTTAGTTAATGTCAAAGTATTTTATTTGTCGTACAAAAACCGCAGGAATTTCACAATCAAAGAGCCTTGGCCTAGCTTATTCACTACCTGTACCTACTACATGCATCATACACACAAACGAAACATACTCGTAGTGACATGTCAATAAAGCATTCAAGTAAAACTGTGACCAACTATGCAATAAAACTTATAGGAAAACATACCGTTTTTAGCAACAAATCCTGTGGTTTGTAATTTGGCTATGAAGTAAATTGTGGTTTTCCAAAACGTCATTCATACTCCACTTATACCTACTATATTCTTTAAGTAGGAAGCGAGTTGGAGTTGAGACAGTAACATTATATGAATGCTAGACGACAAACTGTTTCTAAAATAAAAATAAGCGCAAAATCACCGCGGCCTTGCTCGAAAACAGTGAGAAAATCTGAAAATCATCACAACACAATATGTGACTCATAAAATTTATGAGCAGTTTAAAAACATCGATGTAATCCAAGAAATTCCAACTGGTGTCCTGACTCCCCAACTCTCGATATAACCTGCGTAAATTCTTCTATTTCTCACTTTTAGATTCAGCTATTTTCACAATGCTACGTCACACATTCCAACGTGTAATACGCTACGTTTGTTTACATGTCGCTGACCTGAACAAATACTCGTATTGTTGTAAGTATAACAGTTTATAATCTAGGGCGTTACCCCTCTAAACTGAGTTTGTAAATTCAACAATGCCTTCGTTTAGATTGCAAGTTTGTATCATGTAAGATTCCGGGTCCACTAAAGCGTTGTATATTCATTACTAAAGTGTATTTTATATGAGGCATTCCACTTTCCGCACCAAAAAGTTGAGTTTATTGCTTAATAATAATGCTAACGACGACAAAGTGCGAATAAGCGATTGTTCATCTAATACACTAAATATAGTAAAATAAGCAAGTTGCATCCTTATTTGAAATCGTTCAAATAAGTGTGCTATAATGCTTCAGTGGACAGTAAGCTTAAAGCATTCCATGCAAAAGGTGTTCTTGAAATCCATCCATTGCATTCGCATTATTTTCTTTGAATCATCACTTGGTTTGTAATCATGTTTTCCACGTTTTATATTATCCTGAGTCATGAAAATATCTATTTGATTGGGTTTGTTGTTATGCTTGACATTATTAAATGTTTCCATTGTAATAAATTCTTATGGTAGACTAGACGTTATTATTGTAACGTCAAACTTCTAATGAGATTTGAAATCTATGTTCAGCTTGAGCTAGAACGATATGAACACTGACAAAATAATTACCACTGCTTGAAAGTCTTAATAGGAAATACGAATTGAAAATGTTATAGCTGCATATAAATTGCTGGAATAATTTATGCAACGTCGTCGTATCAGACCCTTGCAACAAAATGAATTACTGCGATCTGGAGATAGACATTCTCAGATGCCGTTTCAAGGTGGTTTCAAGCTAAACTAGGCACGTGCCGGTATTTGTAACTGATGAATCGGTGTCTTCAGGGATCCGTGTAGAATAGTTCGTCTATACAAACCCATAGTACCTACTGCAACTCTAAGAAAACGTTGAAATAAAAGTCGGACTGGATGACCATGAAAAAAACAAATGTGACGACGCGACGAGTCTCAAGTAGGTACAACCCGAAACTTACATAACAGTATCAAATCGTAAATCTCAGCGGAGGATGCCCGGATCACGGAGATGGGACGATAATCCTGTTATTTATTCGTCCTGCTGATGTCCCTAATTAAACTCGAGCTTAACTCGAAAAAACTCCACTAATACTGACATATTTGGTACCTACTATTTATTTAAGAGCTCGCTGTCCAGAAATGTTAATCTGCTTTAACGACCCCTTTACGTCTTAGCTGTAGTGTAGAGTAGTTCTAGCGTCCGTTTATATTCGCTGGCTCGGGGATAAAATATTGCGCATTTAATTGACACCCAAAGCTTTTTCTCGACACTGTCTACCTCGAGCACGATCTCAGACGCGTTTTTGCGGAATGTAAAGTGTAACACTTCTTTGATCTTCTAGCTAGATCACTGGAACGCGCTTGTATAGAGACGAAGCGTCGACCTTGCTTGTCTCGATTTGTTTTTGCGGTCGCGAGTCTGCACTTTAGCCCGCAATTTGTTCGTACGTGCGAAGGAATAGCCTCCTTAATTGCGAGCCATCCACCATTTTATTTACTTGGCGATCCGGCAACGCTCTCACATTGAATTTGCTTCTCGGAAGTGGTCAATTTGTCAGTGGAGCTTGGGCATGTTTAATGAGCTTTGATTACCCGCTCATTTTCCCAGCGCGTAATCTGGACTCCATTTAGAACGAGAACTTCTTTCCTCGTCGATGCTTAATCAAATAGCCATGTAGGCATAGAACGACGATTTCCTTAAGTTTTCTATGTTCGTGTGGTTTAAATCTTGATAATCGTTGCCTATTAAGGTCGCGCGGTTACCCGCCGAGGGAGTTACGAGTGCTCGTATAAGGGTACAGAATGGGTGCCGCGAATCAGATGCATCGGATTGACTCCCAATGGCGAATGTTGAAGGTAAGCGGCACTGCACGCCGATGTGGTTAACTTGAAGTTACACGTTGTTTTTTGTTCGTGCGTTGCGAACGAAATTACTGGAGGTTCGGCGCCGCGCGGCCGCTTCGACTCCTCTTTTTAACATGGTGCGCGTCGAATTTTATTATTTTTATTTAACACCTGCGCCCCGTAATCTGTATTCAACGATCTCCCAAACGCTTAACTCTTTTTGGGCGTGTTTTGTGTCGGGTTCGGCCGATTTATAGCGTTCGTGTTTTGTCCACCGAAAAGTGTCGTTTAATTTTCATGTCGCACCGTTTGAGATCGATTATGTTCACCCTTGATTACTTTTGACCGTCCCAGATCGTTCTATTTTTAAAAACCTCTAATAAAACTCAATGTTTATATCCTAAAAGATTGATAAATGTAGAAATATCACCGGGTCTTCCGAGTTTATTCGGGTTATAGAGATTTGTAGTATAATTGTAGAGGACTAAACTTTAATAGCTACCGACATGCGTAGTGGAGGCTGCGCCGGCGCCGCCATCGCCTAAACCCTGTCATTATCTAAATGCACCAGAGTGTACCTGCCAAGTTTCTTGCTCTATAATTCTAAGTTTGATTCAACGACATTGGTATGATACTAGACAACGATATTATAGGTACCTAAAGAACACAAGTTTTAACTATTTTGTTATCGTGTATTGTAAAATTCTTAAAAAAACGATAAGAAAAGTGTTCATTATTAAACTAATTAAAAAAAAAGGCGCCAGAGGGTTCCTTCTAATCGCAAAGTGACCTTACGTTCACATTTGCTACTAAAAACAATTATTTAAATAAAAACTACGTAGGTACCTACTTAATTAAAATTGCTCTAATAAAACAGGTCGCTACCTAATTGATTTTGGATAAACATACGTATAATTTGACATTATATTCTAGAACTTGTATCAATACCAGAAAAATAACTATTTCGATGTTCAAAATCAGACACTTTATACAAGCACTCCGAAAGTTAGCACATTTAGGAGAGATTCAGAAAGATATACATTACAAGTGAAAGAACTGAAGGCATATTATTTATTATGTATCAAGATAATGTTGCAAACACACCGAAGAAAAGGCTTAAAATTAAGATAGACCTTGGTTCTTACTTAGAGTATTAATATTAACCTACTGGCACAGAATACACAACAGTCCCTTATTGGTATGCCTGCCCGACCCGACCTCGAAGTCAATTCAGATTATAAAATAAAATCCAGAGTTGAAAAAAATGCGGCTTCGTGGCGCCTCTACGGACCTTAAAAATAATCTCCCAAATATCTGTAATAACTCTTATTTTTACTGATATATGACTTATATTCGCTTAAACGAAATGTTTTCATAACTTTGTTACCAATAAATCATATTGGTTTCCATTGTGGCCAGAAACGTGTGTTTTTACACTTGGGAATATACATCGACAAATGGAATAAATATAGTGTTTCTTCGTTTGAGAAATGGCTTACGGTTGGTCACTCCGAATACTCCGATCATTATCTAATCATATTCGCAAAAATAATCTGTATTTAATTTTCATATTGAAATCATGCCTAAATCTAATTTAATAAGTTGCAAATAAACCATTGAATTGATTTTTGATTTGCTATTAATTGGTTTCGTACTATAAATTTGTTACACATTTGAACTGTTTTGATGTGTAATAGTTTTTCAGAGGGAAAAGAACGAAGATTCTGCATTATATAATCTTATTTAATATGTATCATCTAGGCTTGTATGGTTGTATGTAATGGGAAATGCCTTATGCATATGAAACTTAGAGTCAATAACAATTCTACACATTTGCATTACGCAAAAAAGTTAACAGCAATAGGTTGAGCGATCCTTGTTTCTATATAAGGCTCTCAAATGCCGCGTTCTTGTCTATGCCGACTATGTCAATCATCCCGTTTTTGTCCCCGCGTATGGCACCTAGAACTCTCCTTATGCGTGCTAAACTCGGTCCTGTAGTTTGTTCGCCTTATTGATATTGATTATTAATAACTTGAACTGCGTTTCAAATATTACGAATTACCTCATTTTAACGAGAGTTTTATTGGTGCTACTCGTTTGATGGAGGATTTAATTGGGTTTCTGCGTCTGGTAGCGTTAGTTAAATCACATTTTATACAACTTTTCACGTTACTTTTGGAATATACGGTCGGTAGATTTGGACCGCAAGACTGTTTTGGTCCCCAAGATAATGTAAAGTATTTAAATACTAAAAGGCGCCTTACGTTGATTGAATTTATTGAATAGCTGTGTCTAGAAGTATCGATCGGCGTTAATAGGAATTTATAATGCCATTACCCTAAACGTTTGGACTATGTTAATTTGATTTTGTTCTAAAAACAGTTTTTCGTAGCGAATTTAAATTCAAATGTTTACGAATAACGTCCATTGATAACCAAAAACGTGTTTTTCTATTATATTCACCGGAAACGAACAGTTATAAGTTCCCTATTAAAATAAACTTAATCGTTGATAGTTTCTCTGCTTTCTTTGTTTCGATATTTTATGGCTTAGAATTAAGTTATGCAGCTATCTGAATATGTATCGGATTGAAAGCAATCATTTGAGTTCTTTGTGTGGTGATTTAATTTTATTTCTTATCTGGCATGGCATTGCTTCGTCTCGAGTGGTATTGTCCGCGTGCAAGACTCGTGATTGACGTATCGGTTGCTTCGTTAAGCCTCTCTTCAAAAAGGACGTTGGCATGTGTACCGGGATCGTATCCCATCTCGTAAATAATACCACCTCATCTCATTTTACGACGTGTGATGTTTCTTGCGGTGAGACTGAAATTATTTTTCTATGGCTCTTTATAAATCGTGAGCTTGTGTCTCGGTCGACCGCAGTATTGAAAGCGATACTCTTATAGTTTTTTTCCGTGATATTATCCGTTGATGTCTTTTGATCCTTTTAAAGTTTTATAGCATGTCACTGTCAGACGCTCTTAGGATGACTTTTATAGAACTTGCCTTTTTTATTTTTTGCGCTATAAAGCTGATTTCTTTATTCGTTATCTTAAAAGCTTAAAGATTACTTATTAAAATTATCTTTCATCGTGATCTTCATCGCTGTTTGGCTAAAACATTCAGAGTCCACTTCAGGCTTGTTTTTGTAATCCATTAAACTATATTTACATTGGGGCAGAGGAATCTGTGAAGTTTGCTGAAGTTTCCAGCAGATGTTTTATTAAGCATCTAGCAGTGATATAATGTCAGTCAGTTTGATTGACGGCAGGCGCCAGCGCCACAACATTGGGCTGGGCGTAAAGGCTGTCGTACACGGCGCGGCGGCGGTTGAAGCCAGCCACTACCTTTTATAAAAACTTCCTCTACATGTCATGTACATGTAACAAACTAAATGTACATTTAGTTAGTTTGTTGTTAGTATCATTTTCGACAATTGCCAGCGTTGTATACAATATATTCAAACATAGTACTTTATGAAAATCATTATTGTTGGCAGATGGTACTGGTAAACGTTAAGCGTAAACAGTACTAACAACAAGCAGTCTTGTTAGAAACAAACAGCGACATTATGTTTTCGCGCGTACTAGCCTCGTCTAAAATGGCTTTACTTTCATAGAATTAGCATGTTACATGTCTCGCATACTTTTCAAATCTGTTTGTTTTATGAATATTTATAAAATCTATTCCCATCCACTCCGCATCTCCGCATTAGCAAAGCGGAGATAATCACATACAAAGTATTGTAAAACGATAAAGATGTATGCTGGTTGCTAAACCCGAGTTTTAGCAGCAATAAATCATGGTTTTGTATTGGTTTAGTTTAATTGAACGCTACAAGCTCTCTTGTACTTCATAGACTGCGTAGGCGATGGTTGTAAAACAAGTCGGGTTAAAAAATTTGAAATGTCAATTTGCTACGGTGAAATAAATGGTTTCCGTCGTCTTGCGGCCGCGGAGGCGTCTCACAAAGAGTCTCATTAACAAAATCTAACACCGGATCTAATCCTTTCGTTAGACCTCTATTGTGATCACAACACCATTTTTAAGCCGGTTTTACTTTTTTGGAACACTGAATATAAGCATTTTGAACATATTGAGTCAGTCAGTCAGGTGATTTCACAGCCCCTTGCATTTGATTCGTTTCATGTCTTCACACACAAAATGCTGCGGTCATGAAAGAATGTATTGAAGAAGAAGACGAATATCCTGGTTTACAATTCCTGAATATACGTAGAATTTTTATCTATTCCACAGAATAGATAGAACACAAATCCTACGATAACAAATCGTGCAACGCAAACTCGCCAATTGAGACAAATGCTAGCTCTAATCAAAGCGTGACACGCATAGTACCGAATTCTGCCATTGTTATTGTTCATATCGGTGATGTCATGCGGTGTTGACTTCTCAACGGTTTTTGCCTTTTTTACCAATTGATGCTATATAGGAAACTAGCCGTCGCCCGCGGCGTTGCTCGCGTTGCCCTCTAGAGTGCGACTTTTCAAAATTCCTTTCTTAGTGCACCCCTACACTACATAAGGATACTACCTTCCAAATTTCATACCTCTAGGACTTATGGTTTAGGCTGAGCGTTTATTATCAGTCAGCTTTAAAAGAGTTTTATATACAGCGTGGTCAGCGTGTATCTACAATGGCATTAAATTGACACATGGGTAGTGCTACTTGTTAGTATTCTTAAAAAAATAATTATAGTACAGTCAGATGCACTAAAATGTGTACGATTTTCAGATTAGTATCAGAGTTTTATTGTGATAGTAATTGATAGGCGACTTTTACCACAAAATTTACAGCATAGCCCCTACCGAGCTGATGGTAAACGAACCTAATTACGCCTTTACGATCTCCAGTTACAATAATTCAAATTAGTGTAACCACTTTATAACCCTCTTATATCAATTCAACTAACATTCCAGTTTGATCAGAATTACGTTCATTTAATCCCCATACTGGATTAATTTAATAAGGTACTTTTCTTACTTAAAAACAACGATCGTTAAGTTTAAATTTAAAGGTTCGATGCGGTGGATACGCAGCGGCATCTTCAAAAGAGTTCTTATCTTTAGTTGACAGCTAACAAAATCCTTTTAATTAGCCTGAATGGGAGTTGCTTGAAAGTGTCGTCGTCTCACTCCCACGCCATCCTCGCACCTCGCACCTCCATATTGAGATATTCAATTGCAATTTATATCAACCAACGCTACGGTCGCAGTCTTCAGCTCTGCATTTTATAATGTGCGAATTTTGTTTGATCCAAGTATATTTATAGTCGACTCTAAAAAAGTAAGAGACGAAATATACCATATCGTTGAGCAATGATTTGTGAGTTATATTACTTTGAACTGGCTAGTATTGTTGGTCGCACGGGTTCTTCCGTTCCGTTTTTGCTTTTGTTTTTTAGCCTGTGGTACAATTTAAATATAATAAGTACTACATAATGTTAGTCAATCTAGACTAGAGTCAAACTTATGATATGGAATCCTAAGTTTGGCTCGTATCTATAGTTCGTCTGTACATATATGTATTTTTGGATTTAGCTAAAGCCTACTCGCATCCGACGTACGGACCGAAATACTCGTCGCAGCTGAATTCCGCGACGTCTACGTGGGTGAACGAACCCGTCAAATAATGCTTAATGATAACATTAGTTACGGATCTCATGACATATGGTGCTTTGACTCTGAATTGTGACTATCCAAGTACACATTTATCTTAAAGATCTACAGGTGCCATAGGTCACTGTTGTAAATAATGTTTCATTGATTTACAACATGACTGTAATCATGAAATTAATGATTGAAATCATAGTAAAACGACAAACAGAATTTCAGATTTACTGAAATCTCACTGTACTCGTACTTATAGTTGAGCGTATTTCAAAACCACATATTGAAGGCGAGTGAACTTTCTTACAATACCTACGGAGATTTCTCTTATAAGATTAAGAATCTCTAGTCTGTCCGTTTGTCTGTTTCATTGTTATGTACGCATAGGTATGCCTGTCACGTATATTTACTTCATTCAGAATAGCTACTAGCTGGCTGTTTGTTGTACCAATTACCGCTCGGCTCCGATGATCTACCACCGGCATCATAACGATGGCATCACCTTTATTTACGTCGATCTTATTTACAAAAACCAGCCCTAACGATTCGATAAAAATGCTTCGATTAACTTTAACGTTTCCAGATTCCGATCCCGTGTCATTTATTACGTCCATTTGATCCTCTATTTCTTAAATATGTCGAGTGAGTGAGACAGTTTATTTGTGAATTACGTTTCTTACGGGCATCTCGGTTGAATAAATTGGGTCTGGTATGGAGATGGTCATTGTTGTGTGGTGTGAAGTCCCGTGGTGCCCAATTATTCTGCTGGCGGTGGTCGGCGGGCAGGCGCCGCGCCTATCACGGCTCGCCATCGATTACACTAACCGGTTCGTTTTTCGTTTATGGGTCGGATGAACTTGATATTCCACTCAGGACAGACTCCTCGTACCGAATTTGTAATCTGGGTTTCTTGTTACATTTCATTTCTGTGTGCGCTACAAATAATAGTCATTTATAAAATTCATTTTTCATCGTTCATCTTTCTATACATCGAGAAAGCTGAACGATGAAAAATGGATTCATCAACGTTTACGACACTAGACTCGTTAGTGATACTGTTGAGCTTTAGTTTGCGATAAAAAGTTAAAGATACTAACTAGTCATTTGATTAACGTGCAGGTTGTTTTTTCCAAGGAATACATGTTGAAAGTATTTTTCTTGTCTTCGATTTTTCACATTACTCACTCAGTCGCCTCATGAAGTTCCTAGCATTTATTATTTTCATTCAACAAAGGATTTCCACGTGTAGGCAGATATACGAGTGGGTACTGGCTCATGTCTGTTTTATAGACGCCAATGCCTTATTTAAAAGAAACAAGGTACAGTGGTAGAATACTAACAATAGAGGCATAATAATACGTTTTTAAACAAGCTTTGTGATCTATTTTAATGAATGCCCATAATCGGAGCCGTTCCGAGTCAGCATTCTATGCGCAAATTACACCATTTACTGTCCTTACTAAGGATATAATTTGTCAGAACTCGGCGCAATTACAACCGCTAAGCGACTCGAAACATTCTCTTTATGAGGTGCCCACAACTGGTTTCGCATTTGCTCGCGCGTCACGTAAATATTATCATCTAGCTAACAGTTTCCTCCGAGTGTAAAAAGTTTATCGCATGCATCATACGACATCACGACTTGGAAGGATTCCGTGACTCCAACATGGAGTTATATTTAAAAGTAGTCATTACACTACAGAAGCAGCAATTTGGTTCTCACATGACCCCCTTGTGCGGACCGTGAGATAATCGCAAACGGTAGTGTCCGAGCACGTACTAGCTCCCTTATTAGGCAGTGAGATTTTTTTCTGTCGCCGTCTGCCTCTGGCAAGTTTCCATGGGATTGAGCGCATGCATTACATTACCAGTACACCGTTGCACGTTGATTTGCTACTGACGTTTTGCTCATATTTATGTTCTCGTGCCTTCTTCTGCATCTAGGCATATTATGTTGCGATTATTACCTATACTCTGCCAGTGATTGCCTTGTCATGCTAAAAACAAACTGTCTAAGCCACAGAGTCTTTGCAAGTGTGATCTAATTGAGTATAGGTTCTCCCTAGTCAAAACTAGTACAACTGATAACTTTACAACCATTTGGTCGATTTACTTCATAATCAACTGGTAGTAAACTGAGGTAGTACTATTTGTCGACCTACCAAACTCTATGCAGATCGAATTAGTTTGTAAGTTATGTTAACTTATGTTCTAACAAACATACAACGCAAATTTATCCAAGATGACAGAAATATCTTCGCTCACTTAGCTCGCTCGATCAATTAAAACCAGGTTTTGAAAATAGCTTGAGAAACCATGCAATTTTTATGTCTTCTTGCTTTAACTCAGGCGTACGTTTTCTTTTTTGTCGGCATCGGAGTTGTTTCATTTAGCTTGTAAAAGTTATTTCATGTACTTTAATATCAATCAGCATTTTGTTTGTGAAGGTTAGTCTTCGTCCTTTCGCCGTTTTTGATGGTTTTTGTCATGATTATTATCCGTAAAACCCTCATCTCATAAGCCATTAAAGTCAAGCTCTGGTGTTGTTGTGAAATATGATAATTTTTCCTCACTTGTTCGTTGAGAACAAAACGTTCCGGTGGCGCCAGCGGTCCTGCCCTCGCCATCGTCATTTGAACGACCAGTTTTTATTTGGCTCGCTACATCCAATAAGGACCGCGGTGCTATTAAACTGCAGATTTGCAAGTTCGCGCTCTCAGTCCTTAGTTATATCAGTACTATAATCCTCATTGTTTCTGAGCCGTGCTGTAAATCGTTGCGAAACATAGACAGGACAATAACTTTCCAAATTGTTGTTTGTTGTTACTAATAGAATCGATATCGAGGACAAAAGGGTTTGAATTTGAACTCCGCTTGATTCTATTTTATTATATCCGTGTGCTGTATTGACTTGCTTGGTCGTATGTCGTGTCATCGTTACAGTAACCAAGCTGTCTTTTTCAAAGGTGGAAGCCTAGGAACAACTAATAAAGGTATGACGGAACGGAAGCGTGATGCTTTGGAATCAGGTCTTCGGATGGAAACCCGTTCTCTTATGAATTATCCAAACGTCTCGCGCATGCGTCTTCGCGGCGCCTGCGCATGCCTAGCACAGAAGAAATCATACTAACACATTGAAAAAGTTTCACTACTATATCTACTAACTCTTAACTTATGGTATCGACGGAATCAGAAGCAGAAGAAGAATTGCATTTGACACATTACTCAAATTTGTCAGTAATGCCAAAATAAAATCTGCGCACAAAGCTAGGGTCTTTGTGCCTTATGGTCACAGGAAGGCCATAACCCAACTGCAATATTTTCTCGCAAAAAGAACCAAATTGTATGGCAACAAATTTTTTACGTTTAATTTTTGGAACATACAAAATTTAAAGCGAATTATATTTCCGTGGATATTCGAAGTGACACAGTCCTGCTCCTAGCAGTATCGTCCGGAACAGTAAACATTGGCGGAGATAATAAACGAACGCGTATGTTTGTTTCCTTTGTGTAAATCTTGTCTGTCATAAAGTTACAACTGTTGGTTTATGCCTATTTATGGCATGACACGGGTTGGAGTTTGTCCCGAGTCCTGACTCTTTAGTGACCAATTGAAAATTGATCCTAATTTGCCATCATCATCATCATCATCATCTGATAATGAAGCCGGAAAATATTCAAATTTATAACGGTTTTCTTAGTTTTTTAAACTTATAAATAATTATTACTATTACTAGCTGAATCTGAAATAATAACATGAATCCTTTTACATTTTTGACGATTAAAGACATTTGAGCAACATCTTTTTCTGTTTACATAAATAATAATCAAAAGACGCTGATTTGGCTCATATATTTTAATGTTGGTCACGTCGTCGTCTGTCTCGTATCGTATACAAATAGAATTAGACTGACTGACCTGTTTTCGTAGACAAACAAACTAGCGTTGCTTTATTTTGTGCATCTGTATCTTTTCGCTGAACGTTTTAAAATATTATATTATCTTAGACTACTATATCGCTAGTCAATTAAACCAAGTTATTTCCTTTCAATTTGACATGGAACAATTACATGTAAATTTTTATTGATCGCTGATCTGATATGATAATAATTAGTTTTACGACCGCAACTTCTTCATCAGGTGCTAATTGATTATGAGTGAAATCTAGTTCGATAGGATATCCATGCAAATCATATATTAAATCAACGTGACTACCTGATACAATAATTACGTCTATTCTAACTTTTTCCAAATTCATTCGCAATTTGCTTAAATTGAGGCTCATTAGATTTATCTATGACGGTAGATAAGTATTATTGGATACCTACCGGAGGGTGGAAGTCAGATGTTATCCCAGAAGCGTCGGCAGCATTCGTGTCGGGAACAATTAGCGGAATATACGCCAATTACAGTTGAAATCGGGACGCGTCGCTCGCCTCTTGCTAATTAATTGTAATGTACACTGGCTCATGAATGGCCCGCTACAGCTGTATGTGCGGAATACGTAAACACTCTGCCTCGGGCGTAAATGCCTGTGATTTATCGTCAAGGATGCTTTTCTGGTGGTTTTTGGCGTCAACGTCGATCAAATTCGGAGTACGTTACACGTTTGGAATTAAATTGTTTTTCGGTGGTCTCCTGTTATTTACGACTAGAAGTCCGGGTACTGTTATTATTGAATTACCTTTATTTTAATAAATAACATATTCAAGAACCAGTTCTCGTAAAGTTCTGTTTAGAATAGAAAGAAAGTTGTCTAATGTTCACATTTTCGTCATTTTCACAATGATTATGAAAATGTGAACATTAGACAATTTTTAACTTCATTAGTCTCCAATCTCCACTGGTGAGATAGTCGGCAAATCTGTCAGATATTTAGTTGAATTGGAATTGCACGCGTTGAGACTGAATTATAAGTCGTGGTTTCGTGGCAGTGCCTTCGCGTGGTGATTACCGATTGGCCACGGGACAAAACGAAACGATAACAGGCGTTGTTCCCGCCGCTTGTAGGCGTACAAATTGTTCTGATTTTCCAGTTTCAAAATTATCTTTAGAATTGTAAGATATTCGCAGAAAACCCAGGGTTTGGTTCGCGTGAAGTTAATTTCTAACCAGTTATTAAACTTTGGTACTTTATTAACTCTACACAACGAATAAGCATCTTCTCAGAGGTCCTGGTTTCTGGTATACGTAGAAGAAATTATAAAACGATCAAGTTATGCTGTTTCAATATTTTATATTTATTCATAAAGCCACTTTATAGCATGGAGTCCAGGAATTTATGGATAGACTGTACGAGTGCGGCTGGTCGCTGGATATAATAGACCCTTTAAAAGACTGTTGCAATAAGTTTGTGGTGGACCGAGCCCTCTATACGACTACATGAATTCCTCCTTTTATAGAGCTCGTTTATAAATTCAATGCAATTTTATGTTCTTGAAAGTACCTATCATACACCACTATCGTCTACCTACAGCCTCTAGCATCTATCCGTTCATTAGATATACTGAATACTGTTATAGTTGATAGGCGTTTTATTTTAGATTGAATTAACGAGAGACAGTCTCCAATTTAACTGAGGTGTGGCCAAATAACTTGTTACTTAGCAATTCAAGAAGTTATATGGCTCTATCTATATAAAATGTATAATGGATTTGAAACTTTTGATATCATTATTTGACTTTACCGTTGATTAGGATGACTGGAGAAGTTCGATTTAAATAGAATATTTATTTGATATACACACAAAAAACAGAACGCACATAAAGAATATATAACAAAGTACCTACCTACCAGAAACAACAACAAAATAGAAATAGCTAATCTAAGTAATGATTTCAACAGCTAACTAACGAAACCAGTGGATTCTAGCTAGTCTCGTTAAATGCCATATGCAGCCAAATTGGTCCCGACTCAGCTTACTGCTGTCTAATAGGGCAGGGCAGGTGGTACCCACCATGATAAACAGCAACAAATTATAAAATAGCCAAACTAAATAAATTACTTGCACAAGATAGCATAGAAGAACAACTCTACAATTTACAGAGTATTGGAGTGTGGATCTGTGTTTAACTCACAAGCTCATGCATGATACGTATCATATTATGTCTGCACGATTCACGATGCATGATCAAAGCGGGTCGCGACTCGCGTCGCACACTGTTATTAGTCCTTTATGATTTACTCTTCCTTTAGTGCATTGTCTCGATGTTTACGCTTGCTCTCATTATACTTTACAACTCCTTTGATTTGACCTTTTATTTGATAGCCGGTAACGGATGGTTGCTTACTTTATGTCATGTTTACTTTCTTTTCATCTTGCCTTCATGTCTTGAGAGTGTTAACCTCCTTAAAATGTTCACATTCAATCAATCGTAAACCGCGGTCTTATCTGATTTATTAATTGCCAGCTTCCTTTCGTCGTTTGATGTGTGAACTGGAGCAATTTAGGATGTGAAAGAAGACATTGATGTATTTTTCCCGCGTATGTGGACCGCACGAATCGAAGTACGGTCACGTCTGAGTCACCGTGGGAAACTAGATCTGTACAATGCAAGATATAATCGATACACCGACTGAATGACATATCGAATCATGCAACTCTATATCGTGATCCATTCAAACATGCTGAGTTTTGATATTGACACTAAGCTTGACTGCATCTACTCCAGTCGAACGCGCTCCACCGGAAGCAACGGTTTACTTATCATGTTGTACTTGGCATCTCGATTGATAAGTTTCCGGTGATTCTCTGGTCTAGTTCAAACTTCAAAACTGTAGGTCTGTTTAATATTTAAACTGTTTACGCAGATAACACTACTAGCTTTGTTGCATACCCCTTTGAGAAGTTCTCTTGGCTAAAGTTTACAAAATCTAATTTAGATCTCTGTCAAAATATCGCTTGCAAGATGAATTCTTGATTGTTATTCTCTCAGATGTTATCCCATTTGGTGCGATTTTAATCTGAAAGTAAATACTTGCTGGCATGAAATTCACATGTTGATTTTACTATGATGCTGTCGTCTTGTCGTGACCTACATCTCGCTTCAGAGACAAACAAAATCAATTCTGCTAGCTCTTGACAGATGTTAACTGATCAAGTTGCGTGTCTACAAAAATGATCTCAGCTCACAGTTTTCGGATTTGTCCATCAATCACATCAGAGTCAGAGGTATCCAGCGGAATGCCAGGATCATGTCAAAGACTTCAATAGATATTTACGATGTTGGTTGACAGATGGTGAGATCATACTGTGCCAGTATGGTAATCCAAAATGATATTTTCATTTCTAGATTTCATATAGTTTATTTGCGGCGCAGCTCTTTCTTGGTTAAAGTAGACTGTGTAAGTGTGTGCTCCTACTGCTGGGTGATGGATAGGCATCATAGCTACACGTCTTTATCAGCCGAGAGTGACATACTATTTACGGTTTGTGTCTATTCTCTCACATACAATACGATAGATTCGTTTGTGTATAGCTCGCTATTCGAAGACATTTGGATCAAAAGCCGTGTGTGACCCACGGTGCCACAGTTCCACTTACTAATGAATTATGATGTTTCCTTATCGCCTAACTCCAAATACTACCGCTCTACATTCTTCAGCGATAACGTTTACCACTGGTGAAGGCTCCAATACCACAATTACCCCAATTTGTGTACGTTACTTAATGGCGTTGCCGTCTCTTAAACCAAATTGATTGCCACTAACTGTTCACTGTTCTTGGTAAGTGATTGTCCAGTTAAGTTGGCACTCGGTTTCGCAATCGCCCAGCCATTACCACGCCCACTTGCTTTTGCATTTATTGGCAAGCTGCTGGCCGTATGGCGTGCACCGATAGTTGTACGTTCAGTATAATTGTGATTCGTACTCTACTATACCTACCTAATCATTTTGGGGAGAGTGGGTTCTCGACCATGGTAACCATTATCTAATAGCAAAACACCTACCGCGTATCTCCGTAGAGAGAACTACAATCCCTAATTATATTATAGCTATAGCAAAACCACCAATAGAACGGCCCCACCCACCCGATGGATGTCTGTAAAAGGTCGTGTAAATTAGACGGATGGAGGCGGCGTCAAGACTATTTTTGAGTATAGCTAATATCCAGTAATGGACATTTATCGGCTGGTAAACATTGCCATTAAAAATGGCCATTAACTGTTTTCATAAAAGCACCACGAGAACTAGACATGTAAACATGCTAGGACGGAATAATTAGCAGATGAAGACACATGAAATTCAACGTAATGCCTTAAAGAGATTCACATTTATTTTTGCATTTGTTATAAACCGTGGCTTAGTTACAAAACAGGCTGATAAAGTGGAATATTACATTTTAGTGGTTTGAAATCATTTTATATAAAAAGGTGATTCTGGAATAAACTACTTTTCTCCATACAACTTTTTGCAAATCAACAACGTGAAAATAAAACAACGGGCACCAAAAGACAAAAAAAAAAGAAAATGAGCATAGATAGTATCAATCAGGCAGAGAATCAATTTAGTTACGAGACAGAGCTTTGGTTTACAAAGGAACACAACATCCCTTTGGCTCCCAGAAGCAATGATTACCAATTTAAATTGTTCAATTGAGTTTGTCTCCAATGATGATGATAGATGCACCCACCGCGCTCCCGGCTGCGTCTCGATCGGTTTCCTGCGATCATTCAATTACGTTCACGGGCATAGAGCTGAGAGCGCAGAACAATCCCTAACGTTGCGTGCGATCAAAAAAAATATGTATAGTTTTTCTGAGACTTTCAATATTATATACTACGTAAGGTCCAAGTTGAAATCTTCACATACGTCCCACGTTCCACGTATTCGTCATACGTCCAGTGGGACGTCCTAATGGGACGAACAGAAATGAACGCAAGCTCCCACAATCTATTTTAT
Source organism: Eulithis prunata (assembly GCA_918843925.1). Classification (NCBI taxonomy): domain Eukaryota; kingdom Metazoa; phylum Arthropoda; class Insecta; order Lepidoptera; family Geometridae; genus Eulithis; species Eulithis prunata. The sequence continues at coordinate 8,359,699 of OU974021.1, forward strand.
CTATCACCTTCTAAAATTTTTTTTGTTTTGATTGTATAAAATAACGGTAAACTGACGTATATAACTTGCAAAATCAATTATGTTTTATTCAGTAATTCACAAGGATCATTTTTATACTAGTCTTATTACTAGGAGATTATGTGAAAGGTGAGGAAATAGTATGACTACTATTTCCTCGCGACTAAAGCCGTTGGGGAAAAAGCACTTCTATTATCACTGCTCTCTGTTCTGGTTCATAAAGTTGTATGAGTGCGAATGCGGGCCCTCGATAGATGGTAATACACAATTGGCCAGAGGCCGAGATTACACTAAATTGATATTACTGCATGTTAAACGAGTCTTGAATGTCATTTACTGCATGAGTAACATCCAACTGACTTGATGTTTTATGATATCTTGGTTAGTTACTGGTGGATGTGGATACTGTAACAACATCAGTTCAGGAAAACTCATCAGAATAATCTTCTTGATAGCTAAAATGTATTTCTTGATAGCATTTGGATGAATTAGGAAGTGCACAAAGAAAAGGATAAGAGTTCAAATCAAAGGTCAAATTTTCTAAATAAAAATCAATTTATCAGACACGCCAGAAAATGTTTTTCAATGTAATATTACATTCGTGCTTAGTTTCATGTGATGAAGCGTAGGTAGATCGGTTCCATGATTGTAGAATAGGCGTAGCATCTATTTCATTTAATTATCCACTTCCTGGCGAGGGTTTCCACTAGCATAGATCATAGGTGCGGATTGCCTCAAGCATCGTTTCGTCATTACACTTACACTCTGTAACATGGTATACAGCACTTTACTACACTACTAATGCAGGGCCGGGGAAGTCAGTAAGCTGTTCATTCTCTTTCCGAGCTTACCAAGTCAGGCCTAGTCGTAAGTTAGGTATATTGTATTTTAATGAAGTAGTCTCTACACAACGAATGCTTCACGATCACTTGCTGCGATGGGCTTTTCAACCTGAAAACAAAATTTATTACGTTAAAACTAGCAGTGGTTAAGCCACGACGGAGGCCTTAAGGCAGCCTAAAAACTCCGTCACCAGAGTTGGCCACTAGCTCATACGAGCTTGCTTTTTAGCTGTATAATTACTTCGGGGAGTTATCGTACTTTCTTATTATATTATCTCGCGTGTGTTTCGTATTTATTTACTCAACCAGTTCCGAAGTGCTGAACTGGTTTATCGACGGGTATGAAATCTTGAACTGATAAACTTAGCTTGTATGCGTTTTGCAAATAATCCAAGATCTTTCTAGTAATGTTTTAAATCAAAAGAAAATAGATGTTTCAACTCTCAAAACTATCATAGCTTAAATTATACTTTGGAAAATTATGTAATGTACCAATGCATGAGATTTCACTTGAATTAGGTTTTAAAATGGAATTAATATCTGTAAGTGTAACTTTTTGAAAACTCTTGAAAGTTTTAACATTTGTTTTACATCTTAAAACATCATGATGAAAATCACGGTAACTCCATTCATTTTCTCAGGTCTGGCCCATTTATAACAGGATCCTGGGTTCTTGAGCTCTGCCTGTATTGCAGCACCGTAGAATTATGCGCAGCAGTGACAAGCAATGCTAAATTATTGCAATTTGCCGGCGTGGGCCGATTTCGTGGGCTTGATGCATAGCCGGCGATGCTAATACTTATCATTACGACGTCATTACTGCCACCTATCTCTGTCTGACTCTGACGATCATTAGAGACTTAAATTTTCCATACTGCTACGTGCTTCGACCCACCTGGCGTATCCTTTACAGCACTATCAATGTCTTATGCAACAACGGAGTAGCTCAATAATTTCAAATAATAACCTGGTGCTTTATACTCTGTGTAAAACTCGTATACATAATTCTTTTCGATTTCAAGATCAGAGCGAAATCGAGTTGTGTTAGCTTACAAAAAACATACCTACCAGACCTCTAATTCCAAACGCTATACCGATTCCAATACGACCGGGGAGAAAAACAGAATTACTTGCGAATGCTTTGCAATTCACACGTCTGCGAATGTGTAATTTTGGTTAGATATTCCCTGCATTTTGTATACTAAAGCGCGGTATGTGAACAACACGCATAGTGTAGGACGTGTTATAAATCCAGTCCACCCATTGTCCTGTCGCGTCGCGCAAAAGTGCACTTTTGCTAAGCTCTTGTCGGAACAGCGCCCTGTGGAGACGACTCAATGCGAATATGATTCTGATAGCGCTTACTTGCCAGCTAAGAATTAGTTGGATTATGTTCGAGCGTGCCAAAAGAATTTACTTGCCTTTAATGAGTAGGTATTTGAATGAACTTATGGATATCCACCATCAGAATTCGATTTAGTAGCGAGATGCCTACTATCAGACTTATTTTGGAAGTATCAGAATACCTAAATTATATCGTTAAATAATGATCAGTTATTATTATTCGGATATACTAACAGAATGTGGTTTTTTCATGGATGGATATAACAAAAAGTTATATCTGGATAATCTATGATTCGTGCTATATGAAATCAATAAAAACATAATAACACCAGAGTGTTATGAGTCAGTCATCTACGTCTACTGCATCTTATGATAAATAATTGTTTTTTGTTATACAGGGTGTTACCAGACCACTTCCGAAAACTTGGAGGTTCCAATCAGACCATGATACTGAAAACATTAAGGGAAAAAAATCGCGAAAAAAAAAATTGACTTGACTATCTCTTTTTAATTTTTTTTCTAGAGTCATACACACAGTACAACATAATAAGACATATCTACCTAATTATCTCATTTAAAAAAGCAAAAAAACAAATAAAATGAATAAAGCAGCAATGTACACGCAGCACGCAGATTACGTCTACTACAGCATGAACAGCTGAGAGTTCATCGCGGGTCATTCAAGTACGCGACGTGCGAGCGACCTACGTTAGTACCTACCTACGTTAGTAGGCACTTACGACACAGAATAAATAATAGTACTACGCCTCGACCTTACCTACGTGAATGCGTACATTGCGGGCTGACGAAATAAATACAAATCTTCAAACATTGTTTTCTCCGGCTATAATTATTTTTCAGGATAACTGATTTTTTTTTGGTTGGGTTTTGGTGTGCTGTAGCTCCCCCTTTCGTTTTCGGAAGTGGTCTGGTAACACCCTGTATAAGCACATGAATCTTCTTCAAACACATAGGTAGCTCATAAATAAGTAAGAAGTAACAAAATGTGGACTGTTCCATGGAAACCATAAAAAACTAAGCAAGCTGAACTAATTAGCTGCTGGGTGATATTCACGTAATTTTGTGTAAAATTGCAATGTATCCGCAATGTATGATGGCTAGTTGTAACATTTCCGGCGGTTAATGAGCCGCTCTCACGCCACCTCTCCACTTGTTGAAAGCTCCTCGCTTTCGTGTTCCGTTCGAGTCGAGGCCGCATTCAAGGAGCATGTTTTACAATCCCCACACTCGATGTTTTTGCTCCTTTTCGCCGCGGGAAGTGCGAAATTCGCGTCGCCGCCATCGACCACAACAGAAATACCGCCTAACTCACCCAAATACGTCTCGCAACAAAACACAGACGAACCAGTTCACAATCTTGGGATCGGAAGGTCTCACATTAATAATGCGTCGACCATAAAACTCTAGTAGAATCCAATAATCCGATTTAAATAATATTTTTCGATCGTAAAGTATATCTGATATAAGTAACGCCGTCATGGTGCATCAGGCTAGTTTTATTACAATCTTTCTTAATATTTTTATTGATCAGCATCGATAAATCTCGGCCTATAAAATATTGGGATTGGGTCTGGCGAGGTGCTATATATCACACCGCTGAATGTTTTTGTCGATAAATCATGGGTATACCCGGTTATTATAACTTTGAATCATAAACTCCTAGGTCCGATGCCTAAGTTTCTGATAAAACTGATCTTAGATCTTTATGGTGAAGACTGGCACGTCTCTCGAAGGTAGTCTTTGAAGCATTGGATGAAAGGGTTAGAGGAAGCTGAAAGCGTGTTGGGTTACTCAAAGAGCAGAGTTTATCCGTTCCGGGAACGAGCTGCAGTCGACATGTGCGCGGAAATGCCCTGTTTACTTTCGTTTCGGGTTCGGACAGCTCCTTTTAAGTCTAGTTTATCTTACTACTGTTATGGATAACCAGGGGCTTAGTAACTGCTCTATTTGTAACGGACAATGAAACGATATCTAGTTACATTAGGTGGGTCGATGTCAGCTGTGCATTCCGTTGCTTGTTTCCTAATGCCATACCCATTTTGGTTTTACTATTATTCGGGACAAGTATATCGGCTCAAGTAAATACTTAAATAATAATCCATAAAGTATTTCATGAATTTGATAGAGTTTAACCCAGCAGCGGCGGCGGCGGCGGCGTTCCAAAGCGGGCCTTCAATAAGGACGTGTCCCTAATTTACGTCCGTGTGGTCACCCAAATTCTTACAAGGCTTTGCTCTCCACTTTTTTGTATATTCGGTTCTCAATTTTCTCTCCGACTATTTCCCACCTCTGTATTTGACTTTAAGAATTTAAACGAGCACGCAGCGATCACGATCTTTCCCTCTTGGTCACAATTTTATTTGTGTTTCATACGAGAAAAATTGTTTCATTCTCGACAATTTTAAAAATAGCTTTTTACGATAATTCGCTATCAAACTTACGGACAACTTTATATGCAGGTTTATGTACGCATTCCTTTACAACAAAGAGTTTCATGTTTACAACCTTACTAACCTTTGGTGTTAAAAACCTTCAGATGTTTTCTCAGTTTAATGTTCCTTTGGCCCAAGTACATATATTATGTCTGAAATGTTAAAATGCAGCTGTTCATAAGTTATTACTTATTATTCATGTCCAAGAGACTCTACCCATTGTATTGAACGAATCGGATTCATAAGAATATATCGTTTTGTTTTACTTCATACATGCGACCGCATCGCGGCGGTCCGGGTTTGTTTTATTTTTGGCGAAGATACCGCGCGATGGACAGCGGATTAACAAGGAGCTCGGCGCCATCCAGGGCGTGCGGCTGCTGCGGCGGCGGAATAGCAAATGTGGCTTGTTGTGCGGTGACTGCGCGTATCTAGATGCTGGTATGGTTGCGCGTGCGCACGCTTCCGTGGAGATGCACGCGATTGCACACATTAACATACTATGTACTATATTGTACTACTGTTGGCAGGTTTTTAGGATACACAAATATGTCAAGAAGCCCTTGTTTCGCTTCGTCCAGATGTCTGACTTACCGTCTGTTGTCAGACCCGCTATAATGGTAGACTATATCATTCCACTATTATTTTGTACGGGGATCTGATTATTACAGAATTAGTGACGCCTACAGGTATTCATAGCTTTACTATATTTACGAGTCACTATCGGGTTTGTTTGTAATCGAGTCAGAAAAGCTCGTACTAAATTCTTGCAATCCCACCCAACTTATTAAGTTAGACGGTCACTTTATGTTACTACCTCGCTATCGTTTTAAAGATAATATTAAGATAATATAATATGTTTTACAGAGTTAGGCTACTTGGAAAGCCTTACTGTGCGTGGTCCGCGCTTGTCTAATTTATATTCCACTACAAGAGCATTACACACGAGCGGTGCTTTTGAAATTCATATTCCCTTAAGGTAAAGGTTATACACACGCGTCGTAAACTTCTCGTATGCCTTTTTAGTTAGCGGGATCATCCTGTTCCCGCTCTTAAGCCGGCTAATTGACGGAGGGCGTTGTGCCTTCAAATTGTGTTCAAATATTTGCGGCGTAAAGCGTACGGCAAACACATCCGTCTGTCCGTCTGTTTGTCCAACCCAATGAGCCTAGCCAGGTTCTGTTTGCCTCCTGTTATCTCTACGTGACCTCTCAGAGTTTACTTCATCTCGGGGATTTTCTTTTGTCCGCCATTTAAGGTAAACAGTCGTTACATGAGATCGTGGACACGTATTTGGCATTAAATGCGCGTCGTTGCCGGCAATGCCTTTTTTATTTGAATTGTTTAAGATCCGTTGATACTTGAAAGGTTGCTCAGTTCAACGGATATTTCTTGCTGCTTTGCGATTCGGAGATTAATTAATTATCTTTTTGTTTCAGGTATGTGTTTAGTCGTTTCTTCATCTGCAATAGTATTTTCCTATCCTATACTCTATGGTAAGTTAGCTTTAATTAGAATGTTCATTATATGATCAACCCAAGACTAAAAGTGGGATTATATAAAGTTTACTTGAAACTGTTCAATAGGATTATTTCACTCAGTGGCACATCAGACCTGCCATATATAAATTATTATGAGTTGATGGGTTTTGCTAATGCGGATCTATTATTTTTAATTGCGTTTATAAGCGCTCATAATTGGTTTGATGCCCGCAAATTACATTAATCGCTTAAAAAGTACCTACTTCCTAGACTACCGATAAGACCGCCCATTGTACCATTAATTACGTTTTGTTTTTATGTTATTATTATTATTTAGGTTAAGCTCTGGAATAAAGTATTTTCTATCTTCTATCATAAGCTATATTATGATTATGTATAAAATATTGTGTTGAGCTAGTTATTATATAGTATTGACTGAATCTAATAACGTAACCACTGTCGAAAATTGCAAATCTATGATCGCTCAGGTGCTTTCTGACAACACTTTAACTTCATAGTTTATGGCCTGCGTCAGTTTTTTTTAACTATACAAGGTAATCATCATCGGATCCCAGCCACGATATTTGCAGGCGAGTATGCTCGTAATTCCGAAACATATTCCTCGAGCGATGCCTGATTAAACTTTAAAGGAAAAATAGAGATTCCTAGAGAAACATTGCTCGGTCGGCATTCGAAGTGGATACGTGGTATTCCATGCGCATGCGCTAATTCTCGTTAATTGGCACCCAGGCATGCTAGTGTCGGCCATGTGAACGATATTGCCCAAGTGTAGCTCTACATAGATACTCTACAATTTCCTTATATGTAGAAGACGAACGCTAGAGAAGAACGCAGAGTCTACGGGTTGGTTGACGCTATGAGAAAGTAACTCCGTATGGCGGGAAAAAGGCTGATTCATACCTAAACGTAGGTATAATAATATTCCTAGTAAGAGGCTCAGATCAGAGAAAGAACCTCTCGGCTCTTCATGTAATTTAATAATGGTCCAGAACTAAGTTCATGTTGGCTTACTTTTCATTATATTATATTTGGTAAACTTATTTATATAATCGGTTAGGACATGACAGTAAAAATTATATTGTCCTCAAGATAACTCTAATCGTTATCTACTCCTGTAATAAAAAAAGCTTAATGTTTTGATCCTCCATTATTTTGAGGTTATTTGCAGAACGGACCGCAAGGAAAACTAAATATATTCGATAGTACCACCATAACAAGTGCTTGAGTCTAACAAAGTCCCAAGGTAACTTTGAGTTAAACATTCACTGCGCATTTTCAGTGGACACGTGATTGAGAACTGCGACCTGCTCATTTACCCCAATCTAATGAGTTGCAAATGTCAAACTGTTTCGCTTGTTTGTGCTTTTACATTTTAAGCTCACGAGCTTCATTAGTGCAGCTGGTCACATAGGCTCCGTCCGGTGTGGTACCGTTGTAAATAATGAACTCGTGGTACTCTACTTCTGTTTACACGGTAGACCAGCTTTTTACCGCGTCTAATATGTTATGAACCCCACTATGGTTTCTTCATGATTATCCGGTAAACTTAGCAGTTTCCAAAAACAGGATACCTAAAAAATCGAGCAGTGAAGCGAACATCCGCGGTACCGTGTAGTTCTAAGAATCACTTGATGATTCAAAATATTGATCCCAGCTCGAGCATGATAGATCGATCGATAAACTCGTACTTAGATTTATCAAATGAGCTCCGGTGAATTACTTTGTAGCGTATTTGAGTCTCATAAATACTTCGATCCGATCATTCAACATTCTAAATTTAGTGTAATCGCCGTTTACGCCTACACTGCGCATAATCGCCTCGAGTCCCCGACAAATAGCAAGGTGTAAATTGTCACACCTTGCAAACCTATTTGTCCTTGAGCGGTTTAGCGGAGTTGATTTAGGTATGCTCGTAAAGCCGACATTACCGCTATTACCTTACAATGGATGCATTTGAAAGGCCTCGCCTATTCTGTTCATTGCCTTGCCTAGAATGGATGAATGTATTTTATCTTACCTAGCTCTTCGGTCTCTAAAGCTATTATGGTTAGGTTTAAAAGTTTGAGTAACATAAAGAAGTTTTAGCGAGTGTTCGTCAATATATCAAATTGATTTAGCCTAAGGTGTGCCAAGCCCACAGATCACTATGACTTTCTATGGCCCAGCCTTAATCGTGGCTCACGGAATTATTCGAAGCATTTAGCTATTGTTGCTTGCACAATTATCTGCTTCAGCGCGCTGATAGATATCTCTTGATAGGCTCATTTTAATACACAGATCGAGTTTCATAGATAGAAGTCACGAAGTTGGTTTTAGCTTACAATGTCGAGCAACTGCTGAATTTGATATAGTATGCTGATAATTGTACTGAACTAGATTTGCTTTAGTTTCAAATGCTTAGAGATATAGCTTCATACAACGGCTCTGTCTCTCAAAACAACTGTATTGCAACTTTGAAAGTTGGTATACTTTTAGATAAGTACAGCACATAGAGGCATACTGCTACTTTACATATGGATAGTTTTACGTTTTAAGTTTCTCTTTGTGTTCAGAGAAATCAGCTAAAGCCTGCTTGAATACAATAATTTCGTTTCGTTCTTTAAAGGAATAATAGATCAGTAGCCTTGGTAACGAATGCAATAAATAAACAAAAAGACAGGTGCTGGCAATATGTTTCATCCGGAGGTGCGGCTTTACAATCCCAAATCATAGAAAGGTAATAAATCTAAAGAGATTCGCTCGCATGATCGCACCAAACCCAATTTGAAATCAATACCTAACCTCTAATCAGTGAACTGTTAACGATTTAATAGAGTCGACGCAACATGGTGCGCGGCCCGAGAGGCTGTAGCCATACTGTTTACGATGGCGATTTGCATAAACTCGTGAAATTCATTATCTGTGTTTTATTTAATGCGTTAGAAAATATTTTTACGGTTTTAAAGCGATCTAGCTTTTATAGCCGTTAATGTTTTACCTATCTCTTGGCGGGCGGACTGGCGGCGCCACTGATTTGATATAATATTTTTACGGCGGCGTTAATCAGGGAGCTGAATTCTTTATCTTGTTTAAATACTCATTTACAAGATAAAAAACTCGATTGAGTTAGTTATACAGTCTTTGTCTAGACTTTCATTGATAATCAAGAGAAAAAGCAATAAAGAATATAATCCTGTTGCTCTGTTTTCAAGTACTTAATTCAGATTCTGTTCGTTTTACTACGATTTTATTATATTAAGTGGTCTGGTCACTGAGTTATCATCACTTTGTAGATGATTGTAAAAACAAATTTATTGTTTCGGGATTCATTAGGTACCTACATATTGCTACCGCCTAATTTATTAAACATAAGTAAGTACATTAGTATCCCGCGTCTCTTATCACCAAAGAACACCCTTTCAAGGTGCGGCTTGCAAGCTTAGATGCGGGCGATAGAGCGTGTCATGGATCCGCTGAGCCTATGTAGACCGCAAGCCCACCGCGATGTCTGCAGTCTGCTCTGCTCCAGTCGTTGAACTCTATTTGCACACCGGATTCGGAACGGGGTGAATGGAAACTGTCGAGCAAACAAACGCTAATTGTGCTCTTGTATTTTCAATAGAAAGTTCACGGGGACAATAGAAATGAAAATCGTAGGCTGACTACCGCTGACCAAAAGATTGTAAAGCCCGTGTTCTGAAACAATGCAATGATTTCTTCATTCAAGATTCAAGTAGGTACCCATAAATTTTTCTTGAAAACTGGTTTGTTTTAGTACATCAGAAGTATCAGACTTCGACCAAAACTCGTTTATCAAATAAAATTGTCGCCCAATATTAGAATTATCTTTTTAAGAAAATGCTATCATAATTTTTTATTCGCAGTTGTTAATATTCCATTTAGGTAGAAGCCTGGTGAAGTACCATATACATGATACGGCTTATATAAAAAGCAGACTAAACTGGCATAACCAAGTTCTGTCTCATAAAAAGTAAATGGTACTTAATCTGAGACCGAAGTTGCTGATAATGTCAGTTATGTAGACCACTGCGACATGAGGCATCCTAAATTGGTGTGAATTGAATTTGCCACGTTTACACAGAAACACGAGACACAAAAAAGCAACTTGACAGGCTTAGAATTAACTGCTTGGCGAGACGTGTTCAGGGAATCCAAGTCCTTGTTTAGCGGCCGAACGAGTTTTGAGATTTCTGAAGTAATCGAGGTGTTAGATCTTCAGCGTCGTCTCAACATTTCTTGTGAAACGGACTTTGTAAATAAAACAAACTTGTTAGTATGTTTTGGGTTATTTTTCATGTCAACATAAGGCAGGACTATTCAAGGGTATTTTCATACCCAAAGGAAACCTTAAGCGATAAAAAATCACTCATTAGTACCTGCTATATTAGTGTAAGTTATTATGTCTAACACCTAGGTAGTACTCTTCGCTATATCACGATGCTTCAATTATCCTTTGTATCATCATCACTTTGAAAACATCGTGCTCAATATCCTCTACTTTTCATAACTTAGAATTTCAAGTGACATTGGCTTGTTTTGTTTTCGACCACAACGTTTTTGTGGCAATTTCTTTAGCTTGGAAATATGAATCTACCTAAATACACTATGCATTTCATGTGTTGTTTGTGTATTTGTCACGTCTCGACCTTTAAAACATTCGTGGAGATCCGACTCGCTCGTGCTCGCGCTCGAACTTTTTGTTCTCGTCTCGGCGCGCCGCCATCTTTCCGAGAACTGTCGCTTTTAGAAAAAAAACCCTACCCGACTCGCGGTCGACAAAGGTGTGAATGTAATTAATGGTTATCAAAGGATCCGCCTACTGCTTCACGTTACCCACCGAGAAGGAACCGACCTATTTGGACATGAGCTCATTTAGCGACTCCTGATAACTGACGATATACGAGATCCTTTCTTTTTAGTTGCATGAGATTTTAAGATCATCAATCACGCATGATGCGGTTCCTCCAAATTTAATTGGGGAGATCAAAAATGTGAGTTATGAGGAGTCTTAGTAATTTCATCTGCACTGCTGCTCAGACAACGCCATTGGTCTACAACACACCTTCATAATTTCTAAACTGTCACGTTTGCTGGTGGCTATCGTTATGTTCTTCTGATTAAACGGCTACTTCTATATCTTTATTATGTGCTTCAATGGTATCGAGTTTCTGCTATTCTAATTTAAAGTTACGTACTTGTGCGCGTTATCTTTAAATTAGCAAACTGGGTGTAACCAAATGCTTAGCTTACTCGTTTGTATAAATTATTCTCGTAAGATATTATGTTTCTTGATTTTAGTTTTGATAATTGTAAAAACAAGGATTAGAGAACAGATGTTCACATTAGGTATTCACTGAGAATAGGTAAGTATTGTATTAAATTTATACTCCTTAAGGTCCTGTACAAATTGCTTAAGGAAATGCAAATAGACACGCAGAGCATTTCTTAGAATACGCCATTGCGTATCCGTTATGGCTGGCACAGTACAGCACCTCCTATGACAACTCAATGAGGCATTGTCTCCTGGTGTCAGCTCCTCTTCTACCGAGAACACATATCAACCAAACGACCAACCGTTCCCGCCGCCGGTGAAACATCTTACTATTGGAAAAGAGTCTGCCCGAAAATTTTACAAATTGAACTTTACTTTTAGCAGACATTTAAAAATTTTCTCTCACAACAGGTTTTACTTTCTTGTTTCGCGGCGCGACTTCGTCGTCCAAGTAATTAGTTTACGAGGTGATTCTATATGATCCCTGTGATTTTACTAAACAAAAGAAGGCTATCGTTAATATTTTGTCTAACATAAACACCAGCAGCCAGCACCGTAGACAGTACATTTACAACCATCATTATGATTTAGTTAAGTAAAGATGTGGGATTATATGGACCCGATAGGCTGTATGTAATGCTCGAGTCCCTTATAGCTCTATATTATGAACTTTAAATTCCATGGGTTAAATTCCATAAATTTTATGAACGGGCGAATAAGTAAAATGCGCTACAGTACAATAGCTTCAACTTGTATAAGAATTGATAGAAATATGTGGTGTTTTTGTGATCATAAAAAGTCGTATTTCAGTAATCATAAAAAGGTCTTGTAAATCGTTGATTCTGTCCGCTTTTGAATAGAACTTAATTATAAAAAATCTCAACTGTACGCTCCATACTGAGTCCATACTGGCTGTCCCATACAATAGCGAGCAGGCAGGTACTGCGCAGGTAGTTTTGTGTAAATCAAACAAAGTATCCTCTAAAAATCCTATAAAACCAGGGATTCTATTGTCTGGTGCAGTAACAGACGACACTGTGTCTGCCAGATGCAACGACGGTTCTTTGTATATCGGACTTTTGTAACCTGAGAAAAAGTAGAGTTTCCAAGAAGTTGCCCGATTCGACGCACATGTGAGCACGGAATATAGTTTTATACCTGTAGCCGTAATAGGAGCCTTTTGTGAAACACCACACTATTTCAACGACGGTTACGTTTGAAAATGCATCAGCGATTCAATGGATAAATCACAGGAAACCCTTCATAAATGCCTCAGACTTTTAGCAAATAACGTACAGTTTAAGCTTATAGCATTTGCTTGTTTGTTATTCAAATTGCGACGTGCCGGTGTAAAGTTACGAGAGATTAAAAATGCAATTCGTTTCTTTGGGTGGGCAGTTTGTTATTGGCATAGATACTGACTATATCCAAGGCCTTCGTAAAAAGTTAAAAGCCCTAGAACGGATGGTCCGAGTAGACACGACTTGCGTTTATTTCATCTTTCTCAATCCCTAAGAAAATCAACGTGGGATAGATTCCCCAAACATTTGCGTTTTCCAATTGCCATTTGATAGAGCATTAGAAGGCCCATGACGATTGCTGTGAATCATAACTGTATCACGTCGCAGTTTCATCACTCTAGGCAGAATAGCACTTGGCGATGATCTCTTGATTATTAATGCGGGTAATGAGTAGTCTAGGTATATCGAGTACATTCGAGCCAGACGGCCCGGCGACGAATGAAGGCACAGAAATACCCGCGACAAGTTTGGCTTGGCACCGGGTTACGGATGTCGCATGACTCGCCTGACTCGCCCGCTGTTGTGTCTAACTGCTGAACTATTCTCAACTAGGCACACCTGTACGAGCAAATGTCAGTATCATCGTTAAAGTTGTCAGTGGCCACAGGCGGCTCTATTTTATTACTTGCCGTTTTACATTAGTTTCGAAACTTCAACTCATTCTGATGTGGCCGCTGCATCATAAATATAAACGCTAATATTCAGAAGATGTGGAAAACAGCAAAAAATTGCAGTAAGTAGGTACGAAGCAAATGGTCACACGCCGACACGGTGGCCAAGTTGTATCCATAATCGCTCGTCCATAATCGAATCGAAGTATAACCTTGCATTGAAAAATAAACTTTGAGAGAAGCAAAGTCGCAGGGCGTGTCACGTTACGTCTAAAAGGAGTCAATATTGAACTCGGTGTTGGAAACGTGACCCCTGCCGCGCCGCTCCATGTTGGTATAGAAATCACTAGCCGAAGAGAAGCGACCTACTTGTTCACTGTTATTCAATGATTGCTAAAAAGTTATTTATTAATTACGCAAAAAGAAAAAAGCAAACTAAATATAAAATACAACATACTATTGAATTCTGTATTATAACAAAACTTGCAAGGAATAAGTAAAGTTTGTTAGTTGGTGTGGTCGCAGGATATAAAAATAGAAGAAGAATATCTAAAATGTAAATGTGGGGCAGTTATATGGTTCTGCTGAAAAAGGATTTGAATGCTGTATCCACATCCACTGTAGCTGAAAAATCTCAAAGCTGTACTCAAAAATGAAAATATTGCAGCTAAAAGAGCACTTGCTACAATTGATAATTTGAACAGGTTCCGCAGAATCATTGAATTCAGGATCTGCAAGATTTTCCTGGTTCTTTATAAGGAAGTGGTTCAGCCGATGACGTCAACTCGCAATGCCTCGCATCGGCCGCCTGTGGATCGGCGGATATCGACTTGTTAGTTTAATTAGTATCAGAGAAATTGTTACTGAGAGGATATTGACATCGTCGATACCGTAATATTCATTACCACGACCATTATCGAGTATCATCTTAATCGAAATGATTCGATTATAGGACACACCGGGATAATGATGGATTGGTTCGGTAGCGTTTAGTCAATCTGTGCTTGTGTTGAATGAGTTATCAACTAACATAGTCATACCCACTTTCTTAGATCAATTGCTCTACCAAACACAATGTCAGTAGGTACCTAGTACCTACCTACTTCTTATTTATGGTCTTTATCTGTCTCATTTCGGCCGACAATTTTACCAGTGTCAAGTATATTTGAACTAGGTATTTAGTCAAGTCAGTCAATTTGTCAAGTACCTTACCTAGTGCAAAGATGAAAAGTCTTAAAGAAACATTTTACAGAACGTGTTGTCTATTCTATATTATACCCTTGTCCCGTACCTGATGCGACATCATGCTTCATCAGGAAGGTCCCGTAACAAATGCAACAATGTTCGTAAATGAGTCTGTTTCGCATTTCTCGTGCTTTAGCTTACCAATCGCCGCGCCTCTGGGATCTTCAGTAAAACCATTAGGTACTCAAAATAACAGAGATGTTATTAATACTAGTCGTAATTTCATTACACTTTAATGTGGCGCAGGAAACTAACTATGATTTACGGCGCGTGGCGTCTGAGAATCGCAAACTAAATAATTTATTTCGGAAGCCATAAAAGTTGTTATTAATAATTTGTCCAGCGCAACATGCATTTATACAACCCCAATAAATGTTGCTCATTAATATGCGCTGCAACTTTGTTGCTGTGATCTTGTGTCATAGCGGCTGCCAACTTGAATTTGCTTTTACACCAGGTGGCTTAAACAAATAGGTATTTGCACAATTTGACCATAACAATCGATTAGGCTCTATCACTCGATCTCCTTTTCATTTTGATCGAATAGATATTAAATACGAATTTTATAACGTGCAAAATTAAAATACGTGCCAGCACGATGTCATTCCACACATTGTAGTTTGTGAAAGCCTCTAAAATGTAAAGCCTAAACGTGACCACAGGAAGGGAACATGTTCAATATTCATCAGACGCAGGCATAAGGGCCTCTTACCCACTAGCTACGATGTAAGTCTGTAATAGAACGCAATTTGCATTCACATTTACTTTTTTAAATGGGTTTTGTGACTCGTATTCATGCAGATCGTGTTAAATTATCATAAACTCACCATGCTCTACAATAATCTACATTAAACATATTCTTATTCTGCCATTTAAGCTTTATTTCGGAATGTAAACTGTCGCAAGTCTCACCATTTAAGATACTATGAATATGTTTAAGTTGAATAATTTCCTAAAATAATCATGCGCTTATCTCTGAATTGGTATGCGGTCTAATTCTGTTATTGTAAGTTGACAAACACCTAGATTTATTCATTCATCTTCGCAGAATTACTTACAAGTTAAACGTTAAACGTGTATGACGTAAGTATTCGTTCTAATTATAAAGATGATTAATTGTGTCTTTGAGAACATTGCTGGAGCAGAAACAATAAAGAGGAGACCTTATCGTAGGAGCACAGGCTTGAGGATGAAGCCAACGAGATAACAGAAACGAGAATAGAGATAAGACACACCTCGGGTACTCACAAATATACAATTCCTTACAATGTGTCTAAGAAAACTACATAAAGAGTGCCGGACTTCAACTGTCGGATGAACGAGTTCCTAGTAATTAATGGTATGTAGAATCAATGGATGGAAATGTGCCAAAGATGAAACAGAAAGGTGAGCTAACACGCAATCGCCAGCGCAAACCTCTGTGGAAATTGGAACCGTAATGTGTGATGGATGACGTAACTCAGTACCGAAATGATCGACAGCCGAGCTCAGGCGCGGTAGTAAACACGCGTAAGCGTCATTCACAGACACGACCGGAAACTGGCTATGTGTGCGTAAGCATGTTGCAGACAAAGTGTCATCTCCACAGATTATGTAAAATGGCTAAGAAGTTTCTTCTATAAAATCGTAGATTTCCTACTCAATTTATGTAGTGACAACGTACCACAGTAATACACTCACTCACAATTTTGCCAGGTTCGTCATCGTCTTTCTGTTCTGCTTCCCACTAGGCAGCTGGAATAACAGCTGGTTAAATGTCTTATCATTAACCCACTAATCAGTTTGACTGTAGCAGTCACATCACAGTGTACGTACACGTTACATACAATACAACGTCACAGAGTACTATGTGTGCACAGGAAAATTATTAAGTCATTCCTACACACAAGACGTTATGCAGAGATATTATTTGAAGACAGTTGCATCATGTACGACCGTGGAAGCTCGTATGCACTGTGATACTGTGAACCATTGTTATCAAGAAGTCTTCATCTACACAAGCTGTTATGCAATGCTTTAATAAAGATGATCGTCTTAACTAATCTGTATTATCCATAAGTGCCAGCTAATCCTGGTTCATTAATGCCAATATGGTCAATATACAAACAAACTGATACCATTTTATATTTACGAGGCAAATCTAAAAGAAAGTCTGGCTGAACCTTCTCGGCTTGTTGCGACTTGTAGTTATAATCTAAGAGGTCACGACTGCAGAAACTAGTTTTGGCTATCACAGTTTGAGATCGACAAACCCAATATGCCAACAGATAGTCAAAAGTAAAACGTAGTCGACAATCCCATTTCGAGAATGGTGAGTGGTAAATTCTTGAGAATTAATTAAATTCGGCTGCTCAAGGATTTTCAATGCATTCAACGAAATATTTGCAGTTGCAATCGATCGAACACCTCTATTTGGAAATAATATGAGTTATAGAGCTGGTTTATAACCAAATTAATGGTCATTCAGATTGTATTGCTATAAACTATTCCTGTATAATTGCCACAGATATAATCATCATTCCATCCGAAATTGCAGCGAATTTCATTGCATCATAACACCAATCAATTCATTTGCAACGATATGATTTCTAACTAATGAAACTCCATAAACGAGCAACTAACGAACACCTGTTGCGGCGACCAGCATCTACGAGACCAATTTGAGGGACAGCATCTAACAAGTCCTAAATAAGAGTTTAATCGACATCGTTTACTAGCAGTTGATTGAGAACCGTCGTTGGTCCGCCTTCTACAATATGAAATGTTATTGCAGACCTGTCTGGTGCGCCGTTATAGCTCTCTGGTGGCCAGTGGTGGGGCTCCCATCAATGAACCACGTATCTATTTGCATAAACATGCCGTCGTAACTTACGTAGTCGACTTCATTCATAGGTACTCTAAAATGGAATTTTGAAATATGCGTCTCTTATTCCTAATTCATTATCAAGTTAGGTAGTTATTGTGAGTGTTGCAAACTAATAGGTATACTTATTCGAATTTGCATAGATAAAGTTTTATAGCAATGCTTATTCTTGTATTTTAATGAGTTTTTGATTGATAGCTTTTGCGTCTGCAAGTTGGACCTTATCACAGTCATTACAAAATATGTATCGCACACATAATATGTAGGTATAACGTTTCGTATATTTCGGATCAGATTATATAAAGTTACTTTTCAACTTTGCTCAACGAAAACTTGTTCTTCAGACTCAGATTACCATATTCTGTGTCTTCAGATGAATTTGGTAAACACTGGACGGACACCTTTGAGCTCGTTCGTCCACAAAACTAAATTTTTATTTTATGTTTTGCCTCATTAATGACACGCACACGCACTATTTTGTCACTGGAAGCCTGTTCTTTAATCACTTGGAGATACTTGTTTTCATTTTAATAAACTTCATTATAACCAGCCTAAAGAAATCCATTGCTAAACCTCTGCGATACTTTTTGGATGACTAGATGCGACCTTCATGTTATTATCGCACTTTAGTTCATATCGGTATTATCGATCGTAATAAAGAAAATAAATACCCCTAGGTCGAATATCACTAGAAACTTGAACGTAAAAACTATTTGACTCGTCTTCAATTAGATTAATTATTTTAAATGGGATAAATCGTAAAAAATTTAAGTACAGAATCGGTACCACTTCATTAATCAGACCGAGCAGTATAACTTTACTTATTTATATTTTTCACCCAACTCTTGCTTATCCTAAATTCAAATAAAACGGGTGAGCATTTTATCTGCAAACGTGAGGAGTGGACATGATCAAAAGTATCAATTTACGACGTATGTTTTTTGGCTGATAACCACCGCCCACCGTGACTTGACCCGAGTCCCGGCCCCTGGCACGCGACTTGCAAAACTGATATTAATATGTGCTACCTTTTATCTCAACTGTCTTAATTTTATGTTAGACAATAAAACTGTTGGTTTGATATATATTTTCGCTTCTACATTCAAAATTCACGGTGATTATTCGATTTTATATTGCTCCATTTTTTTAGATTTTGTATTGAACAAATAGTGCCTTTAGATCTGGTTTTATATGATACTGTGATACATAAAGTCGTTAGTATGTACATATTCTCCCATCAAGTGAATTTAGGTACCTACAGTAATGGTTACAAATAACTCAAGTCTAGTCCTGCTTCCTGTTGTCTTGTACCTGACCACTCAAGTAGTACAAATCTGTTACATATTTCATTTGTACTTCAATATGAATTATCGATGAGACGGTTTATGTTATAGTTTGGTATGCATAATGCCGAATAAAGGTTGGAATGAAACTAGAGACGTGAAGGCTTTCCTAAGCGAGCATCAGTATTCAGCTCGTATTTTCTCAATCCATTAGTCTTCGTACAATTTAGCAGATTCATACCTGTCTCGTTGTAATCGGTGTTCGATCACGGGACGTTATCGCCCTACCCCCGGGCCGGTTGCGTCGCTAATGGACCAGCCTCCCCCACGTTTCGCAAAAATCATCAATTACGGCGGTAATTGTGAGCTGAACACCTCTGCTGGTCTGATAGGTACATAGTATCACTGTCGTAGTTCGATAACTCCATACAAACAAACGTCACATCTTAGCCGTCAAACTCGCCTACCATGAACACGAAATTTGAAAGCCTCACGAAAAATACACAAATTATGAAATTACTCGACGTACTTAAGTTAGCATCAACAACGGTTTAACGGCTTATAGGGTAGTATCTCTTTTATCTCATGCTTCTGTACGTCTTTGTATATGCTGGTGGTATGGTATGCTTCTGAGAATTAAGTGGACTTACTGTTTCGGCAGTAGGTACTGTAGATACTCAACCTCCACCTACCTAGGCAATCGAAAGAGTTACAACTCATGTGCCTCCGCCAGTTTCTCAATCGCCTAATAGCTCGGGGTGCGTGGGTAGCTGTGACCTCTTGCCACGCGTGGGCCGAACTTTCTACAGATCCACCGATACGCCTGCCTCATCTCGTTTATATCGAAAATTAATATTCAAATAACATGGCACTTCCTTGTACGCCCTCAAAATTATGCTGAATCGTATCTAAAATGGCTAGTCCACTTCTAAACAATCACAGGTTGTAATAAAAAAATCTATAAAATCAGAATTGCTTACCAAACTAGTTAATATTGTTTTTAGAAGTTGTAATTTCTTTTACATACTTATTTTTTATTTTGCAAGATCATTAAAGTACATATTTGAGTCTGCCCAAAACATCATCTGCTAACCAGTCTGGCTTCTTTACACAAAACTTACATGAAAATGTCGTCTATCAAGGAGTTCAAGTAAATATTAACTCTATTGCCGCGATTCTTTAGCAGAAACTGTACGGACTGAGGTGCCTTAAAACTAAAGCAAGCTTCATTACACGCAGCTGTCAATAAGCTGTATTTAGTTTCAACATAAAAAGAGTAGTATTAATTTACAGAAAATGTCCGCGTGGCGACATCGCCCGCCATGTTTTCGGTCCTATGATCAAGTTTTTAATTTGTGAACACTGCGAACAGTGTCAGATTACGTACTTAGTTTTTACTTTATTTCGAACCAAAATATTTCATAAATATTTTTGCCATCTTTTTGTTGATTGGAGTTCAAAGCCTTTACTTATTTATCAACAGTTGAGCCGTATTCCCGTTTGTCACTCCATATTATACTCGTTTTAATAAAATTTTACGATCAAATTTTCGTCAACTTATATGAAGATGATACCTACAAGCCATTAAACAAAATTATAATAGTAATGGGTGTCGTGTGTCAGTCGTAGGTTCGACGTTAATGTTGTCTCCAGCGGTTAATGTCACGGAAGTCGCCTACGCGATACGATTAAAAAGTTCAACTCCAGCCAACGCTGAACGGTCTTCCTTGTTCCCTTCCTATTTATCATTTTTTACTTTATTTTTATCGATAACATTACCACTTTAGATAAAAGTATCAAACGTATAGCCTGTGCCTGATACATTTGCATTCATATTTACGTTATATTCGATCTGAGTGCTATGTATGCTACCGGTTGGGTTCCTTCCATGCATATCTCATTCTTCATTAACATTTGACCGAGAGGTGAGGTTTAATCTTAAATGCAAATTATTATACCGCTACTACATTAAGCCCTCTACCATGAAGAATTTAATATAAAATTTATATCGATCGATATTATAACAAATCCTATTGCAGTGGCTTTTGATGTTACACAAGAGCACCGTTCGGTTGCCCACACTCTGTTCCACATTACGGTCAAAAGTCGCCGTTTAGTTCCAATACACGCCCACGCGTACTGTTTCGAAGCTCGTGTATATGACGATACACTACCATTTCCAACATCATGGTGCCTTTCTTGTAAACACAGAGCTTCATGTGCCAAATACATAAGTAATGTGAACACTTGTGTAAATTGAAGGCTAGGTTCAGAGTACTTTAGTAGTTTCGGCTAGTCAAACGGCGCGCGACAAGATTCCTAATATCACGGCGTTTAGCCACGGCTATATATTGTGGAGAATTGATTTCTGTTAAATAAATTATAATTATACTAATCTTCGTGACGAAGACGATTTGCGTTCGTGTGGCGTCGAAGCGTAGGTGAGAATAATCGTTAAAATTTATTACATTGTCGTTTCGTGTAATTGTTTTATCATCGATTTTTTTTTAACTTCAGGGTTATTCGTTACACCTTTATATTTATAAAGTTCATTAACATTTGACCCGACGACGTCAAAACCATCAAACCGAGTGTCGAGAGAGCCTATCTCGGTCCACCTGGGGCTATGCAATGCGCATTCAGAACAGATATTACTTTCTCGCGTCTGTGGGCGTCACCTGTCGTGCTATACCGACCATTTGGCAGATTTATCTTCTTGACTTTACCACTAGATTTGAGAAAATAAGCTAACCACGAGCAATCTTATAGCTATCAACTTAGGACGCATAATTTCCTGAACCTATCTTTTACATAAACAGTATGAAAGGCTATCTAAATTATTTGCATAGACTAAGTTTCAGATGTTATTTGATTCTATTCCGTTGTTAATTACTGTTATCAAGCACCAGGATTATGTTCTGGATGTAATAAAGATATTTATCACGTTAATTATGACTACTTAACTAGATTTTCTTAACACAAGTATAGTTAAAGCCTGGACATTGTATTACATTTATTTGTCTGAGTACTATTATATTCATGGCTTCGGTTTTTGTGGTTTTATAATGGACTAATACAAAACAAAATATGTATAAAGACCACAATTACAATAATGATTCTCATCTACGTTGCGATTTATTCGATGTAATGCTTGATTTGTTCGAGTGTGATTCTTGTGCAGACTCGGTACGCCTACATTTGTTTTCGTCTCGCTATTAAAACACGATTGTTCGTTGTCAGTCATCCGAAAGAGCATTGGAAATGGCGACATTGACTGACAAGCTGTATTCCGCTTTAAGGAATCACAATCGCCCACTAGTTACTAGCACAGTTCGTTTGTCTCGGCCGCTTCAATCAGCCTATCCTTTATTGCTTTGGACAGATCATTAATTTCATCTGTTTCTGGTTTTATTCTCTGAATTTACATTACAGATCTAATATTTTCATTCATTTTATATTTTACTACCTGTCGCCCGCGGCGTAGCTCGCATTCTACCCTTTAGAGTGTGACGTTTCAAAATTCCTTTCTTAGTGCACCCCTACACTGTAAGGATACTACCCTCCAAATTTCATACCTCTAGGACTTATAGTTTAGGCTGTGCGTTGATTCTAAGTCAGCTTCAAAAGAGTTTTATATATATTGATGATAAGGAAGTTACGTGTTCTTACACTCCATATCGATAGATATGATTGTAGTATATCCTAATTTTACCTGCGTAGTATCGGTCCGCTATTGAGTTCGGATCTGCGCTTTTATCATTTTGTGAATAATCTTCGTATCGCTAAAGTTGATATTTGGAAGTGCAAAATGCTTCGTACAGCACTGTTGGTTTTCGGTTGACATACTTGTTATCATGCTTGCAAAATTTTATAAAAAATAATGTCATCGGTTCGCGTATGATAAGAGGTGTAGTGTAGTGTTGTTTTCTCTCGGCCGCGCCCCTACAATTAAGATTATCTGTTTGCGATTAGAGATTACACGGCCTCAAAATAGCGATGTTTGTATTTCGTAGTGTTTATGATCCATCGTGGAATATTTCGGCTACTGAATTTACAGCCGGATTCATCCAATCAGGTCGTGCAGCCGATACAGACTTGGGGGTAACGAAAACTAGGAAACGGACGCGATCTGACTACCTACGATACTTATCGGAGTATTGTACAAAATTGACAATTTATTAATTAATCACATTGTAGGGTAGTATTCATTCAGTTCAAGATAATGCACCTACCTACATTATTGTTGTTATTGTTTTTGTGATGTCGGATAAAATAGAACACGTCGCGACATAGCTTAATCATTGTGGAGATGTCCGTGCGTTTGTCTCGTTTTATTGCATAATGTGTGATATTACATACATAGCTACCGAGTAATATAGCGAACGGGACACGTCTCAGAAACGTAATGCGTGAAATTTGCAAACATGAATATGCAAGAGAAATCGATCAAGATGTTAGTGGTAGTCAAACGAGCTCTGTACGAGACTGCGAGCTAATTACTAGTAAAAACAACGCAGAAACATGAACTTTTTCTCGGTAACTATTTTGGATATGCTCGTTAATCTATGGGTCTCTAAAACCTAAGGGGCGCAAAGATCCAATTTTTTTAACTAGTCTTTGTTATACTAGTCCTCGTCGTACTCGTATATCATAACTTTATGATATACGTGGAAATTATAACCTCCTCGTGGCAATTGCCACGTATCCGTCGGCCTCTTTCCCAGGATTTAGAGCTTAGTATAAGTAATTATATAGGTTCATTTATATTATCAGCTTTAGTGATCCACTATCTATGTTTTATCTATCTACATTTTGAGCCCATCTATTTTGTTCGCTAAGAACAGTTTTTTGTTTTAACTTTTTATATAGGTAGCTTTCGTTCATTCTGAAGAGTAAATTGAAGATCAAGTTCCCTTCCGAACTCTACGTCTACTTTAGAAGTGTACAATTGTATATTATTATGTCGCATTACTTTAGTAATTAAATAAGTCAATTCGCCTAAAACAGCTCCGTGCTTTTCTACGTCAAATTAATCAAGCGCACATTTATTACATCTTCGAGTGGGATTGCTTTTTAGTTCTTATACATTCACCCCTTCAATTCACAGGTTATTAAACCTGAGATATCCAGTTGCCAATCCAGATAGCTATATTAGAGATTCTCACGTCAGGTACACCGATAACAGTTCACATTGCTTTTCAAATTTGTAAATATTGGCTCACTGTCTGCCGTGTTTATCGAGGATACATTGAACTCGGGTTAGGTACAAGTGTTTATTGGTGCTCCTTTATCTGTTGCTTGCTTAGTTGCTGATATGATAACTTCTAAAAGTCAGTTATGTAATAGAATTATCATCAATCCTAATTCTTTATTAACCCGTAATTTTCCATAGCTACTTTGAAGAAAACAATATAATATGCTGCTCTGAGATTATGGACATAATTAACTTCGGCAAACTGCGGAAGAATAAGGGTGTGTAAAAACTGTTACGTAACCTGCGTTTAACCTGATGCTCCTTAATCCTTAAGAGCCACAAAAAAGAGTCGAGATCCTGTTTTGAAAGGAGCCGGGAGATGAGCGGGCGAGGAGTGCGGGGGCGCCGGCACCTTCCAGACGCGCCACTCTGCCGCCGAATAAATTATGTTCTTTGGCCCTATCGCGCGCTAGCCTCGGCAACCCGCGCCCCGCAGGACCCTTCCTTATCGATCGCCTCGGATAATCCTAGAGGTCGCTAGATCGGCGCCGGAGCGGAGCCCCAGCGATGATGACCTTTCCCCTCTGCCAGGCATCGGCATGCCATTTGCTATAGTCACGACGAAATTACGCGATAACCGAGGGGCGGTAACGCCTGTTATGATGATCAGATCACGCTATTTTAATTCTTGCTCAATCCACAACAGTTCCATATCTCACCATCTCACTTTCTCGGAAGTGGAATAACTATGATATTTATATCAGCCTAATATCAACCGAACTTTTACCCCTTCGACAAAACGGCACGAGTTTATTCATATCTTAAACGAGATGTAGCGCGATGCAGTGTCCTACATCAGATACAAGATGATCGATCGCCCTTTTACCGGTATCTTAAACAAATCGATTTATTTGATCGGTTGCAATTGCACCACTCTCGATGTCCGATTCAGTTTCATCCACGTTAATTGATATCGGAAACATCTGCGCCATTCGCTCAACACAATCGACTGTTTTAGCATGTTTCAAATTATCTACGATTTACATAATTCTGTCATTGAAGTAATTTGATTCTCTAGGTACACCCAAACGTGGAGATTCACCGAACGAGAGCAATCGACGGCTAGCGAGGGGTTTCACGAAGTTGGGATGGGGCGATGACTGATGTCCATCGTACAATGGTCAAGTCCAAGTCCCATCGCATCTTCCATCGGCAAAGCCCTTCTCTAGACTTCACTAGCTTTCGTCCGATCAGTATGTACCCACCATCATTTCATAATGTGATCGTTGTGATGTTGATGCGCTTCTGATGGCTCTAACCACTCATCAGGAGCTATTCCCACGAGAAAACGACCTCTCTGCGACGATAAATCGCTTGGCACTGTCGTTATGTACGGAACAGAATTATCTCCAAATAAAACGCAATCGAGCCATCAGAACCCCAATCGCGAGCTACATTAAGCTAATAGCATCGATTATTTGCAGATTAATGTTCCGGACGAGTCCGCTTCGAAAACAATGGTGTATCTGCACGTGTCATTTGAATTCATAGCACTAACACAGTTTGACAATCCTCATTCTTTTCGTTAATCCTTTAGCATAATGGGATTGCACGGCACTAACGCGGCTCCTACTCCGAAAACCCTTGAGATGTATTAACGTAACCGATGTTTCGGTGTAGCAGTTATTCATCGCAATTGGATCGAGTGACGCGTTCTGCACGTGAGCCGCATATGGCCGATCGCCCAGATATTGCAACTCGAGATAAGGCTGATGCATGCCCAAATCTGTCGGGACCGGGAGCCACCGTCGTCGCCGCCGTCTGCCCTTACCGGTTGCAATACTCGCCCATTGCCTTCCGCGGAAACCGCTGGGAAATGGGCTCGATAGCAATTACAAGGAAACTAACGACACGCACCACTTGGTACCGGTCGTAAATGTTTCGCTTTACAATGCTCATTTGGTCAGAACAACTCTCGCCAAGGTTTTATTGCATACGTTTCTCTAATATTATATGGAAGTAGGAGTATAAACTCATGTCGTAAACTATAAAAAGCTGCAGCTTCCGACAGATGTTGGATTTCCAGAACTGCTACGAAATTTATGTCTTTTGCTAAAATTATACGCTCATTTACGTTATTATTATCTTCTGAGGCGCTTTCATCTAAAACGATGTACGGTTTATAAAGAGCCCCGTTATCCTCGTAATATTTCATCATGTTCTTTTATTTCATACGTTTTTCGCGTTATGAATGAAATACTTGTTTTGATACAATATTTTATGTTCGATAGTTCGTCAAAAATTTACCTTTAGTGGTTAACTGTTCAACGTCGAAGTAAACAACGTTATTGTTGTGTCGATTATTAGGCCGGCGACAGTCTGTTGATGTTTTATTACGTCGTTATAGTTGGCAATATTTGCGTAGCGTCAATGAATCGCGTCGCGCGTTGCATTTGTGTGGCTCGAATGAGTCGTGCGTGTGTGATGCGATCACGGCTCATTCTCTTGCGTTATCTTCGGAGCCATGTGTATGGAAGCTGCATCGGTGCATACTGTACAGAGGAGGCGCGTGTTGCCGGCGCGGCGCGGGTAGGCGAGTGGAGTGAGGGGGAGAGGAGCCGCCGCCGCCCGCGATCCTACCGTCAGGCTCAGGCCGTCACTCGCGTACACCGCGTCATCCGATCGCGACGCATTCAGTTCGCGCTCTCGTGCGCGCTGACCGAACCGTCTCTCGTGAAACGGCGTGCGTTGTCACACACATTTATAATCTATCCGGTGTAAAAATAAAGCCGGCGACAGACGCTTCCCAAGTTATATTTAAATGATAGCACGGAGTCGGGGCCGGGCTCACCTCGAACGCTCTCCAACATGAGATTAAGTACGTGCGACAAACTAGATCATAAATCTAAGCTAGGCTTCACGCCCGCAAGCCTTCGTATCGTATTACCCAGTACTTTGAGCCTGCAGGGCTGCCTACGAGCTCTTCTGAAGGCGGTTCTGCTCAGTGATTTGTTTGTTTTGGTGTTGTTGTCCTGAAGTCCTAGTTCATGATTGTGTTGTTTGGTGTTATTACCGACGTTGAGCGGATTTGTACAACGAGGGTGTGCCAGCATAATCATTATGTTTTTAGTCTTTTTAAAATTTACTATTTGCTTTGTATCTTCCTTTAGTAAGTAGTGCTATGCTGGATAGATTTTTAACAAAGCTTTATTGTTGATCCATTTCCATATCTAAACGACAGCGTCATGTTGATGTATGTTTACATCTGTGTTCTCATTGAAAACTGTGAAAATACATCTGGTACAACTACTTAGGTATTAAGTACGTATGTGTACGCGGGCTAGCTTCATATACCAATCGGAGACACGCATTACCTTACCTCTGTAGTCATCATAGTTTCGAGAAGTAGGTAGCGTGTTATAGCTCTTTGATTTATACAATCTCGTATCTTCACGAGTACTAACTATCAAGAGCTAATTTAATCCGTGTAGTATGTTTACGTCTTGATAACCTGTCGCTGTTATTGCAGCTGATAAGCCTTATGTTAGGACACTCAAATTATCTCTATTGGAAAATTGATACACAACCTGAGTGGCCTCATTTTCCTTTAATTGCATTTGCCTTCTATTTGTAACAAGTATATCAAACTATCCACTTCTCAAACCCAGCAGCCTGTTGTTTAGGTACCTGCTTGAAGGTATTGTTGCGTTTGGATCTTTTGTGTTGCTCGATGCGAGCATTCGGGCTTAGTATATTATGAACCCGGGCGCCATATACCTGTTCTTGCCAAAAAAACACATTTCTTCCGACCGTGCGGGTTGCATATTGATCGTAGCTCCAACACTTTTGAATTTTACTCTCGTCCCTATGCCATTTAGTTAAATCTTCCCTGAAATGTGTACATATTTATGTGTTAACGTCATGCATTTTAATATAATATCAGTTCTATTTAATTACTATTCTGATGCGGAATTTGAAGCTAAAAGTTATTCATAGAAGTTATTAAATCAGGTGGCTGTTATCGTGTTTGAATTGGTCATCTGATATTTCGAATAATTTTATGGAGACATTGTTAATGCATAGTTTTCGGCAGATCAATTTTCATGTAAATCAAACGAGATTCTTTTGTGCATCTTCGCTTTTGCGTAGAAATATCTATACATTCTAATGACCAGGTCAAGTTGTTTTAGGTTTATTAATTTTGCCCCTACTGTGCCCCATAGCTATTAAAAATTATAAATTTTAATTTTAATAATGTCTATCAATACCTTGTGGTTATTCAAAGAACCGCTAGACTAGAAAGTACCAATAAATATTGTTTAGGTCTTTACGACGCGGAGCAAGTTTGCGCTCATGTGCACTTGCAATTTAGAATCCAGATTCTTTTATACAAGTTCATAAGCTACCGTATTTCTAAGTTTTCCACCAAAGAAATCAACACCATACGAGTAAAGACAATCTAGTAAGTCCCATGGGAAGTAACAGTTAGTGTCAATGGCACGGGGCTTCGCTTCAATAGCCGTGACGATTACGTGATGTTTTTCAACGTCGTTTGCGAATCTAGGGTTGCAATAACTGAACAGAGGAATCTGATGATGCGTGGAGATTTGCCTCTTCTGGTTTCTGGTCTATCGTCTGATTACTTTGACACTTGAGTGGTTTTGCATTGAACTTATTGTTGTATAGATTCTGCTTCACTATTGTTCAGTTACCTACTTAAAACATAATCAGAATCACTCATGCGAATATCTTCTGTTACTGCTTTTTTTTGATTCGTGATTCGGCAGTTTCAGATTGATAGTCAAAATGCTTTTATTCAATAAAATCACTGATCACTTTGAAGTTTTAAGTAGTTAAGTAATATAAGTTTATTACCATAAAAACAGCGTCTCTAGAATTATTACTAATTTTCTTTACAACTAGAATGACTGTAGAGGAAATAAATAAATATTGACTTTCCTATTTGAAGATTGTATTATGTTTAATAGAATGTGATAAAGTACCTACAAGTAGGTACATATAATTAAAATACCTTCACCGTCACTATTCATTAATTGCTAGGAAATAATTTTCCTAATTGTTTTCCAGTCTTCTAGTTTATACGTCACAGTCTTCGCGCCATGTCGTCTGGTGGTTGTTTTGTTTCAGCTAATCCACGATTTCTACTTATCGTCTTATCACGCTTTACTATATTAGTAACTTCCTTGATTTCTGATAATAATTGATATAATTTCATCATAATTTCACTTACGCACGGCAAGAGGTTTTACGTGCGTTATTCAAGCGGCACTGTGACGATGCGCATTATTATCTGTAACTAATTTTTGGACATTTTCTTTGAATCATGTAGGTAGGTACTTGTAACAATGTTTGTCGCTAGGTCATCTGATACCTTATACAAATTCACTTGACATGCCTGTGCCATCCTGTCATCATAGAGTATCACAGCCTGGAATCCTTCAGGCTTTGAAAACTCTGTTACAAATTAATGCACCATTGTAATGTCTGCCAGCTTATTCATACTTTCTTGTTGTATTTCAGGTCGGGGCCTGGTGTGCGAGTGTGGCGGTCCGAGTGCATGCCCGAACGGCGCGTCCAACGGCACCTGTGTGACGCAGCCTGGTGGCTACTGCTTCGTGGCCGTGGAAGAGGTGCTGGAGGATAATGGCACCTACGGCATCGAGAGGACGGCTGGCTGTCTGCCGCCGGACGAGTCTGGGTTCATGCAGGTAACGTTCACATTGAATTACGATTGTCATGGTTCTGTAGTATCTAGTGGCATACCATACCGGTATACAGTAACTCGTTATATCTGAAAACCTGTTTTACGAGTACAAATGCACCTGGGACACGTACGTAAATGTTAAAGCTTACACTGGGAATATGTATTTGGCACATGGGTATCATAGGGTATGACAAATTCAAATAAGGTTTTTCGTGTTCTAAAGTGACGTCATTTATGAATGACTATTTTTAAAATTCAACAAAGACTAGGCAATATGCCAAAAAGTCATTACCACCGTAATTAGTTTCTCAACGGTTTAGTTTGATAAATTCAATGGTGTTGTTTTGTCCGTTTCAGTGCAAGAGCTCGTTGGTGCCGCACACGCACCCGAAGACGATAGAATGCTGCTACGACCGCGACCTGTGCAACCGCGCGCTGCAGCCGCGCGTGCCGCCGCCGCCGCCGGCCGAGGGCACGGACGCGCCCGGCGTGCGCGCCGCCTCGCCCGCCGCCTCGCCGCTGCTGATTGCGGGCGCGTTCGGCGTCGCGCTGCTCCTCTTCCTGCTGGCCGCGCTGCTCGTCTGTCGCCGCCGCCGGCGCGCCGGCAAGCGGCCTCCGTCACCGCCCGCGCCGCTGCACCTCGGCGAGGCCTCCTCGGGCTCCGGCTCCGGCCTGCCGCTGCTCGTGCAGCGCACCGTCGCCAAGCAGATCCAGATGGTCGAGTCCATCGGCAAGGGCCGCTACGGCGAGGTGTGGCTCGCGCGCTGGCGCGGCGAGCGCGTCGCCGTGAAGGTGTTCTTCACCACCGAGGAGGCGTCCTGGTTCCGCGAGACCGAGATCTACCAGACGGTGCTGATGCGGCACGAGAACGTGCTCGGCTTCATCGCGGCCGACATCAAGGGCACCGGCTCCTGGACGCAGATGCTGCTGATCACCGACTACCACGAGAACGGCTCGCTGCACGACTACCTGCAGACGGTGGCGCTCGACACCGGCTCGCTGATGGCGATGGCGTACTCGATAGTGAGCGGCCTCGCGCACCTGCACATGGACATATTCGGCACGAAGGGGAAGCCGGCGATCGCACACCGCGACATCAAGAGCAAGAACATCCTCGTGAAGCGGAACGGCACGTGCGCGATCGCCGACTTCGGGCTGGCGGTGCGCCTCGTGGCGGCCCGCGACGAGGTGGACATCGCGCCGAACGCGCGCGTGGGCACGCGCCGCTACATGGCGCCCGAGGTGCTCGACGAGCGACTCGACCTCACCAACTTCGACGCATTCAAGATGGCGGACATGTACTCGCTCGGCCTCGTGCTGTGGGAGATGTGCCGGCGCTGTGCGACAGGCGACAAGGCGCAGCACGTCGAGCCGTACGCGTTGCCGTACGCGGAGCACGTGCCGCCAGACCCCTCGTTCGAGGACATGCACTTGGCGGTGGTGCGCCGCGGGCTGCGGCCGCCGCTCTCGTCGCGCTGGATGGCCACGGAGCCGCTGGCGACGCTGGTCACGCTCATGTCTGAATGCTGGCACGCCAACCCGCCGGTGCGGCTGACCGCGCTGCGCGTCAAGAAGACCCTCGCCAAGTACAACACGGAACCTTCGCTGAAGCTCGTGTGACCGTGACGACGCCGAAATCCCTGTAAATAACGAACTCCCCGAGAGTGATATTCTAAGGTTCAAATTTAAGTTCCTCGATATTTATTTTGTGCGTGAGATCGACCGCTCGATCGATGTGAAAATTCAAATTGACCACCACCGTTTCGTTTAAATCTCAGTATTGTTAAGTTTATTCGGATGTTCCGTGGACCCAGTGAAGGCGGCGGTCGGGTTACCGCTGGAATCTCTTAGTTTAGGCTCCGTTTGGACGATCGCTATCGGCGCTTCTGTAATATAAAATCGATTGACGTAAGGAATGAATTATCGAAGGTATCGATTGGACGAACGCCGCGCTGCCTTATATTTCTGTTCTAAAGATATATTTTATTTTATTATCGTTATGTATAAATGTAGTTCTAATGGAGTGGTTTTTATATCGCAAATGTGTTGTCTTCCGTTTCTTTAGGCGATGTGAGTGTTTGTAGGCAGCTAAGAAATGATACATGGATACTCCTTCCCCTGTAATATAATCACAAGTTGCAAGTTTAGGCGAGGCGGCGCTCCTCGTCGCGTGTTTGTGATATTATGACAATAAGAACACTTTGTAACGTACAAACTTTTGACTTCAAAATTATTGACCGATAGCCATTGTACGATTTGTACGTGCATTTTTATTCATGTTTCTCATGTACTTAAAGTTGATTAAAAAGACTAATGTATAGTGAGTGAGTATTGGAGATAGATTTACAAGCGCAGTGTCTTATGGAGATGCCTTCTCGACAAGTAGTATTATAGTTTTTGTTTTGTACCGCGACACCTTGGCCTTCAGAATGTATTAAACGCAAAATCAGAATTATTTTACTTTTCATCTTGCTTTAGCGCCAGTTCTGGACCAACTCTGCAAGGTATCTTGAAGAATGTTTCACTCAGACAGAATAATAATAGTTTGGCGTTCTGGCAGATGTTTGCAACTTACTTCTCAAACGGAAAAACCCGAAACCATCCATCAAACTAAATACCTACTGAAAAGCTTTAGAAATGTGTTGGTATATTTTATGAAGGCCAAGTGAGAGCGTAGCATTTACTGGCGCGTGGGTGCCCTGCTGTACAGTGTTGTGTAAATATAGGTTTAGCGATATCGTACATATAGGTATCTAATACATGTTAAAGTTACAAATAAATATTAATGGACAAACAATATGTATATTTTCTTATTTATTAACCATTTACTAGTTAAGACAATCATAGGTCACGAGTAGGTAAGGCTACATAGTCTCAACATTCCCTCCAATATCCAAGAACTAGGGAACCCTGAAGGCAGTGGCGTAGCTAGGTAACCAAAAGCCTAGGGGCAAAATATCTAACGCCCCAACTAAACTATTTAAAATAGTTTGTTCCGAATTCGATGTACCCGAGTTTCTTCACTTGTTCAATTTATAGTTAGTTTATAGTCAAGAATCCAAGGAGCCCCCTGAGAAAAATATGTAGGTACATATTTTTATTATGTTCCTAGTGTTGTCCTTAGGATAGGGGAGGTCATCAGAGCTAGTCTGGTATTTGAAATAGATCTTCAGACCTACTATACTGTGTACCTACTAATATAGAACAAAAATACAAATGTAGTTCCTTCTCACACATAGATAAACTGTTGCATTGCATCAGAAATCTATGACAAAATGTGTGTGTGCATCTCATTTGAAATGTTAGCATATTTACTTCGACTAGTGGATTTTAAAACTGTCTGCCCTGCCACATACATGTGTGAAACTTTCACCTTGGCTATGGTGTCTGTGGTTTAATGAAACGGTAGCTATATGTACTTAAAATGATATTTATTCAGCTTATTTACATTCATGAGTTCACACGGTCATTGCACTCACGTAAATCACACTACCGTGGATTTCATGTCAGTCATGCACTCATCTTACGTTTTGTCTCTATAAAATATTTATTTATTTCATCGGACAGTCATAAAACAGAACCTTTAATCCGTGTGAGCGTTAGGCAACTAACTTCTAGCTAGATATATCTATTATTATCAATACGGCGCATATCTTCTGGACGGGGACCCACCACGCATTCCAGGTCTGGAAAAAGAAAAAGAAAATGTTAAACATCACTGCAAAAGGTATGGTAAGAGAAGTATTGGAGGAGAGTGACAAGTTTCAATCATGTTTGACAAAATTATTTATTTATTAGTTTATAGACAAGCAGCTTTTGCTGTTATTTATATGTATGTATTAGATAAGAAGTTTTGTAGCAATTTGTAGACAACCTAAGAATTGAAATTTTTCTGTACTAACTACTGAAAAACCACAAACCTCAGCCACCTGGGTTTCTTCCAAATATTTCATTTGTAATAAATAATAATTCTAAATAATAGTATATTGCAATATTCACCTTCTATCATCAAATGTGTCACGGCTGAAGTCTTCGTACATTCTGTAAAGAGACATCCACAGTTGAATCAATATGTTTGTATTTGCAGTTCCACTCATTTATACAAATAACAATAACCAGGTTGTAAAAGTGGGTCATGCATATTATACCAATTTGCGGTTACAAAACATTACTAATATTATCATCCCAAAACTTATATAAGAAGAAGTGATTAAAAAACATACATTTCTTGTTACATTGTGCAGTCATCAACCCCATGAACCAATTTTCCCAAGAAATATTTTAAATACAGCAGGCAAAAACTCCATTGCAAATACCACCGATGCAAATACCACCCATAGAACAAGTGGTGAACTCTCACCCCCGGGACAATTGAGGTCCTGGTGGGGGGCTCCGTCGGCTGTACATAGCATCATACGACGACCTCATAGATCCCATGGCGCTGCGCATTGGTGGCAGTGACGGCATCGGCGGCATTGGTTCGCGTCGTAGCGGTGGTGACCCGAAGTCTCGGCCCCGCGACCCGCCCAGCTCTAGCCCGCGCGAGCCTCCCACCGGATAGCGACGCTCGAACAGATCCCGCGGCGAGTCGAACCGCGCCCGCTCGTAGTACGCATCGTACGGATCCTGCCGGAGAACACAAGTCACATATCGACAGAACACATTTCAAAGACTATTTCATTTCATTTGTAGGCGCTAGGTAGAGAAACCGGCGAGACGAGTACCGATTGAATATCGTCCGGGCCGAGAGATCGCGTGCGCGGTATTGTTTTTTCACGCGCAAGACCTACGGTCTGCGGTCACGGAGGTGGGTGGTAAGTAAGGAGAGCGCGTTACCCCAAATCCTCCCATCATGCGATCGCGAAGGAAGGGCGGCGGCGGCGGCGGGGGGTAGGGGTCGCGGCCGAAGGCGCGCTCGCGGTAGCCGTTGCGGTCAGGCCCGAGCACCTTGGGGCACTCCTTGGACCAGTGCCCACCTCGGCCGCAGCGGTAGCACTGCTCGGGGTCGCCCATGCCGGGCCGCTGCCGCACGCGACTCGTCGACACTTGCACCTTCATCGGCTGCCCGTCCACCATCATACCGTTGAGCTCTTTGATCGCGTCGTTGACGTCGCCCGTCGCGTCCAAGTGCACAAAGCCATAGTTACGCACGATATCGCACTCTACGACCGTACCGAACTTCTGAAACAGCTCGCGGACCTCCGGCGCGTTGGTTTTGTCCGTGAGGTTACCGACGAATATTTTCGTGGTCGGCGTCGACGGTGCCTTTCTACTTTTGGCGGCTTCGATTTTGATCGCTTGCCCGTGAACTAGTTCGCCGTTCAGATTCGTAATGGCTTCGCGGCCGGTTTGCTCGTTTTCCATGTGCACGAACCCGTAATTTCTGACGATATCGCATTCTACGACGGTACCGTACTTTTCGAATAGCGGTCTAAGATCGGCGTCCGTGGTTTTATCGGATAGATTCCCGACGAAGATTTTGAACGTACCGGCGCCCGGCATTTTAGTTTC
The DNA here is from genome assembly GCA_918843925.1 of Eulithis prunata. NCBI lineage: Eukaryota > Metazoa > Arthropoda > Insecta > Lepidoptera > Geometridae > Eulithis > Eulithis prunata. The sequence continues at coordinate 8,394,863 of OU974021.1, forward strand.
TGAAACGCATAATTTGACGAAATGAGTCAGCAGCGTTTTAGGGCAAAGGTATTCGATGACCGAGAGGGCTACTTCTGTGGAGCTTCGAAGTATTTGTTTACACTTACCTTACTCGCTCCTGTCTAAACCACGGGAAATACCACACTTTTCACGATGAAATTAGGTAAATAACACGGGAACAACTGCCAACTACGCACAACAAATCTTTGAATGCTGAAATCAAACAAAATGGCGTCTTTCCTTTTTCCAAAACTCAAGCGGACGACAACACAACACGAAACGCCGCGCGATGACGAACGAAACGAACGAGCGAGCGAGACGAGAGTCGAATGAACAAAAACGAAACAAAAAAAAATTATGAACGACTCACAAATGAATAATTATTACCAGATTATTTTTCGGAAACTTGCGATAAGAAGTGAAAAAAAAAACAAAAGAGCAAGAATAATCAAGATCATGCTTTAGGTAACGTAACATACAAAATACCTTGCATATAAGTTAGGAAAATATGTAATACCCTACCTACCTACTACATACCTAACTAACTACGGTAATAATAATGGACGTTCCAGAATAAAGAAACTCAGTTTACATTACAAGCATTATGTACTTTAAACAAGCTTTGCATAATAGGGAACCAAATGGCTGTGTGTGAAATACTGTAATACCCTGTGCACACAATGCCCATGCCGCTGCCGGCATGTATGCCGCTTAGTGAGAATAAAGGCGATGTTACGGCATACATGCCGGCAGCGGCATGGACTTAGTGTGCACGCGGTATTAGTGTTTTATTTTTACTAGACCATATTTTAATTTCAATCTCACCTGATTAATTTCTGATTGAAGATCTGAAACTGGGAAAAGGGCTAGCCGGAGGTGATTGGACTTGTTGTTAGATTTTCTATGCATATTTTAGCCATTTTTAGCGTCGACTGCATCGGTATGGTAGCCCTTTTTTATTTTGGACACAGACTATATAACTGTAGTAACCTATTTCCGGTGCACCGCATCACCGGAACACACCGCGGGGTGTACAGCTTCGTTGGTGTACAACCATGGAATGCTCAACATTCTGAAAACCATTGCCCTATTTTCAGGAATCAGGAATAACCCTATTTTCAACATGACTTCAAGTTTCTAGGCTTTTGCAACTTGAAGCACTGTGTGTGGATGCGGATGATATCGACTGGAGGTCGGAGGACAGGCTGTTCATTAGATGGTTGTACAATAACCGGACCACTGAAACTGGCAGGACCGATACCGAAAGTTTATTTTTGACTTGGCAAAAAGACAAGCCTCCAGTGCCAGAACAAAAAAAAATAAAAAAAACTTTATCTCTATTACATTCATTCATTCATTCATACCTAATCATTTCTTTTCATCATCATCAATAGAATTTTGTAGAATAGTTTCTTTCTTGTTGAAAACTTATGAATTATCGATAGCGAAAATTGTGTCTTTGTGTGCTTTAGCTACAGCCTGCTTCCAGCCAGCGTGAAATCAGTAAGTTTATCCAAAATTATTTCATAACCAAATATTTCGATGCCAAAATAGAAGTGGCTCTTCAGATTATTGAATTATTGGCATTTTTGTCTAATAGGTGTTCGCCCGTCTGTTATGTTTCGACTACACCGTACACAGTAGGTAATAATCCTAAAAATTAAGCTTCTGGGATTAGTAAACGTCTAACCTACCTACCTACATACTTAGTAATATCTTTATATTATAAACATAGGTACTTCTATAATAGAGAAGGGTCACATTAAGTCTTTTAACCGGCATTTGGTTACTAAATCCTAGATTATTGTGATTATTTTTTACTCACAAGTTCAGAACGGTAAATATACCATAATATCTTAGTTTAAGCAGCTTTTTTACTGCACAGATCAATTAATGTTAAGGTAATATCTGTTTTGTTTTGTATACTTATTCAAGGAGGTGGGTAGGCTGTTTTAAAGACACGTCAGTTTCCGGTAACATTATAAAGTTTTATACAAGCTAAAAAAATATCCAAATAATTATCCATATTATTTGAAACTTTAATTATCAAGATGTACTTTTATTTATACACTCAGGCCAAGAATGGTCTGCTAAGAATCTTATCAGACTTCTCACTGACAGGTGCTCGGAAATGTCATTACGTACTATCTACATTTTTTTAATTTAATATGTCATTCTTAATGACTCCAACCAAAATGAATTATTTTCCAATCTCTTTTTGAATAGATAGATTGTTTATTTGATAGATTAATATAATATGTATAGATAGATCAATCTCTTTTGTTTGGCTATCTGCCCGCACATGCACGGGTATTGAGCTAGAGTTTGGTCAGTTTGCTTCTGTTCATAAATGACATGGGTGGTAAACACCCCTATATTGTCTCCATAATTATAATTTTATCATTAAGCTATGAGATCCTGGAAGACTCCATCTTGGTTGGTTTGTAGCTTTTTGGCCAATAGGTTCAGGTGCACTTTCAAATGCTTTGCGTATGATTGGATATTGTAAGAATCTCCTGTTAAACTAAATATCCAGGAAAAAGTAGAACTGCAGAAGTCTACAATACCTAGTGCCCGAGACGGAATGCTTGTATCCAGGTGTAAGTTACAACTTGCTTTAGATTACAATGAGTTCACTTTGTCAGAACTTGTATAATTATTTATTTTCTGCATTTTTGCACGAAATGCACATATTTATTTGCATAGTACGTTACCCACCTTTTAAACACATACCTACTGATTACCTACCTGCGTATTTAATTAAAATCTAATCCTTTTTTATGAATTCATACATTTTTACGTAACAATGTTGTAGCTTAATTTCTCGGCAGCACTTTATTGTGACACGTTCTTTGATGGTATTAACGCCGACTTGGAGAAACGTGGTGAAGATTGTCGGTAATGTCGATGGAGCGATCCAAGTCTACTAAAATGAGTATAAGAAGTGCATGGCTGTCATATGGATAGGTACATTAGGTACCCAACCCTAATGCGCGCTCAAAACTTCGCATAAATGCGTGGCGTGATATACCATGGATAACTTCATAAAACCAAGCCATGTTCCAAGTTTTAACCTAAACATCCACTCAAGATTGAATTTCTTATAAAATTCGCCATACATTACTTTTAAAATTAGCCCAATGCGTTCAAAACATGCCACAAACAATGCAAAAAAGGCAATGGACGCCGCAGTGTGAAAAGTGTCGCGTAGAAAGAGTCAGACTCTGTGTAAGGAGGGCCGTTGCCGCTCAATACACCTACTGTAGGGGCCTCCCTCCCTTGTTATGTAATTCCATGGGAAGCAAGAAGCAGTAATTGCCTGGTGATATTCGCATTCCAACATTTCGGTTTGGTACCACACGGCAGATTCATCATACTACTAGGAACCAGACTGTAGTCTTTTGCCTGTTCTTCTAGGCTCTGTTCGCGAGGAACTGGTACCTAGAATCACTGTTTATAAGACGATTCTGAATGATGACTGAAACACTACTCAACCAAGATTTAATGGGCAACAAACTAAGCACCTTTAAGTCCTACCATTCCTCTTTATTCATATTCACCTGTCGGCATTACAATAGAAAGATATGACACAGATTTAGCAGCTATTTTAACTATAGCACAGCTTTTATATACCCCCTAGATTTTTAAGTATACTATCCTTCCCCAACGAATACTCGGTAGTAAGTTCTAGTTTATTGCTATTTAGTTTCAGTATTCGTCCTGTAGATTGGTGTATAAATTATCTTGTGAACACTGTGGAGCGATAAACTCCGGAAGCGTGTCGCGTGGTTTCGCGCTGAGTCACGTGTCAATAGCACAGTTTGACGACTCGCCAATCTCGCCTTCACTTTACTCCTTTCTTTGGTAGATTTTTGTTTCTGTATTATATCACATGTGGCCTTTCCTTTGTTGGTTGGCTGAAAAGGCTTGTTGTAACAAAATTCAATGCATCTTCAATTGCTGTTTAACTGGCTTATTTCAAGTGGTTGTTTTTTTCTACGAATTGTCGAATTGAATATAATATAGAAAATATGTTTCTATCGTCGACGTCAAAGAGGGTTTCTGGACCACACGTTGACACTCGGGATCTTATTTCCTTTCGCGAGGAACTAAAATTATCAAACAGTCGAGGGAATCACTCGACGGGGTGAGCTGCTTCGTTTTTTGTTATACCTGCTACTAATATAATAAAAATAAAGTGCTTAACGAATTGAAATGGTGAAAAGAATCTAAATAATCATACTCAGCTTATTGTTTTATTACTTGCTCTATCAAAACCTACGTGAGAATTGGGCATTTTGCCAAATATTAATGTTTAGGCGGGGATATGACGACACAACAGTACTTTTCTTAAATGATCCAAGTTAAAGGTGATGTCGAGAACGACATTGTTTACCTTTGTAAGGAAAAATCACTTTCACTGTCTGGTGGTAGGTTTTGGCAAACTTTTCAAAAGGTAAACGTCTCATAATTGTTCGATAATGCTTGCTAGGTAGGTACCTATACTTAAAAATGAATACTGTTTCTATAGAATTATTTAAAAAAATGCCATTCAGTAGATATAATGACATGCTAAGCACACCGATGCTATTATGAAACCATTAACCTACATAACACGGGCTTCCTAATGCTAGCTCTACACGAGACTAGTAACTAAATCTACTTACTACTTACAGTACTTATTCAACGGCTGTTTCTTGAGGACTTGATGCTTAAAGTTATACAAATGTACGTCCACATTTTTATACAAAAAAGTAAGTTCAAAAACTAAAATCCGCCTACTGAAAAACCACGCTCAATAAGGGATTCTCATCTAAAATGGTTACGTAGGTACATAGTGATGCTCAGAGGATAGCCGTGGTCATATGCCACATGGCCCTAATAAAGCATTCTTACATTAAGTACCTTATTTTTAAAAAACAATACACTCTAATTAGGGTTGGTGGCATACAACATACCCGTCAAAACCATAACCCTCCTTTTCACTTCGCCGTACTCGGGTAAAAATGAAATAGTAACAAGCCCGTCCTTCAAAAGGTATGTTAAGCTGTCGATCCTGGCTTGGTGTAGTGGGTCGGTACGCCATCCCTACACTACCTTGCCGCATCCCTGAAATGTGGTAAGGTGTCTGTGTGCAGATTTCCCCCCGATAACAAAAAAAAAAGGTCTAATCGTTTATCGAGATATTTGACATATTATGTCGATTGAGAACATTTTATCTAGCACGAAGGACTATGAAATTAGTTAGTCTATGCCCGTATTGGTTTGAGCGTAACACTTCTTCGTCACTAGTCAGTTTTCACAAACTAGTTTACTAGGATAGTGTGAACACGCACAAAGATTTAAAGAATGAAAATTGAGCAATGAGAGTGTCGAGAGGGAGGGAGGGACGGGGGAGGGGGGATTAGGAAGCCCTCATTATGAAAACTCAAATTAGATGGCACCTTAATCTCGGGAAATGAGATTGTCTAGCTGCCTTTTTAGAGGGGATTAAAGTTGGGCTTTTTTGTCGTTTTTCTTACCGTCCGGTTCATTCGACTACGTTTTTTTAAACTTTTGCAATTATAACACAGTTTTAATTACACGGGTAAGTAATTTACTTACTACTTATAGTCTGACCACGCTATGTTTGCAGCGCTTAAAATTTGGCTGAGTTTGAAAAGGTGGAGAATAGAAAATTCTATAAAATACTTGGTACTGCGATCTAACTAACTAAATCTTACAGAACTAAATATTACTGGGCTTACCTACTTAGTTGAAAGACTAACGAGACTTGGCAGTTATTTACCTTAAAAATGTATTGGTGGCATTTATTTTTCCATTGGTTATACATAATTTCTTAATCGGAATTACTATAACAGTATTAGCTACAAATCGCACATTTACTGTTCCGGCATCTGTGGCATTGGGGGAGTCCCGGGCGGGGAGGGGGCCCTACGTCAGATCCATTGATCGTGTGACGTCACAGCGACACTGCAATGCCTGTTTGGCACAGCGCGAGGGTTACAGTAGCTCAAGTACGCAACTACGTCATGGATTAGAGGACGTTGAACATATAAATAAAAACCTAGCTATGTCCTAGTGTTGACCTCAGACTGACTACTAAAATACTAGATATTCCTCGCCCAGGGGCCGCTGTCTCAGATAAACTTTTTAAAATTAAACAAATCTAATTTGGTATTTTCATACTGAACTGTATTTATGGATTACTGTTTTTGTTTTCATATGCACTCGTATTTGTAGGTTTTAGAAACCCGTCAAAGCGACCACTTATTTTGGTCTAAACGAGAAATGACATCCTAGACCATTAGTGGTTCAAATGAACCACATATAAAGTATACTACTGATTTAAGTACACTGCGTTACCCACCTCTGGCTTCTTCACTTAGCTTGAAGGTACGGAAATAGAAATTCCGCGATGTACCTACCAACCACGAGCTAGCTGAAGCACATTCTAAAAACGCAATGGTAAGTAGTTTTGTCGAATCCGTTTAGGTAAGTAAAGTACTTACTTACGTCGCGGTAATTATGACCAACATTAAAAAATAATCTTTTTGAAACGGTTGTATCATGAATTGACCCAACATCTGTTTCAGTTCCTCGAAAGGCTATTTTTAGCATTAAATAAGTGGGAAATTGAGATTTCGCTTATCCATTTTTTTTTAACGATTCATGAGTCAGTTGACGTTGAGCACTACTTACAGTACAGACTAGTTAATTTAACCGTTCTGGTTATTTTTGTATGACAAAATATTAAAGGTAGTAAAATAATCCTCAGGAATAAAGTATCTAGGTATGTTTACATTAATTTGTTTGAGTTAACCAAGTTGAACCATTAACAACAATCTGGCAGCCGGTGAAGCGCGTAAAAACTCCAAAGTGTCGTATATCACGGAACGGTTTCCAAACTCTTGACATCTACACCAGGCACCCCTTGCATGTTAAGCATCCTACTAATTGTATAAATGCAAACTAGTAAATGCAAATATATGTCGTCTTAACCCTAACCACATCGATAATACAAAGAAAAAGATGAAACCTGGAATAAACACTTTTTATCGCGAGTTTTACGAGAGCAACGACGCTGCAGGAAAAAGCTATTTATTTATATTAACCTGTATTTAGTTCAATATTGATAAATAAACACTTATTCATGCCTTATGTTTTAGTTTAGTCTTCGTACAGTCTTAAATTTGACTTGTGTTGCAATAAAATTATTTATCTATTTCTATTTCTAAAATCTACAAAATATCTACTGTTTTTCTTTATTACCAAACACTATTGTATTCTATGGATTCTTGTACAATCGAGGTACCATTCGTAAAATCCATTTTTTCCCGTGTAAGTTACGATCAGCCGAAAAACGCGAGAAAATTTCAAATTGTATCCAAATCGTCCGCATCTCCCCTCGTACCGGGACAGGGTTGATTACTGATCACACTCGTGCTGCCGATAATTTGATAAAGTCCTCCATCAAGGGTCATCGGCAGGATTGGATCTTTTCAAGGTTTGATGGCTAGGGTCGTGTTTTTGTTCAGCTTTCTAAAGATTGCCTTGGATTTCTTCTTAACCCTAATTGCCTGACGTCGTTTTAGTTTATATATCTACAAAAAATATATTATTGTATAGAGCACATTAGGTATTCTGAGTCACAAGGCCCGAAATCGATCCGGCATTTGAGATTTATACCCAGTTTGGTAAGAGGAGCTGTCTATGATATGATGATAAAGTTTGTCTTTGTAGCTCAATAATAAATCGCTTTTGTAATATTTTTATTTGAATAATCGATTCCACTTTGCCATCTCAAACAAATTTGAGTCGGTCGAGTGGACTCTGAGTATTTGTGAGCTATGCCACAAGCGGATGGGCAGGTTCGCTAATAGGACCGCCATTACCAACCCCTATTAGTTTACCCTTGCCTACCTATGTGGTGTATTCCATCACTAATAAATAAAACTTGAAGTGGGTTCTTTGAACCCTCGTTTCAATTATTTCATCCACGAAATTAGACTCCAGACAAAGTTAGATTATACTCTCTGAGAGATATCAGAAGGTTCGATTGATATTGCAAGGACGTATTGGAAAACTTAAAAAAATCCAATCAATGAGCAATGATGCTCAAAATCTTCGCAAAGTGAGCAGATTTTTTTTTATATAAAATCTCTCTTATAAAAGAAATGGATGGAATGTTTTAAACCTTTTTTCAAATTCTTATCTATGCTCATTTATGGAGCTGATTTCGTCTGAAATAAGAAAAATCACAATATTTTTTCACTTCTAAAATATTCCACAATTGCGAGACCACGTTTCAACCAATTCGAGTTCAACAAATACAACTCTTTAGTTCTAAGAAACATTTTTTCATGAAAAGGGTGAAGCCCCTAATTTAATTTGAACGGTAGGTATACTAATAGGTAGGTATACCTATATTATTTAGTGAACAGCCAGTGGCCAAATCCATAGAGGTATGTTATACCATAGAGCATAGCTACAGTATTCGTCCTTCCAACAGTCTCTCCTTATTTAACTTTTCCAGTCTGCTTACTCTCTTCACTTTAGCCGTGTAATTGTTCGGAGTGAAATGAATAAGAGATGAACAACATAAAAAGTCAGAAACAGTCACAAGGATCATTAACAATCGTCTATACTAGGATTAATATCACATAGTAATATTAACATAATATCGCCTGTTTGACGTGTAAATATGTTTACCAATAAATACCTTTTAAACGATTATTACGAGCAGATGAGTTTCTTCGCGACAAACCTAAATATGTAAGTACGAACATACATAAAATCGTTGAGATTTCTGTAAGCAGTGTTTGTTTATTTGTTCGCACACGTTTGTTGTTTTGGTGTGATCTACAATATCTCATCTCTGAGTCCATGGTGCCATAATTCATTTAGTTAGTGAAACTGGACGTTTTTGCAGTGTGATCGTTTTCACTGGCAGAGCGCTGCTTGATTTATGGTTTCAGTATGATGTAGGATTTCGGGCTTAGATGTAGGTAATTTATCACCAGATTTATTTATTTAATGCTTGGAAATATTAAATTTAGGACTTTTTCCAGTTTTCCCCTGCGTCAGTCCCCTGCGTGGGGGATTAGAAGGTAACTTTATTAATTTCCGAACCACTATTTTCAATCCAATTGACTTAAGATTTTTTTGGAAAAAAAATACTTGAATGTTCAATTTATCCCACAGGTAAGCTCATATTATTATTATTACCAAAGACCCAGTATACCACAAAAGTTGAACGAAATACTTGGCAAGTTTAACGTAAAGAAAGAAATAAATACTATTTGGTTGAGATGAGAACTACCAACTGCAGAAAACTCATAGTATTTCCACTAAGTTCCAAAGAACTCATTAAACTGCCCACTAATCTTTACAGTACCTTATGATACGCCTTCGCAAAAGCTCCTTAAACGCATACTACATTACGTATTTACTTGCTTGAATAAATTCAAGTGTGGTCTAATACCTAAAATAACACGAAAGGGTATCTACAACGCTTTCAAATAAGCATGTTGCTCTTTGGCTGACACCTACATGGCCCCTTTTATTTTATCCATCATCATCACCAGAAGCCTGTAGAAGTGCTGGACGAAATTACATATTAGATGAACTATCTTGCGCCCTTCCTATTTTTTATATTGGTGACCCCGTTTTGTTTGTGTCTGATCAACATAACTTTGAAAATTACAGCCTATATTTATCGCTGTTACTCTAATCCTTGCCAGTTTTAATTGGTTTCTAAGAAGCTTTTGTAATTGTACATCAAAATGTAAATAGGAATTAATTAGGAGTTTATCTAGACAGAAAAAAATGCTCATTAAAATGTCTACCTACTATAAACTTTGATTCCCCGGTTCAACGCATTGAATTCACTAAAATCTTTCCTAGGTGTCCTGGGAGCACTATAAAATCTTAGCAAAATGTTGGCCTGCAAATGTCACAGTCGTCAAGCTAAAACGCAAATCAATGGAGGTGATTGGCCTTTAGTGTCGTGAGGATATGTGGTCTGCGTGCAGGGCTGTGACCTGGAACGCGCTCGCATATACTACGGTGTTCGTGTGATAGAATTCCATTCCACCTCCTGGGAATATGGACTATTAGCTATCGCTGGTGGCTTCGATTGAGTACCTAATGATCGAAGACTAGCCCGTATTGAGATAGGTTTAGTTAGTACCTCTTTTGACGTAGTTGATTTAGAAACATAAAAACTTTCTAATTAAATGCGAAATTAGTAAGTATAACGAATTCTGTAATGTTTTCATGTTTCTCTTTCGCTATGCCTACCGCATATAATTTTGAGGGTTACAATTATGAACCTATTTCATCACTCGTTTTAAGTTTGTTCTGAGACTTCGTAATTGGCACTGATCGCCTAAAAAATTAGGGTTACCCATTCACATCGACAGATGGACGAAACCTTGGGCAAAACCTAGTTTACGAACTACTAAGAAAACATAGACCGTCCCCAGCGCACTAACTCCAGTCCCTGGCGGCTCGAGAGCCCGGAGAATTATCATCAAACAAACTAAGTTAATTAAAAGATAATATTAAGCTGTGCAAGTTGCGCCGTTACAGCGGGATGAATGTACCGAAATATCCCAAAACTTATTTAACTGAACTCTAACTTAAACTATTCACTCACTGATGTTTCAGTTTCACTGCACATTTCACTTCATCCAATTATTATCAGACAGATTCTTGTGAAGTTTTAAACCAATTTAGAGCAAACTAAATTCTTTATAGGACGGATGAAAATGAAATACGACGTCAAGTGTAAATTGAGAAAAATACGATTATTAGAAATCATCTGAGGAGTTACTCCTGTGAAGTCCCGTCTACTAAAAGGTACGAGTGTCAACCTCTGTAGCCAATGACATTTTAATTTCATTTAGAGTTCTGAAAATGGAGTGCTAAAACTATAACTTCATAAAAAAAGTTCTTACACCTGGACACCACAGCTTAAAGATCGGACAGATTTGAATAAGGGAATAAGGGTTAGAAGATCTATGAGAATAATTGGATAGACGATCCAAAGGTCAGGTGGAAGTTTTTTTAGAACTCTAATTGGAGAACCCTGTGGAAAACTTTTGAGCGCTACTTTTATAAAACAAACAAAAAATAACAGTCAAGAGTTGCGCACCAGACCTCTTCCGAAAGATAAACAAAATTTTGTTAAACGAATTTATGTTTTATTCCTAGGGTATTAAGCTCGAAGCAGTTAGTTTAGAGTGGAGAAGGGATATTATATGCTATTTCCGTGTCTGAAGATTTACGTTCCTTTGAGAGGGTACCTGTGAGTTCAATGTTAATGTTTGCTAAGCGAAACCAGACATTATTTGCATGAGTATTCAACTTTAAATTGAAGTAGAACGTTTCCAAAACACATAACAGAGGAGGCAACCATCACTACACGGTCCACGTTCCCTTTGTGAGCCCTGTCATAGATTAGAAGCGGTTTTCGTACTTTAACAGACGCTTACATATTGCTAGATAGTATTATTATAATAAACGCTAATGCATAGAAATACAATCTATATACACTTTCGTGGACTGAGTCGAGAGGTATGCTAATTTGATCATTTGGGAGTACTTTGGACCACACTACTTTAGTCGACTATACTTACTAGAAAATCAAAGTAAAACTTGTTGTTAATATGAAGTAGAGAATGAATTACTCATGAAATTGCGTTTGCAAAAAAGGGCAGTTGTTACACTTTACTTCTCGACCAGCGATTGCACCATTTGTAATCTGTGGACACAGGAAATGGGAAGGACAATATTGAGTTAGTCCACTAATGTGATTTCAGTTCATTCGTGGGTTTCAACTGGTTAAACCAACCGCATACATTTAACTGAACTAGTTTGCATTTTGCGAAGTGGAAAACTGAAAAGTTCTCGTGAAATATTGAAGTTTATAAAGCTATTTATTTTGACAAAATAAAAATAAAAGCAAACAACAAAGAACATAAAATTACTTTTAAAAGTATTCTTTAGCTTTATTTGTGCTGACTTACTGGTAACTTTGGAATGGATTCGGTATCAACTTTATTAAGAGTTAAACATTCGGGGGACATATTATTTAGATGAGATATTCAGTTTCTTAAAAGTTTAAAAATATCTTAGAAATCGGTTTAAAAAATAGAATACGCCCAAATATGCCTGCCTGCCTATAGATAAAGGTGTCCTACGTGTCTATACGCGTCACAACACCTTTATTTTATAAAATTTTCAATTTCGCCTGATCTGGAAAATAATATGTAGTTAAAATAAAACCATACAGCTTCTAGGTCTTTCTCAATCGAAACGTGTCAGCAAAATCGTATCGCGTTAAACGGTATATCGGACAGTTTCTTGCAGTGTCGAGCGTGTCGACAGTGAAATAACTCCCCGGGGTCCGAGGAAACCCTGACCCTCCTTCAATGCGGATACTAGGGTACAGTGGGGAGGGTTGACTGTAAACAAACGAATCTTACGAGTACATTTTTGTTGTTGATGGTAGAGATCGTTTTGAGTTGCATTTTGGGGTTGAATAGAACACACTTCACTTGGGTTCTCTTTTTCCACTAAAATACACAAAAAACACGACCAGTTGGGCTGTCTATACTTAGACCAAGCTGGCGTTCATGATGCTTTCCACGATATTCAAATTTTTATATATGTCCCAGAATTTTTCTTTCGAGTGTATAAACACGTCGAGGTGTTACCAATTGGTGATACTTACCAGTAGGCGAAATTAATGCAATGCTACACAGTTAACCCTCGGGCATTGAGAAAACATTTTAGGGATTTGGGGACAAGTTAATGTATGAACAGTAAGTACAGGTACATTACGCAAGTACTTCTTTCTATCGAAATTACATACAATGGGTTTTATGCAATAAAATTGTGCAAAGAACTTCATACGGAGTTGTAGGTGATTCTAGTGCTAGTAGCTCGCGAACTAAGCCTATAAAGAAGCTTAGTTCTAAATTCGCTAGCTAGTTCACTTTTTATTGAGTTTAGTAGAATCTGAGACAGGTGCACAAGCACTTAGAAAGAGCGTTAAATGTCGTACCATTCCTTATTGAATTTCCGAGGGAACATCTGAAAAGATGTATAAAGGGGGATGTTTGTGCTCAGTTCCGCGTAATGAGCTTAGGATTTGTATTCAACTCGCGAGTTTTGGATGAATATCTTTTGGTTTGTTGCGAACATGAAAAGGTTCTAAATTTGTAAGATAAAATATGAAGACTGGTGACGGTTACAAACTGGTTTATGACAAGAAATAAATAAATCAATTACTAACTTTTTAGCTAAAAAAATTCTACACAGTATTTATATTTGCTATTTAAGATCACCTGTTTTTTATATACACCAAAGTAGACAAAGCGTACGGAATTTAATGTAGGGGTTCTATGTATTTTACAGTACATTCAGCGTAGTCTAGACTAGACTTTGGTTTGCAACATTCGCAGTGCAACACGACGCGACGCTTCTGTCTTACTTAAAGACTTTGGGGCAATAAGTAACCCCCCTTAGTCTCTTAGGCTTAGGTTTCGACCCTACATGCCCGCATGCAGTCGCTTTTAACATTAGTCATCCCGTAAAAGAAATAGAAAAAATAAATGACTCGCGCCTGTTTTACTTTCACACCGCTTTGTCTCGCGGTTTGGAAGAAAATTTCATTAAGGTATGAAAATGCTTTGCTTATCTTAACACCATTACACCCTGTCATTTTATAAAATACTCTGTCATTGTCGTTTACATCATAACAATTAAAAGAGTTGACAATCTTAGCGACCATTTTAACTGGTAGAGCTCTCAGCGTCGAAAAGGTTCTTTGTTTCATTGTAACAGGAACAGAGGTTTTATTCAGTCACCAGAGTTGGCCACTAACTCATACGAACTATCTATCTATCTATCAAAAGGATGTTCTTGACCTACACTACGCGCTATGCCTTGAATAAATACGAAAGGATACCCTAAGTGAAGGCTAACCCTAATCCAAGTGTAGGTGTTCCTTCCACTTCGCTTCCCGTGCGTTCTTGTCTAGATAATCCTGAAACGATTTAGAGGCAGAGCATCTATGGAACATGTCGTAATCTTTTAATGGGTTAGTGCTCGCTTAAACGTTAACCTGCTATGTTCGAGCTTAACCTTACGTATGCAGTATGACATAGAAATAAAATGGATAAGTTCTAGAAGGATACAAGTACGAGAAAGTGTATAATTTGAGCTAAAAATCGTTTTGTGGTTTTATGTTCGAGTATGAACACAGTACTCATTTTTTTTAATTAAAAAATCGTGGGGCTATAACGATTGAAGAAAAGGGGGTGGATATATTAGGTGGTTGCACCGGGGGGACGTGCATTTAAGTATTCAATCAGCAATCTAGTTCCCATAGTACAAAGCTTTGCTTAGTTGGGGACTAGGGGGCGTTATGTGAAAATTTCGATAAATATTTATTTGGTAGGTATTTTATAAAAACTTGCTAAATCATAATTCTTAAATTTTTTTTACTTAAAACTGTTTCTTCTAAGCAAAGTTTCAAAACGTATTTGAAAAGTAAGTTAATATTAAACTTCAACTATCACTCATCAAGGGGAACTCTCAGCTTTCCAACCGTTCAAGTTTTAAGCAGTTGGTCCGTCTGTAACAGTTTTGAACTGCTTTAGGTAAAAGTTTGTACGAGCCAACTCGGGCGGTCCACTTTGCAGAAAGATGACCGCCAGATGATAGCTTGCTAGTGACATTTGTGTTCCACTGCGCGGCCGCTTAGTGTTCGCAGCTGGGCTAAGGGTTATCTAGTTACTATGCAGTGTAACTCAAAGATGAGCATTGTTAACCATTTTGTAGATAAGAACCTGCTGCCGCCAATTTTAGTTCCTGTAACTGACAATTCAACGTGCCCTCTGAAGCACAGAAGGTCAGATATAACTTCCAAGTGGTCACCCATCCAAATTTTGGCCGCTCAGAACATTACTCTGATCATGTCGAAGCAAGCTCTTGCTTAGCTTGCTTCGACATGATAAGAGTGCTCTACGGAAATGCTACGCGGGTGCTACGCCGTAGCAGATTTTGTAGCTGCTTTGTAGTCTCGTAGACACCGGTCTTAAGGCTAAGCACTCAGAATATTGTTGGTAGTCTGAGGCTAAGCGTAGTAGAGTAGCCACTCTAATAAATATTTATTAAACGCGTTGTTTCATTCGTGTAGTACAAGGTAAAAAGTCTTAAATGCTTATTAAATGTTTTAGAAGGTTACATAAATATTGGAAACTGCTCAGTCACCTCCGTGCGGAGGGATATTGACGTTTTTCCTGTGGATAAGACCGACTAGGCTGAGAGGATAGTATAGGTGCTGGGCCTACCCCATCTAAAAACTATGTACGTACCTGGCACAGCGTCCCATTCATAAAGACATGGGTAAAAAGTAGCCCCTGACGCTGTATAAATGCAAAGAAGTTTTGTTGGGAATTGCACAATTCCCAAATCTCCAAAATCGTTTTCATACAAAATTTCTTGCTTTGCGAATGCGTTTGCGTGTGCTATACTCGAGTCGAAAGTCAAAACAAATGCACAGACTCGGGGCTCTGATTATATTACACAGTAGCAAAATAAATAGTGTTCTATATGGAAAGTATTGCCGTGTGCTACCTCCGACGTGCTCACAGTTGAAGTGCTAATTAGCCGCGAGCTTTCGCCTCAGCTCGCTAGGGCTGTCACGATGTCGGTACTATGCTACCACAACATAAGGTCTTCATTTATTATTCCGTCACTGGTTTCCCCTACTTGTTTACGACTGAACCGATTGTATTCCGTATTTACGAAGTTGCTAGTGACATAAAGTCATGTAGGTTTAAGATTGTCACATCTTACGACTCATTTTAGAGTCATGCATGAGTCATAATATGCCTAAAAACAGTCATTTGGAAAATTAGATAACATTTAGCCTTTACAAAATTACTGTTTTAGGCCCGCATACAACAGTAATTTAGGCCTGCATACTGCTCAAGCACTGATCCGGACTCAAGCATAGATTTTCGTATGAAAATCTCTGCTAAAATAACTATTTCTGTATCGGCTTAGAGCCATGAGTTATATTTAACCCTTAAAAAACAATACTCATGACAGCTTAGCATTATAGTTTACTTTACATTGAAATAGACTTAAATGTCTAGCCGTATAGCAAAGTAAGCGCGATGCCAACTGGTAGCTAACGCGTGGCATCCCTAACGTACCACAGACTGCAACATTTTGAATAATTCAAAAGGTGGTTATGACTGCTCTCGTACATTTCACGTTAGTTTACACTCGCTGCAGTTTTGTTTGTGTGCTATACTAGATTGCCTGTGACTTTGGATGCAGTATCTTACAGCGTTGAATCTTCCACTGCAATGTAGCTGTTGAAAATTGGGAAATCAGCTGTTTTGTTCCATCTGATCTAGCAAACAGTTACAATAGCTAAAGAATATTTAAAGTGATCCTTCTGTGTTCTGTTAAACAAAAGCGTATTTGCCTTGACTATGTACAGGTATCATTTCACAATGTCAAAAAAACTCTGATCTGGAAGAGTTTCGCAAAGATTGGATCACCTGATAGCAATTTGTTTCTTCGAGATTTTGGTGGTTCATTGAACTAACAATATTGGATTGTCTAGATGCGAGTAAAAGTATTTTGGTAAGGAGTTTAGTTTACCTAAAAGCAAAAATATTTTACGGCTTTCGCTTCTAACCTTATGAACCCAAAAACTAAAATAGATGGAGTAGGCTTGGTTCTCCAGCAAAACCAAACCTCAGAAAAGACATGACAGTACGTGTGGAGTAGGCCAGTACTAGGCCGCATGTTTTCTCACTTTTATATTCTGTATGTATAAAAAAATTCAAGGTTTTCTCCATAAACATTTCATTTAATTTAATCTATGTGTCACGAACTTGGAAAGGCTGCTACTGTTAAACCACCAACGTCCAACAGTGTTATTATAACAAAAATTGACAACCTACTATTTTCTTACAGGTACAGTCAACTAGAAAATCGGTAAGTCAAACTCCCAGTATCAGCGTTCAGAAAGTTCGTAACAGGAAAATTCCTTGACATCAATTTATTCCGGCTTGTTAAGTACCACTGTAATGAATGGGCTGGCTCCGATAAAAATGTTGTCGGACGGCGCGCGGCCACGGAAATTACGGAAATCCATCGCTTTAAATCATTGTGCGGCCTTTGAGACCGAGGAAGGGACGAAAAGACCCGGACTCTGAATGGTCTAAGTTAAAATTACGGGTTAAATTATTTAGCTGGTACAACGTCATTGCTGACCTTGTCCGTGACTAGATTATACATAGTGTGTTTTGGCCTGATTAGAGCCAGTTGATAGAATTTAGATCATAAAGCAACACAAAGCCACAAACAAATCTATTCTTAGTAATATTTGTGTCTAAAATAATCTTAAATTATTTTGGTCACGCGCAAAAAACGAATATTAATGAATCGCCATTTCTCAGCTTTCCATTACCACAGTTCTATAAATAATTTTGGCCACACACGCACATTATAACTATCATCCCCCAATTTGTTGAAGCCCTGACTGATCGAAGAGGGTGTTTTATCATTCCAAGATGTTGAAATGGAATTTCTCTGGGGGCCCATTCAGCATTGCTACGCGCGAACACTTCGGACTATCTAATGCCTTATCGATAGCTGCCTTTACCCTCCACGATACGATAGTTGCCATGACCAGACCAGGTTTGACACGACAGTTTACAAAATTGGTTTGGTAGTGGTGACCAAGATTGGATGATATGATCAGCTCCGTCTCTAACGTACTTACATTCAAACATATTTCGTTTATTTTTCTAAAAATAGCTGCAATATTTTTTTAATATACATATTTTGGTTGCAGCAAAGCTACGAGTCTAAAATTAGACTTTCCTTCAAAAATCTTTCTGAAACCGAATATTTTGAAGCAAATACTTTTTTATTTACCGCTAGAGAAAAGTTACGAGTTTAAAATTAGTAAGTTATTGAAATCTACCGACATCTGATAGTTTATAGACACCGGTCGGCGGTTGTAAACACTACTAATATCTGCGTTTTACGATAGTGGCCCCGTTGTGATAGCATTGATTTCTTTTTATGGGGCTGACCGTAGTTATGTCCTGCGTGTTTTTTTATGATAACAAAATGACAGATGGCCATGGGTCTTCCTGATAAAACACGTGTTGAAAGTTTCTGTAAAAAAAATCTACTTAAATAATATTAGTTATTGTTAATATTTTCAAGCTACAAAATCATACTGAGTTCTTAGAATTATTCATCTTTTGGTACTAAATAAGAAATCACGGCGGCGGACCAAAAAATAACTCCATAGTTTGATTCAGCTGACAATCGTCTTAGATATCTCAGATATCATAGAATTATTTGTTTTCCTGGTACTGAAAAGTGCCTCAGATTGGTCAGAAGACTGAGAAAACACTTTTTCGATTTAGCTCACAACGAAATCGACTTATTTATAAATGAAGTCTAGATGGAAGTTCGAAGGTCTATTTACAAAATCGCAAAATTCCAGTAGCTTTATTATGTATGGCTCATTGGTAGGTATATAGGTACTGTAGAAATTTGGCAGCTTGTGCAACTGCCCTCACCTTGGAATCTAGCCCTTTGTTCTAGCCAGCATTCTAGTATTTCATTGAGTTCTATTGTTGAGGTCGTACGGCAATGCGGGCTCGCTACTTGGCAACACAGTTGATAAAACAATCCGCTTGTGTCTAGTAAATTCAGATAGTCAAGAAAAAAGCTGAAGTTAGCTACTGTGTCTTGAAAAGTACCGAAATGTTGAAAATTATTTCAACAATATTGATAATTGAAAGATCTGAAAGGATGTCTGTCTGCGTACAATTACAGTTAGCTTATTATATTTGAACTCAAGATATCTTTGAATAGTCATAGAAACGAGGTGAATCCAAGCGACTCCTTCTCGTTTATGATAATCTTAGCCGCAACGTCTGAACCACTTTGCCACTTTTGCGGTAAAAATGTAGAGAGAAACTCCGACACTTTAGGTTATGTGTGTGTCTCGTGGGAGCCGCTGATTTTCTCTAGCACCTCTCCAATTTATTCGTGAGCCCCCGCGGAGCGCGAGAACATAATATTGTTGCTATGTGAGCTTTATCCAGGTCAATGGGGCTTTTGTGTGAATTTTATCTATCTATGTGCCCTCTCTAGAGGTTTAATGATCATTTCTGCATATCTAAGCCGATATGACATAATATACCTTTATATAAATCTGTCCCTTGCCGTCTACCTACAAAAATACTATAAATCCTTTAAACCAACTCTTACTACCCCTTCATTATCTTGTTTTAGTGTAGAGAGTTTATTCCTAAAATATTTCAAAGTTGTCATTTTTAGGTCAGTTTGTCTAATATAAATTTTATGCGAGAATTTTTCTACGTAGTTGACATGATTCAAGTTTTCTGAAATGCGTCTCGGTCCGGTTCATCCCCTGGCGAGCGACCAAGCGCATGTGATCTGTGCAATTTGCAATTTATACGTGTATCGATGTATTTGCTTTTCTATGTATAACGCAGCATTGCTATTTATACGTGTGCCGTGGCATTTACTATTCATACGGCCATGTTACTTCAATGCATCCAACGACTATTGACTGAAAATGTTATTGACTTGGCGTGTTCAAAGATTTCTAAGGAATATCCTGAATATAGCTCAGTTAGTCACACTATTTCCCATTCGACTGAATGAACTATAAATGTGAACACTCTTATAGTTACGGATAGTAGTTACTTTGTATTTAACATTAGCTGGTGGTTTGGTTAGTTGGGTAGGGCTTGAAATTAATCAAATTGAAGGCTTGTTAAAAAAATCCGTAAATATAAACTGATTGGTCAAAATTTTCTTTGCCCAGGCTCAATTACAACATTAGTATAAAACAGTTGACGTTCTATTCAGTTCCAATTATAGTTTGTTCTTAACTTAGCTGAAACAGCACTATGTAGCTAGATCTAAATAGCCTAAAACACCGAAAAACGTACCGTGTGTGGTTAATAACTAAAACTAGGGTAATAAATAAGTTATAAAGTATCGTCTCCTGTTAGAAAAACGTGGAGTTTTACTTCTACATTTATTTTTAACTTATCCTACTTATAATTATTTTATTTACTTCCAGATTTTCTCGAAACGCTCCTCTGAAGTCCTGAAGACCCTGAAATTCCTTCCTCTCCCGTACTTTTTCAAATACACAAATATTTCTTAGCTTTTTGTTTTCTTTGTAGAACGAGATATTTCTATAAAGTAAAAATGTTTATTATTCAAGTTATTTCGCAAGACTAAAATGTATTCGTTAGTAGTATTTTTTGAGAAAATGTGAGAGAACAATTATGTAGCGATAATATCTGCTTATAACAACTCATTGCCTCGCAGAGGACGTTCTCATCAGATGTTTAGAGGTGTTGGACTACGTCTATTACTCTCAACGTCAAGTACCTACCGTCTTGAACTGGAACACGGCAATGCTAGCATCACTGCTTGGCGGCAGAAATAGGTACGCTGGGAGTACTTCCCTGAACGAGCTTTCACAAGTTATACTACTGAACGATACCACTGCTCAAATTGAAGAGGTATTCAAAGTTTCCTTCTCACAGAACCGCAGCGGCTTACAGTTTGTAATTAGTAGATGAATGGTTGAATGATAATGAATGTTGCTTGTTCGTTATAAAAGTTTTAATGAACAGAAGTGTATTTTGAAAACCACAAGATAATGTTTTTGTGTCTGTATACGTTCGCCCACTGTAAAATCCTGCCTAAAGTTGTAGGTGTTATTTGTTACGGTTTTAAAAGTAATTAAATCGCCAAAAGAAGGTATTTCTTATAAAATAATTACCCACTACGTTTAGGTAATTATTTTCATATTATTCGTAGGTAGGTCATTTAGCACCACTTTCACTTTTAGCATTTCAACAAACATTTAGAATCTATTTTACCTATGTGTAAAAAACACAATTTCAACCATTTCGAGAACCTGAAAATCCAAGAGAATGTTACAAACTAAAATCGCAAGCGTAATTTGATGATTCATAGATATTAGGGTTCATCGAAACACAGGTAACGATAAGAATTCCGTCACGGGCGCGGGGGACGGAACCCTTGATCGCGATACTCAGGAAGGGACTGCGGCGCAATGGCCCATAAATAACGGGACAGCCCGCGGTTCTAAATCTTGGCTGCTCTTGTTACTACTTTTTAAAATGGCAAATTTTAATTTCATTTATCACTTTCCTTGAAAAAACTTCTCTCAATAAAATCAATAAAGAATATTCAATTCATGGACATTTGAGGCACGCCCTTTAGTACCAAACTAAGCAAAGCTTGTCAGTTAAGCTGACATAGAACACCCAAAGACTGAACAAACATTCATGTTTACCATTGCACAAAATGTTCTCAGTGGGGATCGAACCTACAACCCACAGCGTGGAAGGAAGAGCTACGTTCGATTGAACTGTGATGCCTGTCAAAACTGAAGAAATTTTCAAAGCACATGTCTCGGAAAAACATAATTTGATTGTATGATAGAGTTATATAAAGTAACAATAATCACATTCAATAAATATAAATAGAATAGTTAGAGGGTTTCTTGCGTGTTTTGTCACGGACATTTATTCACGCCGAGTGAAAAGATGACGCGAGAGAAATATTACGAAAGAGGTTAAATAATGTTACGCACATGGTGGTACCTACCCTTAAAACTAGCAGGTCCTTCAGATCTCACAATATATCTTTTAGTCCTATAACGAAAGTCAATTATTGGCTAAAGACGGCTTATAGTTTTTAAAGTAATCTGAAAGAATTTCGAGAGCTTAGTTGATGAGTAGTGGATTCTTTTATTTTCTTCAATGATTTAAAATTTTTAATAGACATTACCACAGATCATATAATACTATACTAGTAAGTAATGGGCTACGCCGTAGAACCTACGGTGATGTTTTTGTGTAGCAGCTATCGACGTACAGTACTTTTATTTACAACTAGCTGATACCCGCGACTTCGTACGCGTGCGAAACTTTCCACCAAAATATCTGTCAACCAGTACACGATGAACCTCGTGCCAAAGGCTGATTTTGGTTTAGAGAGTTCAAGGTGTATCTAAAAATCCACGTCTTCGATTTCAATCAAATAGTTATAGCCTATGTTTCAATCCGGAAAAAGGGCTTCTGAATGGTATAAGTTTCATTGAAATTGGTCCAGTAGTTTAGGCGTGATCCGCGAACAAACAAACAAACAAACTCGATTTTCGGAATCAGTACCTACCTATCGTTTATTTGGTAGATCTGCATATTTAGTTTATCCATATCTTTAATTTTAGTTTGTCTTTTTTACAGTTTTATAATAGTACTAGCCGTCTCCCGCGGCGTTGCTCGCGTTTGAGTGTGACTTTTCAAAATTCCTTTCTTAGTGCGCCCCTACACTATATAATGAACCTACCCTCCAAATTTCATACCTCTAGGACTTGTAGTTTAGGCTGTGCGTTGATTCTATGTCAGCTTCAAAAGAGTTTTATATATATTGATTAATGATTAATAATAATAATTAATGATGATGATGATGATGATGATGATGATAGACTCTACCGATTTCCAACCAATAACATTTTGCTCCATATCTCGGCTGGACAGAGTAGCTATCTGGGTCAACCCGGGCACCATAAGGCATATAAATAGCTGATAACACGCGTTCCTACGGTTTTGCGCACAAAGGAGTTATGGGAGAGAGCTTTACGCATTCTTTACGGCTTACCTAGGAGCCTAGATGCCCGAGCGAGCACTTCCAAGGTTGCTAGAGATATTAAGGAAGATTGCCATTATTTAGGCTAAGCCATACCTAGGCTTGGTAAACGGCTATAACTTTGAAAAATGTTTCCCAGGGGCCCGTAGGTAAACTTCTTTTTTTCAAATAAAAAATATAATAATTTTGAAGATGTGCCTGAGTTTCCTTCTTATCAGCATTTATCGGCTAATAATTTTTATTTACTCTGCTGTAAAACTTTACGAACCGATACACATGGTGAAGTTTTTTTTTTTTTTTAACCGACGCGGCATGGCAAACTGAAGTGTACAACATGACGAACAACTTACAAAATCTGCGGTAACTATACCTATCTATAAAAGATTTGATTTAGCTAATCCAAAAATGGTATTGCCTACCTAATTTTTAGTTGTTAACAATAACAAATCCTAAACAACTGCGTCTCTACTGAGACTAGATTTGACTGAAGTACCTATATGAACTTCTAATATATTTTACTCCACACACGATTCACAATAGCAAAGCTATTTACAAAGTGTTACTTCTTACCACGTCCAACCGGCAAGCTATGGCATTGCGATTGAGCCTTTTGTCCCAGCCAGCGGCCTTACCACCGCGCAGCCTTCCGCGCAGTCAGCTCGCGACATCCACGAGGGACCGACGTGTTTCCCATCTCTCTTTCAATAAAGAAACCTGTATACGTTTAGTGATAGTGCTGTGCAAGTGAATAGCAGTTGTATTTCCGGTGAGTTACCGGCCGGTAGATGGCGCTTCGACGCGTCCTGCAGTTTTGTGTAATAACTTGATAAAAGTTATATAATATGTATGTATGTAGGTAGTAAGGGGAGGTGTATAGACGACGGAATGGCGTCTTGGCTACTGCCGGGCTTCTAAGTTACAAATTCTATATTTGGCTTATACGAGCACACTTTCGCTCTATCAATAGAAACGTTAAGTTTACTTAGTATGTAAGTTTTATAAGATAAAAATGTGCAACATTAGCCGTCATCATACTTTTCATAACATTATGGAATCTCTACAAAGAATGGTGTGATGATTCTGATGTTGCATTTTTCTAAACTAATTTAATTTGACAGCACTAAAAAGGTTGCCGTCCCCTTCTCATAAACTGAAGAGACAAAAACAGAAATAATTTTAGCGATGTTAAATTAGGCTAGTTTAGAAAAATGCACCAACAGAAACAGAATCGACTTCAATGTCTATATGAAGGTAGACCATACATTTTACATTTCTTAAAAATAAATAATTTTGCGTTGAGGCACTGGCACTGCAGTGGTTCCAACGGCTGTTATTTTGACGCAACACTCAACACGCCACCACGCCACTTGGCAACTACATTTTGGATACTTTATAGGTGGTATAGATGCTACCAAATACCTTTTGTATTCGACACGACGTTTATGTGGACAATTAAGTTTTGTCAGTGTGTTATGGTTTGGCTACTATTTCACAGATACCAAAGTTAATTTACAATTCATTTGACTCACCAATAAATACTGGAGTTTACTTGAATAGAAACTGTATCAGTCATGACTTTGTCTGGGCAGTATAGGGCTACTTCTAGCCATAAACTGTCCAAGTCATCTTGCGCAAAAGCCTTTCGCACGAGCCAAAAGCAGAGTCAATCAATCAGCTACAAACAAAGGGACGTACCCTTTTAAAACCGTCCCTAAACGTTGTGCCATTAACCTCATTAAATGTGTCAGTACTCCCGCATGCTTGCCCCTTGCTACACACACCCTTGCAGTACCTACCTACCTAACTTCACTTTATTTTTGCACATGTTTGTGAAAAAGCTTGTCCGGGTACTACCACCGTGTCTATTTCTGCCGCTAAGTATTGATGATTGTTGTATTCGGGTTCGAAGGTGTCGGTGCAATAACAGGCAGATCGATAGGACTAACACGTAAAGAATTTCTAAAAGGAGTACCTATGACGATTCAGATGATCCTTGTAATTTGACTGGTTCTATTAATATCCAGGCAAGTGGAAAGAAAATACTAAAACGTTTTCTGGAAAAGCCTATTATAAACGGTATACGTTTTACCGCTATCGTGCAGAGTTTGTTCAGTGTGGGTAGATCAAACATCTCATAACATCTGTAGGTAAATGTTTTCTTTGGCATACTCATTTTGTAAGGATATTATAATCTCTATGTTTACGTAGGAGCACACGTAATTACATCCAATTACTGTTTCATGTGTATTTTGTAAATATTGTGAACTAGCCGTCTCCCGAGGCGTTGGTCGCGTTAGAGTGTGACTTTTCAAAATTCCTTTCTTAGTGCGCCCCTACACTATATAAGGAACCTACCCTCCAAATTTCATACCTCTAGGACTTTTAGTTTAGGCTGTGCGTTGATTCTGTCAGCTTCAAAAGAGTTTTATATATATTGATATTGTAAATACTGTATTAGTTGTAATTTTCTTTGTGAATAAATAAAATTGATATTTATGGAAGTTTCCAATTAGGTACCAGTTCTACGGTAGCTTCTATTTTGTCTGTGACTGATAAAACATTATGAAATCTCTGGACTTTTAGTAGCCATGATTCTTGATCACACTAATATTATAATTGTCAAAGTTTTGATGTTTAGATGTTTGTGTTTCAATCACGCTGAAACTACTGGTCCGAATTGGATGAAACTTGAAATATATATATGTAGTTCGTATTGAAATATATATAGTTCGTAACCTGGATTAGCACATAGGCTTTTATCCCGGAAAATAAACAGGATCAAACGGGACGGACGAAGTCGTGGAAGCTAGTAATAAATAAATCTTTATTCTTCTTGTAATGGTAGGCTGGACAATAACTCTAAACTAGGTATGTTCCAATAGGTTCCATAAGGTAAATTTTTATTTCAGACTCAAGATATATTAGTGCAATGCAAAAATAATAATGTTTAAGATAGTCAGAGGCAAGTCCAAACCTGACGCGTATAAATGTAAATAACTCTTTAATACTGAAAACCAGGCTTTATGTCGGGACACACGACCCTGTATTGTATAGACTATAGATGGTAGGTGTATGTGTAGTGTAGGCTACATCCAACTTAATTAATATGGTAATTTTAGGGTCTAACTACATCTGTGCCGTAGGTTTGTACCAATACAAAGGGCTACCAATCTACATACTATAACTTTAAATAGAGACTTATAATCGCCTCTTAGCGCTTCTCGCCGATCGCTGTATCCCAGGTTTTACTTATAACAAGCTCAGAGCCCGTAGTCTTGAGTTTTGTTATGTTGATTTGCGACTAGCGAAAATCTAGAAACTCGCAGTTTTGTATGGAGAAAAATAGTTCGCAAATCTTTTTATTTTTTTTATGATAAAAGTAATGGAACAAGCTGATAGCTCATCTGATGTTAAGTAGTAACTTCTGCCTATAAAAATGCATTACCTCACAGAGCATGTCCAATGAGGACGTGCCCTGTAAGGCAATGCACTGCGTCCATCACTCTGAGACGTAAAGATCTTGAAGTCTCATGTGCCTGTAATAACACCGGCGCCCTTACCCTTCAAACCGGAACACAGCAATGCGAGCATCGCTGCTTGGCGGCAGAAATAGGTACGGTGGTAGTACTGAACCCGGACGAGATCTCACAAAGAGCTCTACTACTCTATCTCCCGCTAGAGGTGCTTTCGACCAACAAAACAAAACTCAGACTACGGGCTCAGCTAAGTCTAGTATGCTACGGTGCTACGCCTCAGATGCGACGGACCTACGCCGTAGCATCACGACGGGCTACGAATCCGAGTAATTTATGATCTACTGAACTGATGTAGAATTGGGATATACCTTATTTTCTCCACACTATTAGCACAAATATTACAGAATAAAACCATAGTGTGCTATAAAACAAAAAACTGAAGATTTTATGGTCTACTTCTGGGAAAAATTGCTTTAATTTTATTACTTGCTTAGTATTTTCTGAGCTTAACTTACTACTCGTCTGAGATTTTCCTCTTTAATAAAATGAGATGTAAAAGTAGCTGTTTACTATGTCGATGCATTCGAAGCGACATTTTACTTTGTGTATAGAAATTTTGTGATTCCCGATAACTGTGGTTGGGTGGTTTTCAATTTAGCTCTTCCCAGGAAGCTAACCAATCAAACATGTCTAAAGGTCAGGCTATGTTAGGATGACACTAAAGTTATATCTGCGTAATTCATAAGGTCACGCTCAGACAAGCGTTATTTTTGACATTTATTTTAGACTGCCGGTTTAGGTCAAAAAAATCTAAAGGATTTTACGGTTTCATCTTTCGTTGTGCTTTTATTGAAAAAAAAAACATTTGAATTTGTTCTTTTTTATTTTGAGTTTCACACTACCATAGCCTAGAAAAAGCCGACTAGAGAGTTCTATATAATTTGTAGTTAGTAAGAATTCGTTCTCTAGAATATTTAAAGAGCTCCCTAGACTGGCGCTGTCAGCCGTCCAAACTTCCTACCCCAGTCAAAGTAAAGCTTCGGAAAGTGGGGGCGATCTCAAACTTTCCCGTACTGTGAGGTGTCTCATTTAATTATCCAGACGAAGAGCTTCCGCTTCATCACAGAGTAAATAACTACAACTATTGTGCAGTTCTACTTTGTTCGGTTTATACGATGCAGATGTTCAAAGATGCAAGTACGTAGGTACTTGTATACTATGTCTAGCTAGGTGTTACCTATGTATTATAAGTACCTAAGTTTTTACAAAAAAAATGCTTATAAGTATTATATCAGCCATGTAGTTCCTATAATACAAGTTTTGCTTAGTTTAGGACTATAGGGCGTTGTGTGAAATGTCCAGATATACTTATTTAT
Source organism: Eulithis prunata (assembly GCA_918843925.1). Taxonomy (NCBI): domain Eukaryota; kingdom Metazoa; phylum Arthropoda; class Insecta; order Lepidoptera; family Geometridae; genus Eulithis; species Eulithis prunata. The sequence goes on from OU974021.1 coordinate 8,422,503, forward strand.
CTATTTATATAGGCGTCCGTTTATATTTTTATGATTATACTGTTTTATGATATCAAATCAAAGAATGAGTTGATGCTAAGCGGTTATTTTTGCTCATGTACCTATCGTATGCTCTGTATTCACACACAATGAGGACGTGCTCTGTCATTGAAGCATCGCGTCCAACACTCTGAAACGTATTGTATCTGTTAGGTATTGTACAGGCAGCCATACACAGCTCTGCCAGCATCTCTTGTTGGGGACTGAAACAGTTACAATAGTAGTAGTCTCTGAGACGACTAAGCTATCAGTTGATTTAAATTTTTATTGGAATTAAACTGAAATCTCGCGATTGTTTTGTCCAAAAGACATCCAAAAGCGTGATAGCATACAGACTCTAAATTCACTGTCGTAAAACTCAATTTACACCGTAAACCGATCAGCAGTGATAGTCTTTAGTATAGACTGAGGATCTGAAGGAGTCTGAGTGGATAATAATTGTGAAGCTTGAAGTACCAATCAACGGGTCCTTGAAACCGAGAGAACTGGGGGTCCTCAGGCCTGGGAGTAATTAAATGTTCTGTTTTGAGGGTGCAGTCCTTAGAACTAGGATTACGAGTAATCAATGTTCTGTGTTCAAAGTACCGACTCGGGCATATTGCATGGAAGATCTTTGTTTCTCTCACCATACAGCCAAAAATATGTACCTATATGTAATACTAGCCGTCTCCCACGGCGTTGCTCGCGTTAGAGTGTGACTTTTCAAAATTCCTTTCTTAGTGCACCCCTACACTATATAAGGATACTACCCTCCAAATTTCATACCTCTAGGACTTATGGTTTAAGCTGTGCGTTGATTCTCTGTCAGCTTCAAAAGAGTTTTATATATATTGATGATGATATGTACTGCGTAATATAACACAGCGTCTTTGAGCGCTTCGGACGCTTATCGACTTTTGTTGACCGCAGCTGCCTTGACCTTATAGAACTACAATAGCTACCTACATAGAATCCAGAAGAAGACGCAACGGCTTTATTGGAATCTACTTCACAGAAAAGAGTTTTTCTATTGCGTTCCATCCATGCCGTCTCTAAGTTCTGCTAGCGCTCTCTTAAATATGATATTCTGGACTCTAGAATACAGTCCACACAGTAGAACCTACAGTCTTGGCAATGTTATGAAGCTGTTTATTTGAGAACAATCAAAGTCTAAAGGATCCAATTAAGTTTTGGAAGTACAAACTATTGACAGAAACTTTCAGTCGACCTAGAAAATATCTCTGTAGAAACTCAATTTACCGTACAATTAGAAATCGTTCAATGCTTTAATTTGAAGGCTATTGATTTCTTTATTGATTCTATTTGCGCCTGAATGACGTGTAGGCGACCACAGCTGTCGAAGCAATAAGGCAGTGTTAACTTATACTATTGTCAAGTCACATAGTAGAACACGGAGGTACACATTACTTTTTAGTATAGGTTGAAGTTTGTAGACGGCCCCACAAAAAAATCTGTTATAGGATAAACAATCCTTGAACTGGTGCCTATCTCCCCCTTATTTAACGCTTTCCTTGAAAAGCTTTTTCGTAAATTACGTGTTATTTATCTTTTTTTCATGTGATTTCATGAAAAAGTCGGTCCCGGCTCTAGCAATCGTTAAACCACGCGGAGGCCTTAAGGCGGCCTAAATACTCCGTCAACAGAGTTGGCCACTAACTCATACGACTTTGCTTGCTTTATGTGATTGAATCAAACCTGATTCACATGCTCTCTACGCATTTAAAAACCTGCAACTTATTGCGGGGAGGCTGGACACTGACTACCACTTCATGGAGTACTGGACACGTGTAACATTTGTTGTCTAAAATAAAAATTAATACAAAAAAATAAAATAAAAACATATTTTCGTATCCCTCATAAAGATACCTACATCTAAGTCAAGTTTTACTTGAGCGAAACGCTGGTTTGTTTGATCAAAAGTGAGCTACAGAAGTGCTATCTGCATAAAACAGCGTTTAGGTCCCAAACATCCTGCACGTAAACTTAATTACCGGTTATTAAACTGCCTTTACAAGCGAGCCAAAGCGAGGTCCTCATAGTTTCTAACAAAGTTAACCTCGATAGACGTAGCATTAGTTTACAGGTATGATAATATAATACCACTAAAAAAACATACAGTTGAATTCTAGATCTCCTCCTTTTTTATGTCGGTAAAAAATACTGTGTTACACTTACACAGAGTACGAGTTTTCAGTGTATAGTGTGGGTGTGAAACGTCTGACGTCCAGCTCACCAGTGGGCAGTTTGAGAAGCTCGACATGCGAGTACGGGCTTGGTGTAGACCAATCTTGGTATTTACACACCAAAACTCGTACCTACTAGGCCCTCAGGTCACCTTTTCCACAGACTATGACATGTCATACTTATAAAATGAATACAATTTTACTTATAAACTAAGTAAATCAGTGCTAGCCGTACCGTGGCTATCGTGATAGTTCATTACAGGCTAAAAGGAACTCCGCCATAAAGCTGATTAGATCTTCAGCCTACGCACCAGAAGTACTGGGCACCATTACTCATTATCAGACTTTTATAGCTTTTATACATCCATGTTTTTGGTCGTGAAAGTGGCAATTATAAAAATAAAAATAAGCTCAAATAAAGCGCAGTTATATTATAACCGCAAATAGCTAGTAAAAGTTGAATAAAAAAGTAGTCTTAACTCTAAAGTGGTCTGTGCGACGTCCCAAGATTTTTACATTATTGTTGGTCCATCAGATATTGGGCCCTCCTACGGCCATCGTCTTCCGGTTCTTGTTCCTATTTGAAGGTACCTAATAGTTTTTTTTATTATTTTACAGGTAAGTAATCCGTCGTCTGGAAAGCGTAAGTAAAAATGTTTCCTACGAACTAGCGTTTTGCTACGCCGTAGCTACTCGTAGCTATTTGCCACGACTGTCTCCAAGTTTTTCGTTTACTTCTCTAATATTGTATTCGAGTCATATTGCGCGTCAATACCAGCTCGACTGCCAAACGTTGAAGAGTCACCGCGCAGTGTATCTCGGACATGTTCCGACTTTTACTGTGCTTGTCTAGATATTTATAGTCTACGGACTCAGAAGTATGTCCACTATTTGTACCGTAATCAGCGTTTAGTGACTCGCAAATTCCATCTACCTGTCGCAAATGGAAGAGGGGGGAAGATGTGGAGGGAGGGGGCAGGAATCGTTTTAAAACGCATTACCGCGATGGAACTGTCAGTCGCAATCACGGCTTTGGGAAATGGAGGCTGCGAGATGTGCTAAATAAAATTAAAAAAGTTTTAAAAGGTTTCAGAGATATTGTAGAAAATGGTGGCACTTGAATCTCGTATCAAGGTATAGATTTTAGTATGAAAATCTATGCTTGAGTAACGATTTCTTCATCATGTAAGACGATTCTAAATGATCTTCTGATTTTACTACAGTAAAACATAATTGAACATTGAACGGTAAAATACCATCATCATAGTTTTGGCATATCGATCATACATAGTTTTGGCAATACAACCGAAAAAATAACCTAAATTACATCATCATCAACTTATGGAGGTCCACACCTAGACATAGTCTTACTTTATAGATTTCCGGAATGCACGATAAGGAATAATCTGTCACGCTACTCGGTCCCACCATGGTCGCACGGTTCTTCTAACCAAGTAAGACATAATTTATATTTCTTATAAAATTTCCATTTCTTACAATTGATTTATTCTGCCGTTATTTTCTTGAAAACCAATCTACCTTAGTACGAACAGCTACAAATCATATTAAAATCATACGACTAAAAGCACAGCGAGATAAATTGTACTTTTCGTGAGATCGCGGCATTCGGATTGTGCGAGCTCGCGATAAATTGCGGCGCGCCTGTCTGCATTCACTATCTTTCAGTATTCTACTGAAAAATGTGGAATCGTGGATTGTGGTCGTGATTTATTGCGTTTCTCAAATCTGCAAAAAAGGATTTTAAAGATGACAAGTGGAAACGAACACGAAGCGAATGATATGAAACTCGTGCCAGTGTTGCCATACTTTGAGCGTTTGAACGATTATATATGCTCGAGTTATCATAGCTTACGATCGAGAAATCTAAGTTAAATTAGTTAATGATTTATTTCGTCATAATAACGAACCTTACTTAAAAGATGAAAAGGAAGAATGAAAGACACAGTGCTAGTGGCAAGGGCCATTAGAAGAAGAACCCAGAATCCGATTGCCTGACAGTATTTCAATTGAGAGAAACTTTTGAAAGTACTCTTGGAATCGATTCGAGAGCTGGACGGGACGGCGACGATGTAATCTCGTAATGCTGTTAAATGGGGAATTTAATTTCCGATGCTCTACTTTATTGGTGTTGCTTTTGAACTTTATGGACATAATATTTACCTACCACTCTAAAAAATAATACGTGGAAAATCAAATACAGAGGCATAAGATACAATAGAATGAACGAATTGGTGTGCAAAGACAGTGTATGTGCCAAATTGTATGTGTGTGGTCATGTAGTTTGAAAAAGTTTTTGAAATAAAATGTTTATTTGATCTAGAATATCTAGAACTAATATCAGTATAAGCTAGAACATATTTTATTATCAAGGACACGGTCGTCGTCTCTTCGCACTAGTATTTATTCAGAATTCATTCATTCATAAAATATTATGAACTTGTACTTTATGCAATAGGCCTCAATACAGCAACCCTTTTCTCCTTACAAATATATCATGAACACGGTACATATAGTGCAGTGTTCAAAGATCATTACACAGCTCACAATTCCGCAGAGTGGGTCGTTACATGCGTGCGGGTTCCGAATAATTGCACTTGTATCTGCGTTCGGATTGTCTGTTCGCAAGAGCTATTAGCGCCCTCTGTGGGGCGGGGTTGAAGAGTTTGAATTTGTGCGTGAATATGGAAAATAATTGTCAATTTTTTTCGCATTTAGTACCTTTAAATAAAACTACTCTACGAAGGTACTTGACAAGCAGACTGAAATTTCGTCAAAAATGCACCTGATGCTCCAGGCTGCCCTGCCCACGTAAGACGTCCAATTTCCGCCCAAAAAATCTGTTATTTGAATTCGTGGGTTTGATTACCCTTCGGGTTGTTGTTCCCTAATCAAAGATGACAAATGACTGGAGAATCGCAAGTGAGGACACGCCATTAGCTGTAAAACTCATCACTCACAGTCCACGGAACCCTTTGGGACTGGGGCTCCGTAAAACAAAAACGTCTTGTCACGATATTAATGAAACAGGATATGATATTGCGTGGATATTCCGTATATTGAACTGTTCTTTCTGGACCCTAGGGGAGTGCCAATAAATGTTGCTTTTATGACAGTCACTCTGGTGTTGTTCAACTTAGCTTACTCGTATATTAGCTAGGTATTAAGCAATAATATTTCCATAACAAAAGTCTTATCGTTTCCTTTCTACAGTCCTTTATAATAATAATAATAATAATAATCTTTTATTTCAGACACATGATCCAGTAATAGGTACAAAATGATATAAAACTTATAAAACTAAAAACTAAGAATAGGTAGGTACTTACTATATAAATGTACCTTATGTACCTACGATGCTAGTTGCACCCACCGTCTATAGACTCCTGTCAGAAGGAGCCTATCCGACAGACTCGCTACTATCGCATTTTTACACTTGCCGACCCTGGACATAAACTTTGCGATACGATTCCTTTGGATGGCATTTAAGGAGTTGACTCGCGCCTCCAGGTACTTTATGAAGCCGCCGCGTCGCACCCGAATTATTATATTAATTCAAAAGTCTAAGCACAGTTTTGACGTTCTATTTTACTTTCAGAACGCCGATATAGAGATTGTAGATGTTATTGCTAGGTGTTAGCAATACCTAGTGCAAAGATACTGTTTAATAAAAAGTAAATTTTGATAATAAAAAAGAATTATTAAAAAAAAACAACGTTGGTTTGACCTTAGCACGGAGTGACACGGACCGAGCATAAAGTACAGAAAAAATGGCCACCGAAAGTTTTCAGAATAAAAAAAAACATATTTATTATCTACTTATTTCTAGCTACTACTTGTGTTATATATGTTACTAGCCGTCGCCCGCGGCGTTGCTCGCGTTCTAGCCTTTAGAGTGTGACGTTTCAAAATTCCTTTCTTAGTGCACCCCTACACTATATAAGGATACTACCCTCCAAATTTCATACCTCTAGGACTTATAGTTAAGGCTGTGCGTTGATTCTCTGTCAGCTTCAAAAGAGTTTTATATATATTGATGATGATGATGATGATGTTCTGTATTGATCAGATACAACAGTGGAAATAAAGCTGACGAAGTTTTCAATCCAAGTTTAATGTAATAACTTGGTTACGATTGTCCGTTCAGTGCTAACTCAACAGTTCTACTGGTGTCCCTTGTAGTCTAGCACGTGAGCAGTTAGAACAATCTAGTTCTCTCCTGGCGCGGCTTAATGACGTCACGTCCGCCCTCGCTGTTCAAAGTCGAATGTCCGGGGAACAACTTTGACTAACCGTTCGGAAACCCCGACTTTAGCTCAGTCGTTTTGGTGCTAAAGTATCAATTAATTTATTTGTGTACTCTACCGAAGCCGCATGTGGAAAATTCAGCGAGTTCCATTGCGTCGTTTGTTCGTCTGATTGTAATTATTTTCGGTACAAATGCTGCAGTCCGCAACGTCGCGTCGTTTCGAGTTGTACTTAAAAATTTGGAAAAAGAAATGTAATTATGTTGAAGCAATTGTGCTTATATGCATTTACTGTGTTAAAAAAATACTTTATTTTACTATTGGCGGTCGCAAGCATGTGTGAGTGCTATAAGCTATTAACTGTTTAGTACCTTTATTTACTGTTACCTGAGGCATTTTACACAATATAAGATATTTTTGTCGCTGGATTGTTATTATTTGAGCCCATACATATTACACGATACTTTTTCTTATGTCAGATAAGACACGCGCATACAAAAATTTTCTTATCTTGTGTTCGTGTCTTATTCTGTGCAAAAGGCCTTAGCTGTGACGTAACTTCCCACCAACTGGAGTTCTAAAACGAAGGGTATTAGCACAGCAAAGTTATGACAAGCTAAGACTAAGCTCGCTTGAGATATTGAAGACGCTAAGTCAAATTCACGTCATCTTCATAAGCCATGATGGCTAAACTGCGAAACTTATAGTAGTCTAAACCATAAGTTTACGCTTCGTAAACATAATTTTGTGCTTACAACTTAACACAATTTCGTGCTTACTACGGACTACGGGTTACTTGGCGAGTACCTACCGTGTGAAGCTACGCATTGAAGTGTGAAGTATTTCTGCAAATTCGACAGGCGTCATGGCTCAGTCGGTAGTAGCTCTGCCTTCCGTGCTGTGGGTCGTGGGTTCGATCCCCACCGAGAACAAACATTTGTGTGTTGTAAAACATAGATGTTTGTTCTGTGTCTGGGTGTTTCTATGTATTATAAGTATGTATTTACAAAAAAAAATGTATGTATGTATGTATTCTATCAGCCATCTAGTTTCCATCGTACCAGCTTTGCTTAGTTTGGGACTAGAGGGCGTTGTGTTAAGTGTCCGTGAATATTTAAAGAATTAAATTAGTTTTTACTAAACCTACCTTTGTAATGAAGTGACATAAAATCGGGCTAATGTTTTTAACATAAACCTTTGAGTACATACGAATTCTGTAATGCTTGCTCAGTCCACACATTTTAATTTAAATAACAAAAGTTCCATAAAGCCTGTATTATTCCGTGTACCGCCCATAAATTCTCCTATTGTTGGAGTTCCCTATAAATATTAAAGCGATAAGCACAAGTCGCTTTAATAATATACTAAGGTTCCCTCTAGAATTAGTGTTTCCACTATAAATACCGCTGGTATGTACGGATACGGAATGCCACATGAGACAGGCACCTCGCACTTGACAACTTGATGTGGGCTCGGGCATACCTATAAAGTAACATTAACTTTAGTTATATTTGCGGTTCAAGCGATAGGTACATTACCTTCTTACTTTATTTAATATTAATAAATTAATATGGCTTTTTAAAAAATATTCGCTCGCATGTTCGGAGATAACAGGGTTCGCCGTTGGCGGATACGCCAAGGAGGACATCATCATCATCATCACCTTCTTACTGAAATGAGGTAAATTGAAGTACGCTTACAATATCGTAATAAGTAGGTAGTAAGATGGTGTCGTGTGAATACGCTCTAAAAGTGTAAAAATAAGCGGATTCTTACGACAAACATTATTCAGGGTGCTTTTTCACCAAAGCTAAGCTACGTTGTGTTTCAACCAATAGGAATCTAACATGAAAACAATCGATTCCTATTGGTGGGTGTCAAACACATCCTTAGCAACGTAGCTTAGCTTAGCTCTAAACCGGCCTGCCGTGCCCACATACAAACAGTTCATTCTTTTGTTCGTTCAATAAGTTACTTTTAGTTCGTACGCAAAATAGAGGCAATTCCACCGTCGCGACGACGAGCCCCTATTACAGACAATCTGTATATTTGTCCCTTGGGGCACGTCTGCCGTGTCAGGTGTGATTCCGTCTAGCCGACAGTTTCCTACTACTAGTACAGCTCCATGAGTAGGTACTGTAGTAGTAGTCCTTCGTAGGAACCGTAATTGTATAATTGACCGCAAATCACGCCACTTATCAACTTGACAGATTACGGACCATCCCTCGGTCTAGTCTAGACACTAGATATTAATAAACCTAAGTGGCCGAGACGTTCGAGTTCAAACAGTTTATTTAGATCTTCATTTAACGTTTTCCTCTGAGATTTACCGTCGGATACGTTTTATCTTTGATGTTGAAAGATGGAGCTGATTATGATAAATGGTTTTATCGACGGGTGGATTGAAAAAGGTATTGCGTTTGAGGTTAGTGGAAGGACTTCTTCACAGAAGCTTGCCACCGCTTGCCAGTTTTCCTCGTCACTTACCATACTGCTCTAACAAGCAATAGGTATCCATGATGGATTTCCTCACGTAACCAAAAAAAAAAAAAAAAAAAAAAAAAAAAGGTTAGTGGAAGGACGATTCCAAATCTTTCTAATCAATATTTTGTACATAATCCTTATACTAATCTGAATTAAACGATTACGCTATGTTTTTGTTCAGATATTTTGGTTTTTTTAAATGAGTTAACTGTATTCCAAAGACAAAAAAATATATTTACCATGTTTTTACCGTATTTTTAATTTTCAGAACTCAGAATCCAAAAATGTAATTAACATTGAACAGCGATATGTTTGATAGGTACTAAGTCAAGTGAAAAAATAAAAAGTTAACTCAATAATTTGTAAATGGCAGCAGGCAAAAATGAAACCGGGTCCCGCAATTATTAATTAATCAATCTGAATTATTCACTGATAAAACGTAACCGATCGACTGAAATTGCCTTTGTTAAAAATATTCAGAACAAAACGAAATGAAACCAAATCATTCGTAGCCATTCACATTCCAAATGAAAGGAGGACCAAATAACCACTGGACAACAATTTGCAAATGATTTATTTCGTTGAAAATATAAAGAGGTTTTCCGACAAAAGATTCTATAAATAAGTGTTTATTGTGAAAATATTATTTCGAAGGACAATAAGGTGAAAAATTTACCACATTTTTGGTAGGAAATGGAGCAATATTTTTGCAAACCGTAACTGAATGACACGGGTGAACATTAATTCATAAAAGGAAAAATATCTATTTCAGGCTTTCCACGAACAGCACCAGTTTTTTGAGCACCCACGTTTCTTCACTGAGAGCACCGACCGATACGTTATTTTAGCTTGGTGCTTACACGCGGAACATCCCATAATCCCATCATTATTATCCTACTAATATAATAAATGTAATAGTTGAGATTTAGACGTTTGAATGTTTTCTTGGTTCGATTTTGATGAAACTTAACTAATGCGTGCGTGCTTCGTGACGTGGGTTACGATTAGATCGAGTAGCCTATGTTTGAGGCTACTTTTTATTTCGAAAAATCAACAGAATCAGATGAGACAAGTTTAACACACGAAAAAGTTTTTATATTTATTCACCAGACAAACGATTCTCTGTACATAAAAATGTTGCTGTCCGTTGATTAGTACCAAGAATAGCGAGTATGGAATACATTATCGAACCCTAAAGGTTCCGTGCGACCTCTACAACTAAATCGATAGATTTGCAATGTTAATGAAGTCGAAAGGTCATTGTCGAGTGCCGGTATGTTGACTGAACATTGTGAACATGCTATATTGTGTCATATTAATGAGGTTGGTTGTGGCCATCGCTTGTTGCCTTTGATTGGTCAGTTGTGGTCATCGCTTCTGGCCTTTGATTGGCCAGTTTAATTCAGTTGTGCTATCGTCTGCGGCTTTGATTGGTCAGTTTAGTTCAGCTATGAACTATTGGGGTTATTATGTGTATAAATATTCTAGTTGGTTTGTACAGAGGCAAGGGTCACTTTATACCTAGGCTGAAATACAACAGTAAATATAGATTGATTTAAAAAAAAAAAGATATTAAAGGATGCAAGTCAGTTATGCTATTCAATATGAATAAAGGAACTCTTTGGTCTGTGCATTGTATTGTCGTGGTTGGATCTTGGTTATTCTCTAAATGGAATGGTAATTTTAATATAACACAATGAGATTATATCCGTGTGCTTTCTTGTTGTAAATTCCACATGGCTGCCTCCTTCTCCGCCATAAATACGTAGAAACAGTTGTTCGGAATCGTCCTAATGGATATCTGAGCTGTATTCCATGCCGCCCTAACACCCTCTGGAGCTGTGGGTTGGTGCCAATTCCTTTACAAATATTTAAATTCATATTCATTTGTTTCTCTCGCTTAACTTAATAACTAGGGTAATACAAAAAGTAACCTTTAATCGTAATAGACTACATAAGGAGGTTGTATAGAGTTCTGATACCCAAAAGATTTAGTGATAATATCTGTATCTCTATCACGAACAAATCTGACAGTCGCCGCGTTAGCGTATTCGAGTTATATTGCGCGTCAATGTCAGCTCGACTGCCAATCGTTGCAGTGTCACCGCGCTGTGTATCTCGGATACGCTAGCGTTACGATACGTTTGCGAATGTCGCATTTATTCGTGATCAAGGCACTGTATAGTGGAAACCAGGCCCATCTATATTACCATTAGCTACATTTTAATGTGGTATTATGTTAGATACCTATTTATGCGTACATAACTCAATCTATCTAAATGAGATCTTTCTGAATAAAACCTCAGTTTTCAGGCCAGTTTTTAGCCATTTTAGACTAAAAGCCTTATTCATATTAGTCGGCTAAAGCTCCTCTAGCTGTAATGTACGCAAAAACGGTCTAAAAAGAGAAATGTAAATGAGAGTCCTTATTCACAATTATCTAAAGTGCATTTATATTCAAATGCTGCACATAAAGTGGTCGATTCGATCTCGGCGCTGCGCCAACCTATTGGAAATGGTATTATTGCGTTCAAAACGTACCTAAAACTGAGTAAACATGCATAACGATGTTTTCCTTCACTGTTTTATAGTTTTTGTTAAAAATGAAAGTTTCCATCGTAGTCCTATCAATGGAACCAAACCGTACCAATACCCATTAGACAAGAATTACTGAAACTACTTTTTTTTTCAATGTTAAACCAGTCTAAGGTAATCGTGGTCTGCGTCGTGGGTAAGGTTCTAAAAAAGGATTTAGTAAATTTTATGTTTTACTTAATATTGAAACATATTCAATTGATAAATGAGCATGAAAAAGTCCTAAACATTTTTATTCAGGAATTGAAATCATTCAGTAATATGAAAGTATACACGAATTTCGGTAAAAAAATTGAGCGTTGAAAAGTGTTCATGAACTTTTTTAATATAACGAAGCTAATAAAGCACGGAACGCTGTGACCGTCATTATTTCGTAAATTTTTTGTACACTTTGATATCTACCAAATGTACACATTATGTACGTACAATGACGTACATGTATGCATATGTACCTACACATTTCGGCGAGGGGTTACTTCAAATGAGTTTCGAATGCGGTTGCTTAAAAATAAATCAGAATTCTTGGTTGGCATGTTTTTGAAGGGCTTTTTATATTATAAAAGCTCGCGCCTTAACTTTATCTTTCTGTCAGTGGTTTCAAATTTATCTAAAAAAAACTTATATTATAATATAAGCTATATTTTTGCTATATATTTAAGGCTGCTACTCAGTTTTTATAACTTTTGCAGTCTCTTCGTTTTAAATTGTACCTTATGCATACTGTACATTGTTCTAAGATAAACGATTATTATTATTATTTAAAATAAAAATAAAATCTTTTGTTTCTGTTTATATTTATGCATTTATTAGTTAAAAACATATCATAATAGTTACTTGCACTTATACAAATTCTTTTATTTCATAATGTAACATGACATAATTAGTAGTACCACTGTTTTCTGCTTTAGTTTTAACTATGTTCCAAAAAAACTGAACCCTGTGGGCAAAAACTAGCACTTGGCCAATTTTTGTTCATCAATATTATAAAACTCTTTTGAAGCTGACTTAGAATCAACGCACAGCCTAAACTATAAGTCCTAGAGGTATGAAATTTGGAGGGTAGGATCCTTATATAGTGTAGGGGCGCACTAAGAAAAGAATTTTGAAAAGTCGCACTCTAAAGGGTCTAGAACGCGAGCAACGCCGCGGGCGACGGCTAGTTATGCATATTTGGCGGACTAAAATGGGTACTTAATTATTAATATGTTTGCATAAGTACTTAATAAATGCATGAACACGAGCCAGACACATTGAAATTAACATCACGCGTGTCTACGAATGTGCTACGGCGTAGCACCTCGTAGCGGTAGTCTACGCGGCTACGAGTACCATGTGCTTACAATATTTAGACATGTCTGTCTATTTTAATTAGTTCGTACAAAAGTATAAGTGCTTCATATAACTGGAAGTGCCTTATTTAGCGTCGTCATAGATTTCAATAGGCTCATTCCATGTCTAAAATTTATTACTGCGTGAAAAACCGGTTTAGACATGCCGCTGACTAACTGTATTCAGTAAGTAATTAACTCTTTAGTATTGAATATAAAAAAATGTGAATATATAAAAACTACTAATATTTGATCGGCCTCTCAAATTATCTTGTATGTATATAAGAGGCTTATTCCCATCGAGCCCACCGGCCGGCCCACTAATGGGCCGGATGGGAAAAAAAAAATCCCATCGAGCAAACCATGCAAATGAGTGGCCTCGATGGGATTTTTTTTCCCATCTGGCCCATCAGTGGGCAATTCTAAATGATACATGACGTGATTAAAATGAACAAATAATTTTCTGATTGACAAAAGAGCAATAAAGGTTTATTGCTCTATTATTCAGTAAATTAACGTTAAAATCTTCATATGTCTACGAAACGACGAAACTAATGCCGTGTTGATGTTTACGTTACATATACTCTTCGGTGGTAGCGGTCTAGGGAACTACGAGTTGTCTTTGTAATTTATTTAGACATGTCTCTATAATGGATGTAACAGACCAAATTCTGGTGTCTACGGAATTGCTACGGCGTAGCTTGTTTCGTAGCGATCGTCTACGCAGCTACGAATATAAAGAATTATTTAGACTAATGAAATTATTGTATTGTTATAGGTAAACGAGCTTCAGCTGTTAAAGTATCGGTAAGTTTTGAACAAGTTTCAATTATGGAACAAAACGGTAGAAACTGACTTTAGTTCGCTTTTAACTAGAAATAAGGTTGCCTGGAAGAAATCGCTTTCAGCGATAAGACCGCCCATTGTACTTTATCGTATTATGTAAGTTAGTCTCTAAAACATTGTTCTTGTGTACAATAAACTGTTATCTATCTATCTCTCTTTACCGTATTTTTTTCAAACCATTAGTAAAAGTTATTTGTGACACGACAAACCTTATTTTTACACCTTAGGGGTCAAATTTAAATGCAAATTCTCAAATTAAAAACAACTCCATCTGTAAGGGTATAAATAATTCATATCGGAAGCTTCTGCAATGATCACAGCTCCGCGTAAAGGAATTATTCATGAGGAAATAAAACCTCGTATCGCTCATCCACCCAACTGAGGAATACATAACCAGAATACACTTTAAGATCCATTACTGATCCATCTCTTACTATTGGTAACAATAAGCCCGACATAAGCTTGGACATATGTACCTAGGTATATGTACCGTTTTTTGTCTTACCAATTTTTTTAAGTTATGTGTTTAATTTACTGTTACTGTGGTGAACAATAAAGAGTTATCTATCTATCTATGGATATAGAAAAGTTAGGTACTTACCTATACTTATAGAAAACTAGCCGTCGGCCGCGGCGTTGCTCGCGTTCTACCCTTTAGAGTGTGACGTTTCAAAATTCGTTTCTTAGTGCACCCCTACACTATATAAGGATACTACCCTCCAAATTTCATACTTCTAAGACTTATAGTTTAGGCTGTGCGTTGATTCTCTGTCAGCTTCAAAAGAGTTTTATATATATTGATGATGATGATGATGATGATGATGATGATGAATAGCTAATTTAGTTTGACTGTTCATAACCACACCCCGCTCTATTAGCCCCTCCAATATTCCCAAACTACAGAATGCTACCAGCTACCGAAGCCCTATCAATTACTGCACAAATGAGTTCGTACTTTGTGAATGCGATCAATCATAACCCCTAAAGGGTGCGAAATCCACGGGAAACTCACCTTTATTGCTTTCTCCTAAAGTTTAAATTACAATTTCAGCTTTATTAGACCTCTGTTTTATTTGAGAGCAAGGGAAGATAACCTTTATTGCGTTGAAGGGTAAGTGTAAATTGCTAGGTGTGATTTGGTATTGCGAACGGAGAGCGGTATGATTAGTTCAGTCGTTCGTAGAAGCTCGTGTGCTTATGATATTACCTTCGTTTGATATCGACATACTGATTCGGCTGACATAAACAGCATGCACGGACATAGGCAGCAACAAAAGGTCTGTACATATTGAGTTGTTTGATCTTTTCTGCTACATTTTTTATGCATATTTCCACACACATATTTTTTATGCATATGTATTTGTACTTAGGTACATATTTTATGCATATTTGCACTACTTCCCGGAGCATAGATGTAAAATATCAATCTGTTGGCGGGAGCTGCAGTTCATAATACAAAATCTCTTTTGTTACTTACACTTCGTTAATCACCGTCCACACATCTAAAACCAGTGTCCATAAAGTCCGCGCCACGCATCCATCATCGTGATTAATCCGATGAGGCGTCCTGAACAAACAACCACTATTCAGCATTCATTCCCTAAATTGGATCGCTGGCGCATGCTTTTACAGATATCAATCTATTTGGTAGATTTAAATCACATGGTTCTCTGTTCTCTACATATGTGATGTGGTTTTGATGTTGATAAGTCTACAACTACAGTCAATCGGATTACGTTAGGCAACACGCGCACTTAGCGGCGACACAAACAAGTTGCAGGTACTTGTTTGTGTTGCCGCAGTGTTACAAAAGTCAATTTAAAAAAATACTGCTCTAATATCTATACGGCTGCAAAATCGAATCCGATTCTGTTTGTCATCGACAGAATATCATTACATAAAATATACAAACACGTAACTTCAAATTGAGTACTTAAAAAATTGTCTAGACTGTTTGTACCCGTATTGCCTGCGAGCTGCGTGTAAATAACGACACGGAATTGCTTTTTCAGCAAATACGTGAAATGTTGCGCCAACATGTTGTGTGTTCACGTGACATCGTTACTATTCAAAAGTACACATGCCAAATGTAACTAAAACCGAATTTTACTCTAAAAAGTACTCAGTTTCGGTACATAACAGCGATTCAGTACTCGGAATGGGATAAAAGTGATTGGACGTGCGCGAGACAGGAACACTGCAAAATACTCAACGCGTGCAGCGTGCCGAGGGTTAAATACATGCATTATATATGCATTTTCGCCTGTGTGTAAAACGTATTATATATCTGTATAATTATAGTTAACTGTGTGACTCTGTTATTTGGAAATAAACTTTATCGTATTTTATTTTTTAACCCATAAAACTGTGGCAGTTTGTGACTAACAAATAGAAGAGAGAGAGCCAAAAAATTATGACGTCAAAATGACGTCGGACCCACTGGTGAAGAGAGTTTTTGCTCGAGATATGACGTCATCACATCACTTTTACAATAAAATTGTTGGTTTTAGTAACTAAGTCATCCTACCTGCATGGTAATAAAAAATAAAAGTAGTCATCTGTCAACGTCAACTGTGTTTTATTAGGTTATGTGCCCAGAGATATAAAATAATTAATTTAAAATAAATCAGACTGTGTACTGTGTTGTGTGGCGATCATAATGACGTCTAACTATATTGCGAATGTTCCGAAGCTAAAAGGTCGCGAGAATTACGACGATTGGTGCTTCGCGGCGAAAAATGTTCTTGTGTTGGAAGGTATGGCGGCGGCCATTGACAAAAGTCTAGCTACAAGTGCAACCGCAGCTGAGAAGACTGAAGATGCTAAGGCTAAAGCCAAATTAATTCTCACGATAGATCCATCCCTCTACGTCCATATAAAAAATGCAGAGTCAACATACGATCTTTGGAGCACTCTAAAGAGATTGTTTGATGATTCGGGGTGTGTAAGAAAAATAAGCCTATTACGTACTCTTATCAGCATAAGATTGGAAAATTGTGAATCCATGACCCAATACGTAACCCAGATTGTAGAAACAGGGCAGCGGCTTCAAGGTACAGGATTCAAGCTAACGGATGAATGGATTGGAGCATTAATGTTGGCAGGATTAACAGAAAAATACGCCCCCATGATTATGGCCATTGAACATTCCGGCATAGAGGTTAGAGCTGACGTCATAAAAACAAAGTTGATGGATATGTGTTCTGAAGTTGGCAGTACGGTTTCCGGTTCGGAGAATGCATTTTACGCAAAAGGGACGTAACGTTTCAAAAATGACAGTCGACAACCATCAGATATGTCAAAGTTAAAAAAGGAGAAAACAATCAAATGCTACCGATGCAAGCAAACCGGTCACTACAAAAATCAGTGTCCCAGCTCTGAAACAAGCAAGAGAAAGCAATCAAATGCTTTTAGCGCTATTTTTCTGAGTGGAAAATTTAACCAAAATAATTGGTATATTGATAGTGGGGCAAGTAAACACATGACGGCGAAGAAAGATTATATCGTAAATCCATCATATCAACACGAAATGAAAGAGATCGTGATCGCAGATCAGACGAGTGTTCCAGTGCTGTGTTCTGGTGAAGTAAACATTGTCACAGTCGTAAACAATGTGGAGTATGACATCACAGTTTCTGATGTATTGTGCATACCAAGTTTAACAACAAACTTGCTTTCTGTGAGTCAGTTGATTGAAAATGGCAACAGAGTGGTTTTCAAAGAGAATGCTTGCTATATTTACAATCGGCGGAATGAACTCGTTGGACAGGCAGAATTAGTAGATGGTGTGTACAGATTATACACAATGAAAACAGAGCAGATAGTAGCAGCATCAGCGATAGCATCGAGTGAGACTTGGCATCGACGCTTGGGACATATCAACAGTACTAGTCTAAACATAATGAAAAGTGGAGCTGTTGTAGGAATATCATACCCAGAAAAAGCAGACATACAGAAATCTACATGCACAGTTTGTTGTGAAGGCAAGCAAGCCAGATTACCTTTTCAACAGAGTACATCAAAAACAGAAGGTGTGTTGGAGGTTATTCATGCAGATGTGTGTGGCCCAATGGAGAATGTTTCTATTGGAGGAGCAAGGTATTATGTTTTGTTTGTGGATGACTACAGTAAAATGGCATTTGTTTACTTCATGAAGGCGAAAAGTGAAGTTTATAAGAATTATAAAGAATTTCAGTCCATGGTTGAAAAACAGAAAGACAGAAAAATAAAAATTCTAAGGACAGATAATGGAGGTGAGTTCTGTAGTCGAGAATTTGAAGAGTATCTCAAAATGCAAGGTCAGGTGCATCAAAAGACCAATGCGTACACGCCAGAACAAAATGGATTATGCGAAAGAATGAACAGGTCAGTCGTTGAAAAGGCCAGATGTTTATTATTCGATGCTAGTTTGGATAAACAATTTTGGGCAGAAGCGGTTAATACTGCAGTGTATTTGAGAAACAGATCTGTTGTTACGGGACTGAATAACAAAACTCCATTTGAAATATGGACAGGTGAGAAGCCAGATTTGAGCCATCTACGCATATTTGGTAGCACGGTCATGGTGCATGTTCCAAAGGAACGACGTCTAAAATGGGACAAGAAAGCGAACAAACTTATCCTGGTGGGTTATTCTGAGAATGTGAAAGGCTACAGGGTGTATAATCCAGAAAGTAAGTCGGTCACGACCAGCAGAGACATTGTTGTAATGGAGACTCCTTCTGAAAGCACAGTCGACATACCAGTGGTATGCAAGTCTTCAGTGGAGGAAGATACTCTGGAAGAAAGCCAAGAAAAAGAAGTGGATGAGACTTATGTACCTTCTGAAGCTTCTTCGGTGAGTATCTCAGATGATAGTTTCTGTGAAACGATGTCAGAAATTACCTTATTAGAAGAAGAAGAAGAAGCAGTCCAAAAACGTGTAAGAAAAGTACCTGATCGATATTGCTACAACAATTTATGTCTTGCAGAGTGTGAACAAAACAGTAGCAGAGAAATTACACTTGAAGAAGTTTTCAATGGGCCGGAAAGCAAGTTCTGGCAGGCAAGCATGAAGGAAGAACTGAACTCATTTGAAGAAAATGATGCGTGGGAACTTGTAGATTATCCTCAAGACAGTACAGTGGTTCAGTGCAAGTGGGTGTTTAAAAAAAAGTATGACAGTTCTAATAATGTGCGGTATCGGGCCAGATTAGTAGCAAAAGGCTTCACGCAAAAAGCTGGCATAGACTTTTATGAAACTTTTTCCCCTGTGATTCGATATTCGACATTGAGGTTGTTATTTGCATTAGCAGCAAAATTAGATTTAGATATAAGTCATCTAGATGTAACAACAGCATTTCTAAATGGTTATCTAAATGAAACTGTTTATATGCAAAAGCCAATTAGTATGAAATGTAAAGATGATGATAATAAAGTATTAAAGCTGAAGCGAGCCATTTATGGTCTCAGACAGTCGTCTAGAGCTTGGTATCAGAGGGTGAATGATTACTTATTGAAGTTAGGCTATGTAAAATCGAAATTTGAGCCATGTTTATTCACTTATTTTAAAGGTAATGTTAAAATTATCATAGCTTTGTTTGTAGATGATTTTTTTGTTTTTTCTAACAGTAAAACAGGGACTGATCAGCTTGTAAATCAACTAAGTAGTGAGTTTAAGATTAAAAACTTAGGTGAAATTAAGCAATGTTTAGGCATGAGAGTTAAAGTAAATAAAAATGTAATAACTGTTGATCAAGAGCAATATGTAGATAACTTACTGAAAAAATTCAATATGTCAGAATGTAAACCTGCTGAAACACCTATGGAAATGAATTTAAAATTAGAAAAAGCTCAGAATATTTGTAATGATTACCCTTATCAGCAACTTATAGGTAGCTTAATGTACTTGGCGGTTTTAACCAGACCTGATATTGCCTACAGTGTTGGTTTCCTTAGCCAGTTTAATAATTCATTTGATGAGACACACTGGAATCATGCAAAAAGGGTACTCAGATATTTAAATAATACTAAAAACTATGGTCTTGTATTCTGTAAAGATAGTTCTTGTATTCAAGGTTTTGTAGATGCAGACTGGGGTTCTAATCCCATAGATAGAAAATCCTATACTGGGTTTTGCTTTAAATTGTCAAACTCAGTTATTTCTTTTGAATGTAGAAAACAAAGAAATGTTGCATTATCTAGTACAGAAGCTGAATATGTTGCCATGTCAGAAGCTAGTAAAGAAGCTGTATACTTAAAGAATTTAATGTGTGAAATTCTAGGAAAATCAGAACCAATTGTTTTATATAACGATAGTCAAAGTGCCCAAAAACTGGTTCTGAATCCAATTTTTCATAATAGATCAAAACACATTGATATAAGATATCATTTTGTAAGAGAGGCTGTAACTAATGATTTTATCAGGATAGCCTACTTGGAAACAGCTGAAATGCCTGCAGATATGTTAACGAAAAGCTTAAGTTCTGTTAAGCTTAAGTATTTTAGAAATAAGCTAGGTATTTTACCTGTAAAATAGTTTGGATGATTTTGTTAAGTGGAGGTGTTGGTTTTAGTAACTAAGTCATCCTACCTGCATGGTAATAAAAAATAAAAGTAGTCATCTGTCAACGTCAACTGTGTTTTATTAAAAATCTCTGCCTAACTGGGGCCTTATGTAGAGTTCAGTAGAGAGTTAACTCAAATAGGGATGACGTCATTATCTCGGTCGAAAACTCGTTTCACCCGCTGGTGGATCTAATTTTTGACGTTATTTTAACGGCATTAGAGTTAAATCTCCTATACCTAGACCTATAGTTCTCCATAAACCTAGACCTCGTCTTACAAACTTTGTTCCTAGTGTATTATAAATAAACTGTGTTGTATCGCATCGTGTTAATTGGATTCGTGTGTAAATGACCCGTTGAATATGCATGCGATGCGAATGCAGTGAATGCAGTCTGATGTCTGTCTGCGCGTGCTGATTTTATGACATCTTCTGTCGTTTGGAGACACTTTGTACTAACAAGATTCTTGAGAAGAAGTGTCTTCTCCACATGAGAATATCATAAATCTAAAGATTGACGCGACAAATGTTTATGAAATTGCCAATCGAAATTGTTATCGTGTTTTCTAAACTATTGTGCCTTACGTGGTCTGTATACCTACATCACCTATCTATTTTTTGTAAGCGTATTGGTGTCGGCGCCGACACAAGCGCCTAGCTCTAAATGTATGGACTTCTGCCATATCGTGTAGGACCTACACAATACCTACACTACACTGTAGGTATTGTGTCGTTGGCAGTGATCAACAGAACTACTAAGAATAAACGAAGCCGTACGTGGATCGGAATGAGATCCTTCTACTTCTTTCTTATTCAATGACAGCTGATAGACCTAACTGAAAGTACCTAGAATTTCTACACGTGCCGAATCCACGTGTCGGAAGATCAAGATGACTTTATTATCAGTCAGTGAACTCCTAACTGTTAGTTGAAACTTGTTAGGACCAATAGGTTCATATTAACGTTCTCAAATAGACAACTTCCTGTTGACTTGCAAACTAATTTGGAAGTTACCTCCAAAGTACCGTTTATTCAAAACCATCTTCAGCTTCCCTTCTGGATTTAAGTTCATCAACCCTTCCCTGCCTGAATCTACTTTATCTACTTAGAAGTGAAACTCGCTTACGAGTTTAACGTTTAGAGAAATTAAATTAGGTAGGTCTAAAAGAAATATTCAGTTAAAATTTGTCGTCCGAGACAGCAAGCAGCCACCGCATGAAGCTTTCTATAACTTAACAAGGTTTGTTATTTTATCTGTATACCACACGAATGAAGTCTCTGGCTACCTCTATTCTACCTTCATAGAGTAGGGTACACAAAAAGCGAAGAGTTCACTAGAAATTAATTAAATAACGCTTGAAACCGGCGGCGCGGCAAACATCCGGCCATGATACACTACACAGGGTGCTCAAACTTAATTGGACTCTCTGCTATCTGCTATTTATCTTTACCCATTAGAGTTATGAAAAAAAAATGAATTGGCTCTGTATTCCAGGCCTTTCTGTATGGAGGTTAATAGTTATCTACCTCCATGTATACAACGCTACAACTTTATAGGTACGTATAATAAACTTTTGTTTTTATATTTTGAATAAGGCCTTGTGGCGTTTAGGTACTTACTATATTTTTGTTTTATTTACCACCTAAAGTTTTTAGCTCTGCTCAACATATAACTGGATGGCCAAGATCAATAATAAATGAGTTCAAAGTTATTTTATCAAATTAGTAACAAAAATATGCAGTAATTTAGCAGCCATTACACAAAAAATAATATAAACTTTTTAGAGAAACCAGCATCATACCAGTGTCGTCTGCACTGCAAATATTTTAGAAAATATCCAACAAAACTAGAAAACCGCACATATTCTGTACACCGACCGAACTGTATCATGCACTTTGCAAAGGAATAAAAGTGTTGCCACATAAAAATAATAAAATGAATTTACGCGACACATTTGCGGTACTTTTCTCTTTCTGTCTCAATTTACCTAAGTACTGTACATTTTCAAAACTCACGACGAATTCGTTGGTCAAATTCTGTAAAAAGTTAAACATATACTAAATAGGTTAGTTGGTAAACATTAACCTGCATACTTATAATCATTACATAACTTTATTCAGCTGTTTAGTGGTGTCTCTTACTAAAAGGTTATCTCAAACAGAGCTAGATTTTAACCAACGGTTTAACTATTCAGATTTTATAAGTATGACCCTAAATCGATGTTTTCTGATAACCGCGACGACTTCTTAAAATTGAGAATTTCAAGAGAGAGATGAGATGATTGAGAAACATTCAATGCCATGATCCTTTTAGAAGTTGTAAGTACCGAAATACTGCTGACATTTTCGACCCATCTTGAC
Organism: Eulithis prunata; assembly: GCA_918843925.1. Classification (NCBI taxonomy): domain Eukaryota; kingdom Metazoa; phylum Arthropoda; class Insecta; order Lepidoptera; family Geometridae; genus Eulithis; species Eulithis prunata. The sequence goes on from OU974021.1 coordinate 8,445,148, forward strand.
CAGATACTTAGATAAGAGAGAACTCACTTCATACAATTTTGTGAATCGACCCACTAACGATCCAAGGAGTAAACTTGCGATTCGCGCCGCAATTCAATTTACGTAATAGGATTACTTCGGTTCACAGTTCCTGTGTATAGTTCAGTTCAATAGTTGTGGAGCTATTTCGTGTCTCCCGTGGTTTTATTTTGACAACGGAACTATGAAATCTGTAGAACGGGGGTACCTAACCAATAAAGCTCGAAGAATTAGCATATAGAGTCAAGACAAGTTGAAGTGGCAATGGGCAGGTCATGTGGCGCCCAGACTGGATTCCATGCAAACTATATTTTTTTCTGGCGCTGTAGGTTTGCACTTTTGTTCAGTCTTTCATGAGAACTACTGCAAAATAATGTTGCCAGTGTATCATTTAGAATGACTAGAACCATATTATGTGCAACCTAGTTCAATAAATGGAAAAAAGCTATAAAACTTATTCAAGTTAATTTGCATGCTGGTTGTGAGAATCAATTAGAACTAAATAGTTCTTATTATGTACCACTCTTAACACTAATAAATAAGTAAGAGATACTACAAGTCACCACAACAAAAAATATCAATGAAAAAACCGCTCGAAAAATTTCTAACGCAATAATGCGACGCTGCTACGAAAAAAGCATGAAAATCATATAGCTGTTATTAAAATTGGCTCGATGTACGAGCAATGTATATGAGACCATACGCGCCATTAGCCGTGGCGCCTCAAAATCGAGTTTACCGCGATCGAATTTTAAAACCCATCGGTGAAAGGTTACGCTCACTCATCCAGCGATGTTTAGAAATAAAATACGTTACAATGTAGCTGTTAGAATAATTTCGCTTTTAGGTCGGTAGTCGGTAGTCTACTGCAATTTCAAATCCACTTTCTATGGTTATCAAGTTTCATCATATTGTGGATAATTTAGTTTTCATTTAGTAGAATCAAATTGGGTAGAATTGGTTGCGGAGATTTTGCAGTACCTATTCGTATTTCTATTTAGTAAAATACAATAAAAAATCAGTCCTAACAGACCCCAAGCAAACCTACAACCACAAAAGAAGATTGCATGCTGAAATTTCTGCATATTTCGTATCGCACAGCGCTTTGTACCGCAACAGACAAGCGCCGCAGCGGATTGAAGGCTTAAGCCAAGCTTTATGCAATATTCCTTTTTTGAAATATTTGAAAAAAAACTCTTGACAGCTTTGACAGTGACATACGAAAATCCGTTCGGGAACCAGGATTATAAATTTCGCGGTTGTTACATATAATCCGCATAAAGGATTTTATTTTATGGTTAAATGCAAACTTTAATATGTATTTTAGTAAGAAAACTTATCAAATTGTACCCTTTTAACTATTTTTACTTAGATCTAGCTAAGCATCTCAATATTTGCCAAAGGCTCAGACATTTAATCTTTTACACATCCCAACAAGTTTAATCTCAGATAATAAAATACTGAGAAAATCTTATACGACAGGTGCTTTCGCCGAATTCCCTCCGAATAAGAACCTATACGAGTTTGAAACGCGCGTGATGTCAATATTTCATATTTATTGGCAAAGTTATTGCGAAAGTTTCGAGATAGATACAAAACGAAATACATAGTTTGTACATATGGCAACACAGACTGCTCTATCCTTCGTTTCCGGTCCGCTCAAACAAAACGCGAATTTGAAAACAAAACATTGTATTTGTGCGAATTTGAAAACAGAACGAAGTCATTGCCAGTCCGCCGGAACTCTCGAACTAGACTCGTACTTTTGAAAAACGAACAATAAATGTATGAAACGCAGATCAAAATTTGAAGTTGCGTTTCATACAAAAAGTGGTTTTCAGTGTGTAATTTTGGTAGAATGGGAGTCCCACTTCTTCTTACGTAGGAACTACGTATTACATATTCGCTTTTAGCGTGGTTTTTAGGGTGTCTGATGCCCAAGGACGACGATAGTGTAAAAAATATTGAATATAATTTCAAAACTTACATAATATCAAGCTTTACGCAGGTAATGGAGATACCATTACTAGTATCTTAAACTTTAACCCCTGTACGCCTGGGGTCGGGTCTTAATGACCCGTGCAGAGAGGGTTATGCTTTGATGTGCTTCGCCGGAGTGCATACGATCATCTATTTTAAGTTACGGTGCCTTCGGGTATACCTACAGAGTTGTTTGTTTATTCATGCGAGCCTTTACATACGTGTAAGTACGTATGTAAAGTAAGTAAGTAGGTACCTTTAAAACTTATTTAACAACTCCGATTACTATTCAATATTCTGAGAATCAATACTACGTCTTGATTCATTTTGAATGTAATCAGCGTAAGAAGTATTGAAAATGCTTCATTTAAATACTGGAATTCAATAGCAGAAAAAGTATTCAATTGAATATTTACCTACCTATTTATTCGTGTCTACTCGAATGTAAATATCATTTAATATTGACAAAGTAGCTCGAAACTAAAATATGTTCTTAAATTTTTCTTAAATTCATGGTTTATTTATTTCAGCCATTAAATCTCAGTCATGTGCCTCTCTACGAAAAATTGCCATCAGATTGTAATCAAAAATACAATAAATTTTCTTTATATATAACCTTCAAACTTTTTGGGCGGTCATTAGGATCCTAATCCAGATTTACATTTTGTTTTTACAAAATGTATCGTTAGCGTTGTGATACTCGACTTAATAACGTTTCTTTGTTCTTTAATTTGACATTTTTATGCTGCTTTCGTTCCAACTTTTCTAGCCATGGATTATTAGCCTCAGATATTTTATAAAATTCTTTAACCACAAAAAGCACTTCGGTATATGTATTATAAATTAAATTTCACAGGGGGAAACCATCGCTTTTTCTCGCTTTCTGCTGTCTCTCTCACACGAATTCGGAATTGCCTCTCTCGGATTCGGAACTACCTAACTGGTTCGCGCCGGAAATGTCCGGGAGCAGTAATGCGATAGCATTTGTGCCCCGGGCGAATAGACCCGCTCGCGTTTACTAGGTTATTCTGCGTGATGTGTTATTAAATTAATTGTCTATGCCGATGCGAGACACGAGTCTACCTTCACGTTTTGTTGTGAAAAGCTAATACTCAAGTTCATCAGAGAACGTTGGAACCGTGCTTCGGAGTGCACGTTAAGCTGTCGGTCCCGGCTCTAGCAGTCGTTAATCCACGACGGAGGCTTTAAGGCGGCCTAAAAACTCCGTCACCAGAGTTGGCCACTAACTCATACGAGTTTCTTGCTATCAGAGAACCAAAAACATAGGTCCATTCATATTTGCAAAATAAAACAGTTTCAACACAATCTTACACAGTTAAATAGCAAAGTTTCAAACAGCGTCAATCGACACTTACACGCTTGAAAAGCTTATTCGAAGAATGGTTTCTATGGGCACAAAGAAAGAAACAAGTCCTTATTTATTCAGAACGGTTACCGATGAACCATTTGCTTTTATGGCTTTGTCCCACGCCTTCATTCGTGATGTATCGGATCGCCTGAAAAATTCCACTTACGCACCGCAAGCATTACAATTGAGCGTCTAGTAGCCTACACGACTAGCCTGTTTCACTTTGAAATCTGTTGTTGATGAAAAACAAGGCTTTGGACAATGATGTGAATGTGAGTTTTTGAATTAGGACTTAAATGTATCAAACTGCAATAACGCCTGAGATTCCTCAAAGCTGGTTTTCAGATCTGATGAATATCCTCATAACTTAAACGGCTGCATCAATTTTCATCAAACATGGTTAAGAACAATTCGAGATCAACCAATTTCCTCCAAAAGGGGGAGACAGACAAACAGATAGACACACACCACCGTGCAAATTATACCCTGAAGGGTGTTTGAAGATTAAAATCTGAAGATTAAAAATATGATAAAATGAGCAATTTAGGCACAAAATAAAACAAATTATTATAAATAATTTCTGAGCCGAAACTTTAAAGTGTTGTGGTATTACCATGGTTGCTCCTGCGATATGGGCCCATTTTGCGAGAGCGACCCGTGACCCGTGCGAGCGAGAAACAAGTTAAGGGTGGAATGCATAATTGGACCGGTGACGTAAACGTGCGACGTTGCCAGATTTCTTGCGAGTGCTGACGCGTGTTGTTTTAGCCGCAGAATTGTAAACGATAAGTATGTACTTTCTTGGGGTTGGGCGGTGGGCATTCATCCTGGTTTTATTTTAAACAGCGTAAATTATTGAATAAAAATCTGTTTTTCCGAAGACACCAAGATATGTCAGAGAAACGAGTCTCATCTCATACAGCACTGAAGGAAAATGTTTTCAAAATATATCTAAAATAATATTTTCACGGGCTACGATTATGGGTTTGTGTATCTTTTCTACGAGCAGATTGGTTTTTATTAAACAACAAAATCAAATTTGATCATAACTATACAATGGGTCAATTAGACCCTTCTCACACAAACCCCATCAATAATCCATCTCCATTGACAGGTTAATTCCTTCTGACTTTCGAAATGGCCACGCAAATTGTCAATTTGCATATTATATGCGCCACTGCGGGTGTGTAATTACTGCGAGCCGGGAAAGGGTTAACAGCCGAAATATGCGCCATTTGTTGAATTTTCCAAACCTTGTGTATATCACTACACTCGTCAGAGTCAAATTAACATGAAGTAAAATGAGATGTAGTATGTCCTTTTTGAAATAAGTTATTTTTTCAATGGAGTCCCATACTGATAATTATATTATTATTCTGTTTGAACTTTGGCACAGACACAAAATTAATTGTCCATGTGACCTAGACTCTGACATTCTGAAAGGATTTATTTTTTCTTATGGTTAGTTATAAAGATTTCAATGAGCTATGTCGATGTCGGTGACTTTGATCTTCTGCTTCTCTTCAATAATGGCCTGTGTCCGTCATTTCGACAGACAATTTCGCCAATGTCAAGTGTTAAAATTGTAATAAATAAGTCAAGTCAAGTCATTTGTCAAGTCGGCTGTCGTTTGTTTTGAAAAGAAAATGGGACACGAGTTTTGACATTTTTTGAAACGACACATAGCACTTTTATTTTAATAGTTTTTCTTGTGTTATTGTGAGTATTGTTGTTTAATTTTGGTGGAATTTTATGTTTCAAAAGATGTCAAAACTCGTGTCTGACTTTAATCTACGGATTTCTCAATTTTGATTTTATCACGTAGGTAGTAGTTACTGACTACTTTCACGAAGTTTCTGATTTGACTTGTTAATATTTTACAAAGTGCTCGCTAGCAATTCAGTATAATCGGAACTCTTTCACCCGCTTTTTCGGATAAAATAAGTTGTTATGAAAATGGTTTCGCAAAATTAGGGGGTTTTAGCGGTTCAAGGAATGTGAATGGTGAATTATCTCGAGGGAGGCTGACGCGGCTCGTAATGTCCCTCTGTGGGGTTTATGAATAAACAAACGGGAAACGTTGACTTTGAAATAGTTGTTTTATCCCGACTTTATAGAGGGAGGGTACTTTTTATGCTTATTAACTGCTTTTGATCGTATGATATACGTTGAAGTAATTTTTCTTATAAATGCATACTTAGCAAAGAATATGTAATACGTAGTTCCTACGTAAGAAGAAGCGGGACTCCCATTGCACCAAAATTACACACTGAAAATCTCGTTTTGTATGAAACGTGATTCAAATTTTGACCCCCGCTTCATACATTGTTCGATTTTCGAAAGCACGAGTCTAGTTCGAGAGTCTGGCAGAAATGTCCAACCATGGACGATTGCCATAATTAAAAAAAAAAAAAATAGTTCGAGAGTTCCGCCAGTCTTCACAGTTTCGAATTGTAATACCTAGGTGCCTCTATTTGTTCGAGTTTTCTCATAAAAAGCACATTGAAAGTAATGTATGACATATATCTCAGGCTTTAAGGCGGCTCAACTCCACCCAATTTGCTACTCAGCTTATATTCAATGACGTGAATTTTGAGTGAGAGCTCAACGAAGAAGAATACCTACCTATAGCTTCAGTTTTCTTTACCTGTTATCCTTTCGTTTGTCGATTGTTTATTCCTATTATTTATAATTTAAACGCCCAGAAGATGTCACAGTTTGTTATTTGTGTGGCAGCCCTAGCACAGCAAACATGGCGAGCAAAGCCGGGTGTTTGCGGTAATCTAGACGACGACGGTCGAATGCGCCCAAAGGAAAGCAAATAAACTAGTGTGGAGTGTGGGCGGGAGAGGCAGACAAGCAGCGTATGAAAATACTACTGAAAACTAGAAGTTATTTTTCGTAAAGAAATATCCAATTAATAATACAAACCGTCATGTGGTTTGTATACGTTGAACGGTTATCCCTGTAACTCAATGTCGTGTTTTTTTTATAATGATTAAAGTAATGGAACATGCTAATAGCTCACCTGCGGGCCTAGGATGCGCACGCGAGATATTTGTCATGTCGTCCTGTCAAAATGTAAGCATTTTGCACCAGTTTTAGAACTATTGTATTATCTGTGGTAATGTTGTCGAGAAACCGCGCCATTGAATCTTCAACTTTTGACATTTCTGCATGACTATTATCTCGTCCTCAGAGAGGTACGACGACTAAGAAGTGTCAAAAGTTTACAATAACAAGGGGCGTTTTGTCGACAGCATTACCACAGATAATGCAAAAGTTCAAAAACTGGTGCAAAATGCTTACATTTTGACAGAACGACATGACAAATATCTCGCGTGCGCATCCTAGGCCTGCTGATGTTAAGTAGTAACTTCTGCCTATAACAATGCATTACCTCACAGAGCAAGTCCAATGAGGACGTGTATAAAAGTGCAATTGTTACCTATGAGTCTCTGGTTTTATTTTAGTGTTTCATTCAACATTGCAGTGCATTGCCTTACAGGGCACGTCCTCATTGGTCTTGCTCTGTGAGGTAATGCATTGTTATAGGCAGCAGTTACCACTTAACACCAGGTGAGCTATCATCTTGTTCCATTAATTTTATCATGGAAAAAAAAAACATGGATAATAATTACTTCAGTTCCGAATTACCTATAATTAGTTGTAATACTTAAGTAATTTTGCTTTATTAAAACGTAGATTTTTTTTAACAATAAAATCATGTAAAAATATCGATAACTGTCTATTCACTTGATCAAACTTGCAGCTGAGTATTAAGCCGAGTAGGTAGATTGAAATGTCAATTGAAACAACTAAAGTTACGCCCGAATACTGAAATATAACTCAAAACTTAACACCACGTTATAACGACGACACAGCGACGCGACAGCCAATAGAAAACAAAAGAAATAAAAAAGTTTTTGGGCAAAGTCGCTCGTGCGCCTTTTAATACTTTGCGTTATGCTCTTCCCAGACCTCCAGAAGTTACTTGATGTTGCGTACACCATTAGTCAGAGACGCGTTCAAACAACACCCGTGTTACCCGTGAATATTTGACGCATACCCGCATTAAAACTATGTACCGCATAAAGCCTAGGTCGACAAGGGACCGCAATCCATCACGGATGGCGACCCGTCGCCCCCCTGATTACGTAACTCGTGGTCATAACATGTCTGCGACAGACGTAAATCACTTGCTCTCAATCGTTAACAAAGATTGCCTATTAATAAGCGAGCATTACAATCTGCCAGCAAAAATAGATAGGTAATGTCATAGTTCAGACGACCTCTTTCACAAAGAAGAGGCGTACCTTTACAAAAGCTAACTCAAATCTGTCGCAAGATACGTAATCACAAGATCTTCGTAATGAGCTCTCAAAATATCTAAAAACTGTTTTGTATCTCAAAGTATCCTCCACTTCCCATTGTTTATTTTTATTTACCTCTTCTCATTATATTTGAAACAGGATTCTATTTTTATGATGTTGTCTGTAGGGGCAAAAATAAATTATTTATTTATTTTGGCAATTGAATTGTTTCAGATGGTGTACACGATAATATTATTACAAAATGAATTTACGAAGCTTATGGTAAGTGTTTTTATTAAAATTAGATACATTTGTAACTATTAAATCCCAAATTGTAAACGCCTAATCGATAACACTGATCTCACAATAAAATACCGTGTGTCGTAATGGAAACTACGAGAGCGATGGGACCGCAATATCCAGATTATTTCAGACCCGAAAAAAATATTTTTCAGGTCTTTCTAAAATGTGTCCCGCCGCGGGTATCAAACCAGCATCGTTATTGTATCAGCTGAATAACTAAAGCGACACAAATAACGCGTTATTGTAAATAATGATTACAGAAGATACTATTTATTTATAGACATATTTATCTTTTCCTCCAAAAATGGGTTTTATCAGTATTCAATCTCGTAATGAAATATTCAAATTATGTCATTAGCATGCTAAAATGTAAATATCCTTCTGATTTTCGTAAGAAAATATTAGTAGGTATAGCCACCTACTTATTTATTTGAGACGAATCTCATTATCTTGACATCACTTTTAAATAATTGCTTTTGAAATAACCGTGGTTATCTTTATTATAGTCTGTGGGGCATCTCTTAAATATATCAAGTAAAATGAATGGGATTTTGTTGGTCTTGTTACTTTTATTGACATCTCTACAAAATCCCAGAAATATTTTACTAGGATGAGGTCTCTGGTGATTCTGATATTCTAAGTGACACACAGTGCTTCCTTACTAACTGAACCACTGACTTCTTACCGACGATGATGATGAGGATCCAAAAAAAAAAAATCTAAAGCCAACTCAGTTTTTCTACACTTCTTTTGTATTTCCGGACCACCGGAGCCTATCCACACGATATGGTGTTCGTTGTGGGCTCATTAGAGGGTGGGTAAAAAGGGTGGTTTTTACTGCGTTTATTGGTAACTGGGGAGTTCGGTGTTTTGAGAAGCAGTTCAGTTAAGATGCAAAGTATATTGATAGAATTTTTTCAGCCAAATACACAAGTTACTTATGGATTTATGGGAAAAGGTATAACTACCTACTTGTAGAAAAATCTAGAAAATGTACTTTGCAATAAGTTGCGAGAGGAAGAGTTTTTCTTCCTGGGACATGCCTAGTTTTCAGTAGAATCACAAAATGTAACTTCTATAAGCTTTTATAAGTATGTTGAATTTCTTTTCTAACTTCAACCTGTAGTAGGTAGGCTACAAATCAAAATAAATCAATCCTTTTCGACAAACGCGGAATCAATCAACAACTCCCTCGCCGAGGATTAGTATTCACACCGTGTCTATCACCAAACTAGCGTGTTCCGACTCTGAGGGGGGCTCTGAATCGACAAATAGTTCTGTAAACTTGACGAGACATTACAGGGAACTACAGGCACAGACTAGATATATATTAGTACCTTCTTGTAAATAACTAGCTAGTCTTTGTCCGTTTTTCTAGGCTCTGGTCGCGAGGAACTAGCACCTAAAATTACCTAGATTATAAAACGATTCTAAATGATCCTTGTGATATTACTGAATTGAAGATTTTTGGACTGTCATGGACAACGCCGTCTACTGAGCACTTCTTTGTAACTACCCTTAGAAATACCTACGTTGGTACTTCGTATAGAGTAGGTAGGTACTTCACCGGACAAACTCTTCTAAACTAATACAGAGAACGAATAATTGAAAAAAGCTCCTCTTCTAAAGCGTAAAAAATAATAGTGGATTGCAAAATGTAGAGTACATTTTACGCTCAACATTCCGTATGAAAGTGGTCCATTTACTGCAGCATCCTCCCAATGCAGCCCTGGGGATATTGCAATTGCAATTCTGCAATAGTAATATCGCCTGGGTCACAACTTCACGACCCACATTTGCGGATTCAGCGGTAAATGTAATTTGTTCCTTACTTTGTATCTGTAAAAGCTAATCCTATCAAACGTACTTCAATGTAAATTCTAGCTACCGACATGAACTACATTCTGAGATTTCGTACAAAGAAATTCTGACATTTCAGACGTAGTATGTAGTAACACTCAATATTAGTACCTATCAAGCAGAGTACCAATACAAAGTTGGATAGATATCGTTACTACTCAAGCAACCTCACCAAAAATATATGTATAATCAATGAGGTTACTCCTATTCCAGACACTATTCTTTTTTCATAGATTACTTTGAGGCATGTTTATACGGAGCCAGTTACTGTCAGCGGCTCTGCATTATCGTGACAGTGCGTGCTCTGGATGCGTATAAACATATTAAAAAAAACAACAGAAAAATTTGATTAGACGAGCCAAAGCCAGCAACGTCGGCGGTCACTGGCTCTATTTAAACCTACTCTACTCATATCTCTATTATTGAAGTGAAACTTCTAATGCGACTTCCAACAAGGTTGCGTTAAACTTTTAACGCTACCATGGAGGGGGTATGAAAGCGGGGGAATAGAAAGAGACAGAGCGAGAGTGAATGCGTGGCACTCGAAGTTTCATTTCTTCCGGACGGAGAGACTTCACGCGGTTTTTTTTCTTTATTCGTTGGTTACCCCTAATTGGCACGTTTAATTCGTCTTATTATAATGATACATTTACTTAAGATTATAATAATATGTACTCTCATACCGTAGGCCTTAGGGAGAGAATCGGCGTAATGTACCTGAATCAAACGTTGATCCAGACATTCAACAACCAAACTTTGGTCTAGTTAGCACATTGCGCCCTGGGAAATGAATGCAAAATGTACTATACTACCGGACATTGTTACACTGACGCGATGGATGCAAAGTCTCGAGTTCGGATACAAAATGTTTGCATTATAATGTGAAAAATATTATAAAACGTTCGAAGTACTTATTCTCGTAGAAACATCGCATCGGTCCATCATCAAGGGGCCCAGGCGTCACGTGAAAAAATAAATAAAATAGAAAAAAGTACAAAACAAACCCATAGAGCCGGTCACATTTTCCATGAATGAAATTACCATTGCCGAGCGGAACCTGCACGGTAATGGCGCTTTGTTATGGATTTCTGGTCATAGTGATTAGGTACTACAAAAATAAGTCAGAGGGCAGAGTACGATCAAATGTATGAAAAATTACAAAAGTTGGTTTTGATTTAACTACTAAAATGTTATAAAAAAATGTTTGTAGGTATTGCCTTTGCGTCGTCAACGACTTTGATTTAGAGTCAATGTCTCAGACATATGTATTGATATTAAATTTAGATGTCTTCAAGTTGTTAGTGTGGGCGTAGATATTGTTATCAAAGTATTCTCTTCATTGTTAGTAGGTATTATTTACTCTCTTCGTTCTGGGAATTCTGTGATGGATAGGTAATATTTTTGTGTTAGCTATTCTGGCATGATATTAATAATGTTTTGTTTGTTCTGTTTAAATCGTGGGTGTATGAAAATAAGCAAGATTTCTTATAAAATAAAAAAGAAAATGGAAGAAAATAAGAAAGGTCTTTATTGTATAACTTTGGAAATAGATATCTTTTATGAGGTTTTAAAATCGCCAGAATCTAGGGAGTTGATTATATGATTTGAGTTGATTATAATATATTATCTGTGATGTAGGGTGTGGTTCCTTGACGATGTCATTCTTCCTCATTTCAAATGAGAGCACTGATCGGCAGACATCAGCCTGAACCAACTGGCCAACTGTTTGGACTTTAAAAACAAACCAGTAAACCTTCATCATTCATCTTGAACATTACGTTGTCCGCCTATAAGGATATCATCCTACACCTTAACCACTAATTCGAACCACTTTGAACTATTACTCCCCAGCGGTCGGTATTTCTCCGAACTATACATTGCTCATTGCTACCTTAACTTGGTTCTGATAGCTATATCGGTGAGCCGATTGCTCTACCTAGTAGTACCTACTTAATATGTTATCAATCTCAGTGGACAGTGCAAACAGTGGGTAAAACAGCGGTGCCGTTTACTCGCTGAATAAATGAGCGTCTCTGGGGTGGACTCAGGAGTAACCGACATCGCTCGATCGCGATCGTTAGCGACTCCACGCGATTCCTCGCTGGAAATTACGAAGTAAAAGTATACTGTATAATGTATAATACTCTCCAAGATTATGTCCCACGTGGTTATTTATTATTTCATTTATGTCAATTCATAGAAAACCTAGTTTGACACCTAAAATAAGGCTTATTATAAATGTAATCGAATCGTGCATGCGTCAATAATCGCGACTTTACTTAGTCTTATTACTTTACTACTTCTAAGTATTACAACGCCATCATGTGTACATGTTGGACCAAGTTCTAAAACTCGTGTCTGTATCTATTTCGATAGACAGCTACTCGAATATCAATAGATTAGATATGACTTTTATACCTTCCACTTTGGCGGTACCCCTCGGTTCTGGACGATCGCCAAGAATTGAGGCTGTTTCGACAATAATGTTAGAATATCTTCTTTGACAATGGTTCAGAAGATAAAACACCGCATTTGACGTTAATGAGGCTTTAATAGCCATTATTATACAAACACTGATGCAATCTGACTCTTGGAATATCAGGCTAGAACTGATTAAACTTAAGTTTGTGTTTTAGAATCACTTTGAACTTCCCAACATAGCAAGCTCCGCCATGTCAGAGTTTCCATGCATTGAAAACGTTGCACCCGTTTTGTAAGCCTTTTCAATGGGGCTCCTTACAATGCAGAAGTGCAATGCGATGTGGATAGGGTAGCCATCCGGTTTGGACCGGATATATCCGGCTTTTCGGATGCCGTTTGTTGTCTAGGACTTTTCAGTTATTGATACAGCGGGGTCAGAGTTTGAATCGTTCTAAAATTATGCAAACATTTGTGTGGTTTTAATGATGATCTGCTAGATCTACTTCGGTAGACTATGTGCACTTTAATTGTCCACAGTTCACCTCAATGGCATCTGACCGGAAATTGTAAAAGCCCAAATTGTCAAAATTTTAGCTTTTGCAAATCTGTTTTGTTTTGCTAAAATGGGTAGGTATTTCTTTGATTATTTCAACTTTCCGACTTTTTATCAGGATTTTTAAGTTCCGAAATGGCAACTCTAAATGTGGCAGTTCCTGCGCCATCGCCCGGTCGAGTGCCGCAACCGTGTCAAGTGGCAAGGCGAGTAATTGGAGCGAGTGAATGCGTCTTGTGCTTTTATTCGGATGTTGATATCCTAAAGTGCAGCTAAGCATTGGCATTTGCAATATACTGGCAGTTTCTAATTGGAATGAATGTTATGCAATTAGATGTTTACGTCGGTAACTCAAGGATTTCTACACTTTTTACAAAGCAACATTTTTAGTGCTGTCAAATGATATTAGATTAGAAAATTCTTTAGTGCACTTAATAATAAACGTACAGAGACTAGTTTAATTATATTTAGCGTTATCTACCAACTACACTATGTGAAGTGTTAGTTTACAAAAATGAAAGAGAATGGACAACATTGTCTAAAATTGGCTTCGTAAAAGCTAATTCTACGCGGCCACAGGGGGCGCCACAGAGAGACATGAAGTGACATAACGTGACCTGTTATGACGTAAATGTCAAGTAGCCGTGTAGACCTTTCGCCAGGGTTTTGGCTATTTTTAGCCCTTTTAGCCATGTTTGCGAAAATGAGATCTAGAGTTCATTTGTAAAATAAAATAAAACTATCCCCTTGCGTTGTGGTGAGTATGACAATGATTTATTTACGTATATTTTGTAACAATGAACTAAAAACTACTTAAATGTTTTCTAAAATATCAATTTCAACGAAACATGAAACCTATTCAATTCAGAGATTCATGTGTTATCTCGAACCGTTCTATTTCAAATTCAAACAAAACACAGCCCGTGAAAAGTCAAGCTTTGCTTACTTCGAAATGATTTCGAAAGCAATATGTTACTTCGGCCAGTTTGTTACAAACTTACTCAAAATTCAAAAACTTATCTAACTCTTTTACTTTGTTGGTCGTCGTCCGCGGCTTGGCTCAAAAACTTGCCAACTTTCACAAAAACAAGAGCCGGATTTATAAAGGCGAAAACAAATGACCACTCGCTACTTTATCTATTGCCAGAAGATTGCCAGCTGTAGACACTGTGGCTATTTGATAGATAACCGTTTAAAGACATTATAAAAAAGTTATACCTTAACAAGCTATCGGTATGAAGTACAGCGTAAACTAGGTATAGAAAATGTTACACACGGACTATTTTGTCTGAATATTCGTAAATTCATATAATTTAAGCAGCTAAGTAAAGATTTACTCGGTATACGTAACATAGGTACTTACATTGTAAATAGGTATATTAAACAGATTGAAAATCCAATTAAAACTGGGCTGTGTACGAGTACAAGTATCTTTGTTTCAATAAGCGTCGACATAAATTCAAACACAGACGGTATACAAAGTTATTGTACCGTAACTGTTCGCAAATAGCCCAATGTATTACCGCTTTATATTACACACAATGTTATATGAACCAACTGGTTCACACTGGAAATATATAAGTAACTACCCAACCTACCTAAATATAGGTGGATAAGGGATATCAGACATTTCTTGAGCATACATTCTGGCAAAGTTTGGTCACTGTGCTTCGATGTTTGGTCCTTCGAGTCAGATATTTGAGTATCCAAAGTTTAATTTACCGATTTAAAATATTTTTCTTTTTATTTTGTGAATGTAGGTATATTCTTTTAAGGCTTTGTTTTAAGTTCTATCGCCCCTTGTCTGTTTATTTTAACGATTCGTAAGTTCGCGTCAGCCATTTTGTTTTATGACCGCCATTTCAAAGGCACCTACTTTTAAATAGCTGTTTGAGGATAATAAATCTTTTAAAATAGGTGATTTGCGTAACGCGTTTTCACAGAGCTGTGTCAACGTGATTAACTTAAAAAGGTTGAAAATTTATTTTGAAATAGAAATTCTGTGCAACCTAGACTAATGGGTCTAACCCAGACTGTGCCCAGACTAATAGCTAATAGGCCCTAACTAATGTCTACAGGTACATAGGAGCTTTAAATACCATTGACATAATACATTAATGATACATGATGAGTAGGTACATTTTGCTTTTTCCAATTATTGTTACTGAATTCAACTTTTGAAAAATCCGTGTCTTTGACTAATATTTAAAATATTGATGTAGCGACGACTCCTAAATGTTATTTTAAAGAGTATTTAAGTAGCCTAAGTTTATTACAAAGTTGCTTCAAATCACAAAGTAAAAAGTAACCTGGAAAAAGTCCTAAATTACAGCCATTAATCTTTTGAATGTACCCACAATTCCCTACAGAGCTGTAACGGTAACCAAAAGCGCTTATTTATAGAACTTATCAAGTGTTTTTGTTTGTAGATATAAATAAGAATAGGTTTATCAAGAGGCTTCGAAGAAAGCTTCTCGTAGAATAATGATGTGCTTTACAAGTCGAGGTGAGCCTCGCAAACTGATGGTTTGAGTGAAATGAAATGGTGTTGAGCCAGATTTTATTTCACCGTGAATAATGCTAAACCGTGTTCTTGCAAATTCCTAACTTGCAGGTTTTCCATTTTCTAATCAAGGATATCTTCATAACAGTTTGTATCACAAGTAGGTACTTGTAGGTAGGTAGATAAAATTATGCTATTGTATTTACAAAAAAAAGTATTTGTATTGTCTATCAGCAATCTAGATCTCACAGTACTAGCTTTGCTTAGTTTGGGACTAGTGGGCGTTGTGTGAATTGTCCATTAATATGTATTTATTGAAAACTAGCCGTCGCCCTTTGTGTGTGTTGTTCTAAAGTTCGGTTTCTAGAGTGTGACTCTTCAAAATTCCTTTCTTAGTGCGCCCCTACACTATCTAAGGATACTACCCTCCAAATTTCATACCTCTAGGACTTATAGTTTAGGCTGTGCGTTGATTGTCAATCAGCTTCAAAAGAGGTTTATATATTTAGAAGATTGTTGTTGATTCTGAAGACTGTTTTTCATTGTCCACAGACGTAATCAGCTAGCCTAGTCTTCCAACGGCCACAAGACTGAATCTGTGATACAACCGCCTGCAGAGCTGACAATAACGCGGACCCGCTTTATGGAGACACCCACACTTCTATAAGACATTTATCACAAGTGAGTGAACTACTTGAAGTACCTTCATTCAAAGTTTTAATCTTACGCGTACTGACGCGTACTTCGTAAAGTGTAATTGCTCAAGAACCGTGGCCCAACAAGTCTTTCTCTTGCTTTTCTTTAAAAAGTTCTACAACTACCTAAGTAAGTAGGCTTTGATATAAATAGAATGTTTTCTCAATGAAGGGCTTCAAATTTCCATTTCCCATCGTATCTCAAACGCCAAAGCCAAATTGCTTCATAACTTTCAAGCGAAAAACCAACGACGACTGATGAAGCGCTCGTGGCTAGGCATCTTTAGTCAATCTTCACCGATTATCTTAGTTAAGCTACGTTCTGTGCAGTCACTATTTCGGTGGGTAACCGTTAGTGGCAATTAAGTACATCCGAGCGCTTTCGTTCGGACAGCGCGTTAAACTGTCGGTTCTAGCTCTAGCAGTCGTTAAGCCATAAGCAAGCAAGCTCGTATGAGTTAGCGGCCAACTCTGGTGACGGAGTTTTTAGGCCGCCTTAAGGCCTCCGTCTTGGCTTGACGATTGCTAGAGCCGAAACCGACACTCTAACGTACCAATGACGGAAGCCTTAATGCGGGCTAAAAACTCCGTCACCAGAGGCCACTAGCTCATAGCTTGCTTACTGATGAGAGTTGTGGTTGTGTTTGTCTCCAGGCAGGGGTGGTCCATGCCCCACGCGGCGCCAGTGTCCGCCATGTCGGCAACTCCGCGCCACCCGCACTTCTACACCGTCGAGGTCGGCGACACTCGCTTCACAATCCTCAAGCGTTACCAGAACCTCAAGCCCATAGGATCAGGAGCACAAGGCATCGTTTGGTAAGTTATGTACTCTTTGATGTCCTACTATACAAGTAAAATCATCTGGAACTTCTGAAAACCTTGTTTCCTGTACCTACTGCTAGTAAAACATCTCGAAATACAGACCACTTTCGTTTTTAAATCTGAACAAGTTCATCAAAATCTAACTCCCATGATCCTCTATCCCGGTGAGAACCCCCTCTTCTTTTTATATCTTTAAAAAGAACTCAAAATGAATTACTGCCATTCTACGTCTTCTTTTAAAGAATAAGAATAAAAGACATTTATTTGTGTCAAATAAGGTCTTTTTCTCTTTCTATAGCTTTTTTATAGTCAACCAATCGAAAATCTTGCCAGCGTTAAAGGCAAAGAATATGTAATACAGTGTATACCTAGTTCCTACGTAGATAACAAGAAGCGGGACTCCCATTCTACCAATATTACACACTGAAAATCTTGTTTAGTATGAAACGTGATTCAAATTTTGACCCCCGTTTCATACATTCGAAATAACTCGAATAGACGAAATTTTCTTTGATTCCAACGAACAATTATTACAGGAAAACGGTCGTGGGAAGGTACTTGCATTCTTTCGAGGAAAAGTTTAGCCACCTACAAAAAGTACGTGCTTCTAACTTGCCTCTAACTTTTCAACTTAGACGTTCCCAACTTTTGAAAAAACGTAGAGTTCTGAGAACTCTTAACGCCCATAGATATTATAGTCGTGAACCGAAGATTAGGTAATACGTAGTTCCTACGTAAGAAGAAGCGGGACTCCCATTCTACCAAAATTACACACTGAAAATCTCGTTTTGTATGAAACGTGATTCAAATTTTGACCCCCGTTTCATACATTGTTCGTTCTTCGATAGCACGAGTCTAGTTCGAGAGTTTCGCCAGTCTGTCGTGAACATTGTCTATTGTCTAGCTAGGTAATAGCTAAGGCTTCTTTCAGTTTGAAGGTGACACGGTAAGATTCATGATTGTGGCCGTAGATTCGTTTGATTATACGCTTCAAAAGCTCCAGTGTAAAATATCGCTATAGGACTTTGAATAGTCAATTTAATTAAAGTTCTAGGTACAAAGGTATGTTTACAACGTCAAATAAAAGAATATCTTATTGATGCTGCTATTGAATTCTCCAAAATTAGAAATGTGGAATTTATTTCTCTAAGGAAGTTATTTGTTTTCAATTTGCGAGCGAATCTTATTTCGTGAGTTCCATCCTATAAGCAGGGTCCCAAATAAATCCGATGTGTAGGTAAAGAATCGTATCAATCAAATAACGTCTCATAGCGAGCGATGTCCTAAGTGCCTTATTAATGTAAGTATATCACTTAGAGTTTTACTTACAGTAACGCAGAGAGTAGGTACCTTAGTTTCACTGTATATTCGCACACATATTGTGTCGATTGACGGGTTTACGTAATCCCTCTCATTTTTATGTTATCAGCCATATACTTATACTATACATGCCAATATACAAACAGCATGCAAGTAGATTAATGGTGCATCTATATAAATTACGTACTTAGATCAGTCTGTTACTTTTATTTTGTTATTATTCTTCAGTTGCACGCAATCATTTCTGCATGTCTATTTTGCACATCCATACCACACTACACTCCCAAAACAGTCTAAAACTATTTAAAACAAACTTTGACAGCACCGGCACATTTAAAAGCTCATTGGAGCATTCTTTCTGAATCAGCAGGTAACACCGTAGTTATTTCTATTATTTTGTAACAGCCACGCACACTCAGTAGACGCGTACACGTCACCACACCAATATAATTTGTTTCTTTTATAGCTGATGGAGTTTTGATTAGCCAGTAGACATGGTACCGTATTACTCAGTGACCCTCGGGGACACTGTGTTCACTGTGCCGACGCGGTACACTGAGCTAGTGGGCCGCGGTGCGGGCGCGCAGGGGATGGTGTGGTAAGGAAGCGCCGCCATTTTGTTGTGATGATGCGGAAAATGGCGGCCTTGTTATGGATAATGGCGGACGCTTTGATTGTTGCCACTTACGCTTCCAGAACTAATCACATTCTTCTACTTCTATTTCGATAGTACTTTGATGTGTTTTTCTTTGTTATTAATACACTCAAGAGGCGCGTTTATGCGAATGAGCACGCATGAGACTAAACTTTTAAATAAACCACAAATGGACAGGCATATCCCGTTACAGAAAACTTTCATGTTCTTCATTTATTTTTTCATCAAAATGCTGATATTTGATTTCCGTAGTTTGGAATGCGTTACAAACTACGCTGTAAACAAACATAAAGCATACAGCCTGTCCATTAACTTGGTCAACGACTTTAATAATCGATATCGTTATAACCGATTACCATTTGGAAATGCGCTGCCATTGGTCACTAACTTAGTGATAAAACATATCCTTCTAACTCTAAGGCATATCCAGAAGCTTTTAAAACTACATTCGTCTACTCTACTTGCTGGTGTTGGTAAAAACAGAGAATTTAAGTAATTCTGAGTAAGCCGTACATTCACCTCACGATTCTTAATGTAATATTCATTTAACGTTTTCATACCGGCTTTTAATTATTCATATTTTACTTTAAGTTACCTCCCTGTTTTTTCTTGTGTATTACCTACTATTTATGTACTTATTTTACTCGTTTTATATTTTCAGTGTCTTTTTTTTATAAACAAGTAGGTATGTAGGTACGTGAATTTGTCTGTTTTAAACAGTGTGTCGTTTCCGTTACAGTGCCGCGTACGACACAGTGACGCAGCAGAATGTTGCCATCAAGAAGCTATCGAGGCCGTTTCAGAATGTAACGCACGCGAAGCGCGCTTACCGCGAGTTCAAATTGATGAAACTCGTCAACCATAAAAATGTAAGTTTAAATAATGGTTTAATAGCTGTCAAGGCTGTCAGCCATCCATCATTTAAGCCGAAATTCAACCAATCGACCGGCTTGAGTCGTTCGATTATAACGGTGGAGTTTTTTGACGAAATTATACTGTGTTTTGTTATTGATTTAGGACTTTTCTTGTCGTTAAATATTATCCGATCGATATGACTGCCAGATCTTTCGTCTGAAATATTCGTTCTCAAATTATAAATTCGCCGACTATTGCAGCTTTTCGACTTTTCGACGATAAACAGCACTTTTTTTTAAACCTTTCATTCACTCATAAACGGAACTTAGAAAATGTGTTTTGTTTTGTCTCCAATGTCTCTTACGCTCTGAACAGTAAAAGACATGACCGCATTGCATTGAAACGATAAAATCGCACGAGTTTTCAAACTCTCAGTTGGGCGCCATGTTGTAATAATGGCGCCCAACGTGGGACTTTTGTATTTTTGTCACATCACCCGTCTGCGTCTGTCTTCTACTGCAGATGGCTTTTAAAATGGCTGACATGAAAATGTACGACTAACAATAATACTCCTCGCTCCACTCGTGTCAACTGCAGGTTCTATTCCATGCCAAATAAAAGAAAGGGGTTTTTATTCACAACTGACAGAACCATACGAGCTTATTGTTTACCTCGATGTGTATTTTATTATTTCCTTTGTACTATAGTACTGTTATGTGGTACCTAAGTACCTACGTCTATTCAGATGCTGTTTTAGACATGGCTACTTTTTAGGAAATCGCAACAGCAGCTAAACAATTATATTTGGAACTTGTGTCTGTCAGGTTTCGGTCTAGTTAGGTACTAACCTAACCTAACAGTTGCAAAAGCTTTCATGCATGAGATCGAAACACTTTTTCTATCTAGGAACATTTTCTTCTTCTTCGAGCAAGACTTTTACTTTATTACATAGTTCGTACCACGTTGGTACTCTCTAGAGTAGCATTCTCATATTTTCCCTGTTTCTTATTCGTCCATACCTACCATGGATAAAGTACCTACCTACTTAAATTCCAGATAATCGGTCTCCTAAACGCGTTCACACCACAGCGGAGTCTGGAAGAGTTTCAGGATGTATACTTAGTGATGGAGCTAATGGACGCGAACCTGTGCCAGGTCATCCAGATGGATCTGGACCACGAGCGGATGAGCTACCTGCTCTACCAGATGCTGTGCGGCATCAAGCATTTGCATTTAGCTGGGATCATCCATCGGGTAAGCAAACCAGCAAGCTCGTATAAGTCCAACTCTGCTGACGAGATCCAACACGGGACTGCAAGAGTTGTTCGGTTCTCACTCCTTGGTATCCACAACACCATCGGGGATGCTGGAACATTGCTGCCATCAACCCAAAGTCCTTCTCCGTTACTTTAAGGAGTTGTGCTGGCTGGAGTGAGGTCAGCAGGGACAATGCACAATCCACCGCAACGCGGGACGTCAGTGCAGATCTCACTGCCCCACGACGAATTAGAACTCTGTTGACGGAGTTTTTAGGCCTCCGTCATTGCTTAACGACTGATAGAGCCGGGACCGACAGTTTAACGTGTCCTCCAAAACACGGAAGTGCTCAGATGTAATTGCCACGGTCACCCATTGATTAGCCTGTAATTTTTTCTATTTTGAAGACACCTTCAAGTAATTCAAAGGCTCATTGGATATTTCGCAGGATCTAAAACCTTCAAACATAGTGGTGAAGAGTGATTGTACGCTGAAGATCCTGGACTTTGGTCTGGCGCGCACGGCTGGCACCACCTTCATGATGACGCCGTACGTCGTCACCAGATACTACCGCGCGCCGGAGGTATGTAAACATATTTAATTATTTTTTCGGGTCATGTAGAACTAGGAAAACCAAAATATCTGTGTTAGTATTCATGGTTTCCACGATATTTAAGGTTTTGTAGATGACCCGGAATTTTTTCTCTCGGCTGTAGTAGGTATGCTTACATCTAACACACACAACTCAAGTGGTTTGAATTAATAATAATTGTATGTGTTATTGGCAGGTAATCCTCGGCATGGGGTACACAGAGAACGTGGACATCTGGTCCGTGGGCTGCATCATGGGCGAGATGATCCGCGGTGGCGTGCTCTTCCCCGGAACCGATCACATCGACCAGTGGAACAAAATCATTGGTAACTACTTTATAATACACTTGTAGGGCTTATAGATGCTTTTTTACGTAGGTACCTACTTCATTTTTGTTTCTTCACGTCAATTTATGGATAAAAAAAACAATTTTGGTGTAGGTTAATTATTCACCAGTTTTTTACTCGTTCCTAACTTAGTTGAGTTACTTATTTTTCAACTATTAGCTAATTATAGAACTGGTGACTTGAAAGAGTTGAAAGGAAACACCGTGCCCAAGTGAACAATCAAAATTGTCGATGCTAATGACAATGCTAAAATTACCTTCTCTTGACGCGTAGACATAAAAGCATACCCTTTTATCTACTTATAATAAGCTGTTGTCTCGTACTAACATTTAACTATACAGCTATAATACGTATTGCTCATTGATTAACACGCTACAAAGTGCTATAACGTGCTATCGACAATAATATTGACATAGAAATATGCTAACCTCCGCAGAGCAACTCGGCACACCATCGGCTGCGTTCATGGCGCGCCTGCAGCCGACAGTACGTAACTACGTCGAGAACAGACCGCGCTACGCCGGGTACAGCTTCGAACGACTGTTCCCGGATATACTGTTCCCGTCGGATAGCAACGAACACAACCGACTCAAGGTAACACTAAAAATCCATCAAGCATAATTAATTAATTACAGGCACATGAGACTTCCAAGATCTTTACGTCTCAAAGTGATGGACGCAGTGCATTGCCTTACAGGGCACGTCCTCATTGGACTTGCTCTGAGAGGTAATGCATTGTTATAGGCAGAAGTTACTACTTAACATCAGGTGAGCTATCAGCTTGTTCCATTACTTTTATCATAAAAAAAAAAAAAAAGCATGCTGCTTAGTGTGTTTATTTTACGTATACTACAGTACTACTGAAGTGCTCGTGGCTAGGCTTGCTTAGTCAATCTTCACTGATTATCTAAGTTAAGCGACGTTCTGCACGGTCGCTATTTGGATGGGTGACAGTTAGTAGCAATTAATTCTGACACGTGTTTCATGAATTTATTGCAAATGGCAATTATTTTAAACTAGCTTCCGCCCGCGACTTCGTTCGCGTCCCGTTGGATCTTGTTGATTTTTTGCGATAAAAAGTAGCTTTATGTGTTAATCCAGATCACGGACAATACATAGTCCAAGTTTCATCCAAATCGGATCAGTAGTTTTTGCGTGAAAGAGGAACAAACTTCCACACATTCTTACAAACTTTCGTGTTTATAATATTAGTAGGAAGTAGGATTAGTGGGATAGGATTATATAAGTTGTTTAAGAAGTTTGTTTTGTTGTTGTTTGCAGGCGTCTCAGGCGCGCGACCTGCTGTCCCGCATGTTGGTGATCGACCCGGAGCGGCGCATCTCCGTGGACGACGCGCTCGTGCATCCCTACATCAACGTCTGGTACGACGAGGGAGAAGTCAACGCGGTCAGTCATGCCCTCACATTACTTTATAATAATATCATTATCATCAATATCATCATCAATATATATAAAACTCTTTCGAAGCTCACTGATAATCAACGCACAGCCTAAACTATAAGTCCTAGAGGTATGAAATTTGGAGGGTAGTATCCTTACCTATATAGTGTAGGGGTGCATTAAGAAAGGAATTTTGAAAGTCACACTCTAAAGGGTCCTATTTAGAACGCGAGCAACGCCGCGGGCGACGGCTAGTTTTAAATATTACGAGTAGTTATTCAGTTCAAGGTAGTTCGAGGTGTGTTACCTTTATAGAACATTTATTTATTAGAAATCAAAACGTAAATTATTCTGTGTCAATAATTACATAATTACTAAAGAAAAACTACTAGTCAAAACCAATGTTACGCCTCTGGGCAGGAACGTCCATAGGCCTTCCGGCTTTCTTATAAAAGATTTGGCAAATTGTAAAATTAAATACCTTCCTGTATACTTTACAACATTCCCTCGCAACCTTACCTCTGGGGATTATGTGGAAATCTTTATACATTCAATAGTAAATAAAGTTTCTACTTGGGGTTTCGACACTTGTAAGTGAAAAATTGACAAAAATTCAGTTAGTTGAAGTGTTGGTATTGGCGATGTTACAGCCGGCGCCGGCGTCGTACGACCACAGCGTGGACGAGCGCGAGCACACGGTGGAGCAGTGGAAGCAGCTCATCTACCAGGAGGTGGTGGAGTACTGCGCGCCGCCGTCGCACGCGCCCGCCTCCGCGTCCGCGTCCGCTTCCGCGCCTCGCGTCCGCGCGCAGGTACCGTGCGGCGGCGGCGGCTGACATACCAACCTTATCTTATCTTATCTTATCTAATAGTAATCTAATCTAATCTAATAGCGCGTTCACACTCAGCCCATACCGCGATTCATTCCGGACTTACCGCCACACCAACATCGCCTTTTGTCAAGTGGCATGAACTTGGGCAGGGAGCCACGACAGAGGCATGATCGTGTTCACACTATGCTCATGCCCACTTCCCTGCTCAGTTCCCTGCCGGGTTTATGTTTGGTAGACTACCTTTTGTACAACATCTTTAAAACAACATAAGTGCAATAAACGATTTGAATTTGACTGCGGCTGAGTGTGAACGCACCATAACGAAAAACATTACGCCCTTATAAATTATTTTTTTTGTTACCTACTAAGCTTGCGTGTGAAATATTTGCCCATCCCGATGAAACCAAGCTCGGGGATTGATCATTCGATCAAACAAGTCACTTGCTTGAAAAATTGGCGGGTGGTGATTTATTTTAATCTGGAACTTTACTAAAATAAAACAAAACAAATGAAAAAATAAGTAGGAATAGACAAAAAACTATCGAGGTTTTTTTTATTATGTTCGGAATCGTAAAGTTAAAATGGATGGGTCGATTTCTTTTTCACGCAAGCACATCATTTTTTTAAACTTTCTGGATGCCCCTAGCTGTATATTATACCGGTCAAAGGTTTTTTCTTCCACTCATCCTGCTTTTTGGAGATCGTCTGATAACATCTGTGTCACAGATCTCTTGGTTCCTACTTAGTTCCCATAAAGAAGTCTAATATAAGGGGCAGCCAGGGCATCTTATAATTCTTTATTGAGGATTTATAAGTGTTTTCATTTACTGCGTGAGCAATCTTGCTTGTTCCGAACAGTAAATGAAAACGCGGCCTAACGCGAACCGACGCGACCATCCTCTTCTAACCTAACCTCGATCACATCAACCTACATGTTATTTTTAAAACCTTCGCGATTATGTTAAGCGTCATATTAATTTTAAACGGGTGTTTATAGCTTAGCTGATTGTTTTCTTTAGCAATCAGCTACGCTATTTTTATTTTGTAGCTTGTCTCTAATGAAACTTTTTTTGATTGCAATCTTTTTGGTTGCATGCAGCTCGATGACTGTTCATCGGCTCCAAATTCAAACTAAAAAAGGTTAGAGAGGAGAGGAGCGAACGCGATCCGGTCAGTCAGTCGTTGCCGCCAAATACATAGTTTTATTAACGTTCAGTGTTGCAAGCTTTGTATTTCAAATTCTACCAAGTCAATTCTGAGAATTGCTCTGTTATATTCTTGAACTCTTTTATGTAACGGATAATAACGTAACTGAAATACTCATTGGTGTTTTTTTTTAACAGGTATCAGCTGAAGTGTCCGCCGAGATCTAATCCGAGGGTATAGTGCATGGACAATTTTCTACGCACTGCACTAAATTATGTTAGTAGTACGGCTACACCGGTAGCCGCATCGGCGGGCTTATAGCTAAAAGTGATCCAATATACCTTGTTATACATACATACAATAACTATTGTATATATTTATCGTGGAAATGTTATGTGCAATATACTACTCGACGGAATGAAATCAAGTGCAAATTAAGGTATGTTCTTGTATGCAGCCGTGCATATTGGAAGAAATGTATGTGACAAGGTTAGGCAGCGTCAAAATAATAACCCGTAGCGTATACCAATCCTATTAATATTATAAACGCGAAAGTTTGTAAGGATGGATGTATCTTTGTTCCTCTTTCACGCAAAAACTAATGATCCAATTCGAATGAAACATATATATTGACTAGAATATATATGTATGACCTGGATTAACACGTACCCGGAAAATCAATGGGATCCAACGGGACGCGAAAGAAGTCGCGGGCGGAAGCTAGTATACCATATTTGTTTATATCATTTGAGAACCGTTCCCATCTTGTCTATTTGTAGTTTTTTCCTGTTTCTTATATAAATAGCTGTAAGTTTTAGTTTAAGTTGTAATTATGGAATGCTTTTTTAAACGGTTTCTACAATCGGTTCCTATACCCCCACCCCGTTATACATGAATTTTGAAACTTAATTTGCATTAAGGAGTGCCTTTTGCGAATTGCTAATAATGTTGGTGATTTCCGCTGATGGACTGACTTTGATATGTTTGGGTATTTTTGTAAAGTGGACCTTTTAAATGAACGGTTTTTCCTATTGAAGCATGCAATATTTTTATCAAAAGACTATTATGTTTTATTTTGTACATTGAATTATTTTATAACATTGAATGAAATGTTTGTAATATTTGTATTGAGCTTAGGTATGTTATTGTAAATTATGATTTTATATTTCTTGTGCAATCAATATTTATTAAGCTATGAAATAATATCGATTTGATTTTATATGATCTTGACCACTATTGCAAATTCACCTTATCCCCGAAATTGCCAATAACCAGATAATCGAATTTTGTGTAGAGTGCCATTAACGATCTAATTGCTATAGGTACTTGTCGCTCCACTAATACTTGTATGTTCTAATGGGTCTGCAATCGTATGATACATTCTTGAAGGTGAATTTATTTTTTAGCCATCGTCAAATAGTTGGGGTTTTGTGATGTTCATAGTTTTTGTAAGTAGATATTAGTTATGTTGTTGATAATAATAATGTATTGGCCCGTGAGGCAGTAGGTAAGTACCTTTCTACATAAGTAGTTTCTTTTAGGTCACCTCGCACGTTATTGTTGAGAACTGAATCTTAAATACGTAAATTAACATCCCAGTTCTCGATATAGCTCATAAACGATGATATTAACCTTTAGTAGAACAATAGTGAATCGATTTAAAAATGTGCGGTTTTAATTTTTTTTGTAGGTAGACTTTGTAAATGCATTTATGTTCATGAATAATTAACAAGCTTACTTTTTTT
The DNA here is from genome assembly GCA_918843925.1 of Eulithis prunata. Lineage (NCBI taxonomy): Eukaryota > Metazoa > Arthropoda > Insecta > Lepidoptera > Geometridae > Eulithis > Eulithis prunata. The sequence continues at coordinate 8,472,136 of OU974021.1, forward strand.
ACTAGTTAACAACGTGTGAGGAATGGCGTAGGTTAACCTCACTAGGTGACATAAATATAAACTAAGAATAATAAAGAATGATGATAGTCTCAACGGATGGTTTCTGAATATAGCACAATTTATTAGCTATAAATTAAAAGCTGGGCGGTGAACATGTTTGTGATGATCGCAAGTCGTTTTGTATAAGCAGTAATCTTAAAACGAAAGCAATAATACATCCCGTTATATTTCTAGTTTCGTGAGCGATCAAGGTATTAGATATTATTATTTTGTATCAACATATCATGGACGATTGAAAGGTGAAGTAATTTTGGACATCATTCCATCACTGCACGATGCTTTGATCGCTCGAGAGCGTTCTTGCTTTGTTTTTGTTCCATAATTAAATTACCTAGTATTTAAGAGTTTGAAAAAAATATTCATAAAACATTTTGGAAAGGCTCGTGTCAATTTTATATACTTACGAGTTACTTCTTCGATTTCTTACCTTCGTAAGTTAATACAAAAACTTTATTGAAAAACTTAGGAACAATCCAAATTGATTCGAATTCTTGAGTTGCTCTAGTTTTGAATTTGAGAAACCTTGTTGATATTTACATTCACCTTCACCTTATGGAACAAAAGTGAACTATGTAACCTTAGAACATCCTGTTTTATCACTATAGTAAATAAAAATCACAACTGTACGTCCAAAATGTCCATAATACGTTAAAATGTACCTAATACAAATTACAATAATGTAATCTTTAGAATGTATTTTAGTACACTTGGTAAACAAGATGTTAAGGTAGTCGCAATGTTGAACGCAAGCCGTGCGGCTTCTAGCGATCTTCTAAATATGATATGTATTTGAGTTAACACTTTGATGACTATCTTAATTAAAACAACTTATTTTTACTGTATGCGTAAGTTATTTCATATTTTAACTGAATAAATCAAAATGGTTATTATAAACTTTGTTTGATTTAGTTATTTGGAATAATTATTTAATTTTATAAAGTCTACATAATTTTATTTGCCTAGTAGGATCCCTATTTCCCAGAAGAGTAGATACATCCAGCAACTTAAGTCGATGAAGAATTTAAAAGTCAAACAAGTACTGGTTAAGGAGCTTTTGACTACATAATATTGGTTATTTTTTTGAGAGTTTAACGACATCATCGATAATATCTATATATTAGACTATTACGAACAAAACTACCATTTTGGTAGATTTTTTTAATGCTGGTTGCATTAAAAAAATCTGTACCGAGACCAATGAGAAAAAAAAACGTCTGTCACTGTCAAAAGAAAATTAAAAAGAAAAAATTCGTGGGTAAATAAAGCGGGGCTGCACCAAGGCTGCACGGATAAATTAAGTTATTTACAATTACAGTTATTTACAATTTGTATTTACTTTTCTGTCTGATTTATTGTAGTGAGCGTACGGCAAATTAAAATAATTAATTAAACACACAAAGCACTCATTATGTCGGACAAAGACAAATCAAAAGCCAGCAACCAAGCAAAACACATGCCGAAAGATGCCCATGTCATCATGTCCATCATGAAAGAAGTCGGGGTCACGGATTACGAGCCGCGCGTGGTAAACCAGCTCCTGGAATTCACGTACAGATATGTGACCTCTGTGCTGGATGATGCTAGAGTGTTCGCCACCCACGCAAAGAAGAAAACAATCGATTTGGAAGATGTGAGACTAGCTGCTCAGGTGCAGTTGGACAAGACGTTTACCAGTCCCCCGCCCAGAGAAGTGCTGTTAGAACTCGCTCGGTCAAAGAATGTGATGCCATTGCCGCTGATAAAGCCCCACTGTGGGCTGAGGTTGCCTCCGGACAGGTATGTTTACTTTTATCAACTGTTGAAACAGCCATAAGATAATCACATCATTGGAACATCAGCACAGCAGGATAAAGATAAAACTAATTTGAATAAAAAACCCTAACCTGTATAATAATACCTGCTAATGAAAGACTGTTATCAACTTAGTAGTCTTTCATCCTACTAAAATTCTAACGCAGAAGTTTGTGAGGATGTATGTATGTATGTTGCTCTTTCACACAAAAACTACTGATCCGATTTGGAAGAAACTTGGAATACATGGAATAAATTGTCTGTGACCAGATAATTTTTTTTTTTTTTTTTTTTCCTCTAATTAATCTGCAATCGGCTACTTAGCCATAATCAGATTCGTTCTTGATGTTGGATGTTCTGGTGAGGCTCCAGCGAGCGACACCATTTGGTGTTAAGAACCGTCTACGTTCTCTGGTCCAGGTCCAGTATTTGCCATCTCTTGAGGCGTTTTACATTGTCTTGTGTGTTAAGAAGGTTCCTAGCCAGTTCATTTTTGTGATGTTCGAGTCTCTCTTTGTATTTCATGTTGTATCTGGCAACTTCCTCCTTAACAGTTGGCATTTCCAGGTGTTCATGTATTTCAGTATTTCTTACAAACCAGTGTGCGCTTGACCAGAATTAACACAATTTTATCTATTTAACGGGATGTGAATGAAGTTGTGGGCGAAAGCTAGTAATAGAAATATATTTGTAACAGCACTGAATTCAATCTCTTCCAGATATTGCCTTTCCGCATGTAACTACCGTCTCAAAAACGCCGCTAAAAAGGTAGCTGTCAAGACCACAGCCCCGGCACCGGCAATCAAAACAATCACCACTCCCAAACCTCAGAACATTGTGATGAAGAGACCACCCGGAGCCATCATCACTGTTGGAGGGAATAAACCTGCAGTCCCTAAGCCAGTTCTTAAGTTCAGTTCTACTAGTAAGGTAAGAACTTTTATATGTATATATGTATATAATTTTGTTCCTCTAACTAGGTATTGGATCTCACTGCCAGAAATGATGAAAAAATAATTGTATGGCCAACCAGACAAAGCCAACTGGACCACACATTTATGGGTGGTTATGATGGTGTGTGATCTTTATACTAATATCTTCAGAATACCTAAAATGGTAGGTTCATTGTTCCACATAATAGTTCCAGATTGGTCTGTGGAAATAAAGTAAAATGTGCCTTTTCTTTTCAGATTGTGGCTAAGCCAGCGGTCAGAGTGACAGCTGGCCCATCCCCTCAAGTGAAAATGGATGTGGATGACCACACATTAAAACGAAAGCGAGATGATGATGATTATGATATGTAGACTAGGCTATAATATTTGTAAAAAATAAGTTTGTTTGTAGGTCAATTGTTGTAAGTAAATAATATAATTATAATTTTTTAGCAACCCATTTTTTTTGAAATTATCCTGCCTGATAGGTTTCATAGGTACATTTGGTTAGGTTAGATAAGTGGTACTAATTTTTACCAAGGTAAATTACTTTTTCACATACTTTTATATAAAAAACAACAAAAATGTTGTAAATATGATTTAATAGGTATAAATAACATTCTGAACACATTTATATATCAATATTCAACATCCATAAAAAACTTGACTTAATTTAAATGATTTACTGTTGCGGATATAGTAATTTCAATGTAATTGGCTTATTGTACCTAATTCTAATCGCAGCAGCCACATGCATTCAAAACCGATCGATAGCAGTATTTACTTCTTCTCATACTTATAAAATCCCTCCCCAGTCTTCACTCCTAACTTGCCCTGGGAGACCAGCTTATTGAGCAGCGGGATAGGCTTAAACAGCTGTTGGTCAGGGTACTTCTTATACCAGCCGTCGAGGATGAACTTATTTGTGTCGAGACCGACATAGTCTGCAAGCTCTAATGGTCCCATGGGGTAGCCGGCACCAAGCTTCATTGCAATGTCGATGTCGCGGGCCGATGCGTCTCCTGCAACAAGTATTTCATGATTTGGCAGATAATAGTGTCCTTTCTGTTTGTCACTTACTAACGAAACCACTGACTATGAGTGTTTATGTACCACACCTTGAAAGGAGTTCTTTAGCACTATAAAAAACACGTGAACGGGGCGGTGTGACGGACGTGTTTTGTATTGCCCTGGTAGTGTATTATCGGTACTGGAACCAGTGTTGGTGGACAAACGACCTAACACCAAAACGCTATAACGTGCTTGACAAACTGTATATCAACTCTCTCTGAAAAACCCACTTACCTCGTTCATACAGCCTGATAGCCTCACAGATATACGGCACCAGGAGCCTATTCACCACAAATCCAGGAGTATCCTTGCATGTGATGCAAGTCTTCCCCACCGCCTTGCCCCACTCCATCATGGTCTGATAGGTGCTGTCGGAGGTCTCGGCTCCACGGACCACTTCCAGTAGACGCATCACCGGCACTGGGTTGAAGAAGTGGAGACCACCAAACCTAGGAGTTATAAGATATGAAAGTAGATGCTACTATTTTTGTCATCAGGAACCTGGTATATGAATTTACAAACAATTAGTGCCTGCTGACTCATGACATGACTAGACCTACTAATTCCATTCTATTCTATATATCAATCATCAATCAATCAATATATATAAAACTCTTTTGAAGCTGACAGAGAATCAACGCACTGCCTAAACCATAAGTCCTAGAGGTATGAAATTTGGAGGGTAGTATCCTTATATAGTGTAGAGGTGCACTAAGAAAGGAATTTTGAAAAGTCGCACTCTAAAGGGTCTAGAACGCGAGCAACGCCGCGTGCGACGGCTAATATCATAGTATAAGTTTAGATGTTTGTCCCTCAATCACGTTACACCTATTGGTTCGATTTGGATGAAAGTTTTAATCCTGGCTACTTTTTTCCTGGAGAATCAACAGGCCAGACGAGACAAAGATAAAGTCGCGAGTAGAAGCTAGTAGGTATATCATAAATAAACACAAAACAAAAATTCAATAAAATGATTGCTTACTTGTCTTTCCTCTTAACAGCTGCGGCAATTTCGTTGATGGAGAGTGAGGATGTGTTGGAGGCAAGGATAGTGTGAGCCGGAGCAGCCTAGAAATAGATTTTTATTTTAAATCTCTATAATTTGACATATTGCTAGTTTCATGTATTGTTCGACAGACGTGACAACTTAACATCAGATGGTCCATCAATTTGTTCCATTACTCATTATAAAAAGGATGTATGGTTGGCTATGAAAGTTGTTGAAGGCCACACATATAATTTCATCATTATAAAATGCCATGAAACTTCCTTAACCTCATAGATTTGGAGTTGTAGATAAATAAATAAAAATCTCACCGCATCCAGCTTCTTGAACAGCTCATGTTTCACAGACAGATTCTCTACAATAGCTTCAACAACCAAGTCTGATGACTTCACCGCAGCAATTGGATCTGAACTAGTTTTAATTCTACCGAGTGCTTCTGCCACAAACTTCTCCCCTTCTTTAGGGTTTTCTTTGTATATTTTCTTGGCCACTCTGCCGAGGTTATTACCAATAGACTTCTGTGCCTTTGTTAGTACTTCTGCATTCACATCTACTAGTGTTACATTTTGACCTGCTTGTGCTGAAACCTGGAAAAAAATTAGGGTAGGTAGGGTAAATAGTGAGCAGTGTCCCCACCCTTTACGAATAGTTTTAGACTACTCAACATAACACTTCCAATGCCACTTTGCTGTTGTATTTGGATAGTTTCTCTTTGTTTTTGTGCACTTACCTGGGCAATACCAGATCCCATTAGACCGCCGCCGATTACGGTAACATTTTTGATTGCACTTTGAACAGCTGAAGTACTTGAGAAGTTTCTTGCGATAACGCCGAATTGAATCATTTTGTACACTTACACGCTATCTAGAATTACGTAATGCTACTATAAAATTATGGTAAAACTCAGTAGATAAATTATAGAGTAAACGGGATGAAATAAAGCCAAAATAAACTTTTTTCAACCAATCCAAAGAAAAGAAAGAATACAAAGTTCAAGTTCAAGCAACTCCCTATCCTAATCCACCGAACTTTTTTTTTACCAGTGCTGCCAACTCAGGCTAGCCCTAAAATAGGGTAAAATACCTAATTCTTGGCACTCTAAGCACCACGATGTCCAGAAATCATGAAAACTGACATATGTTGTGTGAAGCCAACTAAAAAAAGTTGTTAAAGTGACAGAATAATAGTTAATTAACGTGTTTAAAGCATAACAACCCTACTTTAACATCATTTTTTAATTATTTTTTACAGTTTTGACTAAAGAACACGATTTTCCCAATTATTGGCATACTTTTGCTAATTATTGGCACAAGCTGGACCAATTTATTGGCACCTCTAACTGTTTAGTAAATTAGCGGAAATAGCGTATAAAAAGTTCAGTTACAGTTAAAAATTACATGGCTAATGCTCAGGATTTCTATATCTATACCGCAAAGTACCCCGCGGAACCTGGTAAAGTGTTTGCAGCTAGTTTCTTGCTGATTCTTCCCTGTCAAAGTATTATCAAGTGTTTTGACTTGTATATCTTACGTAGCAGTAGGTATTTCTATTGTTTCCAGCAGTGTCTCCAACTACACCGTAATTACGGTAGACCTACCGTAATTTTTTTATATCTACCACCTACCGTAGACATGTTATTACGGTGTCACATAAGTCACATTCTACCGTAATTTCGTCCGTGTCCTTTTGTCTACCCCCTAAGACCGTTCCTAAGACCCACAGAATACAGTGCGACCCGCTAAGCATTCAAACAACTCGCGGGGCTTTTTGATTTTTCGCGGGAATGAGCTTAAGGCAGTTGACGTATAAGATTTGATATTTTTTGTTCATGGTTTTCAATACTACCTGTTGATTTCCATCTCACCTATGCGAGGATTAAAAAAATGAATGTGTCGATGTATAAAAAACAGATCAGTATGTAGGAACATATTTAATTTGATTTAAGTGACAGAATTAATTGTTATGATAAGTAAATGATTATAATATGTATTTAAAATATAACCAATACAGTTTCCTTGAACATTTTTATTAGTAAAGGTTAACGTATTTTTACCGTATTATTATTTTTTAGCCTACCGTAATATTCTACTATTTACCGTATTCTTAGACCAGCAAAATTGTAATTTTGACAGAGATAGTTGGGACACTGGTTTCCATAGTTTTTAGTCCTACCTACTTGGCTTCGTGTTAAGAATAGGTTTGGCTAACAGAAAAAATGAAATACCTATGGTAAAATTAGCTGGACCAATTATTAGCAGACTTATGCCTAATTATTGGCCCAGTGCCGATAATCAGTTCCCTATGTTTATACATGGTTGGCACCGGGGCCAGGATTTGGTAATATTACGTTTTTAGTCTTATGTTAATAATAAAAAGTAATTGGGCATTCCGATAAATTATATATTCAACAAAATAAACCATTAAAAAAAAATTGTCTGAAAAACCAATTATTGTCACCAGTGCCAATAAAATGGAATTAAGTAATTTTGCCGTACCAAATGTTGGCACCGCAATAATATAATAAAAACAATGCAATTCTTGAAAATTTGTTGTTGGGAAACCTAGTTTAACATGACATGTGTTGAATTCATATAAAACCAATAGAAAAGTAAAAATACTTAATAAACTTAGATTACAAGAGATTAAAAAACCCTCTAACCTTAGCAAAAAACTAGTTTTGCACTGGTCAAATCGATACACTTTCCTGTTATTGTTGTACCGACTCTAATACGTGTTTGTTTCTAGTTTTGTTTCGCCAGTATGGTAGCTAATGATTGTGTTATTCAATCTATATAAGTTGCAACATCGTGGGGTTTGGTTTTTTCTTATTAATTAAGATAAATCAGAGAAGTGCCAGTAATTGGTGGGGTGCTAGCAATAGGGTAGTTTACCCTACTTCCACTCCATTAGTTTTTTGGTCCTAGACGTAAAAGAACCTGTTTTTGACAATGACAGTGATAAATAATTTACATACGTCACGTGACGCCGTTTATTTTGTATGTTGTTTGTTTATCTTTGTTTATTTTAATTAATTTTTACAGGAAAACCTGGAAAACTGCAAAGAAAAGTATTTTTTTTCTATTGTGCAAAGACAAATAAAATAGGTATCCTACCTACCTATCAGTCAGATAAAATCTTACTTTTTATTGTGATATTACTGTACTAAAACTTGCCTAACTATGAAAATGTACCGTGCAATCGCGCAAACCCACTTCGAGTGCTTCTGTGACATGTAAGTAAATAAAACATTACTTACACCTACCTGTAGGTATGTACTGATAACTACTGATAACGCTCTTTCAATAATTGTGCGGCTCGTTGTTGTGTGTAGTGAAGTGTAGTGTAGATCTTTCGGACTTCGTACGGTACCCCAGGCCCCAGGCATCGCACCTACGTACCGTACAATTAAATTAATTCAAGTGAAAAGTGCGAGTTGACTTGTAGCTGTTTTCGCGTCATTTAGCTGCCGGCTGTCGACTTGCAAACATGAACAAACTGGCAGGATTTTCGAGAAACTTTTCAAGTTCTCCAACTCTAAATGCCATTAAAAATGTGACTGTAGTCGGAGGAGGCCTTATGGGCTCGGGAATTGCACAGGTAAGCATGCAAAATCATTATTTGTGTATGTTTATCAGTCTTGTAACTTTCTATTTATTCTGCTAACTACCTATAATTTCCATTACATGATAGGTACATTGACCTCTTCTACACCTGGTGCATTTTACAAACTCTGTTATAGAGTACATTCATTACCTAGTTATACAAAACAGTTGAAACTCAATTAAAGGACTATTTAGTGCTGTTCTTATGCATTGTTATGAATGGATATGGATACAATCACAGTTATATTGAATTATTCTGCATTTTTGTTGATCACAACTTCGTCTTCATGACAAAAGGTAATGTGTGAACTATGATACTTGGGCCTTGAACATCAACCAACAGAATAGATTAGATAGATAGGCACATGATAAGTTTATCTAAACTCAGGCACATAGGCACATTATCTTAAATTGATAATAAAAGTTAAGCAGACCTGCTGAAGAGCTAAAAAGTTTAAAACATTCATTATAATAATCTAAATAAAATATATAAGCAGCTTGTCCTTTTTTTTTTAAATCATAAATTTGATCAATTATAGAAATGTTTTTTCTAAAATACATTAAATTGTATCCTTTATGAACACACTTTCCTCAAATGATACTTAATACTAATGTCTTGACTCCTCAAGGTTGCAGCTCAAGCTGGTCAAAATGTGACCCTCATAGACCTCCAGCCTGAACTTCTCGAGAAAGCCCAGAAGTCTATCGAGGGCAACCTGACCCGAGTAGCCAGGAAAATCCACAAAGATGATAAAGCAAAGATTGAAGGATTTGTCAAGGAGTCATTTGCCAGGATCAAGGTTTCCACAAAAGTGGAAGATGGAGTCAATGCTGACCTCATTGTCGAGGCTATTGTGGAAAAGCTGGATGTTAAGCAGGAGCTGTTCAATAAACTTGATCAGGTAAAAAAATTAAAAAGGCATATAATGATATAAGCAAGTGCTAAATATCAAACAACCTCAAAACAACCTCAGATACTGTGTCAAAGGACCAAGAGATTGTTGCTTAGAGGCAAACTTTTTTTGAAACTAGCATACTTCAGTTTTTTTTTATTTTCAGCTTGCTCCTGAGCACACAATCCTGGCAACGAACACGTCTTCCATCTCAGTGAATGCCATCGGTGCTGGAATCAAGAGAAAAGACAAGTAAGTAGTTCTTTTCTATTTGTACTGCTGGAAAGATAGCAAATTCACTGCGCAGCAATGACACCTCGATTATGGAGCGTGGCGTTGTTACCGTGCAGTGTAACTCATCACTTTACTTAGTCTGTACATCAGCTACTAATCATTGAATCAGACAAATGAATCCAGAATCTCAATAAAGATACACCCTAATCAAAAAATAAATAAAATGCTATCTTCCAGGTTCGGTGGTCTCCACTTCTTCAACCCAGTACCAGTGATGCGTCTTCTAGAGGTAGTAAAGAGCGATCAAATCTCAGAGGAGACCTACCAGGCTATGATGGAATGGGGCAAGTCGGTCGGCAAGACCTGCATCACGTGTAAGGATACCCCTGGCTTTGTGGTCAACAGGCTGTTGGGGCCGTACAGTGCTGAAGCCCTGAGGATGTATGAACGAGGTCAGTTAACTTAAAATTTTTTTAGTTATTTATTTATTTAATAGCTAGCATGGTGACAAACTAATTACACTACTTATTATAAGCAAAAATGCACAAAGTTGTTTTCAGTACATAAAATTTACAAGCACAAGCTATTATATTAAAACAATTTACAAATCCATAAATATAATATAAATATAAAGTCAAATTAGGTTTATATAAGTCAGATTATTAAATTAATAGCAATACAATATATTCAATTAACAAAAATAAAATTTTTGTATTATCAAGAAGCGTAAACTTAAAAAAAACTTAAATGGACTGTGTCCGTTTGGAGTAAAAATCAATAAAAAATGATTATCTGGGATGTCGATTGCCGTTATTCTAAAACCTAAATACCTACTTACTAATTGATTTTAAAATGGCACTAATAACTTACTGTTAAACGAAACGAATGAAACGAACTTACTGTAAACGAAGATTGGTGTGAAATAGAGGTTCATTTTTGTGGTAGGTACTGTAAGTACCATCCCTTTAATTTAGTAGCATCTTAATACTTATGTTGTAAGTACTTTGACGTTATCATTACCTCTTAATCCTTCATTTGCATATACATAACTAAACACATGTTTGCTTATTTCAACACAGTTGCATTTCTTAGTTATAAATGTTTTAAAAGTACGACCTAACTTTATCGTGCCATCAACCTTTGTCCTCCATGACCAGTTAGCATATCCAGTTAAAGAAATCGTTACTCAAGAATAGATTTGAGTAGACATTTTCATACAAAAATCTATACTTGTGTCCGGATCAGTGCTTGAGCAGTAAAAGTAGACAGTAAGGATGCCTGTCCACTAAAGCGGAGCGAGGCTGCGAAGCGGAGAAATAGGACTGTCCAATAGGACTGTCCCCTGGAGCTGAGCGGAGATTTTACGCAATCCGGTTAATATTTCTCCGATTCCTTCGCTCCGCAGCATCGCTCCGCGTCAGTGGGCAGGCAGCCTTAAACGGTTGGTCTTAAAACTATTTTTTGAAATATTTTTAATTTCTTTTTTCAGGAGACGCTAGCAAAGAGGATATCGACATAGGCATGAAGCTAGGCGCAGGTTACCCCATGGGTCCGTTCGAACTGGCCGACTACACAGGTCTAGACACAAATAAGTTTGCACTTCAAGTTATGTACGAAATGACAGGCGATCCTGTTTTCAGACCGATTCCTCTTATAGACCAGATGGTTAAAGAGGGGAAGCTGGGCATCAAGGCTGGGGAAGGGTTCTATAAGTATAATGTTAATAAGAAGTAGGTACGTTTTTGTACCTTTACAATAGCCCCCGAATTTATAAACAGTGTCTGAAAAGTTTATTGTACACATAAACCATAATACAGACTGCTATCACTAAAGTTATGTAGTACAAAGTTCCAACCAGCATTGCAACCAGCAAGTTGCATAAAAATATACCTATTTTTGTATAGTTGTGATTTTTTTTTTATATTTTTTAAACTGGCTTTATTTTCTGTGTATTCAAAAAGGACTGTAAAATATTGCTCAATTATGTACCTCATGTGTTTATGCTCGAAAACAGTGTAGGTATTATGGATAAGTAAGATTATTTTTTAAATGCATTTTCTTATAATAGGTATTTGGTACCTAATAAAACTTTTTTCTTTTTTACAAACACTTGTTTTATTTCAATTTTTAAAGTGCTTTAGGATTTCTTTCACAGGTCATTTTACTTAGTTGCAAGGGATTTAATAGGTACATTTACATTTTACTGTTTTGTTATTTTAAGAAAGTATTTACAATAATGTATTAGTAGTAGTAGATTAACTATGAAATCCAAAGTTTGTTACATCTATATAAATTCATTTTGACTTAGGTGACGCAACCGCAGAAGACATCGATACAGCCATGAGACTTGGCGCTGGGTACCCCATGGGTCCACTAGAGTTGGCAGACTTCACGGGTCTGGACCTTAAGAAATACATTCTGGAGATCATGCTGGAAAAGACTAAGAACCCGGTCTTTGAAAGGATACCAGTGCTTGATAAGTTAGTTGAGGAAGGAAAGTTTGGGAGAAAAAGCGGAGAAGGAATTTACAAATATGTCGGGAAATTTAACTAACCCAAACCTTAATAAACCAGATAAAATAATGAATGGAATAATACATAATACGCCATTATCATATCACAGAATAGATTAGTATGATACGGTTGTGATGACGTCATACGCTTGGAGTTAAGAAAGAGATAACCAAGTCCGAACGAGATCGACTCGGGTCTATATGGGGCCTTATGCTCAACTCTACAAAGATGTTACTCTAATAAGGATGACGTCATACCTCGGTCGTGTTTCAGCCATTGGTCAATGGAGTTTTCGACGTCATTAGAATTAAATCTATGCCAAGTAAGCATAAAGGGGTCTATCTCTCTCTCACTTCGTTGCGTGTGCTTTTTGCATTTCTTAATTTAGAAAGTATTAAAAAAATGGTACCTAGGACCTATACAATTATACATTAGTTTTCTAGATCGGTAGCAAATGATCTAAATACTAAGTTAATCATTATTATTATTTACTAATAATCATTAATTAACAATAACGAATAAAGTAGTCTCATAAATGACAAATATTTTATTTTACACTTGTTACCTACCTACCTAGGTAGTCGTCTCAATGGAGGACACCGCAGCGCAGCGTTCCGAGTGGAGGCGGCGAATCCACCTACAGGTTAACGAGTATGAAGAACAACGCAGACTCGATCTAGATAGAAAGCGAGATGAACTTAAAGCCAGACCACCTACGGCCCTCTCCCCGGCCCTACGGCCTACTGCCCCAAATGCGAGCGTACATTTACCAATAAAATCGGGTACGCAAGTCACACTAGAGCGCATCAACGGGCAGAACAACAAAGCCCTACATACCTATAACCCGAGTTAAATATGCCTGTCCAGAAAAAAAACGCAGTCGCCATGGCCGAAATTGGCTAGGAGGACATCATCATCATCAGTAGTCGTCCTGTCGTAGCCTATTTAAAATAGTTTTTTCTGAACTAGATAATATGAAAATATGATTTATTACCTACTACATGCCTACCACCTACATTTTACAGTTACCAGTAGTAGGTAAGTGCCTACAATCATAAATAATAATTAACTTTCAGATGAAATCTTGTTTTAGTAATCATTAGGCAGGTCCAAAGTGGACAAAATGGGCACCTCACTGTTCTAATTCTGACACAGCTAGTCCACTCAATACTCTCGTGATATTAGTTTGTTCTCAAAACCTATCGGCTGCGGGTTTTCCCAGGCACCTTGACTAATACTACATTAAATTACTATTACGCCGATCTTACCAGAAGGCACTATACCTAGATTAAGTATACTTCTTTTGAATACATAGTGTTAGTAGAAAGTCTTTTGTGAAAGAGCTCGTCCGTGGAAGCACTAAACTGAGTTTATGTCTCAGAGTGATGGGCGCAGTGCAATGCATCGCAGGGCACACCCTCAGCGAGGCAATGCATGATAGGCAGTGGTTACCACTTAACATCATGTGGGTCGCTTTGTTCCCTCATTAAGTTGTATATGAAAAAAGCGGTGGACATTATTAAAATCAAAATCATCAAAAGTTACGTAGGTACTTACTCGTCATTTAGTTTTTTATCTTCCACGTTTGTATTTCAAAGTCTTCGCGATACGCTAATTGGTAGACAAGTGAATTGGTAGTAGGTATAGGTACCTAAGAATATGAACAGGTCAAACAAGACCTCCAAGCTTGGTTTGCATGGATCTACCTTAGATTATGTAAATTATTCTAGGTAGTCCAAAGCCCGTAGGTAGTCAAAGTTTAATTATCGAAAATCGACGAAGTTTTCATATCACTATTATCACTCACGGTAACCGGGAGATTACTTTTTCTCCGTACAAAATCTCCGTTTTCTATCCTCGAGTGTCAGACTCGGTAAGTCGTCACTCTGATCTAAACGTCTCTTTAGCTGGACGCTGCTAGCCTCATAATAATATTGATAACACAAATCTTGATTTATACGAAACTGACTGATTAGATAAATCGATAGCTTAAAGACATAATATTTGTTTTGCGAATTTAGTTTTGATTCTTGCGATCGTCGCGTGTAGGAAGTTTATTTTCAAGTTTTGGTGTTTTTAATTGTTTTTCGTAAGGTATGTACTTGATTATTTAACTAACGCCGCAGAGTGATGAACGCAGTGCGATACCTCAAAGGTGACGTCCTCATTTGTAGTTTGTTGTGACGTGTTGCTAATGTAATAATTGTTTCACAAAACATTTCCAATTTGGCCCACGGTTCACGAATGAGGACCACCCATCCGATGTTAGCGCCCGACTTCAAAAAATAAGTATCATCATCATCTGATGATGTAGCCGGAACGTAGTCAAAAAGTCTGTTTTCGAGTTTTTAAACATATAAATTATCAGATAAAAAGACGTGTTCAATCAAAGCAGTTTTTGTGAATAGCTTGGGTACCTAGGTTAGGTAGGTACATAACCATACTTAGGTATATTACATGAACTTTATCAAATGCCGTCAGTCAAATAAAATTCTTATCAATCAATCAATAACCGGTACTGTACCAGTAATATTTAAAAATAAACACTATCTTATCAATACTTGCTTTTATTCGCGCATCTACTGACTATACTGCAACCTTCTATGGTATTCAAAACATATTAAAATGAGGGTAGGTAGACACTCTAGCAATACAAGACAACGAGCAACGTAGTTCATTTTTATTCATCTTTCAGTTTGCGAATAATTTTCTTAAATGTTTTCTTAGCGCAATACTGTGGATACTATTCAGTTCATTGTTTTAACAAGTAGGTACCTAGTTCTTACCCATTTTCTTTATTTTAGTTCTGAATGTTTTTGGTACGGTTGAATTTGTGAAGGTCAAACTAAACTTGTCAAAAAGTGAGCGTTAGGTATAAGTGGTCGAGACACGTGAGTTATCCAGTTATCCAACAGGAGTAAGAGAGGTGAATTTTGATTTTACTATTGGACATGAGTAATAAACGAAGGCCTGTTTCTTCAACGTAAAATAGCCTTCGTCACATTTTATATTCACGAAGCATACCGATAGGGCTTTCAAGCCTCTGGAAAACTTAACCTCTGCGTGCTAATTGCCTATTTAAAACATGGCGCTGATCAGCACCAGGGAACTAGAAAATGCACTGTATTGTATGTATACTAAGTGCTATTTCACAAGTCCCAACCCCAACGCGATCATGTACGTTACATAACGTATGCCCTTACACTTCGCCGAAGGGTAGCTGTGGCACTAGCTACCTGGCAACCAGGACCTGTGGAATGGAAAGGCACACAGACTGGCTGAATAACGCGTACCTCTAACGCCCTCAAACTGCCCTTCAAACCAGGTTCTTCTTTCCAGGCATTTTAAATGAGCAATGCACCGGACAAGAGAAGTTCAGTCCGCCGCCAGCGGTCGATCTATCAAGTCCACTACGACATCAAACGGCGTGAAGAGATGACAGCGCGGCCTATTGCCAAGCGCGCCGGCTCGCCGGAGGTCACCGCTTACCATCAGCAGGTGGCTGGCCATCGGAATAATGATGACGCCAAGTATTTAGGTGATTAAAACAAGACTAGAAAAAGCTAAACTTCATTATCATCCTTTTATATCAGCCATAGTAGTCTACTGCTGGAAATGGCTTCCAGTGGACTTTAGGAAATCTATTGGAGATTCCCTGAAAGAACGATCGTGGCGTTCTCCATCCATCGACTTCCCGCCAATCCTGACAATGTCGTCGGTCCATCTTTCTGCGCAAATATAGATGTTTTTTTTTACTATGTCCGGGTGTTACCATCCCCCTAAGATAGGGGGTATGTATTACACAGAATATTAGTACGTATTTACAAAAACAAATGTACCTAGGTATAAGTATTCTATCAGCAATCTAGTCTTCATAGTACAAGCTGTACTTGGTTTAGAATTAAAGGGCGTCGTCTGAAATATCCATGAATTTTTTAGGGTTACTCCAATGCAGCAACGGCACGATCCTCAAGCCCATCATTAAGGAGCCCCAGAAGCGAGAAGTGGAGTTCTACACGCGCCTGGCTTCTTCCACCGACGCTGACTTATTGGAGCTTCGGAAGCTCGTGCCGAGGTACTTCGGCACTACACGGTACTGCTACGGAGGGCACACGCAGGAATATATCATGATGGAGGACCTGGCTCTGAGGATGTTGGAGCCGTGTATCATGGATGTTAAGATTGGTGAGTCAAACTATCCAACGAAACTAATGTTTTGTCTTGCTGAGGAAGACAATAACGAGGAAGGGTTCCTCATTCTTTTAGGCTTTGGTCAGAGAATTATTAGTCATTTTATGATTTGCTAACATCATCATCTGATGATGAAGCCGGTACTTAAAATTGAAGTTGGTTTTTCTAGTTTCACCTTTGATTGAATATTTTGTTGACTTGCGACTCACGTATTTAGGTAGGTACCAATAGGTATAGAATAATTGCTAGTGTAAGCAAGTAATTCATGAATAATTCAACAAAAAGATTGAGCATCACTTATAGATAGATAGAATATTCTTTATTGTACACCACAAGTAAAGAAAATAACAACAAAATACCATAATTGGTAATACGTTAAATATATTATGATACCGATAGGCCTTTACTTATTTTGTAAAATAACATCTACTATTTAAATCAGAATCTTATTGTGTATCAAATGAATTATATATCTTTTCTTTGATATTCGGTTACCATTTTAAAGCAGATCTTTTTTAAACTTTATTTTTTTCCAGGTCGCAGAACATGGGACCCCCTCGCCACAGAAGAGAAAATAAAGAACGAGCAATCGAAGTACAGCATCTGCAGACAGCAGTACGGGTTCTGCATCCCCGGGTACCAGGTGTACAGGAGCTCGGGCGGAGCCGCGAGGCGCGCGCATTACAACAAGGAACACGGGAAACGATTGCATGGACCTGCTGTTAAGGATGGTGAGTGGGTATGGAGTTTGGGTAGATTCCAGGTCGTAGTTTGTTGACCTGTTGTTCTAGGCTCGGAGGAACGGGCGCCTGGAATCTGATTCTAAATTATCGTTTGTGACTTTAGTAAATCAAAGATCTTTGATCTCATAAAGGCCGTGAATAGAAGAGACTAGCTCAGGGCCGCTTAGACCGCAGGCAAACTTGGGGAGGCCTATGTATACCCAGCAGTGGGTAGTCGGGCTGTGGATGATGATGATGATGAAAGATCTTTGACACGGGGAGCTACATCTCTTTTGTCTGTCTATAAGTAACTTAGATTTTTTATTTTTCTAATTTGTACAAAAATTGACATAGCTAAGTGTTCCCTTTAGAGATCCTATGGTTTAAAATAAATGAAAATGAATAATATAAATATTAGTCCAATTTTATGATTCCAGCGATAAAGAACTTCCTAAACGGCACGCCTCAGCTCTGCCGTGCCTTGGTGCTGCAACTTCTCGCCCAGCTGTGGCGGATACAGACCTGGGCCCGACATCAGACTGCGTTGAAACTGTATAGTGCATCGCTACTTCTCATATACGATGCTGCGAAACTGAGGGAGTGCTGTGTCAATAATGATGGTATTGTGTGAGTATATTCGTTTTTTTCACTTGAAATAATGCAGACCAAAAAAGCTGCGTATGCTGTTTTCGTAATTTTTTTTTAATGTGCTGGTGGATACTTGTTAATAGAATCTCATTTGGCTTCCGCACCGGCTACGCCTATTTCCTGGCAACATTCAATATCCCGACTTTGTATAAATAATGCAATATATTTATTGAATGCTAAAGCAAAACTCATTAACAGTAATGAAAACTATTATTGTTACGTGGCGTTAGTATCTCGTCATTTAAACTATTTTAAATAGCAATAAGTATGTAAATTAATTGTGTAGGTATAAAAATACATAAAAAAAAGTATAAGTACCTACCTAGATTCGGCTGTCTTATAAAATAAGGCCACTACACTTACCTGACCAAGTAGGAAACTAAACAAGCATACTAACGTTATGTATTGTTCCACAGTCCGCGCATAGAATGTCGTGCGGCGCCGATCCCGCGGAGACGTTCCATCCACTCGATGCACTCACTATCCAGCTTTAGCGGACAAATCACCTCCAAAGGCCCTCACTACAAAAAAGTCAACTCCGTCCCAATCGCCTCCATGACCTTAGCGCAGAAAACATTCAAACCACCCAACTCCACCTGGGGGGACACCTGGGAGAAACTGAACCACAACCACTCCTTCGACCATAATTATGAAGATAAGTTATCGAAGATCAAGATGAACTACCGAGCGATGTTGGACCAGCTCTCCTATGATACTCCTAACCCTAACCCGTGGGGCACGGTGAAGGTCATAGACTTCGCGCATGCATTCTTCAATGAGGAGGAGGAACGCACTGTGGATGATAACTTCAGAGAGGGAATCGAGAGTCTGGTGGACATCTTCGAGGGTTTTCTGAGGGAGACTGATGATCAGGTTATTTGAGTTCTGAAGGCCTGGAGCTCTGAAAACTTCAATGATTTTAGTTATAAACGAAGAAGGTAGATGTCGCGTCATTTAAAAAGAACGCTGGAAAACAGTGGAGGGGATGTGTTTGCGCATACAAAACACTCGCGCCATCACACCCCCTCCCCCTCCGTGCAGCGTTCTTTTTACTTGACGCGACCTATTACAGTTGGCGGATATTCAGTCTTGAATTAAAAGTGTTTATGATGCCCGAACACATTTTTGTTCGTAATGGAGCTTCGAAACTAACACGATTGCCTAGATTCGCCGACCGTACTGTACGGAACTTTATAAAAATTGACTAGGTAAATGTTTTGTAAATTAGACTGTAAATAGTATTAAAACTCCTGTAAAGACAAAATAGATAATGACAATGGACTTATTAGTTTAGTAAGACCTACCTTTGCATTTATTGCTCAATTTTTATATACGTTATACTATGTAAATGAATCGCCCTACGTACTTATTTGACGAAAGCGTTTCGTAGGCATTATTTGTAGTATCGGTTGTGGTAACCCTGACGTGTTCTTCCAATAGTAACAAACTGTATAATCTAGTAGACCATGTACTTAATAGTGAATGCCAAATTATTATTAAAAATGTTATGATAATTATAAGATTGTAAATAAATAAATGGTTTCGCTTTCGCATTATAAATATTTATTTCTCATAAATCAGCCAAAATTATATATCCCAAATAAAAATTAACTATAAACTTAAATATAGAAATCTATTATGAAAATTATGAAGGTAAATCCAGCGTCTATACAAAGTCAAATTTGGGTTAAAAATACATTTCTATATGATTTGACAATGTATAGAGTAATCTGTTAAAAATAATGAAATGAAAGATCATCATTGTTCGTACATAAAGTATTACAAGTATGTAAATGACGATGCGTTTCAAAACCAATAATAACAGCAGCGTGCATTCTAGAACTATTTAGTCTAGAATTATAATCACTACTAGTGTAAACTAGTTTGCTAATAGTTAGCAAGCAAAAACAAACTCTAACTCAATGCAGTAGACTCCAATACTACTTTAGGTTAAGTATAATTAGTAAAACAAATATAACTAAGCGATAATTTAGGATCCCAAAACATTTGATCCACTAGAATAGACATCCAGTCTACTTCTAAACGCATAGCGATAATGTACTGATGACCTCCCACTAAACAAAACACTTCAAAACGCTCTATTACTATTTAAAGTTCAAAATTGAATAACAACAATATTTCTGTGTTCAAAGTTCAAACGTTTAGTGCCTATCAAATATTAGAGCCGTTACTAAAAGATTTGATCACCAAAATGAGAAAAGCATTCAACTTACCAACTAGTTACGATGAAATTCATTCAATAAAAATATGTTTTTTTTTAATTACGATCTAGGAAAATAATTCACAAAACCATAAAGATAAAGACGAACGCACAAAAAAAATTAACGTAGCTAGACAATCCAAACACTTGTAATTTTTATAAAAACTACATAAATAACATCTTTTTAACCACAGTTAGGTACACACGTGCATTGATATGCTATACATTCACAAACCAATACATTCACTAATATTAAAAACGTCGAGTCACACACATACCTACTTCAAGAACCCTACCCTGACAAAAAAATCCCTAGCAAAACTGGTTCACAATTATTTCCCTAGAGCGTCACAGCCTAGCTTAGGAGTATTATACTGAAAGGTAAATGGAAGAAGTTAGACCTGCATACATAGTTTCATACACAAATTGTAGAAGTTCCGAGATCACAGCTTGGGCAGCAACATGGAGGAAGAGACAAGTCACTGACGAAACACTAGTCTAAAAGTAGAGAATAAAGAGAAGAATAAGATAGAACTACATTATTTTAGCGAATTATTCCGTTTCGACAGCAACTTGTCAAGTGAAGCTTTTGTTAATTTTGTAATTCAGTTAAACTATAATTTGAACCAACACTCATACACACTAAAATAAAACTACAGCAACTTTGAGCCATGGGTTTAGGCTTCAATACAATTATTGACTGTATATTTATGTTAGAAACTTAACCCACGCAGAATAATAATTGCTTGAAATGTTACAATTTAGCGGCAATTTTAGTGATCAAATCTACAATATAAAAATAACATCTAAGATGACATTCTCAATAGTTTCTACTCGAAATTTTGTACCCTCTTTATTGAGTTTTATCACAGTAATCAGGCGAAATCATAGGAAGATATTGGAAACATCTACTGGCTTTATTTAGAATCGGTAATACAATGACTCTTCGATAAAATATACCCTCCTTTTTGCTTTGACGTAGTCGGTAAAAAAAAAAGTATCATTCATTCATGCAGTTCATTCCGCAAAAAGATAAATGTAAGGAGCCCTTTAAAAATCATAGTTGATGTGCCCAATACTAAAAAAAATCTAGACCAAATCACCGTACACCGATTCTAAACAACAAATTTTAAAATCAATGTTATTCAAGAATGCCATCATAGAAAACATTACTGATAATACGAATTAAAATCAATTATGTATATAATTATAAAGCATTCATTACACTAGTGTTACAATGTAATATATAACAACAAATAGGTCGGGTGCACACCGAGTTACTGCAGTCAATTGTTATAGTTTAGAAAGTGGAAACCGAAGTGTTAATATGATGAAGCCCTTTTCAAGCACTAGTTTCTTATCCGTTTTTATAAAAAAACGGTATATCGAGTGCTTGCTTCGCTTCATTTATGTAAAAATCAGAATCATGTTTCATACTTGAAAGTGTTGTACAACGATCTAGAAGTACTGGTAAGGAAACAAAGTTTTCTCAAGACTTGTAAGCCTAACAATAACAATTGATAGTAGTACAGTCGGTGTGTCCCCAGCCTTAGAAACCATACAAATACGAGTGATCTAGCACAAAAAGCACCTCAAATCGTTAAGGGCCATTTTAGAACTCTAATTTAATAATTATAATTTTTTTGTCAATTTTTCACAATTATTTCTTTACAAAAACAAACACACACATGGCAGATGATTTTTCAACATTTTTATCTTAATTTTAGGTCAAAATATCATATCACATTTCGTTCGACTCCGCGCCTGCAATTTCAAACTAGAACGAAAACAACGCTAGAACATAAATTAGTACAAGCGTACGGCGAAACGAAAAAAAACTACCTAAGTCTTCCCAAACCCTGGTTTTTGTAACACAAAAACTGAAGACCGGTATTTTCGTCGAAAATTTCATATTCAAAAAATAAAATTAAAGGGTATTAAAGTGAAGGACTAAGCTACCACTAATTTATATTTGAAATCAGTGCTGCGATTCTCTGATTATCTCTATGCAGATAAGAACTTCGGTGAATACGCATAAATATCAGACGCTACTAGGGTGCTTTTCCACCTGAGCTAAGCAAAGTTGCTAAGGATGTGTTTGACATCCACCAATAGGAATCATTTAATATGAAAGAAAAGATCACTATTGGTGCATTTCAAGCACATCCTTAGCAACGTAGCTTAGCCCTGGTGGAAAAGCACCCTTAAAGTTCTACAGCTATAACATTATTTATCATACTGCCGTCATTTTAAAAGTGAAACCTCTGAAGGGTCTGTTTTTAAGGAAAATTGAGAAAGTAGGTTTTAATTAGGTCTTCGAGGCGTTAAATCTTCGGAGCTTGAATAGAATTAGTTAGAGGTACGCTGATGTTTAGGGACGGTTGGCTATATCTTAGGGAGCTTGGGTGCCGCGACCCTCGGGTTGTCCCGCTGCAGACAGGACCGTGCGGCCGCCTTGTGGTCGACGGCGCAGGCGCAGGCGTGCGCCTCCGCGTACCGATGCGGCGCGCAGAGCGCGGCGCCGCAGCGGCACGTGTGCTGCGTCGCGATGCTGAGCCGCTTGCGACACGCGAAGCATCGGACGCGCTTCTTCTCCTTCTCGCGCGGCGCTGACACCGGCTCACTGTACTCTTCCAATCTGTAATTACCAAACATTACTACTATCTATTGTCCCAGGCACTACAGTGTCCCGTTAAGTGTAGGCATAGGTTGCATCCTGACGCTGTATAAATCATCTTCAATAGATTACTATCTTGTTTCCATCTTACAAGCTTCGCTTATTTTGGGACTAGCCTAGTCCCAAATGAAGCCTAGGCTATTTCACACAACATCCTCTAGTCACTGTGTGAAATGTCCATGGATATTTATTTATTTCTTCATGTATGACCATCTGGATTGAATGCCTCGAATGATGTTGAATTAGAATGAAACGAATATTTGAAAACGTTGCTATTCTAACCCTTGTTCCACCAATTTTAGTGAAAAACAGCTAAAACCATCCTATAGATCTTGTTATTTTATTCAATATTTTTGTAGAGTTTTGACTTAACATTGGCTGAACGTTGAGCAGAGTTTGATTCGTTATAGTTCCTATTTAGTGAGGAATTGATCAGGCTACATACCTGAGTGGGTCCTGCCTGTGCAGGCGAGGCTGTGGTTGTGGCGGCGGCGGCGCGCGGTGCAAGTGCAGGCCCTCGTCACTCAGGTGCAGGTGCTCACGGTTCCGATGACGACTTAGCGCCGGTAGAATACGACTGCTGGAACAACAGATCATTGTAAATAAGTAACGTGATGAGGCGCTGGTAACCTGGTTTATTATCTTAAGAAAATGTAATATGGAAAACAAACGTAATGGTGCGTGCACACTCAGCCCACGCCGCTGCCGACATTACTCGTGCATGTTCATGCCCCTGCTCCCTAATAAAAATAAGGGCGATGTTGCTGGGGCAATAAGTCCGGAATTAATCGCGGCAATAATGCCGGTAGCGGCATCAGCTGAGCGTGAACGTGTTATCAGTAGCGACTTGTTTTGTTCACCTGTTTCTCTTCAGCTTCTCTAGTTCAGAAGTAGATGAGCTAAACAATGCGTCAGATAGCGGCGGGTGTCTCGGCGCAGGCGGAGGTGCGCGCAGCTGTAGAGACGAAGCCGAGTGCGAGTGCGAGTGCGGCGCGCGGGCGCTGCGCCCCCCGGTCAGGGGCGGAGCCCCCGCGCCTGGGGCGGCGCCGAGCGCCACGGCGCGCCACGCCACGCCGCCGCCTACTAACGGACCTGCAATTATAGGTACTGGTTAGAATTAACTCTACAGAAATATGTCCTGCCAGGACAAACTGAATTAGACTGCTGCCGTTTACCTACATTATAAGTAGGTTTTTGTCCATTATGAAATTGTTGATCCAGAATATTTGACTTATTTGATATGCTTCAGTCTTTGTAGCATTCAAGATCCAAAAAAATTAGCTTCTATGGTGGATAAAACCCCAGAACTATAAAACTTCCCATTCAATTTCATAATAAAGACCGTAGTCCAACCGTAGTCATCGAAAATATCCTACTTTCAAATAATCTATGGTGACTACAAAAACTCAAAATCAAACTCACCATATTCCGTCGAGATGGGCGCCAGACTCTTAGCAGCCAACTGCGTATCCTGCCTCATGCGACACTCTTCACTATCAATACACTCCTCCAGAATAGAGTCCTTTTTCACCAGAATCGACCCCGCGAGTGTGTCACTCAACTTAACATCATCATCATTCGGATCTGTGATGGCTCTGGTCCCGATGGGAGATATTAAAGGGGGGAGGGTGAATCGGTCCGTGAATGTGCAATCGTAATCATATCTCGTGTAGTTTCCGTCGTAGAGCGGTGCGAAGGTATCTTCTGCTTCATAAGTTTGAGAGTAGGTACGTTGGAAAGGTTCAGAGTCGAGTAAGGATGGTACGGAGAGTGTTTCTTCGCTTCTCGTTTTCTGGATATCAGCTTTTTCACCTTGAATTTTGAAAGGGTTATTGAAGTGACGTTTACTTTTTTTTTAAATAAATTTAATAAATTTGACACTCGCTGCATAACGTAAACCTAACGTGATTCACACTGCGCGTCAATTCCAGCTCGATTTCTGAACGTTGCAGCGTCACCACGCAGTGTATCTCCGATATGCTACCATTACGATACGTTTACGATTGCCACATTTATTTGAGCTGTGCCTTGATCACGAATAAATGTGACTATCGCAAACTTATCGTAACGCTAGTGTATCCGAGATACACTGCGCAGTGACATTACAACGGTTGGCAGTAGAGCTGGCATTACTTACGCGGCGACTGTCAGATTTGTTCGTGACGTGATAGAGGTACTGAGGCCTCTGCCTATAGTACTATGGGCAGAGGCCTCAGCTCAAATGAATGCGATGCGGTAAGCTTAGCTGTGTAAGGGCCGTTTATGTACCTTGTCGAGGCGCGTCAGTTTGCCGATCGCGTCGTAACGAAAGCGTCTCCATGCGGCGTCTTATTTCCACCATCTTGTTATGTGTTACTGCGTTCTCTTGAAGACTGCCCGCGGGACATTCGCTCGGCGTACTGTCTAGTTGACTCAGAGATGATGAGTCTGCAAAATAGTTAGTAAGTTAAATACAAAACAAGCTGAGGTCTCTTTTGTGTCTGTGTATATGTATCCAATTTGTGTGTTGAATAAATGTATTTCATTTCATTTAATTTTTTTTTCATTTTTAACAATTGCCTACTAGATTGCATCTGCTGACCATACGGCACTGTACATACAATAATAATGCAAATACGTTTACGGTTGTGACATTGATTTGTGCTGGTCCTACCTGATCTCCTATTGTACGTACATTTGGTGTGGTCGAGCGGCGAGTAGGTTCCATCCTGGTTCTCCCTCACTCGCAGCATGTTGACTCGCTCTCCGTCGCGGAACACCAGCACTGTAACCTTGCAGCCGCTGCCGCCGCCGCCGGACCACTCGGCATCGTCTCTGGAACACGTTACAAGAACATCAGCATCCAATTGTCCTTAATAAAGCTTCGATCTAACCTCAAGTGGAAAGCCTTAGCTTCGTATTCGCATTTATTGCTCAAGCACTGATTGATCCAATTAACGATCTCAAACATTTCATGTTAGAGATACGCGTCGACCCCGGGGTCGTTCCGCCGGTCTAGAGGTTAAGCGTTACTCAAGCATATATATTTGAGAAGATATTTTCAAAGAAAACTGTCACAAAAATCTGTGCTAGAGCAGTACTTGAGCAGTAAATACGATTCCGGACCTTTCGCAAGACTTAGTGATTTTATGTGAAGGCCCCAATAACAGAATGATCGCATAGGGTACATAAAAGAGGCCTTGGCAGACCAAGAGCTATCGCGTATACACCGACTCACAGACGTGGCTGTGTAGGTTTACCTATTGGAGTCCAACAGTCGTTCGATGTCGGGCCACGGCTCGGCGTGGTCCGGCGCGGGCGGCGGCAGACGTCGTGTTGAGATGGGACCACCGCGCATGCCGAGAACTAATCTTAAACGCGCGCCATCCGTTATCGCGTGCTCGCGAAGTGACGTCGAGTCGTCCAACTCCTTTAGGTTGTATAGGAGGTGCTGCTGGGATATAGGAATACCTGAAATTTAAGATACATTGAGTTAATTTGATTGGATGAGTAAATTTTTTTTTCTATTTCACGAAGGCCCCTTAACTATGTTTGCGTGCGTAAGTTTCGTTGCACACAGACTGAGCGTATGTGTGTATGAGCTTGCACAACCTCAAACATAGCCAAACAGAATTCGTAAGATGAAACACCTAATTCTAATTTAATAAGCTAATAATAAGCCCGCGTTGCGGTGTATTGTCCCCCTGCTGACCTCACCCCAAAGTAACGGAGAAGGACTTTGGGTTGCTGGCAGCAATATTCTCCAATCAAAATCGCAATGGTGTTGATGAAAAAATTATTATCAAGGATGGTGTGCTTATTTTTTATGTTACCCGGCACGATAACGTGCAACGCTCTGCCAGTCAATGACATTTTTATTGTCGCACAGTGTAACATAACTCGCTACTAATTAATTGTACTTATTGACTTTAGTACAGTCAAACTGTAACTTCTAGTCCGGGAGGTACAATTGCATGTTTCATTAAAACAATTTGACATACTAAGCCCGCGCCGTGGAATAGCTTTCCTGGTTATACAGATATACAACATCTAATTTTAGCGTTGTTACCATTTCGATGAGTGAACGCAGCGTAACAGACATCTTTGTACAAATTCCTATAAAATCTAAATAAACAAACTGCTAGGTAAAAATATCGGCAGGTGTTTAGCAAAGAGGGTATTCACTCCATCATTAAGACCGGTGCTGTGACTCAGATGGATTTGAGCCAAAAAACTACGGATGACATCACTTAGATAAACTTTCTTTTCATACTTTATTATTTTTTTAGTTTTTAGATTATTTTAGTTTTGCTACTTCCTACTAAATTTATCTTATTTGTGTCTGTAAATAAAATGTGGCCAGATAGAGGGAAAAAAGTTTAACAGTTTTTGATGGATTACAACAGAGTACTATGACTGACGTAGCTGATGAGGTGTGTTAATTTGATTCCCGCTACGAGAAAAATATCGAAAATGCTTCAGAGTTTAGTCCAATGAACCCAAATATTACGTTGTATGTGAAAGCAATGGCCTAGCAATATGAACTAAGTCAATGATACAGTTCTGTTAAACAAACATTTCTTTTATCAGAGTGGATACATTACATGCTAATAAAACGTTTCATTAATCGTTATAATTTACTACGACTTTCCAAGAATAAGGAATTTATTGATAAAAATTATCAAAGGATGTAACTACGTATATTACGTATAGTCTGCGTACTAAGGTACGGATCTTATAATATGTACCTATAGTATTTTCAACGGAGCCAATCGGTACGCCCCAGGCCTGTATGATACGCATCAATCAATTGGTTACCCAGACCCATACGTATACATAAATGTTTATTTATAGATTTAAATAAAAACAAGTGGACGAAGATAAATTTTCTATTTTTAACAATTACGTGATTGTAGTCTTCGCAGAAAAATACGTAACAATTTCACTGTAGGTAGGTAACTACACTACCTAACTACTTAGTCCTAGCTAGTGGGAAAATACTGGGTACCTACTTTTACTAACACAAGCTTAGACCATATTATCTATTATGCACTATACCACTCTTATTTTAGTTTTGAAACTAAAAGGGTATGTTATGCCAGATCAAGATAAAAGCATAATATCAAGCTTATGGCATAACCAAAACTATATTTACCTATTTGTCCATAAAACAAAAAAAACTAAGTTTATATGTGTATAAACTTTGTTTTTTCATGTCACTTAGTCATTACTAAATGTATTTACCTATTTATCTATAGTAACTTATTAGATTTTACTATTTTACTGATGCCAATTTATTGAGCTGTGTGAAGCCAAACATGATCAAAATACGATGCATTGTTGGAACATCTGGCCCAAGCTTTACATCCCCATAATAATAAATCACCTTCATATTTTATTGAAACTGATTTCAAACATGAAATATTACATTCAGTTTGCCTGCAAACAGCAATGTTATATCAGCCAGTACCCTCAGCCAGTATATTACCCTGCATTGATTGTTTTGGCAAAACATCAAAGTTTCGAAGATTTATAACATTGACAGGAACATTTTTAAAAGATTTTATTGCTAAAAATACAATCAGCTGTTGCGGCTGTGAGCTGGAGTTTTTTGGTGTTAATGGGCTGACCTATATGATTGCTTCAAGGACTTTTTATACAGAATGTAGTTTTTTTACTTCCTATATGATAACATCAAAGACATTAATTCAACTATACAGAATGTAGTTTTAATACTTTAGATGTAAAGAGTTGATTTGAAGAGCTTGTAAGTCACTGAGCAGACTAAGTAGATAAGGTACCTATTTATGTACTTAAAAGGAAATATTCTCATTTCACACAAATAATAATACATGAGTAGAATTGCATACAGTCAACTTTCAAAAATCTGAAGTCCTATGACCGCTCCCATGAGTAAGTGACTGAGTAGGCAGTGTAGGCACACCTATGATATAATTTTAGCTTACTTATGTAGTGAGTCAGAGGAAGGTCTGAGCAATAAAGTACTTAGAAATAACTTACTTTCTCTTACTGTATAATGAAGTTGGGGTTTTCCAAAGAGTCCACTTTGATTTAAACACTGATAGTGGACAATTTACATAAGAATATGAAGAAAGTTACTAGACAAATTATAGCATACTAGTTAGGTATTTTTTTTAGAATGTCTGACAGAATTCACGGGGAAACCAGGGATTTTTCCAGCAGCCGTTTTCAGCTCACCATCTTCATAGCATCACACAACATTAGAAAAGATAGTGTAGATAGTAGAACTATTAGTTTGAAAATAGATGGCTCATTTAAATCTTATGATGATTATTTAATAATCTTTATAGAAAATCTATACACCGGTTTTAGATCTAGAGCAGTACCTACCTACATTATTTTGTTTTTCTATAGTATGAATTGTAGTGACCACCCACACAAAAAATCTAGTTTAGAACAAGGCCAAATATTTATCTAGTAAAAAGATGTTTTAGGTACTTTTTCACTTTCCTTTATAGGTAATTTCGACTTGATTCAATTTAGTTTGGTATTCGGACACATCATATGTATTAGACAAGAATATACATGAAGATAGGACTGAAGCTGAACTGTACAGCACAGTTGGGAATTGCACATTTACTAGGTATCAGCAGTTGAGATTGATAGCCAAGGCCATAATTTGTGCTCCTTATCTTTTGTAGATAGGTACTTCTATCCCGCAATGCCCACCTGAACGTTGGTTTCATCTAAAAACTCCGGTTATGCTAACCAGCTGCTTCTACATAATTTGCAATACGAGATAATACCTTTGATGTGTTTTATAAATAGCTCAGACAAGATTCAAGTCAATGATCCAATATAACTCAAGTACACCATCCTACACATTACAGTAAATTGTTTACAAAGTGGTATTTTGTAGAGGATACGGGCATAATTGGATTAAAATTTAAACAGAAATGTAGATGTTGACTTGTATTGTTTATGCATGATATTGTCAGCATGGTATATATATCCATTGTTATATTGTAGCGGCAGCAAGCGCGAGTAAACGCGCACACGACGCTCTTTGTCGAATGCAGATGACGCATGAAAGCCTCGACTAATCGAGCGCATATTGTGTAACAGTAGATACGCCAGGTACTCGAAACTCACCTTCCACCCTGAATATCTTCGACTTGATGGCGAACACAGTGTCGGTCGGCGACACGGTCATCTCGAACGCCGTGCCCGTCAGAGTCTCCACCAAAACCTCCATCGTGGGCTGGCTGGGGCCATCCTCTTGGAAACCTTTCGACCTGTTCGACACTCTCTCAGGACATCCATGATGTGACATTTCACACGCGTTGCACTGACACCTATTTGCACAACATTTCACCACACACACTATTCTGGAACGTTGTTTTACTTGGTTTTCTTTTCTAGCACGAGAACATCACACGATGACGATGTAAATAAAAGTACGTAGTTGGGGTTAGTCACGAGCGCTTATCGTTAGTGTTCCAATTAAATTTAGGGGATTCTAAAAAGCGTAACTAAATGTATTTTGTTTTATTCTAGTATTTTGCAACAAAAATAAATTACAATGAAATAAATTCTTCGTGACAGAGAATTATTTCTTTTTTTGTTTTCTCTTGTCTTGCTGGTTGCTTGGCTTACTTGCTTGGTTGATTGATTTGATTGCTAAGATGATGAGGTTTTGTTTGCTACAGTTCGTCCTCCTTTTCTATTTTCCGTAAAACCTTGATTTGGACAGAAACAGCTTTAGATTAGAATGAAATGAATGAATGCTTCGAGCATGATGAATGTCAAGAAATAAGTGTGTACACCACAAACAATCAAACAAAACATGCTGGATTTTTTAGATCATTTTGATTTCTGAAACGGTGTAACGAGAACATACTTTTTATCCTGAAATAGTTTGTTTTTACTGGCAGCATTTAGGAAAGCTACCGGAAATAGTTCAATGTCTCGGTCACTTATCTATGGAAATACTTGACAACTTGTCAATCCAATCAATTTTGTTCATTCGATTCCATTCACTTCGGTCGTTCTTTTCTTTGATCGCCGAACGGAGGTTAGGAACATGGTGCGTAGTTTTTTGGGAAATAAATACACAAAATGAATGCGATAGACTGTAAAATATGCTTCAATATTCATCCAAGTATCAAGCTATTACAGTTTTCGATGAAACACGCGAGTTTTATATAATAGAGTGAAAAAGATGGACGCGTCAGCGTTGTCCGTTCTGAACATGTGGTTTCAGTGTGTGGAATTTCTGTTTTCAGACTCGTAAACGCCGTAATGGAGGGCGCGCCAAGCACGGCCGTGGCCACGTCAAGGCCGTGAGGTGCACCAATTGCGCGCGATGCGTGCCTAAGGACAAAGCTATCAAGAAGTTTGTGATCAGGAATATTGTTGAAGCGGCTGCCGTCAGGGATATCAACGAAGCCTCCGTCTACTCATGTAAGTTACTCTAGTCATTCTCTCATTGAGAATCGTACTAACTTTGTAGCAAGATAGAAACTGACAGTTTTGCTCAGCTAACCTAGAATCATCATTAGCACCACTAAGTTACATTATAACAAGCCAATTTCACGGGTTCAATACCCCAAATAGACCATTGACATATATCTGAGAACCATAGTAATTAGGGCATGCAGTACTGGTACCATTCACAACAGTACCGGGAGTTAGGAGAATGGTATCAGTAGCAATGACTATGAACTGGCAGAAACAATAAATTTGTCCTTCTCTATTCCAGCATTCCAGCTGCCGAAGCTGTATGCAAAGCTCCACTACTGCGTGTCATGCGCAATCCACAGCAAAGTAGTACGGAACAGGTCCAAGAAAGACAGACGCATTCGTACACCGCCTAAGAGTAACTTCCCGAGGGACATGAACCGCCCCGGACAGAATGTGCAGAGGAAGTAGCTTTTAATAAATAAGGTGTAAAAAAAGGAACTTTTTTTATTTCCTAATATACACTTTTTATAACTAGATAGGTAGGTTCAAAGATTATGCTCAGAAAATACTCGTAGCATAGATTTAAGTAGGTGTATCCATTTGAGTACATACCAAGATCTTCTAGCTAGATCAATGATTTAACAATGAAGGTTTTTTTCTTGAAAACTTAAATGTAAAAACTACCTACCTAATTATGTAGTAGTAGTAGTAGTTCAGATTACTTCCACCCCACCTTCAAGATCAGGTAGGTAGGTACATTCTAATTTCAGTCTTATTAGGCAGGTATCTATTTCTAGCTATTATGTAGTAGTTAACTACCTAGGAAGAAATCTGGAGATAACTATTGAGGCTTTGATTATAGTAATAGACAGACAATTACTTGATAGAGGTGACTGAAAGAGGAAGGAAGTTAATTTTTCAAAATAAAACATGATACATTCAACAAATAGTTGTATTCATCAGATTACTTACAATAAATTACCAAATAGGTACCTAACTAAAGATGAAACACCACAAGCATTAAAAATTACATTTTCAACAATCAATAAAATTACTTTTACAACACAAAAGGAGCCATTCCATTATGAACGCCAAAATGGCGCTTTCGAAATCATGTTTTTAGGCAGGTCAGTTGTAGGTATGTTGCCGTTCATTACAGTTTGGCAATCTAGCCCTTCAGTGTTCGATCGAAGTTATAGCAGTAACGTAAAACTAAAAAATGTGCTTCCGCCCTTGTCTGAGCACAATTGTACCGTTTCATTTAAAGAGTGCTAATGCAAAGTCCTTAGTATGAAATGTCGATCAAGATTTCTTTTTCTCGTAGTCATGGTATAAAGTATAGTATGCAACTCTTGAATAAACGGATTTATACCGAGGGCCATGAACCACTCACGTCGTTCAGGATTATAACACTTGAAATCGCATCACAGAATCCATCACTTGCTTGTGATTCATTTATGGCCCTCGCTTTAAATCCGTCTTTTATTCACTAGTTGCATAATATACTATACTTTATGGTGCAAGTTAAAAACCAAAATATACTTGTATCTATACAGAAAAAATTGTTTTGTTTTTAGCTTGACTGTGTACTCATTTGCCTATCCTATGTATCACAGATATTGCAAAAGTTGTATGGTTAAAAATATTTTTTTAAAACTTGAACATAGGGCTTAGCCTCTCAAACTGTAAAAAAATGTAGATATTCAAATTTTAATAATTTGTGTTATGCATGAATAGACAATCAAGTGCAAACGCATGATTCATTCAGTACATATAAATTTACCTCATTCACAATGTATTACTAGCACTACTAACCTGAATAATTACATAATACATACAATCTGAAACTTTACAATTTGTCAACTCCAAGGCAGTGCAGAGAAAATGTTAATAAAAGTAATTATTATTTTTTCAACACGTTATATTTTTTAAACATGGGAACTTTTTCAGTTAGTTTAGTTTTAAAAGATGTCTCTAATTCATTTTGACTTCAATTTTTTTTCTAATAAACTTACTTTCTGTGACTAAATACAAAATGGCGATAAGATATTGAATGAGAAGTTTTGATAGCTCTATTTTAAAAGAACCAATTTCCTTAGCTATATTTAAATTAACACATTTTTTACCATTTTCTTAAGAAATTTTTCTGCACTCTTCAACCCTTACAATTCGACTAGAAATCTAGAAAAATGCTTCTGTATCAAAACTTTAAGGGTGCAACTTTCGTTTCCACAACCAATAATTTGTCTCCAATCCCACATCAAGAAGTTTGTATGAAAGTGCGCGCACGCAGCGACCCGACATCCGCCGATAGAAATCGACACGAGGCAAACAAGTTTCTGGGCAACTAAGTTGGCTCTCTTTAACAAAAATTGAGTTTTTTGTGATTTAAAAAATCTGCACCATACATTTGTACACAAACATTTTTGAGGAAAACTGGCCTTATGGTCTTTACCTATTTTTAATCTCCAATTTTGCTTACTAAACATTACCACAATAAAATAGCTAATTTCATCAAAAAATTTATGGCTAAGACTGGATTTGACAACTCTGAAGAATGCTACCCATCACATCAAATACTTTCATCTCTAAAAGTCATAGTCGAAAAGCTTTTATTCAATAAAATCTTACCGATCACTTTGAATCTATTTTAACCAAGTCAAAAACAAAGACTGACTTATTTTAATCTAAAGAATATTGTTATTCAGAGTTGGTAAAAACCACTCTTAGGTACAGCACCCTTCTCGCGAAGTCAAAATGGTAATGGAGTTCAAAACTTTGACCATAATTTTTACAATATTAGTAAAATCTTTAATGTTTTTAATTTGATAAGTTAAAACCAGATGCTACTATCCCTTATTTTAGTTTGAAATGATTTTGAGTGATGCTAAAGTTGCTAAAGTGATGTTTAAAGTTTTGAACTTCATTCCCAGTCTTACTCCACAATAAGGGTACAGATGCTATCTAACCTTTCCCAAAATTTTAAAATTGGGTTTGGCTGTGAGATATAAAGATTCAGGTTAGGTTGATCCGCCGCTGATCTTGTAAATAGTTTGTGGGAACTTGGGGACCCCCTTCCGTCCCTCTACAGTCTCTAATGCGTGCTTCAGGTTCTTCTCAAACACTTTTTTAGCATCACAGAAGCCGTGCTTTGTCTTACCGAAAGAGTTAGGACCAGCTGATGTTGGTGTCTCTCTGTAAAATGATAAGAGAATGTTTTTTTTTGTAAGTAGTAGACAAACAGGCTTACCGCCCATGTGATGGTAAGCGGTCACCGTCGTCGCCTAGAAACACCGACAACACCAAGAGTACTAATTATGTGTTGCCTACTCTGAAGGACATTAAGGACCTTTTTTTGAAGCGATTCATGCTATAAGTTGGCAGAATGTTGAGAATACTCTCCCACACTGACTATTGACTACTACTGATGGGCCCAAGTTGATTTATATCATTTGAAAACTGCTTCCAATCTAAAACACTAGGGGTACCGTACTGTTGCCAAAGGCCTAAGAATATATAAAAAAAAATGCTACATCAAAGCACTTTATCTGTACCTGCCAATATTCCTCATTCTCATCTTAGCTTCAGCTGGCATCTCCTCAGGTTCATCATCATCATCAGCAGTGAACACCGATGCTACAGTTGGTTTCTTGGGAGCTGGCTTCACTGGCGCTCCGATGCTCATCTTGATTGGAGCGTTGGGCTTGGAGAAGCCCATGGATATCTTTGAGATACGAGGTGGGGGTGGAGGTGCTGGTACTTCTTCTTCTTCAGAACTGTCCCAGTCATCAGATTTTCTGCTAGGTTTGTCACCTGTATGTAGGCAGTGAGATTACTTTGTTTATTTGCTCTATAACTTTAGATGAAGCAATAAAACACAATTTTATTTAACATAGGGCCTTTTTCAATATCTCAAAATTACACTAGCTGTGATGAAAAGTGTTACTTTGTTGCGACACATTTTTATCATAATCATGAAATAGGCACTTAACTCTATGGCTACATTCTGAATTTCAAAATCAAGTACACCCACCTCATAAAATATTTAAAAAGCTAGGTGAGTATGTGACCTACATTTTGCTTAGCCACATTACCCACCACTAATCAATAAAATTAGCAAGTGTATTGATTAGAGCACCACTACTATTAGTAGGTACCTAGTAGTTAATAAGTTAATTTCTGATTAGTTTTCTAGCCTCCTACGGATTTTTACCTGTGGATGGTTAGGGAAGGAACTTTTAGTTTAACATGTAAATATTCCTGTTAGTTATTTATAGTTTCTGATAATAATGCGAATTTACCACTACGATTCATTTTCTGTCCATCCCGACTGTCGATCATCGGCGGTCCGGGGGGCGAAGGTGACGAGGAATACCGACTCCGGGAAGGCGGTGGCAGCGGCGGTGGCGGAGTCCGTCTTCGAGGGGATCTTGATCTTTCCCGCTCCTTGTGCGGCCTAGAATCATCACGCGCTGATCGAGACGACCCTGCCAATGTGAAAACACTGGCAAAGATAAATAAAAATACATATTGAGTAATAAAAATTGAGCAATAGAACTGCGATGTTATCAGCTGGGGGTTTGATTAGTCAGTTCGTGCTACCGAATACCTTTATAGTCCTTGTATCTGCCACTCATGTTTGTTATTTACTGTTTGTAAAGTCACAATAGAAAGAGTTTCATAGATTTTGTAGCACAGGAAATCGTAGAAAGCCCCTTCCTTCAGTTTACTTCAGCCACCAGTTGTTGCGCCATCTTTAATTTTTTTGTTTGATTAATGCCAGATTTCTAAGCAATCATGAATCACGCAGTGCGAAAAATAGTGAGGCGATAACTTTATCAATCAGTCAGGGATCTGTCAATCAATAAAATTGTCTTTGCTACGCGTTGATCAACGGATGTCAGAAAAAAAACAACGGATGTCAACGAATTTTCAACGAAAATTCAGCTGTCATGTCAGTCAGCTGTGAGCTGTGAGGTTGTTTTGGGTTATTTTCGTAATCCAATCAAATTTACTAAAATAAAACCATTAGCTAGAACTTTTTAATCTTATTGTATGTGCAGAAAGTATAATAATGGTTGTGCTACCTTGTTTACATCGTCTCTTACGTTATATCAGTAGAACCTCATACAAGAAATGTAGATATTACTCAGTTAGCAAACGAGTAACTTCTATCACTGATAAACTAAAAACCGGGCCGGATTTGAAGGATTTTATTACTGGAAATGCAGAACCAATTCTAACTGAACGCCCATACATACCATACTTACCTGATAATGTTCAATTCACGACGAAACGAAAAGTTTTCTTTGATGTTTACGGATGTCAGATGAACCTCAACGATACAGAAATTGTGTGGTCAATATTGGAGAAGGAGGGCTTTGATAAGACAGAAGTAGAAGAAGAAGCTGATATATTTTTAGTAATGACGTGTGCCATCAGAGAAGGGGCTGAGAGTAAAATATGGCATAGGTTGGATCATCTACGTGGTTATAAAAGACGAGCTATGGCTAAGAATAAAAATAAAACTATTAAAATTGGTATTCTAGGTTGTATGGCGGAAAGGCTGAAAGAAAAACTCATTGAGAAAGAAAAAGCTGTTGATATTGGTTAGTATAATTTAAAAATTACACTATGAAGTTGGTTTATATTGTAAGTAACTTTTGTATTCATATTCATTGTGTATTAATAGTTGCAGGTCCAGACAGCTACCGTGACTTGCCCAGACTGCTGGCGGTCACAGAGAGCGGGCAGACAGCTGTAAATGTGCTTCTCTCACTAGATGAGACTTATGCCGATGTTGTGCCTGTTCGATTGAACCAAGAAAGTGTTTCAGCTTTTATGTAAGTAGATAATTTAGGCCGCCTTAAGGTCTTCGTCATGGCATAATGACTGGTAGAGCAGAGAACGACAGTTTAAGGTGCCCTCTGAAGCACAGAAGCGCTCAGATGTAAATGCTACTAGTGGTCATCCATCTAAATAGTGACCGCGCAGAACGTCGCTTAACTTGGATACTTGGTGAAGATTGATTAAGATTGCCACGGGTGTTTCAAATGCCATATAATAAATAAAGATTTTCAAAATACTAACAGTTGACACTATAAAATGTAGATTAGTACAGGGTCCAAAAGACCGTCGGCAATCGATCTAATCCTAGATTGTAACTAAAGTAAATTTTAGCTCTATAATGCGGGGCTGTGACAACATGTGCACCTACTGCATAGTGCCATTCACACGTGGTCGGGAGCGATCCCGTCCTGCTGACTCCATCACTAACGAGGTGCGGGAACTAGCTGCACGTGGTGTCAAGGAGGTCACACTACTCGGCCAGAATGTTAATAGCTACAGAGATGCTAGCGAGCAAGGATCCCCAACCCAGGTGGCTAGAGGTACTTATTTACCTTATAGGTGAATAATATTGGTTGTGTTATTTGTATATAGGATCCTGATACTCCTACTCACGTCTACCTCAATTTTATATACCTACAGGTGTAGGTATGACATTGATTTCAAATTGATGTCAAGTTTCCGTTGTTTCTGTTGACAAGATAGAACCCAATGGAAAGCGTTAGAGGAGGCCTATGCCGAGAGGCACACCTAACTGCAGGACTTTCTATAAACTTTGAGCTCATAATATGATTACCAGAACTATGTAAACCCAATGTTTGGAATAAATTGCTGTGTTCCGGTTTGAAGGGTAAGGGCGCCGGTGTAATTACAGGCACATGAGACTTCAAGATCTTTACGTCTCAGAGTGATGGACGCAGTGCATTGCCTTACAGGGCACGTCCTCATTGGACTTGCTCTGTGAGGTAATGCATTGTTATAGGCAGAAGTTACTATTTAACATCAGGTGAGCTATCAGCTTGTTCCATTACTTTTAGCATTAAAAAAAAAAGCCTATATTATTATTATATTCTGTTGACTTTAGATAACTACTGACATACCCTGTAGTAGCACAGCTTCTTGTGAAAGAGCTTGTTTGAAAATACTTCTACTGTACCTACCATTATAATAAGAATTATCAATGTATGTTCGTGCTGACTTGATCTCCCTAGGGCCATATGCTCACTTCAGCAGATTTTCTATAATAGGGACGACGTCAAAATGGCGTCGAAAGCTCGTCTCACAAGGTGAAGCAAGTTTTCGGCCGATATATGACGTTATCCCTATTAAAGTATAACTGTTGAAAAAAGCATATCTCTGATACTAAATATCATATGACAATATAATATGACAGGGTTCAAAACAGTATACAAGCCAAAGAAGGGCGGGCTCCGGTTCGCGGACCTCCTCGACAGAGTGTCGGCCGTCGACCCGGAGATGAGGATACGATTCACAGCTGCACATCCCAAGGACTTTCCTGATGAGGTTCGTTCAACTGATCTCCCTTTTCCTTCCAAGCCCTTTACTTTAATCATCAATTATATGATCTGTGGTTAGCTAACACTTTTAAAAACAGACTAGATAAACCAGGTGCAAAAAACTGCTATTCTCAATAAATATCGGATTGTCCGAAAATTTCTGCAAGAAGACACAAATATCCAAACTAATGATTCATTTCGACAAAAAAAAAACATTTTAAAAATAATAATAATAATTCATGTATTTATCCACACCAATTTTATACTAGCTCGCCCTGAGATTTCGTGTTTTTCCAACCCTCATAGATTTAAAAATGTGTCAAACACAAATAGGTAGATATGGGGGTTTCTGCAAAAATATTTTCCTTTTCTGTTCGCTAATTCGAATAATGTTAACCAGGTCCTACAAGTGATATCAGAGCGGCCTAACATCTGCAAGATGCTTCACCTTCCAGCACAGTCTGGCTGCAGCGCTGTGCTGGAGAGGATGCGACGAGGTTACTCGCGAGAAGCATATCTCGACCTCGTAGACACGGTTAAAGATACTATACCTGGAGGTAAGACCTAACTTAGTTAGACCTGGGCAAGTTACCTTCATCTGCTAGACAGACTTCTGGTAAATTAACAGATGGTAAATGTCTATCTTATATTTGTGTTACATTACAAGGACACTATGCCTCGAAGTTACAACTGCCAATTAAAAACATTCTAGATTATGTTAATGTTTTGATAATCTGTGGGTCACTGTTCAGCTGGATCAAACTGGCCTAAAAAATAATTCTTTAGCAGAATTAGCCTCTTGAGACTAACCCATATTCTTAGTCGGAAACATAAACTAAACATGAAAAAACATCATTAAAGAACATCCTAGCTGAAATTGACCATTATTTTTCACTCACCTGTTCTATTCGCCTGCTTATTTCACTATTCTTTTACTCTACAGTGGGTCTGTCAACGGACATGATCTGCGGGTTCTGCGGCGAGACAGACGCTGAATTCGAAGAGACGATGTCGCTAATGAACTTAGTCGACTACAACGTCGCGTATCTGTTCCCTTACAGCATGAGAGAGGTAAGTACGTCCTTTGTATCTATTGAAAGTAATTTTTACCAGACTACGGCAAAGCAAAAAGGAGGTATATGATATTGAGCGGTATGTATGTATGTATGTTCATTCATCTGTTCCCTCTTCATTACAGCTCTAGAGCACAATTTTATACTTAACAGGAAATTGTAGTAGGTATCTGAGAAATTATTTTACGAGTCTCGAACATAATAAAAATATTATTCGAATGAAAAATTCATGTGAGCTAGCAAAACTGAGAACTGCTGGGGCGTAAAAGTTCACGAATGGCGACCACAAACTGTAAATCAAATTCGGCCTAATTGGTAAAAATATGACCCCAACCAAGTACATAAATGGAGAACAGAACAAGACTAACACCATAAGTATACCTATAATAAGCGGTTTCTATAAAAAAGATCAAGAAAGTTATAACAACTCCAAAATATTTTAATTATTACGAAATTAATTTATAACTAAAAACATCAGTCAGGATAATTAATTAGAAATACAATTTCCGCTTTATATAGGTTTTGTAGTCATGCGATCAATTTCCGCTGATTATATATTAATTTCTTTTACAGAAAACTACAGCCTACCGACGCTATAAAGACGACGTTCCTGACCACGTAAAAAAGATCCGTCACACGCGCATGGTGGAACTATATCGCACCAAATGCCAAAAACTAAACGAAGCAGAAATTGGTAACATCCACCTAATTCTAGTAGAAGGAACTGTGAAGAAAACTGGACAAATTCTCGGAAGAAATGAACTTTACATCAAAGTAGTTTTTGATCAGATGGAAATCCCAATAGGGGGTGAAATTGGAGATTCTGTGGCAGGGGATGAAATGGGAAACCGAAGTGGGGGTAAAATTGAGGAATATGTAAAGTGGGGTGTACATGATAAACGGGGTGGATATGAAAGATATGGAATGGGGAATGAAACTAGAGGTTTTATTGGGGGTGAAAAAAGGCGGATACAAAATGGAGATTATGTAGCTGTAAAAATAGTTGGAGCAAAATCTTCAGTGTTTAGTGGGGTACCTCTGTACCATACTACCTTGACAGAGTTCTATAGGCATAAGGGGTGGGGGGACAGAAAAGTTATTAGCTTACAAAACAAAGTATACTTATAGTGTAAATAAAACAAAATATGGCTTAGTTTGTGACACTTCAGAAGTGATTTATTAAAATTAAATCAGTAGAAAATTAATAAATCAAAATTAACACAATAAATACGTTAAATATTACAGTAAAGTACAAATGTGTAAGCTTAATCTAAGGATAGGCACTCGGAACTACTCAATAAAGCGTTATTTTGACGATATAAATATCTAACTAATTTTATTTAACAAGATACCTAGTGATAAAATACTGCAAAATAACTCAAGGTATTAACATTATTTTATACACACACTACATTTTAAGTGAAATGTGACAATACTTAACTACCTACTCTTACTTAAACTAAAACTAGATTACTTTTGTACAGATTATAATGAGGTACAATATACACAAAGATTGACTTTGACTGTACCTAGAATCTAATTTCACAAATTCCAATATGCCTACTAAGTTTTTATGGTGTACTTACATTTCGTACAATAAACATTTTTGAACTCATTTGACAAGGCATCGTATCACTCCCTAGTTTCAAAAAGGCCACATTTATTATCTAAGACTACACAAACAAAAACTGTTTAGACAAATCTTATCATTTTGAAAATTCATTACGCAGTAAAACACACATTGATAACCCATTTTTAAACCGACTTCAAAAAGGATGAGGTTCTCAATTCGGTTGTGTTTTTTTTTGTTGGAAGTAGTTTTTTAAAGTGTAAAGTCAGGTACGATGTAGTCACCTTACCTAATTGTACTTTGTGTTAACTTAATCAATTATAATGTGCTTGTGATTTACCAACAACGTTAGCACTTAGCCGTGACTTAAATCCAACCAGTTAAATTTTTATTTGATTTTATAGATTTTCTGAAAAAAAGCCGTGACTAATTTAATTACTAAACTAAAACAATTTTATTCTCGTTTAAATGGCAAGCATCGGCATGAAAGTTGAACTTTACACTTTTCAACGATTTCATTTAATTTCAATTCCATGCCGGCCACTATACACGAAAATGTATGGCTATCAGAAGCTCGAATCCTTACCTTTGAAATCAAAAACAATTGTCATAAATAGTCAATATTTTACATGGTTCTCTAACCCTCTAGATTTGCGTGCACTAAACTAAACTTGACGCTCCAATCTGTCCCATAGCCTTATTAGGTGCTACATTCACCCTCTGCCCAGATAGGTTGTCCGTCTGTCCCGACAAACTCGGACTTGGTCCTTGCGAGCTTCCATACACCTTAGTACTATACCCAGAGTCGTTATGGGACTCCCGGTCTGTCTGACTCTGTGTTTCCGTCAAATGCGTGTTTATGGCTAAGGATTGGAGTCTCGTGTGGAGCAGGCTGTGGTCTGGAGCAGGTTTCCTAGCCGGGTAGTTGTACATCGGCGTACGGTTATCGTAGTACATGCCGCGAAAATGATCGTTTTGATTCGCGATCTCCACCTCGGTGTTCTGATCTAACCTCTCGCTGTAGCAGTGAGGTATTCTCTCCATTTCGCGCATTATGTGATCCTGCATCATGGCGTCGAAGACCCCTGTCTGATGGTGGTATAAAGGGTTACGGCTGCGGGATACTTGGCAGGTTGGCGGTTTCTGAGGTAACCCAGGTTGGTTGTAACTTTGACATGGGTAAGTGGTTTGGGGGAGACCGTTTTCCATTATGTCTCGGTATGGCATCTGACGGTTTGGGATCTCGTGGAAGTAAGCGTCTTTTGGCACCATCGGTCGACAGTCTGAGTAGCCAGGTTGGCTTGGAGATGGAGACTTATTCGACATGGGTTCGTAGTTTGGAAGAGGTAAAGTTTGAAGCAGGTTTGTGTTCCGCATCGGCCCGGGCTGGGTTGAATTTCTAATGGGATTGTCCTCTTCGTCGCTGCTTTCCGACTGGTTTCCGTTGTCTTTAGGAGGAGTTTGGTACGTTTTTCTGGTTGGGAAGGGTATGAGGTTATGCAAACTAAAACGCTTGCTTTTCGGTGGTTTTTCCTTTAGGACTGGAGCGGGTCTGAGAGGTTGCTGCGGCATTTTTAAGATGCTTGAACTTGGTTGTCCAAGTGGTGGCATAGGAGGTGGTTCTTTTATATCGGTGGGGGTAATTCGAGGTTCGGGAGTTTTGCTTCTGTGCTGTTCAACTTGCGCTACTAACTCCTGAACTGACTTTCTCGGTTCTCTATTCACTTCATCGTTCTGCTGCTTACGCAGCTTGACGTATCCATCCTGAGCTATATCCAGAGATTTAGGATTACTTCTTGCTAGTACATCAGACATTTCTTTCTCCAGCTCCACTCTTTTCTTTATGTCATCTGCTGTTCTTTGCAATACTTGACTCTTCCATGTGGGCACTGGTTCTCTTTGGATCTCTTCAGAATCGCTAGGTTGGCGGGCGGGTGACCTGGCTTCGGATTGACGACTAGATGAAGGGTATCTGAACCCATGGACTTCCATCGAGACCGGAGACTGAGAAACAGACACCCTATTGGATTTGACATGTATTTCTGCAGTCACGTTCTGCAAGTTGGGGTCTTGTATTGGGCTAGAAATTCTAGGAGACCTAGAAAGCCTGCTAGGCCCAGCATCAAGATGGTCACTACTTTTGGAGTTCTTGAGATGTCTCCGTCTAGGACTGGGTGAGCGTTTATCTAGAATCTCAGTGCTTTTAGAGGTAGCTTTACTATCGTTCAAGTCTTTGGTATCTGTCTCGAAGCTCTCACTGTTCTTATTGAACGAGTTGATGATCCTGTGTACCTTATTCCATTCATCCGTGTCTAGGATTTCCAAACTTCTCGTTCTTTTCAAGGGAGGGATATCCAAGGAGCCCTTTGGACTGTAGTCCAGCTTTTTAACTCTTTCTGATGCTCTGAACATGATTCCCCGGTTCAGCCATTGTTCCAAGTGTTTATGCCTCTCCTTGCACATGGCTCTCTCCGCTGCGACAAACCTCGTCAGTTCTGATATCTGTCCTTGCGTCTTCGTCTCTAAATCAGTAACCTTCTGATCTAATTTTTCGTGAGCTCTATCGATATGTCGCTTCAAGTCTTTCTTGTCCTCATTCAATTTGTCCTCCATGTGTTTGAAGAACGGCGCACAGTAACAAGTGTAGCCAGCTCCGATCGGTCCCTTCTTAATGTTTCCAGCCAAATCCAAGAAGTACTGCTCGCCTTTCTGTAACGGTTCGGTGGGTAGTGAGGCTAGCTTTGGTTCCGGGAAGAATTTGGGGTCGGGGTAGTAGTGGCACCCGTACGGAGACCAGTGGACTTTGGGAGGGTTTTCAAAGTGTACGTTTTTCTTCTTCTTGTTTTTATCTTTAACGTCCTTCTTCTCCTTTTTTTTGCTCGCATCTACATCATCTAAGGTCCTATCCTTGCTCTTGTCTCGCTTCTTTTTGATCTTGGCAACCGGGGTGTTGAGAATCTGGACAATTTCTTCGAGACCTTTTCTCGTGGAGATGTCTCGTGCGGTTTCCCCCTGGAGATTCTTGATGGCCTTGTCGCAGCCGGCTTCGAGGAGGATCCGGGTGAGTTTCCGTCGGCCCATGGCGGCGGCGATGTGGAGGGCGGTGTCTCCGTTGCGGTTCTGTTCGGAGACCTTGCATTGTGCGGAGATGAGGATGCGAGTGACGCCGGCGTGCCCGTACCGCGCCGCCGTGTGCAGTGGCGTGTCGCCGTACTGAAAGAGACAATATTATTCGTTGTATTCCACGTTGCAAGCCCTAGAGCCGCCTTAAATTATCCCGATATTGAAATATTTCAAGTATTCTACAAATTCGTCGTCGTCGGGGACGAAAGAGGAGGAGCTTAGTCACTCACCGTGTTCTGCAAGTCAGGCGGTGCGCCGGCGAGTAGAATCTCCCTGCAGGACTGGTTGTGTCCGTTCTGGCAGGCGAAGTGCAGTGGCGTGAAGCCGGCGCCGTTGAGCTGACGCAGGTCGGCTCCGCCGCGTGCCAGCATGCACACTGAGCCGGAGTAGCCCTTCCATGCCGCCTCGTGCGCCGCTGTGTTGCCGTACTGGAATTAAGCAAAAATCATTGTAAGGAAACCTGTTTGTCAAGCAGCGGCGACGGGATGCTACTCTCAAAGTTTCTGTGACCCAAAGTGGTCCTTCTGATTTCACTAATAATTTCGGAGGTAAAAATTGAATTTTAATTCAAGTTCAGAAGGTGGAAAGCTGAAAGTCTCCGGGGACACGCTGCAGCGTGTCTTAGGTCGTAAAAGAGTTATTACCACATGGTCCTGCTTGTTGGGGTCAGCACCATGTTGCAGTAGCAGCTGCAC
Source organism: Eulithis prunata (assembly GCA_918843925.1). NCBI lineage: Eukaryota > Metazoa > Arthropoda > Insecta > Lepidoptera > Geometridae > Eulithis > Eulithis prunata. The sequence goes on from OU974021.1 coordinate 8,516,946, forward strand.
AGCTGGAACATGTCCTTCGGCTGCCGCGCGCTGTAACGCAGTGCGTCCGATCTGAAACCAAACGAATTTTATGCTTAGAGTAGGTACAACATTTCTTGCAGCTCTTAAAAAATAACCGAAAATGCGGGAAAAATATACATCTCTCATCTGAATATTCCATTGGACTCTAGGAAAATGTAATGTCTAAAATAATGGACCTTCCTATACGTTTGACGTTTACTACAAAGTCACGTAAACTATAATTTTGTATGAAGAATCATCAGTTTTGTAAACTTGCTGCTCGCTGCTCAATCTCGATACAAAGATATTATAGTTTACGTCAACTTTGTATACGTAAAACCAACACAATAATCATGCTGATATTTCTTCTGATCCTAAAAGTATCTGTTTTAAAACCAAACCAGTTTGTTCGTCATTGTACCTACTACTAAAGTACACAATAGGTACCAAATGACACTGTTTTAATACCATATCGTCCCGAGGGTGTTTTAATTAAAGCTATGTGAGGGTCGTTTATAATTGTCCTCAACGCTGCAGTTATTCATATTTTATAGCTCGCTTAAGGGATCCAATATAACAAAATAGAGTTTTACGAGTAGGAAATCATGTAGATATCAAGGAATAAATGAATAACGGTTTTTGATGTGAGAAGTGATGACTGGCTCATCTGATGTTGAATTACCTGTGTCTATAACAATGCATTCACTCACAGTGGCACGACTACAGTAATTTTATGTAACATTATTGAAGGTGGCCTAAAAACTCGGTCACCAGAGTTGGCCACGAACTCATACGAGCTTGCTTGCTTTATTATTGACTCAAACTAAAATTGGTATAATTTCCAGTTTACGATGTAGTCCTATAAAAATGTACCGTATTTATGTCGGATACATAATTTTTGTGTTTTTACGAGATTCTGTCGATATTTTATTATTTTTGTTGATCGAATAATTCTTCGTTCAAAATTAACTTTGTAACAGTTAAATTAACATCGTAATCACACGCATATAAAATTATAAAGTCATCAAATGCCGTTATCATACCTGTCGAGGCTGCATTTGCATAGAAAGCAAGTTTACTCTGTCATAAAATCATGAATCGGTTTCAAATGTCAAATTCCACATGACGTGTAACTGTCGAAACTGAAAAGTGATTTTACCAAAAGCGCTGAAGCCAAGATTGCATCAAAATAATATGTTACAGTTGAAACCACTTACTGCTTAGTATTCCATTTTTGGTATTTGCAATTTTCGTGCAGTATCAAAATCAATTTAGTTGTAGTCTAGGACGTACCTACAATTTTACTACCTCTGATTATTTTTTAGAAATGCTTGTCACTAGAATCGAGGTAGAGTCGCTAGCTACTACCCTAATTTTTTAGCAGCTTGGTATGAGAATCTCTACTCAAACCTACACTTGAGTCAGGTGTTCTTTATCAGAATATGAGCCTTAAAACGTGGTTTCTGTGTAAATGATGCCGTGCGTTGCAATCGAATGTGATTGTCTCTCTAATTCGCGTAGTTTCTACAAATTGTGGGGTATTGTAGAAATTGTGTGGAATCGTGTCTATTAAATAAAAGTGCTATAGCGCCTTCAAACCGTTGTTATGCCTTTTAGGAGAGTTTTATGGGCTATTACATTATTATCGACTTATTACTTCACTTCTCGACTTGTTTTATTTTATATCTCTTTCTAGTTTTATTTTATATCTTTGCAGGTTTCTTCCGGTATCGATAAGTTTCAAAAATAGTCAATTAACTTTTGCATACTTTTCATTCTTTGAGAAATTGCAATTTTATAGGCAGAGCCATCTGTTTGTTCGATCACCTATTAAAAAAAAGTTCCCAACACCACCGTAGTGATGGGAAAACGTCGATAAATATGTCGTTCAGATGTATTAGGGCTTGTTGCACGACTGACCGTCGTATTTCACGATGACGTCGTCTCTACAGGGTGCGAAAAGAAAAATGCATTTCAGAAAACTTAACGGCACTTTTTAAGACACCTTCCGAAAGCTGGAACAACAAAAAAAATAACTGTTCTATAGGTACACATTTGCCAAGTACTCATCATCATCATCATCTCAGCCCGGTATCACCCACCGCTGGGTATAGGTATGCTGGCCAAGTACTTACTTATATATATATGTATTGCATTTTGCATGGACAGAACTGTAATTTTTTTATGTTCTATTGAAAAAGTTATTCATATTGATGAGTAGGACTTTTAGCCTCGGAAGTTTCCGAGAGTGGTCTTAGGTATTCACCCTGTATAGTTTGTCCGGGACAGCCGGCCCTGGTTCTGTCCCTATCCAGGTATCACAAATCACAAGTCAACACAACACATTTTCTGGAAGAGATCGCTGCTGGCGATAAGCTGTTTCTGTCGTATTGAGTTATTGTTACAGTACGCGGCGGTTTCTGTGGTTTATTGAATAAGACTTTCGTCGTTTACTTTGCCAAGATCAAATAGCTTTGTAATTTTTTTTACATTGCATTGAGCAGCATTTTGTATCAATTTTTCAGTACCTAGGTAGGTTTTGTATAAGTTTTTGCCTATATTATGTATACACGTAAGTATTATCATAAAATGCCCAACAATGGGACAGTATGGGCGAGTAGTACCTAGTCATAACATATCAACTCTGCAAAGATCTCCCCTTTTTCCTACCAGATTTTGCGCTCGCTTGCCAAACTCCACCAATCTGCGTGGAAGTCAATATCATCACTCCAGCATCTTCTAGACCTACCTCGACGTCATCGTCGGCCGTTTTTAGGTACCTACCCACTGTGTGACGATCGTTGCCATCGATCCGGATGCTTATTAACATTGAGTTATATCAACTTATTTTAATCATTCCGCCACTAAATGCCAAAAAAACACATAAAATTGAATCTATAGATCAGTTAAGCTATAACTTGATGCCGCACTAGGATATTGGCATTAGCTACAAATCATTCGGCCATAAAAATGTTACACTTTCCAATTATTAAGCTATCAAAATGTAAAAACATCACACCTTTCGGCTTTCCCACAAGCAAATTGGTTGCCAAGTCACTTACTTAGGTGGGTACTACATGTAAGTAGATACTTGTAGCTTGTAGGTCACTTTTAAATAACATCTGGCTTGTTCTACATATTCCTAAATTATATTAATTATATTATGAGCTACCTACATTGGTGTTGAAAATTTCAAAGTAAGATTGACTGATCAGATAGATAGATAAAAACTTTATTGTAGGTACACACACACAAGACAAATTACATACAGACAGTACAGAAAAGAATAAAAAAAAACAATTAGCGACCTTATCGCTAAAAGCGATCTCTTTCAGATAACTTTTCGATGGACAGGAATTACGAAATCATAATACTACAAGTTGTTACTTTTATCAGTCGTTAATGTTTTGCAGTACGCTACAAGATGTCGCGATAACATCTGATTAAGTTAAATAAGTCATAAAAGTTGAGTACCTACCTATAACCGCTCGTTAAATGCATAGTAAAGATTGACTTAACAAATACAGGGTGTGAAAATTGTACTGCTGAAAACGGAAGCTTCAATCAAAACTTCGCGTTCCAGCTTCGTTCCAGACGAGTCACGCCCAACCGAAACCTTGCGGTGAAACGTTTGCCTATACCTAATTTAAAAAAAAAACCGGATATGAGAACGAGTAGATTTTAGGTATGCGCCTCTTTTCGTAAACATGATTAGTGGTTATTTTATCAGTTGAATCTGTGTCTATTATTAAATTTTTTTGCATTAGTCAAACTTTACATGATAGCCTTTCTCTCTTTTTATTTGATGCATATTTTTTTTTGCTGTCTTACATTTGTGGTTTTTATGGTAATCCTACTTACTATTATTATATAAAGCTACTCTTTTTGGTAAATAAATGAATTTGTATTTGAAAGAAACACATCAACAACCTTCTTTAATACATATTTTTATCGTTAGGACTTCCTCGCTTCTTAAAATTCCATATTTATAAGAAGGCACTTTGGTACTGAAACAGTCTTGAGTCCATAAAGCCATTTGGTCCTTGTCATAAAAATGTCGCATAATTAAAGCTATATATGCGCCCGATTTTCGGAAGCTATCTTTTTATACCCTGTATTAGTATAACTGGTTTTGGTATATTTAAATACTTTGGGTTTTTTAATAGAATGCATAAAGTTGTGTTATGGCTACTTTCGATGTTGTTTAATTATCGGTTGTCGATTTTATGTGACCGCTTAGAGAATATTTAAAATTAAGATTAGATTGTTTTTAAATAGTTTCGTGAAATTAATAACCAGGTACCTATCTAACAGACTGAATAGTGGTCAAATCCATTAACGTTTACTTTATGTACAGACTTAAGTGCCTGAGACAATCTTTAAATTAATATAAAAAGTTATCTAAATTTTTCTACATAATTTTAACTTGGTATATAGGTATATAGGTACCTTAACAAATCAATGCAATCTTTTGACAGGTATTTCATGTTACCAAGCGTGAAAATGAGTTACCAATTATTTTTTATTACCCTGTTTTTGGGGTAATAAATCAATCATAGTAACAACATTGTACGCTTCCTGTTAATTAAATATAGGTTTTGACGTGAGAGTCAATAAAAAACCGTTACCCAATAAATTTTGAGCTGTAAGAATTGTAACGAATCTAATAGCACGAATTAAACAAACAAGGTCATTCACAAATAATTTCACCGTGTTTAGTGGAACCGGCTAGGAAGAACGCGGCATTCCACCATCACTAGGTACCATGACCAGCGGAAGTGGTTATAGAGATCATTCCATCGCTAAGCGCAGTTTCGCGGGATTATATTTTATTTTGGATTTTTTTGAAGATTTTTCTCACTTCATGCAAACCTACATCGTCGACCGTATCGTCACTTAACATGAGGTGAGATTGCGGTCTAACACTTGCCTATAAATTTAGCTAAAATGGTCTATGCACTGCTCTCTCTTTTCGTTATTATCATGCAAGTTTCTATAAGTATCTGGGTGTTTCTATGTATTATAAGTATGTATTTACAAAAAAAAATGTATGTGTGTATTCTATCAGCCATCTAGTTTCCATCGTACAAGCTTTGCTTAGTTTGGGACTACAAGGCGTTGTGTTAAGTGTCCGTGAAATTAAAAAAAAAAAAAAAAAAAAAAAAAAAAAAAAAGTACCTGAGTCAAAGCGCCATAAAATTAAATGCATTATAAAAAAACTGGGTTTCGTTGATATCTAATGAGAATCGAGTTACAAGTGACTTTTTGCTACAACTCGGATACATAGTAGTAGCACGTGAATTAACAAAACAAGAGCGTTTTATAAAGAACTGTATATCAATTTGTAAAACATTAGCTGTAACGAAGAACAACACGATAAGTAAACTAACAAGGCAATCAATAAGTTGAACACCGGTGAAAGAGGAATAAGATTAGTCTCGATCGCAGCGTGTGGCGCTTTTTACCGCTCATTTTGGCTTTAGTTAGCAATCGGATCGTAAATAACAAAGTCGATGTGCTGTGAAACAGGCTCTTACGATGTTTTCTCAATCGATATAAAAACTGGGTTAAGTTTAAGTCAGGTTTTATACAGCCACGGTGTTTCAACTTTAATTACATTAGTGTACCCACTACCCAGCGCAAAGTAGATATATTCTAAAAATATGCGAAGTTTACATTTATATGCACTTTTTCGCATGTTATTTTAGCAAAACCATGTCGTGGTTTTATTTTAGCTTTTAGCAACAAAAAGTTGTATGCTACGTATGGAGGAGGATTGGATAGTAGGTAAACGGGCTTTTTGGGAGTGCCACACGCTCGGCATGCAGTCCGGAAGATGAATTGGAGAGTTAGTCGGCTGTCTCCGAGTCCTGGACTGGAGAAAAGAGACACAAGACAGAGACCAGTGACATTCTTCAGAAGCCAAGACCCACTTCGGGTTTGATATGCGAGAATAATAGGTAAGTAAAGCCTTTAATTGTGAAAAATAGGTGCCTCGAAGTGTAGTATGAAAATCGAGTTACAAGTGACTTCTATTCTAGATCTAGGATACTAGTAACCACATTCTACCTACAGGTGGATTGCTAAAGTTAATTGTCAACCAACATGGACAACGTTTTTGTGCTGTCACAGGCAGTTGTGTGACTATATAAACCTTCGCAGAACCATTCCAGACATTTTAATGTAAATCCATAGACAAGTATAGGCCTGCACCTCTTGTCTATTAGCCAACAGTGTTGCCCGTTCTAGAAAGTCGGGGAAAAAAAATCTATAGTTGGTGGACACGTTCTGGTGGCACTATTCTGACACGTTTCCAGTGGTGTTCATTACAAATTGAATCTTTTCTGTCTTGTCATACATTTCATTTTACGTTGTTGTTAATCTCTTCCGAGGTCTAATGGTTCTGCATCTATGGACTGGAATGCTTTTATAGACAGGATTCGCTTAGTATTGTGGGAGTTTATCTATGCCGTTCGTTGCCTACGTTGGCTTGTAAAAAAAGAATTGCAAAATTTAAAATCTCAACCACTGTAAAAAATATTCCTTTGTGTTTTACTTTTGTTTTCGGGAACATTGCGACATCTCAATTCGAGGCGAACTACTAGTATAAGTTTTGGAACTGCATGACGTGTGAAATGTCCATCAATATTTTATTATTTTAATCTATGTAGATACCACCTCCAGCAGAATGGTCGACTTCTTATCATGTTATTGCTTTATTTTATTTAATGCTCAACTGGAATATACACACGAGATTGTTCTGTAACCTGTTGTCGTGTCACATAACTAGTATTTTAATGGCCTGCGCCGACACGGGAAAGCTCTGCTTCTAGATGACAGATGATAAAACTCGCGATAGTGAATAAATTAATTGTTTCAAGTTCCGAACCCAAGGTACAGAATACTGTTCAGTTTCTATGCATGTGACAGACGGACATGGAATATAACTAAGTTAGTAGGTACCTATGTAGTTTTGGCGTTTTGGCAGCAAGTTAAAATCTGACTGGTCGTGTCTTTATGAATTCCTTTCGTTCTTTCAAAATCAAGTTAAACGTCCTGGCTATAGAAAGCTTTGAGCCGGCTTTTGTATAAGTAGGTAAATGTACAAAGTAAAGTTATATCAGTAGAGTTGGCTAGCAAGTAGACAGTTAAAGTAGCTATAAAGTATTATAATAAGTAGTTAAGTAGCTATGATCTATTGAAATCGAAAATTGTCTGTAATACAACGAGTTTATGACTGAAACTCAATTACCCTTCACCCCCGGTTACGTTTGGGTACCTTTTATGATTCCCGACAGAAGCAGCTAAACGTTTTGCTACCCGTAAAATAGGACTTAAGAAATTAACTTCATTCTATCAAGGCAACAAACGGCGGCGGATTGTAAAAAGGAAGACCGCAGTTTTCTTATTATTATTAGGTATTTACTGATTTATATTGACATAATGTTTTAGATTAAAATAAACAGTTTTTTGTACCTACAATGATGAATTAAACGGTGAAGTGTGTGACAAAAAAAAAAATTTTAAGATCTATCTACCTTGGAATGAGCCGTGCAATCATACTTTTAGCAAAATAAATAATTTCTAAATTCCAATTTTTGGAACGGACACCCTGTATTCAAATAAATTATTTTCAAAATGAGACCAAGTTTAAGTGTTCCGGAAGATATAATTCAATATCTATCACTTAAAACATTAATAAAATTCCATCGTAGCTATTAGAGCTCGATATTTCTTCCGACAAGATAACGTCAGATTCAACGTTACACTGGATAAATACCTGTGGCGATCAATCATTCGAGAATTGATTCGAGAACTAAATGTGAGAGATCTCGAACGGTTTCCGCACGAAGCAAGTAATGTCATAAAATGGCGGCTTCTGGGCTTAATGAAACGATTATTAATGGCACCAGCCTCTGACTTAAATGGCTATTAGTTGCGTGTCAGATTAAAGATTTCTGTTCTGTGAAGCCGTTTTGATAAGTTACCAAATTAATAACTAGGTAAGCTACTAACCAACGTAAGCTAGGACGAATGATAGGTTAATAAATCGATATTTCAGCAGGTGCGTTTTAATTTCTGCGGAACACAATCACCTTTTTATTTTTTTACGCATAAAATACTTTTTCATTTCGAAAAGATTATAAAACTTTTTGTTGAGCTCTAAAAAACAACCTCATTATTCTCTAGAGCCAATCAACAACAAACAGTTATGGCAGCTTTGTTTAAACCAAAACATATTAACGAGTTTATAAAAACTGGGCCCATAACCTGAGCAGCCATTGATGGATGACACGCCGACAACGACGCAGGCTACATTGTTTATAATTACAACAGGAGAACGTTCATCCAGTGTAACTATTTTATATCAAGACCCAAATTGGTCTAAAAGAACGCTTTAATAGCTCTTGAACTGGTTTCGGAATGTGAAACATTTTAAATACAATGCGTATTTTAAAAAAAAGTGAGTGAGTAGGTCGGTAATTTGATAGGCAATATGAGGTGCAGAATTATGTATCTCTACTTTATTACAGTGTAAGAAAAGTGCTATGCTATACAGGGGCTACTTTTTCCCCATGTCCTCTATGTATGAAACACTGTAGCGTAGCGCCTGGGACATGTTTGAAATAGATAAATAGGCTTGCCATCTTTTCAGCCTTAATTCAACTAGTAACTTGATCTGATTTATCTAAATTATTTACCTAGTTTACAAATAAGTATTTAGGAATTGTCTTATTTTTTTCTAAAAATGGAATACCTATTTACCATAAAATGTGAGTTTGATTATTTCTCCATATAATAATCGTAAGTAAAAAATCCCGATTTTAGTAAAACTGATGTTCATAACCATGATAAGTAGGTACTTGGGAAGTGGTTTCAAAAATAAATAAATACTTATTTTATTTATAGTGGGCAGGTACTCATAGATATCTACTCACAAAGACACAAAAGGCACTCCTAGCAATCTATACTATTAATAAGAACTATCCGATACATCCAGATTAATCGATAACAGCTCAGCGATATCGATGCTTAATTTATTTAAATCGATTCTAAAAGCATCTGGCCGAACATAACTTTATACTAGAATGTATTCTCTTGCGTAAAAAAAAAACTCTGTGGTCGTAAGATAAGGGTTTGAAATAAATATTGAAACAAAGATAAATAGGAAAAAAATTGGTATTTTGGTATTCAAATTTATGTGGTATGCGTAGATACGTATTCCAACTTAGGCCACAAGTTAAATAAGTATACGAATTACCTACTACGAACGCTTATTAAACGTGTAGTGTGTTAAACGTGTGTATTATATATGATCTGTGGTATAGCGCAGAGAAATGACAGCCTCATGACGTGTTGCGATCATTCGTCATCCGAGAACGAGAATAATGAACTGCGAGTATGAGTGATTGTGCATATGTCGGGAATCGGGGTTCAGCTTTTCAGTTCTAGTACGGAACTCTACATTTTAATGAATCCATTTACTCATTATTTATAACATAATATAGTGCTTATTATATTATAAGGCCTTTTCATCAAACCTAGATGATTTATACAGCGTCTAAAACCGGCGTCTTTTTAGCTGCCCTATATGGCCTCTGTTGTGGCTTAACGACTGCTAGAGCCGGAACAGTTTAACGTGCCCTCCGAAGCACGAAAGCGCTCAGATGTAAATGCCACTAGCAGTCACCCATCCAAACAGTGACCACGCAGAACGGTGAAGATTGACTAAGCAAGCTACGTCACGAGCGCTACTAGTTTGTTGATGGTAGTAACATACCTCGTCAGTGACGTTGATGTCGCGTGCGTCAGCATTGAGGATGCTGGCGAGTCGTGGTGCGTCTCCGCGCGCCGCCGCCTCCAGCAGCGCGCCTCCCACACCCATGCAGGATCACACCATCACTGGAAACACATACAAATTAGTTTGCAAATAAATTAACCCTATAACTACGTATTATTTAAGTTATGGAATAAATGGGCTTTTTTATTTTTATTTATTTATTTATTTATAACCTATAGCCTAACTTTTAGGGCCCGTATGCTGATTTACGCTCAAGCAAGGTCTTAAGCAGAGATTTTTGTATGAAAACATCTAGGTACTACCTATATCTACCTATGCTTAAGGCTTGAGTAACGATTTTTCTATCAGCATACGGGCCTAACAATGCTTACTTGTAAATGTATGGGTACTATCATGAAACAGCGCGGAAGTTTAGATAAACCTAGTTTTTACGCTGTATATTGTGGTAAAGAGTAAAAAACTACTGTTTACCACAACATACCTACCTATGAATATATGTACCTACTAGCCGTCGCCCGCGGCGTTGCTCGCGTTCTAGACCCTTTAGAGTGCGACTTTTCAAAATTCCTTTCTTAGTGCGCCCCTACACTATATAAGGATACTACCATCCAAATTTCATACCTCTATTAGGACTTATAGTTTAGGCTGTGCGTTGATTCTCTGTCAGCTTCAGAAGAGTTTTATATATATTGATGATGATGATGAATAGGAAAGGTAATATTCCTAAAGGTATATTATCAGATCAGATGGAGAAGTACACTATAATATTAAATAACCATCTCTCATAATCTTCGTGTGCTAAGCAATTAGTTTTATACTTTTGAATATCCCAGCTTCCTAATCAAAAGCGTACCGCTTTGATAAATTAAAGAGCTTTTATTCAAATCATCATCATCATCATCATCAATATAAATAAAACTCTTTTGAAGCTGACAGAGAATCAACGCACAGCCTAAACCATAAGTCCTAGAGGTATGAAATTTGGAGGGTAGTATCCTTATATAGTGTAGAGGTGCACTGAGAAAGGAATTTTGAAAAGTCGCACCCTAAAGGGTCTGGAACGCGAGTAACGCCGCGGGCGACGGCTAATAAAGAATAAAACTCCTAACAATATCTGCATCCCATTAGGCGTTGCGGTTATCATAGTGTTTTCGCGAATGGGCATCATTAGCTGAACCTAGGGTTGTTCCACCCACTATTTACTTTCATCTTTCAATGAAAAACCCACCTTATAGCCACGTTAAACGGCTGAATATTACTTGACGTCATGCTAACAAGTCCAATCTACACAAAAATATGCTTTATTCTTGGAATATGAAAGATGAAACTCGTGAAGCGTAATGTCTTGTCGGTAGTTTACCTAAGAAGGTATCTTTGAAAGCCACAAGTGTTGTTATTATAGTCTAAATTACAACCTGGAGGTATCCAGAACTTCAATACCTTCCTTCTTGAGTTAAGTAAGCTTCCCGACTACCTGTATTAGGAATATTAAGAGTGGTGGGACGTGTGCAGCGCGTTGAGATCTTTTGTATAGAAAACTAGCCGTAGATTATGATTATGTCTTATTTGTGATTACGCCTAATTACAAGTAATTACGCTAAGGGCCATGCACCACTATTTAATTATTTTTTTCCAACAATACTCTTTTTAATTAAAATAATGAATGTGTCGACGTGTTGAGAACGTATATAACTTGACAAAAAGGTGTGAAAAATGTTAATTGATCTGAGGCATATCGTACAGTTTTTGCATTATTATAAAGTAATAAATAATTAGGCTTATTCCCATCGAGCCCACCAGCCGGCCCACCAGTGACATACACTGAATGAATACAATTAGGTAACTACATATAATATGTAGTTACAATGACAATACACTAATTTGATAAGATTATTCCATTATTCAATTAGCAACATAAGATTTTTGTCAATTTATATAATTTTCATCTAAAGTCGATAAGGCAGGAATTGATGTTAAAATTAATTTCCAACTATATTAGTCTGATTTTTTTATACAAAGCATGTTTTTTAGTTTTTTGAACTACATATTAATTATTATTTAATTCTGTATAGTGTCCTGTCAAAATAAAGCTTTTAAAACTGTCGTGTTTTGGTGTTGACGCGACATTCAACTGCTATAGATAAAGATCTCAATCAACTGTAAGTACCTACGTTATTTATACTGTGGCTAAATAGCAACATTCAAGTAACTACACACCTTTTAATTATCAAGTCTATTTAAGCAGGCAGTTCGCTCAGCGCGCTCAACTACATATTATAACTTTATGAATATTAATAAATATTGGAGCCCACGTTTTTGTGTCGTAACAACCGTGCCGAGAGGACACGCACGATCGATTTTACGGTGCACGGTTGTAACGTTTCCATTTCTATTAGCTGGAGACCAGGAAAGATCTCAGACGCGACAGAAAGTCGCTACGTTTGAGTGTCACGTTGTGACGTTGTGAGTGATGTCAGCGCGTAATGCACACACGTAAAGTAGAAGGGAAATATAGCTTCAAGTGTTCTTTTCTTTGTTAAGGATGTGTTTGAAATCCACCAATACGGATTTGTTTTCATATTAAACGATTCCTATTGGTGGATGTCACACACATTCTTAGTAACTTAGCTTAGCTCTGGCGGAAAAGAACACTTAAAGCTATATTTCCCTTCTACTTTACGTGTGTGCATTACGCGACGCTCACATAACTCACAACGTCACAACGTGACACTCAAACGTAGCGACTTTCTGTCGCCTTGCTTTCATGTATACTATCGCGTAATAAATTATGATAAAGGTGTAAAATTGTAAAATAAAAAGTACTTATGGTCAAAATATCACATCTTGCTGAAAACCAAAATGAACCCAGAGTCAGTAGAGTCAGTCGGTTTCCATAGTTTCATATTCTCTAGTTTAATACGAGGGAGGATGTGTCTGACACATATAATGTAAACTAGCCGTCTCCCGCGGCGTTGCTCGCGTTCTACCCTTTAGAGTGTGACGTTTCAAAATTCCTTTCTTAGTGCACCCCTACACTATATAAGGATACTACCCTCCAAATTTCATACCTCTAGGACTTATAGTTAAGGCTGTGCGGTGATTCTCTGTCAGCTTCAAAAGAGTTTTATATATATTGATGATGATGATACACAGTCTACATACTGAGTATGGATTTAGTGTCGCTATCGGGTAAGTCGCGCGACAAGAAGTCGCAACTTACAGTTCGTTTAAAAAAAACACTGTTCTTTGTATGTTCGAGTTGTTTGATTAGTATTTTGAGCCCACGCATCTATGAGTCTTTAGAACCATCTATTGAATAAAGTGTTTAGGAGAAACATGTGAAAACGTTTTGCATTTTAAAATGGCAATAAATGCATTACTATAGAGCTTACGAGTATAATATTAATTAGACTAATGCTTAGGTATTTATTTATTTTTTTATGATAAAAGTAATGGAACAAGCTGATAGCTCACCTGATGTTAAATAGTAACTTCTGCCTATAACAATCCATACCTCACAGAGCAAGTCCAATGAGGACGTGCCCTGTAAGGCAATGCACTGCGTCCATCACTCTGAGACGTAAAGATCTTGAAGTCTCATGGTACCTACTATAGTAGGTATACTACTCGTAGCATGCTACTCTACCCACAGTAACTTAACTAAGATATCGTTTTCGTCAAACAAATTGTTATTTTCTCGTCTTGCCTGCAATTCTATTAGTCTACTGTAGTTGGTAGTTATTAATGCTGTACCTATAGATTTTTAAGAAATATTTATCTTTTTATTTAAAAATTTCCCACAAATAAGTAGTGCTAGGAGAACTTAATCCTAAGAGAATTGTCTACCAGTCTTCATGGACGTGCCAAAATATATTCATTGAAAAGTGTCTAAAAATCTACCAAAAATTCCTTGCGCATACGTGCCTTTTGTTCGTGGAACAATTTTTAAATCATTCATTCATTCATTCAAACGCCCAATCATTTTGATAATACGTACCTACTTGCTAATAACTACTCACTGTAAGTATACTCAGGTTGTCGGTAAAGCAAACACGCCTATTTATCACAAAACTAGATCCACTATGTCCTATTTATCACAGTCCGTAATCACTGGACACTGCCCTGGCACATGCCAGCCGCGACATCGCTACAACTAAACTAATGTGCGTGGTGTTGTGCACTCATTTATCGATCTTCAGGTGAGGCTGGGGATTGGGTCATAAGCTGTAGCGGGTTTTAATTTACTCTTTTATTATAACCGCTCGTAAAACCTTACTAATTCTGTCAATGAAACAACCTGTTTAGGTACAAAAATACCTTTTCTAAGTTTCTAAGTAACAAAAGATTAGTTTTTGGCCAAAAAATTAGTCCCTGAATATTTTTCCGGTGGTTACTTTCTTACCATCGCTTTCTTGATGAGCTATTGTTGCCGATCTGTCAAGAAATGGTCAGTAAAATAGTTTTTATATCAAAACATGATAATTTCTTTGATCGAAAGACCTATATATACCTAATAATAAGTACTGTTACTGGCTTGATCACTACTTTCAACAGCTCTCAAAAGTTTAATATTTTTTTTGAGTTTTAAAATAAGGTGTTGTGGTTTTTGCAACCTTGTTTTACACCTGCAAGAAAGTTTGCGGTTACTCGACACTTGAACTGCTTTAACTTGGTGTGTGCCCAATTGCACTTGAAGTACTTCTTGCTCCCGTTCTACATTTCTGGTTTTTTCACTACCCACTGTCTTATTTGTAGCACGGATCATATTTACAGGGTGGATATCATCAGCAAAAGTTATCAAATACACCTACCCTTCTTAGGAGTGGTCCCATTTTCATTCAATGTCAGGCAGGTGGTGGTTTACTGTTAGCTAGACATTAAGCATTTTTTTTTCATTTTGCCATCATACGTTTGCTGCACAGCGTTACTGCGTAAAAACGCTATCCGCGACCGCCTCTCACCACACGACCGAACAATAAGGAATTATCCGCGGTTGACCGGCCCCGCGCCCTTCCGCTGATCATCTCAATACCCTCAATGTTGGCGTTTCCTCCGTTTGTTGTCTTGTTTACGGCTCGGGCCTGCAGACAGATGGCACTGAATGCTCGCTTCCGATGCCTGTTTGTCTAATCGACGGGAAAATTACAACATAGCGGGTTGTAACTTATCCGTAACGGATCGTTCTATTGATACTTAGATTTGTAAATCAGTGTCTTAGTAGAGGCTACCGGAAAATGTTTGCATTGCACCCTTTATCGAACTCTACCAGTCTGTTTTTTGATTGAGCACTCTCTCAAAAGTTCTTGAATCTATACAGGCTAGTATTCATAGTAGATACAGAGGGTGTCTAGAATTTAGAGAAGTTGTGGGAACCTACATACCTACAGGGCTTCTTAGAATATTTTTAAATAAAGCTTAGGTAGGGGTCAAGAAGGTGTGTCTATGAAAGTAGCAACAACACATAATAAAGTTGATATTGCTTCTGAAGAAAGAGGTGTTCTGGTAAATATTTTACAATAATCGCATATTTCCAGCCGCCTCTCCTCACAATATCACGCATTTCAAAGCATCATTATTTAAAATGCCGCCACATTGTTTTTGTCGCCATCTTGCGAGATTATCATAGACAAGACAAGACAATCCTTCCGCGTCTCTGGAATTTTAATGAGGTTTTTTAACGCGCACTCTGTCACGATATACAATATGTTTTTATTATCTAACTATCCCGAAAGAGGTTAATGTGTTTTGGGTGCAGAATGTGGCCTCTTTTTTTATATCACAATGTGACTTGAATATCCTACTTTACAGTTGAAAAATCTCTACCTAACTTTACACTACTGATCTGAAATTTTTACATAGGTACATAAATATAAATGCATGATAAAATTGCCATTGGTTTTTTTGTAATTGTTTACATGTCGTTCGATTGATGGCCTCGTTATCCGGCTGAATGATGACACCGCTGGCTGCCTCGGCCTGTCTTGTCTTACAAATGAACGGACATGTTTATCTGCGTAGACGTTTATGGTCTAAAGTTATTTGCATTGAGTTACGATTATAATATTTAACATAAAATATTCTGAATGTTTTATTCCAAAAACCTGCCTACTCGCATTCCTTAAAGAGCAAGAATGAGATAAAGTATTTTGATACGAGATAACATTCTTTTGCGACCCCGGTGGCATATTCATTTTCCTATGGAACAACTACAATCGAGAGCATAAATTACGGATCATCTATAAAAACTTGAATATCTTGGAAACTGTGATTGCTAACTCAGTGATTATGCAAGCTAATAAAACAATTACGCTAGCATTCATGGTTTCTACTTTCTAGGTTATTCAAGTTTTTATAGATGACCCGGAATTTTTGCTCTCGACTGTAGTTGTACCAAACTTTACGGCACGCACTGTGTCAGTCAATGATTTGACATCTGTGATTACGTAAAAAAAAGCTAATCACGAGTTTTGTCATTTTTTGAAACGACACATAGCACTTTTATTTTAATAGTTTTTCTCGTGTTATTGTGAGTATTGTTGTTTAATTTTGGTGAAATTTTAACCAATAATACTTACGAGTAGGTCGTAACATAAAGTGTGAGCCATTGGAATAAATGTGTGTTAAGTGGTTTTTCTGAATGTGAAAATTCGTGTTAGGTTTTGAAGAGAAAATCCACCATTTTCTTTTCAAAACAAACGACAGCCGACTTGACAAATGACTTGACCTGACTTATATTATTACAATTATATCACTTGACATTGGCAAAATTGTCTGTCGAAATGACGGACAGAGGCCATTATTGAAGAGAAGAAGAAGACAGCTTTTCTAAAATATATTGCCTAAAAAAACCTACGTAATCACATTCCTTTAAATCCTTGTTCCTTTAATGAATCTGCTAGAAACCAGCAATCAAATTAAATGGTAAGTATTTTCTTTGAATTAAATTGTCTACAAAGTAGGTTCTTTATAATCAGCACTAACAATCTAAAGGGTCAGGTAGGTCTGCACTTGCCGCCGATCGTGCTTACGATAAAACAACTGTTTTACTGCTTTTACTCATCATTTATTTGGTAAGAGGTTGGTATCTTCATCTTTCATCTCTAACACATTTTACAACTTTTTGGTGTAATGTGGACTCTTTTTAATGGTTTTTTTACTTATTTTTTTTCTCTATATATATATACATTCGTTAGTTTTAGGTTTTTTAACTGTAGCAACTAACAATGATTTTCCATAGATTATCTAGTGTAATACAGACTGGCGAAACTCTCGAACTAGACTCGTGCTTTCGAAAAACGAACAATGTATGAAGCGGGGGTCAAAATTTGAATCACGTTTCATACAAAACGAGATTTTCAGTGTGTAATTTTGGTAGAATGGGAGTTCCGCTTCATCTTACGTAGGAACTACGTAAAATGGACATGTTTGAATTGAACACATGCCTGGAGACCTTTACCTCCTCAAAGATCTGAAATACCAAGAACTGAGGGAATATTCACAATGCCTGGAGATTTTGTCTATTGCCATTGTTACAAGAAACCAGAACCTAGAAACAACACCTTTACCTTTACTTATTTTTAAATACCTACAAATACCTTTAAAACATAAAAGGAATTTTGTACCGCACTTACAGATTCCTCTATAGGAATTTTAGATCATTATGCTGCATTCAGCGTACATTTAATTAGGATTCAATGTTGTAACACTGAAAAGCAATGTATCTTTAAGAAAAATGTGTTCGTTAGGAGCACTTAATGAGACACTAAATTCTTGTTAGCTATACAGTGGTGGATCTAGGACTTCCCCACGCACCATTGAAATCCTTATCCAGCTAGACTCACCCTGACAAATCCTGGTCTATCCTTGGTAGACCCAGTGGCTACTCCTTGGCTTTAGGACTAGTCCTCTAGTCCCAAAACCAAACCCAAAGCTAACGAGTAGCCAAGTTGTGTGAAATGTCCAAGAGTATTTATTTATTTTTAGGAAGGCATGAGCCCCCAGCCCCTCCTAGATCTGCTAGACTCCCTGGACGGGTATTGATTGATATAAGCCTCAGCGGGACGTCCAAAGGACTTGTTTGAGTAGTTGTTCAGGATTTGTATACTAATTAGATACTTGAAAAAATAACATTTTAAATGTCAAGTACTTCTTGATAATAATTTACGAGTGTGCTACCGTAAGGTCAAAGCTCATAAAAGTTTTACAGCCCAAGATGAAGCAATAAGCCCGACATTAAAAACATATTGAAGCGTAAAAGATGAGACAGTTTGTAAATTTTTAGGTTGTAGTAATTTGTCCTACTGGATGAACGTGAATGAACGGTACAGTATAGTATTATATGATCTGTGGTACAGTGTACAGTCAGAATCGAAAGTTGATGGCTTATGGCTTTTATATTTTACCAAAATACTACTTTCAGAGATTATAATTTAATTCTTAATTGTAATTGGACAAAGAAAATGAAACGTAGTTCAATAATATTCAACACAATTGTATTGACTGTATCTAATAACGAGCTAAGAAACTAGTTGGTATTTTGGTATACCTCTGCCTTCTGCGCTGTTGGACGTGGGTTCGGTTCTGACAGCTTTGGGGTTGGACAAATAGATGTTTTTTTTTTCAATACTTGCTACGACGTAGCACGCTACGAGGCCGCGTAGCAGTAATAAAATCATCTATAGAGTTTTTAATCTAAAAGTCACTAGAAGTCGAATATTTACGACTTTTTTGCTTCGTTTATTTTATAAATCTTCGAGAATCACTTACAATAATACAGGTAGGTCAAATGTAAATATGAATTTGGTAGGCAAAGTATGACCTCGCGTCGTAAATATTTGATAGTTATGGTAACCCTGGTAGGTACTTATGTACCTACAGCCTTGTGTTACTTCCGATTCGGAGCATGTAAGGTTATTGCTCAATTCGATTATTAATAATTTTTATTTTCATTGGAATTGTGCATAATATAATACCTACTACTTGTAATAGGTACACTCAATTCTAGCATAGGTAAACAAATTACTATAAAAGTATTTAGTTAGATACCTACTTATAAATATAAAACGATAATTTTCTCACATAAAACCCAGAAAAAAAAAGAACTATGCTGACAGTAATCTCTTAAGACTTTTCTCAATAAATAAGATTATTTATTATCGATACCCAACAAGAGCTGTTCTTAAAATAAACTTGGTAAATCGGATTTATGCACGTAAGTAGGTACCTACGATAAAACCAAAGCCTACGATAGATCACGGACTTGACACTGCTGAATTTACGAGTATAAGTTTTTTCTTGTTAGAATATTGAAGTAGGTAGTATTAACAATACAATACGATACAATTGAATCTTGGCCACTAAGAAAAAACAAAAAGGCAGATATGAATTCAAAAATTCGAAGCCTCACAAATTCACACAATGCACCGTTTGCTAGTCACGCTACAGATTCAATGCTAGAATTCCGTACCTTATGCCTAAGGAATGAGGTTGATTTTAGGTTGCAGGTGGTTATGAAGGCGTTGAAGAGTCAAGCACCTCACGCATGCAGTGCATGCGATGAATGTAGAATGGGTCAAAGAATGCTCAACACACACATAACGTATGTATGTAGGTATGTAGCGAATATTGTATTGATTCACCCACGCAGTATATGTGTGGGAAATGCATGCACCTCTTTCTTGCTCCACTGAATTAAAAAAAAACATGATCAAAACAGTAGTGGACCACAAAACTCTATTCAATTTATTCATACACACATAAGTATTCCATTTTTAAAATCAGGTGCTCGAATCGACGACGAGTCTACATCTACCCGACCTCTTTGTTATTTAAATCAGGCCCATAGAGTTAGAAAGAACATGACAGGCGTGAAATCGTTTTTGTAGTTGTACAAATAAAACTCCTTCGGTTCAGTGCACGGCTATTCGATTATGGAGACCTAATATAAACTGATTGGTAGATCTAACAGTGGAATGTTTTCACTTATTTTTATTTATTTGATTAACATTCTGCTACTGTTACGAGACTTCATTAAAAACTGTTACTAAACCTGTAACAAATGCTTGATTTATTAACACAACACAAAAAAAATTAATCGCTGTTTTTTTTAAGTTGAATCGGTGAACGAAACATGTCCTTATTACAAGGGACCAAACGACTCTAGTAATAACAGATAAGACGTCCGAATTGTAGACCTCCCAGGCGTAGGGTCTATGCAAATGAGAAGACGATGGTCTGCATAAGGTATGGATGTGTTTGACAAAACTGCATTTAAACTATTGACCGACTGCACGCAGAGAAATAAGCGAGCGACTCTCCATTTTAAGGCGTGAGTCAACAAATCATTTATTATTTTGTGCACGCATCTCTAAAATTATACTCTAAGTCACCTAGACTACATACATACATAATACTATGTATCGTGTTCCAGCATTCTTTCTAGTGAAAAATGTAGCAAAATTACTTAGCCTAGTTATTCTAATCTGCCTTCACATGTTGAACAAAAAATCTTACAAATTGACGGCCAAATCCAGCCGCCTACGATCCGGATCGGTTTCTACAACTACAGTTCTTTCAAACTACAAGAACTAAGCATTCAATTTATCCCATACAACGTGGGTTACAGAGCAAAGGTTAATTGGGCGGAGTCAGGTCAGCGACCATATCGTGACCGATCGGAGCCTGTACTGCGTAGTAACTGTCTGTTGTCTGTGGCGGGATTGTTTGAGAAACATTATGCTATTGTTGTATTATGAGTAAAAGCATTATAACATCATTATTGCATTCATACAGGGTATAAAAGACTCCTTACTTAAGACTGGTTAAGACTATGGTTTATAGTTTTGCCATAGACAAGGTTTATGGACGTAATTGTAAGCCAGGGTATCAGAAAACCTATTATTTTTCAGCTCAATTTGTTATTATATATTGGGTTTTTATTAAATTGTATAAGTAATGCCTGTGGGCAATTGTTTTATTAAAAAAATAGAGTAGACTGATCCACTGTTTGCCTAGCACTTATTATATTATTCCACTTTTAGTTCACCTGCCCATTATCTTAGCCTAGTCGGCATTATCTACAAGAAAAACATGATAAATACGAGCATTTGACAGTCGTTAATGCCCTCACGATGTTTTTCATCACTGTTCGAGAGAACGATTCCAAAAACAATTGTCTCACGATTTTAACGCTCAGTTTTGTTTAATCACACTAATATTATAACAAAACCATGATTCAGTTAACCAGGTGTCCACCGGAAGTCACGACGCACGCTCACACTTTCACTATCAATGAACGCATTATGTCACTTCCTGTCGGTTCAAACGTCACGCTCCAACATCAATGGAGATATTATTTCCAGATTATTCATTCTAGAATAGAAACTAGGGTCAGAATGGTGAGTCAGCACTTATAATGTAACCGCAAAGTCTGTTTTTGGCATCTGAGAAATAAATG
Organism: Eulithis prunata; assembly: GCA_918843925.1. Classification (NCBI taxonomy): domain Eukaryota; kingdom Metazoa; phylum Arthropoda; class Insecta; order Lepidoptera; family Geometridae; genus Eulithis; species Eulithis prunata. Next base: position 8,538,203 of record OU974021.1, read on the forward strand.
AAATTGGAAAATGACTTATTATAGTGTCCCAGTAAGTCTGTTTGATTTTTTGTTTATGGCCTCGAAGCTCGGAGGCGAATGCTCTGATTCAATGTAGTTTTATGTAAGATTTTTCTGAGGTGGTACTTATTTTAGCTACCATGCTCTGAAGATATTCAACGAGGTTTTGATGAGATTTTGATCGGATCCCAGTCGTAATAGTAAGAACTATCGGAGGCACCCCTAATCCAACTAAGGCCACCCCTGAAAAGGTCATTGACCATAGATCTCTAAACACATAATAAATTGCTCTATGTACAAAATGAAAGAGTTTAAAAAAATTTTAAACAATGGTTCGTCAAACATAACACATAGGAACCTAACAATAAACTGTGTGTTTTCTCCCCATTAGGGCAGTTATCCACATTTAGCTGCGGTCCTTCGCTAAACGTCAAACAAATACTACAGGCTGCCACAAACTCGCACTTTATGTAGAGCAGGGGCTCCCAAACTTATTTTGTCTACTGCCCACTTTGAGAATAATTTTTTTTTTGTCTCTTAATAACGAAAATTTTTATTCACAAAGAAAATTACAACTAATACAGTATTTACAATATTCACTCACTCCTAGACGAAATTACAAATCGCCCCCCAAGCCTCTGCACAACGGCCTCATTTTTTTCTGGGTCTCTTACCGCCCCCCTTTAGGCCTGCAGCGCACACAAGGGGGCGTTATCGCCCACTTTGGGAAACGCTGATGTAGAGCAATAGCTACAGATACATTCATTAACAGAAAATGAACAAAGTTTATTTATTATTATTTTTATATTATTATACATTGTAGGCAAACGTTTAACCAGAATCAAAAACCATTTCACAATTTATTTTTTTGGCTTCTCAGCTGTTTATTTTGTCAATATATTCTTACTCTAAGTGATAATTATATCATGTTAATTACCAATTTGCAAATAAACTCTTTGATTTGATTTTATTTTTGTATTAGTTAACTGAAAGGTAATTTACCATTATTGGTTTTTCAAGTTCTAAGAGTTATTTTACTATGGATATAAACTCAGTAAGTACTTAATCTGAGGAATTACTTAAGAACCTGGTTTATCGGACAGAATAATCTAGCTAAGTGATCAAGTACTAAATAATGGCTAGGAAAACGTATTTTCATCCCACCATCTCGGAAAGAGTATTTTTAATCTTCAATATCTGAGTGGAAAAGCCGTTTTTATTCTCTAGAGGATAAAGTAAATTGAATTTAGAACATCGTGTGCACTAAGTTTGTGAATTAAAAAAAACATTAAACCTATTTACTGCTACCTCTATGGTGCCGAATATATCATACAACTGTTTTTTAATTTGTTAAAAACTCAGACTCGGAACCTTCTTGGTGTTCTTTTTTCAATTTGCTTTTTTTGCATTTAGTAATTTCCTCGCTGAGGTGGAATGAAAAGTTACGTGTTGCACTCGAGTGCAAAGATTTTTCACCTCGTGTTCTTTTGATTCCCTCGCTAACACTCAGGATTCTAATTATGAATCACTCGCTGCGCTCGTGATTCAATTTTAGAATCCTTCGATTGCTCGGTCATCAAAATTGAACACGCGGTTAAAAAGCAACTTTGCACTCTTGTATAACAAATAACTATTAATTATACATTTAACCCACTAAGTTATTGAGGTTCAGTACCCCACCTGAACCTCAATAACTTAAGCAATCTTAAATTACAAATCAATGCTTAGGTAAGTACATATTTCACTTCCAAATGATCCGAATGTCAATAAACTGTAGAACCATCTGCTGTTCTAGGAAAGTAGAGTTTGTTCGTTAGAATCGCCTCGCTTTCGACCAGTGTTTGTTTGAGAGAGAGCACGCGTAGGTAAGCGTCTTTGCGTAGGAATTCGAAAATCTACTTACATAAATGAATATCATTTAGAAAAGTGTGATATGAGTGTAAACATGAGTTTTAGCACACCTTTTAAATGTGCTCCATTCCATCAGGTGGGAAAACAATTTTCCGATTTAGTTTACGTTACTTTCCTTGCTTTACTTTGCGCCAAACCATACAAAAAATAGAAAGATGAAGCTCGATGTAAACAAATGAAGTTGAAACCCCTGGGAATACTACAAAGTTATGATTTCAGTTAACTTTGATTGTAAACTTCATTGTAGTTTGTAAACTCTTGCCTATTCGGTTCCTATTCGGTTCCAACGGTATTTAATTTTTCGTTAGTCAGTGGTGTTGCAATGTCTTACGAATACAACTGTGATTTATTTGGAGAAAATGAAGTTTCTGAAAATAATGTTTGGTTTATCGTGTTTTTTATTGAGGGGTAAGAAAGTTCATTCATTTAATTGTATTTTTCTAATTTCTGTAGTAAAGAAAAGATGTACAAAGATTTTCTACTTATTTTCTACCCAACATTATGATCTTGGCTAGATCTGCCGTGTCACTGGTGTGACTCGTTGGAAACCAAATTGAAAACTTAAAAAATATTACAAAACTCTACGAATTTTTCTTTTATGATATGACCTCTACCTAGATTTTTTTTATTTCAGTGAATATTATCTCCAGTATCAGCTGGGAGCGAATCCGTTGCTCTTCAGACCCTGAGCAGACCAACGCAGACGGTGTTGCGGATATCGGCAGGTTCCCCTGGCTTGGGGTCATACAACACAATTTCAGTATGTAATTAGGAAGACCCCTACCTATTTATATATAGATTTCGTATTCTGAAGCAATGGCATACATGCTCGCAAAACTTGTGAGTTGAGCATTTATGGCGCAAATCATCATGTCTTATTGCGACTTCTTCAGTGCAGACCACTAGTGGATCTAGGGTTTTGGTATGAAGGGCTCAGTAATGTTCAGTAATTATAATTTCTAATTTATAATAATACAAATTTGTTCATTTATTACCAAAAAGGGTGGGGGGCTTCGACTTGATCCAGTTATTCAATCCAGGGTTTCCTTGACCAATCCTGGTCCACACTTATGTAGATCTGGAGCTTTGGAGTATTGAGCCATAGGCTGCAGAACCAAGGCTCAGGAACTTAAGCTGACTGTCAAGATAATGGCCTAGTGCGCATGATTCCAGATTTACTGATGATAACTGTTAATTTTTGGTTTGCAGTGATAGGAGGCAAGATGAGGTTCGCCATCACAACAGGATTGCTCATCCACCCAGCGTACGCCATAGCTCCTGCTGAGGACATCGCCAAGATACTGCGAACCCAACTCAGGTATTTCTACTTGCAGATAGGTACTCTGTGCCTCTTACTATAGTATACCTACAGTGTTCCTTTAAATAGAGCTACAACTTCACGCGATGCCGGTCACTAAAGTACCTACTCCCAGCTCCTGAATTGGTGGTAATCCGTGTTGATGATGATGTAGGCAGTATTGACACGTTACACGTTGCCCAATGGCCTCTGTCAAGGCCACTCCTTCGTTCAAGTTGGCTGCTCATACGAACCTATACTAAGTACGTCCCTGTTTACGTCCTGTAGTAAGTACCTATAAGCAGGTGCATCAACTGCCCTTTTAAAATGACAGTTGGAAAATAATTTTAGTGCTATGTTTTTTTCACAAACATAATCTAAATAGGTAGGTAGTTTCTAATTCTATGTCTATGGTATGTTTATTATGTAACTACTTGTACTATTGAATACACCTAATAAAAGTGAAGCAGCCGTCTAAACCTGTCAATTACAGCTAAGACCAGTAATAAAAATAAAATCATGTAGGTATCATAAGTACAGGGGCATTCAGTAGGGAGGGACCAAATCCACAAAAAGGCACCTAGTTAAGGAGTTCATAAATTGTGCCGATTGTTATTTCGTGTGCTATAGAATTTTGTTTTTTAAAGGCTACGATCATTTTGAAGTTGCGGAGTATAATTTGGTTTGAGCTGATGCTGAGAAAATTAAGAGCCATTTAGTTAAAAGTTAGTTACCTAATAGTGCCTGTAATTGCATGTAATTGCCAGTGCAATTACCTACAGGCACACGAGAGTGAACACCTTGGGTCTCAGAGTGCAATGTCCACGGTGGACATGCGCTCTGTGAAGTAAAGCAGTTGCTAAAGACCTATCAGCCTGATTGTCAGGTGGTCACAACAGCCATCACATCTGATGCTATTTCATTAAGTCACGAATAAAGCCCGGTTGCAACAGGGCACAAATTAAATTTGTTCTAAGTGTCCCCCCGTGATTGATGATGAAGTTTTTTCCCCTCAGAAACAGCACAAAGTTTATAATGTGGCACAGTGACACCGTGAAATATGCCTTAGACCTGCGAGACTATATTCTACATCCAGAGTACACGGAGGGACGCACACTCGCTACCATTGCATTGATCGAGCTGATCACATACGGCGAGACCGGTATTGGGGACAACCCTAGTGAGTACCTACTCTGAGCCAAACAGAGCGAGCTTTCAGAGGAAGTTCTTCTCATGGAATGATCTTCCTGTTGAGATTTTTCCTAAAGTGTGTTGGAAGAAATTCGTGGGCCAAGGTCAGCGGCATTAGTTCTCAGAACTAGCAGGTTAAAGTCGTAACAGGCAAGCCAATTCGTAGAAATAATCGCTAGAAAACTAAGGTTTACAACTCAAGAACCGGAGAGCGTAGAATCGTCCCCCCACCTGATATGCTGACGATGCTGGTAGACGTTGAAGGCCTAATCTATGGGGCCTACGTTTAGTAGTGGACTTCTACAGGCTCATATAATGATGATCACAGAATGAAGTTCCTACCTTTTTAATACAAGTTTCAAAATCTAGTAGTAATTAATAAGTCAGTTTGTCCATCTGTCTGTCCGAGTCGCAGCGTAACAAGTGGATGCGTGAACTTTGTTTCAGAGCCCGTCCTACCGATCTGCATTCCTGTCAAAGGTGCAGGCTCATACGCTGATATTTACGCGGCAAAGATGACTGATGGTACGTAGAACCATGAGAACTAGGAAGCTCCCACAATACTAGTAGTTCGCCCCGAACTGAGATCTCGTGATGGTCGGAGGTTAATAAAACCCAAATAATTTTGCAAATAGCTTCGAAATCGCCGACTACAAAATCATTGAAACTCGAAGAAATGGTAGCTCACGTTATACTGGGTTTGCCAATTTTATAATTTTTACAACAACTCAAAAACTATTAGACCTAGAATCAAAATAAAAACGGTTTTGGAATGTCTAAACAAAACCCTATCATATGACACCCCACTAATTATTGTACGACTTTTTTTTTTACTCCCTTTGGATCCTCATAACTTCACGACCTCTTGACCGATTTACTTCATTTAACAAACCAGTAAAACTTAATAGTACTACTCGTATGCTTACCAAATTTTATGAAGATTGGATGAGCGGTTTAAAAGATCTCATCGAACAAACATACAAACATACAAAGCATTTTTGTCCAAGTTGTCACTAAGATCTTCGTTCGCTTCGCTCACTCGATCAATGACATAATCAGCAGGTCACTTTTTACTGAAGAAAACTATCATGAATTCAACTCTCGATGGCGGATTTCATTTATAGGATACATGAGATTTTCTGAAATTATAAACTAGAAACTACAACTTGGTTAAATATTCAGTTTTTGTTTATCCTCGGCACTGTGTGAGCACAAAACACCGTCTGGTCTCCACATTATTTTCATTGGAGATAAGTAACTACCTACTTACTTCACCTTATTTATCGTTTTGCAGAAAACAAAGAAGTACAAAAGGAGCTATTTAAAATGAACTTCGTAGACAGCAAGGATTGTGAGGAGTTTTACTACACCGCCAAGGTGCGTAAAATACCATACGTACCTCATAGTAAGTAGGTAGGTACTTATATAATAAATCTCTCACGTACATATAACAATCTTCATGTCAAAAGCTTAAGAAGCTTTTCTAAGCAAGCACCTTTTATTTACTCGGTATTGAACACACAATTGTAGAGCTGTTGCACATTGACTACGAAAATGCATCTGTTCCAAACTGACTTCTGAAAGCTGTTCCCTACTTGGATTTCCATAGCAGCATCTAAAGCAGGCACGCGAAACCTGACAGCTGTACATATTGTGTTCAATGCACACAATCACACGAGTTGTAACCAAACAATCGTTGGAGCAAACGAATACGTGTTCAACTGAACAATCGGAGCAGATGAATATTCACAGTTGGGGTGACGACCGCGTTTAGGTAAGCACAAGGGCGACCTACAAAACACATTATAGCCTGGACGAGAAGGGAAAGAAAGAACTTGGAAAGAACTTAAGCGCAGCGACGTGTTTTGGACAGACCTTTGTTCAGCAGTGGGTAGTGGGCTGATCTAAGTTGAAGATGATCATGGTGATAAGTGCTAGGCGATAGGACGATAAGAAGAGCATCTGTGAAATGTAACGCAAGCGCTGAAGGGTCGCAAACGCTGAATGAAAAGTTTTCCAGTGTAGACAAATATTGTTTGATAATGATGATGATGAGTCACATGGAAGACTACAGCAGCAGTTAGGTGTTAAGCCCGCATCTCGCCATTTTATGACCGTTTTGTAACCACAATGCAGGCATTTTCACGCGGGAAGGGTTGCATACTGCATAGTAGCAAAGTTTTAGATATTGTCATTAGAATCTGTTTTGATTGGCTTGTGCTACGGCTGAATTAATATGGATAAAGTTGGGAATGCATGGATAGCGGAACAAAACTAAGGTAGGTATAATGTAAAAAATATTAGCACGACGTTTTCGGTCGCCAGCGGCGGAGGTAGCGCAACGACTGCGGCAACTCTTGGGTTGACTTGTTGTTGAGTTATTCATTTTGTAAATGTAAATTAATTACGTATTATTTTGGCTAATATTGAAGCAAAGTATTTTTCATCCCACCATCTCGGAAAGAGTATTTTTAATCTTCAATATCTGAGTGGAAAAGCCGTTTTTATTCTCTAGAGGATAAAGTAAATTGAATTTAGAACATCGTGTGCACTAAGTTTCGCGGTTAAAAAGCAACTTTGCACTCTTGTATAATTATACAAGAGTGCAAAGTTGCTTTTTAACCGCGTGTTCAATTTTGATGACCGAGCAATCGAAGGATTCTAAAATTAGAATCCTGAGCACTAGCATCACCCCTGGTGTTGCAAGTGTTCATGGGCGGCGGTGACTACTTTCCATCAGGTGGCCCGCCCGCTCTTCTGCCAGTTATGACATAAAAAAAAAGCCAAGTGATCTTTTACTCGGTTACAGTAGGTTGAACTGTTTGTGACTTAGTTTCAGAGATGGATTAGTTTGGTTTGTTGAGGTTTTGACTGACTAAAGAGTCTGTCAATTTTGATTAAACATGTTTTTATTAGACCCAGTACTTCTTCTCTTACAAGCTTATCTCGGGTTTTATTGTAGGTAAAAAAAAGAGTGTATCTACAATGTGTACCTACATAGACAGCTACCCCTTCCTATTGTCTCGTACCTGCATGTTGATGGCGTACTATACGTAATCTACAACAGCAAGATGCACTTTACATACGATAAGTACCTACGAACAAAAAATAATGTTGGAAAATGGAGGTGCAGTAATGCGCAAAAAGTTTACTATCTTCGCGGTCAGAGCCGAACGATAGCGGTCGTAAATAAGCGATGAAGCTTGTCTGGAGCTCGACCGCTGCTCGCACGGACATATTTCGACTCTGAATAACTTTGGTCATCGGCTGACAGAAAACCACGGGGAAAGATAAATGCCATCCCTACATGGTAGACTAGATATCCCATATCTACGCACAAAGCGCTTTGCTTCCGCCTTCATAATGCGAACTGCCAAGGAGTGGAACTCTCTGCCATCGTCAGTATTTCCTGAAAGATATAACCTAGGAATTTTTAAGAGAAGAGTGAATAGGTGGTTTATAGCTAAGCGTGCTCCGCCTAGGCTGCAGCCACACTTACCATCAGGTGTGCTGGCAGCCAAATGCTTAGCTATAGCTCATAAAAAAAACTGTTAAAATCTACTAGGACTCAAATACACGACCTTCCTTTAGTAGCTCAATCAAAACATATCTTACTAACGAACCCCGTTGGTAACGCTTCTTCAATCAGCGGCATCAGTCAGAGCACCTCCGAAGTCAATACGCGGAAAAAGCAGAATGATAAAAATAAACATCTTGTATCTTGTATGATAGCTCTCTTTTCGCTGATAAGTTCTCAACTGAGACTGTAATTTATCATATCATATGTCCACCAGCTGGACTCGAAGAAGATGGCTCCAGCGTTTCCAACGTGTGCGATGGTGGATAAGCCCATGTCCCCCTGCGTCTGGGACGCTGGCGCGGCGCTCATCACCAGGCAATCCTGGGGATACTGGGCATTGGTAACTTTCATCTACAGTAGAATACAAGTGCCTGCGAATGAGCATACAACCCACCAGTTGGTATGTTAAATCGTAACCAATGAATGCTCGCAAACCAAACGCTCTTGCGCTTATTCTCATACACTCACATATTTCACTTGTTACAGTGTTTCTGCAGTGTTTGCAAGAATGCTTGCTTGCAGGTATTTACTTGTGAGACAAACTGTCCTTGATTAGTTTATTACCATCGTTAGTTTGCCGAGAACTGTCTTGTGTCCCTTAGATTACATCATTACTTTGTCATAGCTTACATAACTCTCCATTGGCAAAGTGCCTAATATCCCAGCCAGTTGTATAGCTGATGACGTTATCTGTGTGCAGCTAGGCTTCAGTGTTCGCGGTCCTGGCTGCGGGGCGCCCACACGGTTCCTCAATCTATACGACTATCTGCCGTGGATCAACGATGTGATCTCGCCGCAGCCTATCGACATGGATGTCAACATGCATCGCATTGGCGTCAGGCAGTTGTCTCCAATTCAGATTGTTATGTTCGACGGTAAGTTCCAATGGTGGTAAAGAGCACGCGTACAGTATTTTAACATTCTCTTACGTATTAGAAGGTCTGAGAAAAAGTTTAGAAGAGGTACTTACAAAGGTGGTCAACATACTTGTAGAGGAGGTCTCAGGGCAAGGTATCGAAATGTAACGTTAACCCTGCATCAGAAGATCAGACCCGGTGGTGCCTCTGGGGAGAAACCCATGTCCAGCAGTGAACTGATATCCTCTTCTTACTTTGTGATTAAGATAAACCTGTTTCGGATAGATTATAGAAAGCTTGTTCTGCAGCCAATAAGCTGATGCCGTTTGGAGTGGGACAGTGTGAGCAAACTGAACGCGGCACCATCTTGTACAAGGACTCCTTCGAGGTCACCACGTCCAAGAACTTAGGCCAGGGCTTCTTTTTTGTAAGTACGACTGTGTGATGCAGCCCCTGTATGTTTTGTCATCATTACCTCCCAGAGGCCTGAACTAATCTAAAGCGACTAGCGACTAACCTAGGTATAACACTGCCGTTACCCCACTGGTACGTTTAATGAGGGCGTACCCGTTGAAACATTACACTGCGTCATGTTGTTTTATGAAGCGCTCGTGGCGTAGCTTGCTTGGCCAATCTTCACCGATTATCTAAGTTAAGCAACGTTCTGTGCGGTCACTATTTGGATGGGTGACCGTTAGTGGCATTTACATCTGAGCGCTTCCGTGCTTCGGAGGGCACGTTAAACTGTCGGTCCCGACTCTAGCAGTCGTTGAGCCACGACGGAGGCCTTAAGGTGGCCTAAAAACTCCGTCACCAGAGTTGGCCAATAGCTCATACGAGCTTGCTTGCTATGTTGTTTCTATGACAGGTAGCGGTCAGTCAGATAGCAGCGTTCACCTGCGCGTCCATCTACGTGGAGGAAGCCTCGGTGAAGTCCAACACAGCTGTGTGGATCGAGCATTACTGCCATCGGGAGATAATGGGCTTGGCTCACGGGAACATACGCCCAAGGGATTACAGGAAGTGAGTAACTAACTATGAAGCTGTTGTGTACCCAATGTCAAGTGATAACCTCTGCCTAGTATTATAAAGATCTGTGCTGTAGGTAAGATTCTCAACCGTGTGGACGAAATTTGGTGACGTGCCAATAACATACTACCTTTATGTAGATACACATGTTTTTAGCAAACAAACATTCTCTATCTTTATCTTTTATTTTTTTTTAAAAAGTTGGGACGTGGATCATTTTTTTAACCGACTTCAAATCAATATTCAATATCATCAATATATATAAAACTCTTTTGAAGCTGACAGAGAATCAACGCACAGCCTAAACTATAAGTCCTAGAGGTATGAAATTTGGAAGGTAGAATCCTTATATAGTGTAGGGGTGCACTAAGAAAGGAATTTTGAAACGTCACACTCTAAAGGGTAGAACGCGAGCAACGCCGCGGGCGACGGCTAGTAATTTTTATATAAGTTTAAAAAACTGGAAAAACCAACTTCAATCATCAAATGATGATGATTGAAGTTCGTTTTTCCAGTTTCTTAAACATATAAATTACTAGCTGACCTGTCATTCAAACTCTTACTGTCAAACAACTGACAGTTATTTCAAATGTGACATTAAAAAAGTTTTCATAAAAAAGTTTAGGAACTTTCACCCCCTCCCCCCTTTCAACCTCTTACAACCCTTTTTTCGCATTAAAAAGTAGCCTAAGTCCTTTCTCAGGCTCTAGACTATCTGTGTACCAAATTTAATTCAAATCGGTTCAGTAGTTTTGGCGTGAAAGCGAGACAGACAGAGAGAGTTACTTTCGCATTTATTATAATATTAAGTATGGATTTACAGTGCCGCTATGAACTGGTGATAGTGATTCCTTCGTGGTCCCGGCTGCAAAACATAACTGAAATACCAATCCCATTCTACTTAGTATCGATTATCTCATCAATAGGCAACAGTAGTACTTTACGATGGTGGTTTGCCAAGACAAAAATCCATGTTATAATTGTGTGTAGGTATACACTGTACATGTGTGTAAGATTGAATAAACATAAATATCAACTCTTCTGATAACAGTACAAGCTTTGCTTAGTTTGGGACTAGAAAGAGTTGTGTGAAACGTCCATGTCTTGGGCTTCCAGAAATCAATGCTTCATGTACTTCAAATCAGCAGCCTTCGTGGAGTTCCACTTCAGGTTTTCGTTCAAGGCCTCAATAAGTATATCTCTGTTCGGCTTCAGCGAGACAATGGCTATGATCCCGAACCCCTTCGTCACAGGGGAGACCACGGAAGGCTGGTGGCCTACCGACGAAAGGATCAAATGGAGTACCTTCTACCCCTATTATCTGTCGGAGAATTGGCTGTAATCAGTGGTGTGAAGTCCTGGTGACCAGGTCCTGGTGTCATGTCCAGTCCTGGTGGCACAGGTTTTTAATAAACCTATTTCAGGCACCAGTCTCTCACAGTACAGGTTCTCTATAAGCTTTTCGTCTAAGATAAAAATGGTGTAAATAAGAACCTTTTGTGATGAGAAAATAAATGAATTATTATTATTATTAATTACCTATGAAATGTCTCAGGAACTCTGAGAATCCGTCGCAGATCGACAATAAATATTTTATTTCGAATTAGACCGATAAGAGGTATTTCCAAAGTAAAGGACGGCCGAAGAACAAGTGGTTATAGATTGTGTGAAAGAGGATAATATTAAGGTGGATCATGATGAGAAATCAAGTAGGTGAGTAAATGAAGTCTAGTAATTTCCACTGACGGACAAACATACCTACTCTCCCTCGAAATGTTGTTCGACAAAGCATTTCTTGACTATTCCTTGACAATCCACGCATGGTGGAAAGAAAAAACAGTCATAAAGTGATTATGTGAAATATCTTGGAAGTACCATAGTTTCATTACAAGTACCATATATTTTACCATAGTATAGTTAGTTGACATATCGTTACAAGATAATATTTCGCCGGAGACAGTTCATTTAAACGTGATTTAAAAACTTTAAAACTTATTTCGACGCTAAAAGTGGCGAGGGCGTGGGAGACTGTAGAAAGAAAATAGTTGGACTATGGAAACTACTTAGTCAGGTATGTCTTACTATCAGGTAGTAACAATATAGTTTACGTTCATATTACACAGAATACTTTATTCTACTTTTATGTATACTACCTTCAAAAAGTTCAACCGGCACAACTTAATTGTAGTCTTTCGAGTTTCACTTACCTATCCCTCCCTGCTTACTTTATATTTCTTAATAGTGAATAACAGAAGGCGAACGTTTGATATGTAACGATTTTGTATAAGGCTGTCTATAAACTGCGAAGGTATTAAAATGGCCTTAACTCACATTCTAAATGCCATAAACGAGATAAAATTCCAAAGGAAATAAAGACGAAGAGACGAAGCCATTTTGCGAGGCTTAAAACTAGTCGTTTTTTTTCGAAAAAAGTAGACGTTATTACTATTAATATAAGGTTGATAATGTGTAAGCAAGAAGTGTTGTAATATTTATGTATCGATTTCAAATGACATTTTCATGGCTTCATTGGAAAGAGGTTTTAAATGTCAACTAACGTTTTTTTTTACAACTTTTTTATATCTCTAAGCTGTTTACATTTAGACGTGTGTATCTGGATTAAATGTATAAATTAAATATTTACCTATAGATAACTCTATGATTTGGCCAACAAAGTGGACTTTTAAGTTTATTTATAGGTATTTAGCATAACTTTAGATTTTCTGACCCGTGGTACAACTGCAAGGTTCAGATTACCATCAGTATTCTGCGAATCAAGGTTGTACCGCGGGCTAATGAAAATAGCTATGGTACAACTGTCAGAATAATACTTTTATAGCTAAGTACTCGGCAATACAAATATTTGTTTGGTCTTTTGATAAATAAGTAATGTGCAAGATCTCTTAGCGCTGTGGTTTACGAGTACACTGTCTGCAGAGTTCACGCACGTCCACTCTAATGTGAAGAATAAGCAAAAAGTTGATGGAAACGCAATTCATTTTGCAACAAAAAGCGATGGGACTTGTTGATGTCTTGCAGAGATAATATCTGCGCGCGCGGCGTTGCGCGTCGCCTCTACGACGCGGCAAATCTATTTATCGACAGACAGATACGGATTACATAATATCACCATAACCATAAAACGAATAAAGAGTTCGTTGATAATAATTGCAAGTTGTTTCAATGTTTATCTACAAAAAGGATGGAGCGCGTTTAAATCTTCTTCAAAGAAGTGCGAACACGTAGCAACGTAGTCATGCTAGGTCACGCTTTTTAAATGATTATTTGAAGGATTTCTATCGCTATATGTTTTAGTCTGTTTAGTTTTATTCTGCCATTGAGTTTTGATTGAGAATTTAAATCGAAATATGTTTTTTTGCGCTAATACTATCTGTTCTATAAGAAAACTTGTTCATATTGATGAGTATTTTAACAACCCCTCAAAGTTTTCGGGAATGAGCGTATTACCCCGTATAGAAGCTGCCTAACATGTTCAGTGTACCTACGTAAAGTCTGTCTGAACTCGTTTTGGGCAAACCTGTTCATCCACAGTCTCCATTGTCGTTGGAGATGTTATCTACCGATGATTAATTACAAAACGAACGACCGTTCAAACTAATCGCTAGACCAAAAGTTATTATAACTTTGAGGTTATTATTATGGTTTTGCTTTGTGTCTTTATCAAAATCTTTATGACAAGAATCTGAAACGAACCTAGATTACAACGGAAGATTTATCGGTGTGACGCGAGAAGTTTCGGTTCGATTTCTGTTCAGTTGTGGTAGGTACACATCGTGTCTAGAACTTCTGTGGTATCACAACGCACGATGTGGTGTGTAGTTCCTCACACTTATAGGAGTCCTACTGCCGTATGCTGATAAAGAAATCTTTACTCAAGCATAGAATTGAGTATTTAAGTAGAGATTTTCATACAAAAATCAGTGCTTGAACCGTAAATCAGCATACAAGCCCTAGGTTGGATGGAGCTAGGTGTGTGAGGCATATGCCTGTTCTGTTAGATGTCTGTTATTCTAGTATTTCTTGAGCTTCTTGGTCGTTAACTACTTTGCAGCGTCACGTTTTGTACATTTAGAACAAGACACAACATTTGCAAGGTATAACTGGCACCACTGGTAACCAGCGCTGGGGTAGAGTACCTACATACCCTGTCCTACCATCAGCTGAGGGGTGGTTATGGTTATTCTTTAGAATAAACAAATCATTATAAATATGTAATGTATGTACTACTAAGAATAACAAAATAAAGATTTTGTATTTATACTTGAATGCCATATTTTGTAACCCGATCAACAAAAAACTTTACTAGCTAGATACCCAAGAAAAAGAAACTAAAAAGAATACGTGTGTAAAAAGCTTACCTCCAACACATCCAATAAGTTTCGCCGTGTCGCGCACAAAACACAATCCAATATCAGAACAATGCACATCCATCAGACTTCATTCTTATAATATCACATTGCATCACTTTTTCCACACTACTGTTTACACATAACATTAAAATCCACTACTTTGTTCGGTAGAGCGTAGACGCGCACGCGCAGGCAAGGTTTACTCAAACTGAGTACTGGGGCTGGCCGGTTGCCTTTGCATAATAGTCCATCCCTCTCTCTCGCATTGGGTGCTATCTGTAAAAGACAGAGATATGATTAATCGAGGCTTCGATGGAACTCGATGCGTTACGAAAAAGTTGGAATTAGGGTTTCGTTGCATAAAGGGGGGAAAGAAACGCTTACAGCAAAAGTTTGTGCCTATTGGCATTTTGGAATTTGACCACTTACATATTTCTGTAATTTGACAACATTATTTGCAATTTTGGCATTAGATTGCACTAGCTACAGTATTAGTAGTCAAAGTTACATGATATAGAGGCGAGCTGGGTTTCGTTCGATTTGAAAGTTTAATTTAACTAAGTAAGTATTCCACCGTTGTTGGTTTTGGTGTCCCGGTACCTGAGTTAAACTCACACTTGTCCTTTTATTTTGAGGTCGCTTGGGTCCGCCACCGATCATTGTAGTTCCTACCAAGCACTTAAACGTAAGTATTTGTTCTTTGTAACGGTAAAAACCAGGTGATATGACATTTTGAACAATTATGATTCAAGTGAAGTCGTAAAACATACAGAATGCCAATCGAGGCAGAATCGAAGTATGCAGACTATGCAGAACTGAAGACTTTCTTCGAAGAAGTAGCTCTCCGGTGATGTGTTTATTTCCACTGGCTAATTAAGGGTTCAACCACAAGATAATAATAATCACAACTTGAAAGACGATCATAACTCGGGTGCCTTCAATCTCTTTATAGAAAGAAATCTCAAAATTCTTATATCCCGCAGGTATGTCCTAGCCTAGCCAATGATTTTTAAATAAAAGATCATAGCATTCATGCATTCGGCACATGTTCGGCACAGACTATTTTGCAGGACCGCCATTTCTTTTTTCAAAAAGAAACATCTACATTTTGGGGCACTACTGGATTCATATCTACGGTTATGAAATCAGAAAAAGGTCACTAGACGTAGACAGTAGACAGAAAGAACTATATTATAAAAATAGCATTTATTAACATTAAGATTACATCACAAAACCTGCTACCTACTACAAACAGAAGCTGTAAAAAAGTACCTACTTGCCATTGAGTTAGAATTATAACGAACGCGGATTAATAGCGCGTGCACACTATGCCCATGCCACTGCCGGCATGAATGCCAAAATTAATTCCGGAATTATTGCCACAGCAACATCGCCTTTATTCTTATAGCGCGTTCACACATGCCCATGCCGCTGCCAGAATTATTGCCGCGATTAATTCCGGAATTATTGCCACAGCAACATCGCCAAGTTCATGCCCTAACTCCTTGGTGAGAATAAAGGCGATGTTGCTGTGGCAATAAGTCCGCGGCAAGAATGCCGGCAGGGCAATGGCATAGTGTGAACGCGGTATTACAATACGTTGAAAAATAAAGACGTCGAAAATTACAGATACGTCTTCTTTCGACACTCAACTCTAGCCGAAATACTTAGGCATGGACAGTGATTCAAAAACACTTTTGATGAATGTAAACTGTGATGATGAATAAGATGAATATCACTCGCTCCTAGAATTCTGCCACAGCCACAAACACAGTAACTATGAGACAAGACTAACTTTTTTGCCACGATCACGTCTGACCATTCGAGCACGTAGCCAGTACTTTTCTGAAGCTGTTGTGCTAAATCTAGATAATTCATTGAAATGGGCAATTCAACTTTTGACAGGTGTCATGGCTCAGCCGGTAGTAGCTCTGCCTTCTGTTGAACTATCTATAAATCATTTGGAACGGTTTGTAGGTTTCATGTGTATTTTGTAAATATTGTAAATACTGTTACTTAGTTGTAATTTTCTTTGTGAATAATTAAAAGTTGTTTACGCTGCACAGTGCACTAATTTTCAATCCCATACAAGATTATTCATAGTATCTTTGCTGTTTTTTTTTATTGATAAAATATTCCACAGATGTTATGTACCTGAGCCTAGTTCCTACTGACATCGCTGGTTCAAGTATCGCGGCAAGTTATAAAACGTAATGTCTTCACTTACTTATCCACTGTAATAAGCTGTCACAGTGCCTAGAAAATAGCTAGTTCAATCTATACTATCGTGGACAACAACTCAGAATAACGATATCACGGCCGAATACTCAAACGCTACTTATATTAATCATGCCTAAATTATTGCCATCCCTTAAAAATTAGTAATGTAAAACGGAGCCAGAGCAAATCTATGTGGTGTTTAAATTTGAGTGACGTTTCAGTATTCGGCCCTCAGTCTTTTTTTATCTGACGGATAGCGTTATCCTTTGGTAAAACCGGCCCTACGTAATAATTAAGATTGTTTAAGACAAAAAAAAAGTTTTATTTTACAAAACATTTATATAATAATATGTATTATATGATCTGTGTTATTATATATAATAATACATAAAAAGTAGGTAGGTAGGTATAAACAAATTGGTTTTAAAATGTCGAAATACTTACCACAATTATTTGAGGACTAAGAAAGTTCTATTTTATCTCATATCAAATTTATATCCAATATTTCTGACCTTTTTAAATGATTTCTCATTAATATGCCATTTTCGTATTAGGAATTGTAACAGAATTTCTATTCAAATTAAATAATTACAACTATAATTTCCAATTAAACTCTTTCTTTATTTTTTACACAAATACATGAGAATGTTTCACATAAATACGCGTGTGGGTGTGTGTGAATATATTAAATAACATAAATTAATTATAAAGTCTAAACACGCTAAGACTGCATTACTTGAAACAGGTATACAGGCACACGAGACTTCAAGATCTTTACGTCTCAGAGTGATGGACGCAGTGCATTGCCTTACAGGGCACGTCCTCATTGGACTTGCTCTGTGAGGTAATGATATATATTATATTATAGGCATATTATTATAGGCAGAAGTTACCACTTAACATCAGGTGAGCTATCAGCTTGTTCCATTACTTTTAACATTAAAAAAAAAAACAGGCATTATTTGACAACCTATAGTTGGAAGCACCGCTTGTTCTGCGACAACGATTTGTAAACCACGAAATATATCTTATTTATATTTAGAAGACAAACAAGCTTGGGACGAACTAGCTCCAACTCATTCAATAAAAAAATTAATCATACCTAATCATACAAAACCTTGACGATTCAAAGTGATCAGTGAGATTTTATTGAATAAAAGCTTTTTGACTTTGACTCTACCATGATACTATATAAGAAGTCACACTAGATCTAGTCACCCCGATTTAGCTGTAAGTAGCTCCCGCAGACATCCATGGCTCTGATTGGAGGAAAGTAAGGGGTGTACTGCCTAATGTCAGAGATAAAGAGCGGCTGTGATTATTGTAGCTAAAAAACTCTAGTCCCATTTCTTCAATTGCGTACCTACTTAGTGTGGTCCGACTATACAACAGGTTTGATTACGTGATCTACTCGAATAAATTCGAGACCCACCGACTCTAATTTACCATAATTAACCACGATTTGTTTTGTAATTAATTATCTTTGATGCTAAATAGCCGGCCACCTGTGGCGTAACTAGAGTATTTTACTTAGACTGAGCGCAAACGGTCGAATGACCACAGCCACCGGTGGCATGAAACAAAACCCCAATAAGTAGTATTTTTACTAGGTTTTATTATAAGAATTACCCTTCAAGTAATATTGACCAAATTTTGGGACGAAACAGTAATAGTAATATTAATAAAATTTAAAGTTATTGTTTCGTCCCAGTGGGACCCGATACCGGTAGTCCGAAACTAGAATAAGTGATAATAAAGTAGGTACAGTACATTTTCTGAGGTATCTTTAGGAAATTACTTTTAAATGTTCAATGATGTTTCTAAAACCGATACAAGATAATTTAAATAAATTTTAAACCAACAATCTACTTAAATTATCAATCGATTAGGTAGGTCGAGGTCGATTTTAATGTTCAGATCTGTTTACAACATTATTTTGTAATAATCGATGAGAATAATTAAAAAAATAAATAGGTTCATCAAAAGCTATGAATAAAAAGAAAAGTCGATGAACCAGTGCTGAGTTCTGAGAACGACGCCATGTTTCATGGGAACCTTGCCATAACCCATAACCATTACATCGTATCGGACATACTGCCTTGTACAATGTACATCTATAGGCAACCCTAGTGCAAGATATTCAAGTTTATGTAGATGACACGGAATTTTCCCATTATTTTTGGCATCCAGAGTGTAGGAACTTTTTTTTTTGCTTTCAAGCAACGTTTATCTTTTAGTTGTAGATAAATCATAATCTTTGTAAGATTACGAACATTCGTCGTTAGGTATTAAAATGGCCAACGACAAACGAGTTTACTGAAATTATTGATCGAGTGAGCGAAGCGAACGAGATCTTAGTGACAACTTGGACAAAAATGCTTTGTATGTTAGTATGTTTGTATTTATTATTCGGATCGGACGTAGATCGGATTAGCGGTTCAAAAGATCTCGACGAACAAACATGCAAAGCATTTTTGTCCAAGTTGTCACGAGATCTCAGTTCGGGGCGAACTAGGTAAGTATAGTACCTTAGTACCTTATAGTAAAAGCGAAAAATACGTGCGTACTCCGTGCCACTTTACTAGTAGAATAGTATAAGTATATTGTGTAAACTCAACTGTAAACTCACATAAAATCCACGTGCGACCAAATGACATCAATGGAGTTGTGCCAAGAACTGGACCATGCCAAGAACAAAGAGGCATAAAACGAACGAAACTATACAATAGTCTTTTATTTCGTAAGCACTTGCAGATTACAGGCTCGCCTCTGCAACTTGTAATTAATATCAATTACAAACCGTACAAAATAAACACAGATCCAAAGATATCAATCAGTCCATGCTCTATGCATGGACTGCCGGTTGTCATGGCAACCGATATATCAACTTTATAGGTGTAGCGGGTTGTGGATCACAGAGATCTGCAAAATGCTAGATTGGTTGGACAATTTGGTTTGTAACTGAAAAAAAAAGCATTTTATTGAAATCAATCGGCACGGCACCTAGATAGTTTTCTAAAACATTACAAAACTATAATACTCTACTGTTTCCTGAACTAAAATATCACATTTTAAACCAAGTATTTAAATCAATATAACATTGATTACATCAAATTAAGGTTCACCGATTTCATTTAATTTTTTCATACTCCGAGTGGCTCTGCTCGTGCGTGAACTTATTTGGTTACACACGGGTATAATGTGGCATGTGTCAAGCTGCTGTCAAGCTTCTGTCATAATCGCTGAGTGGATCCAACGGCTCCCAAGGAAGGCTCCAAGGGTAACTTGAGATAATTTTTGACACGTCAGCCCACCCGGAGAGAATTGGGCCACACTTAGTTGTGGTTAATGATTGAGTAAGCATTTCACTCACTGTTTTTTGTTCTTTGATTATGAATGTATGTACATATTATACGTTAGGTAGGTGTACGAGTTCACTACGTTTTTTTTGTTTGTGGGAAAAGTTACTTAGCAGAGACGAAACTTTATACAAGTTACTTATATAAATTAAAGTTACGAGGCCGTAGATAAAATCACGTAATAGATTTCGTATTTCGGTGGCGCAATCTTTTTAACATTTTAAAAAGTTATAATTTGTTTATTTATTAAGATTACCAAAGAATAATGCACATAATAAGAAACTAAGCTCAAACAGAACGAGATCAACGTCCTGTGCTGAACCACTAAAGACAACCACGGCTAACTAATCAATGTACTACTTAACCCGCCAACGGTGACGTCGATTTGACTTACATCTTCGGTGACCCCGGTTCCACGCACCGGGGTTTTCAATGAAAGATTTTTCAAAATATTTTATTTACTGACAATATTTTTTGTTAATTATAAATTATTTCACATTAAAACAACAATATTTCGTTAATCACAGCTTCGTTTAATTACTTTTTCTTATAATTATACAATTTCACATAGAACCCTATAAAAGTAGTTGGTTTTTACACTCCGGTTTTATAAAACTTTGAATACATAACAATCAACATATTTTCGAAATTCTTTCAGTCTTTTCAGTTTCTAGACTATATGAACTTATATAAAATAAACAAAAAATGGCATTCTACCAACAAAAAATTACAAAAAAAATCTTTGAAAATAGCTATTCTTCAGTCAAGCAAATCCTCTTCGCTGTCTGAATTCTGTATGTCACCTGGTGAAGGATTCGTTGGTTCGATATCACTTCCAGCTTCACTGTCTGAAGACATTGATGGTCTGTCGTCATCAAGCAGTTCGTGGAGAAGCGATTCTAGACGATGCTGTTCCCTTTCGTACGACATGCTGTAACAAAGTTTGTATTTGAAACAAGATAGAACAAATTTGTAATATTTCGATCAAATTTATAAAATCATGCAATAAACTTACTGATTATAGGATAATGCAATAAAACAATAATAAAAGTAAGTAAAAAATGTACACAAACCAGACAAAAACGAATAATAATTAATTCAACTCTGCATATTTTACTTACATATTCGGTGACCCCGGTGTACCGCACCGGGTTGGGGCCAAAACTCAAAAACGTGCGCCCGCACAGATGTCGCGCGGTGAACTGGCGGTGGGGGAAGGGAAATGAGGCAGCTACTCGAAATGGCGACAAAAAACGGCGGCCAGGGAAAAAGTTATTCGAATTTTTCAAGTGACCCGGTCCCACAGACATATAAGTCACCGTTCCCGGGTTAAAGGATTTTAGAAAATTTATTCGATTTTGTTCCAATTGAAAAGTGACCAAAAAACAACTTGGTATTTAATAGTGGTGGGGTCGAATCTCTATATTTATAGGCGATTTCACAAAATAATATGTTTTATTCATTGTTTTATTAGTTTATATGAAAGAGCCGTTACACAAAGTGCCGACAATGGCGACGTTCATTTGTTTGAATTGTTAAGACAATCAACTCACGAATACAGTCAATTAACTAAAACTAGATAATGACGATATTTGAATAACTAAATAATGGTTGAAAGCGTTACCAATGAAGACAATTTTAGCTATTCTTTGTTCTATAGATTTTCGATACATTTACCTACTAGAGAAATGCGGTTATAAAAAATGATAATATAAGTAGTTTACCCCATTGCACTTAATATTTTAGGATAGGATGAGACGGGCACTAATCCGGACTCAAGCATAGATTTTTCGCTATTCTTGAACTATTTTCTTGACCTCAATAAATAAGTCAACCTGTCTAAGTTTCAAACATGATTGATTGATTTACAAATTAAAAATCGATTTTATTGTTATAAATTATGGATTAGAAATATTAATGGTATTTTGTAGCCGTCCATGATGGCAAGACTAGCTGGTGGGCTTTTATGGAGTTATGGCGACAGTGAATGATATATACAGCGCATCTTGTTTATGCTAACCTAATAAAGATAAATTAAGTTATTAAAATGGAGCATATTTCATAGAAAACGAACTCGTAACGTGGGGACAGTGCTCCACTTGCGAGCGTGGTAATAACATAGAGAATAAGTAGTTTTTTTTTATTGGCGTCGCACTGTTTGTGCATTTGCCATGAATAAGTAGTTATCAGAATAAAATGTAACCTATTGTCAGAAACCACAAAGTAAGTATACCGGGAGTAGGTAGGAAGTAGGTAGGTACCTAGCATGTTTTATAAGGAACACATTATTTTCAAGATAAAAAAAGGAACTTTTGGACATTTTGCTTATTATTTCGGAATACCTACCTAGGTATATGTAGGTAGGTATGTGTAGGCTATGTACCTACTATGTAGGTACATTGTTTTTTGACCTACATGTACAGTATTTTTTTTTAAACTGAATGGTTTTTCACATCCAGAACCAGTCGTTTGAGGTTATACTTATGCAGAATTGCAGACATTCCAATAAACTTTTGCATTTATAATTGAATTTCATAAATACGCATTTATTCAATTATATTAATTCACAATGGATTTCCCATGCTATTTCACTGTCGTAAGCTATTTCAAGCCCAAACACAACAAGTTATTGTTGAAAATATGTCGTAATCAACTCGCATACAATTTAACATTTCGGCCATGACGCATTTTATTATGGCGCGTGATTTATGCGCATACGCAAGTGCCCATAGCGAAAGCTCCTGCAGCCTTACCGCCGAGTGTAATTGTGAAGAAAAAGCAATCTTTCCATTATTTTTATTATGAGAAAAAGTAATGGAACAAGCTGTTAGCCCATCTGATGTTAAGCGGCTACCTCTTGCCTATAAAAATGCATTACCCTATTCCCTATCACAGTTTTTAATGCTTTCGATGATGCTAAGGTTGTAACAATTAACGATCAAAGCTATTGAAACTTGGCGGTAAGGCGATTGCTTGCCGCTGGTCTGGGAAGGCTGTGATCACTGAATAAGGTTCCGAGCAAGCAGGTTTGTTCATAATACAAACTACTAAAACACTACTACTACTATAAATACTTCCGTGCTGTGGGTCGTGGGTTTGATCCCCACCGAGAACAAACATTTGTGTGCTATAAACATAGAAGTTTGTTCTGTGTCTGGGTGTTTCTATGTATTATAAGTATGTATTTACAAAAAAAAATGTATGTATGTATTCTATCAGCCATCTAGTTTCCATCGTACAAGCTTTGCTTAGTTTGGGACTAGATGGCGTTGTGTTAAGTGTTCGTGAATATTTATTATTTATATTTGTTAATAGTCAATGCGATGCGACACAAAAAAGTTGAACATACTGTGACTTTTATGACACCCCAATACCCAACTAAAACCCAATGATGTTTTTATTCGATTTTATTAAGAAGATTTTATTATTAAGGTTAAAAGTTCTAACAAAAAGAAATATCGATTCAGCCTCAGCCGAATCGAGTTCTCGAATCAGCGAGTCGTTTGGAAAGTTCTCTATAAACGGAACTAACGAGCTTTTTTTGCTTCGATTGCGTTTCTTTCGTGCACCGACCTTGCGCTGGAATTTATCAAATTGAAAGAAAAAAGTTTTTATAATTTGCTACAAGCAGGTTTTAATAGTTCTGTCTAAAACTCATTTTGCTTCTAGAAGGTATAGTTTCAGGATACGCACATGCCTGCTTGATGTTAGCGACACTTTATAATGTAAAACTTGGAAATATATAAAACTCTTTTGAAGCTGACTTAGAATCATCGCACAGCCTAAACTATAAGTCCTAGAGGTATGAAAGTATGAAATTTGGAGGGTAGTATCCTTATATAGTGTAGGGGTGCAATAAGAAAGGAATTTTGAAAAGTCGGACCCTGTCTAAAATTAAGATCAAAGATTTTAACCAAATAATGTGTATGCTGTAAAGCCGCAGGCGACAGCTAGTGTTTTATAATGTTTTTTGCTAGTCTTCTGTACTGTAATGTTATTTTATTAGGTATTAAATAAATCAAATTTGAATTTGAATTTTGCACTTGCTTGCTTCCTACTACTACTACCAATACCTATGTTTTATCTTCACGTCAATAAAAGGCGGAGATAGAAAAACCGATATCAAACAGTTCAACGCGTGTTTTACGAGTTTTCATAAAGTTCTATTCCGAATGCATCACAAAAAACTTTCACCTGTCCCTATTTCCCTTACACTCTCACGTTATCTGGCGGAGATCGCAGCGATAAGGCATTGTGTATTGTGCTCTACATTCGTGGGAGCTTGCGGTACTCTCGTCCCAAGTCCGTGCTGGCTGGTGTTATCAAGTTATCACTGTTGAGTGTGAATGATGTGGTGCTTTAAGCTATAGATAATGTATATTCATTTACTAAGAAAATTAACACTAATAATATTTACAAAATATGAAACAGTTGAGAAAATCAAATATGTTTTATTCAGTGGGTAGTGTGGGTACGTTAAACTGTCGGTCCCGGCTCTAGCAGTCGTTAAACCATGACGGAGGCCTTAAGGCGACCTAAAAACTGCGTCACCAGAGTTGGCCACTAACTCATACGAGCTTGCTTGCTTGTAATACAGTAAAACCACAAGGATCAAATGTAGAATGAATTATTAATGATTTAGAATCGACATGTAAACTATCTGCAAACCGTTGCAAAAGATTTATACATAAGTAGCCGAACTGATCTAAATAGATACGCATCATATTGCAGTGAGTTTCATATCCCAAAGGAATACGTTTATTAAAATAGAGCAACATTCGGATCTCAAAGAAAGGAAAATAAGGTATTCATTCGTAAGGGTCTGATCCTCATAATCTTAATTCTTGGACAGGTAAGTGGAAAAGCTATTGGGTACCACCTATCATGTTATCTAATAGGTAAAATATTATAGATACGAAATGCTTGTTTCAAGAAAGTGTCTGATAAAATCTAGCTGATGTAATTGCCACGAAGGGACGCCGCAGGGGACGTATAGATAAACGCCCGGGTGCGCTTGCGCAGGTGATGTTTTGACAAGACTAGGATAGCTGTCTTATTTAGAAGTCTCGACAGAATACTTTACCTTTTCGTCATGCTTAACCATCTACCAAAGCCTATGCCTTGGACACCTATGTATCTTATGCCTGGAAGAGATCGGTCATAGCTATAAGGCCGCCCATTGCACTTCACGTAAGAATAATGAACTCTGTTTATTTTATAATTTCCGTAAAAGTGGTGTATAATAAATAGTTTTCTATCTATCCGAAAGAATATAATGGTGACTTTAGACATCTAGAATAAGAATCATTTATTGTAGAGTCCGCTCCATCGAGCTTTCGTTTAGATTTTGGGAGTATTTTACTTTTTGGTTTTGTTTCGTATTGACTACCCCCTCACCTCACATCTAAACCAGGAACACAACATGTTCATCATTATGTCTAAAGACTTACTGAAAAGAAAATGCTTTAGTCTCATGGGAAAAGCAGTTATAAGAGGAAAAGAAGTCAACACGGACTTCGCAAACAATAACCGTGGAAAATAATAATCTTTTACCAATAGCACACCACATCCTCGACATAACGAACTGGTTTTAATTGAATTATTACCTCTGCTTCCTCTCATATTAATGCACATGACTCTGCATTCAAGTGGCTGTTATTACTAAACTAAATTATAGGTTCAATGTCACATACTATCCGACAGAAACCATGGTTCCCAAAAAGCGGTCCCAGTCACCTTTCATGTCATAGGACGGTACTAGGCATGCATGTTCCCTTTGCAAGGAATGCAACTAAGAAACTCATGAAATTGAAATTGTTTATGAAGCGAGGGTCAAAAGCATAAATGAATGAAAATATTTTATTGTACGTAACACATCTTAAAAACTAATACCTATGCGAAAAAGATTATACAGCAAATGAGATTAAACTATTACGTAAAATGGGCGGTCTTATCGTTACGAAGCTAAGCAAGCAATGGTTCATGGAGGTATATAGGTTAGTTTTTGCTCTTGAGTTTCCTTCATGAGCCTCTGAGCCGCATTTTTAACAGTCATTGCTTGTCTAGTCGATATAGGGAGTTTTGACGGACTTTCTCAATCAACAATCATGATATTATTACAAATTACCTACCTACTTCTTTGATTTTCTATCGTCACTAAGTCTTCTTTCACTTCTTCTGACCGTTGGTTATCGCAACCAGAAATCGAATGTTGGGGTCAACGCTCTCAAACCGACGCGATACGGTCGTTATATGACGTCTACTGCTTGTTATAAAACCATACATACATACATACTCTTTAGAAATCACTTTGATCCGTAGACCCTTCCATTACTTTTATGTAATGAAGGGTTTTCATTGTTTTCGAAGATATTTAAATTATTTTCAAATTCCTATCAGATTGCTATTAAATACCTAGTAGATTGTAATAAATCACGCACGCTGAGTGAATTTGAGGTGAACAAAAATGATCTCTTTGATCACCCTTTCAAATGATAAAATACGGAAGTATTGCTTGGCCGCCAAAGATCTACTATAATTCAAGGAAGTACCTAGTAGTTCTTGTTAATAGTACCTACTGTAAGTACTTAGAAAAATGTTACCCTTTTGATCGCTGGACACTTTCTAGTTAAGCCGTCTTGCCACTTCCCTAAAATTCTATCAATATTTCATTAGGTTGCTCTAGAACGGGATTAAGGGTACTTTACTTAGGTGTACCTAGTATTATATGATCTGTGCTTAGGTTATAGGTACTCGTATCATAAATAAAACCTACTTAACTATTCTTTGCTTATATGAAGTTTACCAACAGAATAACCAGCTGTTTAATTTACGGAATTCAAGAAATCTCAAGGTTGAGATTACCAGACACGATAGACTCAAACTTTTTTTTTAAAGGGCTAGAAGTGCTACCTAGGTATTAATCGGATGACGATTAATAATAATATCCAATGGTTACAATTCAATTTATGCTGTGATAACTGTAACATCTCTTTTTGTAGATCTGCGAAGATATTGACAGCTCGACGAGTGCTTCCAACAGCCTTCAAGCGAGTTTTTATAGAAACCAGTAAAAACATAATGTAGTATCTAGACCAATTACGTTGATACTTCGCTGCTGTTGTAAGAGATATGTACCTACAGTTGTAGGTACCTAGGTATTAGGTAGAGATTTAGATCTCATTGGATGAATGATGAAGGACTTTTTAATTTAAATCACAGGTACACAGGTTAATCACAGGTTAGCCAATTTATTTATTGATGTGAAACGAAGTCCGAGCGCTCATATGACCCCTCAAAGGTATATAAAGTTAAATGTTATTCAGTTCTTCAATAAATAAGAAAGATTAGCAGATGCTATGGTAAGTCAACAGCAGAGGATCTGTTCCATGGAACTACAGGAAGTGTACTGCAGTATGTGCTGTGATAGGTAGTAGGTACACAGTAAACACATTCTGCGCACGCACCGTTTGAGCATCGGGAAATATTTGTGGATCGTCCATTAAAGGTAAATTGTGTGGTGCAAGTTAGAAGATGTTGAAATGAAGGAGACGTCTCTTCATCATGTGTTTGTTATTTTCTTTAGGGCTATACTGGATCCACATAGGTATTTAATTCCACTTTGAACTACGATAAAAAGCTCGTCCAATGAAACTTTCTAGTTTAGTTTAGAAGTTCAACTGGATTTCATACAAAACTTCTTCGGCGTAGGCTTGGCCTACGATTTAAAACCGAACGTCATTATGAATGAAGGTTTTTCCAGGCCTCGCCTATTTGTGATATTATTCATTCATTCGGTCAAAATTGACATGAGGGCGTTTAACATTTTTCCTGACAAATGTTTCAGCACCGCCGTTATCCTCATTCTTGATCCACTCCACAGTCCACACACATACGAGTTCGAACCTGAGAATGTTCCTTCCCTCAGGCAATCTCTACCAAACTATCCGTCAATCGCATTACTCACTAACCATTGCGTTTCTACAACCTACACTCTACATCTTTGTAGTGTATCAGCCAGAAATGGTGGAGGAAACAAATCTTTCTGTCGAAGTGGATGTACTTGGTAGAGTTTCGGTGAAGGAAAGTCAAACAATGGGAAGCAGAAACTTGTTCTTGACTTCAAGATAAGTCTGATAGTACAATGTTTGACGTCTGGATTAATTACCTACAGAAGGTACGAGTACCTTCATAAGTAAAAATCTCTACTCAAATAAATGCTTGAGTAACGATCTCTTTATCAGTATACTAGAGGGCAAAATATTAAATCCTGTAAGAAATTCTTACGAAGAATAAATCAAAGCCATGCAAATAAAAGCTTTTGACATCGTCTGTTCTTCTGCAAGCTTTAGATAATTTCTGTTGTGCTTTGTGCTTCACAGCTGCTGATAGTCTACAAAAGCACAGGCGGAAGGCAGCTGACAACTTTATTGTTTTACACAAGGGGTATTATTTTGTAGAATACTTCATTATTGAATTTACTTATAGCTTAGGTAAATGCCAACTCAGACAGCTGATATGTTAAGAACATTGCAATATAATAGGACATACATAGGTAGGGAAGTTTATTGAAGTATATATTGAATTAGTATATTGAAGTTATACTTCTAATGCGACTTCCATATCTCTTTCTTTTCC
Source organism: Eulithis prunata (assembly GCA_918843925.1). Classification (NCBI taxonomy): domain Eukaryota; kingdom Metazoa; phylum Arthropoda; class Insecta; order Lepidoptera; family Geometridae; genus Eulithis; species Eulithis prunata. Next base: position 8,566,654 of record OU974021.1, read on the forward strand.
CCTGAATAGAAAGAGCGAGAGTGATCACATACGTCGACCCCCACAAAACCCAAAACACTTCGATTGTCTTCGATAGCGCGTTCTAGGATCCGGACAAACTTAGCAGCGCCATCTAGTTCTGATTTAGGCAGCATGAGCATAGAACCTTTTCTAACTAAATAAGTTTAAACTGTATATTGGTTAAGTACATAAAAATAAATAGGTACTAAATTAATTTCACATTAAACACAGCGAGAGTGAATGCGTGGCACTCGAAATATAACTTCTTCCGGGCGGAGGGACTCCACTCCACGCACTAGTTTTTTATTATCTTTGCATTTAGTTCAAACGACGCGACAGTGGTTTTCCGGGTTTTGTTTTCCAAAAATAAAATATCTTTTATTCTGTAAAATCTACAAGGATCATTTAGAAAAGTTAGTCGAACGATGGATATTTTTATAGTAAGACCATTGCATCGAAGTTCTTGTCTTGACGAATTGCAAGAGGTCGCTCACCCCAGACGTGCGTCTGCGCATATCGCAAGCCACGGTCGGGCAGCGCGGCCGGTCCATTCAGCGGCGCGGGACATAGAGATAGACATTACGGGACAGACTGGTAATTTATGGCCCGTGAATGCGGTGTAGGAAGCATAGAACAATTGGGTACCTAGGTCCATTTTCAATTAGAAATAAATGCAGCTAATATCGGAACCTTTTTACCCTTTGGAATAAAACCAAGTCACTATTGCGTAGGTACCCCTCAATAGTAGATCCTCGTTTTGTAGGCTAGAGCAGTGTTTTTGAACCTGGAAGTCGCGGCTTTGATATAAGTAAACGGTCGTGAACTTAATTTTACCATTTTTTTTTCTATTTTTGTTCTTGCGCTGTATACCTAGGTAGGTAGTAGATACTTATCCTTCTTTTGTCAAGTCATATTTGTTACATGACATGATACGATGGAATATTCAAAATGCTGGGCCTTAAAGTTACATTTATTCCATTGCAAACCTAGCGTGGCAAGACTTTAGTAGGTAAACTGGTTTCCCTGTCTGCTGATATTTATTGCATTTACTTACCTACCCACTAATAATCATACTGTAGGGTTGTTGCCAATTAGGTAGGTTGGACATTAAGCTGACTCAACTAAGTCATATTTCACTCATTGGCTGACGGGCCTTGATGAAGTTAGAGAGTTGAAAATAATAAATGTACAAGGTGTAAAAAAAACCATTACGTAACATAAAGGTGCTTGCATGCTAAAAGAAATGATCCCAAGAAAATGAACCATGAATTCCAGCTAACAAGCTAGCTCAGAAGAAGTGGTGAAGAACTCTAAGGAACCAATTAGATAAATCCTATAAATTACATCAATAAACGAATACTTGGAATTTCTTAGAAAAAGTATTTCCGTTTTTGGAGCTTAGAGCGGGCGTGGTTGCTTGACCATTTACGGTGATGTTCGGCTAGGTAACGAGACACGGAACTGTGCTTTACGTCCCAGAAATCGCATTTCAACGATTTACGGTCGTACTTTTTCTTTTTTGGTTATCTAAGGGTCAATTTATACTAGCGCAAAGTCGAAGCGCATCGAAGCGTCAATCCGAAACTTAACATAGCAAAAGATAGCAAATTCTGACGCGCGAAATCTCACGAATGCGCGTGAATTCGCGCGTCTTTTTTTTATCTAAGAAGAAATAATGTTCATTACGCTGTGGAGATAACGATGAATTTGCTAGGTAACGTTTCTTCGATGCGCTTCGACTCTAAGGGGGATAAAAACGCACTTCTTCTCTGAATGCATTTAGGTTTAACGAGGATCTCTTCTCAAGGATCTTGAGGAGAAGTTAGGCAAGAAATAAGAGAGAGGATGTTAACAGTACCGACACCGACTAAGACAAACTTACTGACTTTTTGTAAACTCTGCATGGGAAGTCATGAAAATAATCACTAAATAGATAGTAGAATTTATCCAATATCGTAAGTAACAATGCTTTCTCTACGAAGCCTTATGACATAGATGTATTGAATGGTATAGAAGGTATGGTATCAATCGATGTGGCGATGCGAATGATTGCAGGTTTGCGACGGTCGTCGTCGCCGTAATGGTAAAGTTAGCTGTACATAACAATTGCGTTTCTAGGTCTGTAGTCGGTTCTTACGCTGATCTACGTATCCTTAATGGTAAAAACTTGCCTTGGCAGTAATATTGTTGTAGAACGAGATACCTAATTAGGTAATCTTCAGAATCTATAGGTACCACAAAAAAAAACTAAGTTGCCGCTGCAGTAGGTAGGTATATAGAGTTCGAAATACGCGTCCGACATGAATTTTATTCTAAATCAAAACTTTGAAATACCAATTAACTTTTAGGTGATTAAAACAGCGTGATAGATCTCCGCCCCTTATCAAAAAGTTTAAAATAGTTGGCTCCCCTTCATGGCAGTCATTCAGTTAACCCTCTTTGCTAAAACCCTGAGCTCTAAAAAGCAGACACTTTAAAATAATTACGGAAAAACGTTGCAAACAGATCTTTTGGTAGAGCACAGGCGATATAGGTACCAAGTTTAAAATGAATAACCTAGTTTATAGTATTATAATATTATGATCTGTGGAATAACTTTTCCACTAGGTATGGTCACAGATCATAAATACCATACGTATGGTATATTAGATAGGTAGGTAGGTATATAGTTTATGAAAAACGAGCTGTATGTAGTGGGTATTGGTTATTTAAGACTCCTTATTTTTGTGACAGATAAAAAATACAATTCTCAATTACATAGAGTGACTGATATATCAAAAATTATAGCAAGAAGTAAAATCCGCGATTGGACAATAATGGCCGCTGTTTCGTAGCAAACGAGACGAAGCCTAAAGTCATCAGAGTACCCCCTGCAGGCTGGAATATTCATTAGTTTTGATTGGGGTGGATGCTTTGTTTTAAATTCTGACAGAAATAAAAATAATTGGGCTTTAACTTTAACGAGGAACCTATATTAGTGTAAGTACTTACCTTCCTACTATATACGGAAACTCTTATTTCGAATTTTGACGCTACTTACGTTACCTACTACAAGATACGAAGGTACTAGGCAAAACCACTATTAGTGAAGCTTTTACCTACTGCCAAATTGAAAGTTACCTACCGATTACCCTAACTATCTTTATTTCCTGACAGTCTCGCGATATTGCGTGCGACCTGTTTTTCGCAAACTCATAAAAACAAAAGGTTAACCTGAACCAGGAAATGTCTCTGAAGCCTTGATAATAAATGGGTACCTTACCTACTGCCAAAAGTAGTCTTATTAATAGTGATCCTCATAACCTAAAAAAGATGTAGGTAAATCAACTGCGGTTATGCAAGTTAGGTCCAATGGGATTCGCAAAAGTTTAAAAAAAAATCTTTACTAGGTATATTATATAATCTGTGGTATAGAGATATAAAATAAGCCTAAAACAGAGGGTTACGCTGTGTTGGTAGAGTTGCGTGACAGGAAGTATCCGGGCCGATTGTGACAAAAATATTGCTTAGATACTGCGTCGATAAGCTGATAACGCTCAATTTGGGGAGACCATTTTAGGGGTTCAAAAGAGGTCGTAAGGTAATTTGATTTGGGAAAAACTAAAGCGTCGCGTGGTTTAGTTTTTTTTTTTACTGATTTTTTTTACTAATTTAAAATTATGTGATGGCTGGCAGACAATGCTTTCAGCATTAAGTCCACCCTTTGTAACAAATTTATAATTTTGTGCAATAAAGTATTAAAATAAATAAATAAATAAATTCTTTTGAGGTTTTGCTCAACAACTCAGGAATCAACTGCTTTCCTCTTTTTATGGCGTCTTACATCGAAAGCATATATTCCTACCTCCAATAGTATATCATCTAAACGCGATCTTGACATAAAGTAGAGTATCTATAGAGATGTACGTTTACTGGCGGAAAAACTATAAAAGTCTGCGAAGTCTTCGACAATAAATTATCGCCTACAAGTTTATTGGTCCTATTAAAATAAACGCGGCTTAACCTGTTTTTGACCGTAAAAGATTAACTTTTTGTGCACATTTATTGATGTTAGTCAGTATAGCTAATTTATCCATAATTTGAATCAATTTATCTACCTTCTAGCTTTATCCCGCGAGTTCGTCTGCACGTTTTATTCTGATGCACTGAAATTCTTATGATGTCAGTAAAGTAACAGATGACGACGCAAGAAATCTTAGCGTGGTGTTAAGATAATGCATTTAATGCGAATGTTGGGTGTAAAACACGGTATTATATTATCCATGAGGATAATATTTTGATCGCAAAAAGGATAACGCAATGCGCGAAGTTATCGATCGCGGTATCAGTTACGTGGTTATACTCGTGAGCCGAGGCGAGTGTTTGTAACTTTATACACCTGATACCACACAAGTTACTAACGTACGTGGCCTACGTAGGTACGATATCTTTCCTTATGAAGCTTTCAAATTAACGTAAATGTCCTATATTCTTACATCACAGGGTTTTTTTTTTCATTACACAACGCCTTCTAGTCCCACACTAAGCAAAGCTTATACGATGGAAACTAGATGGCTGATAGAATACATACATTTTTTTTTGTAAATACATACTTATAATACATAGAAACACCCAGACACAGAACAAACAACATCTATGTCTATAACACACAAATGTTTGTTCTCGGTGGGTATCGAACCCACAACCCACAGCACGGAAGGCAGAGCTACTACCGACTGAGCCATGACGCCTGTCAATTTTTATTTGTTTGTGTAAAAGTATCGAGCTCTACTATTTTCTTCGGTAGCTATAATACTTCAAACCACGGCACGTACAAAGGCAGATATCGAAAGCAAACCAATATTTTAAACCAGTGTTTAAATTATGGCCCTTGCGCACTCCACAATCATCATCAGAATTCAATTGATTGTAAAAAAAGCAAGTTTGTAATGAGGCTCTTCTCATGCTGTCAAAGTAGGTAGGTACCTCTGTCATTGCTTAGCGAATGTCATTGCTTAGCGAAATATACCTACACTAGCCGTCGCCCGCGGCGTTGCTCGCGTTCTAGACCCTTTAGAGTGCGACTTTTCAAAATTCCTTTCTTAGTTTCCTACACTATATAAGGAAATTACCTTCCAAATTTCATACCTCTAGGACTTATAGTTTAGTCTGTGCGTTGATTCTCTGTCAGCTTCAAAAGAGTTTTATATATATTGATGATGATTGATTGATGATGATTGATGATGCTGATGATTGATGATAGAGCTCGCTCTATGCCAAACCCATACGAACTGTAAAAGCCAGCGGCAACGCAAGCAGCTTTAGTATACCTAGATAGACATTACGATGCTTTCAACCAGTTGCAAAAGCCATAAACCAAGAAGTTGAACTTGAAGGATGCCTTCGTGTGGCCTTAAAACCTCACCAAAGAAACTACAGGCTCCTGAGGAACTTATGATAGAAATAGCTTACGCCCGCGATTTCGTCCGCGTCTCGTTTGATCCTGTGGATTTCACGGAATGAAAATTAAATAGCCTATTTGTTAATCCAGGTTACAAACTATGTATATTCCAAGTTTCATCCAAATCGGACCAGTAGTTGCAGCGTGATTGAAACACAAACATCTAAACACCCAAATATCAAACTTTGACATTTTTAATATTAGTGGGAGGGATATACCTCTACTCTACATTACGATCAATATTGTTTAATCTGTGACAAGCACCACAATCAAAGATTCGAGATTGTCAGTTTACTTCAGCCTTGGTGTGCAGGGGCCATTACCGGAGCAGGTAAACCGTATCAAGTTATAATGAGCCCTTCCAAAGTATTGGTTTACGAAACCACTGAGAAGCCTTACCACACCTGCACTGATTTAAAATCCACAGTAAACAGGTTTCATTTTAATAATTTATTTTCAGACAGAAACGTCCAAATTGAAAAAGTCATAGGTACCTAATGGAAAATCGAACTTCAGTGTAGGATAGAATTTTTCTGCCTTGATAGATGAAATCTTTGCAGGGATTGCTACCCCCATCAGTTTTTGGGAAGAATTGTTCTACACATTGTATACTTACTTAGGTAATTAACAGTTGCCACTTGTGTCTAATTTTATAATGCTGTTTCATTTTCTCACTGAATAATTTGAAATTCAAATTAAAACTGTAAGTTATTTACAATGATGTTTGTTACTATACTAGGTAGGTACAATACAATCCTTCGGTTTATAAATCAAAGGTAAAACGGTGAGATTTGACACATACTCGTACATAGCTAGCAGCATAGGTACTAGAAGTTCGAAGTCGGCAGTAAAAGTGATAAATGAACACGTAGCAGCAATAATACATGAACTATGAAATTACCACGGCTTTTGATGGTATAATTCAACTGCTTTCATGACTCTACAGTGCATCTTCAGACGTATCCTAACATTAACATTAGAGTGGAGCCGCGTTTACACAGAGGCGATTTACTGGCCGGTAGCATAGCTGGTCATTGAGCTTATTTGGCTCAAAAGTTCTAACAGTCAGTCAGCCCTTGGCTGCGGAAATACCTAGATGTTCGGTGGTTCTGATTACCAAATTATTCAGAGTTCTGTATGATACCTAGTACCTATGTAGGTAGGTACTGCGCAAGCATCTGCGCTCAAGGATAGATTTTTGTCTGAAAATCCCTACTCAAATCTGCGCTTGAGTTGATTTCTGTATCGGAATTTGGGCCTTCGACTGTGATAAGCGGTAACCTGGTACAGTGAACAAACTAGAATTGTAATCTAGTTAACTTAGAAGTTAACTAAGAACATAGAGACGGGGCTACTCGACTAATGTGAACGCTCCATCAGCTGCCTTAGGGTGATCGTGGCATTCCTCATGCGTATCCGTGAAACAGCCTAGAATCCTCGTTGGAGGAAATTAAACGCGTGCTTACGATGGCAGGCGCCTGAGGCGGCATCACGTTACCAACCTTCGGGATTACGACGTCTATTTCAAAGGATACTTTGGAACTAAGTGGTGGAATGACCACGACTTCGTCCGTGTTTTTGTACAATAAATTCCCTGCGCTTAGGGATTAAATATAAATTTTTTTGGGTAACGTAACCTACACGACCCTAAGCATGTAACAAAACAACCCTCTATTGTGTTGTATGATTAGAGAATTTGCCTATTCTCATGTATCACGTTGTACACTAAGACTCTCAACCAAAGCTGACCCCACATAACTTGAGACAACAGTTGATGGGGCTGAATTAGGTAGGTATAGCTCTGCGCGGTACGTACGTTAATCTTCAGAAACCGCAATAAAATAAGTGAGTAGCCGCCGGCATTCTTTTTCTCTGGCTGGACTTCAGTTGGCCGACTTTTGAAGGTGTGACACTGGTTGAATTAAATGCATCAATTTTGCAGTACAAAAAAAGACAAATGGAAAAACCTTTTAGTGATCGCTGCAAAAGAAATGCCTCCGTAGAATGGTTTACGGATAAACTTCAACAGCCTTTTACGGAAAGCTCGGAAAACGGTTTGCTCACGACATTGTGTTGAATTGCCTTCGTTAGCGTTCGCTCGTGTTCAGACAATGGCACCAGTCAAGCAATGGTGAAAATATGAGCGCGATGCCATTAGGGTCATGTACCCAGTGGCGGACCCAGGATTTCGGTTTGGGAGCGGCTTGGCCCAGGGTTTTGGTTCGAGAGGGACTTCACCCTGCTATTAGAATTTTGACAAACCCTGGTCTGTAGACCCGGACCTTTTGGGTGGGCTTGAGCCCCTAGTCAATCCCCCTGTGGGATTGACCGGCTCCCTCTCCACCTATAGAAATAAGTTGGTATACGGCCGTATAAGGATTCTACAATAGGTAGATACCTACCTACCTTACCTATACGACACTATACCTACGTGCCTATACATACCGAGTAGCTATTTTTGGTATGTATGTACCTATGGAAGCTGAACCTCCATCAATTATCTATCCTGGGCTGGCCTCATGGCCCCCGGCATGATTGGTAAGTACCTACCTACATAGGTACCTACCAAGTATTTGCTGCAATGCAAAGTGCAAAGGATGAGTGGAGCTTGCTTGTCCGATTGCAGTTCTTTATTTTACTTCTCATTAAAGACGAATGATCTAGGTACCAGTAGGTACCAATATTTTGAGTCTTGTAATATTTAGGTCCAGGTAGAAAATATTTTTTTTCATTTAGTTAGAAAAACCAGCAGTCAAATATACATCTCACCAGTTTTGGTCGCCGAAAAACGTTTGATCCTGCTTTCCGGATTCCAAGCAATCAGCCGAGCACAACACTAGTTAGTATTCTTTTTTCAACAATTTTTTTGTCACTACCTAGGTACTAAAAAGTTTGCGTAATATTTTTGAAAAACGAATTCAACTTTTCTCGGAAACCGCTCGTGCGTCTCCATCGGACGCGCGCACCACTGTAGTTCCCTCAAAAAGCTGAACTTTTCCGTCCTTTTCACTCTCCAAATGATTTATTGCAGCAAGAAAGGGAAAGGTTGCGTGTATTCTTGAAAGCCTTTTAATCAAAGCTGCACAAAACACACACGCTTTTTAGGGTTCCCAAGTATGGACAAAGAAACGTTAGTTTCGCCATCTTCATCTGTCCAATATTCAGATAGGTACCTTACCTACCTACATTTTGCTCAAAATTACCATTACCTATTATTCCAACCTACCTAATAGACCACCAATTCAATACCTACCTACCATTTAACTTTATCAGTTAATATCGCAGAGGTTCGAGTTGACACGAAAGCGCCTAGGTAGTAGGTACCTTACCTACTAAGTAGGGAGAATCTACTTTAAATATTCAGATGTGACAAAGATCGGCCCAATAAAATCCATTAAAGCCCACACTCCATTGTGAAGAGACAGATATCTGACATGTTGGCCAACCAGTGAGTAAACTGGTCCAGTAGGGACCAGCATAATGCCATGCCATAACTGGTTCACGAAGTAGATGTACCTTCGGATCAGAATTCGTTATTTTTGTTAGCCCCGATGTACCCATCATACCTACCTACCATAGATAGAGATACAAGGACATCCAAGCATCACATAATGCACCATGCACCTACATCTTGGACGTAGACTAGACACACCTACATCTTTATTGACCCGTAACAGCATAAACGACCATACATACAATGATATCACAACAGCTCCCAAACTCCAAAAAATAGTGGGTAATGTTATTTCGTAATAAGCAAGCAAGCTCGTATGAGTTAGTGGCTAAGTATGGTGACATAGTTTTTAGACCGCCTTAAGGCCTCCGTCGTGGTTTAACGACTGCTAGAGCCCGTGCCCTCCGTGAGCGTGATGTAAATGCCACCAACAGTCACCCATTCAAAAATTTACCGCGCAGAACGTCGCTGAACTTAGATAAACAGTGAAGATTGACAAAGCAATCTACGCCATGAACGCTTCTATGCTTTGCCACCATAATGCCCAAACGACTCGGAATAAGACTCGCCAAGTTTCCTCGCGGAAATCGAATTTGCAACTCACGCACGCGTCTCAGCTAGACTTCGCCTGATACACATACCATTTCATTGATTTCACCATTGAATGTTTCACAATAAAACCAGGGCGTGGTATACCTATGTATGTCATTTAGATGGATAGTATTATTGGTATTATTGTCATGGCTACCTATCAGTGTAGGTAGGTACCGGTACCGTGGGATTGCACGCAGCATTGCCAAATTGCACAGTCTACACGCCAACCGATTTGATTTGCATAAACAGTAATGGATTAGGTTCGGACTGAATATTGTGTGCGGAAGACCCAAAAACGATGTGATTTTTCTTCGAAGTGGCGTGATGCGCCCACTAGAAAGTACCTATAGGTAAACTACCGTGCAATCAATCAGTTTCAGCATGTTTCTTGGTTTGGAATCTCTGGGTTTTCTTCGCTATACGTGTCACAAAATATTGCTGCAACTACTCAGAATACTCGATTATTCTGGAAGGTTGATTTAGATTACTACATTTATAGGCCGAACCGGAAGGCGAAGCGTAGGACCGCCCAATGGACCGACGACGTTGTAAAATCGCGCGGGGTGGATGGAGGAAGGTGGAAGAAAAATGGTTGCTCTGGAAATCTTTGGGAAAGGCTTTTGTCTAGCTTTACCTATAGGCTTCTCAAGCTGATGATGATGATGATCTCCTGGGATTAGACAAAAGTGACAGATTAAAAAAGGCTTGCATCTAAAACTAAATTCTAAAAGCTTCTTCTATAATAAAGGAACTTGTTTGTATAGATAGGCATAAGCTATTTTCAAATGAAATACGTTGTCGCCTACCCTGCAATCATCTCCGTGCGTTGACAACAAAATTGATTTATAATCTGTGGTCATACACTTGTAATTTATATGAATTTAATATCCTGAGGCGATCAATGCCTCGACCAGCATTGTTTATAATTGCAATTTAATTTAGTTAGTTATTGACAGCACATACAACATTTAATTTACAGTAGGTACCTAGGTACCTACGGAAAGTTAGATACAAAGCAGATAACCTAAGTTATCAATTCTACCACATGACATTACATAAAGGTAGCATTTCATTTATGGGAAGTTTGTGCAAACTTAGAACAAGATTTGAACGATAGCCTTTGCCCTTTCCTTCCTGCAGTGCCATTTCCATTCTAGTTTGCTAATCTAAGCGCACGCTTAGGTACCTGTCGCTTTCAAGATATACTTTTAGGTAGGTATGTTCAGAAACTAATTCAATTTATCTACGTTAATTTCAAACGATTATGGCGCCATCTCCAAAACCCAAATAACATAGATATAGGTAGGTACATTTTATTCCTTAAATGTATTCTGTACAAAATATAACCAATATTACACTACACTTACAAACTATACGTTTGGACAAGAGATGTTAGTTCTTTCAACAAGCATTCGTTACTTATACAGTCGGTTATGTGTGTACTTTTTAATACCGTACTATCATTGGTCACGAGAACTTTACCTAGAAGTTTAACCCTATCAGCATCTTTACAGATCGCACCAATTCTGTTTACTAAATTGATGATCTGACCTTTGGTTAAACTCTTTATCGCTCGTTTCGTTAAAAGGTTAAAAACTTCAAGGTATTGGGTAGCGTCTTTCACTTCAAAAATATCAACGTTACGTAAAGTGTCGTAGAGAATAACTAAGATTTCATTCTCAACGTCTTTATTAATCTTCAGTTCAACGAAATCATTCAACTTTCCATTCTTAGGATGACTTTTAGCTGCGATGCCTTTTGCGAAGGAAGCCAACTTCATACTACTAAGCATGTTCTTCAAGATGTTCAAAACTCCTTTGAAAAGTGATTTCTCGTCCTTTTCTATTTGCCTTGAAACTGAGTGGAGCCAGGATATGAGACCGTAACCTTCTATCAGGATCTCCATAGCTCTCGGCACCGCTACCACGGAACTGAGAACAGCCAAAATCTTATCTTGGGTTCTCTTATCACTGAGCACTGATGTGTAGTAATCCATGATCATCTTCAAACACATCGTTTTGAAGACCACGTTCACATCTGTCATAGTTTTAGTCCCGTCCCTGATGATATCCAAGACCCAGATTCTTCTTTCATTAGATTCAACATCACTATCGTGGAACAGACTAAGAAAGTCCGGTACAACAGTCAGGTCTACAAACTGTTTGGCTATCAAAAAGTTATTCACGGGTTTGTAAAGTGGGTCGAAAGGTGCTGTCGAAACCATAAGACCTCTGGCGAGGTACAAGGCATCAATGGACGGGATTCGAGGATTCTTTTCGCCTTTGAAGTCAACTGGGTTAGAGTCGGCGTTGTTCTGAGCGGATGAGATACTGTGACGAAGGGTGTTGATAAAGTCGTTGAGGAATAGCTTGTCGTTTTTGTGTCTCCTGAAATGAGAACAAGAGTTTCAGTGAATCTGTCGTTTGAGATTGGTGTTGATGAAATCACGCTATCTACTGATCATTCACAGAATTGCTATATTGTACAAACTTATGAGTATGCATGCGAGAAACAAAACACAAGAAAATAACACCGACGACGAAAACTAAAGAAAATGGTATCAAAGTTATGATAGTAAATTTAAACTCACGTTTCAGTCTCCAAAAGCAGACAGAATCTGTGCAGCACATGGTAAGCAGCCGCCCGCATCGCTGGGCAGTGCGAGCTGAGTGCCATCACCGGGATTGACAGCAAGCCCGTCCGCAGCATTTTGAAGCAAGAGGCCACCGAGCCCGGCGCCAGCAAGTGGCTCAGGAGAGGGAATAAGAACACAGGGTCGTATATCCCCGCATCGTCTTCCACGTGAGAAACTGAAGATATATCAACGAGTTTCAGATCTTCCATCACTTGGTAATACTTTCCTTTTAGCGATAACGTTTTCACGGCGCCTTGAGTATCCTTCACGACTGAATATTTAAAAGCACCATCTTTTGCCATGTTTTCTATAGCAATCACAACGTTATTTAAGTCAACATCGTCAAGAGCCGAAGGCAGCTCATAATGATAGTCCAGTTTCTGCATAACAGGGAAGTTTCGTACAGTTCTTTCTATGATTTCCTTCTCGAACAAGCTCAAGATTTGATTCGGGGTAGGATGACCCCATAGTGAAGAGGATCTGTTCTTGCGAACGGCATAATAGTTTGCTCCAGAGTCACCCCAGATGTAAGGTTTGTACTCGTTGACTGGTAGTCCATTAGTCTCGTAATGATAGAGTATTGCTAAAATCAGTCTGTCGCACGGGCTTCTTGTAGCGTGATAGGAACTCAAGTACACCGGTATCTGCTGGGTCTTCATCACCGTTTTGTTGTTAAGGATCAGAGTGTAGAGGAACTCTAATAGCTGTGACTTGATATCTGAGCTGTGATAGCTCAGCATTACATTCAGAAACTCTGAATGTGAAGTTATCATGTCGAACAGTGTGCCTATATCTTCATGATTTTCCGTATAGAAAAGTTTAACTAAGTTCGTCAAGAGGCACAGCAGTTGCGGGCCAATACTATTCGTCTGATCTACTGTTTTGATCTTCAAAGAGTCTTTCAAAACTGCTTTGCAGAAAGTCTGCCAGATACCGCTTTCTGTCACCTTTTTGAAGTCATCTCTTTGATCACTAGTGATTCCCATGCTTTTGCTCAATTTCACAACATTATAAATGTTTCCAACTATTTCAATTACAACATCAGTTGACTTGCTCTCTTTCAAAGCAACGGAAATTATATGCAGCATCGATAAGAAGTAATTTGTAAGATGGTCCTTCTTCAACTTATCAGAAGAGCATAGTTTCAAGAATATGCTTTGAAACAGATGCACATGACTTAATTCCACAGATTCGAACTTATGACTCTTGGAGAACAACTTCTCACATTCCTTTACGTCCATACATTCAAGAACTAGCTTCCTTATAAATCTAGAGTTGGAAATGTAGACTTGTCCCGCTTTATGTGGCTTATCTAACAGCTTATTGATGTTTGACTTGTACTCGTTGTAGATGGTAGATAAGAATTCCTTATTCTCCAGTAGGAATTGATTGTGATTTATAACAGCATTTCCTAACGGTAAAGTTAGTTCTCTGTGAGCTAGAATTTCCGGTTTCGATAGCTGTTCTTTGAGGGTGTTTGAGAGTTTGGTATTATACTTTAGGAGTACTGCCGCGAGTTGTGGAGTGGACTTCCTTACAATGTTTGCTTCGAAGAACTTCTTGAAGAGGTCATCAGATATAGTTTTGACTTGGTGCGGCTTGTGTTCAAAGTATTCTGCCAGTGACACTTCTAGCTGCGTTAGATTTGCATTAATTTCTTTATTTGTAAGTAACTCAGTGTACAACTTCATGCATTTTCGCAGCGTCTGGGACTGTAGTTCTAAGGTTACAGATTGTGAGTACTTATCGATTAGGTAGCAGAGCAAATCTAACACTAAACTAGGTTCCCTGTCGTCCTTTACGCAGTTGGTCACTTCTGCTCCAAAAATCAGATTAAACACGCGTAAATCATCTTCTACAGCTAATCCGACAACTTTCAAAACCTTCATTGTATATTCACTATTCACTTCCTTCCCCTTTTTTATTTTTACAAAGCCTTTCACGATTTCGTTGTAGTTCTTCTGTTGATAAGATTTCAGTATTTTATGTTTGTTGTTTAAGTGGGTTATGATATCTTTGTGTTCCGTAATAACATCCAAAAGGAATTGGGTAGCGAGTAAACTAGACAGATCTTTGTTTTGATCTAAGCATTTGTAGGTCTTCAGAACGTGAGGGTTTTTGAACAGATTCAATAAGATCGTTCGACATACATCCATCATATGACGCTTCCTTCCTACCGCTATCACGCATTGGATGTATTGAGTTACTCTCTCTTGTTGCTCCTTTTTAAGCAAACTCATATCAGTCAATCGTACGGTACAAAACATGAGGTACTTCGCCCAAGTTATCAGTTCAGAACTATCTATATTTTTATCCAAGTCTATCATATAGAATTTGTCGTTTATTACGAAATCGTTATCGTCAACAGTCGCTTCTTTGATGAATGAGAACACTTCTGGCAGCGACAGTTGATCGCTATCTATAACAGATTTGGAAATCTTACACAAAATATGATCATTTCCGACGATAGCATCAGGCAAAGACACCGGTTGACCTATCCAACTAGCGACGTAATTCCGAGCTTCGAGTTTGGAATCTCCAATAAGAACTTCGGTCAGTTCCGGTGAGTAGTTGCTGTGGAGGAGATTGGCTATGTAAAGCGAGAGGAAATTCTTCAGACTTTTCTTTTTTTCTTTATTTAGTTGAAGGTACTGCATGCAGCCTACTATGAACGGTGACGACACTTTGTTCTCTAGAAACACACTGTTTTCTGAATGTTTGTTTTCCATCAGATCATCGAAAAGTTTGTCCAGCGCCGACGCGGCATTTTCATCTGAAATTTCGAAGTTGACTAGCTGGTTTCTGACATATTCCGTCAGCTCTTTTATATTTTCTAATACATACTCGACGATATCTCCAACTAAAGAGGGCGGATTGACTCTACAACTTCGCAATGTGTACAATACCAAGTGGATTTCGTCTTCATCTGCTTCGAAAATCGCCGTGTTTCGAAAGAAGTTTCGTAAAGTCCCCTTTGCTTCTAACCAAGTGTGTTCATCGTCGCTCATGTAGACATCCAACATTATCAGAAACAGCTCCTTGAACATAGGATTTTTCAATGATATTGCCGAATTATCCAAAGTAAGCCATAAGGATACGACTTTGAACTTCAAAATCGATACGGGGCCATCCGATAGCGTTACCGAATAGTCTAGAATTCTTTTCATATCAATGTTTCCTTCTAAAGTCTCAAAGAAAGACGGGTGTATATCACTGTACAGTAACAATAAATCCACAAGAGATATGAGTGCTTCGGTGCTTGTAACTTCAGGAAGGGTATAGTTCTGTGACTCAGTAGCTGCTTCTTTCTTACACCTCATAATTACATTGTCCATCAATGCCACGATTACGCCAGGTGCTGGGAAATGCTTAGGAAAGAAATTCTCTAATCTGTTCCTTAGCTCAGATATATGTGATGACGTGTCTTCTTGCTCCAATATCTGCATGTAACCCTTCAGACTCTGCAGCATCTTAACCAACACCTTGATGCAGTATAGTGAGATAGTCAGATCTGTTCCTGTACTTGCTTGTATAATGTACTTCAGTAATGGCACGGGGAGGGCGATGAATCGGACGAAATTCGCAACTTGCGACGGACTTAAACTAGACATTCTGGATAGGACATCTTCTGGTCGTATTTTGTCCAGTAACTTTACTGTGAATCCTGTTGTTTTTTCCCAGATTCGGGTGTGTTGTGGTTCGAAACTCTTCTCGATTATTGATATGACGGCTCGATGCAAATCAGGACATTTGTAAATGATCTGAAGAATTACGTCACTCCGCGCCTCGATTTCCCACGGCCGATTCAAGCTTAGCAATGCTTTGTATAGAATTGGGTTTTTATTCATATCCGTTGTCCCTAATGTGTGGTCCACGAAGTAGATGCCAATTTTATGGTTTGTGAACAATGTTAACAGAATATCTGATAAGATAGCTACGATTTCAACACGGGCTTTGTTCTTCACTTCATATGGTACATCTGAAGGCCCTTTCCATGAAAACAGCTTGAATAACCAGTGAATAACACTCTGACTGAACGTCATTAGCTTTAGGCTTTTGGAAATAAATGTATTGTCTACTACATTCTTCTTCAGGATGTTCAGAAACATCAGAACAGACTCTGTATTATCTTCCATCAATCCGGGTAAAACCAGACCAACCAACCCTGGCCTCTCCAACAAAGCTTTTATTAGTGGCAGATGGCCTTCTACAAGAAATGAGGTCATGAACAGAACAAAATCTGTTCTTACATTATCTTTCTCCTTATGATTTACATTTTCCACAATATGTTTTAATTTATTAGGTGCTAATGGAGCTTGATTGAGCACCTCAATACCCAAATCGGAGTTCAAAGTGACCATAGATGTCAATAGTTTGAGGACTATCTTCCGGTGCCGAGGGCCAGAGCTTTCACTGATCATGATTTCAACCGTGTTCATAAAATTATTGAGGAAATACCGACTAGCTTCTTCAGTTATTGCAATCATGTGGGGTAAAGATGATTGTACTTTGAGAATGATGAGGTGGAAGATGTGGAATGCTGGTGTGGCGAGGGTGAGGTTCTTTTTATTCTCAGAGTTGATTTGCCGCAGGATCTCATGGGAGTTGCCGCCGGAATTGAGGTACTCCAGTAAGTAATCCACATCGTTGTCCGGGTTTAGGCATACTTGCAGGAATTGGGTGAGTACTGAAATTACCAAGACAATATTTTTAAACCAAATTAATTTATAGTTTTTTGATAAAACCAAAACTCATAGAAAATTGCTTATGAGTACCTAAATAAACAAAGATTGTGTATGTAGATAAAATGTAAGTCATATCTAGGTTCAGTAAGGTAGGTTTCCCCTGCCGGCAGTCGCCGGGGTCGCTAAAGGAATAGTTCCAGAAATCCCCTACGCAGGGGACTCATGCAGGGGAAACCTGGAATGAGCCGTATAGAAAACCCGTCTGATAGTTTTCAAAGGACGAATGAATAGTTTGGAATTCTGTGTGTTTGAATTGAATGGATAATGAATTAAAACCTTACCCATAGTCTGGCCCTGTTTTCCCGCAATCTCTTTGCGAAACTGTTTCACATCAAATACACCTCGTACGGATCGTTTTTCCATTATTTCCGAGTTTTCATTTTGAGGTTGCTTGTGTTCCGGATTCTCAACTGCGACAATACTTTCCTGTTTAGATATCTTACAGGGTTCCTCTTCATCATTTTCATACTTGCGTTTGCCCATTTTAGGCCATGGAACCAATATTATCACTTTTTGCAAGAAATAAACTCAAACCAAAACACGTGAGTTTGTTTTGGTTGGATTTTGACGTACCTACGCCTACGTACGTAGTCGCGTCACATTGCTCATGCTCACAGACATTGACAGAAAAATGACATTACTTACATGGACAGACGAATTGAATTGAATTGACGGACACGAGTTTTGACATTTTTTGAAACGACACAGCGCTTTTATTTTAATAGTTTTTCTTGTGTTATTGTGAGTATTGTTGTTTAATTTTGGTGGAATTTTAACCAATAATACTTAGGTCGTAACATAAAGTGTGAGCCATTGGAATAAATGTGTGTAAAGTGGTTTTTCTAAATGTGAAAATTCGTGTTAGGTTTTGAAGAGAAAATCCACCATTTTCTTTTCAAAACAAACGACAGCCGACTTGACAAATGACTTGACTTGACTTATTTATTACAATTTTAACACTTGACATTGGCAAAATTGTCTGTCGAAATGACGGACACAGGCCATTATTGAAGAGAAGAAGAAGAAGAATTGAATTGACGGAACACGAGTTTTGACATTTTTTGAAACGACACATAGCACTTTTATTTTAATAGTTTTTCTTGTGTTATTGTGAGTATTGTTGTTTAATTTTGGTGGAATTTTAACCAATAATACTTAGGTCGTAACATAAAGTGTGAGCCATTGGAATAAATGTGTTTTTCTGAATGTGAAAATTCGTGTTAGGTTTTGAAGAGAAAATCCACCATTTTCTTTTCAAAACAAACGACAGCCGACTTGACAAATGACTGGACTTGACTTATTTATTACAATTTTAACAAATTGGCAAAATTGTCTGTCGAAATGACGGACACAGGCCATTATTGAAGAGAAGAAGAAGAATTGAATTGACTCTATGGATGGTCCGTATTCAGATTTACTCACAGACAAAATAAAACTGCTCAAGCTCAAGCAAAGATTTTTTGAGTGTTTGAGATCACAATCTTTACTCGACTGTGCACTGTGCTCTAGTTTAGGTCACTTGGCTATCATTTTAGAATATTTTGATAATCTGAGGCTATCATTGATAGATTATGATTATATTATGATATTATGATCAGATTATGCATGTACGGTACAGTGCATAGCCTATCATGCACTGTACCGTACATGCTATCCCCATCCTTCCCACTACTAGGACCCCTAGATAGTCCTTTGATTCAGAACACTCTTGAACCTACTGCCACTAGCGGGCTGGATAATTAGATAGAGCTTTGGAGAATAAGCAGGTTGTACAGATAACTAGGAAATTAGTAGGTGCCTTTAATGTACAATTCTATAGGTACATACCTAGTAAAACTATTTATTAAAGAAAATATATTTATTTCAATTATCTTAATATTTATCTATATCTATAACTTACTAACAACGGTTTAGCTTTAATTATGTATACTTTAAATGCGTTTATAGAATATCAAAATAAATGCGAAAACTGTCAATGCACCCGATTCATGTAGGTATTACATTTTTCTAACTAAACTGATTTAACAGCCATAATATTATAGCTGTTTTTGTCATGTCAGTTTATTAGAAAGGGACGGCACCAATTTCAAGTCAGTTTAGAAAAATACAACAACAGAATCGACACCATTATCTCTAAGAGGTAGGTACTTATTTAGTTATTTTTCTTAGATTATTTTAAACTGTCAGTCCTGGCTCTTAGCAGTGGTTAAGCCACGACGGAGGCGGCCTAAAACTCCGTCACCAGAGTTGGCCACTAGCTCATACGAGCTTGCTTGCTTTAGATTTCGAGCAGTTTTCTCTTTGTTGACTTAGTCTTATCAAAATATAATAATTCTAATGAAATATATTGAATGTTTTTTTTTCAGATAAGCGAAGTATAAGTACTAATTTTAAAGTAGTCATAAGATCTAGTACTTTGTACTTTTTAATCTTAAAACTATTGTTATCACTTTATCCTAAAATCTTAGAATATATAAATTGTTGTAAAATCCTTATCAAAGTTTTTTTATACTACTAAGATGGCAAACAAGCGTACAGCCCGCCTGATGGAAAGCGGTTACCGTAGCCTATGGACGTCTGCAACACCAGAGGTATCACATGCACGTTGCCGACCCTTGAAGAATTTTAAATACCTATAGTAGATAGTTTCATATTTGTCAAGTAAAAAACACTTACAATAGTTACAATAACTAGGACATTTTCTTGACCATTTCTCGCATACTAGGTAACCAACGATAATCGTATTAAATACGGTAAATTTTACCGTCTATCAAAACAAAGACAATGGTACATAGCAAGAAATTCTCAACCAAACGCCACTGATATAGAATAACAAATGCTATGGCACAGCCAAACACATAACGCTATAAAAATTGTTGAACTTACAGCTAAAATTGACCAGAAAAAAGTATTAAAAAAAATCGAACCGTTAATCAGTTTGTGGTGTGTATTAACGAGTTTTTATGTTTGTGTTTGATCTTCAAATGTGTTTTCGTTTCGCCTCGCAATGATTCTTTCTTCAAAATCAGGCACCAGCTCACGGACACGGTCGATGAGGATCTGCGACAAGTTCTGAGTCGGATCTTCATCTAATAAATAAATAAAGTTTAAGATTTAGCTCTTTGCACTAGGCAGGTGACAGGTGACAGGCGTCATGGCGTCATGGCTCAGTCGGTAGTAGCTCTGCCTTCTGCGCTGTGGGTCGTACAAGTCCACAACACCACAGCACAGCAATATACCCGAATACAGATCATTATACCAACTAGCTTCCGCCCGCAACTTCGTTTGCGCATTATAAGTGCAATTTGCGAAATTTTCTAGGCGTTTCTGAAGAGTTCGCGTGACGCGTCCCGTTGATTTTCCGGGATAAAGCCTTTAGCCTTTCGTCACGGACAATATTATTATATATTCCAAGTTTCATCCAAATCGTGAAAGAGTAACAAACATCCACACATCCTTACAAACCGTCGTATTTATAAATTAAGTAGGATACTATACTATGCTAGTACCGGGATGATAATGTATGTATGTATGCTTACTGTCGTAGTATATGAGTTCGCACTTGCCGCGGCACTCGGGGCTCTTGTTGATGACGGAGCGCAGCGTGCGGCAGAAGTCCTCCACCACGGTCGATACATCGATATCTGCCACCTCTGTTAATGTAATGTTACATCTGTTCAACAACAGCCGATTTTGTGGAGAGCAACAGTGTTGCCCGTTGTGGAATGAGTCTTGCAACAGAGCGTCGACCGTTCCACAAAATTCGGCATGTTGAAAGATGTTGCTCTTGTACCCACAGCTCATGCATTCGTTCAACAATATTGCTTCAACAAAATCATATTTTTTGGTTGTTTATGGAAATTCAGTGGAGTAATGAAAAAGTTATATACAGTTTATTGAAGATTATAAAAATGAAGAAATACTCTGGAATATAACTAAGCGAATATAACGTCAATAAAAAGAAAAAAAAATGCCTACTTATAACTTCGACATCCACTTCTAAACATTGCCTGTTTCCACCATAGTTCTTCTTTCTTTCCGAATACTTTCAGTAGAAGTGACTAGTTTGGTAGACATGACTGTAGCTAGATTTAGAAAAGTAAGAAAAGAAGAGAAAAGTTTTAGAAAAACCCGTTCTTTTGTGAAATTATTCATTCATTCACTCAAAACTGATCAGTAAATGAAGTCAAAAAAAAGAATTTAGCGGCAAAACAAGAGGTAGGTAGGTACCGACCGTTAATGATTTTATCATTGTAAATGTCAATGTCGAATATATTTTCGAAAAAAACAGTACCTAGTAAATAATATTAAATAATTGAGAAAAAACAGTCACCAAATTGATTTTCATGACAAATGTGAAGTTAGACCCGAGTTAAACCTGGGGTGAGGTCGGCTTAGCAAAAGTCTATAGTTAGACCTCGGTGAAGGTGCTAAATATGATACGTAATATGAAAAAACCTAGTTAAGTTCCAAACACGAGTTATAGACGCGGTTTTTGATAAATCCAAGATAAATCTGACAACATAATGACAAGGAATGTGTGAACACGCATACTCTTCAAACTGGAACACAGCAATGCGAGCATCACTATGCAACAGAAATAGGTACGGAACTAGTACTCAACCTGGATGAGCTTTTTGACAAGAAGTTCTAGTGGTATGTATATGTAGTACCTTGGTATAGAGCACGCTTGTCTAGCACACGATGCAGCGTGTGCAGCGGCGTGGCGCACTCGGCGGCGAGGCAGAGCGCCGGCGCCGCGCCGCGGTTCACTTTGTACGTCGTGTTGCGATAGATCCGGTTCTTCACGCCCGCGACGCTTTTCACCACATCGTCCAGAAACTATAACGATAGTACATTACTGCAGCGGCCCGCAACAGAGGCAATGAGGGACGAACGTGCAAATGTGGGCCGAGTCGAAGAGAGGCAGTGTTAATTATTTTTTTTTTTCAATAATCAGCTTTCCATCTGAAAGCCTGTTCGAAATTTGAATAAAACCTTTGATGAGTTAACTCCTTGGTTGCCAGGTTATGAAGTAAAAGATCGTTCCATTTTTAAATTACACGACAGATATGAGTTTTGTATGTAATTTATTTGGCCGCTAAACACGACAGAAATGTTGGCGAAATTGCGGGCAACACTGCAAAGAACATAGGCGAGAATTGAATTGAATTGATTTTCATACATTTTTATCTGGCCGCTGCTCGCATGTATTTGGCCAGTAGGTACTGCATTTTCGATTTATCTCGAAGAAGGTTGTCAAAATAATGCACCCATTTCCAAGCATGTTTGAGAAAACAACTTTTATCAATCATATTTATTACGAATGCTGTGCAATTGTGCATACCTGTAATTGGTACACATTTTCTATACTATTATAAAACTTCAAAAAAGCCATGAATAAAATAAAAAGCTTCACTGTGAAATAAAATAGTTCCAAAGATTTTTAAAACATCCCAAAAGTGGGGTTCGAACCCGCGACGCGACTTTCTCCATAAATAACCTTAACTTTACATAGATATCTTAAAATAACTCACGTTAAAAGACTCCAAGTGCGGTACATCAGTACTCTTGTTAAACTCCTTGAGGTCCGGTGGACAAAACAGATTCTTGGTAATGATGATGAAGAGCTTCTTCACCGGGAACAGAACCCCTTCTCTGCCTTCCAATATCCTGATACTTTCTTCGAAGCCAACGAACCTGAAAAAAGTTTTACTTTACAAGTTTTAACAAGAAATAGCACTGAGCAAAGCATACAATCCTATCCTATCCTACTAATATAAAGGCGAAAGTTTGTAAGTATGGATGGATGTTTGTTACTCTTTCACGTAAAAACTATTGATCCGATTTGGATGAAACTTGTAATATATTGTCCGTGACCTGGATTAACACATAGGCTACTTTTTATTCCAGAAAATTAACGGGAACCAACGGGACGCGAACGAAGTCGCGGGCGGCACCTAGTTATTTATGATAGGAAATCCGGTGAGCTTAAGGCCCAGTTTCCACCAAAGCGGTGAGGAGATGTCAATTTTTTCTATAGAATTGACATTTCCACCGAAGCAACCGAAATGTCAATTCTAGAGTTAAATAATTGTATAAGTCACAGATCATATAATACTACAAGCTGATACCCGCGACTTCGTACGCGTGTGAAACTTTCCATCAAAATATCTGACAACCAGCATACGATGAACCTCATGCCAAAGGCGGCTTTTGGTTTAGAGAGGTCAAGCTGTATCTAAGAATCCACGTCTTTCATTTCAATAAAATATAGCCTATGTTTCAATCCGGAAAAAGGGCTTCTGAATGGTAAAGTTTCATTGAAATTGGTCCAGTAGTTTAAGCGTGATCCAGGAACAAACAAACAGACAAACTCGATTTTCGGAATCAGAATCGTTTATTTAGTAGATCTGCATATTTAGTTTATCCATATCTTTAATTTTAGTTTTTGGCTTTTTTACAGTTTTATAATAGTACTAGCCGTCGCTCGCGGCGTTGATCGCGTTCTACCCTTTACAGTGTGACGTTTCAAAATTCCTTTCTTAGTGCACCCCTACACTATATAAGGATACTACCCTCCAAATTTCATACCTCTAGGACTTATAGGTTAGGCTGTGCGTTGATTCTCTGTCAGCTTCAAAAGAGTTTTATATATATTGATGATGATGATGATGATTGATGATTGATGATTGATGATTGATAATAGATAGATACATATAGGTACACGATGTGGTTTACGTACTTGGCGCCATCCGATGGTAAGATATGCATCAGATATCCTTCGAAGAAGGAACACGCCATGCCAACTCCATAGTTGATTGAGGGTTTCTTCGCCTGCATATAATCACCACTTTTACAATCCACATTTCACATGTTCTTCATAATAATACCCTATTCTTATTCTACTAATATAAACGTAAAAGTTTGTATGTATGGATGTTTGTTACTCTTTCACTTAAAAACTACTGATCTGATTTGGATGAAACTTGGAATATATATTGTTCGTGACCGGAGATAAACGGGACGCGAACGAAGTCGCACGCGGAAGCTAGTGTTTTAATTTATGACTTTAAAACCTCAAAACTCCGACATTAATTTGAAACGTCCCGGCTTCATCATCATCATCAGATGATGATGGCAGCTCATTGGGACTATTCTATTGATCATAAACACAACTGAAAAGTCACAGGAAAGCAATTATATACGTTATTTTCAGTGATTATTATTTAACTCCCAAACTCACAGACATGAACCGACTTTGATAACATTTTTATGGGACAAATCTGGATCCCTTATAAGCTAAAAAGAATTTTTCAAATCGGTTAGCATTGCTTGCAGCTCTTATACCGCGTGCACACTATGCCCATGCCGCTGCCGGCATGTATGCCGCTTAGTGAGAATAAAGGCGATGTTGCTGTGGCAATAAGTCCGCGGCATTAATGCCACAGCAACATCTCCTTTATTCTCACTAAGCGGCATACATCCCGGCAGCGGCATGGGCATAGTGTGCACGCGGTTTGAAGTACCTACTGTGGCTAAGCTACGAAAGCACTTACCCAGCTAACAATATCAACAATCGCGCTCACCATTTGCGGGTACTTCACGACGAGATACGCAGCCGACACGTAAACAAAATCACTCTTAAAACAGCTCTCTTGACTATACACCAACAAGGCAGCTGAACAGAGGTATGTGATCAAATACTCTTTGCCTTCCACTGCTGCTTTTTGCAGGTCAATGAGCTGTGTTGAGGGGTACTTGTGTATTAGGCGACAGAGGTGTGGTATGGACTTAATTGTAAGCAGGTATATTACGTAGCGAGCTGGAAGTAAAAAAAATATAAATTACTAATCGTCGCCCGCGGCGTTGCTCGCGTTCTAAATAGACCCTTTAGAGTGTGACTTTTCAAAATTTTTTTCTTCCTACACTATATAAGAATACTACCCTTCAAATTTCATATCTCTAGGACTTATAGTTTAGACTGTGCGTTAGTTATCAGTCAGCTTCAAAAGAGTTTTATATAATATTGATGATGGTGTACAATTTATCGTTAGAAAAGAAGGGTTTGGGCACGCTTGGGGTAGTTTTGGCGAGGTTACATTGCGCCTTTTGTTGGTCTATCTGTAAACAGTTGCAGAGCAAAAATAGCAGTGGCTTTTGTAACGTCGTCTTTTTGCACGTCACATTGTTACTTCGTAAATCAAACTTCAGGTTCATTTAAATACAATAGCTCTATTCGGCATAATAAATACATTTCTCTAATTAATATTCTTTTACAATATCTCATAGGTTAACCACACAATGCTCCTTCTTCTTATTTTTTTGGTTGTCATTCAGTTACCACTGCCACGCAGGTGACAGCTGACATTTATGACAACGTCATGTATACATTCAATAATATTGTCGGCCTTTACAGTCGGCCATCCTACTTAGAACGAGTCTCTTCGTTCGATTCAATCGAGAGTACCTGCCATAAATACATAACAATACAAATATTTGCACAAATACAAATTAATTTGTTCACAATTCACAATAAATCTATTTTGCACCAATACATATTAACTAATTAATATATCCACATTAAGGACATCATTCATAATACTAATTTTTAAACATACATTTTCTGATATATTTCTAATCCAGCAATTATGCTAAGTTTTCTTATTTATTTATAATATCACTTTATGAAATCTTTAGTTAGTGTTAAAGTTTATTTTAGGATAACATGCAGTTTTCTTATATCTATCAAAATTAGCGTCATTAATCAAGATTAGAACTGCGACTATCTCAAGCTTGGCGGCAAGGTCGTATGCCGGTCATGCCTTCACTTAATCGTGGAATGGGCGGCAAGGTCGTATGCCAGTCTTGCCCTCCCTCGATCATCAATTGGGCGGCAAGGTTGTATGCCAGTCATGCCCTCACTTATCGTCAAATTGGGCGGCAAGGTCATATGCCAGTCATGCCCTCACTTAATCGTCAATTGGGCGGCAAGGTCGTATGCCAGTCATGCCCTCACTTATGGTCAAATTGGGCAGCAAGGTCATATGCCAGTCATGCCCTCACTTAATCGTCAATTGGGCGGCAAGGTCGTATGCCAGTCATGCCCTCACTTAATCGTCAATTGGGCGGCAAGGTCGTATGCCAGTCATGCCCTCACTTAATTATCAATTAGGCGGCAAGTTCGTATGCCAGTCATGTTCTCACTTAATAATCAAATTTGGGTGGCAAGTTCGTATGCCAGTCATGTCGTCAATCAATCCTAGATTGGATGGCAAGTTCGTATGCCAGTCATGTCGTCAGTCAATCATAGATTGGGTGGCAAGTTCGTATGCCAGTCAAGTCGTCAGTTAATCATACCTGAGCGGCAAGTTCGTATGCCAGTCATGCTCTCCAGTCACAACTGTTTTGACGACTGTGACTTCTGCTGTACCGTGCGTGACACAGCTCGGTGACTCACTGCTCACTGCATCGACTGCTTCGTCACTCTTTCAATTTCTGCTGGTGCGGCTGCAACAGCTACAGCGGTGGCTGTGGCTACCACTGCATCGTGTCTTCCCTCTGTAGCCATTGCAACGACTGCTGCTACGGCTTAGTCATGCTTTCTGTCAATTTCTGCTGGTGCGGCTGCATCAGCTACAGTGCCGGCTGTAACTGCGGCGACTGTGACTATCACTGCATCGTGTTTTCACTCTGTAGCAACTGTAACGGCTACAGCTCCGACTGCGCCGATCACTGACTTTTCACTTTGTCACTTATCCTGGAACTCAAAACATGACGTTAAATTCGTAATTTTTAAGTCCAGTTCACTTGATAACTTTAGTTTTCTCTATTAGGGATCATATGTTCTAGTGCGTCTTGGACAAAGTATTCACCTGCTTAACATTAGCAGGTCGAGTAGCTATTCAAATGAGTAGGCAAAATCAATTGTTTAGTTTAATATATACTTTTCTCCTCCTACTCTACCTCTTTCGAGCTAAGATGCTAGTCAATATTATTTTGTATTGAAATACTGTTTTCGCTAGTAGTGCAATATTATCTATCGTATAAAACAATTAGTAGGTACAACGTGTACATGTAGTACAAATAATCATATCATGTATAGTCAGCATTATCAGAATTTCGAAATTGTGTCCACAACTCATATTTTCTATTGTTCTTCTTGGATAATTTTGTCTTATTTTCCAAATCTCTCTTTGTCTTATCATCGTTATAATAATATTATAGTCTTTTATTTTCCAAATCATTCTCTGCCTCATCACCGCATTAATCAATAATATATTATAGATCTCAAAAATGAAATAACCAGGATGTGGAGACTTGAAAGGTCTGTCTCCATCATTCCGATAGTCCTTTCCTCAAGCGGTGTTATCCCTAAGCAACTATTTCTATCACTCGCCCTTCTTGATTTGCCGAAACATACCTTTGCACTTCTACAAAAAGCAGTTATCCTTAACACCTGCAGAATCATCCGTAAGTTTTACCTTACTTTTAGTTTTACTCTTTATCATCAGAACTCTCTGTTGATGTCCAATTAGTAACTTCCAGTTCTCAAGAACATCCACCTGGATTTAATGATGCGCACTTGAACTTTAAGTTGAGTTGATGAAAATCTAAACTCAATAATAATAATGCATTTAATTTCTAAATCTCTTTTTGACTCATCATCATCATCGTCATTATTATATTAACATTCCTTATCCGTGCCCCATCGTTGGGTATCGTGAATCTGTGCAAGGAAATTTCAATTTGTGTTTTCCATCTACCACGGTCTCCGGCTTGATGGATCGCGACGTTGACTGGGGTTTTTAGCTGTTCAGATACCTGATCAGACCAGTGTTTTGGGCTCCTCCCTCTTCTTTAGTAACCTCTACTAAAGTGCTCGATGTAAAGTATTCGCTGGATGCAAATAAAAGACTGACGCTTAGTGCGTTCCAACTTAAGTTCTTTCAGAATGGAGACGTTGATTGTTTTGGCTGTCCATGAGATCCTCAGGAGCCGTCTCTAGCGGCATCATATCTAGCGGCATCACATCCAGAACGCATCGATTCACTTGCGTTAAGTGGTTTTCATGGTCCATGTTTCAGTGCCGTAAAGAGAAATGGAGAAAACCAGCGTGCACACTATGTGAACTTCGTGAACTCGTTCATCGTATCATATTAATTATGTAACAATAGTAATAATGCCTTATATTGCCTAATATCTCCCTTAAGCGTATTAGTTCCTACATATTCAAATGATTTATAAACTATGTTAGTATTTTCTTCCAGCTTCTGAGATATAGATCTCTCTTTGGGTGTAGATCTCCTGCATCTTTTCCCACTATCCTCTAGCTGATCCAGCCTTTCTCAACAATTTGGATTGGATAATATAAGTAACCAGCCAACCGGCTGCATGGTCTTCTCACATTTCTTTACCCTAATGGTTCTTTCTATTGAGTAGTATGAGTGGTCTATCTGCTGTCGTTACTACGTGAAATATGTCCCGCACATTTCCACTTTAGCTTGAAAGCTTAGTTTTTTTTTTTGTCTCATTAAATCGCTTCGCACTTCGTGATTTTTTTTTCAATCAATCATTTATTCACAGAGATTCATTTTATGTCATTAAATTACATGATCTTATGCAATAAACGGCTCAACACATTCTGTTTTTTTTTTTATATGCTCCTTTTCATTGCTCGTATGGACTTTGTTTTGTTTACGTTCATTTTGTAGGTATTTTTAAGCTTTCTCTGCAAAAGTTACACTTTACGCTCTTTTTTCCATACAAACACTAAATGATGATTACTTCACTGTTTGGAATCGTTAGGCCATCTACCCTGGCTCAGAGCCATATTTTAACAAAATATAATTTGAAAGTTACGATCTTCAAAAACAAAAAAATTTTATTCGCTCAACGCTTTTCAGCGGCAATCAGCACCGTTATATGGATGGGAGTATTTTGTACTCTATACTACTCATACCTGAGTCTAGCCCACTCTCGCATAAATAGTAAGTATACAAATTGCCTGAAAAGTGTTCCCTTAAGTGCACAAATCATTTCCTCGAATTCTTCAAGTTTTCTAATAGTAACATGGTAACATTATGCTATTGCATGCTTTACTACAAGGCTATTATTATAAGGAGCCTGTTGAATTCCCCGTATTTGCTGTATACCTGTTCTAAAGCTTGTATATCATCAGTTTTATTTTTATATGAATATTACGTCTGAAGTAGGTACATCATTTCTCAGGTACGGACTCTGTGTGTGTATTTTCATCTTATATAGGTAGGTAATATTGTTGAATAGTTTGATAGCTTCATTATTAAACCCATCAGATTCAAGACTTATTCCAGGTTTTAAGTTTTTAATTTCATTGAGTACCTCCAGTTCGCTTATTGATTCAATTGTGCTGCAGTTCGATGTTGTCTTTACTACTTTTCCTGTATAGCTCTTGGTAGGAAGGTGCTGCATGCCCAATCTCAATTAAATCTATCTATCTCTCTCACACATCAATAAATGAAGTTGTATGTAGGGTTAATTTTTTTTGAAATTGGTTATTTGATAGTTCCGGATTTTATAAGGTTTTCGTTTGTTTATCTGGTTGTCACATTTTATCCTTAATCGCTTAGCTCCATTCTAGTTGTTTTGTCCCTTTTATTTTGTTTAATACTCATTAGCTCTGTTTTTCTTTTATTGGTTTTCTGTACCTTCACTTATTATTATCATTTTACCTTTATTTTTGCTTTAATGCAATTGTCGTAGTATTCTTTTATACTCGAATACTCAGGTGGTTCGCATTATCAGTGTTATTCAAATTGAAATTAAAGTGTGATTTCTCCCTCTAAAAAGCTTATTTTATGCACTGAAAACAGTCGATAAATAACACTTTTAATCACTTTTTGTTTTTGAATTTAGAACACATCAATATATTCGACTTTCATCTCAATGCTATATGTACACAACCTTCTAACGCAAAATACTCGACACCAACTCCTTGCGCAAATAACTCCTCGAGATTTGATTGGTCGACATTTTCGATAAGCATTCAATGTGTATTTTCTCTTAATCTTTCTTTAGGTCGTAGTCATGGTATAAAGTAGAGTATAAATGTGGATAAAATGGATTACTAAGTTACAAGTACTTCACTTACAATTACTTCATATCAAGAGCCATGAATCGCTCGCGTCGCTCTTTAAATCACATGATTCGCTCGTAATTCAATTATTATGAATCACTACAAAGGTTGTCTGGAAGAAATCGCTTCGTAGAGATAAG
Source organism: Eulithis prunata (assembly GCA_918843925.1). Lineage (NCBI taxonomy): Eukaryota > Metazoa > Arthropoda > Insecta > Lepidoptera > Geometridae > Eulithis > Eulithis prunata. Next base: position 8,596,779 of record OU974021.1, read on the forward strand.
ACCGTTCATTGTACGTAATATTGCAATCTTATTTTATTTTTATTTTTTTGGTATAAGCTGTCAATAGGGTACATAATAAAGTATTTCATTCATTCAGTCATTCACTTTCTGCGGTCGTCATTCAGTCGTTAGAATCCTTCACTTGGTCGTGATTCATCTATAGACATCGCGTTAAACCCGTCCTTTATTCACTAATAGTTAATATACCAGTTTCAATTTTTTTTTTTCGTCATAATTGAAATTCGCTCTGTAAGGTTGAATACTCTCTAATAAATTTTCACTGTATTTAGTTTTAAATTTCTATAAATGTCACTTACGTTTTAATCTCTTCATACTTTGAATAATATCCCTTTCTTTTTTTTTCACTCGCTCAATTCTATGTTTGCATGTAGTCTGTCATCTTTCATCGGTTTTTTTTTAAATAAAAATTTGCCTCTATACTTGTTATCAGTGTATAATATGTTAATGACACTTAAACAAATCACTTCCGACCATTTCTATGTTTCCCAAGGTTAAGTTTATAGCATTTATGTCAAATATTTTATCACTTTATAGCACCTTGCTTTTTATGATTGCCACTGCATAGCAGATTTTGATACAAACATCGGTACTTCAAAATTATGAAAATGGTCAATCGCAATAATTAATTTTATGTAAATGGGAATAGAACGCTCAGAGTTGTCACTCTAGCACTCTGATATCAAAGCTCTCAACTATGTCACCTATCATACTTATTTAATTTTAATTTGTATCCTGCCACATAACACTCTTGCCCAAAATCAAAGCTCTTCAGTTATGTTAACATAACACTCATGCTCGATATCAAAGCTCTTGAGTTATGTCGCAAAATACTCTCATGGGAGCTCTAACATTCTCATATTCTTATTGAAAAATATACCTTTTATTAATGGTTATCAATACCATGGAGATTCACTTTCCTGTAGTATGTAGTAGGTACATCTCAACTCCTGGCAGCTGGTCGCTGTGGCTGTATGCGATAAGGCAGCTACAAGTCACAATTCACTTAGTCATCTCTGAGTCTGAGGATGTATCTCACTCCTCTCGTCATCTAGAACTTCATCCAGCCGTACTGATGGTTTGTCTGCAACTCAACAACAATATTTTCTATGTAATTGTTCAGTAGTCAATGTGTGGTGTACATAGTAGGTACGTACATAATCATATTCTCGACTTCAACAGGTAAATACCTACTCATTTCAAGCTCAAAGTCAAAAAGCTTTTATTCAATAAAATCTCACTGATCACTTTAAATCGTCATTAGGTTTTGTATGATTACTGCAATAGGTAAGTACCTATAATTGTGTATCGACTATCACTACAATTCATAACTCAGAATAAAGTTTGGTCATCCGAGATGAGATTAACTAAAGGTTTTCACTAGTTTTTCAAGTTTTCACTAAAACATTACCTTCGATGGCGACATGGGCGTTGGAAAAAACTTTAATATTTTTTTCCATCTTTCCACTTCTGAGCTGTAACGTCGTCTTTTTGCACGTCACATTGTTACTTCGTAAATCAAACTTCAGGTTCATTTAAATACAATAGCTCTATTCGGCATAATAAATACATTTCTCTAATTAATATTCTTTTACAATATCTCATAGGTTAACCACACAATGCTCCTTCTTCTTATTTTTTTGGTTGTCATTCAGTTACCACTGCCACGCAGGTGACAGCTGACATTTATGACAACGTCATGTATACATTCAATAATATTGTCGGCCTTTACACTTTTATGCGACGATAGTTGAACAACTTAGCGAGGAAGGCAGATGAACTAAATAACCAGCCCAGTCGTCTTCGATATTACGATCTCTATAAGTAATCATGACAAAAGCCTGTGTCGATACAGAAATCGTTACTCAAGCGTATAGTATTATATGATATGTGCTCAAGCATAAATTTGAGTAGATATTTTCATACAAAAATGTACACTTAAGTCTGGATCAGTGCTTGAGCAGTATCAACTCTTAATCAGCATATGCAACTCTAACAAACGGTCTATTGAGCTGCGCACACAAAGTAACCCAGCTTCCAATGACTCCTCGATTTTCTCCCCTATCCCATTACAATAAGACCTCTATTGCCATGCAGTTGTTCTCTAACGGAACTACGAAGTACCCTATGAATTTTCGATAAACAAAACCCACAACTATGCTTCAAGACTAAACAAAGGGCTGTTGTATTCCTAAAATAGCCAGTCAAGCACGACTTAGTCATAAAGTTGATAAGGATTTGGTACAAAGCACTATTGATGGCGAAGTCAACAGGGTTTCATTAATTACATTGTGTTAGATACAGTTTTATGTACTCAGAAGTTATCTGTCGCGTGCCTCTTTGGTTTAAGTAAGTATACCTTACTGTGAAGTGGGACAAGAAAGATTACAAAAAAATTTTTGACATGAAAAGACATATCGTTTCAGAGACTTACCAACATTTAGCCACTGGAGTTTGTCCTCCAAGTTCACACTTTGAGAGCCTGAAATGAACAGAAAGTAAACTCGTAGGTAAGATATTCAGTGAATATTAAAGAGTTCCCAGACTACAGGCTTATGGACTACTAGCTGATACCCGCGACTTCTTACACGTCCGAAACTTTCCACCAAAATATCTGACAACCAGCATACGATGAACCTCGTGCCAAAGGCTGCTTTTGGTTTAGAGAGGTCAAGCTGTATCTAAGAAAATCCACGTCTTTGATTTCAATAAAATATAGCCTATGTTTCAATCCAGAAAAAGGGCTTCCGAATGGTGTAAGTTTCATTGAAATTGGTTCAGTAGTTTAAGCGTGATCCGCGAACAAACAAACAGTTAAACAGATAAACTCGATTTTATGAATCAGAATCATTTATTTAGTAGATCTGCTTATTTAGTTTGTTCATTAATTTTAGTTTTTGGCTTTTTTACAGTTTTATAATAGTATAGACTAGAAATTATGGTTCAGCAGCGACGTACTCCTGGTTCACCACAAGTTAATTTTACAAAAATTTTAACGGTTTTAATAATTTTTATCAAACATAGCTAACAACCATCTTAGATAAATCACTTTACAAAAATAGCTGCTTTAGAGCCCTGTTGTTAGAGCTAAGAGGGCACAACGCCGTCGAACTTATAACACCCCTTTTTTCGGTTAGAGGTTATTAAACAGTGAATTCATTGAAACAATCACATAAGTACTTTCTGTTATGGGGTCTCGGAAGTACAGTCTGCCGGTAAACTTAATGGGCATTGTGCTTTTAATGTAGACATAATTTTTAATTAACAAATCAAAATTATGTCACTCTGTGAACACTGAGATGACGAATGATAGGGGAGAATGGAAGAAAAGAACATGTTGTGCCGACCCCACCTAATGGGATAAGGTAAGAAGAAGAAGAAGAAGAAGAAGAAAGAATTTTTAATTAACAATAGGTGTGATTTTTAATAAAGATGTACCATGTGTAAGATGTACTGCACATCTTGTTAAGTCATCTATTGGTGTTTTAACTAAGATAATTTATTACTTTACCATATTTTAACAAAGCACATTTTAATAATAGGTGTTGTCTCTTATCATTAGGTAAGCCATAATGCCCTTTTGTCTACATAGTTGTATAGAAAAACCACACAACTTATTACAGCTGACTGTACTTAGCATTGTTATTGTATGTTTGTTTAGTTAATACAGTAGTAACTGTTTTGTAATCTGTATCCTGGAATCATAAAGTAGGTAGGTAGGTATGCTACTCCATACAGGATGTTAGTTTCAGTTAGGAATTTTGTAATAGATAGGTAACTAAGTACATACATAGTTTCTTAACTTTTTTACACACAAATAACAGGTCCATAAACACATATACCACCAAAAATAAACTGTAATATTGGATATGTCATTCGGACGAAGTAGCCACAGTTGACAATAAAAATTAGGGGTGTAATAAGTTTCTTAAAACTTCAGGCAATTCAAGTTTGCATCAAGATGAACAACTTTTCCTATGAAATTGATGATAGTGCGAAGAAAAAGTGTGAATTCACTTTCCGGGCGTTAAAGTATGTGAAAGCAATAAATGTAGTACTTAGGTTGTTAGATACCTATTTATATATACATATGTAACTAGCAGTCGCCCGCGGCGTTGCTCGCGTTCTAGACCCTTTAGAGTGCGACTTTTCGAAATTCCTTTCTTAGAGCGCCCCTACACTATATAAGGAACCTACCCTCCAAATTTCATACTTTTAGGACTTATATACAAAGTTTAGGCTGTGCGTTGATCCTCTGTCAGCTTCAAAAGAGTTTTATATTTATATTGATGATGTACCTACTAATTAGGTAAGTTCTATGCAACACATTGACAGTTTGACCTTTAGCAAAATGGATTGAAAAAAAAACTTAAAATATAATTTACAAAATGATTGATTTTAAACTTACCCACTGCAATGCTACAAACAAAGAGAATCTGTACTCCGTAGATGTATGGCTTGTTCATATTTCATTAGGTAGATAGTTCCACCTGAAAGTACATTTTAAAATAGGTCAAAATAAGTAGGTACAGATACATTTTCAGTTTTTCTGCCACTGGGGACAACTGGGAATGGTAATAATGGCATTCCCATTTATTTCCAGAGGGACCATTGATAGTGGTGACCACTGGGAACAAACCCCTAAAACTCAATTTAGTCCAGGTGAATAGTTCAGTATATTTATATGTACTTGTAGTGAAAATTAGTAAGTATGGATGGATGGATGTTTGTTACTCTTTCACGTAAAAACTACTGATCAGATTTGGATGAAACTTGGAATAATTATATATATTGTCCGTGACGTGGATTTTAACACTTAAGCTACTTTTTATCCAGAAAAATCAACGGGATCCAACGGGACGCGAACGAAGTCGCGGGCGGCACCTAGTGTACATATATTTAGTCCATGATATGTACCTAACTTATGTACATATTTATAAAAATACCTAAGTACCTTATTTTACTGGCTGATATAAATATTGATGACCAGTTGACCACACAAACAGTTAACACAACCCAAGCAAGATTATTATGCGCACTGCACTTCACTTCACTTCAAGCTCTTTTTAATCTTGTCGTTGCTCTTCCGGCTCTTCCTCTTGTCTTGAAAATTCAAACTAAAATGATGTTGAATCACAGAAAATATTTTTTTCTGATAATCAACTTCAACTTCTTGGTTTATGACTTTTGTAACTAACTTGTTGTTCCAATTCTGCCAGTGCCAAGCGACGGCAGAGCGAGAGTCCTTCAGTCAACTTCAATGTCTTATTTTTAAGGTCGTCAAATTCAAAATAATTAAAAAAACCAACTGTCAATGTAAAACTGAAAAAGAAAAATGGTGTTTGCTGCGTTGCGTTTCCTTTGCGTTCTAGTTTAACCTAAGCACTTGAAGGTTCTTCCTACGTACACTATAGAATAGATATTTAGATGAACCTAAATACCTAATGAACAAGGCGGTTTAACCAGGGAATAACTGGGTCTTTATCCTGGCTTCCTGCAATCCGCCTGCTGCTTTCTCATTTCCACTCAACACAGCCTAACAACTTCATTAAAGTTGCCTACTCTATGTTCTCAACAACCAAAAAGTATAGTTGAAACGAAATAAGATGGTTGTTTGCAAGTTTTTCCAGCAAGGCAGTTGTCGCTATGGACAGAATTGTAGATTTGATCACATTTACAGCTCCAAATATTCGTACCATGGTGAGAGTTATTCTCTAGCGATTTGTACCACCTATTTCTGATTCAAGTTCACGCCTGACAATTATTATTGGGAATCTACACATGATACACATTCAATAGCATGTTCTTTCTGTTGGTTGGTACTTGATACCTACCTACTATTGTAAGTTGATTGCATTTCTGTCACAGCAAATGCTCCTCCGGAACCCACTACTGCGGTCCCTGGCCTCACAGATGAGCAGCTGCTGAACCAGGTCCATGCAGAGCTGCAATCCATGATTCGAGGAGGCCAGTGGCTACTCTCCGGCTATGCACCTTTCAAAGAAAAAGCTTCATTCCCTGGACTCATAGACATGTCTCCAGAAGAAGCAAGGCTCATTATTTACGAAGCTAGGGCTAATAATACCTTGGACCAAGCTGTAAGTGCTTTTAAGAAACTAGTAAAGAATTTGTTTGGAATCTTGTAAAAATATGTTTTCATTTTCAGGTTGAATTCATGAACAATATTACACAAGAAGCAAAGCGAAAATATGAACTGTTATTGACAAAGAACTCAAACATAACTAAAGTCCTACGGAGTCTGTACAATGGTGAAACTGTGGCAGCACCTTTTGGAAACCTGCCCCGATCCAATACTTCTTCATTCGGTAATAGCAATGCATCTTCTGTGTTCCGCAGTGCAGTCCAGCCCACATCTGGCTCAGTGTTCTCACAGAACAATACTCCATCAGTTTTTGCACAAAACAATACCTTTGCATCACCAGACCCTGCACAGTCAATATTTGCTCAGGCTAGTCAAAATGTTTTTCAAAACCAAAATCAAACTCCTGGTATTTTTGGTGTACCTAGTCAGAATGCTCCAAGTCAACAGCAAAGTGTATTCTCCCAGCCCGACCCAGCCCAGTCAATGTTCGCACAAGGCACACAGAATGTTTTTGCTCAGAACGCTCAACCAACCCCGAATGTGTTTAATCTACAAAATGCTCAGAACACTGCTGCAAGCATATTTGCAAGTGCATCCCAGTCGGTGTTTGCACCATCACAACAGACTCCATTCAACAACCCTACCAGTAACAATCCTCCAACCAATGTGTTCCAAAAACCAGTTCATCAAAGTCAAAGTGGTTTTGGTGTTCAAAATGTATTTCATCAGGAAGCAGTTGACACAGGAGTGTATAGTAGAATTGAGGATATATCCCCTGATGACATGGAAGCATTCAAAGCTGAGGATTTCAGAATGGGGTTTGTCCCAGAGATACCTCCTCCACAATCTCTTTGCACATGATTCATTTCTTGCTCCAGAACTTGCACATATTGACTGACTTAGTTTTACTAGACTAGAAATATGTACATACTGTGATAATTTCTTAAGACAATTTTGAAGAAATATAAGTAGTAAATTATGTTAAGTAAACCAGTTTAAAACTATGATGTTTTATTATTAAATTCATTACAATTATAACCTACATACTTAGAAATAAGCTATTTTTTCATTTGTACAGCTCTATAGTTATTTTTCATTTACTAGGACATTAAACCAACCCCCATCATAAAATGTCTTATAGTAAATACTGGATGCATACACATTCACTTTCAACACAATAGGCAAAGTAGATCATCAACCTTGCCAAGTTCTCGCCATTATAGCCATTATGGCGCTCATCAAAACTTTTTACACAACTGTAGAATCTTAGATTGAGTTGCATATTATGTAGTAAAGTTAGCCCGAAGCTTAATGGTCGATCTCTCCCAGATAGACCTGTTTATCACTAGAAGCAGACAGCACAATGGGCTCGCGTCGATGGAAGTGCACGTCAGTGACGGCGCCGTGGTGCCCGGGCAGCTTATATAGCACCCGGCGGGAAGTTGTGTCCCACACGTATAGGTAGCGATCTGATGAACCTGCCGCCACCTGGAGAATTTGCATAAAAAAATTAAGTAAAATCTGTATTAATTTGTTATAAGCAGGCAAGCAATGTATTTGTTGTAAAAATGGTCTACATAGTGCCACTATGTTTAGACATGGCTCTATCCCCTTAGACATCACTAAAGGATCAAATAATGTCAATTGTACCTATTTATTTTGAATAGCATAGCATCATTAGCTCTTGGGACTGCTGAGATCCTTGATAAAAGAAAAAATCTTTAACATAATCGACGTTTGCTTATGCCTAAGGTTAAGATTTGTAGCTATAACCTTTTACCATTGATAAAAGTGAGTAGTATGGTAATCATTGACTTCTATCTTCATTTCAGTTACTTGTTTCGTGGACGTTGGATTGTACTAATAGGTATAACCACACTTTCCATACCTTAGCACCATCAGGTGACCACGCACAACGGAGTAAATTCTTCTCAAAATTGTGTGCGTGACCTGACATCAGCTTAACGCAGCGTTCAGTCGGCGCGAACGGACGCACGTCCCAGATACGAAGCGTACTGTCCATCGAGTTCGATAGCAGGTAAGAACCATCGTAGGAAAGCGCCATACCTGGAATAACATACGTATTTTTAGTCCATTGGCGTGATACGTCCTCAATAGACTTACTAGGTAATACATTGCTATATTTCTGTAAAAGTGGTGTACAATAAAGAGTTTTCTATCTATCTATAGGCAAACGTAACAGTTTAACAACAGTTGCTACCACTGACAAGCAGTGATGCATCAGAATAAATATAAGTATGTACTTAATATCTATATAAGATTAGTATTCTATCAGCAATCTAGTTCCCATAGTACAAGTTTTGTTTAGTCTGGGACAAGATTATGTCCAAGAATATTAATCTTCTAAATTATATAAAACTCTTTTGAAGCTGACTTAGAATCAACGCACAGCCTAAACTATAAGTCCTAGAGGTATGAAATTTTGAAAGTAGCATTGTTATGTAGTGTAGGGGTGCACTAAGAAAGTAATTTTGAAAAGTCGCACTCTAATGGGTCTAGAACGCGAACAACGCCGCGGGCGACGGCTAGTTCAAATAATAAAACCAACATACCTGTAACTGTGTCCGTATGTCCTTTTATCGTATAAGAAATCTGATTATTCCTGATATCCCAGACTTTAATAACATTATCCACACCACCCGATATAATTTTTTCTGAAGTGTCGTTGAACAGTACTGATGTGACAGGGTATGTGCTGTCAAAGGAAGCTACTGGATTCCGTTTCCTGGCATCCCATAGTTTGATGGTGTTGTCATCTGATGCTGAGACTAGGAGTTCTGGACCTCTTCTTGCTCCTGAAGTAGAAATAACCATCTCTGTTATATTAGCAGTTCCTCATTACTTCAGGCTGTTATTATAAAGGAGGTACTATATCTATTCTACACCAATAATACTTTTATTTACTATTATTTATTTGAATATTTTAAAAATATCATGAATCCAATCTGAATCTGGCTAAGCCGATTGCAGATAAATTGGAATAAAAAAAAAACAAAATTTCACACAAACAAGTAGTGCTAGGACTTAATGCTAAGAGCAATGTCTACCAGTCTACCTGGGTGTGCAAAAGACTTAGGTTTTCCACCTCACAATAAATTGTTTTTGACTATTTTTGTAGAAGTATTTATTTATGCCTGTCAGACAAACACGTCTGCAGAATAAAAGCATGAAACTTCAGTAAAAGTCCTACCGTTCACAGAGTTGACAAAACTTGCGTGTCCCTTCAGTTTCTTGATCCTGGTCCCCGTGGGCACATCCCAGACCGCCACAGTGTTGTCTGTCGCACATGTGTACAAGTGAGCACCATCCGGGGAAAAGCAGAGCTCCATTATGGCACCTGTGTGGCCTTTCATCACCATCACATTCTCGCACTGACCGTATACTGTCCATATGACTGGAAAAATACAATTTTATGAAATTTCTTGCTAAATAATTGGTGCTCCAACAATCAACACATAGAAATAGACTAGATACTACAACATTCAGACAATAAGTGATATACACACAACAGGCTGCCTGTGTATTAAATAATAATATGACAATAATATATACATAAAGCTTAGGGTATTTATTATTATTTTACTATTTATCTAATCAGCTAGGAACACCCATTGCTAAGAAAAATCTTGTTGAACATTTTTTATTCAATGGAGAAACTTCAAATTTGATCATAACAGCCTTGTCCAATGCTTCTGACTAGATTAGGTACCTGCAGGAACTTCAACTGTACAGTTGAAGTTTCTGCAGGCACAGTGCTGCTATTAACTATTAACACACTTTATACTGTAGTGTGTTTACTTACATATTTGTCTATCAAACCCGCCCGAAGCCAGATGTTTCCCTTCAGGGTGAAACTTGGCAGTAAATATCTCTCCCTGATGACCCTCCAGCAACATAATAGGCGCATAGAGATTAGAGGTTCGAGGAATCTGGAACACGAAAACAACGAGTGTTGGTTGGTTTGTGCACCTACATAGAGCAGTGGCGTGAGTAGCCAATGAATGTGTAAAGTAACTAGACGAAAATTATAGATAAATAAATGAAGAATTTGTAGATTATTGTTTACCGCCGATGTAACCACAGCTTTCTCTCTCGTGCCCGCGACGGAGATTTCATGCCGAATTCGTTTGGAGGGAACGACAGACATATCGTCTGCTTTTCGTTTTATTTCAATTTCAGGCATATTTGTAAGATATAGCTGTAAATATTTTTATTTGATATCCACATTAACCTCAAAAACAAAACTATGGTCTACGGTTTGTTGTAGTTTTTTTTTCTTTTTAATATTTTGCAATTTTGCTTGATTCGAGGGATGCCAAAAATGAAAAAATCTATTTGGTTATCAATCAAGCACGACTGTCGTTCGGCTCGTCGCGGTGAATTACTTGACTCGTGTGTAATGGCTGATAATGGTTTTCTTCTTCTTTACCTTATATGGCTTGTGTCCGTCATTTCGACAATAGAAGATACAAAAAAAAAAGAGAAAAAAAAAAAAAGAAAGAGAAAAAAAAGAGAGATACGTCTGACTGTTCTGCTAAAATATCATGTCATTATTATGCCACTGTCAGCCTACTTTTTCTTATTTTGGTTCTTCTTGTTTCGTTCGTTTCGATTCGATCGATTTGAGAGTTTTGTTTGTGATTTTATTTCCTATTTTCCGTTTGCGAAAAGAAAATTATGAGTGAAAACCATCACAAATTGGAAAAACAATGACAAAACTAGAACTAACACTCGCCATTATAAAACCGCATGCAGTCAAAAATCCCATTGCTCTCTCCTATATCAGGCACATCCTAAAAAATAAGTTTGTTGTTGTGAAAACGAAAAAAGTTACATTGGATAAGGATGCCGCTGGTAATTTCTACCAAGAACACGTGGGGAAGTTCTTCTTTAATCGCCTAGTAACCTTTATGACGAGGTGAGAACGTAGACATTGCAAAATCATTGAGACCAAAATAATACTTCACCTTGAAGACATCGCTGCATCCATTATTTATTTTACACATTCTAAATGCATGCTGCTATCGGCAATTCAATTGGTTCTTTTTTTCAGTGGATGCATAGATCTGCATGTTCTAGGGCACATGGATGCTGTTCGGATTTGGAGACAGATGCTCGGCCCAACCAGTGTTTACAAAGGCCAGTTTTCTGAACCCTACAGCTTAAGAGGCATGTTTGGAATCTCAGATACAAGGAATGTGGCTCATGGATCAGGTAAATTATCTAAAAACAATTAATTACTTACCGTCACCAAGCTTAGGCTGTGAATTGATTGTCAGTCAGCCACAAAACAGAACTAATAGACAAATAATGAGACAACAGAAAAATACCCAAATTTTTTAAATACATAGGTACCTACGGTAATGTAAAATTGTGTTTCTTCATTCTAGACTCGCCTACATCAGCAGAAAGAGAGATAAAGTTTTTCTTTCCCGACTTCTCCTTCTACAAATGGCATCAAGAGGAAGAGATGAGATACCGAAAAGGTCCCATCATCTTTAACAGTCACCTCTTTCAACACGTTAGGAAGTTATAACATTAATTTTAATTTAATTGTTAACAAAATTTCAATAATCATCCTCTTTACTAGGAGCACAACATACCTGTAGGGTAAATTAGTTCTCCCAAAGTTTTTGTCCTACCCTTTTTAGTTTAGTAGTTTTAGTTGAAATTGTGATACTAGGTTACGGCATTATTGCCAAAGAGCCCTAAAAATTTACAAGTCCTGACACAGTTTATTAGCTCTGACCTTCAGTGGCAGGGAAGGTGTTGGGTGATTTGTGCAAAGAGATGAATTGATTCAAGTGTCTGTAGTGGAAAAGCAATATTTAGTTTAACTAATTTGTGTTCTCCAAAGCTGTTATAAAATTAGAAATATAATTTCTATTACATAAGCCATTTTTTATTTCTCCAATGAACCAAGCCAAGTGGATTACAACAAAATGTATTTGAATATTCAAAAAAGGTAAGAAACACTGTATATACTATACAAAGATTATATTAATTACACAAGAACATACAATAATAAACTAAAATACATAAACTTACACATCATGACATCACAAGAATTTCAATGGCAATGCTATAGTAATACTTATAAATTGTAGGCACTATCTAATTTGGACAGATATATCTAGAATCATTATAATAGATGAAAATAATTCTGTACACAAATAGCACACAATTTTTTAGGATTAGAAACCTAAAACCTTTAGGATAATACTTTAACTTTATTCAGGTAATCCCAAAATTAAACTGAATGCATACTTCAATTAATCTATTCTCCAATTTTAACAAATACCTTTGGTCTTGAGAACACTTTGATGCCCTCTTCTAGTTTGGCAAGTTGCTTTTCAAGCTCCATCTTTCTGTTTCTCATCCTAAGAGTATCTGTTTTCACGGGCAATTTGTTTAGTTCACTTACTAATTCTGCAAAGCTATTTCTTAGCATTCGTAAAGTTTCCTTTCTCTCAGTATCAGGTAGAGCCACATGTCCTGGGGGGCACACATCATCAATGGCAACACCTGTGCCTTCTGCATGTGGTAATTGCTCTTTCCTCTCACGTAGGTATTTAGGGACAACACCTTTTTGATAACCAGAAGGTAGATAAGGGTCTTTGTTGTCTTTTCTTTCTAGAATAGAGTTCAGTCGACTGCGGTTCCTCTCGAATTCAATTCCGTCATCACCTCCGCGGCGAGGAGTCTGTGGTGGTGAAGTATTTCGATAGTGCATGGTGTCACCACTAGCTTTCTTAGAGTCATCATCATCTTTCTTAGGGTATAATACTGTCAGTTTGGCACTTTCAGCTAGTTTATGAGCAAGGTTGGTTTCAATAGTTTGACAACCAATATCTCTAAGCTGTCCTGATGAATCTGTGGACCTGACATCCTCATCTGGAGAGTCTTCTGGCGGTTTCAACTGTCTCAGTTCTTTTCGCTTTAGGAATTCTGCCATATCGCCTTTTTTGATTCGAATGTCAGGAAGCTTCTTGCGAGAATTGGTGGAACTGGTTTTGGCCACATTAAGAGAAATTTTGCCACTTCTGGTGGAAGGTGATGATTTCACCTGCCCTAGAGAGCTTCCAGCGGCTATGGGGTTGGTGAGGCGAGGCGGGTGTACAGCTTTCATGGTGTACCTGGGCTCCTTCGGCGACTTGCTTTGAATTAATTTTAGCTGCTTCATGTTTTCCCTGATGAAGTTCTTTTTTTGTTCTTTCTCTGGAAAACGGTAAATCAAACAAATTAAGATTAGTTACTGCAGGTACATAGTGGTTGAATAAAGCTCTCTAACTGGTTACTTTACACTGGCATTACGATTAGGGCTTCATACTTACTTGGTTCGGGGAATATCCCCTTCAAGGTATACATTGTTTGTTACTGTCAAGCTGCAACAAAATCTAAACAAATACAAAATGCACTCATCATGTTACAGTCCCGTTACAAACCAAACTTTACTAATATTCATATTTCCGCACTTTTGAATATTTATTTTCAACAAATTGTAGTGTATTTCCAAGATTTTTGTAATTTGCGCTCGGTTTTTGTCACTTTTTCAAACAGCTGTCAAAAGTCATAAAAAACGGTTTGTCTATGTTCAAAATAGTTTCTGGCCACTTTTTGAAGTTTTGTCGATGCATAGACTCGATGTCATCCTCGTAATCGCGATGCATCGCAGGATGACCGAAAGGGTGATAATCGAGTTTAGGGCCTACATTTATTTATTACAATTTTATCACTTGACATTGGCAAAATTGTCTGTCGAAATGACGGACACAGGCCATTATTGAAGAGAAGAAGAAGAAGAACCGGTATACCGGTACCCTACCACATAGCAAAACTAAATAAAAAATGGTTTTATTTGCTCCCCATCAATCGCCTAGGTGAATAATCCCGTGAGATTTGATATTGTGTTATCTCTACCTATCTAATCCATGGCCGCTCTACCTAGGTACCTACTCAACTATGTCAGCAACTACATACGTACATACCTACCTACCATCATCACAGAATAGGTATTAGTTCCCATGATGATGATGATCTACCTATATACAACTATCTATCCACTTCAAGATGTTCACGACAACAAAGCGAATACGACGATGGAGGGAGACGCGTAGTCTTGTGTTGTGTGGTGACCGGTCTGACAGGTGTTCGGTGGGTCTGACTCCGCTAGGATATAGGTAAATGTTCTGTGGTTCTGTGGGTCTGACAACAAGAAAGATGTTCAGTATGGCTTTTTTGCTTTTTACCTTTTTATATTTGTTAAATGACGGCCGACATATTTTTTTTTTGCCATGTTATGGCTTTTACTATGACTAGGTCTGTCTGACGCAGTCTGACGTCTTACGTCTTGTCCACTTTATTTCGAGAGGTGTTTTATTTTGTAAATTGTTTTAAAATCATACACAATACCTACTATAGGTATCAAAATCAATAAAAGTATACCAAAATGGCTAATGTCATCCCACAGATCAATAAGTACAAATTATCGAGGAGAGGGCGCAAGCTTCAAATATCTGATGATGCCAGAACCCTTGTTGCTTTGCCAAAGGAAGTGCCTGAAAGAACCTGGTAGGTAGATAACTTCTGCTCAAATACCCACAGTACCAACGACTACATATATAACTAGAATGTTTTCTTTGCGTGTTCCTCTTCTTTCTTTTCCTAAATAAAACAACGCCATCTATTGACGGGTAGAAAGAAACCTTTACTACCTACACTTAATAATCGCGCAGGAACCTGAGAGGTAAATTACACGATTATAAGTTGGGTAGAGCCATTTACTGGTGAGTAGCATGGAAAACTTAAGATTTCAACCAATCGGTTGACTGCTATTGCTACATTCCAGGGCTGAAATTCTCCAGAAGGAAGAAAACGACTTGCTAGTGTTCGACATACGGGAAGAGATATTGGAAGATGCTCTAAGAATAGGCTACGAGCGGTACATGGAGCGACAGAATGCTCTTTTCACCGCACACTGTGCCGCGCAAGCTTGGCTGAAACTTATTGACTGGTCTGTATACATTATACATACTTAGCCTGTTGCGCGAGCTGTCATCGCTATCGCAGGCTATCACCATATCTACGCTTGCTTTATTTTCTGTGCTACCTACCTAAGCTTATAAAACTTTCTTCCGTTCATTTATACTGTTATGCAAAGCTTCTCTTTCAAGCTACTCATTCAAAAACTGTTTGGTGTGCTTGCTTGCTATCCTTGCTGTTTATTTCTCCTGGAACCGCTAGAATCTACGCAGTGTACAGACCTTGCTTACACATAAGTACATAGTGAATAGTACAATCATCATCATCTCCTTGCCCTTGTCCCACTTTATATGGGGTCGTCACAACATAATGTTTTTTCTCCATGCTCTTCTAAGCAGTCATATCAATTGTCACTCTTTCGTATCCATGTCATCTTTCACACCATCCATCCATCTTTTCTTTGGTCTACTCTACTCTATTCGCACAGTGAATAGTGCAATCATCGCATCAATATTATAGCCACAACACCTATGTATATCGCGATGTTAAGTGATTCAGGATCCAAATTGTACAAATCTTTGACCAAATTGTACAAGTCACACACCCACACAAAACTTTTATCTAAAACTTTGGAAGTAGTCGTTCAGTGATGGTCATTATTTTTACCTAATAGCATGAAAAATGTAAATCCGTTATTGGCTATAAGATGAATTTATACTGTACAATCTAAGAGCTGTGGATTTTGTTAAATAAATAAAAAAAAAAACCCTGTTTGACATTGGCTCCCGTCACTCTCCCGTAGTGTTACGTCCCAGGTGCCTGGGCCCTGGCTCCGAAGCCTATAGGTACCATTCAAATCGCAACACAACAAACTAACTTCCTTGAATGAACCCTTTTACAAAGAGCTGTGCTAGACTTAGGTAGGCCTGATACTAGAGCTTATTTGTCTCCAGGCATTTCTATCGCCACGACCCTGGCGAGGAGCCTAGCGCAGCACCCGCCTGCTTCATCCCCAAAAGGGCAGAGTCCTGGCAGGCCGACGTACTCCCTGAGCCGTCTCCGAAGGACTCATGGGGCCGACACGAGCTCCAGGTGATCGAAGACACCCCGGAAGAAGGCCTGGTCAAGTGGCCCAGTAACTCTTCTATCGATATGCCGGTGGTTGAGGAGATTCCTGAGGAGTATTGGTTGGTTATTTTTATGCATTTCAGGATCTGAGGTCCTTGACGGTAGACGAGGACCTCTGATCCTACAAATGCAACCCTACAATATTCCTGCTGATAATATACCTATATATAATATATATATAATATAATATATATATATGCTGACCTATACCCAGCAATCGATTGTTCTAGATATTTATGGGAAAGTTCAATGTTCAGTAGTGCGTTTTTTACAGCTGAAATAATGACTAAAACTAAAGTAATAAGACCCTCAAGGGCTTCGCAGATGAGTTGGTAGGTAATACTGAAATGATGTCTGTCTTCTTACAGGTTTCCTGGCAAAGTTAATTTACCTGATCTAAGAAAAGAAGAAAAACTTGAGAGAACTGTTAGCTACGTAAGTTTGTTGTTTGGGGATTTCGGGCAGTTTTGTGCCTAGAACCTTTAAGAAGTTAAAAATAGGAAGGCAAATCAAGGGAATTCAAATGAGAATGATCGCTTTCCTATCCCACGTTTTAATAGGTACCTATAGGAAATAGGAAATTAGAACAAAATAATAGTTACCTAGGTACCTACCTACCTATAATAAAGAAGTGGCCTACAAGTCAGCCTGATCTAGACAAAAGAGCACCTAGTCATTGGATTTACTAACTGACTACTACTAGGAGCTTCCGATTACTTCCAGGCTTGTACTTTTCAAAACAATGCCCAAGAAAGCATGAGTTTAGGCTACCTACCACGGTATTTTCAACAGTCCACTGGGACGAGGTTTTTGGCCGGACATTACTATCTAGACCAATTCGCCAAATGTGGACACTTACGTCCGTATGGGGGCTATTATCAACTTGATTGTAAGGTTTTATGAGGGATATTCTCTATAGAGAAGTAGAATCTTGTGTTGCGTTCATACTTAGCTGCAGTCGGCAGGGATGTGGGCATGAGCATAGTCTAAACACGATCATACCTCTGTCCCGGCATGTTCATGTCCTTGCTTCCTAAAGAATAAAGGCGATGTTGATGTGGCAATAAGTCCGGATGAGCTCAGTGTGCACGTGGGTATTGGGTAGACGGCAGCAGTCTGACCGCAAGACTGTTTTAGTATAATAGCCCCCATTCGGCAGGATGTTCGCAACAAGGCACCGCTGGTGGTTCGTGTGGACGTGAGCGGAGTGTGGAATTATATACAGGAGTCCAGCGAGTCACAGGACCTGGAAGCTGACTCCGAGCTGCTGCAGAAGGTCACAGACTACAGCACCGATGAAATGAGCCTGAAGGTAACACGGGTTTGGTAGTTGCATTGCGTTACCTACTTACACCCTTTAAATCGGAACACAGCAATACGAGCTTCATTTTGCGGCGAAATAAATGCAGTGATATTTTAGTGTTCTCTAGGACTCTGCATGACCTCTACCTATTGCTCAATAAACTATTGCTAGGTACCTAATTATCATTTTAACAATGTCAATCACCATCAGCATACCTCAGCAGCTGCTAAATTGATGAATGACAACCGCAAACTTACAGCCTGTTCCTAGTTCTTGATAATCCTTGTGATTTTACTGAATAGTATGGAGCCCGAACAGTCAAGTAGTTTGCCGGACCATCACAAATATTACTATTACGTGGTCCGATTGGTGGTTGGGATAGATTTCCATTCACTTTCCATCCAATAGGTAACCAATCTGCTTAGTCCATAGTCTGTTGGACTACCACACTGTCTTGGAGCTGAATAATGAGTATTAACTTTTCAATTATGAACTCTAGGAGTCGTACAGTGCGCTGAAGACGACGACCCCAGTGGATGGGTCGTTGCAGGGCGCCGGTGACTCCACGGTGGGAGCGCGCCCGCGACGCAAGCTCGGGGACAAGAGCAAGAGCTTCAGCAGGGCGAGGTATCAGACCTTACAGACAGCTGTTTAGAACTGCTGGGTTACTCTCGACCACAGTTCCAATCAGGATCCATAGATTTTGATGAAAACCTTCATCTTTCTTGTATTTTTATGGTATCCCTGTTATACCCATATTTTTTTTCACGAACCTAAATTATTTCACTGCTGGGCAGAGGCCTCCCCCTCGTCTTCCACTCTCCTTGATCCCCCTAATTCTGCCCATTTCCTGTCGAAGGAGTCCAAATCTTCGTGCTAGGGTTTCCTTGGGCGGCCGGGAAGTCTTATACAACCTTACTAATAAAATTAAATAACCCACGACCTGCACTAAAAGCAGAGCTAACCGCCAGCGACGGCTGATGACATGATTGATATTGTTTATGTTTGTCAGTGTGACGGGAAGGTCCCGAGGCTCGCTCCCGCCGCTGGACGTCGGCGACTCCAGATCCAGGATCAGCATCATCTCCGACTGCCGCTTACGGAACCTCAGGTATCACTTGCAGGACATCATTATCATCATCATCAACGTGATCATGTCAATTTCTCTGCAAGGTTTACCTACTATATTCTTCTCAGCCAACCTATCAAAAGTGTGTCATCCTATCCTATCCTTCCTACTTCTAATAAAAAGATTAATAATTGTCTTTTAAAAAAAAAGGTGACATATTCATAGCGTTGGTTGGTGTTCCTATTTGCAATAATAATAAATAAACATATTATTATATCTTAGCTATCCTACTTAATATTACAAATGTCAAAGTTAAGATGTTTGTGTTTCAATCACGCTGCAACTGCTGGTCCGATTTGGATGAAACTTGGAATATACATAGTTTGTAACCTGGATTAACACATAGGCTACTTTTTATTCCGGAAAACCTACAAAATCAAACGGGACGCGGACGAAGTCGCGGGCGAAAGCTAGTGCATAATAAAGCGGTGGCAAGTTGTTAGGTAGGTAAGATACCTCAATAAGTAAAATAAAATAAAATAATAAATAAATATTCACGGACACTTAACACAACGCCTTCTAGTCCCAAACTAAGCAAATCTTGTACGATGGAAACTAGATGGCTAATAGAATACATACATACATATTTTTTTTGTAAATACATACTTATAATACATAGAAACACCCAACACAGAACAAACATCTATGTTTATAACACACAAATGTTTGTTCTCGGTGGGGATCGAACCCACGACCCACAGCACGGAAGGCAGAGCTACTACCGACTGTCATGTGAAGTTCCTTCACTTAACACGTGTGACTGCATAATGAATGTGAAAGAACTTGTGTGACTACTTGGTACCACTTGCGTCTACTCTGATTATCATAACGCTGAGTTAAAATCGTCATCATGAGATATCCTACCGTATGGAACGCAAGCACAGTTTTGGTGCCGTAACCAAGGATTTTTCAATCATTTGCACTAATTAAATTTCTAATTTTGTTTCTGGTTGTAATGTGTTTTGTGTGTTAAATAAATAAATAAATAAATTATCTGAGTTATAGCTCCCAGCCTCCTTAAAGGGGTGCTTGTTCACCAGAGCTAAGCTAAGCTACGTTGCTAAGGATGTGTTTGACATCCACCAATACGAATCGTATAATATGAAAGCAAACGATCTCTATTGGTGCATTTCTCACAAAAAAGCTAATTTTGTACGCTCTACCTTTCGTCAATTTTTTTTTATTTATGTATTACTTATTAGGTATAGTAGCGGCGATCTACCTGAGGTGCTGTACTAACTATAGTATTATTGATCTGTGCCATATTTTTTTGTTGTTTTTTTTAAAGAATGGAAACCCAACACAGGTTTACACAAAATCACAAATCAAAGTACATATAAAAGGAAATAAAACAAGGTGCTCCCATAATTACAGGGTACCACATCATGCGCATAGGAACAAGCAACTTATACAATAACATACAGTAGGAAGAATAACAAAGTATTAGTTCACATAAACAAAAGTAAGCTTAAGGCAATTAGCTACCCAAGTATAACCCGGGTAGATGCAACTGGGGCTTAGCTAAGTGTACCTTTTAAAAACAAGTATATTACAAAGTTGACAACAATCGGACATGGGGTCGGTGATGGGAAAATAGTGAGAAGTGCACGTGCAGAATAACTTGAGGCATAATGAGGGAGCCATTGTAGGGAGCTTTTGAAGAGCTTTTTTGTAAAGAACTCCTTATAATTCCTAGCTTTTTGTTCTTGAACAGGTTTCGTTGAAAAAACTATGGCTTATTGCACCAATAATAAAAGTTTATTGGTAAAGAAGGAACCAGATTGGTTGTAATAACTAATACTTGGTCTGTGGTTGTAATATCCAATATCTATAGGTACCTACAGTCTTCTTCTTCGTTTTGCATGATAGCCTAAATCATTTAGGCCTTATGTTAGGTAGGTACTTATTACTAAAATATATAAAACTCTTTTGAAGCTGACAGAGAATCAACGCACAGCCTAAACTATAAGTCCTAGAGGTATGAAATTTGGAGGGTAGTATCCTTATATAGTGTAGGGGTGTACTAAGAAAGGAATTTTGAAATGTCACACACTTAAGGGTAGAACGCGAGCAACGCCGCGGGCGACGGCTAGTTACTAAAATAAAATAAAAAAGAGTTTTTTCCACTAAGAGTACCTAGGTACCTACTTCAGCAAGGTAAGGTTTAAATAAAACTAAACCTAATGTTTATGGTAGTAAGGTGGAAAAACACGAGGTTTTAAGCAAGTTGAAAAAAAGATGCTTGTCGTTTTTCCGCATTCACCTCACAAACCTGTCATGGATTCCTTTTGGGATAATTGACTTTACCCGGCCGATAAGGAAAGACCTTTAATTTCACCCCTAAACGCAATTATCCCTTACGCTTCCCCGGCACTGGGTTATACCTACTCCATCTATGGTAGACTTTGATGAAGTAGTTTTACTTTATCAAAGATGGTATATATGCGATTATCAAGAAGTTCTCCAAGTTTCCCCAATTCCTACAATTAGGCAGGTCTCGGACATGGAGTTGATCGCGTAGACATCATCATCATTTCCCTGCCCTTATCCTACGCTAGGTGGCGTCGGCACAACATTTTTTTCTTCTTGCACTCACTCCTATCATTCGTCTCTGAATCTACTCCTCTTACATTCATATCTTTCACACAATCTAACCACTTCTTCGGCCGTCCTTTGCGTACCCAGCCACACCCATATTCATAACTCTTTTCGTGATGTGATTTTCATGCCTCCGCAGTGTACTGAAGCATATTTACGAGCAAACGGAAGCAGCCCACTATCTATAAGACTAGGAATAGTTACCTACCTCTGTCTATCACATAAAACGATGGTCATAATTAGCTATTAGTTTGTCGAATTTATCTTTCTCGTTCCAAACACTCGGGCTTGCAAATTTTGCAGTGCTTTTCATACATTCTATTCTGACTTACAAGCATTCTACCCTGAGCTATGCCTAAGGGCTAAAATGATCGTGACAAACAGACCTTTCATCTAATCTCAGCCCTCTAATTATGGGTTCTGTAATTCAATTGGTCCTCTCATTCTCGTTTCTTTGATGTGTCATCTGCGGATTAGTAGTGTGTTTACTTAGCTAGTGGTAGTAATTTCATTTTGTTTTACTTTATATTTTTCATCTTGATATATTATGTTCCATTCAGCCTGAACAAAGTGTACAAAGCCCTACTTCTTTTTCTACCAATCTATACATCCACTTTGTTTTGTAAAGATAAACAGAATTCGCCTGGTATTTGACGGTTATATCTACCACCTTATATAATAATATTACATACTAGCCGTCGCCCGCGGCGTTGCTCGCGCCCTTTAGGGTGCGACTTTTCAAAATTCCTTTCTTAATACACCTCTACACTATATAAGGATACTACCCTCCAAATTTCATACCTCTAGGACTTATAGTTTAGGCTGTGCGTTGATTCTCTGTCAGCTTCAAAAGAGTTTTATATATATTGATTGATGATTGATGATGATGATTGATGATGTAAGGTCCTCATTTATGTATACCTACTAGTATCCGCATCGGTGCAGATGTACCTTCCACTTCCCCGGACGAGCCTAGTTAATCACCCCGACATGGTACACTCTTGTACGCTAAAGTAGAGTATATATGACAGACCGTCCGAAAAACATGAATTAATCCCGACGCCATCCATCATACGTGTAGAACGGTGCAGAACGTAGACCCGGTTTTGTCCCAGGTGTACCGTTAGCAAATAGCTGGTGTGTCGTTTTGTGTTGCAGTTTTTGTACAAGAGCTGGTTGAAGTACGGATCCCATCGGGAAATTCAGTGTAGTCATGATAAGCTGATATATTCCAGAAATCCCTACCAGTGGGAATTTCTGGATTTTTTTTCCAGAAATTCCAGTAATTATGTGATTAAAAGCCTTATAAAAAGTTTAGAGTAGGCATGATGTCTTGTTTACCCAGGACATAGTGTCTACTCTTAACTTTTTATAAGATTGGGGGTTTAACTGTTGACAAAAGTCCCAAATTAGTTGACATTACTTTACAAACTATTATTACTATATACGTTTATTACAAAGTCATTACTAAAAGCATTACCTTAAAAGTATGTTGGCTAAATCCACAGGAGATGTAGCTAAATCGATTTGTTTTGCGGAAGATAATAGAAATGCCTATTTCGGCTTCCATCAATAATCCAGTTTTCACAAACAATAATTACATTAGGAGCCCGTCCGATAAAAACACGAAAATAACGTGTTTTGTCTCGTTGTTTACCGAATATTGTCCAAAGTTGTTTACCAATACTGTTCAATGTTTGCTAATGTTGTCCATCAAATCACATTCGGCGCCCCTTAGGACTACTGTTCACCAAATCCTAAACCAGAAGTTATCTTAACAGTTAAAGTATCTGATTAAAAAGTTCCTAAAGTTGTCGGGCTGAATTGAATATCTTTCTCACATTCTTGTTAAAACTTAAGCGAGGAAGGCGACATTTTATTTTAGAAAAATGGACCCAGTTAAGTCAAAGATTTTGTAAATGATTATCCTCAAACAGCTTATTCTATTTCGAAATTTAAAATTGAAACCTCCCAGATTGTTCCAGCGTGTTCAAGTCAATGCCATAGGTGAACGGCCCCGGCTCACGACCGGGTTCGGTTCCCGGGCCTGACCTGTGCTAAGAGACAATTATACAGCGTAAAAACTTGCTTACCACATTTTTATGGAAACTTTACGCCTTCCATTTGGGATTCAAATGTTAACTTTACATGTAAAATTCTGGGAAACTATTTGATTTATCAAATCAGTAGGGAAACATGATTTTTAAGGAGTTTTGTTCTTTGTTGAGGAAGTTTTTTTTAAATAAAAATTTACTGTACGTAGGTAAGTATGATTTTTATTTTCGGGGGGTTACTTACTTAGAAATTTCATATAAGGTTTATGTACTAAGTTTTACAAAATGATAGGTTTATCCGTAGAACATCGTCGAAAGCCGAAATACCGAAAATAGTGTGGAATAACCTCCTAGCAAATACAAAATGGCGGCATAATGAGATGCGTTGGTATTATCCTGTCCTACCCTTGTTTTGTACTGTCAATTATAAATGGATAGATAAACTAGATAACTTAATAGGTACGTATATTGTAGAAAGGTTAGTAATGATCACTCTACTTATTTATACAATTGAAGATTGGTAAGTAGGTAACAAAACGCTAAAATCTTTACAATCTTCGGTAGGTGTACAAAGTACATGACAACAAATAGGTAGGTAGAGTCGGTATCTAATGTAGCTATACTTATAAAAATGCTTTTACCGTTTTTAGTTTTTGAAGTATGTAGGTACCTAGGTAGTTAGCACCTTGTATTTAATGTATGGTCTAAGAAAAAATATTCTATCACAAACATGTCTTGTACAAATCGAACCCATAACCCACACGTCTCAGCAAACAACTCGCCTAGTTACCACACCATAGTAACCCCTATCACGTGCGTACAGGGTGATGCGAGTTCAATGACTGCAGTCCAAAGAGCAGACATCCAGCATCTTATACATACATCCATTCAATTGCATTTCATCAAAATGGAAGATATTTTATTCAGATTCTTTTAAATTAATTTAAGGATACACAATCTCATAGAAGAAGGGACAGCCTGTATATCTTTTAAATCTGTATATTTCATTTACTTATACTTAGTAAAGTTGTTTTGAGCATTTTAATCATTTTGAAATCGGAGTCTGGTACAAAACTATAACGCAAAATTGTATCAGATAACACAATATAATACACATTCATTTCATTTCGTAGCCGTACCTAGCACTGTGGTATAGAATAGAAATGAGTATTGAGTACGTCATAATTTTGTCCACAACTTTATTTATTTATACGATAATTTCACCTTTTCAAATACAGTCTTCGGTAGTATAGTGGTAAGTATCCCCGCCTGTCACGCGGGAGACCGGGGTTCGATTCCCCGCCGGAGAGATACACTTTTTGCACTGCATTTTTTATTTGGAGTTCTTTTTTAACCTTTTCAAAGGTGGTCATCATCATCATCATCAGTCCGTTGCTAGACTTTGTTTAGTGTTTGCGTTACATTTAATACAGTCTTCGGTAGTATAGTGGTAAGTATCCCCGCCTGTCACGCGGGAGACCGGGGTTCGATTCCCCGCCGGAGAGATACACTTTTTGCACTGCATTTTTTATTTGGAGTTCTTTTTTAACCTTTTCAAAGGTGGTCATCATCATCATCATCAGTCCGTTGCTAGACTTTGTTTAGTGTTTGCGTTACATTTTATATCGTCACCTCACGTTACGTCCTACGTCCTAGTAGAGGCCATTATCTACATAAAAGCTGAATAGTTAAACAGTTGATTAAAATCTAGCTCTTTTTTACTGTTTGACATTACCTGTAAGCAAGCAAGCTCGTTTGAGTTAGTGGCCAACTCTGGTGACGGAGTTTTTAGGCCGCCTTAAGGCCTCCGTCATGGCATAACGGCTGCTAGAGCAGGGACCGTGCTCTCCGAAGCACGGAAGCGCTCAGGTATAATTACCACTAACGGTCACCCATCCAAATAATGACCGCGCAGAACGTCGCTTAACTTAGATAATCGGTGAAGATTGACTAAGCAAGCCTAGCCACGAGCGCTTCATTACCTGTAAGAGGCAGCAATAATTTAAACAGCTGAATAGAGTTATGCAACTATTTTTTGTAGGCAGGCAAATTTTTCCCTGTCGGCAGTCGAAGGGGTCGCTAATGGCATTATTGGACAAAAGTTCCAGAAATTCCCTATGCCGGAAAACTGGAATGAGCCAAATATACGCCTAGCAACCAGAGCGTCATGAGTAGATATACCTACTTATGTAGTAGGTACGTCAACCACTACTATAATGTTATTGATGGATTCCACTGGATCTGCATGTCACCTTCGTGTCACCGGTCAAGCACCGCGCGTGGCCGGTCACGGTAACTTTAGTTACCAACACTAGCAACAGAGTTTTTTTGCCTATGTTAGTATAATATTCTGTGATCTTACCGAGTATATTATACTATAGCTTTCGCCCGCGACTTCGTTGGCGTCCCGTTGGATCCCGTTGATTTTCCGGGATAAAAAGTATCCTATGTTACTTTTAATACCTCCAATAATACGTGTACAAAGTTTCATGATGATCGGTTAAGTAGTTTTCGCGTGAAAGCGTAACAAACAAACTTACATTCACATTTATAATATTAGTATAATAAATACCCATCCTTGAACATGTCACACAACGCTGTCTGGTCCCAAACTAAGCAGAGCTTGTACTATGATTCGGAACTATATTCCTGATAGAATACTTATACCTATACATATTTTTTTGTAAATAACATTGTAACACCCAGACATAGAACAAACATCTATGTTTGCCTCACACAAATGTTTGTTTTTAGTGGGGATCGAACCCACGACTTACAGCACGGAAGGCAGAGCTTATACCAACTGAGCTGTGACGCCTGTCAAGTATACCTTCCGCAGTCTTCGTCTGACGCCTGAGCACAATTGTCACGTTCCATTTTCAAAGCGCCAAAGCAAAGAATTGTGAATGAATGAATGAATGAAAACGCTTTATTGTACATAAATAACACCGAAACATATTCCTATGATATATACAAAACGGGTTGCATTAAATGTACAATGGGCGGCCTTATCGCTAAATAGCGATCTCTTTCAGGCATATTGTGCCATATTGTTTTTTTTTATTTCAAATGTTTTTCTTCCACAGATTGGACACACAATACGAGATATCATCAGAGAAGGTGGACACACCACCTGGCGAGGGCGTCAAGCGAAAATAACGTTTATTTTGATGGACATAAAGACGTCATGGCGAACATCTTAGTAATAGTTCTGTATATATAGTTAGTAAATTCAGATAAGTTAAGTAGTGCTCTAAATTATTTATTTTAAATGTTTTTTGGGTGTACTTAGTTTTAACTATTGTATTTTAATGTACCTAATTAAAGTTTCGGTTTGCTAATTTTTCTGTTGACTAATTACACATCTCAAATCTAAGATGGAGATAGGTAAAATAGAATCCTACCTTTGGTTTCTAGGAATATGGTGATATGTCTACCATGCAGTATGGAAAATTTATAGTGAGAGGCCTTGCTATTTCAAGCTGATAGCAAAGTCGTTCACTATAAATTTTCTCTCTAAAAATTTTCGTAACCAGCTTGTTTCGAAATTTGCGTTTTTGATTCTAATTTTCGATAGAAAAACTCAGACTCAGTTCGAAGAATACTTTCCCCAGACGCCTCTAAAGTAATAAAACATAGTAGTTCCGTGTTTATTGGGTAGCATTTGAAGCACAGGACCATGATGGATGATGTGTGCTGGTCGACTGATGGCGTAAAGATCGATTGACCCTTTTACTGACATTCCATCCATCCGGGATCAGTTTTCATCACAAACTGGCCAAGTGCGAGTCAGCCTTACGTGCTGAGGGTTCCTTACCGCCACATACAAACACTAAGGTCCAACGACGTGTCCAGTCCAGTGAAGCATTGTACTACGTACATCCCTTATTAGTTTAGTATTATTATAGAAACCTTATTAGAGCTAAAATAGGACAGTACATAGGTAAACAAAGGTGATAATGGGCCCGATATTGTTGGTGCATTTTTCTAAACTAAACTAATTCGACAGCACTAAATGAGAGCTAGTTTTTGTAGTTTTAGTTCATGAGAAACGGATGGCAAGAATTTTACTGCTGTCAAATTAGGTGTTTAGGAAATTAAAACAACAGAATCGGGGGCTCAATCTCTCTACTCGTCGAGCTTACGCACTGGCTATTGTTCAATATTTAGCCATGCATTTCTCATAAAAGCAAAGTAGCACAAAGCTGTGACGAGTGGACCATACAACATTTCTGAAAATTTCCCCTCAAATATAATTAAGGCGGGTTGTTGGGCGGAATTCACTCATGAATGAGCAAGAACCGCCCGCCCTGGGGCAGTAGGGCTTTTTAACTGACAGCAAAAGGGCTCTAAAGGATAGGATCTAGGTAACATTCGTCTAGAAAAAAACCGTTCCGAAAATAGTAAATTGAAAACCATTTATCATCATCATGCATAGCATGATAAAGATCTACGTCTATGTAAAAAGAAAACTGGCTATAATTACTAAGTATAAATATAAAGTCATGGGTGTGTGACTGTCACCGCACCCCTCACTAGCTTTAGCAAATAGGTTTCTCTGGCGCTTTTAAGCACGGACCTCTAAAATAGCTACATATCTTAATTAAACTTTGTATAGTTATTGTGACGGCTCGCAAGTGCGCACTTTACGGAACGTTACAACAAATCAAACGTTAAAATCCTTTGTATTTCTGCTTTCCGCGCTTCAAACAATAAACAAAAGCTAAAACGTTTTCCGTATTCTAACAGTAAATCCTCAAGGAAATTGTTCTCCCAGTGGCCTTCACTGGGCCTTTTATTTTAGGCCTCTTTGTCAATCGCACCATTCGCACCCTTCTAACAGGCCCTACTTGACGCGAGTGCTTTGTATCTACGGAATTGGTTTTGGACTCTGACTAACTCAAAATGGAGAGGTTTTATTCATCACAGCTGACAGGCGTTGCAGCTCAGTCGGTAGTATCTCTACCTTCGGTGCTGTGGGTTCGATTCCCATTGAGAACAAACGTTTGTGTGAGGGCAAACATAGATGTTACTCTACAATTTATCAGGCGTGCTAAATTGCTAGAGTTTCTATTACTTGTTTGATCTTATACATTACTTTTTTTTACCAAAGGCCCAAACAAGAATTGACTTGTAAAAAACAAGAATTGAAGAATTGAATTATTGAATTGAAGCTAAGACAGGTAGAGCCCCAGCACACACAATAGTTTACTATAGGTATAATTAGTGGTCAACCCGGTAAACGCTTTCTTTCCCATTTATGCCATCTCTACAAATATTAAATGATGTCTGAATTGGGGTAAGTATATCTTGCGTTGTTGGTTTGCGGAGGTCAGATATGAACACGGTTTTTGGGTTTTCGGATTTTCGGATCTCTTTGAAGTATTCTCTGAAACCCATCCAATGTTTTTCCGTATTATTTTGAGTGTGTTTACGAGATAATACGCATTTTGCTTCCACACAGTAATATCTTTATTATTTAAAGTGGGTATATTTCCCAAAGGCCATCTAAAAGGTCAACTTTCAACCCCCTAACCGAATTAAACTCGAAAGGGGTAGTATTTTTATCAGGGTTAATTAAAGAGTTTACGAGATTTTTACGTTTAGGGTTGAAGTTTAAAGCTATTTGGAAAGAATTTAATCTTCGCTGAATTTCGAAGACAAAGTGGATTTCGTAATTGAAAAGAAAATTGAACCTATACCTAGTGGTGGCATTCCATTATACCTTTTATAAAATTACCTTTTCCAAGAATTCTATTATCTTTTCTTAGAATTGTTTTTCAACACTTGATATTGTTTTCAACAAAATAAATGCTTCTGCCTTTTCGTTTCTCAGAAAATAATGAAAACAGAATTAAACAAGGCGTAAACAAGGTAAGCATAGGTACCTACTAGTATAGTATTCAATAATCTGTGGCATATGCTAGAAAAACCAGTCGTTAGGGACTCCTTTAGATGAAATAGCCAACAAAATGTTACTATCTCGAAGCACGCATAAGAATATTTTAGAGAGCAGATAAGATAATTACAGGCACATGAGACTTCAAGATCTTTACGTCTCAGAGTGATGGACGCAGTGCATTGCCTTACAGGGCACGTCCTCATTGGACTTGCTCTGTGAGGTAATGCATTTTTATATGCAGAAAATAAACAGAGCGTTAAAAGCTATTTTAGCTATATATTTAAAAGATATAAAAAAGTATGAACGAGCCAACTCAACTTTCTTCTTGTTTCGGGCACGCTTGTTTTCGACCTGTGTTTTGTTCAGCTAAATAAACTAGCATTCTATACAAAACATTATTCTTTCATTCTATTCTTTGTTCTTACGTATAAGTACTCTTAACTCCCATTATCTTGACCGTGAGCTCATGCATC
Organism: Eulithis prunata; assembly: GCA_918843925.1. NCBI lineage: Eukaryota > Metazoa > Arthropoda > Insecta > Lepidoptera > Geometridae > Eulithis > Eulithis prunata. The sequence goes on from OU974021.1 coordinate 8,626,490, forward strand.
ACAACCGTTTCTCTTTCCACATCAAAGCCGCAACGCGATGGGTTACGTATGGATGATCGGTCAGGGGATTCAGTACAAATAAATAGTAGCCACAGACAGGATGGTACTATTAGAAAAAAAAAATGTGTGAAATTCACACGTGGTAGAAGTGAAACCTTTAAAGAATACTTAACCAATATGCAGTACTAAGTTTCACCTCAAAATAAAAAGTAAAAAGTTGCAAAAAGTTTATAATGTCGCATTGGATTTGAACTTGCTCCCGTTGTCGGTCTGACCGCAGTCCAACGGCATCACTGTTCGGCCAACAGTTACGTAGCTCTGCTGCGATGGTTGAAAACGGCTATGTCTCTTTTTGTTTGCGCTTTTTCGTTTCATCGACTTTCAAATCACAACGATGCTAAAGAAGTTTTCACTTCAAAAAACGAGATACTTATTGGAAAAAATGAATGACTCAACTAACATGACTTCAAAAGTGGAAATGTTGACTAAATATACGTCTGTAGTAGTACCATAGTACCTAGTTGTCAAGTACTCTCACTCAAAACTGGAAAGTTTCTGAAAACGAAACTTTTTTTTTAATTAACCGACTTCAAAAAAGGAGGAGGTTCTTAATTCGGTTTTATCAGTGTTTTATCTCGACACCATCGTATCCGGATTCAGGCATTTGAAAATTTGCATAAAAAACTTGATTGATATCGCACATTTGACCACACGCAAAGAGAGTAGGAAATAACCAGTGTCTATTTAAAAATGTTGGATTTTAATATTTACCAACGTGGAGCAGCCTGTATTTGTTGTAGCACGATCAAAGGGTCAAATGGCTGAAGAAGGGTGTTTCCTATCACATGCTCATCAATAATGGAGTAGGAATTTTTCACTTTGTTGTAGGTATTTAGAGTCTATAATCGCTTAGATATTTCTAAACATCTACACACCGAAAGTTTGTTATTTTCATGATAAAATTTAATTTGTTACTTTGATGATTATTCAATTCAATTCCAATTCAATTCAATGATTTTTATTTTATACCGCAAAATATTACGCATGATAAGTAATACTAATAATAATGAATGAATGAATGAAATGAATGAAAATACTTAATAATGATAAGGATAGCTTGCATATTCTAAAAAATAATTACAGAAGTCTTCAGTACTATTAAGAGAAAATATTTAAAACAGAAAATTATATAGGCTCAATGAGCGGTCTCCAGACACTATACGCAAAATGTCTTGGGAAACCCGGATTTTCTTGAATTTTCTTTTCTCTATTCAAGTTCACGTAATATTATAAATGGCTCGAATAATCCGTACTAATGAAAAAAGCAAAACTTAATCAACTTCCGAAAAGGTCCGCGCGTGTAACGACCCTTACAAACCTGGTTGCAACCGCGTGACGTCACGTGCCGGTTTGACGGCCCCACGTGACGTCATACCTGCTCCGGTGACCACATGGTATGCAAGTTTGGAGACAAATATTAAAAGGCAAGGGTTTTTTTAGGTGGAATCACAATATCTAGATCGCAGTATTTTCCGTATACAAATTATGCATGTATGTTATGCAAAGACAAAAGCAGAACTTTTGGATAATAATTAGGCTGAGCTTTTTTTATGGGAATGGAATATCTATAACCAGTTTTTGAAGCTAAACCATAAAAGATATTGTAAGCAAAGTAATTCAATTAAGTTGATTTAGGTAAATCAATATTCTTGGACATTTCACACAACGCCCTCTAGTCCCAAACTGAGCAAAGCTTGTAGGTACTAGATTGTTGATAGAATACTTGTATACATTTTTTTGTAAATTTATTCATAAAAACATAGTAACACTCAGTCAATATTCGGAATATCCCCAAAATCACATTCACGTTGTAACACTAAACATTCTGTCAGTAGCAGTTTTTGTAGAAGACACCCCAACCCCTCGCACAGGGGGTAAATTCATGTAGAATATTGTAGGGCCAGCACATTACTGTAATACCAGCCCCCAACTACCCCGTCGCCTTCTGCTCCTTAATTTCCGTACAAAATGAGATTTTCTTTTGAAATTTTTATAAAAATATTTTTGAGTTCAAGGTAGGTTTCTTTAATACTCCGGAATTGCTGAAATTACTAGCACTGGGTTTGCGTAGACAATGCGTTGATGGAAAAACTAATTTCAATAAAAAAATATGAGTAGCTAAGTATACTTTTTTAACCTGTTAGCTAACTATTATAATTTACTATTACTATTAACCTGTTAGTTAACTGTTATCTAGAATAGAATGCAGGATTAGTTACAAAATGAAATACTACTTTGAACGAAAGTTGTAAAAAATTCAAATTACACAAATTATTAACTGAAATATTCTATGAAACTTTTCACAATATCTACATATATAATTAAAGCTTCAGACCGGATTATGTCACTGTGCTGTTAGTCTCTAATTTTATATTAAAAGTAGGTATGTTTCTTGACTAAACTACATCAATTAGTTAAAATAATGACGCGATGAAACCGCACTGAAACTAATAAATGGGATATCACAAAGACATTAATATCCGGTAGGCCTCGGCCACTTCCGGCGTGCCTCTTAAACGGAACTTTAATTAATAACATTCATTATCCTATTTCGGACATATTTCAAAGTTGGAAACTAATTGTGAGACGCGACATAAAGTCGCTTCTGGTGGAGACTTGGGACTAAAAGAGTATTTTGTTCAAACCTACCTCTGACTCTCTGGGGCTACCTGCCATGCAAATTCCTGTAAAATTTTTCAAGTGTTGAGTTTTGTCCATGACCTTACGAGTACTTAGAGGTTCTTTGTGGTTCTTATGAAAAAAAAATCTTTGGTCTCTGGTGGTTGCGACTAAAAGCCGCAACTTTAAATAAGCATGACCCAAATAGCGTCTATTTAAATCTTAACGGCATTTAGGGTCGCTTTCAAATACATTGCTGGTTGAGAACAAAAGGAACTCAAAGCGATGAAAGGGAAACAGCAGTAGATGTAAAATAAGTTTTGTAAAAGTACGAAATAAAATATTGGCTGTTCCTTGTGTTTAGTGCAATAGATTACGAGGAAACATTTCTCATCACAGGTGAAGGAAAAATATCGTATATTATTCATCACAGACCTGAGCTTACAGTTTTATCTGAACCCATAGTATTAGGCGACGTTTATAAGTAAGGCCGCAGTGTTTTGGCTCCTGCATTATGTATATTTATTCTGTGACTGTGTTCTAACTTGTTGGTAATGAATAGGGTCCATTATTCGCGTGCCAGTACCGGCTTGCAATTCGCAATTGGATTCCTTTACGATTAGTTCTGAGTCGGGTAATTGGGTATCCATTGTTACCAATTGCTATTAGTTTGCTCAAAATTACATTTACAGTGATAAATTGAACTGTTTGAGTGTTGTGAAGATTCTGAGTTTGATGGAACTGTAAACTAATTGAAATTGATGTTGGGTTAAGCACTCAGGTTACCAAAGGTTCTATCCTGAGGTTGCCCAGAGGTTTCTAAAGGACAAAATGTGTTTTATTTGCTTTGATTTTATGATATAACTAAGGAATCTCTGGAGTATAAATACAATTCACTTTGGACTATTCACAGGGTTTGACCAACATATAATATGCCTTTACATCTATTGAACATGATTTATACAGCGCGTCAGGAGGCAACGGGACACTGTAGTGCAACGTATTGGTCAGGTAATATACTTTTGAGTTTTTAAGTACCTAGGTACCTACCATGACAAAAAATAAAAAAAACAGTGAAATATTATACCTAAGTATCATGTTTTTATCCTATTCTGATGCTATCTCAAGAATAGCGTTATTCGGAGTAGGTTAAAACCGGCCTTGGTGAAAGTTTATTGGATACATTAGGTACGTACATTTTTAATTAAGTTTATGTAAGTGGTCTACGGGTAAATTAAATGACCCGTGGACCTACCTGATACACGCATATGCAGCACCCTTTGTAAAAAAATGTATATAAATAAATAAACCTATTGTTTCTTGAGATGTTTTTATTTTAATATCTCTTGAGTATTGGTTCTGTCGTAAAACGAACACAAAAGAGCAAATCTTTTAGGTTATTTACGACTTTGGCCAGTTTTATTTGGGACATTGACAGAAGGCAGCCGAAGGGCGTTCTATTCACTCGTATGGGATCCCATGATGTTCATGGCACGAACATAAAACTCATAGCCCTATTTATACATTTGAATAATCAAAGAAATACGAATAACTTTATACAACCTTCATAAATATAAACTTTATGAAGGTTCGGATTAAGATAGATTAGAGAACTACCAAATCAGCGGTCTTACCGCCAAGTGTAGCTGTTGGGAGGGCGTTCAAACACTTTGGTCATTTTATATCCTTATCATTACTACATAATTGTACTGTCTGTGGTGAAGGATAGGCAATTTAAGCTATGTCGGTTTTTTACTGGTTTTTTTCCTTGGATTATGTTAACTGTTATATCTGTATATTAGAGTTGTGTGGATTTAATACACAAATAATTTGGAAATGAAATAGATGTGCTTATTAGCTTACCTAATTCATTTCCAGGTTTTGACGTAGGTCTTAGTTTGAGCAGGTTTTGACTTAGGTAAGTATCAAGTAAAAAAAGAAACCAAATGTTTCGACATATCAAGTAGGTAAAAACAATGTAGTTTCTCACAAGTGAATTCCATTACACTTGGCGGTCGGGCCGCAGAGGTTTTGGTCTGAGGGAAGAAATCGACAACTCATACTTTGTCATAACTTTTACGATAAGATGAATTGGAACTATTTGGCTGGCTCACACAGAATTCATCATCATACTAATCAGTCCACAACTTACTGGGCATAGGCTCCATGAACAACAATTTCGACAAAGCATTTGCTACAACTTTTTCTCTTTGGACGAAGTAACACATAATTCGTTCAACTTTTTCTCCCATTATTCAATTCAAGATCAGCATCATATCTTTTTAACCCCCGGCCGAAAAACTAGAGAGGTGTTATAAGGTTGACGTAGCTTAAGTGTTCTTAGCTTATGTTTGGTGAGGGGTGCTAGGCCGGGTAACCTCCACGCGGTGCACCCTGGAAACACCATGAAACACGCCCGCAGAGTACTGTGGACGTGTTTCATGGTGGCCAGTAACCCGGCACAGTGGGCCTCTCCGCGTGTCCCTCTGATAAGCAGAGGGCACTGCGTGATGAGGCAGGGTAGACTTCGGTCTACCCAGGTGGGTCCGGGCCCCCTTGTTTGGTGGCCCAGACGACGGGGGAGTTAGGCCCCTGAGCGGGGAAGAGCGCGCGGGACGACGCGGAACTGTCCCGCGCCGCTCTGACGCATGGTGGCGAATGGCGGGACCGCAGTAGAGCACCGGCCCCGCGTTGCACACATTCGCCACCAGCGAACGGGAACGGCCGAGCCGCTTGCCGTTCCCAGGCCCCACCCTGCAAGGGGAGGGGCGTGCGGGCCCCACTGTAATGGCGGGCTTCGTCGGCGGGGGACTGGACGTAAAGGCTCTGCCGGTTTCCCAGTCCCCCTCCACTAAGACGACGCAGGAGCGCCGCTGGGTTTTTAGTGGGTATACCGGCCTGGCGGGAGGCCGGGGAGTCCCACATACCCCTCTTCATGCTCTCTAGTGGAGGGGGGATGCGTCATGCATTTTCCCAGCGCAAAAAAAAAAAAAAAAAATGTTTGGTGAAGTTTCCAAGTTATGATGGTATTCATCACTTTTAAGAACCAGTTATGAATCTCAGGCATACTCGTAATTGCAGTTTGAAACATTCAATTCAATTCAATTCTTGTCTATGGCCTTTGCAGTGTTGCCCGCAATTTCGCCAATGTCACGTTTTATGAGACCTTAGCACGATGGAGAATGACCGGTGGTGAGAAGTAATGATTGGTGGAGAATTTAGCTCACTTCAATGTGTTCAGATTTGATGAACTGTCATTCAAGGTCTGATGACCAGCTGATGAGATTTTATGATCAAGGGTTTATCATTATGTAGAATTAACTTGTTTCTGATGACACTTCAAATAATTTATAAGTTTAAAAAAACTGGAAAAACCGACTTCAATTTTGATACGCCATGATGATGATGGCAGTTCATTGGGACTGTTCTATTGATCGTAAACATCACAGGAAAGTAAAATACGCAATGTCGTGTACGTGGATGACGTGTATTTTCTAGTTACTCATATTTAACTGCCAAACTACTGAAAAGAAATATAACCAAATTGAGAACCTCCTTTTTTGAAGTCGGTTAAAAAATCTACATCAAAATAGTAAGGCCTCGTGTTTCAAAACGGACGAAGCACCGATAAATAGAATATCATCATCATCAATATACAGGGTGTTACCAGACCACTTCCGAAAACGAAAGGGGGAGCTACAGCACACCAAAACCCAACCAAAAAAAAATCAGTTATCCTGAAAAATAATTATAGCCAGAGAAAACAATGTTTAAAGATTTATATTTATTTCGCCAGCCCGCAATGTACGCATTCACGTAGGTAAGGTCGAGGCGTAGTACTATTATTTATTCTGTGTCGTAAGTGCCTACTAACGTAGGTAGGTACAAACGTAGGTCGCTCACACGTCGCGTACTTGAATGACCCGCGATGAACTCTCAGCTGTTCATGATGTAGTAGACGTAATCTGCGTGCTGCGTGTACATTGCTGCTTTATTTATTTTATTGTTTTTTTTGCTTTTTTAAATGAGATAATTAGGTAGATATGTCTTATTATGTTGTACTGTGTGTATGTAACTAGAAAAAAAAATAAAAAGAGATAGTCAAGTCAATTTTTTTTTTCGCGATTTTTTTCGCTTAATGTTTTCAGTATCATGGTCTGATTGGAACCTCCAAGTTTTCGGAAGTGGTCTGGTAACACCCTGTATATAAAACTCTTTTGAAGCTGACAGAGAATCAACGCACAGCCTTAACCATAAGTTCTAGAGGTATTAAATTTGGAGGGTAGTATCCTTATAAAGTGTAGGGGTGCACTAAGAAATGAATTTTGAAACGTCACACTCTAAAGGGTAGAACGCGAGCAACGCCGCGGGAGACGGCTAGTCATCAATATATATAAAACTCTTTTGAAGCTGACAGAGAATCAACGCACAGCCTAAACTATAAGTCCTAGAGGTATGAAATTCGGAGGGTAGGTTCCTTATATAGTGTAGGGGCGCACTAAGAAAGGAATTTTGAAAAGTCGCACCCTAAATGGTCTAGAATGCGAGCAACGCCGCGGGCGACGGCTAGTAAAAAATACATGGTTTCAACTGAACAATCCGAATAAAATATGAATACATAAGTAGGTTAGTATACCTTTTCATAGATAAATCAGTAGGTACCTAGACGTGATTCAAGATGGTGCCTTCCTTTGCATTTTCAAAAAGTGAACCAATTTCGAGAAAACAAACATCTTCCTTATTGCGTCTTCCATCAAACGGGAACCTAGTAGGTACTGGCAGCGTTAAAAGTTGGGAAAAAAAAAAGTTTTTAAAATCGTATAGTAAATGTAGTTGCAACAGTAAAATAAGCAGTTCTATTTATCTTTTTAATCTTAAAAATAAAAGTATTTAGTTAAACTCTTGCAGAAGTCAAAACAAATAGTCAAAAGCTCTCAAAACATACTTGGACATTCATAAATTGTTCTGTCATTTTACAGTACAGTCAGCTTTAAAAATAAGATGACGATTCGGCAAAGTTTTATGAAGAAAAAACTTTTCATCGGTATTTCTATGAAAAAAAACTGAGCTAAAGAAGTACGGAAAAAGCATCGGAAAAAGTCATCAACGTCTGCAGCGAACTGTACCGACACATGTCAGAAGCACACCATCCACTACATCATGACGTCACGCATACAATGTTATACGTGACGTCATTAGGGCGGTCCGTGACGAACTTCACAAATAAATATTTAGAGATCGTGTACTTTTTACATCCTTCCTGTTATAACATTACATTCCATCACACGATTCACTACCTACTCCTTTACCCGATATCTTACAGAATATTATAGAGATTTTCTCTAATAATAGCAAATCACCTTAACTGCGTTCTTCGACTAAAAACATTCACGATAAAACCTTCACAACACAATCCTTACTAACCATTTGTTTTAACAATCAAGAAAATCCTTAAAACCATCTGCACAAGATTCAAAATGTCAAACATGCACAAGGTTTGGCGGTGGAAACGCAAATCGATATCTTCACAGAGTTTTATTAGTACATGTTTTATTGTGAATGTCAATGTCACCTCACTTTGTTGTACAGAGTGACTAAATGACGGACAGAGGTCATTAATGAAGAGAAGAAGAAGAAACCACTCCAGGGAAACTTCAAAGTATGTGTGACCCCTAAAAACACAAATGTACGAAACAGCTTATTTTAGTATACGTTATCTTACAGATAATCTAACAGAACCTTAATAACTAGTAGATCGCCCCGAACTGAAATCTCGTGATGTTTCCGATAAATAATACCCAACTATGAAAGTTTCATAATTGCTGGTCATCATCAGACCTTAGAGTTATGGACTCCAGTTCATCTAATTTTAATACTTTAAGATGAACTAAATGTTTCGCACGTCATTTTGAACATCCACACGATAAGTTAGGTCCGAAGAAAACTTAATAAGCGCTAAACGAAAGCTGCAAATCTAGATTTTTGCTGCACACTTAACTTAATCATGTAATTTCGTTAATAACTACTTATTTATCAGTTGGCCGGCTGTTAATCTCTGCTGCAGACCTACAGTACACGGATGTTCACATACCATAGCTAAAGGATAAACACAGCTTATGTATAATAGGCCCATATTCAGAAACGTTTTTCAAGTCTGCAAGCTTCATGCATAATTTAATTATTGACTGTCAGTGCAAAACTGTGTAAAATTTTACAAAACTTGATTTAGATTTTACAGGTTCAGCGAGTATTCGGTCATCGGTCAACCAAATGCTAGATGACTCCCGAAACAGTACAAACGTAATGCTTGAATAAAAGTACCATGTTACGGAAACTCTAAACTAATCCTAGAAGGTAGGTCCCTGTCTACTACTGCCTAGTGTCTATTGATGTTGAAGGTAGATTTTTTGCAACTTTTAATAATTAATTTCTAAAGTGCTATTTGAACAGGCGCGCACTGTACACCAGTTTTCAAGGAATAGAGAGTGGTCTGTGGTACCTCTGTACCTGATTATTAGCTAGATTGATTAAGTGCAGTGTGGATAATTTTCTAATTTTCCTTCGCTCCTAGATTATAAGGCGTATTCTGTAATCTGGAGTTCCGCTAAATATTGTTAGGTAATTTAATCATTAACTTACTTGTATAAATAACACGGAGGTGTACTTTAAAATAAATTAAAAATAAATATTCTTGGACTTATCACACAACGCTTTCTAGTCCCAAACTAAGCAAAGTTTGTACTATGGGCAATTGATTGGTGATAGAATACTTAGATACATTTTTTTTGTAAATACATCAGTACTTATAATTCATGTAACACTCAGACAGAACAAACATCTAGGTATGTTTGCCACACGTTTGTAAAATTGTCAAATGTGCGTTTTTTGCTTTTTGTGTTACCAACCTAAAATAGCAAAATAAAACGAAGCAAAAAAATAACATATTCAAGGAACTAAGTGAATATTGTGTAGGTAAAATAAGTAAAAACAAGGATAAAACGAATGAAACAACACTGAAGTTCCGAGAAAAATACTTGTTTGTTACTTTTTCTTTTGAATCGGAAAAGTCTGTTAACAACATAAATGTTGTTACAAAATAATTATTCGTTCCAAATATCTACGAACATCGACTTACTAATGTTATTGTACGGGGATGGTATTATTTTACAGTCTAGCACAATTAAAGGTGACCTTATTGACAGATTTTATAGCTCAGTCGATAGTAGCTCTTCCTTCCGTGCTGTGGGTCGTGGGTTCGATCCGAGAACAAAAATTTGTGTGTGGCAAACATAGGTGTTTGTTCTATGTCTAGGTGTAACAAACATCCATCCATAAATCCTTACAAACTTTCGCGTTTATAATATTAGAGGATTTCTCGGAAGTCGCTTTTCGTTTCGTTACGAACAACAAAACAAAACTCAGACTACGGGTTCATGTCCACCTTTAGGTAGAACCAGTATCACGAACAAATCTGACAGTCGCCGCGTTAACGTATTCGAGTTATATTGCGCGTCAATGCCAGCTCGACTGCCAGCCGTTGTAGTGTCACCGCGCAGTGTATCTCGGATACGCTAGCGTTACGATACGTTTATTAGTGATCAAGGCACTGAGCTTCTGAGGGCGATTTAATCCTCCCTGAATCCACTAGTATTTCTAAACATCCTCGGCTTAAGTTAGCTCCTATTGCGTAGTTTCGAAGTGTTTGAAACTAGCTACGTGCGCCATTGATCGCGTAAGCAGTTTCGCTGAGCAATTGGAAAAGTTCACGGAACTGTAATGGCTCCTTTGATTTATGCAGCACTGTAAGTTACGTTTATTTGTTGGTTTAGGATACACGTAACCCCTCAAGCCGTTTGGTATCCGCTGTTTGTGATACTAGCATTACCCTTAGGTTTTACTCGAAAAAACATTTACAACAAATTCTGTATTGGTACTTAGGGTCGCCCGGATAAAATATAAAAAAAATCTAGCCTACTTATTCGAAATCCTAGCCCAAATGGATAAATATCTGACCTATCTAACTTACGTATGCTTTGCCATATAAGTACCTAGGTATGATAGCAAACTGTATGAAAACATACAGACTGCAAATACTGTGTGTTAGTGTGTATACTATATATAATTATTAGGTTCTAGGTTGGTAGGTAATGATATAAAATAAAAATGAGGTAGAGAAGATTGATGGATATTTTTTTATCAATACTATACTAAAGTATAGTTTCAATTTGAATACAAATACTGTACTTTAAAGATAGGTAATAATATAATACGAAAAATATTTTGCAATACTTTTGAAAGGCTAACTGACTGTAGGTAGGTATAAAATATGTATAAACCGACATACAACCGTTCTCAATTACCTATGAATGTTATAAAATAATATTGTATTAATATCTGCTCCGTTAAAGAAGCAGAAGTGTTCTGTTTACCGGAAGTAAGCCTTCCTTTACATCCGTCGGAAAATCCTTTTAATATGTTTACAGAACAAGTATCGTTTCATCTCAGACTTGATAAAATAAAAGGGGAGATAATATTATATTATGAAAACAAGAATAGCTGAATATTTGCTATAAAATAAATATTGGCTCACGACTGTCGCCTGAGGTAGTAGGTACGGTAGACATCCCCTGGTAAAAAACATACAGCCGAATTGAGAACCCTCTCCTTTTACCTACAACACAAGCCTTACGACTTTACTTAGGTTTTGTATTAAAATATATAAATATCAAGCAGTTAACTTTTATGACACCTATATTGTATACATGTAATATAAGAGTGTGTTTTAATGAAATAAATAAATAATCTTATCTTATCTATTAGGTCGTAATAGTTGCTCTCGTGATCGATGTTGTAAAACTGGGTGCTCGAGGAATACCTCAGAATTGACTCTGTCCTCTAAAACGTTTTTTGTAAGTTCAAGTTTGGTAATACATATTTATTTATACCGTCTTTTCTGTGCCGATCCACTTAACCCGAATATAATATTTGGACAATATAATGTCACTATTCATCAAAATAAGTACAAAGTCGTTGTTGCACTTCAGCTTATGAATATTTAAATAATTTAATCTTTTGTTAGTGTCTCCGGGCGATGGCGCCGCTGCTCGGAATGATTGGCGGTGCTGCCACAGTCAAAGGAAATCAGAAGAGACTAAGCTTTGGGGGTCACCCAAGACACCTCCTCTGATATCTTGGTGATGTACGCAAGATTCTTGAGGATAATGAATCTCGATAGTCCGTAGGTAGAGAGACAAGTCAAAACAGGACCGCAGTGGATGGCATAAACTTGGGGAGGCCTATGCCCAGCAGTGGGCAAAGTCGGGCTGTGGATGATGATGATGATGAGAAAGACAAAACAAGTCTTAATACATGCTAATAATTGCAGTGGGTTGTGTTAGAAATGTGTTTTCACAAGCCACAACCCTGGTGATGTTTTTCACACCATATCTTTTACTTGAGGATCTACTTATATATATAAAAAAAGAGTTCTAATCTCTGCGGAGCGCGGTGTTTCGGACTAGACCACTTTGTCAGTTTTTGTAAATTTTTCTTGCTATCCACAGATATTGATAACTGTCGCTGTAGGAATCAACCAACCCACTCGAAATACTCAAAATTGACAACATTTTTGGGGACAAAAAGTCTACACAAGTTGTGATTCTGCAGTCGGTACTCTATGACCACGTCTTGGGCAATAGGTACATCATTCGGCACAACCTTTCTAATAACATGGCGCCAGCTTCGGCGCGCCAAGAAGAAAGCGCCGAGCCCTAAGGCAGGGCCACATTGTTGACGCCTCTGTTGCTTGGTGGACGGCAAGCTGACTGATACTACAAGAGGTTCAGGTTAGATTCTGATAGGAAAAACTACGAAAGAAGTTATTAAAAGGGCTGAAGTCCTTCTATGTGTCAAATCCAAGAATCTAACAAATAGGATCTAGATCTAGCAACAAACTAATCTCCGATTTAGCTCTTAGCGATTGTTGCATAGTATTTCTAGCCATGATAAAGCTAGTATATTATTAAGTCTAGAACTAACCAGCCAGTGTGTACGTACCTTAATCGATAGGCAACAAGTAACTACACGTAACACAGAGGCAAGTAGATGGTGTCGTCATCAACTATCAGTGAAAGGCACTTACTTACTAGTGCCAACAATATTGACTTATGTTGGACTTACCATTAGGACAACACCTATGTTGCTGTGGTAAGTAGCACTCTGAGGTTGTAGACTCGAATACAATCATGTCATAGGTTTGTGAGGCTATGGGCATACTATAATATAGTTGTAATATCTGCTCGCTCTTGCTCTAGTCTTAATAGCTTGTTGTCTGTCTCCTATAATTATTGTAACAGTTGGCATGCCTCTATTTTGTTACTGTAATATTCAGTGATTCGGTGTAGATGATGTTGGGATCTCAAATAAATAAATACTGGAGATAGCCAAAAACGATTTAATCCAGGAATCTCCACTAAGAAATTCCTACCCAAGAACGCCGTGGTCACCGACATAAACTCTAATAGGCAAACAAAACAGGGTGTGTTTGGTTTATTTATTGAGTGTATTTAGTTTATGATACCCATAGTCTCTTTGGTAAATAATATCAACCAATAGCATCCGTTCTAACTTCAAAAAAAGCGCGATTGGCCCCTAGGACCTTACCATTTTTCCTAAAAAACTCATCTCCGTTAAACGCGAATATAATTCAATTATCCAAACATTTCGCGTCTCCCCTTGATATACAAACTTCAGCGATACATTCAAATACTAAGACAAACGAAACTTCTGCTCTCGATCTTTATAAGGGCGGAACCCTCAAAAATTACAAAGAATAATAAACAAGTTGTTTGCCATAGAAATTGCTACAAAAAATACTTAAGTACATATAAAAGTTTTTTATTTTTTCTTCTTACGTAAGTTAAAGTACGTTGTTTGGTTTGTTGAATTAAGTAGGTAAGTAAAGTAGTACATAAGTATAGTATGCTTCGGTACATCCTGACAAAGGATAAGAATGTTCAATCAATATAGCTTTTTGTTATTTCATGGCCGAAAGGAAAACACCGCGAGGAAACTGAAATAAATAGAACTTACATACTCTGTTAGGTACCTAAAAAGTGACACGTGAGAAAGTTAATTGGTCATACCTTTTACTACCTATTCTTCTTAAAGATTCTATAGAATCTATACAAAGACCATTAAAATTTGCAAACTTAGACATCGGTAAAATTTTTTGGGCATTAATTTGATGGAACAATACTCAATAAGTATCGTTATTGCTTTCACATAATTTATATACATTAAATTTTACATAGATTTTGGGTGTAAATAAGTACCTCATGGACCTTAGAGTATAGCAACATGGATTCATATAATATCATCTGGCACTACCCTAATAAATTGTTATCCCCACTACCCAAAGGTTAGCTGGTAGATAATGCTATTTTAACATTAAGTTTGCATGTATACACTAATTTTAAGTTGTGCAATAAAGAATTTTCTATCTGGGTATATCAGGGGCTCTAGTAAATATCGTACCTACCCGTACCGGGTAATGCTTTATAACTTATCTCCCAAAATATCTCAAAATAGACGATCAAAGGATTTGTAAATGTTTGTTATATTTATGGGCTTGAAATGAAACAGCTAACCGCGCCTAATGCGAGGATATACGCATTTATACTTTCTGAGTAGACCTATTTCTGTAAACCGTGAAAAAAGAGTGTAAGCTGTGTTTGACGAATAGTATTTTGTAGTTTGCGGGGTATTTCTCAACTGTTTGACTATACCAGCTTCTGACCACCATCTGAGATGCAACAGCACATCTATGAGGTCAGAATAGTCCCTTCAAGGGACACGCGACCCTTGAAGGGACGAAATCAGAGACTCTGGTCGCGTGTCCCTGCGACCAGAGACCATCACAACCAGATTTCTTTTTCCATGTCCTTTTGTTCAGTAGCATCGTAGCGTTCAGATAACCAATACTTCAGTATTATTGTATAAAAACAATTGTAGCTTACTTATAAGTTGTTTTGCTAATACATTTGTCTGAATTTTTCTTTCTGGTAATTTATCTTTGTTGCTAATAAGTCAATTTACCTTTAAAACTTAGTTTGTGATATAGAGATCCAGTAGAAACCAGTCGGCGTCGCAACTCAAGGTTTGCTCTGTGTTGGTCTGTGTCGTTCGCTTCGCTCTTCCCTTTCTATGAACCTTGTCGTGTATTCAAATAAGTATGGTTCCTCAACGTGTCTCAGTATGCCACAGTATTTGCCTGATGTTGTATGTTACGCAGCCCATCCCAGTTGTATTCTACAATAATAATATTGTAATACAATTGTAATACAATAATAATAATTGTAATACAACTGGGATGGGCTGCGTTTAGTAAATTGGACGACATTCTTAAGTCAGCTGATATACCACAGTGTCTGAAGACCCGCCTTTATAACCAGTGTGTTTTGCCTACCATGACTTACGGTGCCGAGACGTGGACGCTCACGCAGGAGGCTGTGTACAGGATGAGAGTTGCACAGAGAGCCATGGAGCGTGCCATGCTCGGCATCAAGCTTATAGACCGTGTTCCCAATGTTCAGATCCGAAGTCGAACAAAGGTCAAAGACATTGGGAATCGCATAACGGAACTAAAATGGAGTTGGGCAGGACACCTGGCAAGGCGAGGTGACGACAGGTGGAGTAAGGCGCTAACTGAATGGCGTCCAAGAACCGGTCACAGAAACGTCGGTCGACCAGCAGCGAGATGGGCAGACGATGTTGCGCACATCGCGGGCAGGACGTGGATGAGATCGGCACAGGACCGTGAGGAGTGGCACAAACAAAGGGAGGCCTATACTCAGCAGTGGGTGAAGTCGGGCTGTGGATGATGATGATGATGATGTATGTTACGAGCCATTCACGTGGCTATATAGCCCACGTTTTGTAAGCTCACCAACAAAAAAAACAAAATTCTTTCGATACCTTGCTGGTTCGAGGAAGTAATATGTAGTAGCTAAATTTATATGTAGTCACGTTGCACGGGGACCGGAAAAGTAAGAAAGTAACTTATGAAAGAAGGAAAACCTTGTAAGGTATTTAATTTTGGAAGAAAATCGTTAATCGACTTCCGACTGGCTACGTAACTTGTAATACATCTTACTACAACTTTAATAGTATTAAAGTAATGATTGTGAGTGAGCTTGTAAATGTCGTGTCGTGACGGTGTGAATACAGCTATATTGGTGTTCTGATTTTCTAAATGTTAAGTATTATTTAATATCCGGAACAATATAATTTTATCCAATTACGTTTATTTACGTATAAGTACTTAAATACATATGTTAATAGTTGATCGCGTGACTAAATTAAATATGATTCTGTCGCGAAGTCTCGTGTTTATTATTATAACATTGTAGATTATTATTGTTGCTTGAAGTAGGTACTATATTATATTATTGTTGCATGGATTATTATTTATAGAACTACCTATACGGACTTCCGTTAGCTACGAAAATAATAAAGGACGACAAGCATGGAAACTGTCACGAAAGACCACACCAAATGTGTCACAAATCAATACCAAATGTATTACTTGCATGTGCCTTTATGTACTCACAAGAATTTGGAAAAGCAATAAATAGATAACAAGAAATAAAATTTAAAATATATTTTTATAAACTACTTACCCGTGAAAAACTCTACTACTACTACTACTATTAGCCCATATTGTCCCATTGTTGGGAAAAGGCTTCTCCCCACTTCCGCCAGTCTCCACGATCTTGAACCCCACTTCGCGAGTCTACATAAAAATTCAACATAAATTTATACTCAACTACATTTTATCTGATTATCACCTTTATTAAAATCAGTTGGACATACGAACTGACTATTAATAATTGATTACTCATTGTATATTCAATTAAATATGGTTCTAAGTACCTTCAACACGTGTCTCGGTAACTGATATGCGTTACATAGTAGCTATGATAATGTATTAGAATTGTTTTATATGACCGATGTAGTACACGAGCGTAGCGTCTAGCGATTAGCGTCGCAATTAGCATAGCGTGTAGCGAGGAGCGTAGCAATTGGCGTAGCGTGTAGCGAGGAGCGTAGCAATTGGCGTAGCGTGTAGCGAGGAGCGTAGCAATTGGCGTAGCGTGTTGCGAGGAGCGTAGCAATTGGCGTAGCGTGTAGCGAGGAGCGTAGCAATTGGCGTAGCGTGTAGCGAGGAGCGTAGCAATTGGCGTAGCGCTAGTCGTAGCATGTAACAAGAGGGGCAGTTTGACTAGCGCATAGCGAAGTTTCCATAGCGCTCGTAAGGTGTAGCAAATCGTGTTTTCCGTAGCAAGATGCATAGCGTCTATCGCGTAGCCTATGACGTAGTGGCAGCGTTTGGCGTAGCACTCATCGTAGAGTGTAGCAAAAAGCGTAGTATACTTTGAAGCGAATCCCGTAGCAAATAATGTAACGCTATTAGCAAAAAGCTCTGCATAGCGCGTAGCGTTTAGATAGCGTGTAGCGAGAAGCGTAACTTAGCGTATCTTGCACTCTAGTAGATTTTTTACGAGCTTTCATTGCTTAGCTCGTGATGTAACGCGTAAGAAAATGTGTATAGTTTAGCGTAGTGTAGTCGCTCTTCGGAACGTATTGCATTCCTATCGCAATATCCGTCTGTCGCTACGCTCATGCGTTGGATATCCAATGATATTATGTACATTGATGTATGTATTTAGTATGTGGGCTCAACACTGTGCCGGTGTCGACTGCGAAGATTATGTTACCACGATCTCTAATTAATATACTTAATGAACGTCGCTTATTAGAAATTAATTATTTTATGAAACGTGATCATACATTAATATGCATAAAATTAATTATAATTACTACGCTAAGTTAAATCTGTAAATAGGTAGGTTGCCAAACCAGTATGCAAAATAGATAAACCTGCACGCGATTTTTTAAAGATTTATGCTAGTTTTTATATGGTAATAAGCCAATTAAACTCGAAAAAAGCGGTTTGGAATCAGAAGTTGCTTATTATGTCATTGTTCAGAATTATAATACTGTCTATGCAACTTTATTCTACAGTCGATAGAGAATACAAATCGTCTTAAATGTACAGTGCCTTGTTTGCGAATATATTATTTTAATATAATAATAACACCCAGATATGGAACAAATATCTTCGTTTGCCACACTCAAATGTTTGTTCTTAGTGGGGATCGAACCCACAGCACGGAAGGCAGAGTTACTATCGACTGAGCTGTTACTCCTGTCAAATACATCATCAATATATATAAAACACTTTTGAAGCTGACTTAGAATCAACGCACAGCCTAAACTATAAGTCCTAGAGGTATGAAATTTTGAGGGTAGTATCCGTATATAGTGTAGGGGTGCACTAAGAAAGGAATTTTGAAAAGTCGCACTCTAAAGGGTCTAGAGCGCGAACAACGCCGCGGGCGACGGCTAGTATTTGTATAAAGCTGATAAGTGTCCTGTCTTTTGCAAGGGAACTCTAAGCTTTATTTATTGGACAAAATTATAAATGTTATTTCGAGGACCTTTAATAAAACTTAGCTACTTAACCCTTCCAGTTTGTAAGTAAACAAGCTGATGGTTCTCATACAAAATGCAAATTTCATTAAAAGCTGTCACCCCGGGAAGTGGTAAAGCCTGCCACCCCCTGCAGTGGACGGCGAAGGACGCATTTAGGACTCTGTGAGAAAAAAACAGAAAGATAAAATTGTGCAAGGAGTTTTATTGAATCCAAGTTTAGTCTGAGCGGATCCAGATTTGTAGTATTTATGTATTTTAACGGTCATTGCCAATATTTAATTTTAATCTTTCGTTTTGCCATAGAAAAGGTACCTATAGATAAATATAGAAATATTTGAAAAATATTACTTCTATTTCTGACACGTTTTAAACATTCTTTGAAATCAACGTGACTGGTTGGAATTGTTGGAAGACCATTATAATCGCCTTAAAATGGAAGTTGGAGGTTACTTCTGCCCTAACTGTAAGAGTGGGGGGGGGGCATGGAAAAAGGGAGGGGGGTGCAATGTTGGTTCTGCATCCTTCCTCAGTCCACTGAAAGATGTTAATTAATTTAGACGATCAGAAGTGGAAAGTTTTGTAAACACTGCCGGGGTTAAGGTTGGCAGTCCAGTGAAAGATAAAGATATACTTTACAACATAGCCAAGATATCCGTTACTATAAGGATGTGTTGACAACAAATAGAAAGAGATGCTGTGTAGAATATACTCGATGAACATTATAAAAAACTCACCAGGACAGAAAATGCGAGACATTCTAATGGACAGGGTGGGAGGGATGTATGTACGATATTAAGTTAAACACATGTTTGGTAATTATGTCAAATACTTTTTATTCGTAGATAGTTCCAAAAGACAGTTTTAAAAAAGATGCAATACAGTTTAAAATGCAAGTAGTTCGTGAGACTAAAAATAATTGACTAATCCAGTCGGTTTATAATAAAATATTTTCTAAAATAACTAATATTGCATCACGTCTGGGGGCAATAAAGATATAAATTTATTTGCATCAATAAAATTATAGTGGCATTTATACCAGTTCTAACTAGTTCTACGATGCGTCTGTATTTACCTAATATAATAATTATTATGTAAATGTTACGAAAATACAAGATTCTCGACAAATTATCACAGAACTTATTGGATTTTTTCTCAATATTTAAAAATACTTCTCTATCCAGTTGTAATCGAGCCAAAAACATTAAAATATTTAAAGAAGAGTCGGATGTCTTTAGATTTCTCCTAGAGCCTGAGGGGTATTTTTTCACATACACATCACATAAAGTTTTACTGTATATTTATCACAAATATCTTAACCAAGTATTTTGCAGTGAGCTACAGCCCTTAGCGATGCGCCCACGACGCAGGACAGAAGATGGTAAGGGGGCGCTTGCCGAGAAGTTTAACCAAAGAGTGGAAAGAACAAGACTATAAATATATTTATAGGATTTTTTATTTGTTTATATTGAATAGATCATCTTTTCACATGGCACGTCCGCAGTGGATTTTCAGCAACATCAGGCGGGTCATTGGCTTGATCCATCATATAGATAAAAAAAACATTTTGGAATTATTTTCTGATTTATAATAATGAGCAAGCAGGGCAGGCAAGAAACTTACAACTCGGGTACTATGAAATATATCATTCTTCTAAATAGCGACATTCTATAACATGGTCTATCATAACTCTTAGTTTTCTTATAAATGTTGAAGTAACTGTGAGATGCTTGTGTTGTGTTAACACTAGACAAAACCTCATGAATAACGTATTCTGTTATTAAAATTAACACTTTGTGAAGTTTCTGAACATGGCCTTTGTAGGCTGCGAAATATTTTTCATACTTATCAATAGATAAGTATTCCAGACTAGAACGTACTTATAAGTAACTAGCCGTCGCCCGCGGCGTTGCTCGCGTTCTACCCTTTAGAGCGTGACGTTTCAAAATTCCTTTCTTAGTGCACCCCTACACTACATAAGGATACTACCATCCAAACTTCATACCTCTAGGACTCATGGTTTAGGCTGTGCGTTGATTCTAAGTCAGCTTCAAAAGAGTTTTATATATATTGATGATGATGATGATACTCTAGACTAGAACGTACTTATAATTCAATATTTTTTTTCTTATAAAAGATGGGGATACGTGGACGACATTATGAATGTTTGTTACACCTAAATTGTATGTTATCTAGTTTTTTAATAAAAAGTTCGATATTTTTTGTGAATCTGTCCACGTCGAACTTATCCTGTATTTTTTTATGTAGTTTTAAACATTGTTTGTCCTGTCATAATGGCGACGAAGCGGCGCCATCGCCCACAACTAATTAAACAAAATAATGTTATGAGGTTGCCATGACTAACCTACATAACAAACACATTAATTAAGTTCATCTTATTTAATTATAATTATATTTGCTAAACTACAACTGGAATTAATTTGATGTTTTCAGCAGGAAGTGTAGCCTAAATTCGCCAAAATGTTATTTACCACGCTTTCACAACCGAATCTCTACTCTATGTTACTCTTTATACAGTCTACATTTCAGGCGTATGTACACTGGGTACACTGGAAACCAGATTTTACTACCTATGTAATAGGATTTCATTTAGTTTTTCATGGAGAATAATTCCAGTCACGTGTGCTATCAGCTAACATAGAACGTTTACAATCGATTGTGTGCATTATTTGCTTGGAATAAAGTTGGTTTTGGCGTGTATTACATGGCTAGGTTTGGACCAAGGACGCTGATATCGTTTGCAAATGGTTCTATTCATGTGACAATGTATTAATTAGCATTGTGTTGATGTAAGTAGTTTAGGTACCATTGGATTTCAATACGAAATCAATTAGAATTATGTGAAATACCTACTGAGATAAAGAACTAAATTGTTGTATGTACCAATGATTACAAACATGTAGGATTTACGTTAAAGTAAAATAGTTTTTATTCAGTACCTAAAATCACAAGGATCATTTTTAGAATCGACTGAGTGATTCTATGTTACAGTTCATTTTGTCACAGTTCACTGTGATTCAATAATTTTTGAATTTGACTTTTCCTCGTTGTAAATAAATAATAATCTTTATGAAAATTATTCCTAGCACAGATCAAATTATATACTCCTTAGTTTAGGCACAGATCATATATGTTTAGGTATCTAGATATAAATAAAGTAGGTAAATAAGCATTAAATAGGCAATTACACAACAATAATAATGCCTTTATGACTAACAATACTATGTAAACAAACCGTGAGTTAGTGCGGCCTTGACATTATCTTTTTGTAACTTTGTTATGTAAATTGTAAAGGGAAGCGTACACATACACAATAATACGTGAAGCTAAGCGTCCACTATTAATGCGGAGTATTTTTTCATCCCTTAGTTTCCCTGGAAGGTTTAATTACAAAAAAGACAAAGCTCTGCAGATCGTCTTCATCCTTGAAGGTCATCATATGGACTCTAGGGTATGATAAAGCCGACTAGGCTGATAGGTTACGGACAAGCCTACTCCATCTAAATCATATCTCAAGCACTACAGAGTCCCGTTCATCGGGGCATCGTTAAAATAGTGGCTCTCGACGCTGTATAAATCATGTTTTTTTTTATGTACCTAAATTACATTTTTTTGAACATTTATTTAACTAACAAAGAGATTTCACTGATTAGACAAAGTAGTCAAATAATTTTTTTCTGACTTGTTACACCAAAACCTATTGTTGAATTTCAAATATTTATTTTCGATAATAGAGACTTCCTTCTTTGTCTAATATTAGTCATAGGTCATTAAAAACGTACCTACTACGGTTATTAGACATCTTGTCTGTTTGTTGCATAATACCACGTGTGCCCTTGGTAAAGGCAGTATTTCAAAAACGTTAGCCGTAATATAGCTACCATAACCTTAGCTGATGTTAATTATGGGGAAGGGAAGGCTCCAGTAAATTAAATTGCATAATTTTATTTTGAAAAACAACTCTATTTTTTCTCTTCTGTCACATGACTCCACAATCTCAAACTTTTTCTCCCCGCCATCCGTCACTCGCCTACCGAGGAGGTTTGCATCGTCTACAGCTGAGCTTATGGCTACTCTCGACTAAAGTTCCAATCTGAATCATAGATTTTGATAGATGTCGTGTGTAATTTTTCAGTACAAAATGACACAATTTCAGTCAAAATCCGGATCCAATTTGGATTGGGCGGTGGTCGGTACAAAGCATAGAAAAGTTAGTTTCTTGTTCAAGAATTTGCAGAAAGAACTGAATCCAGTCTAAACTTAGTTTTAGTAGTAATCCATAGTTTCGCTTTGGGTTCAAGAAGTTGAAATCACTCATAGTGACAATATTCAAAGAGATATTTGCGATTTTATGAAAATATGGTTTTTGACATGACTTATTTTTAATGTTATAACCGATATAAAACGGTGACCGCTTTTTAAAAACCACGTGCCTGATAAAATGTAAAGCGTTATGTACAATATGTACCTATGTACTAGGTATACAGTATACAGGATTGTATAACATTTACACGTGGAGATAAATACAAAAGTAATTGATAATGGCGTTTTTATTATTGCTTGTATTATGTGGAGGATTCAATCAAACTTAATAGTGGTCCTGAATAGTGAGTATGAGTATACTATACTATACAATACATGTTCAGAAGCCAATTATTATAGTGAGGTACTTAAATGAATAAAATATCTCAATTTTGGTATGATTCATCATTATCATCATCACAAAGGTGTACAACTCTGCCGTAATATATTAATAATATAGCTTAAGTATAGGGTGGGGATGCATGTACAACATAAAATAAAAAACGAGCTGATATAATTTTTTTTATAAAAAAATTGTAAATTGTCAACTTCAAAAACAATTTTTTTCTTGTCTCGGGAATTGGGATTACCTCGCAGCCTAAGTAAACTTATTCCGTGTATGTTAGTGGCATTTACATCTGACCACTTCCGTGCTTAGTACTCTATCCGCCCAGGCTCTATGACTTAAAACTCCATCGAAAGAGTTCACCACAACTCATACGACTGGCTTGCTCTTAAAGACTATTCAAGAATGTTTACTAATAAAAACATACCATCTAAGTACATAACCTATAGAATTAATGTTTGTGTTCTGTGATTACTACAGAACATTATATTTGTTGTATTACGAACTAAGCCTCAGGCCCTTTGGAGTCTAATTACACAGTAATCTCTAATTCGAAGCGCGTTCAAAGTTGATTGTTCCAACTGAGCTAGAACTCACGTTTAGCGCAAATTATGACGATTCGGTGGCAACTGGCAACCCGTGTGCGGGTCTGCCACAAGCTGTGGCAGACAAACGATTTATATACCACTTTTATGTAGTAATGTGATCACCTGCGATAAACATAGATGAATACTTTTCTAAATATTTTTAGCTCTTTGAAGATTTTAGAAAAGGGAGATTGTCTAAGTAAAATAAAAAAAAATCGGAAAAAAGTTGGAAGAATAAGTAGGTACCTATACACCTCTTTAAATTTTTTCTAATTTGGGGACATTGAAATTGGAACACGTAAAATTAAAAAACAATCGGAAAAAATTTGGAAGAGTAAGTAAGTACACCTCTTTCAATTTTGTCTAATTTGGTGACTTTTGAAATTGGAACACGCTACCGGCCGTCACTGACACCGTGCCGTAATGAATCGTGTTCGCCACACGAGCGCGATGCGCGAAACGCAGCGCCAAATTAAGGAATTCTACAATTAAATTAAACTTTTAATACAACTTTTACGTGTGTTGTTTTGTTTTGTTGTAATAAGTAACGTGCTCCTGAAGCGAGCAACGCCGTATAACACTGTAAACAAATAAAATTGTTTTTCTCTTGAATATTTCATCGTCAAACTTCATTGTTTTAGTGCAGGCTTTATTTATGTGGTGGAATAAATTTGACATGTAAATATTTGTTTCGGGTCTGGCACTAAGTATTACAAATGGATGAAAGCCACATTTTGAAGGCAAAGCTGCGCGTATTACCTTTTATTTATAATATGTAGTGTTGTAAGTTCTTACTAAAACCACTTAAATTTTAGTACGTTTTAACGAGGGCTTAAACTGCCGATTTGCGGATAAGAATCATGTAGCTCTTAAATAATCGGCAGTAAAAGATTTTTTGTACAAAAACAAGATCGTAAACTGGATCAGAATTAAAAGCACTTTGGGATATTTTGGATCGTGATAAATATCTCCGGAATCTCCGGATAGGATAGTGCTTCGGATGGAAGGTCGGCAGGGATAGTGAGGATGATCATAAAACAAAACCAAGCAATACTTTTAGGCTTTATTTTATTTGCAAATAAAAAGCGTTTTAGTTTTACCTAGTATCTAAGACGTCTCAAAATGAACGTTTCTGAATAAATAAAATGTATAATTATAGAGCTTGATAAATTGAATGTTTTTGATTCGATACACGTAACCAAAACAAACCAATTATAGGTAATAATCATGTTTTCGTCGTCTCTTTGAATACGATATCAGGTTGTTTGAAGGGTTGTTTAGATAACTACTTACCTACTTCTTAATCTAAGATATAAAAAATACTTTTATTATTCCTTAGGTCAATACGTAGATTTCAGGCACGTATTAGAAAAAGTAAAAAAATAAGTAAAAATTATAATCAGACTGTCGGCTTTGATTAAAGACCGTTAGAAAAAAAAATATACCAGCGTTTTAAAAAAAAATTACAATTGGTTACCTATATTATTATTTTTTTGAAAAGCGTTTATTCACGATCAATATACAGTAAGCCACACCACTAGAGGAAGTTCACCGATCATTAGAAGCTGCACGGCCGAATACCGAGCAGTTAAACTTAGTTGAGCCGAGGGTAATGGAGCTTGCTACGCTTACAGCGCTAATCGAGCCGAACGCTCGCGAGCGCATGTTCGCGGTTAGCGATCGGTGTCATTGCGTCTGTGTTTATCTGAATGGATATGAGGGTAGGAGCAGAGAAACAGATGAATGAATTAATAGTACAATCATGATATGAAGTGCTGAGATGAGAGTTGATATAGACGCTTTATAGAGTGTCAAAATGAATGAAAACGGGTTTCTAGACGTGTTTTGGTGTGACCTCGATGTTATCGTCGACAGCCTGACTCTGCAACTACTTACTACATAACTAATCCTGGAGCCTCTATGTATGTAACAGTAAAATGACGTGACGCTGGCAGAAATGTCCAACTCTGGACGATTGCTATAATTAAAAATAAAAAATAAAAAAAAAACCTGGAGCCGCGACTTTGACGTTCATTTCAGTGAAAGAGTTTCCATGTAGATATCTACTGCTAGAAGTATCTTGAACACCATTCAGTGGACATCGTACACCGCTGTCACCTTGCAGTAATTATAGGACTTAATCTCGCAAAACGATTTAACTAAACAATCGTATTGAAAAAAGATGAAAAATTAGGTAAAAAAATTATCACTGCAGACTCTGTCATTGCAAACCTTCTTTAATCATTCTTCCCTGTGCTCCTGCTCCTACGATCTGTGTAGCGTAATCAGATCTCGTTCCATGTGTGTGTTTGTGCTCGGTACCTAGATGATGAGTACAATCGAGCCGGTAACGGAGCGTGTCGCGCTTAGAGCGGTAATCGAGCCGAACGCGCGCGAGCGTAATGTTCGCGGTGAGTTATCGGAGTCATTTTCATCTGTGTGTGTCTATGGCATAGAGTTTATGCCGTCTCTTCAGTCTATGGTCTGTGGAATGACCAGGGATTAAATGACCTATTCTATTATAGTATAGAGTATATAAAGCCACGTGTAAAATAGGTAAGTATCTAATCTAACTTACCTTTATAATGCTTTATAGGTACGTATACTAGTATAAACACGTGGCTTCCCACGTCTGCGTTCTGCGTGGATAAACTAAGTGCATCACTCATGGACACATAGCTATTTTTATTGCAATTTGAGTCAGATTCATTACTATGCCAACGAAGTACAGAGTACTGGAGATAGATGCATCATCTTTCGGCTGCAAATAGTTCAACACAGCGGGGTTGATTCATAAAACTTAAGATATTAAAAAAACACACAATTTAACAATAAAGGTTAACAATTTTTAATAGGGATGCGAAATGATGTGTCAAAGTAATTTTTATTTATACAGGGTGTAAAAGATTACTGCTGAAAACTTAACCTTAACCTTGATCCGAAAAAAGTTAAAAAGTGTTTTTCTTTTGACAGTGACAATTTAGCTACAACAGTTATCGAACAACATAGTGATAGGAACCAAACGAGTGAGATAATAATTTTAAGTTTTTATTATGATGACTTCTCACCACTCCAGTTTACTAGCCGACCTCAAAATAGTAAATATCTTCATCTGACTCGCATACACCCCAAATAAATAGCGTCAAATGTCTACCCACTTTGTAGTCGGTTAGTTTGTCACAGTAAACTTTTATGGATCGTAAAAAATATTAGTGCCTCTGGTGATGTGTGGTCGCACTTTGAATTGACGATGTAACTCGTAAAATGGTAAAATGGGGATATTCGGTATTCCAGGCCTAAATTGGAAAATAGGAATGTTATGAAATCGTGGTTTGCACGGGAATCACTCTGATTTCCGACGCAATCGTAAACCGGAGAGAATGCTTACGATGAATATACTTACATCTATATAATAATATGACCAATAGGACTTTATTATGATACGAATGGAAAGAGAGTTAAAAACTCTTGTGATTTTCATTCAAATTATAAAAAAAATATGAAAAGGTAATAAAGATGGCAAAAACTTAAAGATGGCTCTGGGGAGGCCTATGCCCAGCAGTGGGTAAAGTTGGCCTATGGATGATGTTGATGATGATGATTTAAAGAACTAAATATGAATAGATTATCTTGCATTCCGGTCCTTGCCCGTGGTTCACCTACCTACATAGTAGATACCTAGCGGTAACAGGACCATAACTAAGTGTTCCAAGGGTTTTTTTCCATGGTCCACCTCTTGTGTTCCAAATTGATAAATAGGAAAATGCCCATCAACACGGCACCGTTTTATGGTTATTTTTACACAGGCTTTGAATTAAACGATTCCCTCGCTATCAACTCGAGATTCGCAATTAAACATTTGGAAACTAAACTAAGCCGGTCGGATAAAAGTAAGTTTTTGTGACGTCATAATGCTTTCACTCCCTGTGGAGTTCATTGGGAGAGCTAGGGGCAAGTGATATACAGGATGGTTTTAATTAAATCGTAATTCGTGATTGAAATTTCATTTTGGATAGCTCAATATGATTCGAAAAAAAACAGATAGGAATATAAGCTTTGTTTTTTTAGGTACCTAAGTATAAGCTACAAAAACACAGAGTTTACAGAATAAAATTGTATGAACGGCTTTATTAATTTGAGTGTTTTTATAGTGTGACATAATTTAAATTGTCACTTTTTCAAGAGTCACCCGTGTATTTCTAACAAGCTCGCTCCCCGGCTAGCTTCCTAATTAAAAGTTGCTGAATAAGTCAAGGGTCTAAAGGGCGATAGTAACGCCCTCTGTCCTAGTTAGGTTCCAAGTTGCGGCTCTGACTTAACACCCTGTATATTTCATTATTATCTCACCTGCTTGTTAACCTTGACATATTTAAAATAAGATTTGCATAGTGACGTAATTGTTTGCCAGAATGTTTTGTTCTTTTGTAAGAAGTGTTGGGTTTCTTAGAAACGGAATCCGTTATAAGTAGGTATTTATACCTATGTTTTGTTTAAATAGATACTTAGATTTAGTAGCTATAGATTTACTTAGAAAATTCTTTAGTTTAAGTACTTATTTTTTATTCTATTGACGTTGGTCTGAGGTTATGAATTTTTGTATAATATAATTGTTTTGAACGTTTTTCGAGGGTAGAGTTTCTATGAAGTTGTGTTCAAACGTCAAACTGTACAACCGAATTATTTTTATTTTTACTGCTGCCACTAAAACATTAGGGTTGCCGCTTTTGAGAAAACCCTAGCTTAAGTAATGACAGGTGTAAAGCAACTGTACAAATTACTTTTAATAACATTGCTGTAGGTAAAGAGAAAACCAAATACTTAAATATATTATTGTGCTATTGTTATTTTTTTCATAGTTTAAATTTAATTTAATATTTTTGTTTTTACTGAATTTTTTAAGCGAAAAATGTCGATTACTTTTTCAAATCTAATACGACTATTATACAGAAAACGATCCACAACTTTTTCGTGCGGTAAAACTATTTTCAGATGAATCGAAATTAACCTAAGTAGTACCAACATACCTACTAAAGAACTTTTGATATTGAATTACAAGAGAAGTCAAAGGCAACCATTAAATAGGTACACTGTACTCTAATGTAATGGTTACATGTACAGTACATGTACGTACCCTGTACCATACAGTGGTACAGGTTAGCGTTGATATCGAAAACGACAGAAACTAATGCTCAACGTTCGGTCACAGCTGTCCTCGTAAATTGAACTCCCCTCTTTTTAATACCTACCCTTCTCTTCTAATATTTAAAATTAAACACTTATTTATGCACGACCCTTCCGTAATTGGTCAGCGAAATAAAATGTACGGATAACGCAATAAAATATTTTCTGGACCAGATACCGTTAGGATAAGGTACTGTTACAACTCTCCCATTTTATATTAAAAGTCATACATTTTATTTATAAAAGAAAATTACTTCATAAAGAACTGAAAATGTATTCTTTTCGTGTGCCGGAAAACGTATCATAAATAATGAAACAAAAAATAAAAAATTGTTTATTTCTGACAACTAAGTCCATAGTAAAGTACCTACACATACTAAAGTTGAATCGAGTCATCTTGTAACAAAAAACTTGCAACAAATTTCTTTTCAAAATTTTCTATTTGATGATGATGATTTGATGAATGGGCCTGATGGTATTGATGGGGTCCAGCAGTGGACTTCTTGAGGCTGACGTGATAAACACGCAAGTGCTCGTGATTTCGATTGCATAATAATCCCAGTATAATTCTTAGATATTCGGATATTATACCATACCAGGGCATGTCGTAAAATTCTATTCAGTAATTTGTATAATTTAGGCCGTTAGCGTCGAGAGAACGCGCTAGTCGGGCCGAAGCAGTTTATTTTCTTTCCTATTAGTTTATTCGGATATTTTCATAAAGTGGCCAGAGGCTTATATTACGGATGACGTCATAACTCGGCCGAAAACTCGTTTCACCCTCGTGTAATGAGTTTTCAACGTTATTTTGACGTCATCTTAGAGTGATATTTCTGCCAAACTGGGCATAAGGTCTCTGGTAGAAAAATCTCTTAGCTTCAGTGAGGCAGGTCATCATTATACTGTACTGCATTGCTGTAGGATGCTGATGATGTAGACATGAACTAGATTAGATGGCTTGTATCTACATACACCAAACATTTTCCCATTGGTTCATTCATTTGGTAGCGTATAAAATCAAATAAATACTTAGTCTTCTGGATATTTTTTTTATTAGGTACCTACTTGGTTCTTTCTCATTGGTCATTATTCACCTAAGCACATTTTTTTGCCGCACAGTATTTTCAGTTCTTCGGCTTGTGTTTCGGCCTCAAATTTACCACACTAGAATCAACTAGGCACATTAGTTTTTGCCGCACGGTATTTTCAGTTTTTCGGCTTGTGTTTCGGCCTAAATCTGACCCCATCCCCGCACTACCCTTGCAAAATGCATCAATATTACATGAAGTTATCGCGTTGGGTAGGTGTTACCATGTCACAGAGTATACAACTTGTACCAGGTATATAATAAACGTGCCACAGAATAAGCAACAGCTTGTACGGTAATGGCTTTATTTTGCCAGAAGGTGTTTGGTTGTTTGTTACGTTATTGTATATTTATGTAAGGGTAGCAATTATTGTTTCATTTAGAGGTTTCGGGTAATTTTGTACGTGCAAATGGGACTACAGGGGCTGCGGAAGGTTATTCTTTTTGAGTATGCTTTTGAACACTCCCTTCAGACATCCATGAAGGATTGATAAATTGAGGGGTTGTCTTAGTAAGTATTGTAATGGGCGATTTCATTGATTATATTTTATTCTTGGACACGCTTCTGATTGCTACTGTTTTGGACCAGTTGAGCTATCTATAAATCGTTTGCAACGGTTTGTAGATAGCTCAACTGTTTCATGTGTATTTTGTAAATATTGTAATTACTGTATTAGTTGTAATTTTCTTTGTGAATAAAGTTAACTATTTTTATTCTTATTTTAATAAATTTAATACTTTTAATTTCCAAGGCTTTCCTACTCTACTCTTCCATAGCAATAGCGAGGATGATAGACCCCGATGACGACATAAAAAACGGTGGTCAATTTGACAATATGATTCAATCAAACCCAGCTCTCTGTCACACCATCATCGTCTTAAGAATTGGCAGCAGCCTGCAGGGCACAAAATAAAAAAAATCTTTTACACATACAACAGCTGACATCGCGAAAAGTGATGGAAAACACCACTCAACCCGACATACATCACCAACAACCAACGACAAGACAAGCGCTATTTACCATTTCTCCATGGCTTTTAAGCCGGCGGCTTCGTAACCCGTGAAATTTCCCCACGGGATTGTCAAAAATACTCAGCTTATTGCGTTTAACTTGGAAGGCCATTTTTCTCAGTCATTTCCTTTTGTGGAGCCACCATAAATCTTAAGTGTAGATTATGTAGATTGCGTCTTTTCAAGCGGCGGGTGCATTATGCGTAATACAATGTCAGCAGTCGACATCTTAATTCCGTAGTGAGCGGATCTTCCGCTGGAAGACAAAGGTCGGCTTTTTATTCTTCCTAACGATTGTTTTATTTCAATATCGCTCAGAGGGAAACTTTTTTGCTTTACTTAAGATCTTCTTATCAACGTTGATCACTACCTAGAGATTTTTTTTTATACTACTAGCTGATGAAACAAGCAGATGGCCCACCTGATGTATATGACACAGGCTGAGATCTAAAATACCAAAACCAATTAAAGCATTATTTATCAATATCGCAGATCATTATATTACTGTCAATATATTTAGTTTTACCAGTTTTTATTTAGTTAATTTAGTTTTAGTTAGATTTGGACCAGTTGAGCTATCTATAGATCGTTTGCAACGGTTTGTAGATAGCTCAACTGTTTCATGTGTATTTTGTAAATACTGTATTAGTTGTATTTTTCTTAGTAAATAAAATATACTTTTACTTTATGAGTTTAGTTTTATATACCAGCTAAGTAGTCATCTATATTTCAAACCCACGCTATAGGATTCAGAAGACGACCACTCCACAGCCGGAGTCCATGATGGTGGGTATTGAGGTCGGCGGCAAAGCAGGTGCTTTCCATGCTAAAGCCTGCATAATACTATCCATTGTTCGATCCAATCGAGCCGACCCTGCGAACCGCACTTACACAGAAACCAGGCTGCTAGCAAAGATACCGAATCTTGGACTGAATGATAATGGTCATGTGGAAGTTCAGTTCGGACAATACGCAGGCTTTTTCTAATGCAGATTTAAAGAGCTTTACATTTTTTTATGAATACGAATATATAATTTAGAGCCTTCGATGAGTAACTAGTTTTATAGACTAGAAGCGAAATTTAATAAAAAAATACAAAAGTGAACAAAAACTAGAACTCTTATAATTTTAACGAAATAAAAATCAACAGGTAAGTATCTACAACTCAGAATAGCTTAAGGTTGCCTAGTACGTCCGCACTCTCCGACCGTCCGAGCAAAAGTGTCAGGGGGTCAATCGCGCTAAGTTGTAACGGCTCACCGGTCACTGTTACTGCCACGTTATGGCCGATAAGGTCGATTTTCACAGTGAAAATCGGCCGTAGCGTAGGAGTAACAGTGAACGGTGAACCGTTATAACTTAGCGCGATTGACCCCCAGGCGATGCGCCCCGCTGCAAACCACGACAAACCACAACAAACCACAAATCACAACCACAAATCACACCACAAACCACAACGTCACGCCAGCCGTTAGCCGGTAGCGCGGGGACAGGCCACGCCCCTCCCGCTATGGTCCTCTGTTACACTAGATATAGTAACCCAAACTCATGGTTTTTTTTATTAGGACAACCAACAAAGAGGACATTAAAAAACAAAAATACCAAGATAATAGACTCAAAATCGATGTGTTCCTTCGTAAGATTAAGTCAGATTTATCTCTAAACTAGATTAAAATGTCAGCGGCAACCGGCTTTCTGCAAAACAATCATGGCAGCCTTTTCGTATGCAATAGGCATCAGGGGCGTGTGCATAATATTACTAATTATAATTTTACCTATCGTCGCCGCCTTTACTGGCACATTAGTATTCGATTCGCGGCCGTTACGTGGATTCAAACTATACTGCTTATTTCTATTCAGTTCTGTTCTATAGTGCAGGAGCTTATCACTTTTTATACTAATAAGTAGGCAAATGGAAGGCCAATCAAATATATCGGTTTCGGCACCGATACGGTGTGAATGCGTTTAGAACTAAATGTATGGGATTACTTCTCCAGCGATATAGTGTAGGAAGATGTCGTCACTTTTTCATGCTTTAATACACCGCTTTCTTGAGACAACCCTACATAGATTAAGCCCGCCCAAACTGGGAATCCAACCCGCCACTGACTGGTCTGCCACTGCCACGAGCGCTCCGTGAGGGAATGAAAGGTACTCATTGCAAAGGTACCTACCTAATTTTTCTTCTTTATTCTTTATTGTAAACAGATAAACTTAACTTAATACTTAAACTTAAAACATGTACATATAGGCGAGCTTAACCCTAAAAAGAGTCTTCATATCATACAAGTACGAAAATGCGAAGGTGAGTATAGCACCTCTAGCTCCTGCCCTCTATGTATGAGTTATGGCACCTAGGTACTCTGTAGTACTTTGTAAACAATACTGCATTTATATTCTGAGCCATCAGCTCTGCCAGCTGACAACTACGTACAGTAAGCACCTACCTAAACACAAACAGGCACAGCCGATGAACACATTATCTAATCGCGCAAACAATTACCGACTTATAATCTAAAGGAAAGCAACCAAGTTCGTGTGAGTTAGTGACCAGTTCTGATGGCGGAGTTTTTAGGCCGCCCTAAGGCCTCCGTCGTGGTTTAACGCGTGCCCTCCGAAGCACGGAAGTGCTCAGATGTAAATGCCCTAGCGGTTACCCATCCAAATAGTGACCGCGCAGAACGTCGCTTAGATAATCGGTGAAGATTGACTAAGCAAGCCTAGCCAGCTTATTCCAGCTTTCGCCTGCCTTTTCCAGAAATGCGTGAGTCCCCTGCGTAGGGGACGCATAACTGAAGAAGCTCTGAGAAGAATTGCAAAAGCTTTCATACAATTTTATATAATTATTTAGTAAAAACTCTTCGTGTATATTAAGATACTGTTTACATCCACAGTATTCGTTATCCAATTAGTGGTGTGGGCACTCCCACATCACCCTATTATCATAACGTGTTATAGGCGAGCGCGCGTTTCCATTGCCATACGGGTTTCTCTTTAAACTAAACTGTAAGTTATATTTATCGAGTGAGCGAGAGAATCGCGACGATATCACGTATTTATATACAAACTATCGCCGCGATAGCATCGCCTTGTAGTGACACGTTATAATAGAGTGTATAGAACGTAGCACGACGATAATATCGTCGCGATTCTCTCGCTCGTGGAGATGACCCCTTACTGCTACAGATAACAGAAAGGTTCTCAAAAAGCAGTCGCCAGCTCCACAACTCACAGAGCTTTTACATGGGTTATGTTGGAGAAATACTGTAAGTTTTGGCTTAGTGTATAAGTACAAAAGCACGTAGCTAAGTGCAGTTTTCCTGAAAATAAGCAGAGGTTCGTACCTACTGGACTATCAACCAGCGTGGTGACTGGCATAAGTCATAAGTTAGACTCATAATCCCCTTGATTTCCAATCAATAGTAGTGTGTATTTTTGCTTGCCAAAGACTGTTATTCATCACACTCGTACCAACATTCTAAGCGTAAAAAATACCTGTACGACATTATCGTCCCCGAGTAAAAGAATAATGGAAACGCACACAAATTACCAGTTATAATTTGCTCTCTTATCGATGGTGCCTTATCGGGCTACGTAAATAACAATAGATCGCAGGTTTGAATCTCACCAAAGCTATGCTAAGTGCCGCTTTGTATGCATCAGGGTCTTATATAACAAACTTACTGCTTCTAAGAGGTTTTTAATGTTCGGACGTGAGTCTGACTACTCTTTTATGGCATTTTGGTGGGTCTTTGGTTAGACGGTTGATGGGAGTTAACTAATAAAGTGGAGAAAGTTGAAGCGCTCGCAAAATAGTAGCTTCAATAACATTATTTATGTTTTAAAGATATCATCATCATCATCATCATCAATCATCAATCATCATCATCAATATATATAAAACTCTTTTGAAGCTGACAGAGAATCAACGCACAGCCTAAACCATAAGTCCTAGAGGTATGAAATTTGGAGGGTAGTATCCTTATATAGTGTAGAGGTGCACTAAGAAAGGAA
The DNA here is from genome assembly GCA_918843925.1 of Eulithis prunata. Lineage (NCBI taxonomy): Eukaryota > Metazoa > Arthropoda > Insecta > Lepidoptera > Geometridae > Eulithis > Eulithis prunata. Next base: position 8,661,271 of record OU974021.1, read on the forward strand.
TTTTGAAAAGTCGCACTCTAAAGGGTCTAGAACGCGAGCAACGCCGCGGGCGACGGCTAGTTGTTCTGTATTTCCAATGATTTGTACAGTGACTAGTTACAGAGGGCTCTATATTATTTTGAAAGCACTATACGTAAAGTACACTGGTGTTTTTGAAAAATGATTGAAATAAATGAATATTTCAATTTGTTAAAGTTGTTCAGGATGGGAATGTATTATTATAGTGTTAATTTAATGTCGTACATTACATTCGTCCTAGGATATTAGGATATTAGGACGATAGTGATTTATCCAACTTAATATTACGCCGATCTTACCAGAAGGCACTCTACTTTTATCATAAAAAAAAAAGATGATGATGGGTACCTACCTCAGAAGATTCAGCTCCTCGGCAACTAAACAGTCCCAAACAAGGTCATAGGTAGTACTAATAGCGGTGCCCTTGTACAAGTATCACCGGTTGAGCGCTCTCCACGCTCGCTTTTGTTCTTCTTCTTCTCTTCAATAATGGCCTGTGTCCGTCATTTCGACAGACAATTTTGCCAATGTCAAGTGTTAAAATTGTAATAAATAAGTCAAGTCAAGTCATTTGTCAAGTCGGCTGTCGTTTGTTTTGAAAAGAAAATGGTGGATTTTCTCTTCAAAACCTAACACGAATTTTCACATTCAGAAAAACCACTTTACACACATTTATTCCAATGGCTCACACTTTATGTTACGACCTAAGTATTATTGGTTAAAATTCCACCAAAATTAAACAACAATACTCACAATAACACAAGAAAAACTATTAAAATAAAAGTGCTATGTGTCGTTTCAAAAAATGTCAAAACTCGTGTCCCTCGCTTTTGTTCGGTAGTTGTCTGTAAAAGAATTAAAAAAAAAAAAAATTACTGGAATTAATAAAGGTATTTTTTAAGTGAAACTTATAATGAAGTAAACAAACCCATATTTAATAAATTTTGATATTAATAAATGGTCATTTGGTCATCTCTACATTGGAACCGGTCCGGAGCGCTAAAAATAAAATACAGTTTTTTATTTAAATAATGTATGCTAACAGCTTTGTTTGTCGAAAAGATGACGTAGTGGAGGCGCCAGATTCTTTAAACTGGAGTGAACTGTGAAATTGGCTGTGGGATCACGCTGTTAGATTTTTCGAGGTGTGTTTTGAGCAAAATGTGTGTCAGTCTTTGAGTGTAGATTCCGTATAATTTGTAGATCATTCACTAGAGTATCATTAGAATATGCTTGAGCTAGGATTAAGTCTGAGTTAAATTTTATTTCAACTGAACTTAACAACACAAGTGATACGCCTTTCATAGAGTTATTATTGATGAGTTTAATACACAACAATTCGTAATAATTATGGCTGAATTGGCTGATACGATTTCACTGAGAGAAATAGTAAAAACCTAGTAGGGCAGAGAAACGAAGCGTGATCAATTAACATTTTTGTCGTTTACTCCGAAAGGCTTTTAACATTTAACATGTTTTTAAGTTTTCGTATGCACTGAGAGTTTTAAATTGTTTGTTCATCCAGAGCACTTACTTAAAAACTACCTAAGTGGTTATACCTAAGTGGTACAACCTACTTTGTTGTAACAGTAGGTAGGTATAGGTAGGTACCTACCAACTGAGAAACCTTTAAGGTCTTTTAACACTTAGATTGTACTTGGTTTTTTAATCAAATATTTTAAGCAACGTTCAGCTTCGTCTCTATTAGGATGGGCGACCGTTTTTATCCATTCTTTCTAATATTTCGATCATTAACTTGACCTCCACGTAAGCCATCAAAGTCAACCGCAGCCGGTAATTACGTGTTGGAACTCAGAAGAAACTATAAAACATTGTATTTCAAAGAAGTCTTGATTAGAAAAATAACTAAAATAAATAAATCAAGTAATTAATTTTTATTTTTTAATTTTTTTTATGGTAAATGTAATGGAGCAAGCTGATAGCTCACCTGATGTTAAGTAGTAACTTCTGCCTATAACAATGCATTACCTCACAGAGCAAGTCCAATGAGGACGTGCCCTGTAAGGCAATGCACTGCGTCCATCACTCTGACACGTAAAGATGTTGAAGTCTCATGTGCCTGTGATTACACCGGCGCCCTTACCCTTCAAACCACTACTTCATTAATGTCCACAACTTCCGAAATACAGCATTCTAGTGGTCTAAAACTTTTGTCAGTTATTGTTATTGATCAGAAAAGCTTTTGAGAAAACGACTTGAATCAGAAAGATAGCTCAACTCTTAAAAAAGTTTTTGAAAAAAAGATTTGATACAGTGAGATACGAGTAGCTCAACATTTGCCTATTACCTCACTGTGCAGGTCCACTGAGGACGTGCTTTGTGAAGCATCAACATCAGTGCTAACTGAGACTTTAATGGAAGTCAACTCAGTTGCGATACGTCAGTTATAGTGACAGTAATTCAGCAGACGTACTCACAAGTTACAAGGAGCCCTACATTATAGGTCCCGTCATGGTTTAATAGCGCTCGGTGAAAGTCGAGGCAAAATGGGAGGGTGCTTTGCGCAGCCAAACAGATAAACAATTCGACTTCTGTGCATCAAAATCAGCGCTATAAAACCGTGCCGGTACGTATACAAGGTACGTGTGCAGGTACACCTATTGCATTCGATTTATCTATTCCTAAGCTCATAAACATTTCATTGAAAAACTAAACAGGTCTGAATAGGCTCACTTCGAAGGCTCACTCACACATGCAGGGATTGTGCATGTGTACACTCAGCTGTTGTTTGTTGGTATCGGAGGCCTCGAGTGAAGGGTTGATGACCTGGGCATAGGTTAGTTGCACAGATGCGACTGGTTTCGGGGCCGAATACCTACAATAGTGTACTGCCCTAGCAAGTACACTTTGTTTTGTTTTAAATTGAAATTTTTGCAGAAAACTAAGGCAATTAGGGCATAATTTAGTGAGACATTTAGGTTCTTCTTCTTCTCTTCAATAAATGGCCTGTGTCCGTCATTTCGACAGACAATTTTGCCAATGTCAAGTGTTAAAATTGTAATAAATAAGTCAAGTCAAGTCATTTGTCAAGTCGGCTGTCGTTTGTTTTGAAAAGAAAATGGTGGATTTTCTCTTCAAAACCTAACACGAATTTTCACATTCAGAAAAACCACTTTACACACATTTATTCCAATGGCTCACACTTTCTGTTACGACCTAAGTATTATTGGTTAAAATTCCACCAAAATTAAACAACAATACTCACAATAACACAAGAAAAACTATTAAAATAAAAGTGCTATGTGTCGTTTCAAAAAATGTCAAAACTCGTGTTCGACATTTAGTTTACTTCACTATGTCATGCATTGCTTGACACTACTTAGTCCTAATTGTTTGATGATCAAGCAGTGCTTACGCTCTAGAATGTGCCTACATTGTCTAAGCACAGTTTTACTGTTGAAATCACCACTGATGCAATATATACACATTATTAAAATTATCTACCATCAATTTGAGGCATTCCTTCAGCACAAAATTATGCTCACCAAGATTGTCCGTTTTTGTCATTCATGTTATGAAGCACAGATTAGATTTTCTTACAAATACAAATACACATTTTATTTATTTCATAATAAACATTGTCATGTTCGAATTCTCCTTTTGACCCTGTCTTCTGTTTTAGTTTAGAAAAAATTGTGTAATCTGGGCCCCGAGTCTGTGCATTTATTCCCAAATCTCCCGCTAGAGGCGCTCATCCGGTTTTTATACAAAATGTCTCGCTTTGCGAATGCGTTTGCGTGTGCTATACTCGAGTCGAAAATCAAAACAAATGCACAGACTCGGGGCTCTGTCCTCAATAATCAAAAGCTTTAGCGTCTGCTTGAGTAAAATGCACAAAATGTGTGGTCTGTGCTTTGTTCTGTGCCGCGTAGCAACAGTAGCTGGGTTGCGCAACCCATCCACTCAAGGCTGGTTTGATATAAACAACATATTGTTTGTTGTGTGGGTTGTACCTAGCAGGGATGTCGAAAATATATATTAATCGTTTCTAATGTCGTTATTACTGAAATACTTCTTTTACGATTGTGTTTTTCAAGATAGATATTTTTGAGATTGAAATAGAGTTGGGTGGGGCATATCAGGGCATAGAGTTAGGGAAACTGCTGTGGGGACAGCAGTCTTTGACGTGCTCGTGGTTAGGCTTGCTTAGTCAATCGCTTCGCGCGTCACTTAACTTAGAAATCACCGATTATCTAAGTTAAACGACGTTCTGTGCGGTCACTATCTGGATGGGTGACCGTGGCAATTACATCTGAGCGCAACCATGCTTTGGAGGGCACGTTAACCTGTCAGTCCCGGCTCTAGCAGTGGCTAAGCTATGACGGAGGCCTTAAGGCGGCCTAAAAGCTCCGTCACCAGAGTTGGCCACTAACTCATACGAGCTTGCTTGCTAACAGTCTTTGGCCTTGTCACATAACTCATTGGCAGACGAGCAGGCGGATTCAGATTATTGTAAAAATAACCACTAGTTTTTACGTCCATTTCAGCTTCCCGGATGGCTGGTCACTGAACCTCGGCTACCATGAACACCAGCGGCCATCTTCTGCCAGTAATCTTCCAAAATGACATCTAGGAATAGTATCTGGCAACCCTGCCAGCGATATTCGAGATAAACTGATGAGTTATGGCATTTATGTGAGAGAGGATCTCTGTATCACAATCATCTTGTTTTTGTTTAGAGAACAAACGTGGCGTGATTGTAACATTGGCTTATGGCGATCAGATAACGGACAAACCGGACGAAGAAGACGCACCTTACTTTATGCACCGATGACATTGTGGCGGCGTGACGGTAGACGTGTTGTAGCAGGAAGTTAAGATGGAGAGACTAAAAATTGAAAAAAAAATTGATTTTTGTTTTCCTTGAGATTTTTGCCCTAGTACCGTATCGAGATATGAACCTGGCTATCTTCTCAGTTTCTCTTTAGTAGATGAGTACTTGTACATTTAAAAACATCAGATATGTCTATCAAGCCATGGAGCCGGAAGCTTTTACTTTGAGGAGAACACGCTAGGATATGTGCTCTCTTGCGAAAAAGGAGGATCTTCCTGGCCGAGCCACCTTTGTCTCGGGCTCCGAGGACCAATGGATGGTATTCGGTAGTATTACTTAAGTTAAAAATCCGTGATAATTTCGTTTGCGCGATCTAGGATAGTTCTCATGTAACGAACTAGATGGCGCTACATCTTTGCTCTTCTTTCAATTACTATTTTTGTTGGATAAATTGGCAGAAATAACTTCTATCGAATGAAGGTATTAGTCAACGATAGGATTCGAACCCATACCCGTAAGGTACGATCAGAAAACAGGTTACCTACTATGCCACTAAAAGGAGTTCCAGTTTTGCAATCTTAATAGCCGGCATATAATGTGTTAATGTCCGTAATGGCTGTCTTATCGCCACCTGTCTTATCTACCAGAGTCCGAAACTAATTAAAGAACCATAAGTATTTATTGCCCAGCGCTGGGTGTTATCTGACCCCCTGCCTCCGCGGACTAGGGATGGGGTGTTTACAACTTTTCCGGACTTCAGACTTTAAATTCCGGACTCCGCAAAAGTATATGAACAAACAGGTTTTTTTTTATCCAACTGAAACAATATGACCTGTAACTTCAAAAAAAATTGTTTAATACGAACTGAAGCTCAGAACAGGGGCCATAAATAAAAGAAGAAGATTTAGAAGTAGAGTAGGTACTAGGCCATTTGTGACAGTCAAGTGTCTTCGGAATATGTCCGTTGAGGACTTGTTCTTCGTGACATGCACTGCGCCCATCACACCATCATCCCTGAAATCAGAACACAGCAATGCGACAGAAACGGCGAAATAGGTCTTACTAGAATGTTCACTAAGCATGTACCTTACCTTGTGGTTTCCTTAGTGCTATAGTACAAAATAAGTTATAAGTTTTTTAAAGCGATAAATATTTTTTTTCAAAAAACTTACTTTTAAAACTCTACTATTACTTACTATTACGTTAAAGGCATACAAATTCCGTCGTGATTAAAAATACTTTAAAATTCCCATTTACCTCATTTTCACATAAAAGCCGGAGTTCGTAGTACCTTGTCCCATCCCTAGCGGGCACGGGTTAGCCCCATTGCTCCGTATTCTGTGGTAGATAAGAGGCACAGCCGACACTGTGCCCTCCGACCGATGAATTATGATGCCTCTATCAGTACAGAATTGCGACTTGCCTCTGACAATGTGACGTAATAATCTACATCCTGCTCTAACGCAGGGAAAGCGTACCTAGTGGCGTCTCAGGGCCCCGAGTCTGTGCATTTGTTTTACTTTCGACTCGATTATAGCACACGCAAACGCATTCGCAAAGCGAGAAATTTTGTATGAAACCCGGATAAGCGCCTCTAGCGGAAGATTTTGGAAATGTGCAATTCCCAATAAAATTTCTCGCTTTGCAAATGCGTTTGCGTGTGCTATAATCGAGTCGAAAGTAAAACAAATGCACAGACTTGGGGCTCTGTTCTTATGGACCTCATCAGCAGAGCCTGTAGTTTGAGTTGTGTTGTTGATCGAAACGCATATCGGGAAGCGACTTGCGAGATATTTTGTATGAAAATCCGATAAGCGCCTCTAGCGGGAGATTTGTCAACTATTTTACTCCATACAAAAACTGCGAGTTTCAAATCAACATAGCAGAACACAGACTACGGGCTCAGTATTTTTAGTTTTAGTTTTCTTCATTTGGTTCTGGCAACACAAAGAAGGCCAATAATAAAATAAGATCCTATACCTCAGTGGTATTATCTGAATTAGGTAATTACTTTCATAGCTTTGGAAAGGAAAGTTACGCGATTTTGAAAAGTCTTTTGTAATAAATTCTTTATTCTTTATTCTTTATTGTACACAGATAAACTTAACTTAAAACATGTACATACAGGCGAGCTTAACCCTAAAAAGAGTTCTCTTCCAGCAAACCTTAATAACCGTAGTAAACTAGCCGTCGCCCGCGGCGTTGTTTGCGTTCTACCCTTTAGAGTGTGACGTTTCAAAATTCCTTTCTTAGTGCTCCCCTACACTATATAAGGATACTACCCTCCAAATTTCATACCTCTAGGACTTATGGTTTAGGCTGTGCGTTGATTCTCTGTCAGCTTCAAAAGAGTTTTATATATATTGATTGATGATTGATGATGATGATGATAAACAATGGTAAAAAGCTTTCTTTGCCAAAAAATAACAATCGCAAATCAAGCCGGGAACATTTTAATTTAGTTTCGTGTTTCATTTTCGTGTTTACCGGAGTTCGAGACACGAGAGTGGGGATACCATGACGTCATTATAATTTGGGATATGTTATAGTTTTTACTTCAACAACATACTGAAATAACTTGTTGTCATTTTAGTGTCAATCATCATCAATTTAAATAAAACTCTTTTGAAGCTGACAGAGAATCAACGCACAGCCTAAACTATAAGTCTTATGCCCGTCTGCACTAAAGTCAACAAAGCCAAAACTTAGCTAGGACAACACCTAAACTAAGTCTGACATAGGCATCCCTAGGCATCAACTTCCTCTGCGCCAACAAGTTTACTTAGGTGACTCCTACAACTGACTTTTCGTAAGTAAAAGAATGAAAGAGTGAACCTTTCTACGGTTGTCTATGATTGTTGTTGTGTTTTGACACTTTGACAGCAGCAGCAGACAGACCATTCGGCGCCTTTCTTGAATTCCGGAGTTGTGGTGTTTTTCCGAATAATCTAAACTATATAAAATGCAGAAGCAAATAGAAAAGAGAAAAAGGGGCACGAATTTCTCCGACGAGGAGAAGTTACGATTTGTTCGGCTGATACAAGAAAAAGGACACGTCATAATAAGTAAAATTACTTCGCATGATACGCGTACAAATAAACTAAAAGAACAATCATGGGAAGCAATTTGTCGGGACCTAAACTCTAGTGGGTTTGTACTAAGGTAAGTGATAACAACGCATTATGAAATTGAATAATTAATGACTACCCATAATCAAATATATCACCTTTATAAATTAATTGGCTCCGAACAATTTTAAAATTCTAATGTTTAATTTATTTTAGAACTGTCGATGCGCTTAAAAAACTATGGCAGAAGTTAAAGAGCGATGCGAAAATCCACAAATCGGTAGCTGGGCAGCAAGTACGTGGAACAGGTTCTAATTTCCTCATCAGTGGACGGGAACTTAATGAATTGTCGCCGAAGTCCCACTATGGCAACTGATACTTTTTTTACAATTCTACTAACTGTAGAATTGTGAATGCCGTGTATATCACCGATAGCCATAAGGTGACTGCCGGTTGCATAAAACCGGAGTGCCACCATCAGCTGGACCGCCGGACAAATGCTGCAATTTCTAAAATCAGAACAATGAAATGTTATTTTTATACTCACCTATTATACCTACTAATTCATGTAAATAAAGTTTTAATAGAGAAAATACGCTACCGGTCACTCTCGTACTCCAGGCTTTCATCAATTTGGTGAAGTATAAAGAGGAATACTCTTTTTGAGACCCGATAACGTTTAAAAAAATCTAATTCATCCAGGCTTTCAAGCGGGTTTTGTCGAGTTCTTAGAATTCGTGGTCTGCTATGTGTATTATCCAGGTCATCAACGTACTCAAGAAACCCCATAAAATCGCCGATTTCACTCATGATTGAAACTACCTAGGTACTGATAACCTACAACACAATGTGACAGTCATGTTTGACACTTCTTAGGCACTTGCCTAGCGCTAAGACCCGCAAAATCGATGTCGTAACTTTAGGACATGTCTTAACGCATTTAGGCAACATCCTAGTTTGGTGCAACGCATTTTACAACGTTAAGTCAGTCTTAGAGAGTTAGGCATGAACTTAGGAGCTGTCAAAGTTTAGTGCAGACGGGCATTAAAGGTATGAAATTTGGAGGGTAATAGTATCCTATAATGTAGGGGTGCACTAAGAAAGGAATTTTGAAACGTCACACCCTAAAGGGTAGAACGCGAGCAACGCCGCGGCCGACGGCTAGTTTAGTATAAATGGTCATGACATTGTATTGTAACAAGGAAAAAAAATGTTAGAAGAACATTACATTGTAACAAAAAACTAAAAAAAATAAACTTGTTAGAAAAAGACGTTTTCTACATTATGAATACAATATTATTAATAAAAGTAGGTACTAAATCAGAAAAAAGCCACGGAATTCAAAATGTTCAGATCAACAATCAACACCTGTGGTGGCGCGCGACACGCGATGCATTATTAGCATTATTTCAATTGTAGAACGCAATTTGAATCCAATTACAACAATGAATAGAATTATGCAACTGCAATTTGAGATACTTATTAAATTAAACGCGATGCTTGTTGTTATTCTATTGTGTTTTAATTATTTTTATAATTAGTTGCTTTACTGTGTACCTGTACCTATTCTACTTACTTAAATATATTTGTGCCTCAAACCATCTTATTTTATAGAAAAGTTGAGTAGAACTGCACATTTTTTTTCTAAGATACCTTTTAAATATTATCCAAAATGGGAGATAATTTAGCACCACAGTAAAAACCTTTTAGATCAACTAATTCATAGAATTTATACGTTTTTTTACCTATACTTTCCCACTGCTGGGCAAAGGTCTTTTATTTATACATAGAATTGAACCTAACAGTGTGCATGTCCCCCGACCATGGTCACCCTACAAGGAAGCAACACAAATCAACACTGGTAACTTTCCATTGCGAACGTAGAGCCGAATCGAGCGGTCACTTTTACGACCAACCGTCAGCTGATAGATAAAATATTGAACTACCCTCAATACCACAAAAATTTTAACTGAACCTAATATTCATAACTGTAAGGTTGATTTTCGTTTTGTGTTTGTTAAAATGTTTTATTCTGTCCCTTAAGTCAATTCGCCCTAAGGAAATGAGCTCCCACAGATAAAGAATGGGAGAGATAAGGAACAAAATGGTGAAAGTTAAGTGTGCACACGATCGCCGGATAGACACGAACGATTGCAGATTTTAAATAGGCTTTCTATTGTTTTAGAATCGAATTGGCTTTTTATGGCGCTATTGAATACTGTAGATAATCGGTAGGTACATGGAAATTAGTTCTTACTTATCTGTGGTCTTACTTATAATCGACTCTCAACTTAAACACTATTTTTACATTGCTAAAGATTTTTATCACTATCTAATCAAAATGAGCACTCTTTGAAATAAATTACGACAGAAGTTGAGACGAGTCTATGTAAACCGCTTTCTAGCTAAATTGCAACCGGCTTTACCGCGTTGTCTTCTTCTTCTTTTATTTATGGCGCCTATCCGTCACATCAACCGGCCATTTTGCCAGTGTCAAGTGTGATTTATTTCAAATAGGTAGGTAAGTAGGGACACGAGTTTTGACATTTTTCGAAACGACACTAGCACTTTTATTTTAATGGTTTTTCTTGTGTTATTGTGAGTATTGTTGTTTAATTTTGGTGGAATTTTAACCAATAATACTTAGGTCGTAACATAAAGTGTGAGCCATTGGAATAAATGTGTGTAAAGTGGTTTTTCTGAATGTGAAAATTCGTGTTAGGTTTTGAAGAGAAAATCCACCATTTTCTTTTCAAAACAAACGACAGCCGACTTGACAAATGACTTGACTTGACTTATATTATTACAATTATATCACTTGGCATTAACAAAATTGTCTGTCAAATTGACGGACAGAGGCCATTATCCGACTAAAAAAATATACATAAACAGCGTCAAACCCACACTAGAGCTTATTATTTTGTATTTATTACCTAATTTATAAAAAATACTATAATTTTATTTAAATAGTAACGTAGGTAGGTATTTAAATCAGTCATTTCTAATCCACGTCTGTCGTTTAGTTATTTTGGTCCCCGAAATTGTTTAATTTGTAGTCAAATTTTCTAACATGTGGGACTATTCATGGGTCGTAGATGAGAAGATTAAAATTGTTTTGATTAAGAAAATTATTTAAATTAACTGAGATTCTTCTAGAAGCCTTGTAGCTTTAGCAAAAATTATCTAGTAGCTTCAATAAGCGCTAACTTTAGATTAAATTCCTATAAGTTGAAAGAAATTACTCATATGATACGTAAAACTTAAAAAAAACCACTCAAGAATTAGAATCGACTAATGTCGAATTCACCATTAGCAGGTTGGTAGTAGGTACCTAATAATAGCCGTTTCTTTTTACTTTCTTATTATTGCACGCTGGCCGTTGGCCTTCGGTATTTTAGCAATAAGTCACTCACCTCACCTCACATAACCACTAATACGAAAATACCAGCATTCTTGCAATAATATCCAATTGTAACGTTTCAGCACTCTCACGACATTTTCACACAACATCTGCCAAATTTACGATATACCCAACTCCGCCAGTATAACTGGACCCCGGAAAATGTAGGAAAAGCGCGGTTTGCACGCTGTTGTGCGTAGAGCTTTGTATAGGGCGGGTCAGAGTAGGTTGGCGGGTTACTTCCGTGTAATAATGCTACTATTTATAATGTATGAAATGGGACGAGGTTGCTTCATGGCTAGGGTCGCCAAGAGTCCGGTAAAACATATTATAAATAAATAGAACATACTTAGGTACATCTTACTTTAAGGTTTTACAGGTAAACGATCCCGAGAAAAATACAACTGAATTGAGAACCTCTTCCTTTCTTGAAGTCGGTTCAAAATGAGTATTTTTTTGGTAATATGTGATCTCGTTGAAGTGACAAATAAAAAAAATTTTGCATGTTTTATGGTTAAGACTTAATATTTCTGTGCTCTACCGCTAATTATACTTGAGAAAAGCAAATCAACCCATACCTACATCGATGGCAGCAATAGTAAAAAAACATACCTTTTCAAATCGATCACATAATATTTGGTACACCATCGTATTTGTCCGGCAATTTATAACAAATCGCACATTTTGTCCGGCCATTTCTCTCACATCCCTAACCTTTGAATCCATGCCAGATTGCAATTTTGTATATTATCATTCTATCTGTATGACGGTTTGATTGTGAATGTTTCAAGCATCAATGTTCAGTAAAACTACAATGTATCAGTTGATTTAGTAGTTCATTTTATGACCAAGCCAAGAAACATAGAATGTATCAATCAGTTGAGTTTGTGATCAAAGGAATATAAATTGTAAAAAACCTTGAGAGTTACATGATAGAGCTAGCAAATGGTCCACCTAATCTGTGCTTAAAAAGCATTAGGTACCTCACAGCACATTCATCTAGGACGTGCTCTATGAGGCATGACACGTCATTCTGAAAATTAATCATAGCAATAGTGGCAGAATACAGTGTGGTAGTACTACTTCCCCGGACGAACTCTTTTACAAAGAGTACTACTGTAGATACTTATAGGTACCGACACGGTTTAATAGCGCTAACCTTGTATACGTAGAAATTGATTTTATATGTTTCACTGTGCAAAGCCACCCCCCACTTCCCTTCCACTCTCACTGAGTGCTATTAACTCGTGACGGGACCTATACTTCTTCCGTAATAAATTTAAAACACTCTAGAATAACTCTATGATCTAGAATAGGTAAAATTCCATCATCTAAAGAGCCTTAATAAGCTCGATGACCCTTGATTTGATAATCGCGTCCAATACTTACCGACCCACTTGACCTGTCGTCTTACCGCCAACTGTAAATCAGGGTATAGGATATAAAAAAAATCTTGTCATCTTATTCTGTAGAATATAGTAAAAGTTAGACGTTTAGACAAGCGTAGTGTAGGGTGCCCTCTGGCTAGGTGGGGTGACGATCTGCGAAATATAGCGCTAACACTGGATGATGATGAGCCGAAGATCAGGCTCAATGGTGCGCCTTGGGAGAGACCTACGTTCAGTAGTAGACCAATAGGTATACAATACATGGATGTTGAAGTAAAAACCAGCTAGTAATTATATACTAAGAACAAACATTGTGTGTCGCAAACGTAGATGTTCATTCCATGTAGTATACGTATGTATTTAAAAAAATTTGTATGTAAGTATTCTATCAGCAATTTAGTTCCCATAGTATGGGACTAGAGGGCGTTGGGAGAACTGTCCATGAACATTTATCTATTTATTTCAGTTTTTAATGGTTATGGGAAAGTTGTAAAAACTACCCAACCACTTTTTGGTTTCGTCTTGGTTATTTGGTTTCCACGTGGCGGTAAGGCGGCCGGTCCGTGTATTACCGTCAAGTTCCAAGGTCTGCCATTGTATAATTTTGTAAGTATTCACGTTTCTCAAAGTCGATCTTTACAAAGAAACTCAAAAGCTCGTGTTGAAGGTTTTTATGTAAATTGTTGTTCAAAAATTTTATAGAACTTTGTTTGGCATCAATTGTGTGTGGTTTCTAGAGACATTGAATGCGCGTTTGGTTGACAACATTCAATTTATAAAATATTTCGTTGAAGTTTTTCCTACAAAGCTTTAGAAACGGTTGCCTATTATACTAATATTATAAATGTGAATGTAAGTTTGTTTGTTACGCTTTCACGCAAAAACTACTTAACCGATCATCATGAAACTTTGTACACGTATTCTTGGAGGTATTAGAAGTAACATAGGATACCTACTTTTTATCCCGTAAAATCAACGAGATCCAACGGGAAGCGAACGAAGTCGCGAGCGGAAGCTAGTATTGTATAAAAAAAAAGAAATATGTCTCAAACAGGTGTGATAAAACCAAAATATAGGTAAATTGTTTTCTTCTAAAGATCGTTATTTCAAAATTCTGTTTTTATGGGAAAATCCACGAATTCTATCACTTTAGGGAAACCACTTAATACACTTTTATTCCAGTGGCGCACACTTTATGCCCACAAGTGTTACTGGTTAAAATTTCACCAAAATTAAACAACAATACTCACTATTCACAAGAAAAACAACTAAAACAAAGTGCTAATGATCCCCGAAAAATGACAAAACTCGAATCCCCTGTATTAGTTTTCGAGTCTACTATAAGATTGAAAATTTAATGCCATATCAAAACTCGTTCAAATACACCACGGAGGTCAATACTGATCAACTAAAGGTCAACGTATTGTGTAATGTGTGCAGGCCTTTATGTTTGTTTGCACGTGTGCACTGTTTGTACAGCAGCTGTGTGTGGGAAGCTTTAGATCGTATTATTTTTTATTAATTCTTTCCTTCGTTTATTGACCTACTGGTATTACGAGTCCTTTGAGTTTTGAGGTGTAGAGTTCATGTGGGGTTGGAACAAGTTTTTCTCTTTGATATCTTTCGGTGAATTGTCTCCTCGGTGCTCATTCCTTTCATACTATTGTCATCCTTCCATCTTTCGACCTACTCACCCTCAGTGTTGAAGTGGTAATGGGCAGGCCATATAAATAGAGAACACGGTTGAATTCCACATGAAAAACATAAATAAAAATGAGTGGTCAATGAATGGGATACAATAAGCGGTCTTATCACTAAAAGCGATCTATTCCATAAGTAGTAAGTAATTTTTCGTGTAACAAAATATTTTCTTTCTAACAAACCCCTAAAACCTCATTTTCAAACTTCCTTTAATTTGATATTATCTAGGAATTTTCAAGAAAAGATAGATAGATAGATAATACTTTATTGTACACAGGGGTAAGGTACGTACAAATCTTAAAACTAACTTTGTATAGTACAATGGGCGGCCTTACCGCTGAAAGCGATATTCATAAAAAAAATTATGATTTTCTTTCAATCAAACTTCTTCTGTTATTACCTAATACCTAATTTAATATACTGAGCTTTATTAATTCGTGTTCTATTAAAAATTTCGTAACTCACAAGTTGTCATAGAGGGCCATAAAAATATTAGAATTATTGTTAAATTATACTGTTGACTGAAAGTTTCCTACTAGCCGTTGGTGTTGCCACATCACAGCAAATTGAGGGCTTGGGCAATGAGTTACGATAATTTTATTTATCCCTTTAGATTATGTACCTACCTAACTAGTTTTCATATGTGTTACATATACACTTATACAAGGTGTACAAAAATCAGTTTCAAACACTTCATGGGTTATAAAAACCCATCAATAAAAAAAACTGTATAAATCAACAGTGAGTCAGTTGCATATAATCTGCTTACTTGATTTTTTTTACGCTATATGCATATTGCATCCTGCACTATCTTTAACCGACTTCAAAGAAGGAGGATGTACTTAATTCGGTTGTATTCTTTTTATGCTTGTTTACCTCAGAACTCTGTGTCATTTATTAACCGTTTTGAAGTTTTTTTATCTACGTACTTCTAGATTACTCCTATAATTTTTTTATCAAAATTGGTTAAGTATAAGAAGAACCTGGAACTGCCTAGTGTTGTAAGCTCAACACAAGCTCTAAATGCGTATGCGTGCTGCATAATAAGGGCTGTCCAAACCAACCAGATTACTTCAAAGGAAATGTTCCTCAGCTTCACGCTTGACCGATTTTTAATTTTAAATCTTTATAAATACAGAGCGATAATATATTACTTGACGATAAATAGAAGCGAGGTTGTTCTATTATGAGGTGATTGAGCGCCCTACGCGAGTTCTTATTAAAACAGTTTTGGATGGCAGCATGCGAGAATGAGCCGAGAAAAAGTTTTAATTAAGTTTAATTAGGTAATGGTACCGGTATGGAGAACTGCGTATTATAATGAAGGAAATCAATGAAAATGTTACCAATATCACGATTTTTAAGAGATAATGTAAAAATACTTACAGGCGAGCAAAAAATGCACCTGTTGTAGGGACCACATACCTAGTGGGGATTTGTGGGTAAAAAAATCCAGAAATCCCCGCTGGTACGGATTTCTTAGTGGGGATTTCTGGAATATATCGTTGTAACTTATCTAGGCCATGAACTCTCCATGGACCCATTATTTAATCAGCAAAGGAATATGGATTTGCCTATGCAATATGAATCATAAATATATTTTTTGGCCCGCATGTTGATTTTTACCCGACTACTACCGAAACCGGTGAAAAAAAGGGTTGTATCTACAAAACCCCGTGTTTTGCCGGACTTGTACGACGATAAAATGAGCTTTATTTACAACACGTTTTGGTTGCATATTGCGTAAAGTCCTAACACCTGAAGTGGGGCAATACGATATTGATTGCACGATAAATCGCGCGATCACAAAGACTATTACGAACGTTATTGACGACTTTGTTTGTGTTGCCGTGGAGCGGGAACTATTTGGCAAGGTAAAGCGTTTACAATGGACCAAAATAATTATTTTTAATTATCATTTCATCATTTATTACCATCGACAAAAAAAACACCATCACTTTTTAAAAAAAAATTAAATATATTTTGAACTCTTTATTTGGTCTACGACCGTCCATCCTTGACCATTGTCATTAAAAACAGGGTAAATACCATTTTATATTGATTAATAATCTAGGTAGCTTGAATGTTTTCACTGCATGAAGCTAGTTCTTAATTAAAATGATAAAAACTAGGGAAATAAAATGATTGCTCAGTGCAATCGTGAGCACGTATAAAAACAAAACCTTGAGAGCCAAATTATTTATCTAAGATACATTAGGTACAGCCACAGTGTATTGCACAGTTAGTAAGTGTTATTCAAACGAGGTCACGTCTGTTGATCCGACCTTATTATATTTATTTAGCACCAAGGGCTTGAGGGCCAGTCAATAGACGATCTACTTCCGGCGTCTTTTGTTCGATTCGACTTTGGAACTAAAGCACGCACCAGGAGGTAATCAGGCAAGCAGACCTTTACATTTCACTATCTTTTAGATTCATTGTTCAGGTACTGAAGCTGAACTGGACATGTACCGAGCTTTCAATTGTTTTAACAGTTTACCAAAGCCTTTGCTTATGAGCAATTTGACCGAAATAATGGAAAAATCATTATTTTCTTTTCGCATATTACAATACCATCACGGGCTTTGATCACGAATAAAAGTAAACGTAAACGTATCGTAACGCTACCGTATCCGAGATAGGTACATTGCGCGGTTACTCTAGAACGTTCGGCAGTCGAGCAGGCTATGACACGCAGTGGGACTCGAATATGTTAGATTAAGTTTACGTAACGCGGCGACTGTCAGATTTGTTCGTGATCACTTCTCTGATGACTATAGTTTTAATTCAATTCAATTCTTGTCTATGGCCTTTGCAGTGTTGCCCGCAATTTCGCCAATGTCACGTTTTATTAGACCTTAGCACGATGGAGAATGACCGGTGGTGAGAAGTAATGATCGGTGGAGAATTTAGATCCAAGCAAAATTATAAGAAAAATCAACAAAA
This sequence comes from Eulithis prunata, assembly GCA_918843925.1. Taxonomy (NCBI): domain Eukaryota; kingdom Metazoa; phylum Arthropoda; class Insecta; order Lepidoptera; family Geometridae; genus Eulithis; species Eulithis prunata. The sequence continues at coordinate 8,678,587 of OU974021.1, forward strand.
AAACACAATTCTAGCTAAAAATACAAAAGAGAAACACAACTATAGTTTTATTATATTATACCCCCCTTATTTGACATTTCACTGCTTTCTATCATAGAGCATAAAAAAAAGAAAAATACAAATAACTCGACTGACGCGTGCTCTATGGAAATGAGAATACAAGGTGCGCTTCTAATCAATATTGGGATAAATAAATTGAATTTTTGAGTTTGTTTGGTTTGCTTATTGATGGTAGATAAGATTGTTTGAATGGAATCGAGTTATCTTTTGATTGAACTAATGGTTTTGTAATAGAACTAGCCGTCGCCCGTTCTAGACCCTTTAGAGTGCGATTTTTCAAAATTCCATTCTTAGTGCACCCCTACACTATATAAGGATACTACCCTCCAAGTTTCATACCTCTAGGACTTATAGATTAGGCTGTGCGTTGATTCTCTGTCAGCTTCAAAAGAGTTTTATATATATTGATGATGATTGGATTGGGCAAATAATATTAAGTTTATTTTTTATTATTAAAGGTAGCACAGTGCAAGTACTGGAAGGCGAAGCATATAGGATAGCCCTCTGAATGGACCGATAATTACTAGAATTGTGAGAAATCGATGGATGGACACTCATTCTTTCTGTAAATGCCTTTGTCTAATAGTCGACTTTTAGAGACTTTTTATGATGATGATGATGAAGCCCTTATACTGCATTAGTATCACTAGTTACCATCTTTTTTTGTTCGGCAAGGTGATACAGTAAAATGCTATTTTTTAACACTAGACACTTATTTTAACTAGGTTCTTATATATCTAAGTATTCTATGTACATAAGTAGGATGGTTGACAAATCTATCGCCAGATTTAGTTTTTTTTCACGATTTGATCAACTCACTTCTTTTACTAAAATAATAGATCGAAAGCTTTTCTCAATTTCAGAAAACGTTACAAATGTCTGAAAGTCTGCGACCGTCATCTAGCAGTTTTCAAAAACGTCGATCAATCAATTAAAATTAGGTAAGTAGGTACATTATTTGATTGTTTGGAATGTGAGGTACCTGCATTTTACACAGCGCCATCTAGACCTAAACTTTAATCAATGTTTGAATTACGCAACATTCGTAAAAGCATTGGTGCATAGCGAAATTTAATTCAATCGCATTCTCCCATCGACTGTTCATTTATTTAAGTTTTTCTGTTTAAATTTGAACCGTATAGACACGTATAGACCAGGGTACGAATCGGATATCATTGTATGGGATTTCAAAATTAGTTTTTATGATTTGCATAACAATGGAAGGTACGAATCCGCTATAACCCGTGGTAACAGCAACTTCTTTACCAAAATAGGCAGAAAGTACCAAAGTACTGGCAGGCAGAAGTCAATACGACGCAATTTAAACGATTTTTTTTTCCATTTTTAAAGATTTTCAGTATGAACTGATCGAGTATTTCGCTTGATGAAACACAGACTTGTTTCTTTTAAATCATGTTACCAGCTAGGTTATAAAAATATGTCATTCTCTATGGAGTTTTTGTCTATGTTTTACAAGCCGTCATAAAACGGCAGACGATTGTTACAAAACTTTCCAATGTCCATCGGTTTCCGGAATCACGTCCCGGCTCCCGGACGGACCTCTTTCGGCGATTCCTCTCGGAGCCGGCCGCTTATACGGATCTTCGCAAATCCCTTAGGAACTACCTTTTTATCCGGTACCTATGGGGTTGGACTACACCACATGCAGCAGCACAGCATTGTTTCTTTCTAAAAAGACTGACTGAAAGCCGAAATAAAACATCTACAGGTGGTCGTGCGAAGATAGTTTGTGACGGAAAAGTAATCTTTACTTACATCAAACGTACAAAAAATACCTAAAAGGTGGTAAGCAAGCAAGCTCGTACGAGCTAGTGGCCGACTCTGGTGAAAAGGGGTACCAAAGCGCGACACGACCCCTACACGATATCGTGGGGAGCCATAGGTACATTACTTAACGCTTTCACACGGTACTGTCGTCGACGACTGCGATTTATTACTGATATTTACTTTTTTTTTTTTTTGACTGTTATTTATAGGTAATGATTTTAATGTGGGTATGTGTAACAGCATTTTGGCTTCCCCACTTTCTGAGGAAGCCAAAATGCTGGCTAAACTTTATTTAAGGTTAGGTTTTTAGTTGCTTTCTTTTTTGTGTGTTGCAGTATTTATGTTTAGTCTGTACGGGGGTGGCATGGTCACTGTGTGACAAAACCCCATATAATACATAAAGATAAAAAAAAAAAGACGACTGCGATATTGTTGGTCAATCAATTGACATGACAGTGTATCGTGCTAGTGCATGTATATATATCTTATACTACGACTCATTACAAGTCCATAGGATAACGGGATAGAATGTGGCCTTCACATTTCAATGCTAACTCCGTGAGTACCTTTTAGGCAGCAAGTCGTTGCTGAACCATGCTGTCTTATGTAGTTCGGCCATATACCTTTTACCCGGTTTGCTATTCAATCAATGTGCAAAGACATATTGCTGGATTTAAAGTAGGGAAAGTTTTAGTAAACCTTTCGCCTTTTCTCTTCCTCTGACGCTTAAGAATTGATACGTACCGGAAGACGAAGGTACGAAGGCCTGGTTGATGGATCGACGATATTGTGCAATCTATTTTACTAGTTACCAGCCCAAGCGTCAGTGGTCCTTAATTTATTTTTTGCTTGTTACATTAAAGTAGAATAGCTCAAATAATCAGAGACTTACAAAGGTATAGAAGCGGAGAATTCGTATAAAAATCCCAGGGCCAAGATACCCTCTTAAACGGTATTAAAAACGTCAACACTCAAGCTTTGGGTACGAGTGGTAGAGCGTAATAAGCTATGCGAAACTATTAACAAAAGCCGATCACTTATTCTTTTCAGTGTTTTGTAGCGACTGTCTAGATTAGAAGAGACCATTCACCTTGCCTTGAAAAGACGCGAACTTAAGTTTTCAGGAAAGACAGAAGACGGCAACGAGTTCCATTCCTTGGCAATTAGCATGATGCTTGAGGCCGGATTAGTGCAGTGTAAATGGATAAGTTTCAACTGCAAACATTCACAATAAAACCTTTACAACACAATTATTATAAACGATTTGTTTTAACAATCAAGAAAATCCTTAAAACCATCTGCACAAGATTCAAAATGTCAAACATGCACAGGGTTTGGCGGTGGAAACGCAAATCGATATCTTCACAGAGTTGTGCATGTGAATGTTTTGCAGTGGAAACGCATGGTAAGAAGGTCACTATAGATTCTATACTATACCGAATAAAAAATGATAAAGTAGACTATAGTATATAGTCTACTTTAGCATTTTATATTCACTAGCGATATTTCCAGTATATCATCCTTGTCACCTGGCCTGCTATAGTATAGCATAGCATAGCTTAAAGTACTATCCAGCCTGAACACTCCACTTTAGAGGAAAGTATTTTCTCGCGTTTAATTAGTGAAATATGCTAAGAGTCAGTCAGTGCCGGCACACCCTGTATAATCCCTTGGACCAACAGACGAGGGAGACGGGAACTCCATGCACAATACAATACTAACAGTATGTATGAAGTCGTATTCTAAAGAAACTCTGACGCAAACTGAAACTGATTTGACAGCCACTAAAATTGTTGTCGACTATTTCATATAAACTGAAACGACAAATTATAAGTAAGTAGGTATAGAAACTTGACAAAACCGACTTCAATTTTAATGACAATGATGGTAGTTTACTGGGACAGCTCTATTGAAAAAAAAAATACAACCGAATTAAGAACCTCCTCATTTTTTTTAATCGGTTAAAGATATTGAAAAATGTATAACTATCATTAGCATACATTTTTGGACACTTCATAATTTAAAACCTGTCAGTAATTGTATGCTGCAGTTTGGATTCAAAGGGTCTGGGGCAAATTGGATGGAGCCCAGGTCCCACATTTTTTTTAAACTTGCAATGATAGCACTTTGTTTGTTACAATACACTTACAATGCAGTTTTGAAAAATGTAACGATGTCATTATAAAGCAGCGGGAACCATTAGTTATTAGACATTGAACTTCGAAAAATGTTTCTTTTTCAATGTTTTTTATCGTATATCCAGGTGTTTACGTCAAAATAATTATTGTATTTTGCGTTTTTGTGACTGCTGCTGTATCATTATGATAAAACCAACAAAAGTTATCTATCTATTCAGCCCGTAGGCACCCACTGCTGGGTATAGGCCTCCTCTTTAGTACGCCAGTCTCTCCGGTCCTGCGCGAGTCTTCTCCACTGCTGCTGCAAAAGTTATAAATAACAAAATTAAAAAATGTATGCAAATCGGGCCCTGAAATGCCCCAACTCCTTTGAGCGTTCGTATTGACGGTGTTTCTGCTCGAACTGTATTTACTGTTGGCAAGTTATTTCCGGCGGATTACGACGACTTACGATTTTACAAAACAAATTAGTTATTTTTGTTGTTTTGATTTGCATGAAGCATCTGTTTCGACTCAATCGACATTGTTTTGATCCAAGTGTTTTTGATATTGAGAATTTAATTAACTTTCATAAGTACGTAGGTACTTATTTAACGTATGGACCAATATCCTGGTCCATAAACTCCATTTAAAATTAAAATGATAAAAAATAGGAACTTGGCACCTTTATGGCCTTACCGGGCCCCCCTTGAGTGACAGAGGACGTGCTCAATGAGGTAATGCATCATTGTAGACAGTGGTATTGGTAACCACTGCACTTAACATCAGGTGGGCCATTTTCCTTGCTTGAATGGCGTTCTTTTGAGAAATAATGTAGACAAATCAAATGTGTTCATAAGTAACTATACATCGACTTATATCAATTCGTACCTAACCTACCTATATATCTAGTGTAATATGTATCGCGCTATGTATTATTATTATCGCAGAATATTAAAATTCTAGGGCACAGAATCTCGTACGTTTCAGAATTATCTGTATTTATTGTTACGCACGCACATTACTCCACTTTTCGTGATGAGACAAGAAACAGAAGGGGTAAAAAACATCACAAAAATGCCTACAAAAATGTTACTCGCATGCGGTTTCATTGAGTATTCATGATTATTTTAGTAAGATTATTATGGCAATATAAACAAATAAAACGAGATTGAATTTGATATTTTATTACCCGGCCCGCAAATCAACCGTTATGGCGTAAATATCAGCCTTAGGTTATAGACGACATCTATAATTAATTCATGCACATAAAATGGCGCCCAGAAAACATACTAACTTTAAAATCAAAACTCATTATATATGCAAATTGAAAGTGTAATCTGGTTAGGAAGCTCGAATTGTATGCAACCTCTACCTACTCACAAATAGTTAATTCAACAGCATGCCATAGATATGATATAAAAATATTTTCCTTCGATTCTAAGTATTATGACGGTCAAACGTTCAATAACAATTTCGTCATCGCTCAAGACATAATATAGAAAGTTTATTAAGGGCAAACGCACACTATCCATAAATTCTACTAGAAACACGTCTGACAGGCACTCTGCGGTGCTGATGATATAACTTTATCTAGAGTTTTTTTCAGTTAGTCAAAAGAAAAGAGTGAATAAGTGGATTATAGCTAGGCGTGCTCCACCTTAGGCTGCAGCTACACTTACCACCAGGTGTGCTGGCAGCCAAATGCTTAGCTATAACACATCAAAAAAAGTCAGGATTTTACCCCAACTGAAGTCCAGTATTATGTAAACGAGGTACCTACAATGTATTCTGATATCAGAATTTTAATCTGATAGAAATTAGACGTGAAAATACGTGTTTTTGCGTAAAAAATCGTCTGGAAAGCCTGAATATTTTTTCTGTCCAATTTTCATATAGATAGATCAATACGGGGGCAGACGTCTAAAACCCTTTTTTTGTAAGTATAGTTTGGTAGGTACCTACTGAACATGGCTGTAGATGTAGAATGAGTACCGGCATAATTGACGTGTCAATGTCAAGTGGCCTGTCTGTTTGTAACTCTTTGAGCTGATTTAGTCCAGACCGCATCTATATAGGTCAACCAATCGTGATCTCGCCCACGCCTATAAAAGTCTCACTTAAATAATCACTAGAGGCGTCCCACCCAGTTAGAATCACGCGGAAAAAAACTTTTTTTTTAAATCGTAATTAATTGATATCGGTTGGAACTGGTTCGTAATAAATTAACCCGAAGTATGTTCGAGTAAAATATTTTTCTTCTCTGAAAACGTTTAAAATTTTTCTTTTTCACCTCGTGTTTTTATACTTTAAATCAGTTTTATTGATTTCTTTTTTTTTATTTATTGGGATAGCTCATTATGTTTAATTTGTTATAGCTACGTTATCATAATTAAATAGATTATTCCATCAAAGTATTATTGATCAAAGCATTATGGAGCAATGACGTCACTAATTTTAAGGATATAACAAAATAGCTATCTTTTTTCACTTTGATATTTTTTTCAACGAAAAATTCCAATACGCTTTTCTATTGTTTTTTCCTATTCCTTGTGTATTTGAAAGACCCGGAAACGTTTTTGTGTTCATCTCTACATTGTACTATTGTAGTACTATCTATTTATCTTCATACTCTTTGATCCAGAGGTCGGTCGGAGGCCGCCCCTACTCAGGATTGAGAAAATATTGTCTAACTAATTGTTACGCTGTAAAACATAGCTTCGTGGGCGGAACACTGGTTTTCATGGTATCGAATATACAGAGAAATGAACCACAAAATACTATCTGGCAGGTTTTCTGAACTGTTTTCATACTAAAAATCATAGGTGTTCTGTGACTAAATAGTGACATTAGAGCATTTCAGCGCGTTCTTTGCCGTCAAAAGCTTCTTGTTTTCGTATAACTGTAGCCACATCACTTGAAATTACGCTGGGCAGGGAAAGCAGTTCAGAGCTTACGATACGGGGGCAGGGCATTATAAGAAATATCACTAAGTATCAGATGATATTGTGGTCCAACGTTTGCCTAATGTGTGACAAAATGGAAAAAAACAAGATGTTTTTTAATAATACTATTGACTTTAATGAATATTAATATTTTTTAGATTTTTTTACGTTTTGTATAACTGGTTACTTATGGTTTTCTTGCTTCAGGAAAAAATCTTCTTATACATTATGCTTTTATCTCTAAACAGCTGTATTTATTGATTGTGATGACTTTTCTATAGCAAAACTAGTTTTTTCTTGTATAGCAGAGATGAGATAATTAATTATTGAAATCAAGAACTAAATGAGCGATTTAAAAAAACTTGAATTCACATGACAATCCACTTCCTGTTGCGAGCGAAAATAAATGAAAAACAAGTGAAGAATGTACTGACGTAAGGGAAAAACGTGACGTGAACACAAGGGTGACCAAATAGTCTTGGAAAAGCTGGATATTTTTTATATTAATATAATAGCTAATAGTTTGCCCTGAACTATAAACCCATTGAAACTATAAGAAATGGGACCTCGCGTTACAATGGGTTTTCAAGTTTACAATTTTCATTATAGCTCAAAATCTATGAGACAGGTGACGAGAAATGATTTGTAGAATTAAAATGATGATGATGCTGATGGCAGTTCACTGGGACCGGCCCCTGATCGTAAACACTACAGAAAAGCAAAATACGCAATGCCGTGTTTTTTCCAGTTACTCATAATTAACTGCCAAACTACTGAAAAGAAATACAACAGAATTGAGAACCTCCTTGCTTGAAGTCGGTTAAAAAACTATGTCCATCGTGAATCGTGTGGCGATCCTGTGACATCGAATTGGACAGTGGCAGTGACATGTTATTTACGAGAGTGCCGCGCGGGCCGGTACGTCGTTATTTCTGTTGTTACATCGAATGTGGAGAGCACAAGAGAATGAGAATCGAGCAGGTTAAGAAATAGAGTTCATACATTATCGTAGAGACTGAACAGTCCTCTAATATAAGTACGATATTCCATAGAAATCCAATTTTACGAGCGTTATTAGTTTCTAAGAAAGAAGTAATCGCATAAAGGATTTATTGAATATTAAACTGCAAGACTCAGTGTACATTGTGTACATGCAGAGTGATTCCATAAGGGCTCACTAAACAGACAGTAGAAAAGTTAAAAAAAATCTTCTGGCTATTTTCTAGAAAATTCTGAAAAGTTTTATAATTTTAGTACGCGGAAGAAACTCGCTTTTGCCAAATAATTGTGATTTATTATGTTTTATCTAGCTACTTATAAAAACTCTCATAAATTACCGACCTTTAAGTACGTAGAATGTTGGCGCCAGGGTCGTCCCCATGCCGGTTTATTTATAATCGAAAATAATCTTTATTTTATTCAAAAACCATATTTATTACAGCCTTGTTAAACATAAATACTATTATGTATACATATAGGTAGAACACTATACGTACTGGTTTTCAGCATAGAACATAATTCATAACCTCTAGGTAACTCTTTGAATGTAATAAAAGTTATTCCAGTTTCGGACTACCTGTATCTCATCCCAATGGGACGAAACAACACTTTTAAATTTAATTAATATTTGTATACAATTTGGTCACAAATTCTGTCTGTTTTATATACTAACCTACTTTTTGTAATGTTAGAAACAAAAATAAATAGTAAAAGCTAAATAATGATCCTATTGTTCTTTAGTTTGACCTAAATATGGTTAAGTTACCCTTTTACTGTATTCTGAGCAGGTTCTCATACCTTCTCAACTCAATCTTTTGAAAAACTAGCAACATTTAAAAATGATGAGTGTACCATGCGTAAGTATCATTTTATCCCTGATGTAGGTGTATCAGCAGTTACCTATCATCCCTACTGTCTGAGTTTTTAGTAAACACTACTAATATTCTGTGGCATTATTTTCATACAACCGACGTCTCTTCAATTATTTCTGCTAATTTGATCTCACACGATGTTTCCTGTCAAGGTTCGAGTGAGTGAGTATAACGACTTATGATACGGGTGTTATTACAACAATATTTTTATCATACCTAAACTAAAAAGCATCTTCCAGATGTGAAATTTTTTTTTCTTAATCGAATTATTCTTTGACTTCCTGTTTACTCGTAAACATTATTTATGACATTCATTAAAAAAACTGCCGCATTTTATGATCTCTGTTACTTAGTTTATTTAATTTTTTATGATAAAACGACTAACGTCCGAAGTTTTAATGGTATGTTGTTGAAAACTTTCATAATTTGCGTAAAATGTTGTTTAGTTGTTGTACAGTAAGCGTCACCAGTTGGTTAACTGTAAAATCCTCTTTTTCCCTTATCCCTGGCTCACTTAGACCAAGCCGGTATTCCTCCGTTCACCATCTTCTTCTTCTTTTAAACCTATATGGCCTGTGTCCGTCATTTTGACTTTTCCCGTGTCATTCCGCCAAGCCTACAGGGTGACAGTGACACGTAGGAAGCTTGACACAGACAGCTACCTACCCGCTAGTAGATATGAGACAGGGTTATATATAACTGAATAGACACAAACACTACAGTTACCAAAATTAAAAACAGTCAAAGACATTATTTTATTCAGTAAAATGACAAAGATCATTTAGAATCGTCTTAATACCTACTAGGTGATTCTAGGTGCCTCTTTGCGATTAAAGCTAAAGCCTAGATGAAAAGGGAAACTAAATATTGCTTAGAATTTTTATCTTGAAGGAAATTTGGTATAAACGCACATTTGGGAAAGATATATAAGTAGGTACATAAGTATTTAAGTTTTAAGTTTGCAGAGGATAGCTTATTGGTGACCCTGACTGTACTCTTTCTTCCTGTGTATCTTACTTTATTCATCCCTTGACATTGTTGTAATAAGAATTAAATTGTGCTCTATTATAAGACCCTTTGTTGTCAATTTTTTTATAGGTTCAGCAAGTATATTTTATGGTTTTTTTATTGTTAAGTTAAGTTAATATTTTATGGTTTTTTTATTGTTAAGTTTTTAAGTTTTGTTAAGAATTAATTAATTCTACAAACCAGTTTAAAGGTTTGTAGAATTAATTAATTCTTCGTAGTCAGCTACTTTTTATGCTTTTTATGCGTAAAATGTTTTGTCTTCTACTTTTAGAGCCCTATTTAATAATTTATAAGTTAAAAATCTAGAAAAACCGCCTTCAATTCAATTACTTACACCTTCATTATCAGACGATGATGATGACAGTTCATTGGAGTTAGTCTATTAATCGTAAACACCATTGAAAAGTCAGAGGAAATCAAAATACTCAATATCGGGTACGTGGATGACGTGTTTTTCCAGTTATTCTTATTCTGCCAAACTACTGAACCGATTTTAATAAAAAATGTATGGAACCAATTTGGAAGTATTTCAACTTAGTAACGCTTCAACGCAAGAGAATTATAAAAGTTCAGTCATGTCAAGGCGGCCACTTTCGCCGCCAAATAAAAAAAACATCTAAACCAAATTTTCACCGATCTCATTCAGTATGCACACCTTTTATCAGCTCGCATCAACAATTCATCAGGCACTTTCACATGGGGCATAAAGGGTTCGTTGACCTGCTGACGTCACTTCATCACAAACATGGGTCTGCCGATTTCAGTAACTCGGTCACGTGACATATTCACGAGCCACGTGTAGTTGTTTCTTAAAATTGTTTTATCTTGTAAGAAGATTATAGATTTGCTTATTGGTGGGTCCAAGATTTCAGTTTGGTAGGGGTTTACCTACCAAACCAAAGGGTTTTAATTAATTACTTTTATATCTTTTTGTAAATATTTGTAGTGTAACGTTTTAGATGTACCTGGTAGCTTATATTATAACCAATGAGTACTTTGCCTACCTCGGCAACTGTCTGATGCAAGCACAAAATTCCATCCATCATTTTGATGGAGCCTGATGCAATACAGAGCTTTTCCATCTCAGACACCACTATGTAGTATTCTGGTGGTTTTTATAAGTACAGTTATCTGTTAAGTTACTTTAAGGATTTCTAAATAAATGCTCAATAAATACCAGGATGCAGATATGGACGGGCTTGACCTTGCTGTAAGGGTTGGTCCTGGTAAACCGTGGTCTAACTAAAACATGAAAATCAATCTGTAGCAACTTGCTCACGTGAACGTTTACGTTGACTAAGCTACCCAATCTTTTTTGGATTAAAAATTAAAATCGTAAAACTTGTTCTGAGACAGTATAAATTAGATTTTGCCCACAGTTTCATGTTTTAGTTATATACTATCTAAGTATTCCCATTAGTACAGATTTGCATTTTATAGATGGAAATGGGATGGAATAAGTTGATGATGGCAACACCTCTACATGTAACAATTGTATTACCTCGCAGAGAAATCACCGAGGACGTATAAATATTACTACGCCACAAGGACGGATTTATAATAATTACCCTCCATTAACTTTTGCCATGTAAGTTGTTCATCAGTAAATATTTCATTGAGATGGAAACGTATGAAATAAAAAACAGTTCATGCCTTGATATTATTTTTATGTTTTAGACATGGAAAGTCATATTAACAGAAGCATGGCACGTGATGGTATATTCATAATTCCATTTGCGACACACGGTCAGTATAATTAATAAGTTTCACCCGTGAGACCTCTGTAATTGCTAAGTTCTATAATTAGTTGCCAACTGTGTTTCCGGTATAATTTGTTAGGTAAAAGTTTTGGAGGTCTATTTAGTTCTATTACATACGACCGGTAAGTTGGTAAGCTAGTTTTGATTGAACGGTTATTACATATTGTTCGTGGCAAACTTGTGTGTGCCCAAAACACACGTAAATAAACCTATATTATATTTAGTAAGCCTGCAGCCATTGGCGGGCACTGGGCCGAATCCTTAGGTATAATTTAGCCTTGTATGCTCAAAAAACTCGAGCTTCGTTTTGACTCTTCTCTCAACAAATGCTTGAGATTTGAGATTCAGACTCTTGTTTTAGCATACGAGCACAGATCATATAATACTGGTAGATCATGTAGGTAGGTAGGCAATGTTTTGGGAGCTTCTGATTTTGATTATTTGTTTCGTTTTTGCAAGAGTTTTTTTTTATGATAAAAGTAATGGAACAAGCTGATAGCTCACCTGATGTTAAGTAGTAACTTCTGCCAATAACAATGCATTACCTCACAGAGCAAGTCTAATGAGGACGTGCTCTGTAAGGCAATGCACTGCGTCCATCACTCTGAGACGTAAAGATCTTGAAGTCTCATGCGCCTGTAATTACACCGGCGCCCTTACCCTTCAAACCGGAACACAGCAATGCGGGCATCGCTGCTTGAGTTTACTTAGATCTTTATATTTAATACCGATCTATGGATTTTAAAACCTGAATTTGTTATAATATGTTTTTGACTGTGCCTATTTTTCTTAACAAACAGAGATCATTGGGTTATCGATGACGTCACTGTATTGTGTTGTAACCTGTCGTAAGTAGGTACGTACTTAGCGGGTGGCCAACCCTTTCTAAATGACACAGAAGCGCTGTTACGGTACATGTGCTGGCCATTAGTGGCAGTGGCCATGTCGTGGCCATAATTAAGACAACTTATACAAATAGCTACGGTAAACATAGATGTTTGTTGTGTGTCTGATTGTTACTATGTATTATAAGTACACATGTATAGTGCCTTCTGGTAAGATCGGCGTACGTGGAAGTCCGGATAAATCACGTAACTAAGCAATTATCATACAGGGTGTTACCAGACCACTTCCGAAAACTTGGAGGTTCCAATCAGACCATGATACTGAAAACATTAAGCGAAAAAAATCGCGAAAAAAAAAATTGACTTGACTATCTCTTTTTAATTTTTTTTCTAGTTACATACACACAGTACAACATAATAAGACATATCTACCTAATTATCTCATTTAAAAAAGCAAAAAAACAAATAAAATAAATAAAGCAGCAATGTACACGCAGCACGCAGATTACGTCTACTACAGCATGAACAGCTGAGAGTTCATCGCGGGTCATTCAAGTACGCGACGTGCGAGCGACCTACGTTAGTAGGCACTTACGACACAGAATAAATAATAGTACTACGCCTCGACCTTACCTACGTGAATGCGTACATTGCGGGCTGGTGAAATAAATACAAATCTTTAAACATTGTTTTCTCCGGCTATAATTATTTTTCAGGATAACTGATTTTTTTTTGGTTGAGTTTTGGTGTGCTGTAGCTCCCCCTTTCGTTTTCGGAAGTGGTCTGGTAACACCCTGTATAAAAATATCGCAGAATTGCTTGGCATCCGGACTTCCACTTACGCCGATCTTACCAGAAGGCACCTTATTTACAAAAAAAGTATTCTATCAGCAATCTAGTTCCCATAGTATTTACAAGTACTGCTTAGTTTGGGACTACCTAGAGGGCATTGTGGGAAATGTCCATGCATATTTATTACTTATTATTGGAATCTGGAATTCTGGAATGTTTACTTCTAAACTTATCTTCAATTTCAAGAAATCCCTAATTATTTTACGTACATATCCGGAAGATAACTATCTATATTTTTTATGTTCGAAAACATTACCGAGTTATGGAAAACGCCCTAACTGTTATAATTATTCAAAATTCCATTCCATTAGACATGAATAGCCCATTGGCGCACCTTCGCGAGATTAATTACTGTCCCAATTACACGGGAGTCGTGGTCACCCTACACATTACATTACATTGTGTTCCTTCTATTGTTATGAGTGTACTGTTTTATGTTTGTTTCGTTTATGGGATTTACATTATCCTATCTGAAGCAAACTGCCTTTTATTTGCATTAAGTTTTCACTCATGCCTTTATTTTCGGGATACGCAGAGCCTGATGTAGCGGTCACACTCAGCTCATGCCGCTGTCGGAATTATTGCCACAGCAACATCGCCTTTATTTCTATTAGGGAGCAAGGGCACGAGCCGGGATTATCGTGTTTAGATTAGGCTCATGCCTACTTCTCTACCCAGCTCCCTGCGCACTGCCGCGCATAATCCAAACGCGCGATGAGGTGTAATTTTAGACGCAAGGGTCAAACTAGCTTCTGTTACCTCTCGGTTTCAAATGAAAGTCAATTTTATAATTAAGTAAAATTACAAGGGTAATTTAGAACACTCAAATTTTCTCTTAAAACGACTAAAATTCATAGAACTTGCTCCTACAGATGCTCAAAGTTCGGAAACGCTGCCTCTTCCTTCACCCTGTCCCTCTTCCTTTCTGGCAGAGATTCCCTTGTATACTTACCTACTAGGTTATTCTAGGTTTGCTTGCTTGTTCCTAGAACCACTTTCATTAGTTTATAGTCTACCTAGGTCTATGTTCTAGGGTGATTGATACTGTGATAGTAATGATGATGATGAGTCCTATGTATCCAATAAAGGAAGCACTAAAGAATCAATTAAGTATAATTAATGTTTCAATCAGTTAGACATTAACCTAGTAAGTACGTACCTAATAATTAATTCGATAATTGGTCCGAAACCACAGCGATAAGTATACAATACACGCAACTACAAATAAAACATTATTTTTTACCTAATATCTAGTAATCTAGAATGCTAATGGATTTTTATAACAGATAAACTTCTGCGATACTTATCTACTCTATTGAAATCTCATCTCGAACATAAACAAAACTAGGTAGATAAAGTAGGTAGTATAGTAACGAATAGGTACAACTGTGAAGTGATTTATTTGTTTTTTTTATTTAATTTTATTTGTGTACATATCACTACTTCTTGTTATGTTCTCAAAATTAAACCAATCCTTCCAAATCCATAAAAGTATTTTAAACCTAAGATCAACTAAGATAAGGCTCCAGTTTGTACAACAGTAAATGTGGACATGACACGCCTGGTTTCGCAATGTGTGCTTATTCGCTTGAACCTAGTGTGAAATACATAAGGTTCAATTTGCATTACGGCAAATGTCGTGGAGATTCGGGTAAGATCGTGCGCATTCGCTCTTACGGGTCATCGATCTGACCCAGATCTGCGCGCGCGCTGTTGCTAAGCGCGTTTATGGCTGTGTCGCGGTGATGGAGAAAAACGGACGGGTACGGATGTGGCCGGGTTTTGAGGTCGAACTCGTGGAGGTTTTATTAGTTTTTGAAGCAGTCAAATAACACGTCAAAAAGGTTGGTCTCAAAGAAAATATGTACTCTTAAAAAACCCTCTTTTAAGTATTTTATTGGTTTGTTGTGAAGGTACCTACCTAACCTACATGTTATACACTTTGAAAAGCCAGTTTATGTTGTTACCACACAAAAAAAAACAAAATCGTTGGAAACAGGAAGATTTCCAATAGGAATTGAGCTGAAAACCTGGCTTTGTAAAGGCCTGGAGTAAGCGAAGTCAAAGAAATCCAGGTCATTCACGGATCAACTTAACTTTGTAGTGATGTTAAAACCTAACCTAAAGGATGCATAACACTGAAGCATAAACTCCAGGCCTAGATAGCCCAGCAGAAAGACACCGTGGGACTTTTGATCAACTAACAACTCTGGAAAATTATTGCACAAGCCAACAACAAAAAAAAATATTACGAATAGGTGACACCATCTCCGTGAGGGTTGAGGGATCCTATACTCAGTAATCAGAAATTACAAATATATAATATTTCAACTTAATCTTGCGTTTTTTTCTCTGACTGACTGACTTTAGTTGACTTAGGTAGGCTCTTTTATAAATTTGTGGGTTGAAACGAAAATTTTAAAAACAGCCGGTGAGAAATAAAGCAATTATTATTACTTTCAGCTTGTGGGGCGAAAAATTTGGTGCGAAACAGCGATACACCATTACAAACACACACGTGACACTCCGTGTCAGTCATGGTTTTGTATAATTTCCAAATTGCCTAATTTCTTACAGTAACCGCAACTGAACAGTTTCTATTAGTAGATCGTTGCGTGTTAGATAAGCGTGGTAGATGGCAGATGGGGAAGCTGCGATTACACAGATCATATAAACTAGTACAACTATACACAGCACAAATTGCCACTTACATTTTAGTTTCGGTGGTTGTTAATGTTCGTCACTATCATATACCCTCCTTTTTGCTTCGCCCGTAGTCGGGTAAAAATATACGTAAATCGTGGTCAGGAGGCAACCTATGTCTACATTTAACGACACACTGTAGTGCCTGGGACAATGTTTAGATGGAGTAGGCCCAGCACCTATACCATCCTCTCAGCCTAGTCAGCCATATCCACAGGAAAGACAAGGTCAATACGTGCGGAGCTGACTGAGCCGCGGGTTTCCTCTCGATGTTTTCCTTCACTGTAAAGCTCTATGTTATAAACTGAAAGGAACTGAAGCGGCAAGCGTGCTACATGAGAACTATCCTAGATAGCGCAAACGAAGTTATCACGGAGTTTGAACATAAGTAATACTACCGAATACCATCCATCGGTCCACGGAGCCCGAGACAAAGGTGGCTCGGCATGATTCTTCCTGGAAATGGGGGAGGTATCCAACAGTGGACTTCTTCGGGCTGATAATAATAATCCTAATAAGGTAAGGGACCATTTTTTATTTCAATAAGCACCTATAACAAACAATAAATACCTCACAGAACACGTCCCTTAAATGCCCTGTGAGGCATTGCACTATGTCTAGGACTCTGATAGTCGCATATACTTGTTTGTTGTTGCTAAATCTGTCAGACATGACTCACAAAAATATACATTTACAAAATTATCCATCTCAAAACCTGGTTAAATCATTTTGTTAACGTTAAGTAAATAAACACCTCAATGTACATAACTGACACTGACAGTTGTACATTTAAGTCGGATGTGACGTGACGTGTCAGCGCAGTGACAGACGGACGTAGCAATGTTGTTTGTAAAGTGCAAACATGGCAACACTGCCTTGTACTGTCGTGTACCAAATGCTTTTAAGGCAAACTCTTTTATTTATATTTTTTTGTGCTAGAATTTTCTCTATGACCGTGTTTTTTTTGTCGAGTACTTGTATCCGTGATAGGTACAGTTATTATCATCATCAGCCTGCAGAAATCCACTGCTGGATATAATACAATTCCAGAAAAAAACACAATTTTTAGGACCTTCTCCATTAAAAATCTGTTTAATGAAATTCATTTCAGTTTTACTATCGGTCACTGAGAATCTATGATAAGTATATGTCCATTGCTTGCTAGGTTCATTAGATAATTTAAAAAAAATCCATGACTTATGTACCTCCTTACTTATCTTTCTATCGCAGTAAGTTTCAACGCATAGAAGATATTTGCTGATAATGGCAACCGTAATGACTGTACATACTTATGATACACTAGCCGTCGCCCGCGGCATTGCTCGCGTTCTTCTCTTTAGAGTGTGACGTTTTAAAATTCCTTTCTTAGTGCACCCCTACACTATATAAGAATACTACCCTCCAAATTTCATACCTCTAGGACTTATGGTTTAGGCTGTGCGTTGATTCTCTGTCAGCTTCAAAAGAGTTTTATATATATTGATGATGATGATGATATTGATGATGATGATGATAGTAACACCCAGACATAGAACAAACATCTATGTTAGCCACACACAAATGTTTGTTAATCTTCTCGGTGGGGATCGAACCCACGACCTAAAGCAAGGAAGGTAGAGCTATTACCGATGCTTTGACGCCTGTCGTAAAAAGGCGAGCCAAAAGATAGGTACCTATTGTTTTTACGTGCGTTTTATAACGTTGACAGACTCTTAGCAAAAAAGCGTAAGATTAGGTGAAAATGTGTGAATGCGTTTTGTAAAATAGTGCCCTCGGGTAGATGTAGGTACATATATGCAAACAACTTTCTTATTGTTGTACATAATTAAAGACGCCTGGCGCCGCGCGGGAGCTTTCTAATATCTACTGTGTGGTACAGGCGACATCAAAACACTTATACAAATGTTTTTTGGGACACATAATATAAGTATAGTGAACATGAAAAGTAATATATGTACTTACTTATCTACTCAGATAGAATAGGCTTTCTAATGTCGAAGAAAGAAATACAATAGTTTTTAGTGACAAATTTTGTAAACATGAAAAGTAAAAAGTATAGGTACTAAAGATAGAATGGGTTGTCGGGTCGTCGAATTCGCAGGATGATGCAATAATTGTATCTTTTGTTTAAAATGACATCATCTTTTGAGCTCATTGGTTTTTAAAGTAAGTATTAAAACATATTTAAAGTGCTTAAGGACTTGATTACAATACAATGCCCAAACCGCTGGTCTTTCTCCAAAATTACAAAGTCGAAATGTTTTTGTTCAATAAAATCTTACTGATACTTTGAATCGATATTTTGACTTCCACTTTGAAGCGCTCGTGGCGTAGCTTGCTTAATCAATCTTCACCGATTATCTAAGTCAAGCAATGTTCTGTGTGTTCACTATTTGGATGGGTGACCGTTAGTGGCATTTACATCTGAGCGCTTCCGTGCTTTGGAGGGCACGTTAAACTGTCGGTCCCGTCCCGGCTCTAGCAGTCGTTAAGCAATGACGGAGGCCTTAAGGCGGCCTTAAAACTCCGTCACCAGAGTTGGCCACTAACTCATACGAGCTTGCTTGCTTACTTTGAATCGATACTTTGATACGAAATCACTGGCTCCATATTAAAAATGTGAATCAATTATGAATCCATTCATAGACATCATAGACTTATTACTCTTTAGTTGTACAGCACACGCTACTGGAACGAGAACACGATATTTTGTTGGCATGCAAATGAAGAAGTAGTCAATGACTTGTCTAGGCGGCTGTACCTGCCGCTGGAACAAGTGTACGCCTAGCAACCGCACCGGTTCCATCGCCCTCCGCACTACAGCGGAGACCAACCGAACCGTGCCACACCTACCAATGTACATTGTACATCTACGAATGTTTTTAATATTTTGTACAAATTCAGTTAGTTACCTACCTACCGTAATCTCGCAAGAACAGTTTAAACTATCGGTTTTTGAACATTACCTAACCTAACCTAACGCTGAAACCTTTATAAGTTTTCAATTTCCAAATATTTATCAATGTCAGATAAAACATGGAAGGAACTCATTCCGAGTTCTGGCAGGACTTAATTTTTTATAAGATCCTTCTTTTGAAGACCTACGTCTTTTGGTGGTCTGACGGCTTTTGAACGTTACTAAACAACGACATTGTTCCCAATATAATC
Source organism: Eulithis prunata (assembly GCA_918843925.1). Classification (NCBI taxonomy): domain Eukaryota; kingdom Metazoa; phylum Arthropoda; class Insecta; order Lepidoptera; family Geometridae; genus Eulithis; species Eulithis prunata. Next base: position 8,697,725 of record OU974021.1, read on the forward strand.
ACAGAAAACTCCTCCAAGATCTCGTTGCATGTCGTATTCCCTTTCCTACTAGTGTTAATATCCTTTTAGCTACCCTTGACTCTTGTATATATCATTGTTTATCATCTTTTATCTATATGAATAACTTAGAAATTTAATTTTGTACATATTTCCCTTTTGTATATATTTTCTACCTTTGTTTATATTTTATTTTTTTTGTATACCTACTGATCCTTCCTAACCCGCATGCCAGATTCCGCGCTTTTTTATGATATAATATTGTTTCCCTAATTTTCCACGTATAATGGCAAATGCACAAATACAGTGCGACGCCAATAAAAAAAAAACAACGACATCATGCAAATAGGTGAAAAGAATTGTCGAACGCACGACAGTCATATCACCAACAAAAAAACAGGAGGTTAGTTGTGCCCACAGTGTACAAACGAGTGCAGACAGGTGCTAGAACTAGTCTCCCCGGTAATTGGCTGCAATATTTCGTGATAAGGCCACCAAAGACCATAAGTCGTGTTAGCTCAAAATTAATATTTCATTCTTGCAACACTGTTCATGACATTTTAGATGGTAACTGGGTTGAGCTCTTATTTTTGGTAAACAAGTGCACATTTTGTGCGGCATTTCGGAGTAAGGGCACTGGATGCTGTAGTTTGAAAGTTTATTCGACTTTGAATCTAAAACTAGATAATTTAAGGTACTTTATACAGCGTCAGAGGCCGCTTTTTACCCATGCGCCGATGTAGGGGACGCTGCAATAGCTGGGACAGTTTTTGGACGGCATGAACAGCACCTTTTTTTTGTTTTTATCGGGGGAAATCTACAGTTCTACACCCAGACACTTTACCATATTTCAGGGATTATACCAAACATCCATTCAACCTATTCAGCTTTATTCACATGAAAGACAAGGTCAATAGGCGCGGGTTTCCTCGCGATATTTTCCGCATTTTATCTACATTATATAAAAACACTTACGTATAGGTAGGACTCACTAGAACGTTCCAAAATGAAAGTAATAATAATACACAATTTCTCTTAACCTGAATCAGCCACTGGACCGACGATATTTAGATGATTGCGGGTGAGGAGAACGCTCAAAAGATATTTTTTCTTATACAAAAGATCTGGGTTCGAATCGCGCGCGTTATTTTTGGATAAGGGCCAGTTCATAAGTGGGTTATAAAATCAAGTCAGATTGTTAGAAATCACGGAAACACGTACCTACCTACATACTTATGGATATAGATCTATACAGGAAACGTTACCATTACCGTAGGAACTGTTATGCAATCTGTTGCATGACCACATCCATACACCAGGGTATTATGAAACAGAAGCAAAATGGCGGAGTGACATCGCGAAAAGCCACCACTTGGAAATAATGTACTTATATTTTTCACATTGGGGTAGGTTCAAATACTGTGCATGGGTCGATGACTCCACACAGTACCACTCACACGAAAACAACCCAGTTTCATGCAGCAAAAGTTACCTGCACACCTGAAATATAACCTATGAATCTTACCTATATATAAATAGAGATGAAAATCTATTGAGCTTACCTTTGCAGGGTGCCGACTAACTTGGCTGTGCTATAATCGAATGCACCGCGCGTCTGTGTGAGTGCCGCTTGAAAGATAATAGTAGTGTTGGGAAATAATTGCGAAATTTTTTGTCGAAATAAGATTGGTTATTACGATCGCACAGTTTTGATTGTTTTACGATTGCTGTTCGTGTTAGATCGCGATTATGAAATCTATTAAAACTGAATGCATGTAATTTTGTTTGAGTAAACAGGTGATTTTGTATTGTAAATGATTTTGCAATCGTAAGTGGCTGTTATCTATTTTGTTATTTATCATTTGAAATTGGGTCACTGTGTAACGTTACTTTCAAAAGGCATGATGACTGGCTTTAAAACTGCTCTATACCTACTATTACTTATATTTTTCTCCCTATCTATATTATTTTTTTGTTCGACATTTTATTACCTAGTGTATTTAGTATGAATTTATTTAAGAAACCTTTACAAAGTAACATTACAGACAATTGTACTTTACATGGTAGCAGGTACATCTAAGCGTAACATTATCTCTTAAAAAGATGAACCTATACTAAAGAAACAATCTGGCAACAAATAAAAATAAGCTTTAGGTTAACGATAAAGATTTTCGAAAATTAAGGGAAACACACATCCATAAAACAAAATGTTTACTAAAAAAAACCGGTTTTACAATTAAGTTAATTGAATAAGTATCGTTAGTAGGTATCTCTTAAATAACCTCGTGCTATCGAGTCGATGACCTCGTGAGCGCAACACTACGCCTCGGGCACTGCACTCACTCACACATGCACAGCGCTCGGTTAGCAACCGATGAAGGCAGAAAGATCTACAGTGCATACCTCTACCACTTCCATTTTCAAAACAAACTCTCAACAACATCGATACCCATTGCTGCTCTTGTATGATTATCCAAATAATTGGTAAGAAGAGAAGGAGCGATGGGTAGTGAATGGTTGTTAGAGTTAGTTTGGAAGGGTTTAGTTGTAACTTTTCATAGAACTGCATCCATTTTCTAGGTTATCTAGCAGTAGCTAGGCAAAAACAAGTTGGCACATGGGCTTATATTTTAAATGACGGATGCATTCGCCATGTAGGACGGACTAGGTTTTCTAAAACGGTATAGAAATGCATTCTTTGTCGAAAAAAGATGTGGCAAGTGATGGTGGACGTACTCAGGATCAAAGAGCTACGGAGCTGACTCAAAGGTTTACAATAATAAATAAATATTAATATTTAAGATCATTTCACACAACAAATTCTAGTCCGAAACTAAGTAAAGTTGGGAACTACATTTTCCATAGAATACTTATATAGATATATGTACTTACATTTTATTATACACCAATGGTTGTTCTTAGTGGGGGTCGAACCCGCGACCAGCGGAGGGTAGAGCTACTACCGACTGAGCTGTGACGTCTGTCACCGTCACCGTTTGATCGTTAATCTTACCGTTATATAACGGTAAGATAAATGAGGTACTATAATATTCAAGTATTCGTAGCAGTTGCGTAGCACCCTCTACGAAATCTATACCACAGATTATATAATACTATTCTATACTAATTGCTCCAAAATGGATGGGGTTTGCTTGTAAGAAAGCTGTTAGATCTGAGATGGTTATAAGCTATGGTGTACCTACATTGATGCTGAGTTATAGGAATATTCATCAGCTCTAAGAACCAGTTTTGAGGAATCTCAAGTATAATTTCAGTTTGGAACATTTAGTTCATCTTAAAATATTGACATATAATGAACTGGAGTCAATACTCCAAGGTGTGATGATGACCAGCAATGATGAACAGGAACCAACGAGATTGCCAGTCAGAGGCTTGATATTTTTGTAAAATTAACTTATTTCTAGTATAAAGTCTTATTCAAGTTATCTCTACTTTAGCAGCCCGTTTCCACTGCACCTGGTTACCTCCCTGGGCCCCCGAAGATTTATTATTCCAGATTTCTATATTATACCTTACATTTAGTAAGGCATTCAATTTGTATGTATTTTTGGTTTTATGGGGATATATGAAATACGTGTGTGGTGATTAAGGTGCCGGGATAAACTAGTGGTTAAATCTAGATAGTGTTTTAGATGGCGCAGTAAATTCTAGGAGAGGTTACTATAGCTATAGTTAGTTAACTAAGTAATCTTTGTCTGAACTACAGTACAGCTACAATACAACTAAGTGGGTTGTGGGTTCGATTCCCACTGAAAACAAACATTTGTGAAAAACATGGATGTTTGTTCTAGGTCTGGGTGTAAGGTCTGGCTCAGTCGGTAGTAGCTCTGCCTTCTGTGCTGTGGGTCGTGGGTTCGATCCCCACTGAGAAAAACATTTGTGTGTGGCAAACGCAGATGTTTTTTTCTATGTATAAGTGCAACTACTCGTATGTATCATTATGTATTTACAAAAAAAATATAACTATAAGTATTCTATCAGCAATCTAGTTCCCATAAGCTTTGCTTATTAGTTATTTGCTTTTTTAGTTTGGGACTAGAGGGCGCTGTGTGAAACTTTATCAGGTCCATTAGTGACAGTAACATACCGATAGCAATGCTATTTCTGTTAAGTACAAGTATGTACTTAGCTAGATACCGATGTACGTTTTAGATTAGATAGTGGGGTATGTCTGTTGCGGTCAGAGTGGGGTTGATTGGAGTTGCCATGCGGGAATATGGTGGTGTACTGTCATAATATAATGGCTAACGGCTAATTTTACGGTGATCATAGGTGTCATAAAAACAATAAACTATTTGTATCTATTGTATTGTATTTTAATATATCAAAAAAGTATTTTCATACTTTATTGTAATGTGAGTTAGTAATTCAGTCGTTTCAGTTAACATTCAAATAGCTTTTTGGGTTGAATAGAGTCATCTAATTATTCCATCACTTTTTCTCATAAAAATAGCTTTAAAAATAATAGTTTCAGGTCGTAAAAAAACCTACGACAATAAAACCATTATTACCACACCAACACGACTGCTTCGTTAAACTATTTTTAACATAAAAAAAAACTCTTATCCGCAGTCCTTGGCGACATAATATCATTGTTTTAAAGTTTCAAAGAATAATGTATTCTAGTGCATTGAATTAGTAACCATTTCCACGTGCACTCGGTGCTGTTAGTAAGTAAGTATTGCTTATTAATAAATTATACTTACTGCTTCGTCAGGAGAAACGTGAGTCCATGACCATCCGCAATATTTTAACAATATCAACTTACAATGTTTCAGTGATGTGCTGGCAGACGGACTTCACCATCACTGAAGTAATAATTACCGACTTCACCGGTCTTAATTTTGTTTCAGGAAAAACCAGACAGAGGTTGAAATCTTATGTGCGATTCAGTTTTATCCAAATTCATTACTAATAGAAGTACCTATGTGTGAGACTGGTCCGTGTAGTGCGGTACATTATTTCGGGTTACTATTGTTTTACAGCCACAAGTAACTCAAATACGTAATACCTACCAAATAGGTATGAGATCTTAGGTATCCAGGGTGGTTACCACAAGCTCCAAGAGTCTTCAAACTTTATGACAAACGAATGAATGAATGAATGAAATGAATGAAAACGCTTTATTGTACATAAATAACACCGAAACATTATTCCTATGATATAAACAAAACGGGTTGCATTAAATGTATAATGGGCGGCCATATCGCTAATTAGCGATCTCTTCCAGGCAACCTTTGGATGGAGAGGATTTGAATAAATTTAGAGAAGGGGTCGGGGTGCTAATAAGAGAATTTCGTGATTTAGTAAATAACGATTGCAGTTAGTAAGCCACAAGAGTCATAAAAATACGAGATTTGCGTTGCAGTCAAAAAGACTGCAACCATGTAGTTTTCCTGAACGGTGCATGAAGTCCATCTGTAGTTCCCTTCAGACAGCATGCAAATTGTTTCTCATACTGTCACGTTTAGAATGAGGTGACCATTAGCAGGTTAAATATGGGTTTAGCTGTAAATCGTGCAACTTTGTCTTGAATGCCACCTTATTTATAAAAGCAAGCTTGTGATTATTATTTTTTTGCACTTGTCATCAGTCATGTATGTAATTTTTTTGCAGTAGGTATGTGACATACGTACAGATCGCAAATCCATTACTTAGCACCAATAAAGATTGACTGGATTTAACTGCATAAAACAGGAAGCGATCCCGCGACCCTCGCTACCAGCCGGATATCCATCCGCTATGCCAACAAGGATGCAGTGTTTACTGCATCAACCGTAAACATCGGAAACTGTTGCTTTTGTAAACAAACTAACGTTCCCTACGAACTTTATTATGGCTTTTGGATGCTTGCTCACAGAAATGCGGACAATATGAATAACTCCTGATTACAGACCAAGTAGAAGGCAAAAGACCTAAAATGCTGATCTAACCACGTGTCCGTACAGCTGGAGACATCAACGTCGCTATCCATAAAGCCAGAGACCATGGCAGATGGAAGAAACTCCTGGAGGAGTGCATATTGTGTGCAAGACGAGTAAGCCGATATTGCCGATACAGAAATCGTTGCTCAAGCATAGATTTGAGTAGAGATTTTAATACAGAAAAATCTGTGTTTGAGTCTAGATTAGTGCTTGAGCATTCGAGCCTTAAATACCTACTTACCAGGTTTGCTTACCTTACTTTACAATAGTAGTTATATCTAGAGGAAGGTCATATAGATCAATAAAATATTAGGAGATAAAATAAGGTGGCATGGTTTTTTAAATTTTTTTTTAATGATATAGAGCAAGTCCCATGAGGACGTGCCCTGTAAGGCAATATACTGCGTCCATCACTCTGAGACGTAAAGATCTTGAAGTCATCTTAATGGTGGCGTTGATCGAAAGTAACGATGAATGTCAGTGGCGTGACTGCTGTATTGTGCTGCAAATGTTTTCCATTAAACCAAATTGTACCGTGAACGACCAAGTCGTGGAATCATGTTACATTGGGATCAATCTATTTATTTCTTTACCTAATTAAAGACGAATGCATACGATCAAGGTTTGATTACAACTAACACAGAATAAATATAAGTAAGTTGGTAGGTACCTACTACAGTCTACGCAACTGCGCCTTTTCGAGGCACAGAAAAATACCGCCGAAGAAGCAAGCAATCAGTCTAATATTGCCGGAAAACGGCAGGGGGCGTGCGGTAATGCGTCTTTATGATTTATATTAGCGTTAGGAATGATTTAGAGACATTGTTTTGTCTTTAGATCGCGGAGGAAAATATTGTTAGATTCCACAAAAACGTTTGGCGATTAGGATCGTAACACTAATCTGTAAATTATTCGATCTTTGATAAATAAATAAATAGATATCCTTGGGACATTTCACACAACGCCCTCTAGTCTCAAACTAAGCAGAGCTTGTACTATGGGAACAAGATTTCTGATAGAATACTTAGTTTTTTTTTTAACTTTATTTTTACATACCTAGTAACACCCATACATAGAACAACCATCTAAGGTTCTATTCATAGACTAGAAAATATCTCTTAGAAGCGTGAGTTTCTAAACATTCAACTTCACTTACTGATTCTTTTCCACTGCGGCCTAAAGTTAGCATATTTATATAATAGCTGACTATTTTTAGATTCAAACATGACTGTAACAGGCCACAGTTGAAATTAGATGTATAGAGGTTGCTAAAACTAGCAAACGATGGAATTGAGACATTTAATGGCAGCTCGTGACAGCCCTTAGATTATAGGGACAGTCAGCCACAAAATAGGCAATCAAAACTAGTTCGATCGAATTTTCGTACACTATAAAACCTTGCATCACAAAATATCGCCAAGATCGCGAAAACCTTTCGGACACATAAAAAGTAGTTTTTTTATATCTTGAATAAACTTTATATAATTTTGTTGCAGACTGTACATCTGGATGTTTTACGGCATAAGGCATTTGATTCGATTAAAGTTACTAGGTTGTAGGTACATTTTGTATTGTAATGCTAATCCAATCGATGTTCAAAACTATATGGTATCTACTAGAGAACTAGAGTTAGTATACCAGTCAACTTTGATAATAAGTAGGTACCTAGTTTACCTACTTAAGCCTCTTTCAGTTCCTTTGAATAATCGAAAACCTTAGATACGAAATATCGTAACTCGCAAGCGATGCTCGTAAGTCACATTCGATACGACACTATCCTTATCAATCAAGCCAGTCTAACTGAAAAAATACTAAAGCTGATAAAATAAATAAATCTTTCCTCCAGGGTCCTATCTATCACCTACCACCGTAGTAATACTGATATGAGTGTACCTACGCCAGAATCGCAACAATGGCGCCTACCCGCCAGCCAATGGCAGCGGGGCGGTGCGCGGCGCGGCGGGCGGGGCGGGGAGCGGGGCGGGCAGCGGCCCCGCGTCAGTCGTGCGCACACAGCCAGCGGACACGTTTGAACGCCGCGTAACTTGTGAGTCTAAACAAAAAGTGATTCTTCCTTCTTCCATCTTCTTGCGTGCGTAGTGTAAAACGATAGTTATTACTAGTGTACTTATTACACGTTTGTGCATTAACACGTGTTGTTGAGAATAGTATCTCAAATTGCGTAGTTGGGTAAGCGGAGAGCGGTAATAACTAAATTTTTGCCTGCGTACAGCGTCGCGCGCGGGATATCGAGCGAAATTCTAACTTCGGCTTAAGCTGTGACTCGTCGAAGAGTGAACTAATTTTAGTACCGCGCGGCAGGTACGAACGTGGTGCGAACGTAAGCAGTTTTGCAAGTAACAGAGTAGTAAGAAGCTACAACCGTGGCGGACCCTAAAAGGTAGGACCATATCCAGGCTTGATGTATGTTCTTAAAGATTGTAGGTTGGTATTTTTCCGTCCTTTATAATTGGTATTTAATGCTTTTTTTATGAGTCTTAACTACCTACTAGTAGTTCGCCCCGAACTGAGATTCCCAAAATAGAAAAAAACGCAATGATTTTTTTTCAACTATGGCGGTTAACTGAACTATAAATCATTGAATTGAAACTCCCAAGAAATGAAAGCTCATGTAATACTGGCGAAATGAATAACTCATACCTATAAGTAATTAAGGAATAAATAAAGGGTTTATAATACTGTAATAGGTACTACTAGTTTTCTCAACTTTACAATATTCACGACAGCTGAAAATTTATTTGACCTAAAAAACGGTTATGGAGTCTCTAAACAAAGCCCTTTGACTTTGATCGTATGACATTCCAATTGATTGTATAATAAGACTTATTCTTCTAATTGAACTTTTATTTTAGATTTTTCTCTTGCAAAACTTTAAACCCAATATTAAACGTTTGGTTACATCATCTAAGTTTTAACATTCTGACCTTCTATCTCTTTTCAGATACCGACTTTCACATATTCCATCTCCCTCTAGAACTCCATCTGATGCGATGAATCTGGACACGGTTGAGTTGATCAATGAGATTATGATCAGACCAGAGATTTGGATGACAAAGCACCCAGCCAATAAAAATAAATGGAAAACTTTAAGTAAATGGGAGGAGATGAAAAACAACAAATTTCCTCTTTACACCGGTAATTGAATTAAAATCCGAAATAAAATATTGCTTTTCTTACTTCTCAGTTGGGTAGTTTGGTCTCCGCGCTACTGAGATTGTCAATATTGCCGGCACAAGAATTGTTTACGTGTCGGCTCCCTCGAACTCGGCCGGCTTAGGTATCCTCCGTCTCTGTCTCACAAGGCCAGGCCGCCATGTTTATTAGTGCAGTTCTGCGCATGCTCCAAACTACACAGATAATCTAAAGTCTAGTACTTAGTACCGACAGCACTGGGATGAAACCTTGAACTTTGCTGAGCTAAGATGGAGTCGATTCGATTTACTTACAGTAATGATATTCGAGAGTTTGTTTTGTAGATCCTCTTTCAAAAAGTTGTGGAATTGTGGAACAAAGTCTTGTGTAAACAAAATTATATCACTGAGAAATTTCAACTTGTGACCCTCGTAAAACTTAATCTGGGCGTTGTCTTTCTTCCACTCGATTACTTGTATAAATCTTATAATTGATGCTCTTTTCATAAAAAGGTGCTTTGTACCTAAAGATTGGTCTGAATTTAAAAATAATCACTTTTATACGACGTTCGTTTTGTATGACAGCTTGTGACATAATTTTAGGACCGTCACAGGATGCCGTGTCACCTTGCTCTGTCTTTTAAAATTTAATTTATCGATGTTCTAAACCTAAGCGAGTATTTCCTTCGTTAAAGATCTTTGTCTGTAGACTTTTTTCATAATATAAAAAATACTTGCATAGATATTTTGTGATAAAATCTGAAAATATAACAAATCATAGAAAAAAATCTTCAACGAGAGAAATAACACCTAGTAATGTAAACATTTCAGTAGACGACCTAAAAAAAAGATGGAAAAATATAAAAGACCAGTACCGCAAGGAGTTGAAGAAGCTCCCTCAATCCCGACCAGGAGAGCCACTGGAGAATATCACCTCCAACTGGAAGTACTTCGAATACATGTCCTTCATGAAGGACGAGCTGGTTATCTACAAGGAGGCTGCGGAGAGGGAGGAAGGAAGGCCCTTGGAGGAACAGGATGTTATGGCGGAGACCTCTTCAGGTAAGAACCGTTAGATAGACCAGACTAAGGATGCGTAATCCCCAGAGATGTGCGAGGAAAAAATCGACCAATAGTATCACTTAATACGTCGTGTGAAGTGATATTGTTGGTGGATTTATTATGATGGCCTTGCATTTCATCACGCATTAAAATAAATAAAAAAAACAGATACAAAAACTATATTATTATGCTGATTGAGTGACAGTGATATTTTTTTTCCAACTCATATTTTTCTGGAAAATGATTCGAAGAAAACAGATTTTTTTACTGATGCAAAAGCTACCTATCAAAGAACACTTACTTTTTCAGGTGCTTCTCGAGATTACAAAATGATAGAAATGATGCCAGACATCAAAACCGAGCAACCAGAATCACCCCACAACTCGGACCAAAAGTCAGACGATGAGGATCCATCAGCTGCCAACGTTGCTGCACCCATCAACAAGCCACGGAACAGCCAACCCCCGAAGGAAATGAGAGAAGAACTACTCAAAATAGAGCAGAGGAAACTTCAGATACTAGAAGCAGAAATCGCCCAAAGCTCAGCGTTCATGAAGTCAGACAACTACCAATTCCTAATGAGCATCCTACCAGAGATGGAGAAGCTTCCTCCAGTGCACAAGATGAGGCTGAGGATGAAGATCAGTCAAGCAGTTCTAGATGAGGTCACGTCCTATGAACAGCAGAAGTTTAATAACATCCAGCTGACTCATATTCAGGAAGCTGGGCTGGACACAATAAACGTTGAAATTAAAGAGGAACCGATTAATATGTACGACTGAACTGTGTCCATAGTTATTAAAAACCCTAGAAGTCTTAGAAGTAGGCCAAGAACAAATCAAAGATACAAAACTCCCCATTCTTGTCAAATTCGATTGAGATTATCTTGACCTCAAATCTAAGAATACTAGTCTAAAATTAATAAACTTAGGTTCGTGAACTAGCCAAAACATTGCATTCCTAATAATTATTAATTAAAGTAAAGGTATTTTCGTTCTTATCCGTTTTTTTATTAAAAATCCCAGAAAATCATCAAAAACACTGTGAACGATAGGGTCCCAAACTCTTCCACATATTTCTTTCCCTTGTAATATCATTGCATCACTGTTTTTTACTGGTCCAATAAATATGAGTAGAGGTAGGTAGTTATATTATATTTTCAAAAACTTGCAAATATTGCAGGTGATCGTATAATCCAACCCTGTTATCCTGCAGGTGTCCTGTTTCATACTCCAAACGTCTCCGTTATTCAAATACTTTCAAATGTATGCGTTTTGCTCCGTCTCTATCGATGGTAGATTTATTTTATGAATATATCAAAGTGTAGTGTCGCAATCTCTGAAGGAGATTCTGTAAGTAGTCCTGCTTGCACATATAGGTGAATGTACAGTAAAGAGGTTAGGGTGAAAGAGTACAATGCCGCCATTAGCTTTAGAACGACAGATCGTTGTGTCTTGGCTAAACTGACAGCGATCTGTGTTTCGCTGATACCTAAAACGACTTTTTGACTAACTTTTGGACAATCCAAAAAAGATTAATACTTACGTTACTTTTTGGATATGGTGGGTAGGATATGTTACATTCGATAGGTCCATCACCAGTTCTAATTTTCATACGTTTTTGCGGTAGAACTGTTGGTTCCATATAAAAAACTGTGCTTAAAACGTTCAAAGTTTTGGAAGTAAAAAGTCTAGATCAAAACCTGTTAGTAACAGCAATAAAAATGGCAAAAAAAACTTGAATACAAAACAAACCCAAGACAAAACTAAACAATATGAACACACTTGCATAAACCACATGCATTATTATAAGGGCCCCAATTCAATTAACGCACTGAACCCCTCGTTAAGTACAAGAACAACACAAGCGAGGCTCAGCTGTGGCTATAAGCAGGTGGAGTCGGCTGCGGACACTTGTCCTGAACAAACAATACTTCAGCAACTAACCTCGAGTATTCGTAAGCTATTGTCAAAATCCTGGTTCTTAGTCATCCGGGGACAGTGTAGCTGTTTTTATTTGTAAGGCCTGCTCTAGTGGAGGCTCGCCTAGATGCTTTATGGAGACACTTTAGGGTCTAGAAAGATCATGTCTAGTCTAGACCTCCAGTTGACAGGCACAAAGCTGGTAAAGCTCGTTGTTTCTGTGGTGTTACCCTCTGCAGAGTAGCTAGCAACATTAACGTCCTCCAAATGTAGGGCATCTGGCAACACCATGGCTGTCACGTGCCGAGTTCCTTGCCCGGCACTTGCGTTGCAAATCTGCAGCAGTTAATATTCAGTGGCCGAGTGTACTTGCATTATTCATGCATACACTCCGTTTGAATGAGCTGTCCATTTTGTATTGATTTACTTGAGCATAGGTAAGTAGATATATAATGCCGTTTTCAAAAAGGTCACGACCGTCATTGTTTCTGAGTGTTACGAACGTAAGATGACGGATGCTAACGATTGTGTGTCACCACTATACTCTGTTCGGGGAGACAAGCTTAGGGAATAGTGTCCCGTCCTGTTCATTTTCATACAATAGTGCAAGAGAGCGCGCGCTCTTTTTGTTTGTCTCCGCGAACAGAGTATAGTTCCCCCACTCTCAAAGATTTTGGATACCTACTTATTAAAGTAGGATATCTCTTAACTTCTTATGCAATGCTTGGCAAAGTTAAGTCCATCATCATGAGCCTACTCTAAAATTTGACCTCAAAAAAACCCTATGGACACTGACTCTTATAGGATTTACGAAAACAGATTTTATATAACTTTCGAATTTTTCTAGTATTATTTTCTCTGGAACCTGAACAGTGGGCAGCTTTTTGTCATGGTTTGAAGGCTTCTTTTGACAACACAAGGAATGTTGAACCAAGTTTTGGGGCGGCAAAGTATGCCTACTGGCGGTTTTGTATATACGGCCGCACCACGCTATTTTATTTTATCTCCTCTCATGAAACTGAGGCTATGATTAGTGACATATGGATGACATTTTGCGCCGACATTTAAAAAAAATGGTCGAGTTTTTCCGATAATCATCTAGTGAGCTTCTTTCACTGTCTGCTACCTAAGCTCTTCCTTCTCTTACACTATGGAAAAAATATGTTGTTATTTCTAGAAAATAACACTGATAAATCGCATAGAAGTAACTAAATCCGAAAAATAAAATAATAACTCGAAGAGCATCTGGTGTATGACATAATTTACGAACACCGACGTCATTATCTGTCAGAAACTGACACAACAAGCGTCTTGCCAATAAATTACAGAATACACGTGTAATAGCTTTGATCCACGTGGAATATAATGAAAAACAACATAATGAATTTGTATAAAATTAAATAACGAACTAAAAAATACAAATTTTTCCGGAAAACTTAGTCAACACGTGAAAACTACACGTGTATTCATTAGCAGTCGTAATCGTTTGGGGGACACCACCGCCTATTTTGTAAACTAGTTGGAAAAAAACAATCGCTGTTTTTCGACCACTCAGCAGATACCAAAAAGACAAAAAATTATATAACTCAGTAGTAAATTATAGGGAGTTTGTGAAGAATTGCGTCGGAACTTCCATGAATATTTATTTATATACGAAAACAAGAAGCTTTTAACAGCAAAAAACGCGCTGAAACGCGCTAATGTCACTATTTAGTCACAGAATACCTATGATTTACTATAAAAACACTTCAGAAACAGTTGTTATGAGACAACGATTGCCCCCCTGAGCCTGAGATATTTATCAGAATGCGAGCCCTTAAAGTGGAGAAATAATTACAGTTGGTGGTAGCCCCGCTTATAAATAGTGATGCGCGCGTTGTATTATGTCGAGGATTGACGAAAAACAAGGCGTTGGCGGCGCGCCAGCTCCAAGTGCGATATTCTGCTTATGAAATACTGCAGGGCATGTCTTTAGGCTTCAAATCAGTCTATTATATGTCCTAGGAGCGTCAGCAAAGAGCTTGACGGATACCTATTACTTCTAGATGATTCGGCAGCGGACGGGAAAGTTTTTCTGCTCATCCCCCTTTATATTAAGGTCTGCCTGGAAGAAATCGCTTTCAGCGATAAGGCCGCCCATTTGACTTTATCGTATTATATAAGTTAGTCTCCAAAACATTGTTCTTGTGTACAATAAAGTGTTATCTATCTATCTATCTATAATGTTGCGTTCACATCAGACCCCGCTGCAGTAGGCCGGGAAGTATGTATGAGCAAAGTCAACGATCATGCCTCTGTCCCGGCATGTTCATGTCCTTGCTCCCTAAAGAATAAAGGCGATGTTTCTGTGACAATAAGTCCGGAATTAATGCCGGCAGCGGCATGAGCTGAGTATGAACGCAGTATACAGGACGTTGATGTCCAGACAAACTATCCTTTTGGATAAAGATGTGCTTGATGTTACTTTCATTTATGTAAAGTATGATAGTGGTATCAATTTTCTTATGTTGCCGTCCCTTTCTCATAAACTAAAATGACAAAGACGGCTATAATTTTAGAGCTGTCAAATTAGGTTAGAAATATGCAGTAAGAAAATCGATACGAATGTGGGTAAAATTTTATGGGTAAATTATTTAAAAGAATGTATTATTGCCACATTTTCCACACAGAAAATGAATTACCTAACGCGCGTTTCCACATTTAAATTAATTCAGGAAGTTAATTCAATGTATTCAACCTTGGTTCTTTATGTAAATAACAAAAATAGGAGGAAAGAATCTCGTTTAAATTTTTCCGGGTTTTCCCGAATTTTCCGGAATTCTTGTCTATTTTCTACCAGATTCGAAAACTTGAAGGTTATCAATCCGATGTTTTTTAACAGAGTTCGTTTTCATTATTAATTAATCGTCTACACAAATTCTTTTAGTTTCAACCATAGCATACACTTATTGCAGCGGCTGAATTCGTCTCTAGAGGAGCATCTACATCCTTGTAGTTTATGAATTCGAAGTTTGAGAATCCTTTGACAAGACATCTAATTGTAGTTCGGGAGCCGATAGTGATTACTTCACATTATTTAACTAAGCTTTTAAAACCCGGGTAAATGTTTGAATATCTGTTGTTGCCCACTGATGACGCAGTAACTATTTGGTACCTAATCTACATCGGAGCCAGCAAGTATGGGGATTATTCCCATCGAGCCCACCGGTGGGCCAAATGGGAAAACTCATCGACCTACCTACTTTTCTTAGGTAGGTGGTAAGTATCTGATGATATTTTTTTCAAACCTTTTTTTTCTTTTATACCTACATCAAATATATTTCGAACACATCAATTTTCATAAAAACCCACAAAAACTCGGCAGTATATTTATAAATTTTTTTGTAGTTTCACTAGATAAATCTAAATGACACTTAAAAATGTGAATGACGTAAGTATGTCACCGCTACCGACAAAGCTATAACTATTGACCTAGGATAGGAGTCCGGTGACATGATCACACTTGACGATAATAAATTAGAGTTGTTATTCAACCGTCACAACGTGTTTTCGAGACAGAGCCAAGATGGCGTGATCTTTGTAACTAGTTATTCATATAATGCAATAAAAATGCTATTACTAAGTCTTAGAATTGTATTTTTTAGTTAAAAAAAATACTTTTTCGTCCTAACACTTAACAACAAAACCCAAGAAGCCAACGACTAAGCTACATAGTAGAATCGCATCGCAATCTAGAATGTTCTGTGCATGTAACACGAGATTTTGCTGGAAAAAATGTAAAGTCAGCTTCATAAAAATTTCTGAAACTTCGAGAATATCATCATAGAAACGGAGAATTACGATGTAAAGTTGTTACAACGCACCAATCTTTTCAATTCCCATTGCTGACTTAACGTGGTCATACTACAACACTATTCGTTGACATCTATTTTGGCAACCATCCACACACGCAACGATAACACGCGCCTAGTACCTCCATGTGTAGATAGTGCAGCCACAGGTTACATAACAGTTAACCATACACACAAATGTCGTAACACACACAAGCTAATTCTGACATGAATTGGAAATAGATGATCGCTTTCGGAAATTGGCCCGCGATGCAACACGTTTGAACGTAAATTATATCTAAATTGGTTTAGACACTTTGAAACGTAATCGCGTAGAAAGTATACCTTCATCATAATTCATAAGTGATCTAAAGAAACTGTTAGACAGGGACGGAGGATCCGGGTCTTTTCAAGGTTAGAGTGAATAGAAGTCTTCTAGACTGTCCTGAGGGCCTAGTACGAGTTTTGGTGTGTAAATCTGGTGTGAAACGTCTGACGCCCAGCACACCAGTGGGCGCTGATTTGTATGGAGACACTGAACGGATCTTTTGAGAAGCTTGGTTTACACCAAGCCCGCACTTGCATGTCGAGCTTCTCAAAGAATCCGCTCAGTGTCTCCATACAAATCAGCGCCCACTGGTGTGCTGGGCGTCAGACGTTTGACACCCACACTATACACTAAAAACTCGTACTAGGCCCTCTGCTTCATCGACGGGCTCATCGTCACTTACCATCAGGTGAGAGTGTGGCCAAAGGACAATCTATTTATCTATACTATTATAAAACAATAAAAAAGCCAAAAACTAAAATTAAAGATATTGATAAACTAAATATGCAGATCTACTAAATAAACGATTCTGATTCGAAAATCGAGTTGGTCTGTTTGTTTGTTCGCGGATCACGCCTAAACTACTGGACCAATTTCAATGAAACTGATACCATTCAGAAGCCCTTTTTCCAGATTGAAACATAGCTATACTTTATTGAAATCAAATTGAACTCTTTAAACCAAAAGCACCCATTGGCTACGAGGTTCATCGTAAGCTGGTTGACAGATGTTTTGGTGGAAAGTTTCGCGTGCGTACGAAGTCGCGGGTATCAGCTGGTCTCATCAAGAATGACGCAAGGAAATGCCGGAGTACGTGCTCAGTTGACGTGATTTTTGAACTATCTGCTACCACTAGTGGTGGGCCACTATACCTTTTTATATTTTCAGGAAATTGGTGAGTTGTTCAACTTCTAAATTATAGCTTGACAAAATGGTGGCCTAGGGGACACAAGCGAGGCTTTGGCAGACCAACAGCCAGGTGGATAGATGATGTCGTTGTCTTACAGGGGAAGATCTGGATACAAAAGGCCCAAAATAGACACGAGTGGCGTTTGAGGGAGGAGGCTTATGCCCAGCAGTGGGTTACTACAAGCTGCCCATGATGTTGTTGATGATGAAATGATAGCTAGTATATTTTTACTTATAATAATAGCTATGTAAACAATGCATTTTATTCTAGAACTTACAATAAGTTCGATTGAATAAGTGTTGATGTTGACGCAACCAATACCTAGAGTGGGTAAACATGTTTTTATTTTATCCAACCTGCTATGTTATTTTCGTAATACTTTATAGGCGAGGCCCTATCTATAATTTTTTATCTAAAATACACTTTATTCCATTGAGTTAAAGCTCACGAGTTTTATCTTTGGTACATGAGAAAGAGATTCGTGGACGCACATACCTACCTAAAGAATTATGTTTGAGTATAAAGCTGGCGATACATTAAACAAAAAACACGAAGAAGACATCACCTAAGATTAGAATACATTATACCACGAAAAACGTACACTGGTGCTCCATCGACCAAAAAAATTCAACCTTTCATAATAATACTGGTAAGGGTTAGTGATCTGTGCGTCAAAGCCATATATTTTATAACATAATTTTTTTTTGCAAATGATTCTATCTTTCTTAAGGAACTCTCGTTCAATATGTTCATGATAGGTCCTAGGCATTACAGTCCAGTTTATAGGGGAACGTGTACAGTGACTGTTTAGGTTCACACTGTTTAGGTCATCTAGAAGGATAATATAGAAGGCTGATGATTATTGTTATTAGATTTTTTTTTATGGTAAATGTAATGAAACAAGCTGATAAACCTGATGTTAAGTAGTAACATCTGCCTATAACAATGCATAACCTCACAGAGCAAGTCCAATGAGGACGTGCCCTGTAAGGCAATGCACTGCGTCCGTCACTCTGAGACGTAAAGATGTTGAAGTCTCATGTGCCTGTATACACCGGCGCCCTTACCCTTCAAACCGGAACACAGCAATGCGAGCATCGCTGCTTGGCGGCAGGAATAGGTACGGTAATACGTAAATAACAGTAATATGTCTTGGCCTAGCTAAAAAGTGCACAAAAAAACATTACCTACCCCCATCGATATGTACTAAAGAACATTCCCTACCTACATTATTTTACTCTACAAAACTTTGTATTTCTTATAATAATAATCTTGTATGAAGGCGCAGTGGGAGAACTCTACAAAAACAAAGGTATTTTTCCCTTTTCTACGAGTAATAAATCTTCCTGTCGTTTTGTTTTATCAAATAAACTTATTTAAGTTACCTATCTGTAAAAAACTTCTCTACTATTGATTGCCTTACCTGCGTTCTTTTATTTATTGACTAGCTTCCGCCCGCGATACCTCTTGAAGTAATGGATGAAATATTGCTTAGATGCTGCGATATACGATCTAGTCTATATTTCATCATAATCTGTGTTGTCGAGAAACAAATAACAAACACAAACTTTTGGAATGGAAAAACTGATTCGACTGATTGATTTGATTTAGATTTTTGTACTTGGGCGAATTAATTCGTCCACGTTTTTGTATGATAAACACAATAAAGTTATGAAGTAGAGTATTTATTATTATACAAATATCGTAATAAAAGGAATACTTAGTAATTTATAGCCAAAATAGCAACATCTCAAAGAAACCAGCTAACATTTCCCAACTAATTCAGCCCTTTGTTCCAGTACCGTGTACTTCCGGTTCCGAAGGGCAGCCATTTGTCACAGGGAAGGATGTTACGTCACGAAGGGTGACGCCATCTTGCCAAGTGGCCTTTTCAGGCAATCGCTTCCATAATCTACCTTTTTACCAATTTGTTGGCTTAGAGAGTGAAATAAACTACTAACACTATTATCTGTGTTCAAGTCGTAAGGGACACATTTGCATAAATAATAGAAAAAAAAACGCAGAGAATAACTCTGTAGAGTTTTTTTAAGACAATTATTGGGCGTTTGCACCACTACTAACCGAAAGATAGGTACCTAGGTACACAATACTTACCGACGATATGTCAGAGTTATTCTAACGTAGTGCAGGGACGTTTTACTTTAGAATAGACGGGTTTTTCTATATTTCTTGACCTATTTAAAGCCTTCTCTATCTAAAACACTGTTCCAGGCACTACAGTGTCCCGTTAAGTGTACCTAGGCATAGGTTCCCTCCTGACGCTGTTTATATCATCTTCAATAGATGTAAAGGTCTTTTATTATATTATGTTGTCATAAGAAATTGAAAACTTTAGGTGGTTACCTATATCAATAATGTATTATTCTCAGCAATCTAGTTCCCATAATACAAGCTTTGGTTAATTTGAGACTACCTAGTGAGCGTGGGTTGTAATGACCAAGAATATTAAAAAAAATATTTAAATACTTACTAACTTTTCGTTTGTTATAATAATATAGGAAACCTCCCGAAGTTTTTCTAGGGTGGTCGTAAACTATTTTGGTGAAGGGTCATCTCGCTTGTAACGAAATCCTTGAAACTAATATTTTTAATAGCTTATTTCTAAAGCCCCTTACAGACGGGGACAAGGACAGAGCTACGAAATTACTTGCCTTTATAAATCCATAGGACTACACGCAAACCGGTAGCATTTTGTTTTGTTGTTGCAGTGATTATAATTTTCGATACGCTACATTATAGTGAAATGACATCCATAACCGTATAAAAAGCCTAAATAAAAACGACTTCTATTTATTTCATTTATTTATTTATTTGTGTCCCCAACATCATATAGGTACCTACACTGAATCACTGAATATTACAACAACAAAATAGAGGCATGCCGTTACAATAATTATAGAATACTAGCCGTCGCCCGCGGCGTTGCTCGCGTTCTACCCTTTAGAGTGTGACGTTTCAAAATTCCTTTGTTAGTGCACCCCTACACTATATAAGGATACTACCCTCCAAATTTCATACCTCTAGGACTTATAGTTTAGGCTGTGCGTTTATTCTAAGTCAGCTTCAAAAGAGTTTTATATACATATACAATTGATTTATAGGTTAATTTTCTGCAAGTTTGTAAAGATAGAAGTTTGGAATGTTTGCTATTAATATTTTTTCTTTTCTCGTACTTACTACTTTCTTTACCAATAATGTGCTAATGCATAAATCTGGCTGCTATCGCCATTCAAAACTCCCCAGCAGTTGTCGACTACGACCCTGTGAGAAGCCTGTGAGCCTGCCTCAGGTTGTGCCATCTGTACAAGGGTTTTATTTTTTTTAAAGAATGGATACCCAACACAGATTTACACATCACAAATCAAAATACATATAGAAGGAAATAAAACAAGGTGCTCCCATAGAATGTAGGTTTTATGAATACCACAGACGATGATGGGGTAAGAGTATTGAAGTTCTTTTCGAACCTCATTTAGAGTAGTTGTCCAAACCACACGCAAGAAGGTAAAAGTAAAAAAAGTATTCTCTGTTCCCCACACTAGGTTGTTTAATTTTACGTCCAGTATACTATCCTCGTGTGTAAGTACCCTTACATTATGTTTACAAATCCAACCAACGGAGTTTACTAGAACAGACTATTGTATACAATAACCGTACGGGAATAGTTACGGGTAGTTTGAAAACTAACATTGCTTATTATTTTGACCTAGTTTCAATATCAGTAGGTAAGAGTAAGAATATAAAAAAAATAACTGCTTTTCTTTTGATAATGTTTATAAATCTTACTATCAAGATGCAATGAAAAAGGACTATTTAGTTAAAACAGCTACATGCAATCTCAAACATTCTATCTCCTTTATTTATTTTGATCAATCCTCACAACTTAATCAAATTTCTAGTTACGAAATTGTACAGATCTCTGGGTAACCAACTTTTTTGAATGTTTCCTAGTAGTCAGGGAAATAAATGTGCTGTAAAACGGTGAAGGAAAACACCAAACTGAGAGGTTTTTCTATTACAACGCTGATTTGATTACAATGTTTGGTTTTGTAACCAGTTATCATCAGGTGGGTCATCTGCTGGTTTCACTCTCGTAAAAACATTGGTTAAAGACAATGTTTGGACGTACCTCTGACTAACTATAACATTCACATGCGTTTTTAGTACCTTTTTCTACCAGATTCTGTTACTTTTTTTCTCTACTTTTAATTTTAAGTTCGCATGTCTACCTTCTTCTTTCTTTGCATTGTACTATTTTAATATCATCTATATTATATTATACTACTCTATATTATATTATATTACTATATATTATAGTCATATTAGCTTCTTTTTTCTCAACTATCTCCAATAACGAGGTTGATATTGAGTTAGAACAATATTGAGATTGAGACTATTTGAGACCCTTGGCTTTGGGCGTGCTTAACTATCATTTTGTTATGATTTATAGTAAAAACGCGCACGAAACGCAAATCCCCAGTTAATTAAAAAGCACTAACGAAACGTCGCTGACCACAGGAACCACCCTAAATCATACTTTATTCTATTTTTGAATTGAACACATTTTTTCATGAACCTTTCGTGCCTGAGTATCATTTAGATACGTGACCATACAGTAAATTGTGCTCTATCGTGTGTATGCAAGGTGTAGTTTTGCATGCGTTTAATTATTTAGTTTTAGGGTTCTATTAATTTATGTGGTGGCCGGTTTGTTTATTTTATGGCACTTTAAGGACACAAAATGGCTATAAAGGGATGCTTCCTGAAGGAAAACACGACGGAACCTGTTTAATCGTATGCCGCTGAAAAATAATGGCGTATCTTGTGGGTAATTTGGCTGATATTATTTTTATGGCGTATTTAACCATTGTTCTGAGTTATGTTATGTAAAGAGAAGGCCATTATTTTATTGTTCTTACTTTTTCGTGATTTAGAAGCGATTGAATCAGCAGAAAAAAGCGTAGTAAAAACATTGTTATTTTTACAAAATGTCTTGATAATATCCACTAATCTTTCAGTTCCGTCAATAAGATAGCTGTTTTACGTGCGCTGTCAGTCCAACACTGTGTAGGTACAGTCAGCGGTAAAAGTTAATTATTTAATTTAACTTTTTTTAATACTTAACTTTTTAACTAATAAAGTTTTAGCATCAAACTCAAATATTTGAGTATGTCATGCCCATACTAGAGGAAGAACTTCGTCCATCGACCATTTCTATACCATGACCACCATTTAGCAGTCACCACTCTGTTTACCTGAATACTATGCTAGAAATATTAAAATTTGAGTTTACAAAACAACTGTCTGTTTACCTTAGTAGGTACTGTGCTAGAAATGTTTGAATGTAAAACCAAAACTGCTTATCAACTGATGTCCCTGAGTGTACCAATTTCGTGCGATCGCTTAAATTAAATTTGCCGTTCCAGTTGCGATGCACAAAGCCGGGGGAAGGTGGAAAGTGGCCAGCGGACTGTATCTCCGAGTTGCGCGTTTCCATTGTTCTCCGATATTATCGCTACGAAATGAGCTTCTAGAGACAACAATTTGCTTACCTTCTGTTGGTCGATGAGCGCGACGTAGACGTGGAGCGCTCGTGGCTAGGTTTGCTGTCAATCTTCACCGATTATCTAAGTTAAGCAACGTTCTGCGCGGTCAAACATCATCTGAGGCATATATTGAGGATGATTTATAGAGCGTCAGCAGGCAACCTGTGCCTACACTTAACGACACACTGTAGTGCCTGGGACAACATTTACATGGAGAGGCTTGCCCTGCACCTATACCATCCTCTCAGCCTAGTCAGCCATATCCACAGGAAAGACAAGGTCAATACGTGCGGGGCTGACTAAGCCAAGGGTTCCGTCACTATGTTTTTTTTATCGTTAAGCTCGTGTTAATGCGCATATAGATTTTCCAAAACGAAAAATCCCTTGATGCACCGGGATTCGAAACCACGACCTTCGGATCGAAAGTCGAGTTGCAATCCCGCTCGGTCACCACGGTCAAGCAATATCGTAACGAATATGAATTTACGCAATCGTCACATTTACATATTCTCGTCCGACAATGGACACAAACACGATCGCTATCGAAGTAACAAATGTACGCGTACAGATCGGATGGACACATTGTGATAATTCTTTTATTTCCTTTCTGGGTCACGAGGTGCGTGCTGATGAGGTGTTACACTGAGGGTTACGGCTTTCATTGTTCAACAGATAGTTTCGTTTCTTTCTACAGAATATTTAAATGTTTAAAATATGTATGACAGGCGTCATGGCTCAGTCGTGCTCTGCCTTCCGCGCTGTGGGTCGTGGGTTTGATCCTCACCGAGAGCAAATATTTATGTGTGGCAAATATAGATGTTTGTTTTGTATCTGGGTGTCAAAATATTGTTCTTGGTGGGGATCGAACCGACGACCCACAGCATAGAAGGCAGAGCTATTACCACCTGAGTTGAAAAAAACGTAATAACAAGCAAGACCGCAACTGGGTTATACTAAAAATCATCATCTAAACTATAAGTCCTAGAGGTATGAAATTTGGAGGGTAGTATCCTTATATAGTGTAGGGGTACACTAAGAAATGAACTTTGAAACGTCACACTCTAAAGGGTAGAACGCAAGCAACTCCGCGGGCGACGGCTAGTTAACTTATATGAACAATAAAAATAGCCTTAGCAACACAATCGTGGTATCACCCAACTGTTAATTGGTCAAAATGTAACTCCATATCACACAAATGATCTCTCTCGCTCTCGCTACCGTAACATTGGATATGCCATGTCCGGCACTACACAATGCACAAACCTAACAAAATTAGCACCTGCTTCCCCTAACACAGTTATCAAATAATAGATTCTTATCAAAATGAATTCAGTATTTGCTGACACATTTATGGGCCTTTTTATTATGTAAGTTGATATTGCAGTGAGAGAGATGGTTGTTTTTGTAGGTTGTGTGAGAGGGAGGGATGAAGTATTGTTTTTTTTCGGAACAAAGGAAAATTTATGAGTCCAAGTTTGGTAGTTCGGCTTTTGTTTTAAGGCTCAGTGTTTTTGTAATAATATTATAGTTGTTTTGTTGAGTTTTCCGTATCTAGGCCTGTTATTTGATATTTTGATAGCATTACAGATAAAAGTAGGTATTATAGATACCTACCTACCTACTTAGGTAGGTACGGTCTGTGCTTAAAGTGTAGGTAAGTTGTATCAGTTGTATGCAATTTACCAAAAAGCCCTAAGTAATGTTTAATTTAAGCTCATTTATATTCGCCTTGTTTAAATTCATTCTGAAAGTTACCATTTAAGATGGCACAGCTTTTGAAGACCAACATGAATGAATATAGCTACCTACCCCTAGAACTTCGTCTACTTTTATAGTTTTATAGAATGTGGTGGTTACCGCCTTTATTTCTTCTTCTTTTAATTATGACATCTGTCCGTCATTTTGACAGACAATTTTGTGAGTGAAATATTTGAAATAATATAAGTCAGGTCATCGGACACGAGTTTTGACATTTTTTGAAACGACACATAACTTTTATTTTAATAGTTTTTCTCGTGTTATTGTGAGTATTGTTGTTTAATTTTGGTGGAATTTTAACCAATAATACTTAGGTCGTAACATAAAGTGTGAGCCATTGGAATAAATGTGTGTAAAGTGGTTTTTCTGAATATGAAATAAGAAAATCCACCATTTTCTTTTCAAAACAAACGACAGCCGACTTGACAAATGACTTGACTTGACTTATTTATTACTATTTTAACACTTGACATTGGCAAAATTGTCTGTCGAAATGACGGACACAGGCCATTATTGAAGAGAAGAAGAAGAAATAAAGCTAGATTCGAGTTATTTCATTTTTGAAACAAAATTAGTGCTTTTATAATACTTGCGGTCGTAGTAAACCATTGGAATAAATGTGTGTAGGTTTCTCTGAATGTAAAAAATTGTCTCCAAGTTTTGGAGAAAAATATCCACCATTTTGCTTTCAAATCAAACGACAGCCGAATTGACGATGACTTGACTTCTTCTTCTCTTCAATAATGGCCTGTGTCCGTCATTTCGACAGACAATTTTGCCAATGTCAAGTGTTAAAATAGTAATAAATAAGTCAAGTGAAGTCATTTGTCAAGTCGGCTGTCGTTTGTTTTGAAAAGAAAATGGTGGATTTTCTCTTCAAAACCTAACACGAATTTTCACATTCAGAAAAACCACTTTACACACATTTATTCCAATGGCTCACACTTTATGTTACGACCTAAGTATTATTGGTTAAAATTCCACCAAAATTAAACAACAATGCTCACAATAACACAAGAAAAACTATTAAAATAAAAGTGCTATGTGTCGTTTCAAAAAATGTCAAAACTCGTGTCCCCTAGCTTTATTTCTAGTTTTGAATATAGTTCATCAATATATATAAAACTCTTTTGAAGCTGACAGAGAATCAACGCACAGCCTAAACCATAAGTCCTAGAGATATGAAATTAGGAGGGTAGTATCCTTATATAGTGTAGAGGTGCACTAAGAAAGGAATTTTGAAAAGTCGCACCCTAAAGGGTCTAGAACGCGAGCAACGCCGCGGGCGACGGCTAGTGTTGACATAAGTTGACAGCAACTACCGTGTTATAACGACACAGGCAATTCAACTTTGATATTAGCGGGCGAGGCACGGCGCGGCCCCAGAGCGATGCCATCTCGCCCTTTACCTCCCAAAATGTCATAAGTTTTAATATTTAACTCGAAAATAATTGTACTGTGGACGGGTTGCTTGAGGAAACGTCGCGTGACACTTCACAATGACGATCTCGACACAAAGTTGGATAGGTTAATGTGGGTCTATTCTTATACCACGACACGTTTCTCGTGACCTAGATGATAATGGTACTATTCTAATTATGATTTTTTTAGGTGCTTTTACATCTTAATGTAAAAAATAATCATGAATTTGTAATAGAGTGAAACCTTCAAGATGCTTCTTGATCGATTACCACCGACAAATAACCTGAGAAAAAAAAATTGTTAATAAATAAAATATTGTTTTCAGATTCTTATCTAATCTAAAATGATAATATTAAAACGTTGGTAGCCAAACCCTTATTTCAAAAGTTATTTCATTAAAACTACTGCCGTATTATGACTGCGTCTGTTTTCTAGAAAACTAAATAGTTCACCAAAAAAAGCCTTCAGTCATGTTATTAGGAACATTTCCACAATACTATTTCCGCATCTCGAAAGCTTGAAAAAACCCCATTACCAAGCAAACAAATGTTTCCACCAACAAAAACAGCCCGTACACTACATTGCACAAAAACAGCGAACAAAAGCTCGCGCAGAGGAACTATGAAAAGTTATTAACTGGATCCGGAAGTTTGCCCAAAAAAGTTGGAGCGCGCCTCGCGTGCTCCCCGGACGTGAACATAAACCTCCGCGGTACACTGCAAGACACACAAATTGCAAAGCTTTGTATAAATGTAACTGATTTGAAATATACAAGAACGAGATTTTTTTCCAGCTAATGTAATGAACCTGCAAAAAGATTTTGGAAAATAAAAAGGTTCGTCAAATCATTATTTTGTGTATTGAGTAAACTTTATAATTAACGATGTGTCACAGTAGGTTTGGAAATCATACCAACATATAAATGCCAGTGTTTAAATCACTCTGTCATCATAAATTTCTTAAATGTTGGTAAGCTCACATTCACGACGGTAATGTCCGTAATTTCCGGTAGGAAGTTTTCAACTCGCTTCAGTCGGTAAACTGTTGTAATATAAAATTAAAACTGGTTCTGAATGTCGGTGATCAAGATGCATTTTAACTGCTATTATTACTTTAATTGTGTTGTGCTATAAATAAATCAGGGCTTGACATTTTATGCATTGCATTAAGTAACCAGTTTTATTATTGAAACTTTAAAATTGTTTTGCAGTATCTAGCTTAATTATTTTTTGTTTCTTGTTAATTATTTCTTGTTTAATACTTATATATTTTCATTCAATGAATTTAAAATGCGAAAATTTTGGCCATTTTACACCAAAATCAGTTGCATTCTAATAATACCTAGATGATTATACTCTATTAGTTGTAATTTTCCTTGTGGATATATTCTTATACATTAGATAATTATTACGCAAACTTATAGATGATCTTCTTATTGGTACCTATACTTTATACATTTAGCTCTAGATATTTGAAAAAACCTTAAAAGTAGCAATTACCTACTAGTTTTCAGAGTATTTTCCTACCTATTTCTTTATCCCGCAGTGTACCTCAAAACATAGCAGTAAACAGTGTTGCCGCTACAGCCAAACAGAACTACTACCCCGCTGGCAACACCACTTGTACAGTTTATACAGAATATGTTCTTTGTTATAACAGTTTTTGTTAATCATAGGGGGATGATAATTAAGGGAGGTTTTGTAATTTGATGGTGGAAATAATTAGTGGTTATTTTAACTATACTTTACGCATTTCTGGAGAAAACTTAAACGGTGTGTAAATAGTTTTAAAATATCACTTTATGGGAACGTTAGTTGTAAAAGGTAATTAGGTATTTATTAGTTATATTATATATTTATATATTTATTAGTATTTATTTATTATTAGTTATCATATCTAGTTAGCTATTTTAATATTTAAGTATGATGTAAATAATAATAATAGGCCTTTACATCTATTAAAGATGATTTATACAGCGTCACACTGAACGGGACACTGTAGTGCCTGGAACAATGCTTAGATGGAGTAGACTGGCCCGGATGTAAATAAACCTATTATAGTATAGAAAAATAGCATAAATCACGTAGGTAAAGCATTGCCTCAGTGGACGTGCTCTGTTGTGAGTCAATGCATTGTTATGGCAGAGGTTAATCACTAGGGCTAAATTATTTGGATTACTTCCATAGTACAAGCTTTGTTTCGTTTGGGACTAGAACTTGTGTAAAATGTCCATAAATATTTATTTATTTATTACTAGCGTACTACAAACCATTAGTAGCCGCAACTCTGGTGACGGAGTTTTTAGACCGCATTAAGGCCTCCGTCGTGGCTCAACGACTGCTAGAGCCGGGACCGACAGTTTAACGTGCCCTCCGAAGCACGGAAGCGCTCTGATGTTATTGCCACTAGCGGTCACCCATCCGAATAGTGACCGCGCAGAACGTCGCTTAACTTAGATAATCGGTGAAGATTAACTAAGCAAGCCTAGCCACGAGCGCTTCCAGTTAGTAGGTAGAACATGGCGTGCCAATCCACACTTCATTCTGTAAACCGGACATAACTCTATACTTAGTAAACAACAGTCGATTTGAATAAATGAACAACAAGTTAACAGGTGTTTATTTGCATTAATGTGGAATCACTGCGATTGTATGCGTTAGGTAATATCTACTTACCAACGTATTTTGTAGTTAGTTACCTCGTTAGTACCAGAGCCCCGAGTCTGTGCATTTGTTTTAACTTTCGACTCGAGTATAGCACACGCAAACGCATTCGCAAAGCGAGACATTTTGTTGGGAATTGCACAATACCCAAATCTTCCGGTAGAGGCGCTTATCCGGGTTTCAAACAAAATTACTCGCTTTGTGAATGCGTTTGCGTGTGCTATACTCGAGTCGAAAGTCAAAACCAATGCAGCTTCATCCCGTAGGGCCACGGTTTCGGACGACCACGCTCTAAAAATACCTAACAAAAAGTCTCGCTGGACACGGTTTACTTGAGTTCATTCATACATAAAAAATGGCAGGTACAGTCGACAAGGAACCATTTCAAGATTAGCACAGACTCGGGGCTCTGGTAGGTAGACTCCTACCCGGAGCCTGTTGTCTGAGTTTGATGTTGATTTGCGACCAGCCAAAATCGAGAAACTCGCAGTTTTGTATAGAGAAAAATAGTTTGCAAACCTCCCGCTAGAGGCGCTTATCGGATTCCCATACAAGAAATCCCGCAAGTCGCTTCTCGATAAGCCGTTTCGATCAACAAACCAAAACTCAGACTACGTAAACTCGATGTTAGCTTATATTAGTTACACAATGTTTTGTCTTTTGCATTGACACGCAGGTTCAAGTCCAATCGAGCTAAGTAAGATCAAGCCCTAGGACCTACTTAGTAACTAATGTCTTCAGTAGGTGCACATTAGTTTGAACTAGCTTCTAGAGGAATCACGGGAATGCCAATGAAACTCCTGTTTCCATAATCGAAAAACATTTGTGACATTAAGAATAATCTAAATATGTATTTAGACTTACTTACATAGTACTTGATAAATAAAAATTCGACTGACTGACTAACCGAAAATTGAGTTTTCCTGCCACAGGAGATTACTCAGAACCGCAAGAACGGCATTTCCTGGTGATGTCCCCCACTGGTAACAAATGGGACGCATCTCAAAAACAATTCCCAGTTATTGACATTGAAGAAGAATCGGTGAATAAGAAAATACGCGAGAGAAGTCGCAGGAGCTCCGCTAGGCTGTAAGAGCGTAACCTTTACCTCTAACGGACCAATCAGAAGCGACAGTGTTTTCACATATCTATCGCCTTCTAAAATAAACTGACTAAATTGAATCGTTCCGAGAAACGTTAAGTTTTACGATAATTACCTTGCCACAGTAACCGGCAGTATAACGTACAGGCGGCCACGGAAGTTACTTAAACATTTAATTGTATGCTGTTATTCCATTATGCATAATTCTAGCAATTGTAGTATCGTTTTAGTTACGAGGTGCGTGATATCTTATGATAATAATTATCGTGAGATACTTATCTATAATTATGAGAAGACGATTAAAACACCGCATCAAAATCAAAGAGTTTTTTATAGAGTCCTCTGCAAACTCGTATAACACCTACAAACTCCTAAAAACCAATAATCAATCCAAAAAACCTTGCATTTTCTATAAATATGTTAGTAATTCAAAAATAGGTAAATACTATTTCCCGTAATGCAAACTTTTCCTATAAACTGTCGAGTTGCAATTATAAAAAAAACAGGTTCCCTTGTACTACAGCATACTATCATCATCAATCATCATCAATCATCAATATATATATAAAACTCTTTTGAAGCAGACAGAGAATCAACGCACAGCCAAAACTATAAGTCCTAGAGGTATGAAATTTGGAGCGTAGTATCCTTATATAGTGTAGAGGTGCACTAAGAAAGAAATTTTGAAACGTCACACTCTAAAGGGTAGAACGCGAGCAACGCCGCGGGCGACGGCTAGTTACTTATTATAAGTACCTAATTAAATATTACAAAAGTACTTTAACAACCCCATTTTTAATAACATTAGCGATGTATCAAACATTTTTAGAGAGTTAAAGAGCGATTTCACTGACTGTACATTATTCCGTAGAAATAATTTCCTTGTCGTTCACTTCCGCAGTCGACTGTACACACTTCGATTTGATCGTAAAACGGAACGGTTTCTTTGAATAAAGCTGCCACTTCCTAGATAGCGTCAACATTATAGCGGACTCAGATTCTTGACGATGTGCAAGAGTAGTCAGTAGTAGGTAAGGTAAAAAACTAGAAAAAAATACTTCAATTTGACTATCTCACAGCTTCATCAACAGATGATGATGATGATGATGAAGGCACTTTATTGGAATTGTTTTATTGATAGTAAACACCATTGAAAATACACAGGACAGCAAATTACGCAATTTCATGAATACACGTGTTTTTTCCAAAAAAAAATATAGGATCAATCTGGATGGACCCTTTGAGATATTTTTTTTTTAAATTGGTCTTTAAAAAAAACCTACAGAATTGAGAACCTCTTCCTTTTTTTGAAGTCGGTTAAAAATGCCAAAGTAACAGAGTACTAATAAAACTATTTGATCCCCGGGAAGTCGTTACAAGTCACAAAACAAACGTTTGTCTCCCCTCCGTCATGACGGGTGTCGTTTTGGAAACAACGGCTTTAGTATGTACTTCAAAACGTTTATTGGATAGTTATCTGGAAGGTAAATCTCTGGTGAGTAGTCGGAGGAGAAGATTAACTATAAAACAAACACGATAGATCACTTTGATAGAAGTATATCGGTGTCGTAATTATTGTTTGTTTTTCTTTATATGTATTGAATTTAATAAAAAATAGAAATAAAAATGCAAAAAGTGGGTTTAAAGTATTTATCTTAGTGGGATTTGAACCCACCCCCGATTTCTTGGTAGAGGTGATCTGGCTGGATCAATTGGAATGACTCCGTATGGATACTGAACTTTTCATTGATTATCGGCCCATCTGAACCTAACCCCAGTCGATAGCAAATGTTAATATAGCACCTACAAGTTCTACAATATTGAAAATTAGTACAAAATTCAACAAGATTCAAACCCATGACCTTAAGGTCGAAAGGTTGGATCTCACTACGCCGCCCTGACACCAGTTAATCAGTTGCCCAATGTAGTGGAACTGGAAGCCATTCCGCTGATTTATTGACACCCCTGCCTACCCCCCCCTACTTCTGCCTACTTCTGCTAAACTCGTACTAGGCCCTCAGGTCACTAAACAGCCAGCGACTAGTGCCTGTACTATTTTCCGTTTGGCAGATGGTAGGTATAGTCCACACGAACGAAGTCACAGACAAAAGCTTAGCCTACTTCTTGATATATTTGTTTACAATAGCACTTCCCTTCTGATTTGGCCGTGAGCCACAGGCGCGGATTACGACACAAAGTTCAGGAGGTCTACTCTACAAAATGAACTTTAGAATTTCCATTTTGTGTTACACTGCGCGGTGGCGGTTCACAGACTACGCTAATACCAGTCAGTGCGAGCAATGTAACTCAAAATGACAATGCAATCATAGATTATCGTTTGTAGAGTAGACTCTGGTTAACCTTAACAAATGGCGCCCTACATATAAAGGTTTTGTATGAGTGCCCGTTCGCTATCAAACCACTTTTGAGTTCAATGACACGTCTTTCTATTCCAAGTACCTTTTCATCTTAAGGTGCAGCTTGCTTGGAGTTTCTAGGTATATTTTAACTGGTAAATACTTAGTTTTAGTAGGTTATTGATTAGTGACCAACCAGCAGCTTAGTTTGGGACAGGAAGGCGTTGCGTGATATGTCAATTATTAAAAAAAACTGTGAATGTTATAAACCGCAATGACTATTTCTAAATTTTCTAAATAGCGCCTTGGATGATGATTTACATTGAAACCAGTTTGAAACATGGAAAAGATAAACTAACCCACCTCGTTTATATCAAAACTCGGTTGCAATGGCACATACTCAGTTATAATGCTCTGATAAACCCTCGACAAAGCCCAGTTTGGGCACTACTAAACACTATCCGATAGTAATTGCCCAACTTTTAATTGGCGAGCTGGCTTTGCGGTAGTTTCGGCAAAAAGGTTCGGAAGAGTCGTTAGTAACTGTTAATTGTCAATTTAGGTGGCTTGTTAATAGAAATAGTTGTGGAACATTCTGTTGCTAAGGTGATTTCAAACGAGGTGCTTACGCTCGCTAGATATTAGGTACTTTAGCTGCCGCGAAAACCCCGCTGTGACAGTAGTGTATGATTATAATATTGAAATTTCTAATCCACGAGATCTTTTCCCAGATATCACTATCTGGGAAAAGCTTGGTGGGTCTCCAAGTTAATTTAAATTCAAATTTATTTATTTCCCAGATGTCTCGATCTATGTTTTAGTTATAGCTCTGCCTTCCGTGCTGTGGGTCGTGTGTTCGATCCCCGCCAAGAACAATATTTAAGTGTGGAAAACATAGAAGTTTGTTCTATGTCTGGGTGCTACTATATTCTTGGACCTTTCACACAACGCCCTCTAGTCCCAAACTAAGCAAATATTGTACTATAGGAACTAGATTGGTGATAGAATACTTATATGTACATACTTTTATCATAAAAATATATCGTCTTTTTTCTTTTCAGATACTTAAACGACCTACTTTTATACAAGTGTAGCCAAGTACCAATAAAAGCATTTTCTCGATTTTATTCTTGAAATCATACATGTACAAAAAAATTTAAAACATTATAAATAAGAATCATTTGGATGCAAATGACATCTGCTGTAGGTCGCTTGTTCAAAACATTTCTTAACATTATAATACAAACAAACAATAATATTAATAAAGCTCACGCCTTCACAACTTTCAAGGTGGGTAGTCCTTTTGTGGTAAATTTAAATATATTACATACAAACATGTAAATAATACCTTCAATAGTGACCTCCTCGGCTCAGGGCTAAAAGGTTCATAACTTGTGTTTGCCCGCGGATTACCTCACACTACAAATTAAAAGGAAAAAATGGGCGTTTGCACATTGTCACCGACACGACACGATATCGTCGGAGAGACTTTAATACTAGACAACTTTCAGTCTGTATTGGAACCGATACTGGTATTGTTTTGTTCAAGCTTGACACGTCGATAATCGATTTCAACATCAAAACAAACAAAACAAATACCTATTTTCAGTCACGTTCCATGAAAATCCCGAAAAACAATGGAAATATTGTCACGGAAAACATTCCAAACAGAAGCATTCCCGATTGATCCCAATTAGCTAAGAACTGGACTCCGCTTGCAAACCGGAGAGACTTTCATCGAACAAAGAGATTGTTCATAACGAAACCTTAAAAATAATCAGAGAGGTGGCGACCACACTGGCCGATATAAAACCTACTAAGAGAAAGAATTTTCGGAATTTCTACTCCTTAGTCTGATGATGAGATGGACCGGGTCTGTTTGCCTACTTAGTAGTATAAAAAAAGACTTCTCGCGATCGTCGTCGGAACTATCCTTTTGCTTCACGTTCTGCTTCGTAGTTAAGTTAAAACCTGTATTTTTTTTAATCTCTATTTATTTAAAGAGGTGCTTGAAAGAGGTGGTTGAGTTTGTTCAGACTAAATAAATACCTAAATAAAAAAAAACTGGTATTGTAAATTGTTGTGAACTCGCCTTATGGGCCCGATGTGTAAGTATAACACAAACACAAGAATAATGAGTGAATGGTTGACTGTAAGCATTCGCCTCGACACCACCTTTGATGTTAGATGACCTCTCAGAACTGGTACAAATTAATATAGGTTGCTTTAGTAGGTACCTACTGAAATATAACAACGTATTCATTTGTTTTTTTGAACTAATGTCTAAGAAAAAAGTAAGAACTCCATACAAAGTACCGTAAATGATTAATTATGAAAAAAAAACGCACGCTTGCGTTACCGAGCCTAACCTGTTTAAAATGAATCTTTATGAAAGAGCCTAAACTTTATTTTCGTGTAGCCACTGAAGAGTTCCACTATCCATCATCAGATTAGCTCCAAAATACCAAATTATAGTTTTGTCATCTGAACTACATAAACATACAAAGTTTCGTTTGGATACGAGTTACAACTGTTACAAGGAGGAATTTCCGCACCAAAATTTTGCGCACCAAGCTTTTCCGCACCTTCGGTAGTTTGAAACATAAGATTTTATTACAAAACCAAAAAAACTATTGTTCTTCTTCTTCTCTTCAATAATGGCCAGTGCCCGTCATTTCGACAGACAATTTTGCCAATGTCAAGTGTTAAAATTGTAATAAATAAGTCAAGTCAAGTCATTTGTCAAGTCGGCTGTCGTTTGTATTGAAAAGAAAATGGTGGATTTTCTCTTCAAAACCTGACACGAATTTTCACATTCAGAAAAACCACTTTACACACATTTATTCCAATGGCTCACACTTTATGTTACGACCTAAGTATTATTGGTTAAAATTCCACCAAAATTAAACAACAATACTCACAATAACACAAGAAAAAGTATTAAAATAAAAGTGCTCTGTGTCGTTTCAAAAAATGTCAAAACTCGTCTCAAAACTATTGTTAGTATTTGATTGAAATTGAAAAGTGTTCAAAACAAGTGAGTGTCAATGTCAAGTGTGTGACAAAAGTTGTTACTAATTTGTTTTACTCGATGCGTCGTCGGCGTCACTGGTAGGGATTTCTTAGTGAGGATTTCCGGAATATATCGTCGTATTGAGTGGCACAATTATGTATAGCATTCCTCGTAACCCACCTAAAGTATTAGATCTACAGAAATTCATAGAAAACATTCACTATGTCTCTCTCAATATGTGTATGTAATGCTTTTGAATATGCTTATTTTTAGTGATAGTAAAAAGCAGTGGAGAAGACTCGCGCAGGACCGGAGAGACTGGCGTACTAAAGAGGAGGCCTATAGGTACTCAGCAGTGGGTGCATACAGGCTGAATAGATAGATAGATAGAAAAAATAGTTAAAGTTTAAAAAGTCGCGTGTGAAAAGGACTTGGACAAAAACGTTATGCAATGTTAATAGTTCAGTAACCCGTCAAGGTTTTCCAAATACAACGCAGTAAACAAAAACAATATTATTTAATGTTTTGAACCGCTGAAATAGCACGCTGTTGTTCTGACATAGTTAAAGTTCATTGATACTGTAAGTAGCTACTATGAACCGAATATTTGTAACTTTCCTATCCACAGTATGCCGTGATCATGCTCCTACTTAAATATATCTTCAGTATATTAAAATTTATGTTAATCTGCAAGTAATTTTTAACCTTACTACTTCATTATAGGGGGTTCTCAATTCGACTGTATAATACGTTTGTTTTTTTTGTATGTGTGTTACGCGATCGTTCTGACAATTAAGAATCCATTTTGATGGTTTTTTGAGACTCGGAGGTGGTCCTTATCAAAATGACAGTTAAATAAGTATTCCACGAAGAGCAACTAATTTAAAAGAACCCGTAGCTGGTTGAAAATTGAACTTCCTTCAAATTACACCATCTTTAATAGAATTAGATATTCATTGACGCAAAGCCTCATAAATCGTGAGAAGATCCCCTTGTCACGCAGTAATGTATAGCGCGCAGAAGGATTTTATTGCTTTCGGAACACATGAGTTATTGCTAAGAAGCATTTGCGTTAATGAACCCACAGAGACGGAGAACGGAACCAACCCCCCCCCCCTTTCACCCCCAATGCCCCCCCCATTCACCCCCACTTAGATAGGGGGTGGGATTACGCATTTGTATGGGATTGTATCGTTGCAAATATTTTTTTACAAAAAATAAAATAGTGTGTTATAAGTTTAGGAGTATAGTAAGCCACGGGCGTGCCCTGTGAGGCATTGCACTACGCCTATCACTCTGAGTCTTATGTGCACTACTGATGGCTAGTTCCTCTATTTCAAACCGGAACACAGTAATGCGAGCATCACTGCATGGCAAAAAACATAAGTGCTTACCTAAATCTAGCTTTCGCTCGCGACTTCGTCTGCGTCCTATTGATCCTGTTGTTTTTCCGGCATAAAAAGTTGGCCATGCTTTCATCCAGGTTACGAACTACCTATATATTATGTTTCAAGTCTCGTCCAAATCGGGCCAGTTAATAAAATGTTAATAATTTATCAGTAAATGCTAGCTTAGTACAATAAACATTGTGTTTGGCCAGTAGTTTCAGCATGATTAAAACACAAACATCTAAACTGTTATATTAGTATACTAGCCGTTGCCCGCGGCGTCGCTCGCGTTCGCGTTCCCTCGCGTTGCCCTCTAGAGTGCGACTTTTCAAAATTCCTTTCCTAGTGCACCCCTACACTATATAAGGATACTACCCTCCAGATTTCATACCTCTAGGACTTATGGTTTAGGCTGTGCGTTGATTCTCTGTCTGCAGCTTCAAAAGAGTTTTATATATATATTGATGATGATGATGATTGATGATGATATAATTTTCACAATTTTTTTTACATGTCCTCTACATTATTATTATAGTTATTATGTAAAATATTACCAAACTAATCAACTTGGTAACAATCCAAAACTAACTTGATATAGCAAAAGGAAATAAATAACTAGGAACGTCATCTTTTAGTATATAATAATCTGCTTCATTTACAAATTAATTTACTGTGCTGGAAATAATCTCTTTCGCACTTATAGTTAGGAATATCTTTTGTTTCATTCTGATCGTGATTCATAGTGTTACATGTTATTGCAGTTAATGCTAAGGATGTGAACTTTTACTTACAGGAGTTCATTGGCTGACACAACTTTTCAAAAGTCGTCAAAAATAATAACGGTGAAAATAAATGAAGCCAAGAAAGGCTTGCTTTGCCACTAAGACATTTCTAAGACAATTCACGTAAATGATGTTTACTATTATAATATTAGAAATTACACCGAAAATGATTAAATTACAAAATGTGTTTTAAGTTAAGTTAGTGTATATTTCAAGTTGTAAACCAAATAATAAAAAGAAAAAAAAATGATGAAAAATATCCAAAAAAACTACCAATAATTCGGCTCTTAACTCCGAAGTTTGTTGAGCAATAAATCTAAAATACAAATAGGTACTTAAGCTAAAGAAAAAGTTCTTTAACTTTCATAGTTTCTGTCAAAAGTTAAAAAAAACCCCAACATACAGTTCAGAAGGCTCGGTGGGCGAGTTATACGCACTTTGGTCATATTTATATACAAACCACTTATTCTATTGTAATTTTTTACCTATGACCATTACTAGCCAACTAACAATATACAAGCCTATTTTATAACAGTAATATAGGTAACCTAGATACATAGTATAGACGTCGTTTCGTTAATACTTAGAAATCTATCTGTAGAGTACGTAATACATAAATAATACAACATTTACATAAAAATAATATTATTAGGCATAATAACAGGTTTGTACTTTGATATCGGTTTGTTTGTGTAGGTAGGAAGCTTAGCTAATTATACGATATGGTGTAGCACAGTGGATGCTGCAGAGCAAGAGTATGTACAGACTTTTATTAATAAGGCTGGATTTTTTTATCATCAATCATCATCATCATCATCATCAATATATATAAAACTCTTTTGAAGCTGACAGAGAATCAACGTACAGCCTAAACTATAAGTCCTAGAGGTATGAAATTTGGCAGGTAGGTTCCTTACATAGTGTAGGGGCGCACTAAGAAAGGAATTTTGAAAAGTCACACTCTAACGCGAGCAACGCCGCGGGAGACGGCTAGTATTTATATATACGAGTATATAAAACACTTTTGAAGCTGACAGAGAATCAACGCACAGCCTAAACTATAAGTAATAGAGGTATGAAATTTGGAGGGTAGTATCCTTAAATAGTGTAGGGGTGCACTAAGAAAGGAATTTTAAAACGTCACACTCTAAAGGGTAGAATGCGAGCAACGCCGCGGGCGACGGCTAGTTTTAAATATAGCGAGTATTATGGTGATAAAACTTTGAGGCGAGGTCTGCAGAAGTATTTGGAGGAGACGTTTTCGAGAAAGATCTAGGCAAGAGTAGGTACTCAAACACTGTATGAAATTTAATTTAGGCGAACGTTACAAAAAGTAGCAAAAACTAACAAAAAATAGTTGTAGTCATCGGCTGAATGTGACATGTTCATTTTAAAAAAAACCTGCCAGGATTAAACGAGGCTAGTTTTTATGAGATAACGATCTGTCCCCAGGTGGGTACTTTTTATTAGTTTTCTGTTTCCTAGCGATACACTATCGTCATAGTCATAGATATTTTCACCATTTGGAACACAATATGGGACACTTGGCTTTGTTTATAACATTGTACTTTAGCAACTTGGCTAGCCCAGGGTATCTGGCACACAAGGTAGTTGCCGTAAAGAAGGATATTTCCCAGATTCGTTGTTTAACCGCAGCATAAATAATTATGTTGTAATTAATTTATGTCCATGTTTCCGTCGACTTCCGGCGTGATATATGGGTCATGTATTTTAATAATTAATAATTTTGCACAATAATATAAACAAAAGCTTATTGTTCTAGTTATAATTATAAGCCTTATCTATATTATTATCGCATGTTATTTGAGAATTAATTTTAATAACAACAATCACTAGGGGTAATAATCAATAATAATTGAGGTGACGTTTTTGGATATTTTTAATTTTGAAACTGTCAGAACAGTTGCCTTGCTGGTGAAACAAATAAATAAATAATGTTAAATAAGTAGGTCAATCTGAAATCCTCTAACCTATAGGATACTAGTACACGTGCACAGTTTACTCACCATGACAGGTTGCAAGCCCATCGCCGCTTCTAGAAATCCAACTAACAAGCCTCTATGTCTATTTAGATAATTCCCACAGATAAAACACCGATTTGGAATAATAAGCTTCGTTTATTTCGTTACAAAAAGTAATTCTAATTGTGTAGAAAAATACGTGTGTTCACTTAAAAATGTATTCGCTTAAACCCACTGATAAAGTCATAAACTATTTTTGTCAGACGCGAATTATGGAAGACCACTTGTGGTTACCTTCGCGATCAAACTAGCGACCAGCGACCAGCGACCAGCATCTAACTTTTCCTAGCACCGATATAAAGA
The DNA here is from genome assembly GCA_918843925.1 of Eulithis prunata. NCBI lineage: Eukaryota > Metazoa > Arthropoda > Insecta > Lepidoptera > Geometridae > Eulithis > Eulithis prunata. The sequence goes on from OU974021.1 coordinate 8,737,268, forward strand.
ATTTGGATGTGTTGTATACACTGCCGATCAAGTCTTACGTATTAAAAAATTCGGGTTCACCACTGATTTCATTATAAAAAGCCCTATAACACAAATAAATTCATAACAAGGGTTCTATTGATGTTTACTTTCCGGTTTGTCAAACTCTGACTTTAGTGTTGTCGTATTAGAGTGCATATTACTTTGTTTCACTGCTATCATTGACAGCTATTTATTTCCGCCTTTTCATGGGTAATCAGAATAATCAAAAAATACATAAACATAATTACTATACTCAAAATAATAAATATTTATAAATATTCTTGGACATTACACACAACGCCCTCTAGTCTCAAACTAAGCAGAGCTTGTACGATGGAAACTAGATTGCTGATATAATACTTATATACTTTTTTTTTTGTAAATACATACTTATAATACATAGTAATACCCAGACACAGAACAAACATCTATGTTTGTCACACACAAATGTTTGTTCTCGGTGGGGATCGAACCCACGAACCACAGCACGGAAGGCAGAGCTACTACTGACTGCGCCATGACGCCTGTCATGGCTCAGTCAGTCAGTTAGTCTTAGTAATTACCAAACTCAATAGTTTGGTAATTACTGCTATTAAAGTGAGTTAAATAAATTGATTAGTACTACCTACTTTCAAATTTTTTATATTTTCCTTTCTTGACTTTTAGTCACTTTTTTAAGCATTTTTTTATTTATTCGTAGCCAGTTGTCGAGTTTTCTTTTGAAGTAGCGACAAAAAGTCGCGTCTGAAACATCAACTCTATCACTCGAGATTTAATACAATGCCGAATTAAACCTAACCGCCGAAAACAGCGCAAGGTTGCAGATCAACAATTAAGATAACGAGTAGGTAGATTATTGTAATTCTAAAACCGTAGCTACTAGGACCAATTATCTATTTTGAAGGTAAAAAATAACAGATCTTCATATCATCACGCATTGGATTGGATGTTTTTTATGATTATACAGGGTGTGAACAGCATGCTTAGTGTAATCGTTTCACGTATCCTACAAAGTTGACGTAAACTATATTTTCGTATGGAGAATCATCAGTTTTGTAAACTACCCGCTAGGGGCGCTGCTCAATCTCTATACACAAATGTAGTTTACGTTAACTTTGTGGTATACGTAAAACGATCACACTAGGACCTGAAATAACATAATGTAGAATTCTGCTACAGCTTATGAGATTACTTAATATGCTTGATACTTAATGTAAACTCTACTGAAATATTTATTCATTATCAGACCAAGACTAATCGCAAACAGAGTGACTGATAGAGCATTCATGATATCAGAAATTGTCATAATCTGATATTAAAAAAAAATTGCTTATGTAAAGTTTCTTTAGTGGTAATTTTTTGCGTTACAAAGTTTTCACACCCTGTATTAAATTAACTTACGTATACTTATGGAGTCTTCATTATATACCTATTAATATTTAAATTACGAATGCTCTCAAACGGTGAAGAAAAACATCCGGAAACCAGTTTTTTTTTATACAACACACACCTCATCAAGTTTATAGTATTTTTAGGCTCAGAGCCCCAAGTCTGTGCGTTTGTTTTGACTTTCGACTCAATTATAGCACACGCAAACGCATTCGCAAAGCGAGAAATTTTGTAAGAAACCCGGATAAGCGCCTCTAGCGGGAGATTTGGGAACTGTGCAATTCCCAACAAAATTTATCGCTTTGCGAATGCGTTTGCGTGTGCTATAATCGAGTCGAAGGTCAAAACAAATGCACAGAATCGGGGCTCTGAGCTTCATACATCGTAAAATTTGGACGTGACTCTAGCAACCTTCAATTAGCTAACTCTCCTGGTACAAAAGCCTCTTGAGGGTAGTCAGTGACATAAAACATTAAAATTTGGTCTGATGTTCAATGTTTTTAGTAAGTAATCAGCATTTTTGCTGAATTTAATCATTATTTGCTTAGCTGTGTTGTATTGTATGAATCACTCGCCTCCGGAATTATAACAATAATAATTACACTGAAAATGTACATAAAGTAAACTAAGTACATAATGTGTAACGAATGCTATGTATTATCGATACCGGTGCGTTTATTTTTACACAAGGCAAGTAATATTATTATTTGTAAAGCTGAAGGAATTCTTTTCTTTGTAGAAAAAATAACTTTTAGTAAGTTATTACCTATAACGATATTAATAATAGGAATACAGAAATAGAAATACAATTAAAAACCATGTCTCAATAACTTATACAAAAAAATTAGGTTTACAAATCACAAATATTTTTGTAAAAAAAAATTATTTGGATTTTTTTTCTGATACCATAAAGTTGGTTACTGAAATATCCTCTACTAAAAGTGTAGTCAGCGGCAAATCCATATTCATTTGACACATACCTCTGACACATACATCATCAGACAATTTTTGACTATAATAATAATTGTTTTTCCACCAGACATCGGCAGCTGAACAAACTGAATTCAAGGAAAGGTTCTTGTTCTGCGAAGAGGAGATGTACCTACCTACCTACTGTATTACACATGTGCTTTTCAGTTGGCAAAAGTTAAATACTGAAGCAGTCGAACTCTTGTGAAGAACTCGACTGCAAAGAGCTTCCACCGGTGCAGTGCAACTCTAGTAGCCAAAATACACAGAGGAGGGGTGCGGGTCGGGTGCGGGTCGTGCGCGGTTATTAGCATGGAAATCACCCGAATAGTAATTACAGGCACATGAAACTTCAAGATCTTTACGTCTTAGAGTGATGGACGCAGCGTGCATTGCCTTACAGGGCACGTCTTAATTGGACTTGCTCTGTGAGGTAATGCATTGTTATAGGCAGAAGTTACTACTTAACATCAGGTGAGCTATCAGCTTGTTCCATTATTTATATCATAAAAAAAAAAAATTGCCCACGCCTTCTTTGTGTTGTCGTCTAATATAAACGCGCGCCCGATTCTCATCCGCCCTCTGTGTGTTTTAGCCTTAAGGAAGGATAAGGGCGTTTACACACTGGCTGACAATAATTTGAACAAAAATATCCGTATTAGTCCCTACAGTGTGAAAACGTCAACTTACTACTAAATGTATAACATTGGCTCCTTGATATCGTGTAGTAGTATCGGCAGTATAAAACAGCCTCTAGCTGTATAATTCGCGAATGAACTGAATTAAAATAACCTTCATTCAATTTATTCATAGCAATCTATATCACTTGGCAATGTCAGACGCTGGCAGCATAACAAACCAAGCTTTGCCACTCCAACTAAAGGATATACTGAGTCAAGTGGCCGAGCTCAAATTGTAATATTAATTATAAATAGGGGGCAATAGTTATCTCATAAAAAAATAGTAAAAAAAAACTGATTTTTTTTCATACTAAATCATAGGTATTCTGTGACTAAATAGTGACATTAGCGCGTTTCAGCGCGTTTTTTTGCCGTTTTCGTATATCTGTGGTCAAATCGCTTGACGTTATGCTTGACATAACATTTTGTTAGACAAAACTTTTTTGAAGTTGGTATCCGTTATTGTACACCCTGTATGTATTAGTAGGTAGGTAGTATAAGTAGGTAGCCAATACACATAAATTAACAATGAACTTTAAATAATAAAATACAAAGTTATCTATTGTATTGTAGCTCTGGTAACTGCATTATTGTGGATATTAGTGCAGGAGACAACACTCAAAGTTATACGTCATACTTTATAGTCAAAGTGTGACTTTTGACTGTTATAGGACTCCCGTTCTTGCATTTATACTCCAAGTTTGGTTTATTATGCGTGAGGAGTGATCTAGCTATGAATGTAGCCAGCCTAACTCCTCCTAGAAGCAACGAAGCTTCCTCGGAGCTTCTAGTCAAAGTATGAAATGTATAAAAATATAAGTTTTGACCGGGTTGGGCATGGGCAATGGGCATGGTACCTATAACATTATAATTCATGGTTAAAAACATCATTTTATGAAACGTTTTTTGTAATGAACGCCTTAATTTTTTTTTTTAACACAACTAATTACACAAACAAGTGTATGGCCCATCTAATGGTGTGGTACCGTAGCCCGTGGACGCTTACAACACCGCGTTGCTAACCCTTAAGGAATTTTAAAACGCCCTTTTGAAGAGCCTCATACTGTACTAAAGGAAACATCAACAGAAAGATCGCGCCCTCATTCATAATTTTTCCATTAAACTCGAGTTACAAGCGACGGTCATTCTTGCGTCTGGATTAAATTATTTCTATTTCATTCGTGCCCAAATTATTTTGTATGACGTCAAGTTCTTGCGCAGAGCTCCCGCTCTACGCGTATCAAATGGTACAACGCAGGCGCAGTATAAATCACTGCGATATCTGACGCGCATGCGCACGATAGCTTAGGGCAGGTCGTAGACCCGACAACACAGGCAAACAAGCTTTGTACGAGTTAGTTCTAAACTTTACAAGGTTTTAGGGTTATTTCAAGCCTTCCTATGGGACCTGCATGCCTGGAAGAGATCTGTACTGAGCGATAAGGCTGCCCATTGTACATTTCATTGTTATCTTATTTTTATTTTATAGTGTTCTGGTGTTTTTTATAATAATGAAGCGTTTTTCATTTAATAATTCATTCACATTTTACGTGCTTTTAAAGCCACTTTGAAATTCCTCTTATTCTATTATATTTCCTATATTTAAATAATATAAGTTTTCTTCGTCCACACTCTATAAAAAAGCAGTAATTCGTTCAATGTTGCCAGTGTGCGTATAACTTTCTTGTCACAATAGTAAAAACGAAACGTCCCACCGTAACACAGTGCAATACCATCCAGGGTACGTCCTTAGCGTGCTCGTGAGACAATACAGTTGTTATAAACAAAGATAAATCTTATTCCACCACTTTTTCTCATAAATATAACAAAGCAAACGGATGAATAAATAAATCCACTCGAATGTATGTCTTTATTGCGGTTGTATGACTTGTATGTATGTACATGTACAAGGCACGTTTACCGATGGCCCTCACCCACTTCGCGGTCGTCGAGTCGCCCGACGCTATTTACCTATTACAGACTATTATACCGCGTTCACACTATGCCATTGCCGCTGCCGGCATTCATGCCGCGGACTTATTGCCACAGCAACATCACCTTTATTCTGACCAAGAAGCTAGGGCATGAACTTGGCGATGTTGCTGTGGCAATCATTCCGGAATTAATCGCGGCATTCATGCCGGCAGCGGCATGGGCATAGTGTGCACGCGCTATTACACTGCTTGTTATGAGTACGACTTTGTTATCGTTTTTGTTGTAATTACCAATTTAAAGAAGCAATGTACATTAAATCAATTTATTATTTAGGTAATTTTGTTTTTCATGAACCGGATTTAATTACACATAGTTAAAGGAGGGGGTAATTTTCTTGATAAAATCAAAAGTTCAGAAACCCTTTGCTTGCTAATACCGGATGTAACAAGAATACTCCTGAATACTTCAGGGGGTTAAAGTAACTAGCAATATAAACAACTTTTGTTTTGAGATCAGTAATAAAATCGGTCCTGGCTTAAGGATAAGCAGTCCTCAAGGCATGACGGATTCCAAGCAATGATCAACTTAAGGTATATCTGTTATTAAAATCTAGGATGCCTTAGGTCGGCCTAAGCCTGGTCTTCGTAGCTTACACGAATTAGCTATAATTTGTGATTTTATTGCAACGTTTACCTAATAGGCCCCTAATCTCTTCGCGTTGATAGTTGGGTATCAGCCAAACGCATGTTGTCGCTCTATTCTCTAGGGAGGGGACTATGAGGAAACGGTGGAACGTTATCGATATTATCACCATCTCTTTGAATAAGTGGATCTCTTCCAGGATGTAAACTCATTCACTGATGCAGGACCTTTGGTGTGTTTCGTAGGGTTCGTCATTCGAAAACATTTTCTTCTGCATTGTGTGCTCAGACTTTTAAAGTCATTAATACCGCGTTCACACTATGTCCATGCCGCTGCCGACGTTATTGCCGCGGACTTATTGCCACAGCAACATCGCCTTTATTCTCATTAGAGAGCAAGGGCATGAACTTGGGCCGGGAAACGGGACAGAGGCATTATCGTGTTCACACTATGCACGTGTCCACTTCCCTGCCCAAGTCCCTGCCGACTGCGGCATAGTGTGAACGCAACATAACATTTTTTATAATTCGCGCAATAAGTATTTGACTACAATCATAATTTAGGCAATTTCTTACAAATTTCTAATGCATTTTAGTAGAGTAGTAGTAGGTATGGAATCCTGACAGAAAAGCGGAAGAAAGAACTATAGATATCGATCGAGGATCGTAAAGATTTGTCCCATCCCTAGTTGCATATTGAGTGTGTCACTGAACTATAATTACCTATTATACCTCACGGGAGCAATACCTACTGGTTTAAACAAAGAAAAACGTACCAATTGGTATTTATAAAAATCCGTGACGTCAATAAGGACCACGCGTGTCTGCATATCTAGATTTAAATTGACAATATTGCTGTATGTAGATCACTGTGTTATTTCGGGAATGCCTAGTTTGTCAGAAGCTACCACTAATGACAAGAGGTCACCCACCCAAATAACGACCATACAGAACCTTACCCGGTGTCTGTAGTCCGGTAACGCTGTCAGAAATCGTCCGACGATTACAAAAGCATTTTAGTCCGTTCGAAAAAAAAAAAGTTCCCTGGTGTACCTACTCACCTGTATCTTACCAAGCTCTCTAAGATAAGATAAAGTTAGATAGTTGTTTATTAAAGTTTTGTAAATTCTGTCAACAAGTCAATAAACCGCGCCATCACAGCCATGTCGATGACAGATATCGTGTGGACGTGCGCGCGCGCATGTTGCGGCAGGTCAATGCATTGTAGGAAAGGCCTATTTTCATATTTACAGTCGCCTAGGCTCTTTTTGTAAATATTTTTTTTACAAAACTATTGGAATAAACCCATCAGATGTTAGTTAGTGGGCAATTTCGGTGGACTGTATGTTTTTATGTTTGCCAGGGGGGGCAATCGTTGTCTCATAAAAACCTCCCAGGTTTTCTGAACTGTTTTAATACTAAATCATTGGAATTCTGTGACTAAATAGTGACATTAGCGCGTTTCAGCGCGTTTTTTGCCGTCAAAAGCTTCTTGTTTTCGTATATCTGTAGCCACATCGTTTGACATTATGCTGGGCAGCAGTTCAGAGCTTACGATACGGAGGCTGTTAGGTACAATAAGTAGAGAAAAACTAAATATAATTCGTTAAAAACACAAAACATAAAGGACGGTTTTTATTCTGTGCTGAAAATGAACCCTCTACTTCTAAGTTGAGATAAAATAGGATGTTTCAAAGTGATCCTTGTGTATATAAGAATACGTTCATTTTCAGTTTGGGCGGTCTCTGCCACAGCGCAGTAACATCCAGTAGGTGAGCATACAATTGGAATCTATTTCTCAGCCGTTAATCAATTTGACCCATATTCTGTATCGCGCGGCGCATTACATATTAACATGGCAATAGACATTGGACAAGCATTTTGCTATCAAATTTACTTTTTGTGTAAGTGTTTTTCCACCAGAGTCTGAGTTTTGTTTTGTTGATCGAAACGCATATCGATAAGCGACTTGCGAGATCTCTTGTTTGAAAATCCGATAAGCGCCTCTAGCGGGAGATTTGCCAACTATTTTTCTACATACAAAAACTGCGAGTTTCTCTATTTTGTAAATTAAAAAACGCTATAAAATTAGTTAAATAATGTAATTAAATAATAATGTAATGTAAGTCGTAATTTTCTTTATAAATAAATAATATCTAAGTCTACTTATTATTGTTTTAGTTAGTTAATATTTTATTGTTCTAGTTTCCTCTTGTAATGTGAACAAATGAACTAGGTACATTATTAGTCACTGCAAGAAAACATAATTGTTGGGTATTTATCAAGTTTTATAAAGTGCTTATTATTTTACAATTATATTTGATACCTCTATAAAAAGGCACAATCTAGTAAATAATAACAGCTAGTGATTAGATTAGTACAATTAGGTAAACTATCTTAGTATCTAGGCACTCACAAACAATGGACGTTATTGCATAATTATGATTTATCCTTGTTTACATAATTGTATTTATTCTGATTATCGTCAGTCTTCAGAAATATTCTATTAAATGCATAATTTACTATTTAATGTAAATACTTTATTGCTCTATACTTTATAGTATTAAGATCTGTGACTTTGTTTATGCAATTGTATTATTTTCTTAATCTGTACTGCCCCTGTATCGTAAGCTCTGAACTGCTTTCGCTGCCCAGCATAATGTCAAGTGCCGTGGCCACAGATATACGTAAACAAGAAGCTTTTGACGGCAAAAAACGCACTAACGTCACTATTTAGTCACAGAATACCTATGATTTAGTATGAAAATAGTTCTGAAAACCTGCCAGGCCTGGTTTTTATGAGACAACGATTGCCTCCCATGTACTTGTCCCACTTCTGGACAAAGGTTTCCATTTCCTTCCTTTTTTATTATCATTTAAATTTATTTTCAAAGACTTTCATCCGTGTTATTTAATAAACTAAAAACACTGTTAAGTAAAACGCAAGGTATAGTTTTTATTTTTACAAAGTTTAATATTATTAGTATGTTATAAGTGCTGATTTTATTTCCACATAGCCTTGTGACATACCTTTTAAAGAAGCGTTAAACATCATAACGACCGCCATGATATAGACTCGCTTCATGCGGCTAGTTTTTTTACCTTAACCTCTCATTAGCATTAGCTAAAGATCCGTGATTTATTTTTTCTTAAAAATCTATTGTATTAGAAAACTAAACAGTCTAAGAGTTCATTTTGTTTGCCAAATAGAGCATTAAGTCTTGCACTAATAGAACAACATGTTAAATTAGATTTTATGATTATAAGGTAACCAACAGATAACCCACTTGATGTTAAGTGGTTACCTCCTCTTCTAACATGCATTGCCATTCTGTACACATCCAGTGACTGAGGACATAAGTTTTTCAATAAATTCTTACCAAACACTTTGCATTATCATACATTTTTGTATAATATTTTTGCAATTTTTGAAAATAAATTGAAAACCTGTACATACATATAAGTTAACACTCGAGTGGAGACCGCATTTAGGCGAGCGTAGTGTAGGACGCCCCCTGGCAAGGTGGGGCGACGATGGGCGGCACTGGATGAGAAGAGCCGAAGACCAGCACTGGACTGATACAGGTTGATGATGATGATGAAATATCATACACTGTTGTGTTTTGCACAAAAGTTGTACTCTCATAACGACCGTTAAATGACGGCTATCGCTTTTATAAAATCAGGTCTTATACAAACCTGTGCTCGCACCTCTTTGTGTGACACAGAATAAAGTCTTTTGTCTCAACTCACTGACTCATCGTCTAATTATACTAAACTAGGAAATCGATGTAGAGACAAGTAATTGTCGCTGTCTGCTTTTGAAGACAAAGAGGTTACTGGTTTTATATATTCTTTTTTGTTGTTAAATACGTTTTTTGTTCTCATTTCAGTTGTTGCATTGCAAATAATAGATTTTAGGATTCTTAACCAAGATAGAAAGTATAAAGTAGATAGAAAGATAGAAGGTTAAAAAGTAAATAAAGGTTAATAAGATAGATAGAGATGGAGAGATGGAGAAATATTTCAATATAAATCACCTAAAATAAAATATAAAGATAATAAAAGTAAATAAAGGTTAATAAAAGTAAATAAAAATTTATTAAAATACGTACTTACTTATGCTTAGTTAAAATAAAACCACATAGTAGGTATAATCGTTTAATTTCAATATAATATACAGTTTATTTATTTGTAAGGAGTCAGGAAAAACTCGTGTCCCTAAGTAAAATTATTCCAATTCTAATATCCTTGTGTCTTTGTAGGTAATCCTTGTTACTATAATTAATTGTTCGTTATCAAGGACTCCTAGGCGACTCCTTATCTAGGACTATACAAATTGAGTCCAAAATAAAATCTAAAAGCATTATCTCATACGTAATGAGCACACATGTGTATCTAGCCGGTTCAATCCGGTTCGAACAACCCACTTCATTATCTTCCTTTTTGCAAATCGTTTACACTACTTCACTCAATAATTTTAACTATTCTATATCTTATTTTTAGTAGAGTAAGGATAAATTTCGCGTGGTACAGCATAGGTAGATAGAGTAATATGGTTATAGAGATTAATTAATATTAATTCAAATATAATATTTAGTTGTTCTGATAAAGTAAATGCAATGGAGGTCGCTTGGTTCGCCAGCTATATACAAGTATATTTGTTTAATAATTTAATTATTATGATCATTTACGTCAATAAAATACTGGTAAATACTATGTGAAGATTCATATTACTTTAAAAACACAGCAGCGATGAGCTTGCCACCTGTCACAATATTCACTTTAAAAACAAGGCCCTGGAAAAAATATGTCGGATTTTCTTCTGACTACCTTATTTTTTTACCAAAATATCTCAAAAAATTATAGATTTAACCTTATTTGGAATTTCTTGTTAAATATTAAAATTTCACGAAAAGTCCTAAAAAAAAAACAGGATATTAAAAAAAATAAAAAATAAACTCTTGGTATAAATGTCTAAGTTTAAAGAGTTGTCAGAGGCACGTCACAACATTACAAACCTACAAAACTATGTCGTGAAGCAAACGTTTCCTTACATAACCCGTTACGTGCTACATACCCGTATATATCATATAGAAGTTTCTATTTGCTGCTAGGAATATATAAAGACGAGCTTTATCTGACGAGACGTGACTTAGAACAGATAATGTTAGGGCGGCAAGACATTCGGGAGTTTACGGGACAATTTTATTAGTTTTAGTGCGTGTGTTATGTTATGTTGGTAAGGTAGTATAAATTATACGAATTTTAAAACAAATTCTAATCGTGTATAGGTGGAAATTCATTGCATTTTTTTAAACTAATCTTCTTCTTCTTTCAAACCTAAATGGCCTGTGTCAGTCATTTCGACAGAAAAATTTGCCAGTGTCAAGTGGTGAATTTTAAATAATGTATGTCAAGTCAAGTCTTCGTCAAGTCGGCTGTCGTTGGTTTTGAAGAGAAAATGAGAACACGAGTTTTGACATTTTTTGAAACGACACAGCACTTTTATTTTAATAGTTTTTCTTGTGTTATTGTGAGTTTTCTTGTGTTATTGTTTAATTTTGGTGGAATTTTAACCAATAATACTTAGGTCGTAACATAAAGTGTGGGCCATTGGAATAAATGTGAGTAAAGTGGTTTTTCTGAATGTGAAAATTCGTGTTAGGTTTTGAAGAGAAAATCCACCATTTTCTTTTCAAAATAAACGACAGCCGACTTGACAAATGACTTGACTTGACTTATTTATTACAATTTTAACACTTGACATTGGCAAAATTGTCTGTCGAAATGACGGACACAGGCCATTACTGAAGAGAAGAAGAAGAAGATAAAATGGTGGATTTTGCAAGCAGAGACGACACGTCGCCGCCAATGTGATAGTTTGCTAGGAGGTATACAATAGTTAAGTAATCTGTGGTATCAGAGTTCGTTGTAATTCAATATTTATTTATAGCTGACCCTGTACACGTGTTCATGGGCCCGAAGCTTTATCTGAGTTCCACGTGTGTTTTTTTAATATAGACAACCAGGTAGAAAAAACCACAAAGATCTAAGAGTATGTACACGTTATAAAACTTGTGAACATTTTTTAAGTTGTCTACTTTTAAGTAAGTAATGTGTGGTCACCCGACTCGGCCCGTATCTATATTCGGCGTGTTTACGAGCTCCTTTAGAGTTTGTTGGTTTGTCACAGCTTTCTACAACTGCTGTTGTCTGGTGATAACTCGAAGCGGGTTCTAATATTACGTGCTCACATTTCTGCCTACCATTTACCATTATTGAACGTACGAAAACTTTGTTTAATGTCATCATCAACACTTGTCACAGTTTTTACAACTATGTTTCCCCTCGTTTCCCTCTACCTTTGATATAGTTTCTTTGATCCAATAAAATAATTTTGAATCTGAATGTCATCATTATCACTTATTTTTTGGATTAAAACTAAGTATCTAAAAATACATATATTCTCGGGCATTTAACACAACGCTCTCTAGTACCAAACTAATCAAAGCTGGTACTATGGGAACTAGATTTTTTTATTTTTTTATTATGGTAGAATACTTAAGCCTGAGATGAGGTACAAGACATTCGCTACGTCACTTAAATGGTTAAGTTTTTTTTAGTAAATTTATTTACTTTTGTTTGTACTTATTTAGAAAGAATGGCTACCGACCTCTAAGAATACCTATAGGTTAATTTCAAGCAGTTTTTGTAAAATATAATTACTTACCTACCTATTTAATTTTATAACCTTGATGGTAATTTTAGTTAATTGATTGGCTGAAATATTAAATGGCGTCCACACCCCCCACTCAATATTCAGCCTTCAGTTATTTACAGCAGGGGTCAGCGGGGTTCGAACCCGCGACCCGCATTGTATGCTAAGCACTGAGTCATGCGCCTCGAGACGCGCTGTCGCCGATCGCATATTAGTCACTACACGTACATTTGTAGTACAGCTGGTATTCAGTATATAATACCTACAAAAGTTATAAGAAAAAAAAAAGTGCTAACGTTTTTACGCTAGTGTATGTTGAATTTTACGAAATAAATAATATTTCGTGTTACAACGGTTTTTATTATAAATTCTACAATTACTGAATTACATTTTCTATAAAGATAAGACGTCAATATGTCATGCTATCGCGCCCCCTATATTTTAATTAGAGAACTTCTCGAGTAGGCCGAACCAAGCAGGTTCAATAGTGTAATGGAATGGCAAAACAAAAAGAAAAAAAGAAGAAGAAGCCATCTTGGACGTGTACCGACGGACCAGCATCATACGGATTGGATTTTTGAGATATTTTTAGAATATTCGATAACTTTCAAGAAAATAGATTAGTTACGAGTATATGAAAACAAGAACATTTGTATTCATAACAATTAGCGATTCGATTATTTTTTTTGCCCTAGATGGCAGTCAAGGATTCAGACCACCTGATGAGATGTGATCACCATTGCCCATGGTTACTGCGAAAGCAGAGACGCAGTGTAGTAGCGTTTTAGTACGTTTAAGGTACACTATGGATGATGATGATAATTCTAAACTGATTCTAACCCACTAGTAGTCTAGACCGGTAATTCTAGATCGGTTCTAATACCAAAAATAAGCTTACGACTGAGTTTCTACTTTCTAGGCACGATAGACATAGGTACCTAGAAATCTCCTAAATAAGATCTTCTAGTACTCGAGATCCTATAACTACCGTGCCTGTACTCTAGAGATCCTATAATTCTTATCGGCTCTGGAGTACTAGAAGATCTTATTTAGTACATGTCTACCGTGCCTGCTAAAGCCTGTCTACCGATAATGCGAGTCCTGCCGCGAAAACTAAACTCGCACTGTAGATATCCGCGTCAGACAGTAGTTTCTAGAAGCTTTATAGAATAGGTAAGTATCTAATTATAACTAATTATAAACAGATGAAATGGTCTTGTTTTTCTGTTGGTCCGAACGTTGACCTTAGAGCGAATCGCCAACTCTAGGAAATTTTGTTTAAATGAACTTCTAAGAACACATTTTTAGAGAGGATGTGGTAAATTAATGTCGCAATAGTGCTATGACTATGAGCAACTACGCATAATCAGATTTATATAGGCTTTTGACACAAAAGATTTATGTGTATATTCAAATAAAATCTCGTAGCAGTTTTCGTAGAGGTTCCGTAGAGGCATACTAATGTAGGATCCCTTAAAAAACATTTTTTTTTTCTTTACAGTTTTTAGTTAATTGAATAAGCAACCAAGCGCAAGACCCACCTTATAGGAAACGCATACCAAAGCTCATGAAATACTCATATAATAATATCATAGCAGTATTTGTAAAGGCTTCGTAGAGACACCTTACTTTTAGAATTACCATAAAAACTAGTTTTTTCGGCAAACATTTTGATATCTCTCAGGATACCTACTGTAACAATATAAATATGATATCATTAAGTTTATATATGAATACTAACAAATACCTACTCATTCAGAATCATTGATAGACCGCATTATAATGTACGTCATTATTTTCAGATAACGCATCTAGTTTTTTCGGCAAACATTTTGATATCTTTCAGGATACCTAAGTACTGTAAAATGATTATGATATCATTAAGTTTATATATAAATACTAACAAATACCTACTCATTCAGAATCATTGATAGACCGCATTATAATGTACGTCATTATTTTCAGATAACGCATCCATATCTTATATTAGTAAGTGCTTCATGTTACGCCTAGAAACAACCACACACTTGAAAGTCATCGTTTTAAACTCAATCAACGTACAATATTCAGCTTTATTGCTATAGACATAGAGTGTATATTGGTGTGTCGAGGCGGTTGCAATGAAAACATGTTTACAGTAGGTCTGATTACGTAATTCTATTTTTTAAATTCATCCTTGAGATAAGAATTATCTGGTACTTATGGTTTGGTGTGTTTGTCTGTACGATTCGAGGTTCCTTTGGGTAAAAGGAAAACCATCGTATTTTATACTTGCTAAGTTATTCTGTTACCTATAAACAGTTGAAACCACGTTGAGAAAATCAAATATAATTCGGTACTTAATTTGAAGTTTTCAAAAAAAAATATCATTATATTCTTTTTTCTTCAAAAGTGAAAATATAACTATATTTTCTTCGTTAAAACAATTACAGGTAATTACAGGCACATGAGACTTCAAGATCTTTACGTCTCAGAGTGATGGACGCAGTGCATTGCCTTACAGGGCACGTCCTTGCTCTGTGAGGTAATGCATTGTTATAGGCAGAAGTTACTACTTAACATCAGGTGAGCTATCAGCTTGTTCCACTACTTTTTTATCATAAAAAAAAAAACAGAATGTGTAAATTAATCGCAAATTGATAAATATTTCAATAAAGTATACATAAGTACTACTTAATTAATCCAACTAGAAGTAGACAAGAATGTGAGTTGTCAAATGAAACACTATTATATGTAACGTCGTCTTTTTGCACGTCACATTGTTACTTCGTAAATCAAACTTCAGTGTTCATTTAAAACAATCGCTTCTATTCAGAATAATAAATACATTTCTCTAAAATTGTCCTTTTCAATATCGCACAGGTTAACCACCCAATATCGCTGCTTCTTCTTATTTTTAGTTTCTACTGTCACGCAGGTGACAGTTGACATTTATGACAACGTCATGTATACATGCATTAGTAATCTTTACAGTCGGCCATCCTACTTAGAACGAGTCTCTTCGTTCGATTCAATCGAGAGTACCTGCCATAAACACATAACAATACAAATATTTGCACAAATACAAATTAATTTGTTCACAATTCACAATAAATCTATTTTGCACAAATACATATTACCTAATTAATATATCCACAATAAGGACATCATTCATCATACCAATTTTTAAACATACATTTTCTGATATATTTCTAATCCAGCAATTATGCTAAGTTTTCTTATTTATTCATAATATCACTTTATGAAATCTTTAGTTAGTGTTAAAGTTTATTTTAGGCTAACATGCGGTTTTCTTATATCTATCAAAATTAGCGTCATTAATCAAGATTAGAACTGCGAGTATCTCAAGCTTGGCGGCAAGGTCGTATGCCGGTCATGCCTTCACTTAATCGTAGAATGGGCGGCAAGGTCATATGCCAGTCTTGCCCTCCCTCGATCATCAATTGGGCGGCAAGGTCGTATGCCAGTCATGCCCTCACTTATCGTCAAATTGGGCGGCAAGGTCATATGCCAGTCATGCCCTCACTTAATCGTCAATTGGGCGGCAAGGTCGTATGCCAGTCATGCCCTCACTTAATCGTCAATTGGGCGGCAAGGTCGTATGCCAGTCATGCCCTCACTTATTGTCAAATTGGGCGGCAAGGTCGTATGCCAGTCATGCCCTCACATAATTATCAATTGGGCGGCAAGTTCGTATGCCAGTCATGCCCTCACTTAATTTATCAATTGGGCG
Source organism: Eulithis prunata (assembly GCA_918843925.1). Taxonomy (NCBI): domain Eukaryota; kingdom Metazoa; phylum Arthropoda; class Insecta; order Lepidoptera; family Geometridae; genus Eulithis; species Eulithis prunata. The sequence goes on from OU974021.1 coordinate 8,753,357, forward strand.
GCAAGTTCGTATGCCAGTCATGTCGTTAATCAATCATAGATTGGATGGCAAGTTCGTATGCCAGTCATGTCGTCAGTCAATCATAGATTGGGTGGCAAGTTCGTATGCCAGTCAAGTCGTCAGTTAATCATACCTGAGCGGCAAGTTCGTATGCCAGGCATGCTCTCAAGTCACAACTGTTCTGACGACTGTGACTTCTGCTGTACCGTGCGTGACACAGCTCGGTGACTCACTGCTCACTGCAACGACTGCTTCGTCACTCTTTCAGTTTCTGCTGGTGCGGTGCAACAGCTACAGCGGTGGCTGTGGCTACCACTGCATCGTGCCTTCACTCTGTAGCCGTTGCGACGACTGCTGCTACGGCTTAGTCATGCTTTCTGTCAATTTCTGCTGGTGCAGCTGCATCAGCTACAGTGCCAGCTGTAACTGCGGCGACTGTGACTATCACTGCATCGTGTTTTCACTCTGTAGTCACTGTAACGGCTACAGCTCCGACTGCGCCGATCACTGACTTTTCACTTTGTCACTTATCCTGGAACTCAAAACATGACGTTAATAACTTCCCTTGATAACTTTAGTTTTCTCTATTAGGGATCATAAGTTCTAGTGCGTCTTGGACAAAGTATTCAAGTACCTGCTTAACATTAGCAGGTCGAGTAGTTATTCAAATGAGTAGGCAAAGTCAATTGTTTAGTTTAATATATACTTTCCTCCTCCTACTCTACCTCTTTCGAGCTAAGATGCTAGTCAATATTATTTTGTATTGAAATACTGTTTTCGCTAGTAGTGCAATATTATCTATCGTATAACAGAACTAGTAGGTACAACGTGTACATGTAGTACAAATAATCATATCATGTAGTCAGCATACATTATCAGAAATTCGAAATTGTGTCCACAACTCATATTTTCTATTGTTCTTCTTGGATAATTTTGTCTTATTTTCCAAATCTCTCTTTGTCTTATCATCGTTATAATAATATTATAGTCTTTTATTTTCCAAATCCCTCTCTGTCTCATCACCGCATTAATAACTATAATAATATATATTATAGATCTCAAAAATTAAATAACCAGGATGTGGAGACTTGAACGGTCTCCATCATTCCGTCCGATAGTCCTTTCCTCAAGCGGTGTTATCCCTAAGCAACTATTTCTATCACTCGCCCTTCTTGATTTGCCGAAGCATACCTTTGCACTTCTACAAAAAGCAGTTTTCCTTAACACCTGCAGAATCATCCGTAAGTTTTACCTTACTTTTAGTTTTACTCTTTTTATCATCAGAACTCTCTGTTGATGTCCAATTAGTAACTTCCAGTTCTCAAGAACATCCACCTGGATTTAATGATGCGCACTTGAACTTTAAGTTGAGTAGATGAAAATCTAAACTCAATAATAATAATGCATTCAATTTCTAAATCTCTTTTTGACTCATCATCATCATTATTATATTAACATTCCTTATCCGTGCCCCATCGTTGGGTATCGTGAATCTGTGCAAGGAAATTTCAATTTGTGTTTTCCATCTACCACGGTCTCCGGCTTAATGGATCGCGACGTTAACTGGGGTTTCTAGCTGTTCGGACACCTGACCAGACCAGTGTTTTGGGCTCCTCCCTCTTCTTTAGTAACCTCTACTAAAGTGCTCGATGTAAAGTATTCGCTGGATGCAAATAAAAGACTGACGCTTAGTGCGTTCCAACTTAAGTTCTTTCAGAATGGAGGCGTTGATTGTTTTGGCTGTCCATGAGATCCTCAGGAGCCGTCTCTAGCGGCATCACATCCAGAACGAATCGATTCACTTGCGTTAAGTGGTTTTCATGGTCCATGTTTCAGTGCCGTAAAGAGAAATGGAGAAAACCAGCGTGCACACTATGTGAACTTCGTGAACTCGTTCATCGTATCATATTATGTAACAATAGTAATATTGCCTAATATCTCTCTTAAGCGTATTAGTTCCTACATATTCAAATGATTTATAAACTATATAGTTGTTAGTATTTTCTTCCAGCTTCTGAGATATAGATCTCTCTTTGGGTGTAGATCTCCTGCATCTTTTCCCACTATCCTCTAGCTGATCCAGCCTTTCTCTCAACAATTTGGATTAGATAATATAAGTAACCAGCCAACCGGCTGCATGGTCTTCTCACATTTCTTTACCCTAATGGTTATTTCTATCGAGTAATATGAGTGGTCTATCTGCTGTCGTTACTACGTGAAATATGCCCCGCACATTTACATTGTAGCTTGAAAGCTTAGTTTTTTTTTTTTTTTTTTGTCTCATTAAATCGCTTCGCACTTCGTGATTTTTTTTCCAATCAATCATTTATTCACAGAGATTCATTTTGTCATTAAATTACATGATCTTATGCAATAAACGGCTCAACACCTTCTGTTTTTTTTTATATGCTCCTTTTCATTGCTCGTATGGAACTTTGTTTTGTTTACGTTCATTTTGTAGGTATTTTTAAGCTTTCTCTGCAAAAGTTACACTTTACGCTCTTTTTTCATACAAACACTAAATGATGATAACTTCACTGTTTGGAATCGTTAGGCCATCTACCCTGGCTCAGAGCCATATTTTAACAAAATATAATTTTAAAGTTACGATCTTCAAAAACAACAATTTTTAATCGCTCAACGCTTTTCAGCGGCAATCAGTACCGTTATATTTATGGGACTATTTTGTACTCTATACTACTCATTTCTGAGTCTAGCTCACTCTCGCATAAATAGTAAGTATACAAATTGCCTGAAAAGTGTACCCTGAAGTGCACGAATCATTTCCTCGAATTCTTCAAGTTTTCTAATAGTAACATGGTAACATTATGCTATTGCATGCTTTACTACAAGGCTATCATTATAAGGAGCCTGTTGAATTCCTCGTATTTGCTGTATACCTGTTCTAAAGCTTGTATATCATCAGTTTTATTTTTATATGAATATTACGTCTGAAGTAGGTACATCATTTCTCAGGTACGGACTCTGTGTGTTTATTTTCATTTTATATAGGTAGGTAATATGATTGAATAGTTTAACAGCTTTATTATTAAACCCATCAGATTCAAGACTTATTCCAGGTTTTAGGTTTTTAATTTCATTGAGTACCTCCAGTTCGCTTATTGGTTCAATTGTGCTGCAGTTCGATGTTGTCTTTACTGTTTTTCCTGTATAGCTCTTGGTAGGAAGGTGCTGCATGCCCAATCTCAATTAAATCTATCTATCTCTTTCTCACATCAATAAATGAAGTTGTATGTAGGTTTAATTTTTTTTTTTTAATAATTGGTTATTTGGTTGTCACATTTTATCCTTAATCGCTTAGCTCCATTCTAGTTGTTTTGTCCCTTTTATTTTGTTTTATTCTCATTAGCTCTGTTTTTCTTTTTATTGGTTTTCTGTACTTTCACTTATTATTATCATTTTACCTTTATTTGTGCTTTAATGCAACTGTCGTAGTATTCTTTTATACTCGAATATTCAGGTGGTTCGCATTATCAGTGTTATTCAAATTGAAATTAAAGTGTGATTTCCCCCTTTAAAAAGCTTATTTTATGCACTGAAAACAGTCGATAAATAGCACTTTTAATCACTTTTTGTTTTTGAATTTTAACACATCAATATATTCGACTTTCATCTCAATGCTATACGTACACAACCTCCTAGCGCAAAATATTCGATACAAACTCCTTGTGCAAATATCTCCTCGAGATTTGATTGGTCGACATTTTCGATAAGCATTCAATGTGTATTTTCTCTTAATCTTTCTTAAGGTCGTAGTCATGGTATAAAGTATAGTATAAATGTGGATAAAATGGATTACTTCACTTACAATTACTTCACTTACAATTACTTCACATCAAGAGCCATGAATCGCTCGCGTCGCTCTTTAAATCACATGCTTCGCTCGTAATTCAATTATTATGAATCATTACAAAGGTTGTCTGGAAGAAATCGCTTCGTAGAGATAAGACCGTTCATTGTACGTAATATTGCAATCTTATTTTATTTTAATTTTTTTTGGTATAACCTGTCAATAGGGTACATAATAAAGTATTTCATTCATTCAGTCATTCACTTTATGCGGTCGTGATTCAGTCGTTAGAATCCTTCACTTGGTCGTGATTCATCTATAGACATCGCCTTAAACCCGTCCTTTATTCACTAATAGTTAATATACTAGTTTTCACATTTTTTTTTTTTTGCGTCTTTAATTTTATTTTACTTTGTAAAGTTGAATACTCTCTAATCAATTTTCACTGTATTTAGTTTTAAATTTCTATAAATGTCACTTATGACTTATGACTTTTGTCTCTCCATACTTTGAATATCTCTTTTTTTTTTTCACTCTCTCAATTCTATGTTTGCATGTAGTCTGTCATCTTTCATGGTTTTTTTTAAAATAAAAATGTGCCTCTATACTTGTTATCAGTGTATAATATGTTAATGACACTTAAACAAATCACTTCCGACCATTTCTATGTTTCCCAAGGTTAAGTTTATAGCATTTATGTCAAATATTTTATCACTTTATAGCACCTTGCTTTTTATGATTGCCACTGCATAGCAGATTTTGATACAAACATCGGTACTTCAAAATTATGAAAATGGTCAATCGCAATAATTAATTTTATGTAAATGGGAATAGAACGCTCAGAGTTGTCACTCTAGCACTCTGATATCAAAGCTCTCAACTATGTCACCTATCATACTTATTTAATTTTAATTTGTATCCTGCCACATAACACTCTTGCCCAAAATCAAAGCTCTTCAGTTATGTTACCATAACACTCGTGCTCGATATCGAAGCTCTTGAGTTATGTCGCAAAATACTCTCATGGGAGCTCTAACATTCTCATATTCTTATTGAAAAATATACCTTTTATTAATGGTTATCAATACCATGGAGATTCACTTTCCTGTAGTATGTAGTAGGTACATCTCAACTCCTGGCAGCTGGTCGCTGTGGCTGTATGCGATAAGGCAGCTACAAGTCACAATTCACTTAGTCATCTCTGAGTCTGAGGATGTATCTCACTCCTCTCGTCATCTAGAACTTCATCCAGCCGTACTGATGGTTTGTCTGCAACTCAACAACAATATTTTCTATGTAATTGTTCAGTAGTCAATGTGTGGTGTACATAGTAGGTACGTACATAATCATATTCTCGACTTCAACAGGTTCCTACTCATTTCAAGCTCAAAGTCAAAAAGCTTTTATTCAATAAAATCTCACTGATCACTTTAAATCGTCATTAGGTTTTGTATGATTACTGCAATAGGTAAGTACCTATAATTGTGTATCGACTATCACTACAATTCATAACTCAGAATAAAGTTTGGTCATCCGAGATGAGATTAACTAAAGGTTTTCACTAGTTTTTCAAGTTTTCACTAAAACATTACCTTTGATGGCGACATGGGCGTTGGAAAAAACTTTATATTTTTTTCCATCTTTCCACTTCTGAGCTGTAACGTCGTCTTTTTGCACGTCACATTGTTACTTCGTAAATCAAACTTCAGTGTTCATTTAAAACAATCGCTTCTATTCAGAATAATAAATACATTTCTCTAAAATTGTCCTTTTCAATATCGCACAGGTTAACCACCCAATATCGCTGCTTCTTCTTATTTTTAGTTTCTACTGTCACGCAGGTGACAGTTGACATTTATGACAACGTCATGTATACATGCATTAGTAATCTTTACATATATAAAAAAAAAATACATACCTATACAAGTTTCAAACGATCAATTTTTTTAAGCGGAACCCTGTTCATAAGGGCGACATTACACTTGTCATTATTTTAGTATATTCAACAACACACTGGTTGATAAGACGATAAGTCTTCAGTCAGTGAAACTTATATGGACATCCACGTGTCAGAGATCACCAGACACTTCCTTAATACATTTGACAACATGATAAAATAATATTACATATAAATAGGGACCTCATATCAATCCACGCCAAGGTACCTATCCGGTGTTTTGCCATTGGGTAATCGGCTATTTTTGTATCATTATATTACTAGCTTCTGCCCGCGACTTTATTCGCGTCCCGTTGAATCCCGGTGGTTTTCCGGGATATAAAGTAGCATATCTGTCAATCCAGGTCACGGACAATATATATTCCAAGTTTCATCCAAATCGGATCAGTAGTTTTTGCGTGAAAGAGTAACAAACATCCATCCATACATCTGGGATTTATGGAATATATCGGAGCGCACGCACCTGAAGGGCGTGGGGGAAAAATAACCCTAATCTGAATACTGTCCTATTCATCTACAGCATCTGGAAGAGTCAGAACACGGGTGCCATGACGCTGTAAAACACCTAAAATGTATATAAACCAGTAGCTCTACATACGCACCATTTAGCGTATCAAATAAACATGTCGCATGTGTGCGTTGTGTGCCTGTGTGCGTGTGATCGACGCTCACTAAATCTCATTGCGTGTATCCGTGTCAAGGTTTAGTGTGAATGAACCTTTATTCTATGACTTTAACTACCTACTTCGGATTTTAACCACATTATTAAAACAGTAGGTAATAGCGATCAGTGTGGTCGGTGTTTGGATGGGTGACTGCTAGATGTGTAAAAAAGAAGTTTTTTTTCACTAAGAACACTCAAGTCTCTTGTGCCAACTCTGGTGACGGTCGTTTTTAGGCCGCCGTAAGGCCTCCGTCATGGCTTAACGATTGCTAAAGCCGGGACCGACAGTTTAACGTGCCTTCCGAAGCACGGAAGCGCTCAGATGTAAATGCCACTAACGGTCACCTATCCAAATAGTGACCGCACAGAACGTCGTTTAACTTAGATAAATCGGTGAAGATTGACTAAGCAAGCTGTGCCACGAGCGCTTCGGTGAAAAAATACATGATGCACAACACCAATGATTTCTATCACCGCTTTCTGCCAACTGTACGTACACGTGTTGGATGCACTCCTGCCAAGTTCTATTTGCGTGCGCGCGCGCATACGGGCAACGATTAAGCGCGTTTGCTCTCCATCATTTATGATGGATCACGGCCGTAAGACCTCGAGCTTCGTGGAATAATCAAAACTAGTTGCATGCTCAGCGAGTAGGTGCACATTCTAACAATATTGGCCTTTTTAGAATAGAAAAAATTATAAAATTTTGAAAATATCTAAGTTAGAAATGGGCAAGAAACGTCCATAGAATAGAAACGCATACTTGGATGTGGTTTTGTTTGGTATCGTTCAAAATTAGCATGTTTTTTTTTATATTTTATAGTCCATGTTTCGACTTCAATCTCACCTGATGGTAAGCGACGATGAAGCCGACGATGGAGCAAGACGGGTCTAGAAGACCCTTATTCACTCTTGCCCTGAAGACGTTCAGATTATAGTGATCAGGAAAGTCAAACGCCGGTACTTAATGTCTTCATTCTTTAGCAGTTCACCATTGTTACTGACACACACTGAGTAAACCATTTCTTCTATATCCCAAGTGAGCATATCAAGTGAGATTCAAAGACCTATTACTTCTATTCTTTGTTCTGATATTACACAACTGCGTTCCCGTTATATTCTAATTCCAAAATACCTCAAAATTCATGCCTAAAAAAATCTTACTCATCACTGTAAACACAGACCCGGAACAAATTGTGTACAGACCATAGCAAACACCGTCCCACCACGATAATTGAGCCCGCACCTCTTCAAGTACAAGTATCTCGCTTAGCAACAGCTAAAAAACTATTTATCTTAACAATCTCTAAACGAAGCATTGTTAAGTTTTTGTAGAATTATGCAAAACGCTACAGCAGTAATTTTTAAAGTGTGTTATCATTCGCTCGCCCATTGTTTGTTGAAACAATGACTTGATCGCTGCTTGGTTTTTTCTTAAACTCAATTACAATTTATTGTGAAAAGTTTTTATGGTGGCTATAACATTATATTAACTCTGTTACCACCTAAAAGTTAAAGAATAAGTCCTTATAATACCTAGATACGTCTGTAATCGGGAGGCCTTAAGGCAGCCTAAAAAATGCCTCGCCAGAGTTGACCACTAGCTCATACGAGCTTTCTTGCTTGATCGGGTAAAAAATCCATTTTTGTATAGTCAGCTCCATCGTCACTTGCTATCAGATAAGATAGAAGTCAAAGATGATTCCACTTAACCTCAGTCGAGCCATGTTCCATTACTTACTCTCATAGAAAAAAAGCCTTAACCAGACTTTCTTAGTTCATACATCTATTGAAGATGATTTATACACCGTCAGGAGGCAACCTATGCCTACACTTAACAGAACACTGTAGTGCCTGGGACAGTGTTTATATGGAGTAGGCTTGCCCAGCACCAGTAAACAGAGGAATAACCCAGAATAATGATTATTTCCATCTCGGTGCGAGGTCGCGTTGATTTGCCTCAATTGCATAATTGTACTGAATATTTTTAGAGCAATTGCTACATACGACGTAAACAGAAAACATGGGATTCAAACCCACTACTTTACTACTGTAAGATCAAAATCTAGTTAGTACCAATGCTTCACAGAGCACGTCCCCAATCGACCTGCGCGTTAGTTACTTGAGATAATGAATTGTTATAGGCAGAGGTAATCGCTTATCATGACCATTAGCTTGGTCTATTACTTTAAAAAAATTGTTTTGAAAATAAAACAAAAAATTGTTTGGCTTATTCAAAAAAAAACAATTTAAATTAAAAAAAACTAACCGATTTTTTTGACAAGAATGCGGAGGCGATTCATCCATCACGGATTATAATAATGATGTTTTCCATCACTAAACAAAATGAAGAACTATGTTACCCACCAAGACAAAATAAACAGTTTTATAGGTAGTTTAGGCTTATTAGGACTAACCTGATTAGTTTCCAGTGAGTAGGTACCTCCACTGCACCCACTATCAAGTTATTGGTTTTTAACGCGTTGTTTACGAGGATGCCCTCAATGACTACTAATGATTGCTACGTAGGTAGGTACAGGTAGGTACGTCCATCGTAATCACTAGTACCTTATTATACCTATTTCTGGGTCTGTCAAAAATTATCATTTTATTTTTAACCAACTTCAAAAAAGGGGGAGGTCCTCAATTCAGTTGTTTTTTTATGTTTGTGACCAAGTTGTTACCTAAGAACTCCCGAACTCTTTCATTTATAAATCGATTTTAATTTATTTTTTATCTGAAAGAGTCCTGATTGGTCCCATAATTTTTTTATCAAAATCGGCTCAGTGGTTTGGCAGTTAAATATGAATAACTGGAAAAAACACGTCATCCACGAGCATGACTTCTTCTAGTTTTTTCTGTCCCTTGTTTCTCTGGGCCAGTTCGGTAGATGTGGAAATTGATTATAACAATTGCAACAGAAATAACTCCGTACAAACAAACAGACGAAATTAATCTCCGTAATGCACAAACAAGTGAAATGCATACATTAAACATCCTTAAAACTGCACTCGATATAGCTCAAAGTAAACATTCACATTTACACTGGAGCGGGACGAGAGGAAAACCACTTTACTGTTCATTAACGTGTTTTTATGTGAAATTGGTAAAGGAGCAGAAGAAAGTCTTCGACGTGCATTAAAATGTGTTGAATTTTCAGCGAAAATCAAGACGTGATTTGACTCAACTTTCTTCCTAAATGTGTTTCATTTTAATACGGTTTAGAAGGAAGCATTCAACGTGTCTGCTCGGTTTTAGTCCTTTGATTTGTTTGAACTTTGATGTTGAAAGCATGTTTTAGAAAGAAAACTTTGGGTATGAGTAAATTGTCATTTGAAATGATTTTTACTCTCTGTTGGACCCTTATAACATTACAACCACTTGACCGATTTACTTCATAATTTTACTAGTTTAATTTCAACGTTTTATCCGTAGATCTACTAAATTTCATGAAGATCGGATAAGCAGTTCGAAAGTTATGCTCAAACAAACATACATACCAAGAACTTTATTTTGTATACAATAATGCCTAATCCAAAACAGCAAGGCCTAGCTCCGATATCAAGCATGTACTTGTAACTACGCGGAAGAAGGTCGAGGTCGACAAATAACATTTAGAATTGAACCAACAGTTTGTTTACTGAATAATCAGCTTTTACACGAGGTTCCTTCTCCGTTCGCTAAAAAAAACACTGAAAAAACCCTGAAAAACGGTATTGTTAAGTTATTATAATAATTACCTAATTTACCTAAATAATGAAATATTAAATATAAGTTGATTATTATTTATGCAAATAAACATCTTGTATCTTGATTGGAATAAAATCGATGCATAACATACCTACCGTCGAATACAAAATGCTTTTTATTTTAGATTAAAATTTTCCTTCCATTTTTGACTTCATAAATATCGTGGATGATTTAAATCACAAAAAGATCTGTGGGAATATCTACCGTGCCTTGAGTGACGGTAAGGAATAAAATGTTACTAACCTTCATCCTAGTGTGAAGGGTAAGAAAATGTCTTCTTAGCCTTGTTGTGTTTTGATGTCAATACAAGTACTAGCTAGGAGAACAAAACTTGCCATTTACTTAGACGAAGAAGTGTAAGCAATTATTGATAGCAATATGTTGGGCCTTGCAAAATGTCTCTACTTATTTGGAATAAAATCTGCGTATCCAAAATGTTCGATTAGTCAGTCTAACGATTCGGAATATTTTTGTCTAAACAGATAATCGAACTACTAGTAGGACTGGATGGAATAAACCCTTATCTGTAGGGGACGGTGAGACTGGCGTAAGTACGTGTGGCTATTTGCCCAAGTATACCTACTTACCTACTCCTAACGTTGTATGTACAACTAATTTTACAAAACCGTGCAGTACATAACCTGTTTATCTAGCCGGTTTTATTTTAGGCTCGGTAATGTCAGTAGTGGCAAGAGGCAGGTCGCCTAACAAACAAATAAATTAGCTAGCTAATAAAATTGTTCATAATCACCAACCAACAAAGCACACGCGCAAAACCAAACTCAACTCTAACCCTTCTAAATACAGCTCATTTTATTATCAACTAACTGCAATTACAAACTTGTTTAGTACACGTGTACCAATTGAAATCACCAACGGTAAAAGATATTTTCGACTTTATTCTGATATACATAAGTGCTGAATTCGGTTTGGTAAGTGAGATGAAAAGTTTGCAAAGCCCATAAGTGGCCCTTCTTGTTGTTGACGCTATTTATAGTAAAGTACGTGAGTTTGTCTGTTCGTGCTGTGTACTAGGGCAGCCTAATTTTAATGGTTAGGCCACTTTATGGCACTAGCAGAGAGTTGGTCGTCTCAGTCACCTTGATCTGCACAACCACTTCATTTTTTGTAACCTGATCTTTACAAAGTAAAGTGATATAAAGTCATTTTGGTCCTGCCTATCACTCTGCCGAAACTAGAGAGTACCAGATCTTTTTTCCGTAGGTACCTACTAGTTTTTTTGTCTCGTCAGCCGCTGGTGGAATGAAATTAGAGGTACAGTCCGGACTTTTTAATCCAGGAAAAACAAGTGGGTGACAAAAAAATAATTACTAAGTATTATTGACATTTGAACAGTCATAAGCTTAGGATTCCATTCCTGTCACTGTTCTTAGTGGTTTCCTCGAATAATCCTCGCCTCGATTTGACCTCGAAATCGTGCTTCTGTAGATAACAACTAAAACTACCCAAAGCAGTATTTCGAGGTTAAGTCGAGGTGAGGTTTATTCGCTAACAATATACATAACATTTACCTATTTACATTTAATACGGGCACACCTTACAATCGGCTGGTTTAGTATAGTTTTTCTGTCAATATTGAACTTCACCAGCTGTTCTTCCTAAGCTAGGGGTACTAGGAACATGTTTGACAGCTAAATTGAATTAGCAGTCGTAGGACGGGTTAAAAGGGGTATTATAGCAATGGCTACCGACTACCGGCCTTATGGAGCTGTCAACAACGGGAATCACCTACTTCCATACAACTATTGCCTAGTTTTTATGACAACCTAAACGCTACTTATGATAAACTCTTTCATAAACAACTAGCCGTCGCCCGCGGCGTTGCTCGCGTTCTACCCTTTAGAGTGTGACGTTTCAAAATTCCTTTCTTAGTGCATCCCTACACTATATAAGGACACTACCCTCCAAATTTCATATCTCTAGGACTTATAGTTTAGGCTGTGCGTTGATTCTCTGTCAGCTTCAAAAGAGTTTTATATATATTGATGATGATTGATGATTCCAATTTTGCGCACTAAGCTTACAGTCGATTAGTGCGCAAACGTGGAATAGGTAGTGTAGGTGCGGAAGTTCTTGGTGCGCAACTTTTTGGTGCGTAAATGTAGAATGCTTCATAAATACGCCTGTTTGTTTTACATAGGTAGTGTTAAGACCACTCATTATACTTTTATTTTTTTTCTGTGTTAGATGCTTCTTATAATTATTAGTTTGTAAGGTAATACATTAAAGTATTTGGTATTAATTAATAGTGATTGATTGATTGATTTGGGAAAGGGTAGAGACAAAGATCCTACTAATATTATAAACGCGAAAGTTGTGAGATGGATGGATGTTTGTTACTCTTTCACGTACAAACTACTGATCCGATTTGGATGAAACTTGGAATATATATGGTCCGTGACCTGGATTAACACATAAGCTACTTTTTATCCCGAAAAATGAACGGAATCCAACGGGACGCGAACGAAGTCGCGGGCGGCACCTAATATTTCATAATTTTGAGTTATCTACACGCGACATTGCAACACTTTACCTGCTAAGTGATACAATAAGACGCGTTGTGTAAACTCAAAGTATTATTTATCGATTTGCAGAGAGCCTCCTATATTCTCAGTTTGAAATTAGAATTCGTTCGAAATAATGCTATCACAAGCAAGAGATTAATCTCCCCAAACTTATTCCGTAACTTTTATTCGAAAACAAATTGTATCTACGTGCTTCCGAAGCACGGATTACCGTAAGTTACCGTATTTCCGGCTTATTATACCGTAATTCTTGTAATTGCAAAAGTTCCCGGATTCCGCGTAATCGTTTGAAAGCTTGCAAATGTACCTACTTACTTATCTCTAGCTTTCTACCAGTCAGTGCCGGAATTATAGCTTGCCTAGTTCAGTTTCAGATGCTTCTAAATGTACTAAATCAAAGTTAAATTAAATTAAACTGACTTGATAGAAGGTATTAAAAATACACGGCAGAAATAGACGAAATAGACAAAGGCCAGCTTAACTCTAACAAGAGCATTTCTTGAATAACTAGCTCTACGATTCGAACGGCTTCAATAAACCGTAAAATTGATTATAATCTCAAGAGATGACGTCAGCAACTTTATATATTTTTTCAATAAGCAGGTACTTAATTCTACGTTCTAGAATTTCAAGGTTCACTATTTTTAAAAACTATTTTTAATATTTTTTTAGTAATAGTAATATTTTTTATTTCATTAAGGGCATGTGGATAGACATTCTACTACTTTTTTAATGCACTTTTTAGTCAGTGACTTTTTAACGTACTGTGATGGGCATGGCAACACCAGCAACGGTTGAAAGGTTAAAAGACATCTGCCAAAGGTGGTGTGTTTCAAACTGCCGTCAGCCGATCACACGTACATCTGCAAATAATAGAATAGGAATAACTTCTTTAGAAGCCAAGTAATGGTGTAGCGCGTAATATATTTTGACATATTAGCAATGGTACATTTTATGGGTTAAATCCATAGTTATTATTTATATAGTTAAAGCTGTTAGTCATTCTAAACGGCACGTTTTTTGGAAGTTAGTTTTACAGGGTGCGTATTTAACATCTGCTAGAACATATAGGGTTTATACGAGTGTATGTAGATAACACAAAGTTATGCACCGATTATAAGTATAGCTAAAACTACTGGGAATTAATTTCCTATTGGTTCTGTGAACAGAACTAATCGGAAAAAAATCCTAGTAGTTTTGCTGAGAGAAAAACTCAACAGAACAGAGCCGAGAGAGTGTTTTGTTGATAGAAATGCATATCGAGAAGCCACTTGCGAGATATTTTGTATGAAAACCCGATAAGCGCCTCTAGCGGGAGATTTGCAAACTATTTTTCTCCATACAAAAACTAGTTTCTCGATTCTCGCTTGTCGCAATTCAACATAACAAAACTCAGAGTACGGGTTCTGGTGGGAATAGAAGCTGTATGTCATCGAGTGGTTTTATAAAAGAGTTCGTTCCGCCAGCAGCAGACCTGATCCACGTGTTAGGTTCAGCCTTGAACATAAGCCCGCTGGCAGACACCGCGACGTTAGTGGAGCACACATGCCGTGAACACACTATCGACCTAATCTCGCGATAAGGGGTGACTAAAGCCTTATTTTCACGAAACTGGTACCATTTGTTGCTACGCTAGGCGAGACATGCGTATACATACATACGCCTCTTTTAGTGTATAAATAATTGATCGAGTGAGCGAAGCGAACGAGATCTTAGTGACAACTTGGACAAAAATGCTTTGTATGTTTGTTTGTTTGTTCGACGAGATTTTTTGAACCGCTTATCCGATCTTCACAGAATTTGCTAGGTATACGGATAGTACTCTTAAGTTTTACTGGTTACTGGTTTTATAGACTTTTTACTAGTCACTTAAGAAAATCTCTCTATAGTCCCAAACTAATATACCTAAGAAAAGCTGAAAATTAGATTGCTGATAAAATACATTAAATAATATATTTTTGGTAAAAACACTTATAAAAATAACACTCAAAAATAGAACGGACATCTATGTTTGCTACACGAAACTAAATGTTTGTTCTGTGGGGATCGAACCCGCTACCCACAGCACGAAAAGCAGTGCGGTATAGCTCTGCCTCTTGTGGCGCTGAGCCGTGTCATCCAATTGTTTTGTTGTCACGTCACTGCTGAACGTAAGGAATATAGCGGTGGCCGTTTCAAAGGAACACAAACTCTAAATTAGTATGAAGTTACCTTTTGGTTGCTAATTATGACTACTTTAGATCGTTCGATCCTTTAATTTTTGATTAGGGTCTGATTGTGTCTATATTTAGAAAACTGTTATCAATGGTGTCTGGATAGTTTAGTTTTGGTATTAGTAACTCACCGATTGTTAGTTAATTACATGCATTTGTACTAACTTTATATTTTTTGTTATAAAAGTTGAGGAGCCCTCATAGTAATTTGGTCCATTGGAAACTACTAGAATTTGAAAGTTTTGAGTGTTCGGCTTCACAAATAATGATAATTCACATAATCGTCGTAAATAGAACGGCCTTTCAAGCACTTGAGTCAATATTGTTGTAGTTGGACAAATACCTAGTGATATCTCCGACGTTATACAAAAACCAGCTCTACCTTTCGGCGATAAAGCTGAAATTTGAATGTAACTGAAGTTGTTTTCCAATTTTGTTTTTCAATCCACATAGTGACAAACCAAACTGGCGTAATCTTTTAAAAATACACCTAAAATAACAGCGTTTCAGGCTGTACAAAGTACTAACTGCTTAGTTCTCTCCGCGACTAAGAGATGGCGCTAGTAGTGCACAAAGGAGGCGAGGTTGTATTGCTCAACTCGGCTTAGCAACCGCTTATGAAACTGTTTGTGTGGGTGGGGTTTATTTCCTTGGATAGGTAGATTGCTTTTATGGTAATTGAACGCAGTTTTGTAGTTTCATATTTTCAACTATTTTTGAATGTAGAGTCGGTATTTTGGTAACCTACCTGGTAACTATGAAAAGCACCGAAAACTAAATAATTGCTTAAAAGATAAAGTATCTATCTAACTAACGAATTAACTATAATTTTAATTAACTATATTAAAATTTTCGATAAAGTGATCATGTCATCAAGATATTGAAAAAACACTGCCTAAAAGTATCTAAGTATGGGTTATTTTTTATCCCTCTGATTGAACGAGTTAAATAAATCCAAATGTTGGCTGGCAGCGATCGCTGCTAGCGATAAAACTGTTCTTTGTATTTTATTTCAAGTGTAAAATCGCTTTGTTTATTTCCGTGTGGTGAGCAGAGCGAGCGTACCTTACAAGTTAGTTTTTATTGTCAATAGATTTGTCAATGTTTTAGGCATAGAGCCAAGGAATAATATAGGTACAGTCAGCATCATTAGGACATGGTGAGATAAAGATTCAAAAATGATTTGTGAACGATTACTAGAAACATTCCATTTTCATCTTCCAACTAGAAAAAACTATCCTAAAAGTAATATTTTAGGTAAATTGTGAATAGAGATTAAAAATATGAATTTCTGACTACGTACCTTAGTAGACGATCCTCTGAAGTCTTGGTCACTTACAAGTACAGTGGTGGATCAAGCAGAGGTAGAGTTACACAGCGGCAAGTGGAAGGACGACTTGACTATAAGTGCCGCAACAACGCGCTGTGTAGCTCTACTCGTCACTGTCCTCATGACTGTGTAAATAGATTCTTAAACTTCCTCAAAGGTGCTGTAGAAATCTAAATGTAGTTTTACAATTCTTTAATTCTCAATTTTCTACTTCTATTATTACCGGTCACAGTGGCACCTACATCTTGTTTTTTCTATCGAAAATAAGAATTTAAATAAGGAATGGTGGTGACGCGCCTCTATCGATAGTCTATGGTCCATTTAGTATTCACGAAGCACAAGGTCTGTGATTGGTATTGGAGTCACGACGCGGTACAATCATGTCGTTTGTTGGTTAGAAAGCCGAACCTTCGCTGATAGAATTATCTATTGCATAAAGAATCCTAACTTGATAAAGTTCATTCCAAATGTTACGCCAATTTGTACCAGAGTTATGGGTTTCTGGTTTCAAACTAACTACTTGTATTCCAATTTAGAAAATAGACTTAAGATACATATATCTCTGAAAGGTTTCATTTAATTTCACTTTTTGATTTCATACTGGATTTTAATGGTAGAAACAAAATAAATAACATGCCTACCGGTTTGAAAGCGATCCACCGAGTTTTTAATATCTTTTTTAATTTCTTCAGAGCCCATAAAAGCTTAAAACAGAACTTTTTTACGTCTATAATTTACTTAATTAAACAAAAAGCTCGAAGCTGTTTTGCTTCCAAAAAGATAGATTTAATTTTATGGTGTCAGAGAAATGGGCAACCAGCCAAGTATAGTGGTGCCGGAGCCAAGACTAACCCATCTCGATAGCTACTTCGATAAAATAAGCAAGTTTTTTACTTTTTATATGTAGAAAACTGTACAAACTGGTCAGTTTGCTTACTAATTGTACAAAAAGCATATGAGGATGGGGTTGCACCAATCTCTATTAGGAACCGGTTGTGGTTGAACCGGTTCGAGCCGGCTCTGGTCGCCTTCGAATTTATTACCTACCTCGGCTTGTTTTTAGCTAGGTTAACTTTATGTTAATGTATGGAAATCACACTCAATGATTTCTTTGTTTTTCTTGTTGTGTCAACTGTGTAGAATATTAAATCGCCACAATGGCTGACACGTTAAGATGAAAATAAGTTCTGTGTTCTGTTCTGGCTGTGCCGTGTGCCTATTGTGTGGGGCGGGATGACGGAATCGGAAAATGAAAACGATTTGCTCCATTATTTGAAACTATGTATTTTTTTCTTCAATTTCTACATTTTCTTTTACGGCCTATCAATAAATATCAATCATAAACAATTGATACGATTATTATTAAGTATTGTTAGTTCAAATGGTGTATAATGTCGACATTTTGACAAGTAAAAAGTATTTGGTAGCAGTTAAAAACAAATGATAGTGTTGATAGTGATCTAGTCTAGCTAGTAGGTACTTTAGTATGATATTGTGCGTTTCAAACACTGGACCCTACAAACATTTAGATTTCGTTTAAAACTGTTAGTCTATTGATTTACATTTAATGTAGTAATTTACACTGGATGAAGAAAATGCATTTGACTGCAACAACACGTCTCACAATATGAATACAAAACATGTCTCCACTGGAGCACAGACTCAGCAGTACTCAGCGCAGCCGAGCGCGCCTATACAAAAACAATCTTACAAAAAATTACAATCTTTATATTAACTTAAATAACTTAATACTTTTAATAACTATTATAATATAACCTGAGATCTTTGCAGTATATTGTAGCGCCCCTCCCCCCTCGGAGGGAGAGGACACCCCCTCTTATTGCCTTCGTTCTGACGGCACTCTATGATACACATCTCCAACTTCATAATTTTTGCATTCGTTACTCTCATTCATAAAAGTATATTTTCTCATTTAAATTTTATACATTACAAAAGTAGTATCACAAACAAATGTACGAACTAGTACAATTACGAAAAACGTACACATATCCGACCTCGTCGGTCGCCTCTAATAAATACAGTACCTACCTACTTACATACATGCAAATACAAACTCTACACAACTTCAGAATAGAACTCGAAACAAAATATAATAGCTAAGACTAACTCGATCAAGGTATCGGTATCACACGGCGGGCGGCGACTGAGATCATCGCGCGCACCGCCCGCCCCACCACGTCGCGCCACCATCGCGCTAACCAACTCATATATAATATATATATCCATTTATAAAATACGAACAATGATCATACGACGATTAACATAAGTAGGGCGACGCGACGCGCGGGCTCGCGGCCGTGCGGTGGGGAGAGACCATTGTACGGGAGATCCGCCGCGTCCCGCCGCGCCGCGCCACGCCGCCGCCACGCCGGCGTCACAGCGGTAGCAGCCGCTACAACGCCGCCGCTGCGGACCTCAGTTGGCGCAGTTGCGCACACTAACAACTATGTATTCATATCACGCTGTGCTTTTTTTTCTCTTATCAAAATATATAATAATAATATTGATATTTGTTAAAATTAACGATACGTAGATATCGAGGAGGGCAGTCAGTCGGCTCGCTCGCATCCCGCGCTATCACAGGCTCACCTCACTCCGCCTGGCTCCGGAAGAGCTTCTTCTTCTCTATCGTGAACTGGGGGCTGATTATGATGGTGCCGCTCCTCGTTAGGTTTCTGTTGACAAAAAAGACCTCCAGTTAGCACTGCTTAAAAAGTATTTGATAAAAAAGAACAAGATTTTATTTGTTGGTATTGTAAAGTGCAAGGAATTGTGTTAACTTACTTTAGGAATTGTGGCAGCATGCTCGTCCAGTTGGTAGCGTCGTGCTCGAGATGTAAGTGGATCTCGTGCGTGGTGAGCGTGTTCGAGTCTATCTTGAAGGCAGCGAGTCTTCGGCCGGCGACGTCGACGATGACGGCCGCGCCCCGGGAACCGCAGGGCTCCCCCTCTGCCAGGATGAGCGTCTGCTTGGCAGCGCGGGCCAGCAGCTCGGCTGGCACCAGCACCTCTGCCTGCGCTAGCTCGCTGGCGCTCTTAGCGGCACGTAGCTCCCTCTCCAGCCTCTGAGCCAGCGCCGCCTCCGTCGGCACCGGCATCGGTGCTTCCCGCCATGTTGGCCCACTCCATGCTACAACAATACAAAATCTAATTTAAAATTTGCAAAAATTTTTCAAATAAGAAAATTTATCGACTAGTACAAAAAATCTTGTTGCACAAACAAGTTGCACAGCAAAACCTAAACGTGAAAAAAAGTAAAGAATTGAGAGTTATCGCCACTTCAAGGGCAAGGGAGCGCATCGAGCGGAACAGCTGACGCGTCAGCTGTGCGCGCCGGAAAGCCGGCCGCTAGCCACCATGGAACCGCTTTCTGCCTAGCATTGATACAGATTCTGTAGAATTTGGTTCAGGTTGGTTAGAGAGAGGTCCTGTTCTTGGCCTAGTGCTCAGCTGATGGTGCGCGCGCCGCCTAGCAACACCTCGACCGGCCGGTTAGAAAGCCGCTTCCCTCCCCACGGAATAGAAAGTAAACTCACCTTTTTCGCCGTTGAATCCGACGTTAAACTGATTGGTGACCGGCAGGATCTCCATGTTCTCCAAATTGTTACTTATATTGTACACTTTTAATACCGAAGATAAGAAAGCGTTCCGTTTCGGAACTAAACTAGTTGAAAAATATCACAAGTCTCTTTTGTACTAGAGCGCGGACCGGCTAGCGGTGACTAGCTCGCGAAGAGATCGTCGGGAAATCTAAATTGTCCGAAGCTCACGACCGCATCTGATCTGATCTCGTAACCTCGGGGGCTTCGTATCTCGCCTTAGGCTTATCGACCCACCCGACCCTGTCGTTCTCTGTCACGGACTGACGGTATTCGGGAAGGAGGTGCCTTTATATATAGAGGGCGCGGGCGGGTGTGCGGGGAGCGGTGCGCGGCGAGCGCGGGGACCCCGCGCGCCAGTTCCACCGAGCCGTGCGCCGCGCCGGACGTGAGCCGCGCGCGCCGGCCGAGCCACGCCCGGACTGCCGGCCGGCTTTCTTTGTTCCCGTTCCACCGGTGGAACCGTCCTCTTCAGCCCCAGTGATCCAAGCCTCCGACCACCAATGTGTACTTCGAACCATCCCAATCAAACCCTCTCCGCATTTTCTTTGTTCCAATTTCTGTAGAAGTTGCTAGAACGTTTGGTGTTGTAAGAGTACATTACGAATCTTTATCGGCGACCAGTTACCTGCTATCTATGGCTGTTCTGACTACAGCTTTTAGATTTGAACTCTATTCCTACTCTATGATAATATTTTTGTAAATGTAAAAGATAATTGATGTGAATCTTCGTAAAATCTTTACAATGATAGTAGGTAGAAATTGTTTGTGTAAGTGGTTCTTATTAGGTAAGTAACAAAGATAAGTTACTATGCAAGCAAAGCTAAGCTAAGCGACTCTCTTTTCTAAGAAGAATTTAAGTAAAAACTAAAAAGTCACCAAAAATGGTTCACAAAGAAAAAGATCAAACCCCGTTTAAACTGTGTCAAGAAAAAAAAACAATTTAAACGCGAGAGACATAAACAAGCTCATAAATAACTAAACTCGGCTCATAATTTTCGCAACGCTTCAGATGAGAGAACGGCTTCAGATGAGAGAACGGCTTTAGAAAAGCAAAGGCAAAAAGATAATAATTTAAGAGTCATAAATCTAAAACAGTTTTCTATGCAGTTTTCTTTAATAAAAAATTAAACTTGGCAGAAGAACTTTACGAAAGACGAGTTCCTCATAGATGGATCATCTACACTGGCAGCAGTCATTTGTTATTATTTTAAACATTTAGCAAGACTCATCAACAACTAAAGACGAAAATAAATTAAACAGACAATTAATCATCTAATAATTATCAAACTAAGGATACATATAAACTCAAGGACAAAATGTCGATCATAAAAAAAAGAATAATATAAATAAACTTCACCGTTTTTGGAAAAAAGTAAGCTTAAAGAAATACAATGATCTTTTAGCATTATTTGAAACTTATGACATCAATAAACCGGATTATTTTATAGCTATAATTTAAAGAGCATGTAATTTTACGATGCGCCTTTAAAAATATGGGTTTCCAAATTGCTTTGTTTTTTGTTGAATTTAATCGTTGCTGAAAACTAAATCAGGTAAATGATTACTCAATTTCTAATAAATTCTGATCAGCCATCTAGAAAGGCATTCCCTTCCCCTTCCAAAACTCTTTGTTATCGAACAAAAAGTTAATCACTTAGCATCCCTACACCATTACTCAAAAGATTTATTGTTCTTTGTTTCTTTATTGAACATGATGAAAACTTTATTTGTTAGGAAATGTAAGAAAAAAAGACGAGAAATTGACTAATCAGGAACACGTCAAAT
This sequence comes from Eulithis prunata, assembly GCA_918843925.1. Taxonomy (NCBI): domain Eukaryota; kingdom Metazoa; phylum Arthropoda; class Insecta; order Lepidoptera; family Geometridae; genus Eulithis; species Eulithis prunata. Next base: position 8,775,036 of record OU974021.1, read on the forward strand.
TCTCTTTTTTTTTAAAACCTTAGAAGCGTAGGAGTATTAGACTTTATACAAACTTTTTAATGCCAGTGACGTAACCATAAAACCATACAAATTGTAAGGCATTAAAAAGTGTATTCGCGGAACGAATCAGAAGAAGACAATATACCAGTTAAACAAACCAAACGCAATATTTTATAACTGCTAGAAAGTGAAGTAGGCAAGCTTGGTAAACGTGCAAATCATTACGGCGACGTAGCAACAGAACCAATCTAAGAAACAGTAACCAATCTCTAAGCGGTAATAACCGCAAAGCCACAAAAACATGTGGACAAAAAGAGAAATGAAAAAAACGGTTGCCACGGTACGCCGGCCGGCAAGCTGGCCTTGGACGGACGTGACTCATGCACGCCGAGTCGAATCGAAAAACACGCCATCGTCAATATCGTGACGATAAATCGACATACTCGATGTAAGCGCTAGATTGTACAAACAAAGTTCACGGGTTATGTTGTCGTTCCATTTTATGAGTTACAGCTTCTGAACCTGTTTTCTCGATTCGCAAATATTAATAACTCTTTTTTTTGGTATTGGTTACGAAACTGGTTACAAAACGTAAGTTTTGACAGGCCGTTTATCACCCTGATCAAGGAAGTCGTCTTCGTCTTCAAGCTTACGACTATCGTCATAAGTAAACAGTATATTTTTGCTGATTGGATAAGGAAGCCAAACTAATTCACTCTTCAAATTATTAGAACAATCAGCTCTTATCTCTTAAGTTTCCGTACTCGTTCACAGTAGGTACCTACATACATATAAATATAGATACTTAAATCATTGTATGCCTCAGACGTCGCGTCGGTATCCTATTGTTGTCTTTAAGATATAATTATTTAAACAACGCCGTCTTATTTTATTAAACATCGTATGATTTATTTATGACCCATTACCGCTATGAAGATATAACATTTATTTTCATAATGTTCTTTTTATTATTTTTTATTGTTTAGTCGCTCTTCATCATCCGGAACATTCTAGTTTTGAGTTAATGTGTCCCGTACGTATTCAATTCAGTAAATAGTGAATAATCTTTTGTAAGAGTGTACGGGCTTTAGGGAATCCCGCAAGTATCAACCTGTCCAAAAAGGTCTTTAACAATAGAGTCCCTTATCCCTTCAATCTTCCGTCCCTATTCTTACAGATCTCTTTTAATATCTTTCGTCCCTTTTCAAAGGCACATAGCAGCGAGTGGGTCGCATCGCATGTGGAACGCTGACATGTTTCAACTTGTTTGTATACTTTGAGCGACCTGTCTTGTCTCCAATTCTTTTTTTTTTCTTTGTGTTCTCTCCTTCACGAGCTGACAACTTCACGCGTTTCTTTTTGACAATATTTACAGTTGTATATTTCAGCATCGCTTACTTTATCAAAGCCACGCAACCACTTAAATGTTATATAACTTTCTAAAATGTTACTTAACTTTCTTAAAATATTTTCGACAAAATAAAACTGTGATATCTAAAACAGCTTAAGAACTAAAATAGTATTCGTATCAGTCGAATTTAAATCGCGAAACGTTAAAAACAGATTTTCTATATTTCAAGTGGTCTGTGAGTATAAATATTAATTAGCCTTCTACATAATGCATAGGATTGCCTCATGCTTCGTTATTTGCCTATTTCGAACCACCAACACTTGTGCCAACATTGTCTTACCGATTTGAGTTGGTCGCTTGTTTGAGCAGATTAGTATCTGCCTAAGCGTTTTGTATTTTGTCGTGTTATATGGCTCATTATATACAGGTTGATCAGTATTCGCGACGCGTTTTAATGTTGTTCCAAGTTTAGGCAACGACTAATTAGCATTCTAAAGCTTTGTTTATGTCGAGTACATGTGCCTGGCCATTGTTATTGCATATTATTATGATTTTTGCTTTAAATAGCTGCATTACTTTGGTACATTAATACCGTAGCATAATTAATAAAGGTAAAAGGTTAGATATGGCGTTGTACATACAGTTTGCTCTAAAATTTACTTGATATTTTTTTCTATGTACAAATGTATTTTCTTTTATAATGAACGTACTATAATTTAGACGTTTAGTAAAGATCCTTCTTGAGCCTTAGTTATGTATATTAATAGTATTAGTGATTATGTAATAGCCCAGTGACCTTGTATGTATAAATTTCTTGTAATGTACATTTTGAATTTAAATTGACAGCCTTTTAGTTTGTATTCATGACAGTGAGTAATTGTCGAGTGTACATAATACAATGTTGCTGAAATAAAAATATAAGTTCCTCAATTGGTTCGCTGCCAAAATCATTTTTTTGATTTTTATATATTTTTACAGCTTGTTAAATTAAGGGTTTTATTATAAGTAATCTAGATCACAGATCTAGGTTAAGTTATCCAAGAGTAAATTATTTACAAAAAGCGCTATTTACATAAATTTGAAAAAAAACATCAATAAACGTTTTCTACCGTATTTTGTATTTTTATTTCAAAAATTCCTTAGACTGTACCTAGCACTAAAGCAGGTAATACTAGAAGAGATTATATATTTTATTTTCAAATTAACAACTAATTCTAATAAAATAGAATAGAATATTGCACAAGAATAAAATTGATAATGTTTCCGCAAATAGGTATTGAAACTTAAAAAGTAGGTTATCAAGCAGTAGGTAGGTTATCACAGTTCATTGTGCTACAGTGCGAGGCATTTTAGCAATTCAGATATAAATACATTTTGATAACCGCTTGATAAACTTGTAGGACCTGATATACCAAAATTTACTAAAAAAAAAACCTGAGGAGTCTTTCTAGTAAAAATATCATTGTCATTTTGTAGGGGTGTCACAAAGCCTTGACATGGTAACAAAATGCTATTAGAAGAACCACCCCTCGTATTTAGCTTTGGTTAAAATACCTGAAAGTAGTAGAGTTGATAAAAACCTGCTTGAAAATAAGTTTTGGTAAGAAGACTGGGGGTGCTACGGAGCTGCTACAGAACCGCTACGGAGGTGCTACGAGCTCTACGAGTTGCTACGAGTTTGTAATTGGTAAAGATTATCTACAAAATGAAACTTACGTATTCAAAGATAGATACAAGTAGAGCTCTATCGACCTGTCTGGTTAAAGTGTGAGTTCGATTCATGGTGGATGGTCATTTGTCAAGTCGGCTGTCGTATATTTCCAAGATAAAAATGACTGATGGACATTTTTGACAAAAATATTTGACAACGTTATTTTGGTTCGAGTAATTTCGATATGTAGTTGTAATGCCAGTGTGAATAGCGTCTATTCAAAATGTCCAAATGTCACCCTCGCTGGGTATTAAATTTTGCATAGGGTCACACAACTAGGGTGGTGAGAGGGTTACGCCTCTGCAAATAGGTTTGCAGTAATGAGGTATTGCTAGGTGGAGAACTCTGTATCGAGTACAAATCGTAGGTTCGATAATAGTTCGAGGGCAGTAAAAGAATAACAATTAGTAGTAAGTACTAGTAGATTAATATAGACATTTTTGCCAGTGTTTATTAAATAATAGGTGCGCAATGATAAACCTCGTAAGTCTGTGTCAAAACTAATAAAAACTTATACCTATAAACTATAAACCAATGGTTCGTACAGTTTTTATTAGAAAAAGCGACGTCAAACAGATAGTCCACGTAATGCCAAGCGGTCTTCTCTGCCTAAATAAATCACAGAATATTATTTACCTCCCCAAGCAAGCGGACCAACATTTTTTTCCCCTCGAGCCCACTGGTGTGCCAGATGGGTTATTCCCATCGAGCCCACCGGCTGGCCCACTGGTGGGGCCGATGAGAAAAAAATTCCCAACGAGCCTACTATGCAAATGAGTGGGTGGGAATAAAAATCAAATAGAGCCCACTCATTTGAATAGTGGGCTCGATGGGAATAACCCATTTCAAGCATTAGTCGAGCTATGAGCATCGAACCTGCTCCTGTATCGCTGCAGCAGTCTTCAAAACAAAAAAGGTGTACGTTTATGAGTTAACCTATCTATGGGCTCGAAATTACTGATATTTCGGGCCATTCGTCGTGATTTATCGTGTTATTTCTGTGCTGTCATTATAAGGGTAGCAGGAGGGGGTGGGAGGGGTGAGGGGGTGGGGGAGGACGATTAATAATCACTCGGCAATCAGGGCCGAGTGTTTTGTTCGGCTGTGTGAAAGGGTTCCAAATATTAGGGGAGCAACGACCATTTACCGTGTTCATAACTACTACATGGTAGTTTTGAAGTTTAAGTGTAAAGCACTGCTTTCTATAGGTTTCGAGGCTGTAGCGAGTCAAACAAGTACCTGATGGATGCTTATGTCCAGCAGTGTGCTTACTGGCTGATGATGGACCGATCACTTTATAAAGGTAATTATGGAAAGTTATGTTTAAGTATTGAAATAAACGAATTAAAATCGAAAAGTCGCAGGAGTAAGGCTCAAAATTGTTTGTCTTGAAATATCATCGTCGACCAGGTCATCGCTTAACATCAGGTGAGATTGTTGTCAAACGGTTGCCTATATTGTATATGTATAAGAAAAACCTAGAGTCACCTTTGATATATCTCTAGAGTAACGTTTCCTATGTCTTGAAGTGGATTTTTTGATGATGATGATGAAGAGTCCTTCACAAAGCTTACATTCGTATCACAGTTATTGTAAATGTGAATTATTCGCTTATTTTCGACACAATGTACTTCATTCACAATTGTGAACCTATTATTATGGGATCCCAACCTTTCACCCATTCTAACCTCGCAGTATAATACAATAGTTACTACGCTGTTGCTGTTGCTATGCGAACAAAGAGAGCCACAGTACACTTAGCAGTTACCGCCGCGCCACAGGCTACGCAATAGTTTCTACGTAACTAACACAACTATAAAGTGAAAAGAGTTTCATCACAGAGTAACGTAATGGTAACTGCGCTGTTGCTATGCGAACAAAGAGAACCACAGAAGATTAAACAGTTTGTACGAACGCGGCACAGGTTACGCAATAGCTTGTATAGAATTGTCGCAGGTTACAGAACAGTTGGTATGGAAAGTTTTGGGTAGCGACGGCTACTGTTCGTACTGGTACTGTTATTTGACTTTAGTGTTCGATCATGCGCGATTGCAGTTTCATGACAAAGCGATTTTAGTTCAGCGATTCAATTATATCTAAAAGTCAGCTGAAACGATACTGAATCGATTTTCAATTGTTTTTCGTATTCTACCTCCAGCCTTGACATTTGAATCGTTTTTCATTAGTTTATAATTAATTTAATATTATTTTAGTACATTGTATTATGGTCTGTGGTGCAGTACACAATCAATCTAGATGCATAGTTACACTATATTCTAGTTTTCATATAGACCAGGAGTTTTGGCTCTAAACTTTTGTTAAGTACCTAGATCTGATTTTTAGGCCGAATTAATGTTTTTGTTACTGTGTAAAAATTTCGAAACATTCAGTTTAACTATTCAGCAATTTTACAAGTATAGGTAGCCCTTACCACCATACGTCAAAATAATAAAAAAACCTTTCAAAACCTTTGGAAAAACCTTGGAAAAATAAAAAGCTACGTGCCGTTCGAACATCAAGGAAATAATATATCTTTTAGTAAATTGCGACAATTAATTTATCTTGGGTCTCAGACTCGCAGAGCTCCGAGATATAATAGCAGAAATAAAAAACCTTTTGCGTCATTCTATATTTACCTAAATTATTACATTTTGCTGCCTTTTTACGAAAATGTTAATATATTTATTTATGGTAACCAAACTCATTGGAATAGCTATTTCAAATTGTAAATAAAGCCGAAACGTTTGTCGATTGCGTTTCGGAAATAATTGTCAATCACTCGTCATTCAATCTTTCGTTCAATTATGGCGGAATCGAACGAAATGCGTGCTTATATCAGCTACCCCAACCTCCCCTTCGTTTGTACTGGGGAGACAGATGTCGCACACCAAGGGCCCGCAATTAATCAATGTCAAGTAAAAATGTATCATAATACATTCAATAAAATTCTAAATTCACTTTAAAAAGACTTAAAGTGGACTTAAAACTGGGCGAGTCTAAGTCCTTAGAAAGTAAAAATTAAAATAGTTTACTTGTTTTAAGTTACTTCTCAATCCTAATGTAAGTATTTCCTTGATTTTGAAACGAATTGGCACAGCATTATGATAGTAATTAGCATGCAGCCCGGCAAACGAATCGGTTGGCTAAGGCTGGCTTCAGTGTTGCTATGCGAGGGGAGGTCGGGGACAGATGTCAATTTATTTTTATTTTTTCACGCGCCGTTTGAGCCGAGATTGGTCCGAAATTATTTAAATTTCGAACACTTAATAATAATGGCGGTACATTTTTTTGTGCGAACTAAATACTAAAACCAACGTTCTGTAAAAAAATACAATTATATTAGTGTTGCTGTTACTGTATAATTGGTCATTATAATAAAATCTAGCATAGTTTAGTTTGCTGAATAAAAAAATTTATCAATATCCATTAAAAGTTATTTAGTTTTATAAAAGTACAGTTATATAAAAACTCTTTAATACTAACTATGGTTATATTATATGGTGCTATTGCTATACGGTCAAGGTCATAGCTCTAGAGCTAGGGCTGTCAGTTGGCATGACCTTACCTTGCCACCCCTAGGGGTGGCAGATAACAAGGGGGGCCTTTAGAAACGGAGAATAGTTAAATGGCTTTTTTCCACGCAGCTCGAGCGAATTTAATATTTTATACCTATTGGATTTTTTGAACTGAGAAAATTAAAAATTTTGGTAGCGAATTTTAGAGATTTGTTTTAAATACTGAATCTACAGAAGATTAGGTACATGCACTAAGTACAGTCGGTAATATAAAGTTGATGAATAATTTAAAATTGATCTTCTTCTAAATATATAAACTCTTTTGAAGCTGACAGAGAATCAACGCACAGCCTAAACTATAAGTCCTAGAGTTATGAAATTTGGAAGGTAGTATCCTTATATAGTGTAGAGGTGCACTAGGAAAGGAATTTTGAAAAGTCACACTCTAACTAAAGGTTCTAGAACGCGAGCAACGCCGCGGACGACGGCTAGTTTATTATGTTTTAGAAACTTTTGATTATTTTTGGTGTTACTTTTGCTAGAATTTAGTTAGATCTTAGTTAGATTGTACTTTTTTAATTATTTTGTATGCTCTAGCTAGCGTCTGAACTTGGCTAGAAGTCAGGGTTTTGTATTAACTAGTATAACCATGACATAGACAGAAGTAATCATAGCAACTCGGCCCGGTCCTGATGGTCCGAGCGGGTCCAGTTGATATTACCATCATCTGGGGTGTACTAAGTGTACTAAATGACTGTTAGCTGTGTATCTAAAACGATTAGTTAGCGAGCCGGTGTCAGTGACCTAACTATTACCAGAGGTAACAATCTAACGGTTAACCGTTCGATTGCTACCGAAAGCAACAGCCAGTATATACCTCTATCGAGAGGGAGAGAGGTTATAAGACAAATCCTGAATGTTGAAATAACACGTATAGTAGAAAAAAAAGTACAGAAGGCAAAACAATAGTATGAGTCAAATGAAAGTAACTGCGAGAAAGAATACAGTCAAATAAATAATAAGAGTACTAAAGCCAAAGTCAAAACTTAAAATGCTTTTATTCAATAAAATCTCACTGATCTCACTCACTGACTCACTGATTCTTATATGATATGATTATTTTCACATTTTGTTATTGATTCAGCTTGAGCTAGTTCGTCCCAGGTGGGTTACTCTCGACCACAGTTCCAATCCGGATTCACGGAATTTGACAGTAGTAATGTCATTTTTCAGTACAAAATGACACGAGATTTGTCAAAATCCGGATCCAATTTGGAACGGCGGTGGTCAAGAGTAGCCCTCCTGTTCGTCTTGTAGTAAAAATTAAGACTTTTTAAGTAAAAAATTTAAAATACTTAATGAAGATTTAAGAAAAAAAAAAAATTCTAATGTAACTTTTATTGAGATATTGAGATGAATAAACATAACACATATTAATAGTATTTTAATTCTAGGTAGGTACATTGAGCAATTTGAGCATAGGTAAGTAGGTAGGTAGGAACTTAGCTTATATATCAAACTTGTCCGGCATTGGGGTTAATTAAGGCAGAAAAAAAGAAAAAAATCCTTCGTTTTATTACGTTTTTGAACTTGCCAATCGACAACATCGCAATATTAGTAGATATGTAGCGCCATCTAGCTCGCTACATTAGAACTATCCTAGATCGCGCAAACGAAGTTATCACGGAGTTTGAACTTAAGTAATACTACCGAATACCATCCATTGGTCCTCGGAGCCCGAGACAAAGGTCGCTCGGCAAGGAAGATCTTCCCTTTACGCTGAAGTATACATAACCTATATACTGTAACCGTGTTCTTCTCAGAGGTTACACGTGGATAATGTCAGAATATTCCATTCCCAGTAAAAGCGAGCAAAATAAAAGTGTTACCTAGAATCTGAAATAACGAATGTTATTGTATAAAATAGGTTTATTTTAACAACATCGCTCTATTTTTACATAATCACCTGTTCTCCAGGAAAGCGTTACTGGCTCGAGGAAAATAAGTAGCTGTACATTTTGGAAATAGATTTTCCCGTGAAGTAAACGTCTGTTATCTCCTCTGAGGACCATAAGTAGGTACCAACTAAGTACTAGATAAAAGATCAGAGGTGATATCTACCGTGCCTGAAAGTTACAGTCGTGGATCGTAAGCATTTGAGTTTTCAACTTTCAACTTTTTATAAGAAGTGGGGATTTCTGGATTATCTATAAAAATAACGAAAAAGAAGAAATTTAACGTGACGTCATGTTTTACCTTGCAGATCACAATCCCACTGGTGGAACGAATAGGAAGATTTCAAAACAACTTCTCATTCGTCCCACAAACATGCTCAGTGGGATGAACGGGAATTAAAATAAAAACGTGGCCTACCACGTTTTTATACGTAGTCCTAACTACGTTGGTAAATCTTTCAGAACACGACCGGACTCGAGCCCACGACTGTAATATCAGAAGGCGGAGTTACTCCCACTAAACCACCGGTGTCTATTACTTATTTTATGTGATATCAAACAAAATATTATTTATCCAAGTTAATATAATGTCGCCTTGTATTCAAACTACCAAGATATAGGTACTACTTCAGTCCCGCCCACAGTCCGTAGAAACAGTAGAGGTGTTGTCACATGCCGATATCGATACGACATCTAACGATACCGACGACATTTACGAATCTCAAACTAAACTGGAAGTCAGCACCGCCGCGCCGCCACCGCCGCGCTGTCGGTCGCCGTCGTCGTCGTGTGAAAGCCATCATCATCCACAGCCCGACTTTACCCAATGATGAGCATAGGCCTTCCCAAGTTGGTGCCATCCACTGTGGTCCTGAGCTAGTCTCTCCCATTTACCTACGGCCCGCGAATCTGACGATGTTGTCTGTCCATCTCGCTGCTGGAAGCGTTAATACCTACAATGTATGAGGCCGTAGTGTTGTGTCGGTGGTAGTAAAAGCAACCAGTGTAACTGTAATCTGTTCCTCCATCAAGGCTTTCTGTACTAGTGGGCGTGTTTGTTTGTTCGTAATTTTAGAGTGTTACCGTCAACTTGCACTCTAATTACATACTCTGTGGGAATCGGACTAGTGACGAGTGAAACCAGTTGATTTTGTAGTTTAGAAAATTAACCGTTACCAAATTAAAAACAATTAGGTTCATGAACAATGTAAGATTTCTATCAGATATCTTTAGATTAGTAACTAAATGATGGTCTTTGGGGATGTCTATCTGTAGTTAGTAGTAGTAGAGCTCTTTGTGAGAGCTCGTCCGGGTTCAGTACTAGCACCGTACCTATTTCTGCCGCCAAGCAGCGATGCTCGCATTGCTGTGTTCCGGTTTGAAGGGTAAGGGCGCCGGTGTAATTACAGGCACATGAGACTTCAAGATCTTTACGTCTCAGAGTGACGGACGCAGTGCATTGCCTTACAGGGCACGTCCTCATTGGGCTTGCTCTGCGAGGTAATGCATTGTTATAGGCAGAAGTTACTACTTATCATCAGGTGAGCTATTAGCTTGTTCCATTACTTTTATCATGAAAAAAAACCACCGGCACCCTTACCCTTCAAACCGGAACACAGCAATGCGAGCATCACTGCTTGGCTTACATGCAATACTTACTTCATAATACATACCACGAGCCTCTTTTGACAATGTTCTTTGACCCCCAGATCAGGAAGAAATACCTCTATACTTAACATAAGTTAAAAATAAAAACTTCGCTACAATTCTGGTAAATGATAAGTCATCATCATCACTCATCGTTACGTGCGCTGAACAAAGGCAATGCTGACGCAATCCTTCAAGTGTGGTTGCCAACCGCGTGCGCACGCACAGACTCGAACCCGCTCTCTGCACAGCTCCCATACTAACAGTATGACTCATTTTCTTTTATTTCATTTTTCAAAATGTACGATATCTACTGAATTAGTTTAAAACCAGAAAACAATAGCTTTGTATAAAAACTAAACGCATTTGGTAAAAAAAATAGCCTATACATAAGTTCGTATTTTTAGTACATAGTAAAATTAGTACGTAGGTTAGGTACATTGCTTTGTTTTTTGTTTCATTCAATGTGAATTTAAAAATATAGCTTTTTTTTTAATTTCCTTCTTTTTCTTCTCTTCAATAATGGCCTCTGTCCTTTAATTTCCTTCTTTTTGACAAAAAGTTTCCCCGAAAGTAGGAAATGTCAAAGTTATCAATTCTATCGAGTGATGAAATAATTATGAATAACCGCACGTCCAACGTTGACTCACTGGTGTGTTGCTGCTCTGTGTCATCGCTGTTGCTATGCGCACGCGCATGAAGCTGAAACGTCATGGCTTTCTAACCAGGTCAATCAAACGTAAAAGATGACTTGAGGGTTGAGCACGAATAAATCTGACAATTGCCGCATAGTCACATTGCGCGTTATAGCCAGCTCGATTGTCGACCGATTCTGCGCCACCACGCATTGTACAAGTATCTCAAATACGCTAACGTTACGATACGTTTACGATTGTTAACATTTATTCGATTGATCTTTGCAACACACAATAATATTTCTTTCTTTTTTCTCTGTATGCACTCATGTTCTTTTGTTCTGACCCTTTTATAAACTTATTTATTTCTTCTAACATCAGTAAGTTTGTAAGTATTTAGCCAAAAACAGGATAAAAGTTATCAATTTCCTCGACTGATGAAATGATGATGGTGATTGGTGATGAAAAACCAAGCCTCGTTGACTCACTGGCGTGTTCCTACTGTGCCATCGCGTTGCTACGCGCTCGCATGCAAGAGGAGAGAAAGCCTTTGGTTCTTACCCGCACCTCCAAAACTAAAGCGGAAGAGTTTGGTTGGTAGAGTCAAGGATTTTTTAGACAGTAACCGTCAAAAAAACATTTTTTATTCATTATGTCTATTCAATGATCTTTTTACATCAAAGATCTATTGTCTATGTATATTGTATGTACTATAGAGATAGTATGTAATGATAAAACTCATACTTACATATTACTAATTTATAAAACTCATACTTACAACTTACATACTATAGAGATAGTATGTAATGAATCACTTTTGCATCATATATTTAGTGCTATCATCATCATTGTGCGTCACACTGCGGGTACCGCTGAGGGATGGTACCAGTTTGTTTTATATTTATTTTCAGCTGAAATTGTTAATTTAAAAACAATTTGGTTAAATTAACAAGCCTGTAATCACTCAAATTTTATGTACTCTTTCCTGTTTTTAATTTAAAAGGGAAGGCTATGCAAATAAAGATAAAATTGTTTTATATAAGTAATGACTCCCTAAATAAACTACCTAAACTAAGCATAAGCTTAAATACTAAGTACACCTATTTTACAACAAAAGTTAAGTAATGATCATTCCTAACATCATGGCAAAATAGCTTATTTCGTCAAATTTTGAGTTTAACGCCAACCCCATTGTTTGAGGCAGATCGCTACCCTAGGGTTGAATAGGTTCGACTCTTGGACTAATTAACCTACTGTTCGTAGGTAGCAAAGTTAGAAAGTTCTAGAAACAGATAAAATAGTAATTTTCTTAAAAGAAAATTACCTACAGGTGTCGACCTCAGTCGGTATTAAAACCTGTTTGTTTCATTTTGAAATCTGACTAGAACGTAGAGAAATTAATACAATTCTAAAATCCAGACAAAAGTAGGTGCATCTCTTTTACTTACGTGTGCAAACTCGTAGAGTAGAGAAAGGTAGAGAGAAAGGTAGGCGCTCTAGAAAAAAAGTTTCGTACCTAATTATTTTTTTGCAAAATATTGAAAATACATTTAAAATGAGCAGAGGAGTCCATTATGCTTTAGTTTCTAAAGGGCTACGTCAAATAGTATAGTTTTAAATCAAGTTTTTTGTCGTAATCCTCAAAAAAATGGCAAAATTGGTTCTGATTCTAGCCTTATTGTAAATAATATAATTAGGTTGTTTCTGTCTCCAGTCAAAGACTTTGATATGTTCTAGAAGACAAGTCTACAAGCCGACAGTCACGTAAACAGCATTAAGTTAATGGGCGCGGTTATTGCATTCGACTCTATCGTCCAGCTAATTGTTGGATGTTTACAATTACCTATAATAACTTCGTTGATTAATAAATTACCCAGTATTTATTAGATTTCTTTATTTTACTAAATTTTAGCGTCCTCTTTTTTTAAGGAATCAGTTTAGCGAGAATATATTCAATATGTACTTATAATCGTTGGATAAGTTTAATGTATAGTCTTACTAACGGATAAGGTCAAACAGTGTCAGAGCTAATTTGAATCAGCTGTTTAATTTATTCAGCGTTTATAAGTATGCCCCTTAGTATTTATTTTTAGTTTATTTCTTCCTATCCTAGAAGATGATTTATTAAAGAAGCTAAGTAACATGATCATCGATATTTTATCTCAATAAACTTCGTGCTCAATCACTAAACCAGTACAATTACGTAGCTGTATACGTGATCGTTATCACCACCTACACTACACAGCCACCATGCCACACACGTGGACGGTAACCACAAGGAGAATACGTCACTGAGTTTTCTGATATCAAAACTACTCTATGGTCATTCTGCGGTGAGAAGAAGATTCCTTTTACAGCGACCTTATACACAGAAATGAAAAATACGCAATGTCGTGTACGTGTATGACGTGTTTTTTCCAGTTACACTGATTTAACTGCCGAGCTACTGAACTGATTTTGATAAAAAAATTATGGGATCAATTTGGAAGTATACCCCTTCAGATAAAAGAAGAATTTTTCAAATCGGTTCATAAATGATGGAGTTCTGAGGTAACAAACATAAAAACAAATACAACCGAATTGAGTTCCTCCTCCTTTTTTAAAGTCGTTACTCAAGCTATTTGAGCAGTGGCGTAGCTACCGGAGGGCTAGATGGGACAGTGCCCCGGGGCCCCCAAGCCAAGGGGACCCCTCGGACTCTGATTTACAAACTATAAATTGAATTAGTGAAAACTCCGTTGAATTCAGAATACGATGATTATGGAACATACGATTTTAAATAGTTTAGTTGGGGCCTTAGTTTTTTGCTCAAGGGTCTTTGGTTACCTAACTACGGCGGGAATACTGAAACGTCACTCAAATTTAAGCACCCCTTAAAGCTGCTCTGCCTCTGTTTGACATAACTCATGTGTAAGAGATGGCAATAATTTAAGCGTGAACTTAGTTTAAGTGGCGTTTGAGTATTCGGCTGTATTTGAGTAGAGATTTTCATACAAAAATCTATGCTTGAGTCAGCATACGGGCCTTAGCTTATGCAGCTCAGACTCGAATCTTCAAATTGAATAAGACCGTGATATATTTTCTTTTCCGATATAAGAATTTGTCTACTAACTTGCGTCCGTGGTTTAGCTCGCAGACCCCATAGCTCACGGAAGAGGTAGTCAGAGGCAAAGTGCTGCCGATAAGATGATTATAAGAGTTCTACTTTTTCAGCTAAAAAAGGAAGTATATTATCAGACGCGGAACCCAATATATCTATTGAAATAAGGTAGTGACGTCATCGTTTCTTATTTACTCTACATTATTTAGTTAAAGTGTTATCAGAAGCACCATTTCCTAACATAGTGTTATTGCATCATGTATTTAGCATCTTATTTCTTTACCGTGGTTACTATTTGGATGGGTGACTACTAATGGCTTTTTTAATATAGCGCTGCCGTGTAGCCTAGGCCACTTCGGAAGGTCTAGAACAGTTGCTTAGGTACTGCCACAATCAGAGATGTCACTTTAACATAAATATTACTTAGAATGATATTTTCCACAATTTCCCATCAATGGGGATACAAAAAATCCCATGGTCTATGTCGTGCTATGGTGAAGCCATGGAGATTAACAGTATCTCTGTTACTCATTGATAAGGCCAACTTTAACGTATATCTCTGAGTGTGGCAGTAATCTCCAGTACCGTAATTTTTTACTCATTAAAAATTGAATTAAAGAAAAAAGATAATTTCACAGGAAACAAATTGTAAACAACTCTATAATAAATTAGACAAGTAACGGCTTTTAGAAGTAATAAAAAATAAATTATCATATCGACTAGAAATAACCAGTAGATAGATAATCATAATACATAACAGAACTGTATGTTTGTCGGTCACGTATTATATTTATAGGCTGAATTGATTTGAACACTGATAACTTAAATACCTACTGATATATTTTAATAAAACAGATAATACGTAGGTAGAGCTTATAAATATCGAAATTAGAATTCTAGGACATATATTTTAGATTCACAGTTTTATTATAAGTAGGTACTTATGAATGTATATATTATAATAACTTTATAAAAAAACATAAAATTAGATAGTTCATATTTTTTGGAAAACTAAGGTAGAGTCAAAATAAAATGACCATACTTAGCAAGTACTTATAGCAAGAAATATATAAATAAATAATTGATGGCTCCTAGTTACAAGTTGAATAATAATAGTTATAATAGCAACTTTACCAGTAACTTGGCTTGTTTCATATAAACCTATGTCCCAGGAAATGCAGCGTAAAAAAACAACTTGGATATTGCACGCAACGCCCTCTAGGGATGACGTCTGCCGTATTAGAATAAAAATCTCTATCTTCTTCTTCTTCTCTTCATTAATGGCCTCTGTCCGTCATTTCGACAGACAATTTTGCCAATGTCAAGTGATATAATTGTAATAATATAAGTCAAGTCAAGTCATTTGTCAAGTCGGCTGTCGTTTGTTTTAAACTGAGCATAAGGTCCCTGTTGGCCCACTGGTGGGCCGGCCGATGGGCCCGATGGAAATAACCCCTGTTCATGGGCATAGTGTAGCAAACCGGTGTGACCACGAGTCTGTCATCGGTATAATGTGGCCCCTGACAAATTGGTTACTATTATTAATAACTTAGTGCCATAAAGATACTTTTTTCTATTGCTTCTTCACTGGTTTTGACGTTAGTAACAAGTAGAGTCGCATGCAGCAACTATCTTCTTCACAGTTCACATGAAAAGGTAACTGCCAACATGAGTCACTAACACCGTCTTACTCAACAACGGATTCGGTTGCCACCTCGATTATCTGACTACACTATTTTAACATACATTTCGTCATGAATATTAATTTCTAGAGACGTCGTTATCTAAGTTTTGCAGTGTTAGCGCCAAGTGTGTTTATATATAAGTGGAAATCAACGAAATCATTAATTTATGATTATCTAAAGTCTAGTTCTTAGTATTCCGGTCTGGTTTTGGAAAACTGAAACCAAAACTTATTTTAAAATATTTGCAATCTGATTTCGTCACTTTTTATTAGTCAATCTTGAAATTATACCTAAAGTATACTCGTAGAAGTAGCGCTCGGTAAAGACGGAAGATAGCGGACTGATAAATAACCAGTCTAAGTTTGTGTTTAATTTTATTTTATTAGTTTCATCCGTGTTTTTTCTTCAATAATCTTCAAGAAGTAAGCACCTACTTATTCTAATAAAGAAATAGATTTAAGTAGAGATTCTTATACTAATCTTATATACTACGTATATATTTTTGTAAATATGGCCTGGTTTAGGTATAAATGTACAAGAACTTCGACGAAACCTGTCGTCAGGGTTTACATGTACTAACATTCTGTGCCTAAATCTAGTACCTAGTATACAAAGAGCTCAGAGCCAAGCCATACCGAGACAATCGTCTACAAAAAAAGGCAGTAACAATCAAAATGCTATTTTTAGCTCAAACCTATCAAATCTGTAATTTTCCACGCGCTCATAACTTTTCAATTTGTCGCAACATGTTGAATGTTTTGTAAACTGCTCGCCGCCGCCATTGTGATTCCATTCTGAATACACGAAGCCGTTGCTATGCACTTTGCATTGGCAGTTTCACACAGCTAGTAAGTCTGCAGATGGTTAGCAATATTTAGAAGAACAGTGGTTCATCACGGGTTGTTCCTACCCCTGGAATAATGTACGTAGCGCAGCCAAGGCTATAACATGTAGGTATGGATACTTACGTGTCATACAGAAACGTTTCTATATGAAGGAAGCACTAACAGATCCAGGGGGTAAGGAGACTCATGCCATGCCTCCCCCTTTCTCCTGTTACTTCGTGCCTATTCACCATCTTATGATTACGCTATCCATCAAATATACCTACCTAAATAAATATGTCTCTCTACTTTCGACTCCTCAAAAACAAAGACAAAAAATATTCTTATCTAACGTATATGGTTACACGTGAAACAAGTACTTAAGATGTATTTTTTATTCACTTTAGAAAGACTATCGGTAGATAAAAGATACAATAAAAGTTTACTACTAATTTTTATTATAATTTAAAAACTAGACAAGCAAGAACCTTTTGATGATTTCGAAATTCACAAACAAGTTTCAAGTCATACATACATAAGCAGATGCATTTTTATTATTAGCGATAAAATCCATACGTGACGCATAATTATGTGGAGACATACATAATGTAGTGATGGCGTCAAGCTTAGACTAGAAAGTGTGCCCTGTCAAACTAGTTTTTTGACCATAAATTATCTGCAACATCGGTCTAGAAAATGGAAAGTTACTAAGTAGTCATTACTTACCTCAACTCGTGTGTCTAGTTCACTTATAGTAGTGCACTACACTTATTTACTTTCATTTCAAAACATATATATATATCAGGCCTTTTTACACGGTCATTCTCGTTCGTCCCACTGGGCCTGGTCCTGGTGGTGGGACGATTGGGAATGCACAAAATAAAATGTAAAACTTTTTCAAAATAGTCATGAAAATTATTCGGCATGTGATAAACCAAATGAGGTTTACTTATTTTTTGCAAGTTTTAAAAAATCAATCCGGTTTTTTTAAACGATCAAAAAAAAATTCTAATATTAACTTTATTGACTGTTGCTAGCTAGGTTTTGGCACCATCATTGTAATGATCTTGAATAGCCCCCTAGTGAGCTTGCGGCATAATCATTAAGAAAAAGAAAATAATGGTATTCCACTTGGAGTAATTCTAGACAGGAAGAAATTGCATCACAACCATTGAGGCATCTCTTTTCATACATCTAAACTAGTCTAAATATATAAAACTCTTTTGAAGCTGACTTAGAATCAACGCACCTCCTAAACTATAAGTCCTAGAGGTATGAAATTTGGAGGGTAGGTTCCTTATGTAGTGTAGGGGCGCACTAAGAAAGTAATTTTGAAACGTCACACTCTAAAGGGTAGAACGCGAGCAACGCCGCGGGCGACGGCTAGTTAATTATATTTATCTTAATCGCCAGACGTGTGCGATGCAGAGTCAAAGGCGATGACCTATGATAACTGTGGATCCGTTGTTGCATCATGTTTGGTCCAGCACACTTGAACACTTGAACTTTCTACTTACTAATAGCTTATGTATTGTGACTTGGAGTGACGTCAATGCTGTATCAATTTTGATTGAATTGCATAATATCGACAACAAAAAATATGGCGTGATTGTAGTGAAATTGATGGTCATCATGAGTCAAATGTCGTCAACATTTTGTTCGGTGTTTACATGCAGACGATAGTGAAAAAAATGCTATGATTTTGCAAAATCTCTGGTGACATGCTTATTCTTGCAAAAGATAACATTCTTCAGGTTGCTGATGATGATGCTAAAGATCCGCTACATAAAGTTTAACCGCACATAAACCATTGTAACAGGCTTGATAATTAAACCACGCGCTTAGATACCGCGATGACTAATGTTACGGTAACTTTGTCCGTTTGTCATTGTGTTGCTGAAACTTGCTGACGTTCAAAGAAAAGTACGGTTTTGAGTTCTGTTTGATAATTTTTGAAGGTAAGTTCTTTAAGTCTGGTATTTAAGTTTTTTCGGTGGGTGAATGCTACGTCGTAGCAGTGGGGATTTCTGGAAAAAAACTTAAATCCCCACTGGTAGGGACTTATTGGTGGGGATTTCTGGAATAAATAAATAAATAAATAAATATTCACAGACACTTAACACAACGCCTTCTAGTCCCAAACTAAGCAAAGCTTGTACGATGGAAACTAGATGGCTGATAGAATACATACATACATTTTTGTTTTTTTTTGTAAATTCATACTTATAATACATAGAAACACCCAAATATGTCAATAGAAGCCCGTAGGAAGGATACCCGTCTGAAGGATTCTTTCGGGAACAAACCAACGGTCACAGATCATATAATACTGTACTAGCAACGGTGTGGAAAAGCAAATCTTCTGACGAAATGGTCATGCTATTATATGATCTGTGTCATGGGTGAAAAGAAGTTCTGTCAGACATACAAATCTCATTATTTTATGACAGCTAGAGCGTTCTTTCTTGCTCTACCTACATAGATAGGTTCTACCATAGTCAATGTACAATTCCGATTTTTTTATACCCTGAAACATTGGAAATTCCGTAGGTAGGTACTCAGAAAGGCTTTCCCCACGGAATAACTATCATCTCTTCTGTGGCTTTCCCTGATAGAAATCTCATCCACAAACCCCAAGATTCCTGAAAAAATCTCCAAAAAGGTACAGCCTCAGATCAGCTGAGACTTATCACTGAAAATTTCAGTGATAATATTCCAAACAATAAAGAAGCAATAACCCGCTAGATGGCGCTGTATGGGCACAGTTGTCGCTATAAACCCGGGCACCTGCGCGACGACATAAATTCCCGAATCATTTGTGTGATTGTCGGGTTGGGGGGTTGTTAGACAAGCGACTTTATGTCGTGGTTCTAAAAAATCGCATTGATTAAAAAAAATTATTGTTGTATACTGTCGGGTAAAAGTCAAACTACTGTAACTGAAAGATATTAGCAGTAGTTCTTAGAACTTAAACTCCAATACAGGATTTTTACAAAAGAATCATTGAGTGGGTCACACGCTTTTTTCATTATTTTATCACACATCAAAAAATTGGATTAAAAATACATTTTATCCTAATTTATTACACTGAAAAACAACTAAGTACCTATTCAACTAGTAAAAAAATATTTCTGAATCTTGCAATTTCGAAACAAAGTTCTCTTTGTAAGTAAATAGTTATTTCAAAAAGCTTAACCTCTGTCGCCAGTCTGTCCGCCCGAGCGACCCTCCCAACAACCCGGGTATGATGCAATACCTCAGTGGAAATAACTCACAGTAGGTACCTACGCAATACCACCCCAACGATCCACATTGACGAGTGAAGTAACGAGCGTTCATATAACACGGTGCAGCGCGATAACATTGTCTATCGGAGGGTACGTCCTGAGGGTTAAGTGATGTGATGTTGGTTTTATTAAAAAAAAAACAAATTCGTTAGTTTTAAAAAGTATCAATCAGCACTATACGTGGTCTCTTTTTGAGTTATTTTGTTAGTTTTGACAGGCGTCATGGCTCAGTCGGTAGTAGCTCTGCCTTCCGTGCTGTGGGTCGTGGGTTCGATCCCCACTGAGAACAAACATTTGTGTGTTGTAAACATAGATGTTTGTTCTGTGTCTGGGTGTTTCTATGTATTATAAGTATGTATTTACAAAAAAAAATGTATGTATGTATGTATGTATTCTATCAGCCATCTAGTTTCCATCGTACAAGCTTTGCTTAGTTTGGGACTAGAAGGCGTTGTATTAAGTGTCCGTGGATATTTATTTATTTATTATTATTAGTTATCTATTACTCAAAATACGATTGTTACTACAGTTTGTCATTTGTTATTTGTCTAAACTAATCTAATTTAACAGCACTAAAAATATGGTCGTCTCTTTCTAATAAACTGAAAAAACAAAGAAGGCTATCATTTTCAGCGCTGTCAAATTAGGTAGGTTTACAAAAATATGTAAAATTAATGAATCGAGACAAATTGTCTCTACTAATAATTCAATTCTCGAGGTACTTATAGTTTATTTAAAAATGCAAGAAGTATCTTTTAGAAAATTTAGTATAGTACCATTTAGAATGCCTAACGTGCCTAAAGTGGTGATACGTTCTATTACATACAAATCCGAAAAGTTTTTTCGATAAAAGTCACTTTGAACCGTCATAAAAACCAAGTTAATCTAAACTTGCCACGCGTAACCAACCATTTGCATTTGTCACACATCATTTAAAAAGTACGTATAAAAAAGCTTCTAGAAAGTAACAAAGCGTTGAATTTCAGTTCTATCAATAGATCGCTATACCTACCTATGAATCACGTAGTGCGGAAGACGGTTGAAAAATGTCAAATTACTCACTAATAGTAATAGCTGTTCTAACAACCACGTGGTATACATACACTACATGCGCGTACGCATTTCTTCAATATTGCACAACAGTTACAAGATATTTACAGTGCTTATTGACAGGCTCCAACATGTCTGGGTTTGACACAGGTGTGACTAATGAGGTAAAACCACATAGAGGTATTATAGATACTAACGTAAACTGTAGGTATGTATTGTATGTATGTATAGTCAGTACCTACCAATATTGACCACAATGAACACGTGGAGTCAATTATATTTAAAAAAAAACACCTACTTTAATCACCGGATATTGATATTGTAATTTAATTGTTTCTTTCATCACTTTACCTAAATAACCTTTATCAAACTCAAACGTGGTGTTAATAAGTGTTCCTTGAAATCAGGCGATATTCAATTGAAATCGATATCAGCATGACTCACATACAAAATTCCTACCTCAATAAATCATCGTTGCAAATCGTGACAAATGGATGATGACAACTATAAAACTAGTAGGTAAGTGAAACCTGGAAAAACTACCAAACTTAGTATTCCGTAGGTACTTTTAACATTTCAGTTTTTTTTCTTTTCTAAAATACTTTACCCCGACACGTTCCACAGAGCTTGGTGGGAGGCAGCCGGTGATCGTAAAAACTGGAGTCATATGGGGGATACCTTTGCTCAGGAGTGGGACAGTATGGGTTAACAAAAAAAAATACTATAGGGATCTGCGAGTTTAAAGTTAAACTAAAGATATGGTAACTTGTGGTGTGAATAAAACTTAAATTCACTGGTTTTATCTCTAAATGCTGCTGCAAAAGGCTGATAAAAACCACTGCGATTTTTTAGTCGGTTTTTCTGTTCTGTAGACGAATACTACTCCGAATTTTTTTTTGTCACAACTAAGTACAAGACTAAGTAATCACTACAATAAACTAATCCAACATTGTTCGTAATTCCTGACATATTTATTGGACAAAGAAGCAGATCAATCTGAGCATTATCTTCCGTAAATATTGGGTCAGAATACTGTGACATTATTTCTGGTTTGCTCAAACGACAAAGAGTATATATCGTACGATTTTATTTGCGTTTCGGAGATAAGAGTTCTAGGCCGTGCTGTGTAAACTTGTATATAATTTTATACATTACTATATAACTTACGTACCTACCTATATTTGATATAATTTAGGTACCTAGACTACCAAGGTATAAAGAAATAATAATTTATTTTTACCTACTTATTTTGATTAAAAGTAAAAAATCATTTATTTAGTAAAATCACAAGGATCATTTAGATGAGTTATTCTAGTTTCGGACCTTGGAAGAATGATAAACATCGGACTATAAAGAATCTCTCGTTTATGGCCTGTTTTTACTATGTTTAGCAGTTTAGCTGCATAAATGTATAGGGACACAAATAATATTATTTTGTACAAGGCCTACTACATAATATTTCAGATTACGCGATTTTGACTCTTACGCCAATGTTTTAATTTTCTAAAAATCGTAGGCATATATAATACCTAATGCATTGCAAAAGGCACAGGGAGACGTACAGGATCCACGCAGTTTGGCGTAGATTTTTTTCAGACATTGTGAATATTTTTGAGTTACGTCAATATTTCTTTCCAATGCCGACGAGAGAAAAATAGTTCTCAACAGAATTGCATTATTTTTAATACACCCTACATTTGAACTAATATCGATGCACTCTACAATTATTTTACGTATACCTGTACTAATATTCAGTTTTTTTTTTATAGAAAAATATCTTTAAAAACTAACTGAATATTTTCACACAGTGGAATTTGGCAGAGAAAATCAAGATCAATCTACGTTATATTTAGTAAAATAACCTACAGAACATAACCTACATTGAAAGAGGAGCCGACCAGGTGTTGAATGATTGCAAATATGTATACTGTAGGTACATTAGGTACGTGAGGTACTCTGACTGACTGATCGTTGTGGTGGGCTGTGACGTCACTGACACAACTGGGTGCCAATGCGTCTGCGACCATGCATCACAACCTTCAACACAAAACTGTATTCTAACTCTCCACAATAAGGCTTAAAATTACTCGTAAGCTAACAATCGCACGGGGAAGATACGTGCTATGTCACATGCGGGCGATTGTGAGCTTTATTTCGTTGTGTTAAGAGGTACGCAGTGTGTGGTGTACCCATGGCCCATATGCAAGCAATCGGATAAGATAAGCGTCCACTCAACAGATAGGGACGTTGTTGCTGGGTTGCCTAAATGTAAACTGGTTTTCGGCAGTTTGGTTTTGCTTTGAGCTGGATGTTTTCAGATTTTATCGCAAAGCTTCGGGTACTCTGTGATAGGTACCCTGTTTTTTTTAATCTGTGGTTAGACACATAGTAGGTAGTAGGTTAGGTAGGTACGTACTTAGGTACCTACTAACTAGGTAGGTCTGGTAAAGGTTAGGTTTAGTCATTGTTTTAGTTTATTTGTCCCTATCTAAAAAGTAGGTACCTAATTAATTAGGCTTCTTGTGTACAGTCATTTCCATATACCTGCATAGAAAAACTGGTAGACCTCAACAGAATATTTTTTAGTGGTTTTTATCTTCGGTTTCTACCACATAAACAACGTGTAAGTAAACTGGTTCGTTCCTAATCAAAAAATAAAAAGTTACAATAAACTGAAGTGAATATTTTTGTCAGCTTTTTATTTCATTTTGATGCATCTTTTACGATCAATAAAAATAATCCACTGTGTAAATTTTGAATCGTAAATTCGTATTTTTACTTTTTAAATCTCTAGATTAGTAATTTGACACTTTTATCGGTAAATCTTTTATTTAATGTGATTTATAAATTATCATTTTTGCTGTGAAATCGGTTGAGGTTGGGATCAGCCTACCTGGCTTTAATGGATTTTGGTCCAATGAAATCCATATGGCAAGCAGACCCTTAGAAAACAAAAGTATTGTTAAAAATCTTTTGTAACTTTTTAAAACTTTTTTGGTAGGTACTTAGAGTACCACCTACCTACCACTCCTACTCAGTACTCATCATTACTTTCATTCTGTAAAATACTAGGTACTGAAATAGTTAGTTTAAGCGATAGGTTTTAATTTTATGTAGATATTCAGAGCCATTTTTGGTGAGACCGATAAACTTACATTTTATTAAAAAAATAACGAACCCAAGCCAAGCTTTAGAATAACTTTTAACTTATTTTCTTTTTTATTTTACACCCTTCGGCGAACATAAACCTAATAAAAACACTTTGATTTGCGTGTGAGTGTTTACTGCCAATAACGAACGTGGCCTATAAAATAGTTAAATATAAAATTAAACCGTGTTTGTTAACGCCTCTTTAACCCACTTCCGAATCAATAAATCTTACGAGTTTGTGTAAAAACAATTTTTTTGGTCAGAAACTTGTTTGGATCAAGATAATATTTTTGCTAAACCTTCGTAGGTACTAGGTAGGTAATGTAATTGTCCAAAACTTTGGTGTATGTGATTTTTATTAACTAACTCTAGTACGTTTCTTCAAAAATGTTAAAATGTGCGTGCGAGAGATGCGAGAAGTTATTTGACGCTTTACCCTACGTATGTAACTATGTACCTTACCTACTATTACTACCTACTTATAGTGCCTTCTGGTAAGATCGTCGAAGTAGTAAGTCCGGATACTAAGCAATCCGGCGATGTTGCCATCATTTAAAAATATCGCCGGATGCTTAGTTACCTACGTGATTTATCCGGACTTATTACTACGCCGATCTTACCAGAAGGCCCGTTACCTAGTATTTTCTCTATAGTACATTTCAAACAAACACGATGTAAAATAAGTAAGTACCTAGGTACTTAGGTGCACCTAACTAGTTCAAATTCAGTTTGACAAAAAGTTACCTTAGCTATTGTAAGTAGGTACAAAAAGTATTCAAGTAGGTAGGTTAGGTAAGTACTTGACTCGAATGACACAGCACAGAGTGGTGCATGTTTCAAGGTAGGAGCGCAAAGTAGCGCGAGTAGCTTTATAGGCTAGCACTAGCAAACCGTAGTTTCGCTCAAATATAACAATGCAAAATAATATACCATGCGTCCCCACCACGCTCCACGCTCTTGTTCATCGGTCGCCAGCCAGTCAAGCTCAGCTCAGGCAGTCTGGCGTGGTCACGCCACTCGTACGGACCTCTACTCCACGCTATTCTACACCAACCACCAACCCCAGACGAAATGGCATACCGAACACACGAAATATCGACAGGCTCGATTCTACGCATCTCCGACGCAAAAACTCTAGAACTGATAGATCTATATCAAAAAGAAGAGTGCTTGTGGAACTCGCATATTGAAGACTACAAAAACAAGGAGAAGAGGTCGCAAGCCGCGCTAAGAATCGCGACTACTTTAGACATTCCTAACTTCACGGGCAAGCACGTTATTATGAAATTCAAGAATATCCGGAACTCGTATAGTCAGGAGCAGAAAAAGATAGCTCTTAGTAAAGCGACGGGCGCGACGGACGAGTATGTCTACTCGCCGAGGGTGTTCTGGTACCCCAAGTTGGACTCGTTCCTCAAGCCACATCTGCAGTGGAGAGACAAACAAACAGCAGAAAAGCAACAGCTTGAAATCGCGGTAAGTAATACGCGCGTTAATTTGCGCCATTTTCAAACCAGTTGTGACTAACCTTGACTCCGTGACTCATTATTATCAAGTTTATGTAATATTGTTATACCTACTAGCTTCTGCCGTTTGCTTTTCCCGTGTTATTTCCCTATTTAATTACAAAAAAAATAAGTAAATTTAAGGAATCCGAAATTATATCAATTAAAAAACGTTTGTATTTATTTCACGAGTTTCTAACTAGCTACAAAAATGTACCGCCTTAGTACCTACCTAGGCTACCGATAAATCGGTGAATTTCTGAGCCTTAACAACAAGGGCAAAAAAGGATTTAAATTTAAACTCTGTGAATTTATTTGATTGTTATTATAAATACCTACTTATAAAGTAAGTAATCCTCACCATTATAACCAAGTGCACCTAGGTATATAACATTTCCTTGACTACCTTATCTACTACATACGTACCTTACAGTGATATTGCATGCATTGTATTGTCGTCTGTATAGTAGGTACCTACCTAGGTAATGGGCTCTGACTACTGACGGACTAACCAGCCAATCAAATTCCTTCTTGGTACCCAAGAGCACCATTATAATATATTATATAAGCTACAAAATACATTTTATAATATTGTGTATTTATAAAAATAACAAAATAAATATTTTCTATTTCTACATAATATAATTATGTATACCTAACACAGTCTCATAACCCTTGTGTTGTCACTTTAGGCTTACAAATCAGGGACAGCTCAGGAATGGGTGCTCGTCAGCGAAGGAGAAAATTCAGAACTACCCCTGAACCCCAAGGTTATCATGGTGGATGCCCCCTCTAGCAGCGACGAAGACCGCTCCAACGAATCCTCAAAGAAGAGAAAACGGACCCCCAAAGCAGAAAGAGAACAGAAATCCGTGTTACAGAGTTTGAAGAACATTCAGTCAGACCTCCACGAGCTGATGTCAAATAACGATGATCACTTTGACACCTTTGGGAAGTACGTTGCCTCGATGATGAGGTCGTTGCCCTCGCAGGCAGCTTCAGCTCTTGAGCCAGAGATAATCAGTTTGATATTATCTGCAACAGTGAACAGTCAGCAGCAGCCGGAAGTCGAGGACTCCTCCACACTTCTCGACGAGGAGTATCAGAACAGTTTGGATGATATTGTGGTGAAAATTGAGCGTGAAGAATAAGTGATGCTTTTTTTGGAGGACCCTATTAAAATAAAATAAATAAAGCCACTGTTATATGATAGGTAGGTATCTAACCTACCTAGGTTAGATACCGATTTGGGGTTCTCTTTCTTAGGTACCTATGTAAATTTAAGTAGAGTAGATAAAGCATTTACGTATGTAGGTACCTAACTACGTTACGTTCCTAAACCCCTAGTTAGATAGGTACTAGGTAGGTACTTAAGTGTAGCATATTTTGTAATACTATAAATGTATAAGTATAATTATAAGTGAGTTTGTACTTACCTTTTGTATTATTTTATCCATTAAAGTGTCGATAGATTAGGTAAGTATAATTACTGCAGGTAGGGTAGATACATAGATAGATAGGTACTTATACTTACTAACTAAACTAAGTAGTAGGTACTTACACCTAAGTATTATTTGCGTGCGAAACTTCCACCAAAATATCTGTCACCAGCATACGATGAACCTCGTAGCATATGGCTGCTTTTGGTTTAGCAAATTCAAGCTGTATCTAAAAATCCACGTCTTTAATTTAAATAAAATAATAGTCTATGTTTCAATACGGAAAAAGAGCTTCTGAATGGTACCTATCAGTTTTATTAAAATTGTCGTTTATTTAGTAAGTAGATCTGCATATTTAGTTTATCCATATCTTTAATTTTAGTTTTTGGTTTTTTTACAGTTTTACAATAATACCCTGTTGTTACCAGGAAGTGACGTTCCTTCACCAAAAAACATTTTACATCACAGTTATCAATTCTAGTTTCAAATCTATTCAAAGAATAAGGAAAAAGTGCGTGCCAACACTTGCTTACGTGACTGTCCTCAGCTGAAAAGAAAGAAAGAAACAGAAAATACGGCTTGAGAAAGTGTGAGTGAGAAAGCCAGAGGGTGAAGGACCGACTACCTGGGGCGTAAGTAGCCGCGTCACGTAGGTAAACATAATATATTCGAGTTACATTGCGCGTCAACGCTACAGAGTGCCGAACGTTGCAGCGTCGCCACCGCGCAGTGTATCTCGGTATGCTACCGTTTCGATACGTTTACGATTGTTATTATTCGTGCTGAGTTTACTTCGATGGCATAATAATATTATGGTAGAGAAACTGGTTTGTGAATTATTATTAAGGTTAATAACAGGTGATAAAAAAATCTTTTGATGGTTAGTTCCGATCCGGAAGCGTGTGATTGTTCCGAAAGGGGCTACTCACTTAGCTACAGGGTGGAAAAAAACAACTTCTGAAAACTGAAATGGGACCAACAGGACCACGCTCCCTGATCGATTACCATCGAGAAAAACTAATTAAAACAATAATTATTTAGGTAGCCAGTTTTCACCAGTTCCAGTTATAAGTAGGTCTTTGTGTTCCCTATATTATATATCTTAATAAATAAATAATAAAAGATTAGAGGGACTTCAAATTGGAACTGCGCTGTGTTAGAATAGAAATGTGAAATATACAATGTATTTAACTTGATCAGTTGAAACAAAACCAACAACAACTAATAACTATGCCGCATTTTAGTTTTAAATAATTTAGATAATGCTAAAGTTCTAATAGCTGCAGTTTTTATTTGCTGCTACACACTTGACGGTCAGACCGCTAGATGACTAGATCATTCTAGATTTTCTTGCTGTATCGCTTGCCGTCAGCCACATCGCCTAGTCACTTAGGAACTATGTAACCACGTCTACCTATGTATGTTATGTACCTATTACCTACCTAAGTAATGGTACTACCTACCTGCACACTCAAATTGTAAGTGGAAAAATACTATTACCTACTCCGCCTGTTCAATACTTTCTTTGTCCGTCATCGCCAAAAATAGTCGTGCAGACTTCGATAACAAACAAGCCGCCGGAATGCACGTACGCAACCTGTCAAGATGTTTTGACAGAAAGTATTTTGTGACAACTGACGTCAGAGCACAGGACATTGATAATGTGGATGTTGATCTCTTAATCTCTGAGTTGGATCTTTTTTTGGCGAATGTTTTTTACCAACGCTCAATTTAATTCTAATTTGTACAATCATTTAGGTAAATAGTACACTGTAATAGGTAAGGTATCTATTTAATTTTATAATGATTCAAAGCATTTTATTAAAAATATTCCGTTCAAAATAAGTAGGTAATTGTTATACCTACCTACATAGCTTTTAATTTAATCTAAAGTACTGATTAGGTCCACTCTGTTTTATTAAAAGAATCTGAAGATTCTGATCAAAAATTACCTACATACCTACTGTTCTTTTTTTCTGTCAGAAATCTTAGGAGTATTTAGGTAAACACATTTGTAATTAGCAATTAGCTAGATACCAATAAATATCTAACCTAATAGATGCTACGGTCTTAACAAAATGTCGCAGCACTCGAGAGGAATGTAAATATGTTTTCCGCGAGTATTTTCGTTTTGAGGCCGATACACACGTCACGGTATAAAATACACGAAGATATACCAAATGTGCGATGATAAACTTAATGTAACTGCTCAATAAAAACTCAATAATTCGTTCCTTGGCCCCAAAGCGCACAAGAAAATAGTTAATGCCTTACTATTCCCAGAACTACCGCAAGTGACATCAATTCCACTTATTCGCGATTTACAACTCGCTGAAATAGTTTTATATGTTTTTTTTAACAATGTTGAAGAGGTTTGATAGAAATATTGTAGGTAAAGGTAGTGATGACCCGAATATAGCAAAGTAATTGATTTAATATTGAGTTTAACAATTTCCACAAATCGCATGACAAAAGTGAGTTAACAATATTTTTTTTTGGAAAAATAATTAATTTTAAACATTCATTGACAATCTTTCTATCTCGCTAAGCCATTGTTGAAGGTTATAATAAGTAGCATAGATGTGATAAATAGAAACCTATAAGTCATTTCCAATATTATTTTAGATACTAAAGAACTAACAAAAAAGTTCTAGGTAAAAATTTAAATGTGTTATCAAAAGCCATAAACAAAAATACAAGCCAGACATCACCCATGAATATCAATAGGTAGATAATGAATTATCAAGATTACTTCATGTCCTGCCGATAACGGCTACAAAACAAACAATATCGATATAAAGAAGGGCGTGTCATATCAGCCAATTGCCATACCAAATAATACCAAACCCTACACCACCGACATAGGGTGTATAGTTGAAGATGAAACAGTGATACGTGCAATTTAGTGGCACTCGTGTAACAACTTATATTTAGCCGGGCGACAATATGTCTGAGAGGAAAACTATGTACCTAAGTACATATATTATTATATTATGTACAATGTATAGAGCCGATTGCGTAGAGCTGGTTCTCAGAAACATTTTCTTTGATGTTGAAATTTTGGCACAACAAGACTTGGACACAGTCCGAGGCATCATCATCAGTAACAGACAGTGGAGTTGAACTTTTACATAATGGCACGACACGCGGTCTTGTCACCCACGCCACAGATCATTATATTACTATACATACAGACATCCTTTCATAACATCTCTTGTCTGTTGACCTCTTCCTGTTTCCAGTCAATGTTTGCATCTAATAGCAATGTTACTAATTCCATTTTTCTTAAAATCAAAAAGTATTACCTAGTAATTATGACATTTCGGTATTTCGGTACCTACTCTTTCTACTTTCAAAATTGAAAAAGTCCAATTAGGCCGGGTAGGTACCTAGTAAGCGCATAGTAAGCCCGTGGTGTTCTAACGACCATGGTAAGTAGACGGCCTATCAACAAGACTACATTGGGTCTAGGTTTTTTCCTTGGCAATTACTTCATTATTATCTGACGCAAGAGCGGCCCGCCAGCGGTCATGGCGACTGGCTGATGCAATACCTTTCATATCAATATAACATCTAGCTATATCTCCACCTGCCTCCTTTTGCGGAAAATTAGTTCGTATTTGAAAAGTTTTATAGTTGGGTTGAACTAGTAACTATTGTTAGTATCTAGTATGTCAATTTAATACGTAAAGCAAGATCACGTATTTTTTGCTGTTAAATAATTTTAAATTTGTACATAGGCCTGTAGTACGAGGTGACTTTGACAAAGAAGAGAAGGTATATAATCTATAACGAGCTATGATCTAATAAATAAAATTCTATGTTTAAAATAGACTTGAAAACAAATAAAATGCAAATGAATTCTAAAACAATGAACAACAAAGCAAGAAAACAGCTTAGCACAATTAAATGCTAATGCATAGGTAAGTAGGTGCACTTGCAATAAAAACGCGCACGTAGACTGTATGACGTCGGGTGGCGTGATCTAGCCACGCCGGTTCACCTAGAATTGAACCAATCAACGAACGCTTTGAAATTACCACGTACACTAACACTATGCATAGAAAGTTAAATAAAACGATCTAGGAAAACCAGCAATGTAACAAACTCATAGGGAAATGACCAATCGCTCACGAAGTTAGTGAAATAAACGCGAATGCAAGTTGCAAATTACATAAAGACACGATCGATACTTTTAAGTCCATCGATGATTCGATTAGCAACAGTGTACAAGAAGATAATGAAGCAGCAGTAGATAACAGACAAGGAAATCGGATCGATAAAGTAATGAAGGTCGATAGGCGTGTGGTGCTGCACGTAGCCAACCCAGATTTGATTGACGGATGCAAAAAGTAAAAAAACGAACGCATACGGGTAATTATTGATGTGGTGTGTGATAGTCTGATGAGTTTTTTGTTAAGTTTTTTGAACTAAGATTGAAATTATGCGTATGCAGTTAGAAATCGGTTCTTTTGTTCGTGTGCGTGTTTATTTCTAAACAGACGAATTCAGGCGCAGTGGGTTGTGCGGTTACAGAAATATACTGTTGTAATTAATTTTGTGGCATTAGTTAAAACCACTGTTATTACGCAATAATTACGTTTAAAATAACACTCCCTCCATAAATCACGTAGACGCTAATGAAAACGGCAAATTTTAATTGTAAATAAGTAGGTTTAATCAATCAAAAGTAATGGCTATGCAAATAAACAAAAACAATTTTCTCTTGAAACCGAGTTTTGTTGCATAATGTTCAGTATTCAGTTGTTATCATAAATTAATCATTGGGAAGGTCGAGTTCTACCTTTCTGACGTCATTCGAGTACTTGTTTACAAAGTAACCTATTATAAGGACATCACACACCTTTTTAGGTGTTCTTTATCGAACTTCACACTATTGTTATGAAATTTCTCAAAAGCGACTTCATAATTTGAAATATACAATGACAGTCGCTATTTTGACAGCTTTTTTTATTTTGTTGTAAGCTTTCTTTTGCTTTTTATTTACAAACTAATTACTCGATACGGTTTATTTATGATGTTAATTTTTAAACTTTGTATCAGAGTTTAACGTAGACCTAATTATATCAGAGTCATTAGGATTTTCGTACCTTTGCATTTCTTGTTCAAAAAGTATATTATTTATCGCTTGTTTTATCAAACACTGTGTTTTATTGCTGTGCTTCCTAAGCGTAGACGCTATGTATTCGCCATACGTATCACAATCGTCTTTTTTAGGGATACTATTATTCGCCATTCTTGTCACTTCTTGTATTTTTTTGTCCACGTACTCCTTAGTACCAAGTAGCCTTTCATTACCTTTACTGGATATAACTCGTTTAGGTTTGCGCCTTATATTTCTCATCAGTTTTTTCTTGTTAGTATTACCAGTACTACTGATTTTGTTTGGTATTATGTAGTCGTCGTGGGTGAAGGCTTGGATTTGCGGCTCGTGCTTGATTATGACTTCGTCTATGATTTGTTCATTGGCCTCAGAGCCGTCCGAATCCATGTTGTATGTTTGATCTAATGTTTCTATCTCTTCGTACTGTATAGGGACGTCTTCCTAAAATCAAAAATCATTGCTATCATCAAGAAACATGCCCTATAACATAAAAGCTGAGGGTCATTTTAAAGATAAAATAAGTAGGTAGATACAGGTTGTTTGACTCTTGTGACGATTGGTTTTAGATGTTTTCAATTTTGCTGTTCAACTCACTAAATCAGAGACTACTTCTATGGTTTGTAGTTTTGTACCCAACCTAGTATACCATGAAACCACAACAATAAGGTTTAAATTAAAAGTGGTAACAACATAGCTAAGTATAAAACCACAGATAGACATAGGTACGGACGGGCATTGTGAAACAAAATCAGTAGGTAGGTAGATACTTGTTTTTCAATATCAAATTATTGTTTTCAACAAACACTGAAACTGAACCCGCACCGATACTAATGATAAACGCGGACTGAACAACAAACAACGCCATTATAATATAATGTAATATCTCGTATCATTTCCGCAAACGAATTCAGAGCGTAATGTATCTCGCGATAAGAGTTTGATTGAACGACCTTGTTTAATACACTTTCGTAATCATCGGGTACAATTCCAGACTTCTTTCAGAACGCTTCTTCTTCTTGCGTGTTTTGACCCGACTTCAAAAAAGGAGTTGTTCTAAACGCTATAGGGTAAGTACCTGCAAATATACTCTCTCATCGTCGGGTGACTTTTCGTACCCAGGAAAGAAGGACATGTAAGGGTACAGGAACCAGTAGGACCTGCCGCCTTCCTTGACCCTGGTCCTCTCGCGCCGGTACGAAGCCATTATGGAGTTGAACTTCTTCCTTACGTCGGGGATGTCGCAATTCAACATTTTAGCTGTTGACAAACATTAATAGGTAAATTAGCTTTTACTAAGAACTGGTTATTGAGTATTTCTCTAAATCAAAAATAAAAATAAATCAAACTAACAAACTGTTATCGTGTGTTAGTGTGTTTTTTTTAGGTTTAAATAAATTAAATTAATGTCAATGAATCAAGAAGAAAGGTCCCATTCTTTACAAATTTTAGCAGTAGTTTTCTTACACCCTGTACCTGACATAATCCAAATCACTCTTTTCTTGAAAATTCACAATGGCAGAGAGGTGACAAATATGAAAAAAATCAGTTTAGTTAAATAAATAAATAAATATTCTTCGGCATATTACACAACGCTCTCTAGTCACAAACTAAGCAAAGCTAGTACTATGAGAACTAGATTGCTGATAGAATACTTATAAATATACATTTTTTTGTAAAAAATACATACTTATGATGCATAGTAACACCCAGACACAGAACAAACCTCTATGTTTACAACACACAAATGTTTGTTCTCGGTGGTGATCGAACCCACGACCCACAGCACGGAATGCAGAGCTACTACCGACTGAGCCATGACGCCTGTCTTTGTTGACACACATATTTGGACCACTTAGGTAGGTAGGTACACTGGGTAGGCTTACCAATGGACTTCCAAGCCATATTCTTGGCGGTCTGCACTCGGTGCAAGTTGTGGTCCCTCTTCCACAGCTCAGCTCGCTTCTGGTACTCCTGAACCATCAGTATCACCGCCTCGTTCGTCCACTCCGCTGATTCTGACATTTTTGTAACTAATGAAACAACACTTGATTAGGTACCACCTTATTTAAAAAAAATACATGGTACCTACGGCCAATCTGACTGAATAGGACAACCAGTAAGCCGCGGACGTGATATTGATCATCATCATCATCATCAACAGCCTGTTTGCCCATGCTGTGTGTATATGGCTCATTGCTCTTGAGAGATGAGAATTTTATTCTCATAAAATGTGTCAATAAGTAGTGTTCCTTCCAATAATAGAAAAAAAACAACCTAAATAGAGCTAAAAACCACGAAAAATTAAACAATGTTTCATTGAGGTTTCAATATTCGGAGCTTTAGTAAAACATGGCAACATTGTTCTCATTGTGTCGCTGACGTGATGTCGTCGTCGCGCCTGTCACGTCGCGTCGTCGTGTCGTCAGCGCTGTTATCGCTCATTGTGACACCCGCCTTACTAATCAAACACGCTCTAGAACAGTTTGAGTCTATGGACGAATGAGTGATAGCTCAGTAGAACATTCGCGCGAAAACGTTCAAAACTAAATAAAACCGGTCGTTGGAAAATATATCGTAAACGACTTACCGAATCTAGAATGTTCTGT
This sequence comes from Eulithis prunata, assembly GCA_918843925.1. Taxonomy (NCBI): domain Eukaryota; kingdom Metazoa; phylum Arthropoda; class Insecta; order Lepidoptera; family Geometridae; genus Eulithis; species Eulithis prunata. The sequence continues at coordinate 8,809,621 of OU974021.1, forward strand.
AAAAATACACGAACGAACTCCGTTACGTTCGATTCGTGGCGCGGGGCCGACTGGCGCGCGGGGAGCGAACGCAGCCGAGCGATGCCGAGCGAGAGATGAGATATGACGCTCGGTCTCACTTGCTCGTAGGGTCCGTGGCTCAAGCCGACTTGCTCTCTCTCTCACTATTGAACCGACGGAACCGACGACTGAGAGGCGAGGTTGCCTTCGTTCGAGCGTAGTTCGGGCGAGGCTCGGCTGAGTTGCAGTGTTGCCAGTTTGGTGATTTTGTCGCTAGATTTAGTGATTTTTAGGGGCTACATGGTGAAATTTTGGAAAAGATATCACTAGAAAAATATCTGGTGATTTTTAATGATATTTTTAAAATCTGGGGTAATTAGAGAAAACAAAATGGCAACCCTATTTGCCCGCCCTTGAAGACGGGAATCCCCACTTTGAAATACTCAAAAATTTATCCATCTCAACCGTCTACATCAGTAGACCCGTCACCGTGTCAAGATGACGAAGAAATACCAAACGAAGTATTTAATGTTGATTTCTAACCTAACGTTTTGATTTACTTATCATAAGTAAAATTGTTTGTTAAATACTTAAATTGCTTTTTAACTTGTCACTAAGATTAATAATTATTATTCTTACGATTAAAATTATGTTTCTTAACAAATAACTTGTAATTTTATTTAATACTTAACCCTTGATAAAATTAATTCGTTAGTGAATTTTGGAGATTTTTTTAGGTAAAAATATGAAGAAATCTAGAGATTTTTTTTTATTTAGCTGGAGATTTTTTTTTCTGTGAGCTGGCAACGCTGCTGAGTTGCTCGTGTCTTGACTTGACCATGACTTGACATGACTGCTGCGTGGCGTGACAATACGTTCTTTGCTTGGTTCGTTTCGTTTGTTGTCATTCTCCATTCGTTTGATTTGAAATGGTGTCATGTCATTACCTATATCCTTTGTGGGTTTGTAATGAACGAACTACGCCGTCCAAGAGGTTTGTGAAGATATCTGGATGTAGGTACCTAGTGGAATCTAGTTAGGACATCCTAGCAGGTCCCGCTAACCTGATTGCAGTGCGGGTTCCATTCCGGGGCGACGAAACTAAATAAAATCCTCCAAAGCGCTCAAATTACACTGAACGATTGTCACCAGCACAGAGACCTATTTTAGCAAATAAAATCCTTTAACCTAGAGTTCATGTTAAACTGGACATGACCGATACACTTGACCAACCTATCTTGACCTGTCTTAGCTGTTGGACCAACAAAGAGAGTGAACGAGCTCAGGGGTCAATATGAGTAGTAGCACCTCTTATGAGAGAGTTTCTGAATGAAACGCCCCTTAGGCCCTAGAGTGATGAGATACACGCTAGCACAAAAGCCTAGCTTCATTGTGATGGTAAAGCTTGGTTCGGTATCGATGAATGTATGTTCGTACCTTGAGTATCAGTCTACAGCTGGTGTACTATGGCTCTGTTCGTTCCCACCCTGAGTGATCTCCCGAAGGGTGGGGGTGGGACCGTGATCAAATTAATAAATTTCTATTTGTTCACCATTGTTAGTTTTATAGTTTGCTGTAATCTATTTAATTAAGGCGAATGCTTTGCGTTACTTTAGTGGTTTGAAATGGGGGCTATTTGCAAAAGGACCGCGTTCAAAATAGCACCGGACTTTCGTGGTTTGGCTCAAATATTCTCCAGGCACCTTCTGACACATTTTCGTGGCTCATGGTGAAATATCCTAAGCCTCGTAGGTCCTGAATTCGCTAACATACAGGCTAAACGGACACCTAGAAGTATGGAATTCAAACCTTACAATATTAGGTATGTAGGTATTGTACTTAGATAGTAAATAAGCTTAGGGCATGATGAAAATTCTCAAAATTCACTTCTAAGTTACAGCACAGAATATTAGTAAAAATAGTTACTAGAATGTAGCCGCAGAGAGTCAAGGATGCTACGAAGGTCGCGGTTTCTCTACATCTAGTCATTTTATAGTAGGGTGTCATTTTATTCCCCCATTCTTGAGTCGTTTGTAAGTAAAACGCAAATGAGTCGTGCATAACGCGAGTACAGTGCCGGAAGACGAAACTTCTGCGGATTTCCGTGTCATTGTCCAAAACTGTCATAACTTAAAAACAATATGGCGAAGGGAATGAAAGATTACGCGGATCTTGTAGTGATGTGCTTGTTAGTATCGATGGAAATGCGATTACTAGAGCTGTGGTCGTTTGAAAGCCACGCCACAGTAAGGTTGGTTAGATTATACTTTGACAAAGATTAAAATTTCTAAAAAAACTTTAAATTCTTTCTCGATCTGAATTCAATATCGCTCGTTCAATATCTGACCAAACACTAAAACCAAGTGCAAACGTTCCTCGTAAATCCTTTCATAAGGATTTATGAATAGAAGACTTATCAGGGTGACGAATAAACCATCGACATCAAAAACTATTACCACATCTCTAGGACCCCAAGCCAAGGGCATCATCAGCTATCGTATGTGTCGATTATCCAAGGGTATCCAAGGGGTCTGGTCCCTATCAGCACCCGCACACAATGTGAAGCATTTGTGACGAAAAATTTACGAGACGTTTTTACGATTGCAAAATAGGTGGGATGGAGTTTTACGAGCCACCCTGTATAAGGGAGCGGGGTTCGGGGATTACTTTCTTTGTCCTTTGTTTGTTAATATCGGGACCGTGGCAGTTTAGTGGTTGACCCGCCTACTGGCCTTCTGTTGCGATGGTCGTGGGTTCGATAGCTTTAAATGTTCTCATGACATATTGCGCCCATAAATATTTATTATGAGAGGGTGGCTTTCACTGAAGTTGCCGTCCACCGCCGGCACCGTGCACTTTTTCAGACTTTTGAGAATTTGCACACAGAGAGAATTTCAGTAATTTGACAGAACTTTCACATTGAGCGCAGAATTTACTGAAAACATCAGCATAATTGCAGAGAACGAACATATTTGGAAAGTAAGCAGTATTCCTCGATAACCTCTGATTCAAGTTTTGTTTGAATGTAAGCTCTATCATACTAGTTCTACGGTTCATTATATCCGTCCACTCGACTCGTGCTATCAGCTCGTTACAAAGATATAAATCTATCAATTATCGAAAGACAGTAAATCTCGGCTCCATCATTAAGCTGAACGCAACAAAAAAGTCCATTCTAAATCCCGAGTAGGTGTAACCCCACATTAATGCAGTACGCGCCGCTTGGTACCGCGTTTTATATCATTATCTGGTGAGATGGAGTCTCCGAGGGACTTTTATGTAACGCGACTGGTGAGGAAAGAATGTTAATTTTAAGATATTGGCGTACGTGGTTTGTGTTACCTGCTGAAGCCGGAGCTCACTAAACCCGACTTTTTCGTAATCTTTACTATGTAATCTTTCTTTGTTGGTTCATCGTATTAGGAACCGTCCTTCGCTAATTACGATTATCGCTATTTACCCTAGTAGTTTTGAGCTCAACGAGTAAAGTTGGTTAAAGAAGATGGGCCAATAAATGACGTAGTGGCAGCCAACACACTGGTGCCTCTGACTACCCCTAATTAAACACAATAGAAGTTTCAATAGGAGCTTGCAACGTAATGAGGTTTACATTCTACCTAACCGACTTCAAATGCTATATGACGGACTGAAGTCCTACTTTTTGAATCAATGTTTTATTTTGGAAAGTTGTTGCTTCAGCTTTGCCACATGAAGCAGCATGCACTGTACCATCAGCATACAATAGCGTCCCACGTCGGCGAACCGAATGGCACACAATAGCATAGCAACAACCGCACGCAGTAATAATATCTAATTATACCTAGCAGCACACAATAGCGGTCGCGCTTGGCCGATGCCAGTTAGGGTTGAGCCTGTAACCTTGGTGTGAAGTGATCCGGAGAGGGTGGCCACTGTTACCAGCCAGGGAGTCTGAGAATGGAAGTATAGCATGAAACACTACGTGGTTCATTGCGTTCATCACTCTCTCTTTACCTTTATGCAATTGCTTTCGGAACCAGCATAATACCTAAGTCCAAGGTGAAAAGAAAAGGCTTACTGAATAGCAAAACAAAGATCCTCAAAACCAGTCTAAGCCAGTTCCAAAAAAAGAATTGACAACAGTATGGTTCCTTAGTGACACTTCTAGCAAACTCAAAAAGAAACATTAATTTTCCGAATTTTCGGGTAAAGAAAGACATATCCAGTCGGTTTTGCATAACAAACCAGCAGCAGATGTCAAGTCACCAGACGCGACATGCAGCTTACAAAGTATGAATACATTCAAAAACCTGCTAAGGCAGTAATGCAGCGGTAATCCCGTTAGGAGCGATCAGACGCACTGCCACGGCTTCGATTGCAAGACGTTGCATTTCAGCGGTTTTGTTGCTAACAGTCTTCTGGGGCGCATGACCTCAGGATATAACAATAGCTCTTTCCTTTTCACTGCAGGACTTTTACCACAAATTATTAGGGTACATAGGCGCTCCAGTGCTCCAGCGATTGGTGCTTTAAATCTGGGCACTTGAACTCCTTTTCCTTACAGTATTCCTGGCGCTTACTGGTTCGAACCGGATGTATGAATTGGACTTCACAAAGGTGCTGTCATAAAATGCTGGTTGCTATGGCCGCTTGAACATGGATTTACATTGGGACATTATTTTGTAATGATATTATGTATAGTGGCGTTCTGTTTGCCCATAAGAGACCATCTCAGTACCTACCTAGTATATTATGTAACCCTAGAGGCTTGGATTAGAATTTTTCAAAAACATGAAGTACTCACCCAGTACTTACATTTCTTACATTTCAAAAACCTGCCTCTAGCTCTCCACACTGCAAGGATAGGACCTCGCACCTGCATTTTAATAAAGACTGCTGTCTAGAGGTTACACACAAATGCCCCCAGTCTGCAAGTCCTCAATACGAGTTAGCGTTGGCTTGTCAAATTCGCAAACAATATTAAAAACATCTTGCTGATGTGAAATGTCAATATTTTTCCAGGAGTTTAGTTGTGGAAGGTTCGAAGATGGTGTTTGTTCAGTTCAGGTTATGAAGGTTACTGATGCTTCTGAAAATGCAAGAGGATTTAAAGAATATAACTTCTCCCTTGGAATAAAATGAAAAATCATCAGTCATTATCATCGATAACGAAGCTGGAACTAAGTAGTCAAATTGAAGTCGGTTTTTCTAGTTTTTTAATTATAAATCATGTTTGACGCTAGTCATATTAAATGGTGGGATAAGTGGCAGCGGGCGGAACAAAGTGCCCGCAAAACAGCACATTAATCAGAGCCATTATTGTATGAGGAAAATATTTTCCATGAAATCAAACGCATGGAATCGTAAACTTTCCATAGCTGTTGCAGTTTTTGCAGCATTGTGAATTGTCGTGGAACAATCGGCAGTCGTCATCTGCGAGGGGAGCATTTACACTTACAATACAGCTAGATAGATACACTAGGCAAGTACCTATGTACTAAGCTGTGGGTACCTAGGTAAGATACATTTTTTTGCAAAACAGTCCGCAAGTTCCCGAACACAAAGTGGACAAAACATGAAACATTTCTTTGATAAAAAAATATTTCGCACGTATCGGCCTACATGTTTTGACATACATAACACAGAATAGATCTAATAGTAAGTAGGTTCTTCATGCCTAAGGTGTTATTTTATTTTTTGTAATACGTAGGTTTTCTAATATGTAGGTACGTCTCCTTTTCCCACGTAATTTTTCCATCATTCACATTTCCATTTTATGATATTTTTTTCACACAAAAACGAGTGGAAATCACGTCCATAAAACTTAGTAAATACCTAGGTGGTTTCTTATCATTCTTTTCTTATCTGCATGTTTTTATATCACAGTCTAGGTAAACTGTAGTTACCTACAATAATATTTTCCGAGAGTTAACCTTGAACTACAATTATAGGTAGTGCCGTGCCGTCTAGCAACCCAGTACCAACTGCAGTGTGACCGTCACCTAACGAAGCAGTATCACAACTTACCTACAATAATAATATAATTGGTCGCATTATGACCACGGAGTAGAAAACATAGCAGAGCAACAGCTTCCTACCCCTCTACCTAAACAGGAAGGTGTTATAATAAAGTCGAGCGACTATAGCGGAACAGTTTTCAAATATTTTGGAGAATAATCAAAATTTAAGGGCCTGGATATTGTTTCGCAGTCCGTGACGTCATGTGGCGTGCTGCCTTTTTATTTCCTCAACCTGCCCGGAGTCAGCCGAAGCTGCCACTCAACTCTTAAGCAGGAATCCGTCATCATCGATGAGAGCTCACCACAAAGCTGTGTATACTGCTCGAATGGAGGAAGCAACTTACTGCCATGCAGCGTGTTCGAAACAGTTGGTCTGTAGGTTTTCTGGTCCATGTTATGAGTCAGTAACGACATGACACTGGTAAGTAATACTTGCGGTAACAACACGATAATTTGTATAGATCAAAGCGGTGGCTTAGGTAAGGCCTCCACGCGTAGCGGAAATATTATTCAGTTATCATAGCAGTTTACACCACTGCTGCACTGGAGAGATAGGTCTGTGTAAGTTTCTAAAAGGATAGTTTCAGCAATACTTTACAAATAGGATGAAACTAAAAACCCTGTAAGTAGTTTTTTTATATTATAAAACGATCGCTATAAAAATCCAAATAAAAACCCAGTCTTCCATGTTCTATCAAAGATGACGGTGTTTTCTAGAAAACTGTCAAATTGTACGCTTACGTCTCCTTGTCTCGATTCTTTGGTCACCACACCATACAAACCATAGACTACGTAAGGTGGTCTATTGCGCGACCAGATTTATAGTCAGCCTAACCAGCCTGAACAATTTAATTATGTGGATAGATTTTATCTTATATCTTTTCATGTGCTACCAGCCTCCCCCGTTGCCATGGCGGTCTCAATGACCGACTGTTTTTATCAGTACAAGTAACATTTCCTTTGTCGGTTCCACGTGTCATCAGATTCAATCAATACCCTTTATGCCTCGCGTACCTTTATACCTATCTATAGGTATACTTACCTTGTGTTCTATTGTATGAGTATCTATTTGTTTAGAAACCATTTTGCTTGTGGTTTCTTTCATCGTTTTATGTAACTAGGTACCTAAGTATTGATTGTTTATATGTAGGAGTGACTGTATTCATGAGAATAACTACTCTGGTTACTCTACTTAGATTACTGGATTGGCTACTTCTGTATTATAATAATGCCCTCACAGAGGACGTGCTCTGAGCCCCGAGTCTGTGCATTTGTTCTGACTTTCGACTCGAGTGTAGCACACGCAAACGCAACGCGAGAAATTTTGTTGGGAATTGCACAATTCCCAAATCTCCCGCTGGAGGCGCTTATCCGGTTTTCATACAAAATTTCTTGCTTTACGAATGCGTTTGCGTGTGCTATACTCGAGTCGAAAGTCAAAACAAACGCACAGGCTCGGGACTCAGTGCGGCATAAGTAAACTGCATCCTGCTTTATCTCGGACCAACGCTTCTTTGACGTCTCCTTTTACATCTAAAACGTCTAAAAGGGTAGAGAAGTGATGAAAGTAGGCTTCGGGACACGAGTTTTGACATTTTTTGAAACGACACATAGCACTTTTATTTTAATAGTTTTTCTTGTGTTATTGTGAGTGTTGTTGTTTAATTTTGGTGGAATTTTAACCAATAATACTTAGGTCGTAACATAAAGTGTGAGCCATTGGAATAAATGTGTGTAAAGTGGTTTTTCTGAATGTGAAAATTCGTGTTTGGTTTTGAAGAGAAAATCCACCATTTTTTTTTCAAAACAAACGACAGCCGAGTTGACAAATGACTTGACTTGACTTATTTATTACAATTTTAACACTTGACATTGGCAAAATTGTCTGTCGAAATGACGGACACAGGCCATTATTGAAGAGAAGAAGAAGAAGAAAGTAGGCTTCATCAGACCCAATATAAAAATGAATACATATATGGAATTTCACCAACTCTCTAAAACATTGTGGCAATATGATTCAGAACACTAAAAAATTTACTGCCAACTATAAAACTGTTTTCGTAAAACAATTCAATGTCAGAGCCGTGAAAAATAAACGTTATCGTAGAAGTAGGTAGATCTAGGTAGGTAATAGGTATTGTAGGCAATACCTATTCACTTGTTATTGTACTGCATGAGTCATGCTAGGTCAGGTAGGTATTACCATTTTCAATTATGTGTTAATTGTATCGTATGATGTTTGTCGCGCACCTCGGTGTGGTTCTTTTATTTAATAATAACTTTAGCAAACGTCTTGTAAGAAAAGATAAAACAATGTCAAGTAGAAAAATATGTTAACCTTGCACGTACTATTCTTTATAAAAAGCCTAGGCTAGTATTCCTAACCAGGAACGTTACTCAAGATACTTGTACTAATATTCTGAGCTCAAGTATACATTTGAGTAGAGATTTTCCCCCTAACGGTACCGTTAGGTTGAACGTCGTAAGCGCTATTTGCGACCAGAATTTGTCTATATTTGGCACAATTTTTTTGCAAAAAATGAACTAAGCAATAAGCCCCATAGCCTGACTCGCCCCAGCAACACTTTACACAGCTGTTCCCATAATAATGGAACATCATTTATTCTACTTTAAGTGCGTACTGAAATGTGTTTGTAACTTGCCACAGATGTTCAGATACTAAAATTAGCTCTCCCTGTGATAATGAACATTTTATAGTATTTTTGTTACTTTTCAAATGTGTTGTACGTAAGTTATTACAACTTTATGCTTTCAATCGATGTCATATTAAGATGTTACTTTAACGTTCTTGTAGATATATTTCTTTATATCCTGTCAGTTTCAAATGTGTTTTTTTTTTCAGTTAGGTACCTACATAATAATGTGCAATTATATATCAACTAACCTATAATAAGATGTCAGTTATTTTGCTAAGGAACTAAAAACTTGACAGGAACTTGACTACGCTTAGTTCAATTGACCGGAAGTGCAGTAAAATAAAATTAATCATTACCTAGTAACGCTTTTTGAAATAGAGCTTTTCACATTCTAAATCTGAAAACGACAGTAAGCTCTCCGTGAAATCTTTGCCATTGTATTTCCTACCGTAATTTCCATATAACCAGAGGATATGAAACTTACATATTATTCCACTCAGCCCGGTGGTTCCTATTCATAATAATTAATTTACACGTTTCAGCCTAAGTTTGAGGCCGTTCCTTTACAAACACCACCGTGTGGTACTTCTCAGGTGTGACGTCACAGGGGCACCTTGATTCTGAGTGGAGCCAATTTACACAAAAACATCTTTCGATGCCAGCTTCCTTTGCTACCTTTCAAAAGTCCACCCTGTATACAAAAACGCTAACCGTTCGTAATAAAAATATCGCATTCTCCCATCGACTGTACATTTCCTAAGTTTTTCTGTTTAAATTTGAACCGTATAGACACGTATAGACCAGGGTACGAATCGGATATCATTGTATGGGATTTCAAATTGGTTTTTATTATTTGCATAACAATGGAAGGTACGAATCAGCTATAACTTGTAGGTAATCTAGACTTGCATGTAAAGGACTAATTTTTTACGATGTACAATGCCTCTACCATAATTAACAGTGCCTTGATCACGAATAAATGTAACAATCGCAAATGTATCGTAACGCTAGCGTATCCGAGATGCACTGCGCGGTGACACTGCAACGGTTGGCAGTCGAGCTGGCATTGACGCGCAATATAACTCGAATACGTTAACGCGGCGACTGTCAGATTTGTTCGTGATAGAGGTTACGAATTTTCAAACAACAATACTCTCTTCATCTTGTAAATGATGCAATATGTTAACAAATCACCACACCTCTTATTTCCAACACGTAAGGTTTTTATTGGCATGTTTCCAAAGCGACAGTAATGGACTGCCGTTGTAGTGATACCATGTCATGTTTTTGTAGCTTTTATTTCAACTACATAAGGTTTGAATTTCCTATAAAACCCCGTATGTACGATGTGATGTTTATTCATGACAGTGTACTAATAATACTGATTGATGGTGTTTTGAAGCCTCACGAAAACAATGGCGAACGTGACCCATCTAATGATGATAATTAAGTTTTTTTTAATAATATTTGGACTGACTAAAAACATCCGGTTGCATAATTAGGACACCATAAGCGGTATTCACTAAACAATTTCAATCGCTAAAAACTTTTTATAATAATTTACATTTTTAATGCTAATTTTATTTGCAAAAGCCTCACTGTATTTCTATAGTCAAGTTGACACTTTTATAAGTAGCTCTACCTCGACCTATACAATCTCTTCTTCTTCTTCTTCTCTACCTATGGTCTCTTCTTCTCCTTTTAAACGTATATGGCCTGTGTCCGTCATTTCGACAGACAATTAATTTTGCCAGTGTCAAGTGATGTAATTTGAAATAATATAAGTCAAGTCAAGTCTTCGTCAAGTCGGCTGTCGTTTGTTTTGAAGAGAAAATGGTGGATTTTCTCTTCAAAACCTGAAAAAAAAATTCACATTCAGAGAAAGCACTTTACACACATTTATTCCAATGGCTCACACCTTATGTTACGACCTAAGTTTTGGTTAAATTCCACCAAAATTAAGCAACAATACTCACAATAACATAAGAAAAACTATTAAAATAAAAGTGCTATAATTATATTGTTTCAAAAACTGTCAAAACTAGCTATAGTAGTGAAAAACAAATGAATAATGTAGCCTGACATTTCTGACAGTTCTATCTAAACGGTCACGTGACCAGACTGATCCCACACGTTGGACGTTTTCTTATTTTTAGCGATTCACTGAACTTGTGTCGAGGAGTTTTGCCAATAGCACATTTGAGGACGACACCGGCTACTACCTTACGTACAATTTCCATCACAAACTTAAGTATTAAAGAAACTTTTACATAGTCACCATAAAACAACTATTTCATCATCTTTCAGAGATCCAGGACCTTCCCCAACCGATGGATGATGCAACGATCAGCCGACGCGAGATGCCTGACGCAATGGCTGACCGTGTGTCATGCATGTCAGGCAGGGTACACTGTAGAGTTGAGGAAAAAATATTAACTGTATTTTACGTTTTGATCGATATTACGTAGAACTTAATTGTTTGTTTAGTAACATGCAATTCACGATTTAACTATTACTTAGTAATAGTTAATGTTTTCAACTAAGTCATTTTCTGAGAATTTCTACAAGGTGAAATAAGATTAATCCTAAAAAGTTCGGGGGGATAAAATATCAAGGTAATGAGTAAATTTATAATAATTACTTTATGTACTTAGTACACTTTTCAAACGAATCTGAAGATAAATGTGCAATCCAATTTATTGCTGTAGAACAAACAATCGTTGGAGCAAACTAATAGGTACTCGAGTAGAGACCGCGTTTAGGCAAGCGTAGCGTACGGCGACATGCTATATGTAGCTGCCAGACACTGGATGATGATGAGCCGAAGACCAAGCTCAGTGGCGCGTCTTGGGAGAGACCTGCTTCCAGCAGTGGACTGATACAGGTTGATGCTAATGATGATGAGGAATGTAGTTCTATCAGATCTATGGTAGGTATGAATCCAGCGGATATATTTTACGCAGACTAAAAGTAGGATAGCAAAAGGCCAGAAACTACTTTAACCTATCATCAAATAAAATTTAAATAGAAAAATTTACGCTCATTATCGTAATAATGACCGATGCATAGATATCAAACGCTTCAAACCAGTTCTAGCCAGTTCTAGCCGGTCGGAGCCGGTCCAGTCTGGTTGAGACGATTACTTTTTATTGTTTGAAATCATTTTGGAACAGAATAGAGAGATTGGAATAATGTGCGTCAAGCGGCGCGTTACAATGCTATGTTTCAATGTAAAGTATCTTTCTGACGATGTAATAAAGGGACTTTCTGTTAAAGATTTGGGAGCTAGCGTAAATATTATTGTTTGTTTTGTGTAAACAGTGATTTGGTTCAATATTGCACAACTGTATGTACTATAAGAGCAACGTCTAATATTACCCGTGTGGTTAGAGTTCGTTTAAAATTTTAAATAAAAACTACTGGGTTTTTTTGTACCTATAATACAGGACCTATATGTTTATGTTTCGTCTAAGTACTTGATAAAAATCTGCCTACAACAGGGCAAAGCCAAAAAAAGGGTTAAATCAACATTTTTATTTGTCTACAATAATTACCTAGTTATGATTGATGAAAGTTCAATGTAATATATAGTTTTTTCATCTCAATATCCCAGAGCACTCTCTTTAAGATTATCATATTTTTCTCTCCAAAAACAAGTTATCGATATTCTGAAGATAAAACCTGATGACCGCCCATCGACCCCTCATTCTCACATTGGCTAATTCAATTGTCTGTCATTCTCGCCAACAATGTAAATATACTTTGCTGTCGTAGTATTCGCTAACTAAAAGAACCTCCGCTTCCCTTCCCGCAACGCTATTCACGCGAACAGTGAATGAACACTACTCACTTACCGCGGCGGCGGCGACGGCGGCTCTTGCGACTGAAAACTGTAACCCAGCATTCTTTAAAAGCCATACTGGATACCTAGGGTTTTTATAGCAAAATCTCAAAGTGCAAATCTTATTCTTTGCCAATAACCTGCTTTTTTTCCTATTTGTCACGCTTTTGTAACGTTTTAAAAAGTCAGGCTTGTAGGTACAACAAAACCAATGAGAGCCCATTTTTGATCACTAAACTGTTTGCGTTATGATGCGGCGTGAATGAAGTAGGTAGCGATTCTATATCTCGTTGTCTAACTCACGCGTAACTCACGTGAGCGACAAGAGAACTTCCGATTACCATAACTGCTAGTGTTTGCTGTATTGTGTTTCTTTATAAAGCTTATGGTAATGTTATTAGAAAGGCAATGGTGGATGAAAGCGGTGCAACAGAGCTCGAGGATTACGTTGTGCTATAAAAACGTTGGAAGAAAACACAACTTTTTTCATGTCACTGTCTTTTGTTAGGTGGACGGGTAGTAGTGAAAATTGAACTTTAATACAACTTAGATAAAGACTCAATTAAAAAAACATGAAACTTTTCCTACCTAGTAACTAAACTACCTAATATTTGACAATAGAAACCTCGAAGACTTGACCTCATGGCCTGCATCCAAAGTGTACCTACTTACCTAACTGCAAAACAAATAGGTACAAACTAAGAAGACGTGTAAGAAACTAAGAGGTCGTACTTATCTACATAAAGTAACCTACCTATTGGTAGAGGTAACTACTGCAATTTTATTTATACATTACCTTCCTAATTGTTACGATACGACACCGATACGATACCGATACGAGCTCGTTCGTCTTCTGATATTTTGAGTAAGTAGAGTCATCGTAAAGTCATACAAAAGTGTCAAAAGGTCTGCTGGAGCTCTGTTTCGGCGCTGACACCCTAGTCCGTAACTCCTACTTGGTCTGAGTTTTATTTGGTTGATCGAAACTAATATCGATAAGCGCATTGCGAGTTATTTTGTACTAGCCGTCGCCCGCGGCGTTGCTCGCGTTCTACCTTTAGAGTGTGACGTTTCAAAATTCCTTTCTTAGTGCACCCCTACAAACACTATATAAGGAAACTGCCCTCCAAATTTTATACCTCTAGGACTTATAGTTTAGGCTGTGCGTTGATTCTAAGTCAGCTTCAAAAGAGTTATATATATTATGTTGATGATGATGATGATGAAAACCTGACAAGCGCCTCTAGCGGAAGATTTGCAAACTATTTCTCGATACAAAAACTACGAATCTCTCAATTCTCGGTTTCTTGCAACAAAATAAAGATCAACGGGCCCTTTTTGTTGGAAAAAACAGCACGTCGGTATCGACTAGACTAGAATGCAAACGCCTAATGAAGTGATAGAACTTCCTGTTCGTAACACATAAGGAAGGAAGCAGGGTTGTCAACTGCCGGTGAAGGAAGCTATTCATTGCTACACTATATTTGCATAAAACCTTCGACTGCATCTTCAAGAGCAGTCTCTGGTGGTATCGTGAAAGACAAGTGTACTTTTTTTTAACTAAGTAAGTTTACTTACTTAGTTAAAAAAGTAATATTTTTTTACCTTGGTGTTTTGTATCGACAAATGGTTTAAGAAGTGCATAAGGCGGAGCCACATGATGGATTTCTTGTCTTAGTTCCCTGCCTAAGGTTGATGGTATAACTTTATCGTGACATCCAAAGGAAGCCCCTATTTTTTGTGGCACAGCTGGCGATTGATTAGAGACGCAACCCCCCGCTAAGGATTGCTAAAGTGTACAAGTTTTGAATAGTTTGACTCAAGGAAACTGCAAGACTTATTTGTCAGCTGGGTATTAAAATATTTGTATGTACCGACCTCTGTAGATTCTACCACATGTCTGATGATGCGGCTGTAGTTCCTGACGTAGCTGACGTCATCGGTAGGTAGGTATCACTTTGTTATTGAAGGATCTTAGTGACGCGCGCGCACGTGTCATCCATACAGCCCGGTCGTCACAATAATCTGACAATGGACGTACCTAGACACCACGTCCGTGGCACGTCTTCGTCATACCTACGTATCTAACGTACTCACAATCTAACAGACAATGGCAGAACAACCAGACAAACAAACGGCAAAAAGATCGCTGGTAAATCACCGCAGCCCCGCACGTTGGAGGCCTGAAAACTTCTAAAAGCTTGACAGATCTGAACGACTTAAAATACTAACTCCCATTAGAACTCGATAGGCTAAAAACTTCCGCGGTTCCCATGACGCAGGGTGAGCATAACCCAAAAAAAAATTGCCGGAAGAGCGCAAGATCAATAGATTCCTTCCACCATCTGTCAACCAACTGATTCCTGAAATACGATTGCAATTCGGTAAGCTATCAATCGGTGGGACAGTCGCGTCATAACGAGAGGTTTACTCTTTACGACCTCCTCGCCCTCCGCCCTCCGGCTTACAGTTTACGGCTGTGCTTTACGAGCTAAAGCGATTTCATAAATCGCTGCCAACTAAACAGGGTTGGTTCTAAATTCTGGTGATATCGAGTGCTGCTAATGCTGATTTGCTACCAGAGGAATTGGGATTTGAAATGGCAGCCGTGAATGTCATCCTAACAAAACGAATATATTTAGCTGTACAATGTACATGTACCGATGTACCTATATAGCAAATTACATTGAAATATATGAAACGTGAGAAAGAGTTTTTTTAGACCTTTTTGTAATTTCACAAGAATGTTAAAAACTGGAACCAACCTTAATAATGATTCCTTCCTAACTTTCCAATTACCATTTTTCATTTTTTTTGGTTGGTTTACAGATGTAATAATAACACCGCTTACCGTTCTTTGTTACGGAGGCGTATAACAAAATATTTTTATTCAAGAAATAATTTTATTTTCCCAACCGTAAAATAATTTTGTCATAACAATTGTTCCGGGAAAACCGCGTACTTACTTACCAGCAGGTACCTAGTGCCATCGACTGGCAAACAGCGTCTCAATGACTACAGAGGTACTTACTTACTGCGAAGGGATGAATCAATGCTCTATTCCTATTGTAAACAAGTTGGTAAACATGTTTACTCCATGCGAAGCCTCTATCGGAAGTGACTACAGCCGTAAGTAGTCTCCTCGGTGGATTACAGCACTGGACATCAACATATAATTCACATTTAGATTTGGATGAGGAGGCTCCATACCAGAGGACAAGTTTTTCAGCATCACATTCAGGATGGTGTTGTTGTTTCCACGTAACCTGCTTAGCAGAGACGTGGTTTTCAACCTTGCAGTTTCCATTTAGATATTTCGTAGGATATTTTAGTTTTCGTATAAGAAATCATAGCAAAAATGTATGTGAAAAATGTCTTTCTGATTTCTTTACCACACTTTCTGTACTTACTACAAATTTTGAAATCAAGGGGATTATGAGATAAGAAGTCTCATAATCCCCTTGAAGGGGACAGCTCAAAGGGGATTATGAGACCAACCCAATTATACTTATTTAGTATGTTTTCGTCTGGATTTTAGAACCCTTGCTTAGCCATGTAATCGCTAGAGAGAAAGTAGAATAAGTACGTCAAAACTTTATGGGAATGGTCGGAAATATCATTTCCATATATTTTCTTTGGTTTTCTATTGTCTAGCGATGGTGATTCTATGAGCTAATGGCATGGCGTGCTGTGCCAATCCTTTTCCTCTTGACTACAAGTTACAACCGTTCTGTTTCGCGTCCAAGGGTTGCTATATTCCAGCTGCTAGACCTAAAGGAAGTAATCAAACAGGAAATTTGTTTTGCTCTACAATTTAACGGCGCCATGACTATCCATTTTACTGCCTATACATTTACAGGAATCTATCAGATAAGAGACATCAATGGGCAATTTGCCGTTTGCTACCAAAATATATTTTATGGAATCTTACTTTGCAGAAATGATAATAAAATGTACTGGCTTTTATAGTAATCATTATTTCGCAGAAAAGCACAAATAAATAGGAAAGTTATTTGGTATTCAATATTCTGATGAAATCTTCTTCTAAATATACAAATCTCTTTTGAAGCTGACTGATAATCAACGCACAGCCTAACCTATAAGTCCTAGAGGTATGACATTTGGAGGGTAGTATCCTTATATAGTGTAGGGGTGCACTAAGAAAATATTTTTTAAATGTCGCTCCCTAAAATAATTAGAATCAAAGATTTGAACCAAATAATACGTATGCTGCTACCACGCGAGCAAAGCCGCGGACGACATCTAGTTAGTATAATAAGTATGAGAATAAGAAAGAAGATAGGTACTTTTTTCCTGATCACTTTTGCTCTACTAAGTCGTAGTAACTCACGTAATGTAGGTAGGTAGTTAAGGTACGTACACGTACACGTACACGTACACGTAACCAACCACACTCGTGATCAAAGATTTAAACACACGTTTATATATTCAATACAAATCACAAACAATGTCTTAGTTAACGGAACACTAAATAAGCACCTTCAACGAACAAGAGCTCTTTTTTACGGACTTTTCAACATTTTGCTATTCAGTTTTAAACCTTAACTCTAAAGCAATAGAGGTGTGTGTAGTATAAGGAATCAATTGCTATTGAATTTTGAATCTTAAGTTGATAGCAATAAAAGTGTAGGTTAGAGTAATAAGTATTTTTTACAGAGGTTAGTTCAGGTCGTGAACTCTGGCGTTACATGGAAAAGGCTTGCCTTATCAATCTTAACTCGTTCTATTATTTTAAGACATTTAAAAAAAAACGTTTAAATAGATCGCTGAATTACGACTATAGACGTACATACCTTAAATATCATCGTTATGTATTAAATAGGTAGGTACCTACCTAAGTATTAAAAAAATGAGAACCTACTAGATTCGGTTAGTTACAAACTTGAGAAGATATAAGAACGCTAGTAAAAACCTAACAGCTGCTTTTCACGACGCTGGATTCGAACCTGCACCTCTGGCATCAGCTGTCAAGTCGCCACCTACATATTCTCCATCGTTTTTAAAATCTCTACAAACCTCTGTTAAACAGAGGTTACAACTGAAGTCTAGAAAGGCAGTTACTCCCGAATTTATAAACAGAGGCTGAAGCACAGATACCAGCTGAACAGTTGAACCGGCATTAAGCTAGCGCAGTGTCTGAATCTGCATCTAGAGTAGCCCCTGCTCGACATGTTATTAATTTGTAGGTTATTATACTAATAAATATTATAGTTGCTACTTTTACTGATAAAAGTAGCTGCTATAATATTTATTTCGATCCCGATTCTTTTGTTACAAGGAGTATATTTCGTTCGGCAATAAGTATTATTCTTGTACAAGGTTATTTCAATAAAACGCGATTCTGTATGCGTCCACTTCCATAGCCTTACAACAAGAAATAAACATTGTATTTTTGTACTACACGCTGTAAAAATACCAAGTATTCCTGAAAGGTTTTAGCAAGAAAAGAATAGTCTTTGCCACTTTTATAAATGGTTTTTTTACATATTTCCGTTTTAGTTGTTATTTTTGCAATATCAAGAGTCGGTATGGTAGGTAAGTATGGTAGGTATGGTTACCACAGAATATTAATTCAGGGTGGTACTTATAACCTTTGACAACTTACAGTAGGCAGGACCTCAACCTTCTTGTACTTTTGACACAACTACTAACTTTGAAATATGCTCCACCAGTTTTCATGAGTTTCTTTTCGCACCCTGTCGTCTACTTCTGATGGAATAGTAAGTACAATAATTTACCTAGTATAGTAGAACTTCGTCTCCAACCCCCATAACTTACGTTTCTTCATTTTGTTGCCACAAATTTGGGCTGCGATAGGGCGCGCCACTAAAAATTAGCACCTCCAGTGGCGCGCGGCGGCGGCGGGCGGCGGCGGCGGCGGCGACTCGTGCAATTTCACTGAGGTTATACAATCGTTGGAAATATGTACGTAGTTTTTATTTATTTATTGAAAAACAGCTTAGAGACAGCTAGAGGCACCGTTTCGAAACAGAACGCGCTCCGTTGGGTGCGGCAAAGATACTCTCGCCTTCAAATTATGAGTTTCGCAGTTTTGGTGACAGTATCTTGTAAAAAAAGGCCAATTTTACAAAACTTACGAGGTTATCGCTTAAACTAAGTTTGTGGTATATTTATATTATTTTTAATAAGTAATAAAATTTAGAATGATGTTTAAATTGTAACGATATTATTTAATATGTATTGTATATCTGTCCATGAGACACGGAATTAAAATGAAATGTCAGCATATTTTTTATTCTTAATTTGTAAATAGGCATGGCCGTGTCTAGGTAAAATGCCAATTTGCGGTTACCGTTTCAGTGTATACGCCCTCTTAAACTTCGTATTTTATTGGGCAAGTCGGGCATTGTGCGTGCGCCTATTATTGAACACTATTGTTTATTCTGTGAACAACCACAGATTACACACTAGTGGATGGTACTAGGGTGACTGTGATGCGCTGTCACAGACAGACATTACTGGGACTGTGACAGAAACTTTTTAATAGTGGTTGAGAAAGGGAAAACTGGAATAGGACAGTGGGACAAATGGAAATGTTAAGTAAGTATGCTTACCTAACATAACACAAGACAAATTTGTTCTCTATACCAAGCCGTATTTACAAAAAACCTAAGTTGGTAGGTTACGTCATCATCTACTAACCTTTGCTTGAAGATTTATTTTTTAAGTTATAAAAATAAAATTTGACTTGTTAGGTAGTACCTACAGCCAAACACCAAATAAAAGTACCTAGGTAAGTATATATAATAGGTATACATAACATTTCCATTCTAACGTTACTGACGCCTATAAATAAATAAATAACATTTAATGTTATAGTTTCCCCTAGATGATGGTCACCGTCACCGCGGCAATAGTGATTGCACGCATACATTTTCCTTCGGGGCTAATTTTCACATAATAGCTAGAAACTTGGTGTTCCACTAATTGTACTCGTACGAGCACAATGGCTTGCGTAAGGATGAACTTTTCTTATAATGTGCTGAACTATGCCACGCGTGGCTTTGTTTACTAAGTAAATGATAGAAAAGAACTAAGGAACAGATTTGCAAAGTAAAAAGTTAAGCATTATCTAATCATAATTAGGGTTCAAGCAAATAGAGGTTTCATAAACAAAGGTTTTATTTTTCTGATGTTTATAAATAGTCCAGTCCAATTACTATACTTATTATCTGTGGCCAAATATTTTTCACATCCTATCAGAATTTTCTGAAGCATTCCTGTTTGTTTCAAATTAACTGATATAACAATGCCAACCTCTATCAACTACGGACATATCCAACGCCTTCCAACGCCATATTTTTGAGTTATCTCAACTAATTTCGTGGCTTGAAAGGTGCACGGTGATTTGCTTAAAACGACGTGACCTGGCTCCAATCGCTGTCATACATTCACATGACGCCGAGGAGTAAGAATACAACACGTTAAGTACGATAAAAAAAAGTTCGAAAATGGTCTGAAAAACTATTTAGAAATAGATATTTCGAAAATAGTGGCTAGTCCTTCTCTATCTAGTGTCTACTTATACTAAGTAGGTACGAGGTTTTTCTTTTTTTTCCACAGCAGACCATAGAAAAACAGATAATATAGAAATCTCTTTTTTTCCTACTCTATAATCATAGAGTAGGCACAGTTTTCTAGCAAAGTCGCATATTTCTCACTGTTCGATCTGCCGTTATTTTCTTAGTACTAGTGGTACTAGCCTGGGTTCAGAGAGTAACCTAAAGACCTACGTCTTAGAACTGATACCTAGGGCATAGATGTGTGTCAAGAAAACTGGTAAGACTAGGTTGTCTAGATACTGATGACTCGTGGTTTAGTTAGTCATCCACCTCTATTATCCTAAGGTCACTGGTTCGAAGCCAGGCGTGCGAGGCAATACTGTAGTAAGAGTGCGAGTATACTGTACCTAGTAGGTTTTACTTACAACGTGTAACTACTGATTTACAGCACCAAGAGATGGAAGTCTACCGTGCTTGAGAGTTACTTTTACGAATTCTCTACATTGTAGAAGTGCGAGCTTTATTTGACAATAAATTCTGACTGCGCTCTGCAATATTTCGCCTCTAAGGTTAACATACATCCATGGGCACCCAATTACCTACTTGATTTTATAGCTTCCATAAATTATGTCGGTTAAAAAAGATAAAGTCGTCCCGTTGAGGAACTATTACTAGCGTATAGAGAAGCTATACCAAACTATAAAAGTGTCGCAACTTGAGGCGAGCGCGCCCCGCCCAAAGACAAGTATATGCTGCAGCGCTAAAAGATTAGATGGCGTCTAACCATACTATCAAAACATGCAGCGCTAGATCGCTAATAGAGTATAGTTTTCCCGCGACCAAAACGTCGTAAGCACCGTGAATTTCGGGGCGCTTACGCGTTTCGTTCAACATAGTGTAACAACATGTCGCTCTCATAGATTTTTTCACCGCAGAAGGGACACTTCAGACAGCTTTTGTACATACAAAACTGAATTTTAATGCAGTACCTATGAATATTATATTTCAAAACGTGAAAAAATGTACAGTAAATTAAAATGAATTGTTAAGCATTTAAAATCATTGGTTTTAAAATAAATTGGTATTTTATACAAAAAATTGGTACATACCTACATACATGAGTTGTTGCCAGTCGGCAACAACTCATGGCGCAAACTTGTTGTTCGCGGCGTCTATTCCATACGCTAGTAATATTAATTCAATGAGTCGTCCCGTTGTTGTCATTCCGTAGGTGTCATAAAGGGCTAGTGTGAGCGAAATTTTCCAACCTTACATTTTAATGTTAGGTTAGAAAATTAATTGTGTTTACTGGGGAGTGGGAGAAATGTTGCGAAACTAATGTTTTTTTACGTTTTCTTTATCAGTATTTCTTTATTTTGATTAAAATATGACGTGAGAGATAAGTAGACGTGTGGCCAGGATGATCATGGCGACCAGCTCGTTTCTGTTCATTTCACAGTGACGGGACTAACTCATACGAGCTTGCTTGCTTTTGGTTCAGTATCCAAGCTAGTTGCCAAAGTTATACTATTGGGATGTTGATGTCACCCTGTTACGAACGACATAAACTATCCTCTAATGATACCTAACCTAACCATGTCTTCAAGTAAGTGACTGTAATCTGTCTTTTTGAGAATAAATTTCTTTAAACCTATGTTAAACGTTAGATCCAGCAGAATTTTCCTGAACAAATACTGTTAGCAAGCCAGCCAATTCTACAGAACAATGAAACTGTCGTCAAATGACGAGCTACCATAAACAGATTTACGTAACAAAACATTCCAAATTCAAAGACCGTCCCCAATAACAATAACAAAACCACTGCAGGAGTCCTACGCTCACGATAAATATCATCTTTTCAAAAGATGATGCAATTTTAGCATTTGTTTCAAAGGAAGTCATACTTTAGTCTACTTTAGTAGATAAGAAATAAGAAATAAGAAACATTTATTGTATATAAAATGTAGATAAAATGAAAGATGTCACACTTTACCAACCTAACAAAATATCAACTATAAAAACTTTAAGAGGCGCTATAGCTTGTTAAGTTATGCATAGATACTAAGTTGTAGTGTACTAAACTGTGCTTAATTATATTACTTTTATATTTATTAAAATAAAGACCTTTTAAAACAAACAAACAATCAACTATAATATAAACTAACTTGCCAGTCAACATAGTAAAGTTTACCACAATGTGAGAGACTTTCATTTGAGAAAGAATATTTAGGAGCAAGAGTGTTTTTACAACGTGTTAAAACCATCGACCACTTGGAATGGAAACCCTCGAGGTTGGAACAATGGCTCCATCGCAGGGCTACAGCTATAAACTGATCCTTCATGGCTTTGCTAAAAGCCCCACATGTTTCACACTTACGCTAAACTAAATAATAGCTGTATCCATTGTCTCATGGCGACTCCGCGTCGCCATTCCACTAGGGGGCCTTCCAGAATTGATGGCAGCAAAATAAATGAAGACTTGACGATGCTATTTCACTTCTTATACCAACACACACTTTTATGCTTGTAATCTCCAAGTGTGGAAGGTCTTCAATGCTTCTGATAATACGAGTAGCTATCTCCAGAATTACCTACTTATGACAACCTTTCAGTAGCTTAGTGGCCGCAAATTCAGGCCACATGCCGCAATTTGGGCGTTGTTTGTGAAGCGCTTCGTGTAAACGCCATTTTGTTTCGGCTTTTGACGGTTCTGCTGTTTATTTATTAAGGTTACCTTGTTTATTTTCGTGTAACGTGGGAGAGGATTACAGGATCGTCGCGTGTGACGTCATTATAAGCAAACTGATATATTATTTACGGACTTTTCAACACGAACTCGTTCGTTCTGAAAGTTTTTTTTTTCAAATGACTTATTAAGTAACAGTTTTATCATGCCTTAATTGGTGCTATAAAAAAAACGTTCTGTTATTTCATTTTACATGCACGAATATATGTAATTTAAAAAATTTGCTTCACTTACTCACGCTTAGAGAAGTTTCACAGATTTTCCTTTATACATTTCCCTCGAGTTACGTTCGTTGCGGCCACATAAAGCTCCATCACGTCTGCATGAAGGCGAACTGTCATTACCATACCAATCTCCTCCATAAATTCAATTGTGTTGCCGTATTTTAAACAATTTCCCATAAAGTGTACTAATTTGATCCCTTCGAAAGGGCCCAGTGGTCACTTGAGCGAAACGGATCAACAAAGGCCCATTACAATAAATTACTCTGCTTTGTTCAGTCGGTTAAGCGAACCACCGTTACACAATAACGTACACTATCTCCTCAGCTGAGAGTTGAAAATCATGTGTGGTTAATGCCATCATTAGAAATTCAGAAGGCCTATTGTCCAAGAGTATTTTATTGTCTTATTTAATAAAGGGTTCAAATTGTGGTGGAGCTGAGTTTAACTGTCCAATAGCCAGATACAGACCACAACAAGAAACGACCAATTCCCATCTCTATTAGAATTATAGATCTTCCGAATGCAAATCATAGACAAAAACTTCCTGAAAAACAGTAAAAAGGCTTGTATTACCTTTCAAAAGAGCCAGAACACGCTCACAAAGAAAATGTCCAACCACGTACAGAAATACAGTGAACCCAACTCTCTATTTCACCTTTTTCAGTGACATTAACATATCGTTATAATATCTAGGGCCCGGCGTGTTTATTTATCGCTCCAGGACAAAGCTGACCAGTCCCTGACTACCCTGACAAAGGGCCCAGCTGACCTCAGGGGTCGGGAGACCGCTAAATTTTACGACGAGGGTGGAAAAAGGGACCAATACATCGAAACGTGAGATTTTTATATAAGGTTAGTAGTACTGGTATTATACCGAATATCAGATTTAGTTGTAAATTGAGGTTTGTAGAAGGTTTTTGCTATGGAAGTGATATTTCGAATAATAAGGTCGAAAGGTTAAAGGAAATAATACGGCCTTTGATACGTAGAGTGAGTTATTCATACATTATAGTGGTTTCATAAAAATTTCTTACAGGTAGGTACTTAGTTTGAACTAGGCTCCGATTATCAAACTACATAATAGGCCTGTTATTTACAGAATGACCTATATCTATGTGTTAAATCCTTATCTTATAAATTACATAAGACGTCTATTAGCGATAACGTTATCTCGGATGATAAGCGATAAACAATCTAATCTTCTATTGTAATCCCTATCTAACTCGCTTTTACAAAGTTTCCATACTTTAGTGAGTGTACTTTAGGTAAGTAATAGGTAAAAAATCCATGAGTCCACTAGATCTGCCCACTCGTATGTAATTATATACAGAAATAGGTTATTATCTTTGAGGACGTCGAAGTTGAGGTCAAGGCTGGCTAACAAAACCTAATAGTACTTAATAAGTATCTTTAAAAGTACGTATAATAAAAAAAACGTGGGTGTAAGAAGTAAAGTGTCACGTTTGTGTATCAAAACAAACATGGCGCGCCCAAAATGCCGCGTCACTGCCTTTTCATACAATCGGCTTAATTTCTGTTTAGACTACCCTCGTTTCTAATTACTTACCCGAGACACATTAGCAGATCACGGGATCTCATTCCTGGAAGCGGCTTACGGGAATCCTAAGGGAGTCCTGGCTATAACATCCGGCTGTGACGTGGGACATATAGAGCGGGGCGAACCGAATGGAATGTAAGAGACTAGCTCAGGACCGCAGTGGATGGCACAAATTTGAAGAGTCGAAAAAAATCAGCTTTTTCATACGAAAAAACTAATAAAGTTGTAGCGGACAATGAAAACGCCAAAGTTGTAAGTAAACTGAGCGCAATTTTTTATTTGCCTTCATTGTTACTGTCTTAAAAATACCTTTATTAGGACTTTAGAACGACTACGAAGAAAAGTAAATTATATACAATTATGTATGCATACTTACCATTTTTGCAATCAAGCAGAATGGTACTCCACAATGTGAAAAATGTGAAGCTAATTATGAACGCCCAAGTTGCTCAGCTGTTTATGCCACACCAACTGTTTAGCATTCTGTGCCCGAGGGCCTGCGCCCTCCGAAGGCCCTCCGTGATTATGAAGCTGTGCTTATGCAAATTCTGACTGTTATTCTTCATTTTGGAATTAATGGCTCTGATGATGTCAGATTTTAATTTTGTAATTTGATTTACACTGAAAACGCTTAACACACTTGTTTAATAAATAAAAACTTGATCAGGGTTGTATGACAGGTAGCACGGTAGACATTCTCTCATGACTTCTTTGTAGGCGAATGTTCAATTAGGCAGTGCAAATGGCATGCCCAAATCTTTTGTCATAATATTATTATGGAATTTTCTTTTTCAATTTCATGTCCTGTCCTATATTATACCCAACTCTATATATCTATACAAATCCGACCCAACTCTAGTGCTTACTTTCGGCTGTAAAAAAATAAAGACTTGGAAGTCTCTTAGCAGTGTTTTTGTTCATCCAAGCGAGTAGGGATGCTGTAGGTGGCGTTGTATGCTCTTGTTTTTAATCAGCACAGCAGCGCCCCTCCCGCTGTCATCTCCGGCCACGCTCCGTCGAAACGCGGGTCAGTTCCACTTGGTACCCACCTCATGAACACCAATATAATCACAAAATACATTTTCATCAACAGATCGCAGAAGGCCACTGACGAATGACGATAACGTGAAAGGAAAATAACCAAAATTGTATGCAAACTGAGCTCTAACAAAATTAATTCAGAAAATTCGCTTCTGTCTTCTAAAGTCAATGTTTTGTGTAACAAACATAACACCATGGAAAGTTTCGGGACCATGGAAATATCGGTGGTAAAAACATTATTCTTAGTAAGCAGTAACGTTCTTATCTGTCAATAATACGAGATTAGCTAGTACCTACACTACATACATTATCTCGGTATATTTTAAAAACTTCTACATACGGAAAATGTTACTACAAAATCTAAGGTCAAAATAAAAGAGGTCGAGGCTAGAAAACAGAGCTCCAACCGAAACACACCCGTCGTCGGTGCATGCATAGCAACCGCTTGCCCTCGCCCCACTCTAAGCCCCAGTTTGAATATAATCCTTCAACTATGCAACCCAACAGTCTAAATACTACCTTATTGGATGGACCTTTAAGGATGAAAATGAAGTGGCATCCATTTGAAATTCTCGTCAAACTAATTTGCTCCTTATGCTGTGTAGTTATAAAGAGTAAAATTCGTTCGACACCATATTTCTATGCTCGAAATTCAATGTCAATTTGATTCAGTTCGTTTTATTCCAATTTGAACTATTACCCGTAAATATAAAGTTCAATTTCGTTTTGTTAGTTTCAAATGCATACAGGTATGGGTCCGAACGAAAAAAGATAGGGCCGAAAAAGCAAAAAAACTAAAATTTATGTTTATCCGACTTGGCGAAAAAAAATGGGTTAAGTGTAAGTTTACTCTATTTAGAGATAGCACATGTAACGTGAGACGGCCTGTTTTTGTGACATTATTTTTTTCTTGCCACTGCCTTTAGCTTTTAGTTGTGTATCCTGTTATCATGTTGGGGCTGAATCTTTACGATAATTATTTTCGGAAATATTAGCGGGTGATTCAACAATGTTTCAAGATATTTTTGTAACCAATACTGAGACACGACCTCTATTGGGATGAATAGGAAAACATCCCTGTTCCAACAGTACACTCTATTAGAGCGCTAGATGTTTGTACTGAAACCAATTTCGGGACGAAACAGTAATATAAATATCAATAAACATTAAAGTTATTGTTTCGTTCCAGTGGGACGAGCTACCGGTAAACCGAAACTAGAATAACTCTAGTGGATTTGCCCGAGTACCTACACTCGAATTAAATTGTACAAAGTTTTACAAAGCTATATAAGTAGGTACTTAGATAATGAAATAGTCTGTGTCCATCATCAGATTCTTCTTTTTCTTTTAAACCTATATTATGGCCTGTGTCCGTCATACCGATACGCTCTGGCTTTTACAAATCGAACTACCTAGGTACTTAACTTCTTTGTTTTTTTGTGTAATCAGCTTTGTTTAATATAGATAAGTACAACTTTTACACGCGGGTATCATCAGTTTTAGGTAATTGTACTAATCAAGTCGATGTACGATAGATATGTGTTTAGATGTACATAGATAAGGAAGGAGCACGGCTTGGCCACGCTTGTGCCACGGCTCACAACCACGGAATACAGAATGATTATTAAAATTATTAATTAAAAACTACGATAAGCATTAATCGTTGCTTATAATATCACGTACAGTCAACGACAAACGTAGTAAGTTCAATAACATTTCAGTTATCCCACAAATGAAATAAGGAGGTATTAATCCCTAATTTGAATTAGGTATACCTACTTGAATGAATTCTGTGAAAAAAAAACTAAATATCCCATAAATATCCCATAATTGTACCTTCTGCAATCATGTCATATCTTCGACAGAACTAGTTTGTAGACTTAGGTACTTACAAAAAAACTATTTTTCAACACACTTGCTCATAAAGTGGCTCTATGGTCACTGCAATAAGGCACATAATGACACCCATAATCAAACTGTGACTTTTTCATAGCTATAACTCACTAGTGAGTTATAGATTTTTTTTTAAATTTTATTGGTCGAGTATCTTTGTTACTAAAAAAGTTTTTATTCAAAAAAAAAGATCGTGTTCAATAAAACAAATAAATGAATGTTCCTATTTCATGCAACTTCTTATTTAAATAGATAATTTTAACTCGTACGTGTTTAATAAATAAAACTTTCACTCAAATATAACTTTTGTTTTCTCTGTAACAAAAGAAAACTTTAAATTCCCCATTTTTTACGTGGCAGAATAGGCGCAAACCCTAAGCGCGGAAAATAAATAAAAAAAAACCTCATCCCTTTAGTCTGTGGCCGATCGCAATGCGCGCGCATAGGAAAACTGATTAATTTTTCCCGCCATAGCGAAACATTTTTCACAACGCGTTTTCACTATTTATTATTAAAAATTATAGTTATTTTATTCACAAGTGTGTTGAAAAACGTCGTATGATACACGTGTGTATTGATGATTACCGTTCTCGGCTTTCTTAAGACCCTCGCCTACGGCTCGGGTCTCAATGGCACCTCGGCGGTAATCACCAATGATACACACTAGTACCATAATGTACTATTTCAAGCTTTAATCGCAAAACCAGATATAATAACAACAATAACAAAACAGTGAAAGAAAACAACAATATTTTTATCAGAAACGCTTGTTCCGAGTGAGCTTCATTAAAAAAAGGTCGGTAATAGGTCTAGGTACTTGGAAAAGTATAAAATACAAATAAAATTGTAACTACCGGATAGACAATATTGCGCCGAAATTGAACCTTCTCCTATTAGGTGTCTTGAATTATTTCCAATGTCCCCGTTAGTAAGAAATAGCAATTGTACCTATACTACCTATACAGCTGTACCTACACCTATACTTATACCACCGCTAAGAGTTGGGTTAGGCCTGTTCTCACCCGGTCCGTTCTGCCCCGATTTGGTTTAGGTACGACCTAGTATCTACCTATCTATAGGTACATGTAAAATCTAAAAAAGTCAAAATCTTTTATTCAGTAATATCACAAGGATCATTTAGAATCGTCTTGTCAACTAGGTGATTTATATTT
Organism: Eulithis prunata; assembly: GCA_918843925.1. Classification (NCBI taxonomy): domain Eukaryota; kingdom Metazoa; phylum Arthropoda; class Insecta; order Lepidoptera; family Geometridae; genus Eulithis; species Eulithis prunata. Next base: position 8,838,296 of record OU974021.1, read on the forward strand.
TGTCTCTAAAATCTCAAAATACCCAACCTTCTTAATGACTTCACCACCTACCCCGTTTACACTTGAGCACCTTCAGGACCCTTTGATTTTCCACCAGAGCTGGCTCCTGGCTCCCGGACCGGAATAATGGCTGAGAGGCTCCCTTTATTCTTTGTTTGGAACTTTGAACACCCAAATCTTCGCCTGGAGTCTCTGAGATGACGCGGATGACGGTCGTCGTGACAAAAGCGGCACGAACTTACTGTATAAGAGTTTTTGTGATAAGGAAACCACTCAGCACTTAGATTAGCATTGCCTATATAGGTACCTAAGTACCTAACCTACATAACATAGAAGAAGAATAAAATACTTTATTGTAGGTACATCTTAATCTAGGGACTACACTAACATAAAAATAAAACTTCATTAATATACAACGGGCGGTGTTATCGCTAATCAGAGATCTCTGCCAGACAACTTGGGATGGAATTGAATGAACAAAGGCAATTACAACATACGCAAACAAATTCTAATCTATTTTCTCTACAAAATAATGAAGACGTGTCAAAAAACCATCATAGCAACCGATCCTTTTTAACAATTTAAAAAAATTATTTTGTTAGTAATTCAAGCTTTTTAAGTAGATAAGTTCACAACTCGGAGATACCTAGGCAGGTACTTATTTGAATTTTTACCAGAAACTGTACTTTTTTAGTTGTTTTTGTGTTTTTTACTTAAACCAATTTGAAACAGAATTAAATATTTGTCACTCCCAAAAAAGTGAACCTAATCTCCTCATTTGTCACGTGACCACAAGGTCGCCATTTAAAGGACAATCGTTTTGTAGGAAATTGTAGGTACCTACCTACTATTATTATTAGTAAACATTTTCTTCAGTCACACACAGCACAGATAACTACCTATAGACAACATTTTATTTTAAAAACAAAATCCATAGTCCATTTCTAACAAAAACAGTCCAAAAATACTCATCCCACGAACAAAGAACTTACGTCCTACGTGTTAGAAAGAGTCAGCACACTTCCATCACTGTCAGAAGGGCTGAATAATGACGTAATCATAGCCTTGAAACGAACACCCTTGCAATGAGATGCAATCTGTACTTGCACCTTATCGCGAAGGCATACGGGTGGGTTTCGATTGAAGCTGCACTTTATATGTGTGATGAAATCGCGTGGGGTGTTTTAGTCAGGGAGTTTGGGTGAAATAGATGCTCATTACTATGATAATCATAAAATGCATTGAACTTTTACATTATTTCTAATAATACTTGTAAATAAATAAAATACGCAGGTGCTTAGTTATCAGTCAAGTACCTAATATACATTCACACAACTCGATCCGTTTGTTTATGTACCTACGTATCTCATTTGCATCTGGTCAGTTTTATTTTTATTCAAAACCAGTAACCAAATGATATAAAAACAAAATAATAATAAAATATTTATGATATAAAATATATTATTGTTTTTCTCAACTGTAAATATCACGAAACAGACTCCGTCATAAGAATGTTTTAAAATTATTTTATTAGATAAGATTTATAAACGGTTATGCTGTTTCGTGTCTAAATAAAATAATAAAAGTTAATGGCATTAAGATGTTGTAACTCGGCGCATTATAATGTCATCGTTATGATCATTGGGTTAGATAAAAACTGTTAAACCAGTACCACTAGGTACTTACTTATATTATAAGTAGGTACTATACACCTAAGTAAATAAATACATAATAATAATTGGTAAAATAAATATTGTATGGTGACCAAAATGACATTAAACAAAGTCGACGGCATGAGCATATTTTTTGATACATTACTGTTTCATCAGAACACTTTGAAGAGCTCAAGTATAAAACTGTAATGTATGACAAATCTACTGGCAATCGTGAAAACGTCAAAATATTTCAAAGTGGCCTATTTTGGCGTTTTTTTTTAGATACTATTAGCTGATGGAACAAGCAGATGGCCCACCTGATGTTAAGTGGTAACCATCACCTATAGTAAAACAGTGCCACGTAGCCATGCACGATATAAACGTGCCCTACGATGCACTGCCCGTGTCCATCAACTTGAGGCAAACAGGTGTTAAGCCTCATGTGCCTGTAATTATTTCATAATGTAATGGTGATTCCATTGTTAGCTCAATGGATGACAATTATAAATGATGCTCAATTTACATTCTGGTTCCAAGGTTATTTTTTCAAAATTAAAATTAGCACTATTGTGCAGATTGTAGAGTAGATTTTACGTTTATTAATTTAAATGTTGATTTAGCACACTCGTGGCGCCATTTATAATGACAAAATGACTTCCTAATGACATAAAAGAATATCGCTTGATTGTTTGATGGTAATCACGTGAGGTATGAAAGTGGTGACTCAATGTATCGATAGTGCATCCTGTCTCCTAGACTATCAGATCAACAATCCAACCCTTTCAAGTGAATACAATTACGTTTTTTTTTAACATCTCCGCCACGACATGGGATGAATACACCATAAAGTTTTATGGGAGTGCTCAGATAACAGAGGTTCTGCTATTCGACTTTTTATTTTTCCATAAGAGTTATGCACTAGTGATGTGCCTAGCGCTCTCTACTGCGACTACACCGAAGGATTGAGTTATGGCCAATTCGTACCTTTGTTACGCCGAATTCTCTATCCAGATCGTACCTTGGGTAGTACTTTCGTGTTATTCTGTGGCACAAGGCAGGTCATTAATGTCGAAGTAAAAAGGATTAGTAGGCTGACTTAGGAGGTCCCCTTCTTCTTCCTGCCCCTTTTCCCAGTTTATATACTAGTATAGTATTATATAATCTGTGGTATGTATAGATTTATTGTTTCATGTTGTGTACATAGTAAGTACAAGCTCTTAATGGGTACCTAGTATAGACATTACATGAGCCTCACAGGGGCATTACAATCTGCAGGCATTGGCTGTAGGTTTATCTGGAGTCGAGCCTCTAAGTACTTACTATTGTTTCATGATTTTAATTTCCTGGTAGTTTACTGAGCGAAGTATCAAAAAACACTGAAAATAAGCTGGTTATTCTTTCAAAGTTATTTTTAAGTTGTATATTGTGTAAAAAACTCCAGAAATAAATGATCATCTCGATCTCGAGGTCAAACGACAGGTCAAACAAAACATCATCATAAAGTTCTAGATTTAACTGCGGAAGGCCCGCGGAGACCAGAGAGGTCACTTGGACCTTCGATGTAAGAACCTACCAGTAGGTATAAGCTCAGACCATGTATATAATACGAATATTAGTAATATAGATAGGTAGGTAAGGTACCTAAGAATCACATGTAATGTATACACAGAAGGTCCGCTTCATACTTACTACTAATAAGTGGGTTAATTTGTGTATTCTTCAGCGCAGGGTTTGATACAGATGTATCGTTTTTTCGGAGTAAACGTCAAGTTAGGTAGGTCATTATCAGATTAAGATTACACTTTGGCAGCATCATCAAATAAATTCAGTAAACAATAATTCAGTAAGTTTTAGAAAAATGGTACATATATCAATAAACAAAGTTTAAACAAAAAACCGAAACCGAAAATAAGGTAACGTGTATCGTCCCATCCCTAGCCGTAACTAGGAAAGAACTTAGTGAGGTCGCAGAATAACTAGCAGTATGTACTAGCCCGGGTTATTTGTGTGGGCGGAGCGTGTGGTTGATGATGCGGTGCTTTGTTGTTCTTTAGGCCTCTTTCCGTGGAGCTGGAGTGGAGTGGGGCCAAACGGGCTACCTCCCTCAGGCAAAGTGAATAAACCTACTTACTCACCTTCATGGAGAAAACTCTTGAACATTGATTAATGGATTGGCTAAAAGCCATTTTTATTTGATGGTTACGGATTCCTACTTAGGTAAGTAAAGTACTAGTGTGTAGGTAAGTAGGTGGTACCTACGTACCTAGTTACATACATAACTATTTTCATTAAAAGTGAGTAAACCTGTTAAAAATTGTGCAATAGGCAAATTCTGCCAAAAAAACCCTGAACCCTAAAAACCAACACTTATGGTAGGTGGTACCTTACCTACTAGTCATGGGACTTATTCCTAGGAACCCTTCGAACTAGGTCAGCTTTGTGACATTCATTACTCAATTCTAAAGTCTAAAGTAAGCCTACCTACCTACCTATGTTCATATTGTTCATGCACATAGGTGTACGCCTTTTGTCTTTTGTCAAAATAAAAAAAAATGCTAAATAAATAATCCTTCGCTTAATTTACCCTTGATTCGTTTGAGTTTTGACACGTCAATAGATCAGATATTTACATTACCTACCTATATTTCATAAATATTCCATTTTTAAGCGAGTATTCAAGTTCTCGACAAATGTATACTTACCTACACTTAGAAAAAGTAGGGCGTAAAAATGGATAAAAAATGTATTCTGTAGGAACTGTGGTTACGGTCGAAGGAAGGAACTACGTATGCAGGTACCTACACTACCTACCTATATGCTCATGTCGGTGTCGGTGTCGGGTATCTGGCTCGTGTAACATCAGCTGACTGGTCACGTCTTTGTTGAAGTTTATGTACCTACTAACTGCTCATAATCTGTGGCCAAACGCTCAAGCAGATTGTGAGTTAAAGTTTTTTTTTTATGATAAAAATACAGTGCCTTCTGGTAAGATCGGCGTAATAGTAAGTCCGGATGCGAAGCAATTCGGCGATATTTTTAAATGATAATTGCTTATTACGTGATTTATCCGAACTTAATATTACGCCGATCTTACCAGAAGGCACCCTAATGGAACAAGCTGATAGCTCACCTGATGTTAAATGGTAACTTCTGCCTATAACAATGCATTACCTCACAGAGCAAGTCCAATGAGGAAGTTTAGATCAAAGATTTGGTGCTTAGGTACTTAAAAATATACACATTTACTTACTTACCTAAGTTATTAGGTATTATAAGGAATTATGTACCTATTGAATTATCTATTTACCGTGTACCACCTATTATACCTACGTACTCATGTAGGTAAAGGTAAATTGGTGCTTACCACGACAAACACTAATCAAAAATCTAACCTAAAAAAATTGATGGGCTTTCTGACAAGGAAAGCTTTCATCAGCTGATCATACGATGTTTTGAACAGCTGATGTTACTACACACGCAGTTCTATTTACCCGATGGATACGTAAACCTAACTCATTATCAAAGTTACTCAATTCTCCTAATTCAATAAACCCTTTAATATAAACCAGTTTCAGTCAAACGCGAGTAAAACCTAACAAAGTAAATAAACACGGCAACTTTCTCGACGCATCGTCGAATCAATCGTGCGCGCTCGGCTGTTTCCGGCGCGACTCGGGCGCGCTCGGCCCAGCTGACGTGAACTGTTGCTATGTGCACCGTCACTGGAGTCAAGCGGACATTATTATATTGTTACCGAATTTAGCTGTTTTTCAAGTTATACCCGGTTTCGAGGTTATTCAGTTGATATTAAGTACAAAAGATTGTTAGTGATTTAAAACAAGCAAGATTTTCATAATAAGTATTTTCATGATTTTTTTTAATTTTTGTCACAGCATTAGAACTGGATACTATTTAACTTTACGATCTGCAAAAGATAACATGAAAATTGATTCTAATTTTGAAAAAAATCGCACAAAACCATGAATACGAACAAAGAACATCCGAAGCGCAGGAGAAACGTCCTAAAAACTTCACTGTGAACCGTAGTTAAACAAGCCTACGTGACCGAACCAATGTACTTACTTACCCCCACAAACACACCCTAAATCCACATTCACGCACACAAACGTAGACGTGGTTAAGTCTCCGCCCAACACCAAAGAAGCGTAAAAGACATCGACCTTCACAAAGAAATGAACACATCCGTCGCCTTTATGTCTTTCCCTGTAAGGTTCAATTTAAAAAGTAATCGTGAAAGGCACTTACACTGGTTTACTTGTAAATATACAATATCCCCGTTGCGCTAGTGCATTTATGGCAGCAAACGCGCGTCGTCAACCTTTTTGCGATATTTTTTATGTGTGAATAATAGTTTTGACATTAACAATGTTCCTTTGACGGTTATTGATTGGTTAGTTGGTTAGGTACCGCTTGCTAAAGTGTTTTCAGATACAATAATATTATTGACAAAGCTATTTGTGGGGGCTACAGTTTAATAAACCATTAAAATGTATAATTAATACATTAGTAACTGTTGTTTTTGGTTCGCTATAAATAATTTATTATGTCAATTAGATACTATTTACATCGAAACAGAGTACTTACCTACACAAAAAGGTTGACTAGTTTTTATCATTAAGTTCCATAATAATTTCTTTACCCTAGAGTAGGTAAGACAATCCTCCAATTCGACCCTAAAATTGATTTATTCGAAGGAACCCTCTAAATCTCATATTTGCAAAACCAAATAACATCAACTGGAAATGCTAAGAAAAGGTGAAAGTTCTTGATAAGGATGCCCTAGAAAAAGGTTGACGATCTCTGCGCGCTCGTCCCAGCTCGGTTGGCAACAGGCGAATGAAAGCATCGGCTACCTGAGATTCAACTTTATATCTTAAAGTCATTGAAATAGAGTACACAGTGTTATGATGGTGATGTTATTGATCGAAGCTTACGCGAAAAAGTTTTGTACTTATCGCCTACAACGATACACGTACTATTTTATTAATTGGCTTAAGTGACATAATCGGATACGGTTCTATTTTCATCACAATAAGGGTTATTATTGCTTCTTTTTGAGCGTTTTTGGGCACTGGTCATAAAGGATTCATAGCCGTGGAACAAAGAACATTATTAAGAAAGTATAAAATGTACCTGAATGGAGGGTGCTTTAATTAATTGTTTTTAGGTTCTTTTATTGAGTTTTAATAGAACGGACGGAGTTTCAGTAGGTTCAATAGAAATTTGACGAGTCGTACGTAACACCCTAAAATACTTGTAAATGACACGGTGTGGCCAAATCTCTACTTGATATTGGCTAAATTCTAAATTTAAAATTAATCATTATTCTGTAACAATAATGATTAATTTGAAGGATTGAAATAGTTTTCATCATTTTTTCATTATACTTACCTTATTTAATAACAATTTTATCATCATCATTCACAACAATTTACAATTAACAATCTTTATATTGATTCATTCCTTAATCAACTTGTCACGTTCAAACCTTTCACCGCAATTTCAATTGATGTGTTTGTTCATGATAACATTACCTACTACAGATCATATAATACTATGTATAAACATTACCTACCATTACTCTCCTATTAAAATGTATTATAATTAAGTAGGTTAGAGACCCACATTAGAATCAGATACGTATGTATATGTAGTTAATTGGTTGATTGGAGTTTTTTGTATCAATGTATTGGGTACGTAATATTACATGTAATATTCAGTAATATTCATAGGTAATGTATAACTCTTTAGTTTGTCAGTTTTAGGCCATGATTATTACGTAATAAGTAACAAAACTTGGAAATATCCGAATGGTTATAGTCGAGGATAAAAAGTAAAATGAGAATATTATTAGACGATGCACCCCGCTAAGACAGGTTGAGGCAAAAAACGTCTGATGAAGGACGTGGAACATATTAGGGTCGCTTCCATGTATGTGTGTGTGTGTGTGAGTGGGGCTGATTTCGGGTTGTTATGGTGAAATTATAGTGGGATGACGTAATATGGCTCTGTGTTTCCATTTTGAGATGAATATGAAATAACATTTGATTTGTTTATCTTATAGTTTCAGTTTGAGGGCGTTTGGTCTCTAGGTACCATTAATTATATTTTGCATTCAATATTATTTAGTCCACTTATGTCTTACGTAATAAAATAGGTCTATTTTATAAAAACTGCTAAAACAAGAGGTAAAGTGGTGCAGCCGACTATTAACTATTCTAGCTGAGTGAGACAAGAGGTGCGGGTTCAATTAACCTTGTGGTTTCCTTAGTGCTTTAGTACAAAATAAGTTATTATGTATTTTTAAAAACAAAAAAAATCCGCAGTGGACGATGAATGAATAGATCTTATATTACCTTAAATTACAATTATGTATATATAATAGTAATGGAACAAGCTGATAGCTCACCTGATGTTAAGTACCTAGTAACGAGTACTTTATTTATTTTCATTTTCATTATACTTTAAGATCTACTTGTTTTATTATTAGCGGTAAAACACCTACATAAAGTAAATAGTTATCTCCTTGAAGGTAAGCCACGTTGTTTTTATTTGACCGGAGTCCACTTTTATAGTTGTTCTAGAAGGTTCCTTTCCCTAATTTCCTAAAGCCCTTGTTCTTGTTAGTATCTATGACTTACGGTCATTAATTCTTTCATTTTACGACCCTCGAGGGGTCCACTTCAAGTTTTACTTGTTTGCCTACTTCTTTGTTTGCTTGGAAACGGCATTTTTTGTGCGGAAAAGTTAAGTACTCTTGTTGGAAAAATTTTGGAGTTCTAAAAGCTATTAAAGGAATTTCGATTCTCACTTTTCTTCTTTCTTTCATTTTGTTCATACATTATTATAAATAAGTACTTCTATTTAGGAACTAAGGTAACATTGTTGTTTTACTAACTAGGTAACTACATTCATAGTATAACTGAAACTAACTCTTAAACGTTTGTAAAACGTAACAAGCATATAAATATGAGATACGCCTTTATAGACTAATTGCTATGGCTGGATTTGAACTGAATACCCCCACATGGGATCGAAATACTTCACCTAAACTTATTCTATAAATTTATTCTCGAAGCTATTAAATCGTCGTTCAGTATCTTGTCTTGTATTTCTTCGCAGGTTCGACTCCCGCCTGGCACTCGTGAATAATGCATCGATTCTTAACGTAATTGATTGGGTATAAAACTTTAGCGATTGGGGCTTAACGAGCGACTTGTAATCAATATATATAAAACTCTTTTGAAGCTGACATAGAATCAACGCACAGCCTAAACTACAAGTCCTAGAGGTATGAAATTTGGAGGGTAGTATCCTTATATAGTGTAGGGGTGCACTAAGAAAGGAATTTTGAAACGTCACACTCTAAAGGGTAGAACGCGAGCAACGCCGCGGGCTACGGCTAGTATAACATATAGGCGGACGAGCAGAATGATTTATACGTAAAGTAACTACCTATGTAACTATAATAGGAATTATGAAAATAAAGCTATACTTAAGTATAAAAATGAAAGATAAGTGACTAAGCTTTACTTAGTTTGGGGTATGATCTGTGGGTCTGTGGTTTGGGACTAAAAGGCGTCGCATAAAATGTCCATAAATGTTTATCGTTTTCAAGTATTTGTAGTTGATCATAAGGACGGTCACGAATCAAATAATCTACTTAATAATGTTATTATAAAAAAATCAACTAACTCAATGGCAAATCAAAAAATAGTACCTAGGTACTAGTGGGATGAAAATGGATTTTAGGTTTATTTATGGTTTATCATTGACCTAAATCAGGGTCCAAAACTGACAATCGCTGTGACAAAGCTACAACTTGGCGTCCTAGAACGCTTATGATAGCAGCTGAAGTTTCAAAGCATGTATTTTTATAATTGGGTTAAAGGTACTTTCTGCATAAAACTGCTTATTTTTACGACTCGCCATGGGCGGTACTATGAGGGTAAAAAATAAGGGTAGGACAATGAGTATGTATCTAGTAGACGACAAAAGATACAATAGCTAAGAATAATAGATTTACTCTTGCGTGAACTTTAACCATACGACACCCCATTATTAAAATGGTATGGTATCATTGTATTTCGGTGTATAGTTGTGGACCCTTGAATAATTATCATTTTAACGATGTAGAAAGATATACTTACCTACGTATTTTTTTCCCACGAAAAAATATCATAGTGACAATGATTATAAAATATGTAATCTACAAATATTGAAACAGAAACATTAATCTAAAATAATTTACCACATATAGAGCAAATAACTGAAAACGCCAGGACTCAATACATGTAAAACAACTCGGTTCTCTAACGTTTTTAGTGACCAACTAACATCGAAGCTCCCTGAGGCTTTAGGTAGCCCTCCATAACACAAAACCTCTTACTGAGCAACACTTTATCGTCTTTTATATTAGACGGTGTAAGAGTCGTAAAATATACATACGCTTATGTACGTTTGTATGTTAACGCTCCGGCGTGAAGGAGCCTTTATGTCCTTTCTTTATTGTTTTATCAGTATTCTGTATTCTGAGTAGGTACGTAAGAGTAGAAAGTTCGTTGTGTCTGATTCTGTATGCCCCGCTTTGTATGACGATGTATGCCACACAATTTTATGCTTGTTTAGATACGACATGCACCAGTTTGTAAACAAAATAAAGATATGATAAAAGCTTTAGTAATAAAACAATAAAACACACACCTTATCGCACAGATAATAAAACACCACTGCTTAAAAGCACAAATATTGCAATCAAGCGTATTTGACTTTTCCAAATATCTCTGAATATCTTAGGGCCGGTTTTTTGATCCCTAGTTAGAGTAACTCAACGAATAGTCAAATTTGGTCCAAATTTGACTATTCGTTGATCCAAATTTGAGAATTAGTTGAGTTAACTAGGGATCAAAAAACCGGCCCTTAGGAAGGTACTAAAACTCAGTGGTATAAAAAATGATGTCCATAAACTTAAAAAAACATTACAATTTGATTGGAAGGTGTGTTTAACCGCGCCTGTGGCCTAAGGAGGATATTACGTTAACATGGTTATAAACTCTCCACTGAAACCTTTTACATAGAACAGATCGAAATTAAAATAAATCAACGTAACCTTAAATCACATTGGTGTTGGGAACAAAGGCACCCAATTAATTTATTAAAAACCCGGCCTTACCCTGTACAGTTTCCTTCGAAACAGCTGATTCCAAAAACTCCTACACCTACTCGTAGACTCATACAACTTTCATCTCTATTATACCACAGTGTAAGTGTATTTTCATTTCACTCCATAAACAGCTGATCCATGGCACACCCTTATCCTAATCGTGTGCATTCAATTTTTATCTTTATCCAAAAGAGATAAGACTACAGTTAGATCGGAAGGTGCTGAGGGTGGTTTGGTGGAAGTCAGCTGATAAACTTCAGAAGCTATTTCTAGCTTCGTAATAGTTGCAGCTTTAGAGAAAAAAATGTTTAACGGCGTTTATGCGTTGTTTTATGTTATGTTAAAGCGGCATTTACAAACGGTTTTTAAATCCAATAGAATATTATTCTTACCGTTAAATAACAATTTAAATAAATACTAGAATGACGACATCTGTGGTGCAACGATCGCAGACGTAAAACTCGCAAAAGTTGCGAGCGAGATTCTCATTAGCCGCGCGCTTGCAATTTCTGATACCAGATATTGGTAATCCTAGGTGTGTGACTGCTGTTTTTGTAAGTATAATTCGGCTGGCGTTAGCACAGTACAGTTCACCATACCTCGTTACATCTCAAGCTGTAGTTTTACGGTTGGTTGCTGCCAAACCACATCAATAACGCCATGAAACGAACGTCAATTTGAGTCAGTCAAGCCAAACAAGACCTTTGGAAATTGTTTGCCCCAGGCCAATCATGCGACCCAGGAAATTCAGGACGCACGGCTCATCCATACGAGTTGAATTTGTTGAACCAATCTAAGTCGAACGCCCAAATAGTTTGGAATAAACCCTATTTCTCAGTCAACACTCCCGATTTGAAGACATCAAATATTAAGGAAATTCTTCGGCTTTAATTGACATGCGGAGGATCCCGGGGGATGGAACTGAAGAGGGAAGTACTTAGGGAGAGATGTGGGTGGATAGTGTACATGCAGATGGGATAGGGGTTGGTTAACTGGTTTGGTAAACTTGGAAAGATTGCAATCGTACGGTGCCCATTATTCTGTAGAACTTCTACCTCGCTAACTTTGTCTACAAGTAGGTACTTATTATATTGTCAGTTTCAAGGTGTCCGTCATGAAGACCACGGAGTAAGAGCTGTCATAATATTAAAATAAGTACGTTTTATTACTTAATATGGTAGGTAGGTAGGCTTACTTACTTCTTAGTAACTTATTATAAACCTTTAAAAAAAAATTGAAGGTGTAAGTGACTTTTACAGTAAGATTCTAAGGTGGTAGTGACCGTTTATGTTAAAATTTAGTTATTCCATCGCTATATTATCATTTAAAATTATCGTGGATTTACCAAAATTATTAAGTATGTAATATAAAAGCCCCGTAAAAGCCACTCCTACAGTCCCCATCCCCAGTACATCACTAAAGGTTTATTTCAGTCGTATTCGGCTCCCGTACATTTTGTTTACATGTCCCGCGTCACGTCACGTCACGTCCCGTCTCCCGACACCCAGTGTGCCGTGTCGTGTCTATACACGCTCTGCTAATGTTTGTGAATTTCGACAATCTTCGTACAAAAAACACACCTTAATGATTAATTCTAAAGTCGTATGTTATGCACTTAGGTACGCCTTTTAGAAAGCAAGAATAGCCTTTATTATTTTTTAACCTTTGTCCCATATGACATACGAATGAGGCATTACCGCGCGTTATACAGCCATGACTCCTTACTTTTATTTTTATCTATATTAAAACTACTATAGGTAGTACTAAGTACCTACTAAATACCTACCTATATTATTAGAGCTTCGGAATATTAGCTATAAATAAATATACAAAAGAAAAAATGGGGAAAAGCAAGGCCGGTCTGATCAAGGAACTGGTCCGATTTTAATTCGGGTGTTGGGTTTCTCAAACTCATTCAAATATCCCATCACCGCACTTGTACTGTCAACAACAATGACACTCTTTGCCCTTCATTGACCTATTAATGCTGACACAAAGAGAAGACAAAAATATCTCAAAGACTCGAATCATCAGAAATGTTCTGCAGTTCAAGCGAGGTCAAGTTGTATTCTCATTCCTTCAAGTACCTACCTAGGTCCTATTCAGGCTTCAATGGTTTTTAAATAAAGGTACCTATTTGGCGACTAAAGCCATAATATAGGTATAGGACCCATGGTTTTACCATAGGAACCGCTCGTGGCGTAGCTTGCTCAAGCAATCTTCACCGATTAAGTTAAGCGACGTTCTGTGCGGTCAGTATTTGAATGGGTGACCGTTTGTGGCATTTACATCTGAGCGTTTCCGTGCTTCGGAACGGAAGACACGTTAAACTGTCGGTCCAGGACGTCGGCTTAAGCAGTCTTTAGGCCATGACGGAGGCCTTAAGGCGGCCTAAAAACTCCGTTACTAGAGTTGGCCCCTAACTCATACGAGCTTGCTTTACCATAGGAAACAGATCATTATAATCCCTAGGTAGGTAGGTATAGGAAGGAATAGTGTCATTTTCTTATCGATGCATAATCTATGATAACGGTGTGCCGTGACGTGATGCCTCGCCATGCCCTCACCCCTCAACTTACTCTCGGAAGCACTTTCTTATCTACCCGCATAATACCAAATCATCCGCTCCTTTAACTAAGCACTTAATCCTTAGAAAATAGAGCTGAAAATCGTAGAGCAGGAAGATTTAGAAAGGTAATAATTTAGGAAGATCCTTGCCTAGCAATATCAAGCTCGATGTCGCCTGATCGTTGTAATGGAGATTGAGTGTGACGGAGATGGATGTATGGGTTAGAAAGGGAGGTGTGAAATTCATAAAGTTGCCAAGTTACAGTGGTTTCAGTGTGTAAGCGAATTTGTGATGAACTTGGTACATTTTCTACATTAGTATTGCAAGAGCATTAAAATTTGTCACTTGATTGTGAGTTTGAAACCCACACCAACATAAATATGATGTCCTGCGTCATTTCACCAGCCCTAACAAACTGTAGTGTAAGTAGATAGACATAGGTAAGTTTTCATAGGCCCGTATGCTAATTTTCTGCTCGAGCACTGATCCAGACTAAAGCATAAAGTTTAGTAAGTAGGTACCCATTAAAAACTCAAACGTAGCAATTTCTAGTACCTACAGTGCCTTCTGGTAAGATCGGCGCAATAGTAAGTCCGGATGCCAAGCAATTCGGCGATATTTTTAAATGATAATTGCTTAGTTACGTGATTTATCCGGACTTAATATTATCTTCTTACCGATCTTACCAGATTTCTTTAGGTATCAGCGTATCAGCATACGAGCCTATGACGGGCCTTAGTATTTTAGTTTTTACTACCTAGGTATATTTTTGTTGTTTATTTGAATAAGCAACAAAAAAACACACGCATTGTATTGTAGAATGTGTAGAATGAAAGAAATCGCAACACGAACTCAGATAGAACACGGAGCTAGGAATCGACGAGAAGGGGGAACGGCGCGGGGCGCGCCACTAACAAGGGGAGTTGCGCATATTCGAGAAACTTCGCAGACAGTCTGCCGCAGAGCTCTGTGACGAAAGGTCCACGCTTCTTTATACAATTTTTTTCCTAATTTAAATATGCCACGCTGTTCAATACTGTTGTGTAAAAATGATAGCAGGAACATCAATATGACTAATGGAGGTGTGTCATATCATCGGTGAGTGATAAAAACATACCTAGGTACTTAGGTAGGTACCTAGCTACTTCTCACCTTCTCTACCTAACCTACTCCCGCACGGGCATACAAATAATTTCTTAAAAAATACTATGAACGCATTCACACATAATCGATATGTGTTTAGATTAGTTTTTATATTATGTTTTCACCTTTTCAGTAGGCAACTTGGCAACCCAAGCAGTGTAATTGTACCTAAGTAGATACTATATATGTAGAGTAGTGGAGTGTTTTTTAATGCTGTACAAAGACCTAACTATTAAAAAAAATACCTGGCCAAAGGCTGTATCGGTCAGTACCACTGATCTATCAGTATTTGGAAACACATACATTACCCTAGAACACACCACGTTCTCAGAATATTGAATGTGGTAATCAGAAGCCACGTTTAAACTCACAACCTTGAAGCTACTAACCGGTTTGTTTCTTATAGGTTCCCCAAAAACCCCAATGTGAAAGAGAAGTGGATAGACTCGACTGGGCGAATTAACTGGTTCCCGTCATCATCTAACGTGATCTGTTCAGATCACTTCGAGGCTAAGGACTTCCTGGTGTCGAGGAAAGGAAACAAGTACATGAGCGAAACAGCAGTGCCCTCGAAAAACTACCTCTCTTTCCATGCTCAGCGGGTATGTATATGTATACCTACTATGTATGTACTGTGTAGCACACCTCATACCATAACCATAGTATTTATTCACCTTCTGAACTACTATTTAAAGACTAGCACACAATATTTGAACGAACACGCATCTTTGTAACGTAATCACATTACATATCCGATTTGTTTCAGTTTGATAACAATCTGCCTTGTTGTTATACCGCTGTATTATTGTTTCTTTAGGAACCAACAACGAAGTCAACGTCGGGAGAAGAGGAAGTTACCTCGCCGGTTACACACGTTAAAGTCGAGGCAACTTCTGGACCTTCCCGAAAACGAGCGGCTGACTCCTCAATAATGATTACGCAAGCAAAAGTATTGAAAGGTGCCGAATCAGACTCGGCCGAATCGATCAATGTAGAAACAGAATCTTCGGATAATGATGATGTCCAGGAGTTATCGGCACAGGAGAAGGAACTAAAAGGCATGGTGAGATTTGAGAAGAACGTGATCAAAAAGCAGAACATCAAATTGAAGGAGCTGCAACGTAAGCTGAAGAGGTTGAAGATGACCATCACCGTTATGGAAGATCTTTATACAGTTTTGAACAAAAAATTAAATATTCCGTTGGAAGATATAATGATTCTAGAAACCATTGGAATGGAGGTAGAGTACTATAATATTGTTAGTTTTATGATTGACCTTGTTATTATTTTATGAATTTTTTTAACAATACTCACCTACCTACTGTTTCTACACAGGTATCGGAATTGGTGGCTCGTCGTCATACTAATAAAGAGCTGTCCGAAGTGGTATCGAAGTTAACATATTCATCACAATTCCGCAGTTTCGCTCTCTATCTGCACTTCATCTCAGCTAAGGCTTACGATTACGTGCGGGAGAGGTTTAAGACCGGCTTACCTCATCCAAGAACACTGAAGCACTGGTATTTAAAAACGAACGGCGAACCAGGCTTCATTAGGGAGGCATTTGTAGCCATGAAACACAAAGCAGACGAATCTCAACAGCATATTCTGGCCACGTTAGTTGTCGCTGATATGCAAATTAATCGCCACGTAGAAGTTGACGGCAAATTATACGGCTACGTCGACGTAGGAGCGGAATTGGACACGCATATGTTTTTAGAAGCAAGAGAGGTCCTAGCTTTATCAGTGACTGCAATCAACGGTCACTTTAGTCTCCCCGTAGCATATTTTCTGACTTCTTATGTGAGGTCGGACCAACGCGCTGAACTTGTGAAGTTTGCCCTTGAAATGTCTCATGATGCTGGCATTAAAATCGTAGCGTTGAGCTGCGATGAGACCATGATCAATTTGAATATGGTGAGTCAACTCAAATGCGAAAGCAACTCTGAAGACGGGCACGTGTCATTTCTTCATCCCGTTAGCGAGGAGCCTATCGTTGTTATACTTGATCCTACGAACTTGTTAGAACAACTTAGAGACGCACTTCGTGACCACGAAACTTTGACCGATAAGGATGACAAAAAAATTCAGTGGAAGTTTTTCAAGGATCTTGACAAGACACCATACCTGAGCGATAAAGTTAAAGACCAGTACGTCGATTTCCAGGACGCGAGAATAAAAGTTAAACTGGCTACCGAACTATTCAGTCCTAAAATTGCAGATGCGCTACAATACTGCAGAAAAGACTTACAAGTTACAGCGTTTAAAGATAGTGAACCAACTCAAACGTTTGTGACTCTTTGCAGCACTGTTTATGACGTGTTCAACTCCGCAAACTCTCACGTGTACGGCTTTAAGAACGCTCTTGACAAGAACAACGCTGAACAAATATTTGAGCTCTTAAACCTGGCGCTAGAATATATCATCGGATTGAAAACAAATAAAGGTGATCCTGCAATACGACGCCCTAAAATATCACTGTCGTTTTTTGCTGGTATAAAGCTGTTGTACTCGAACTTAATTGAGACAGATATTTTAGACAGTTTGCATCTGTACAAGCTGAGCCAAGATCACCAAAAGCTACTCTTCTGGAACATAAAGGTGGACGCAGGACGCAGGATAGACTCAAATCTTACCCCAAAAATGGTCTGTTTCGCATATAAGAAACTTGTCGCGCAAATCAAAAATAGCAAGAGTTTAAATCCTCCTCTCGAGAAACTGTCTATTCCTCTATCGCCTTCGCCAGTCGACCGTATTAACAGAATTGCAGGGCGCGACCTCACAAAAGAAAATAGAATAGAAAACGATTCAGATCTAGCAGAAACTCTTGAGGTTCTTACAAAAAACAATGAAGTCGCTGTTGTCCAAATCGCTGCGTACATCGTGCAGCAACTGATTCAGAAGATCAACTGTGACGTGTGTGTTGAAGCGCTGGTAACTACGAACAGATCTATCAACAGCTTCATCATCGCCAAAGACAAGACTCGCCTCCTCTACCCATCGTCAGAGGTGGTCAAAGTGTGCAAAACTACTGAAATGTTTCTCAAAGGTTATGATGGTCAAAAATCCAGGCAAGCTGTGCAGGCGCCGGTCATGATGGCAAAGATATTGCGCCGGTTTGTCGATTCGAGGATATTTGATGGCATTAGTTACCACCAAGTCGGTGAGTTCCCACAGTCGAACCACGTGACGGATCTAATAAAAGCCCTAGTGGAGAGATACAGCCGAGTGCACTACAAGCTTAGGATAAAACGAGAAACGTATAAAGACTTTTTGGCTCAGATGAAAGAGGCGTGGATGTTACCTCCAAGACTCTAATCCAGGAGCTTTCAATAAGATTGGCAACTGCTTATGGTTAGTGTAACTACTTTAAAGAGAATAAAAACATGTTTTCAATCGGCGTGTTATTTTATACACATCAGTTCACTGCTAGATAAATCTCTCACTCCTAATAAGCACACTGGCAAAAGTGCTATTGAATTGAACAGGTGGTGCTATGAAGGGTGGGTGGGTACTTTTGACAAGGAATGCTATGTACCTAGTAATAGCCCCCATCGTTGACGCCTCTTCCTCCTGGTAATTGCAAGCTGGTAATGACGCGAGTCGCATTATTTACAGGACATAAAGCAGGATATCTAGCGCCCGGCATGTAAGTTAAATTTTTTGCAACGATTATGAAAACTGCACAATACACGCATATTTCTGTATACATCAATGTTTTAGAATCCGCTATAGCTATGCATAATGTAGGTACAGTTTCATAAAGTAATAGTTGAACTTCCATGCCGGCTACTCCGATGTGCATTAAACATTAAAACGCTTGTGTAATGGCCTGTGCGTCCGGGTCCGGTACGGCCCGGGCTCCGGAGCCCGAAATTATAAAGGCCTGAGTTACACCGAAGCGAGCAATATCACAATCGCATTTCGATTATCGTAATGTAAATGTAGCTTAACCGTGTTACACTACGCGGAAACGACAGCTCGATTACTACGGAGTGTTGCCGTATTGCCAGTGTTGCCGCGGTCAATATATGTAAATCATACGCCTGCGGTAGTGATTACGGTGTCTAAATTCCTCCACACCCAGATACCAATGGAGTAGGTAGATACCTCATCTACTGAATACTCCAACAGCTACCACGAAAACACGCTTCGTTTCAAGCGTCGCTAATATGAGCTCGCCAGCCAACTGTTACAGAACGGTGTAAATTCGTCCTAGCTAAATGGGCTATAAAACAAAATTGAGTGGACCAATAATTGTCTACAGGACATTTACTTCAGCGGATGTCGATTGTCCAACAATAACCGATTAGTTTCGACAATTGTATTGTTTGTTGACACGCGCAGTGGGTACCTACCTACGTAGACCTAGTGTTCCTATGGTACCTCCCTTAGAAAGTACCTCCCTATTATTAATATTATTGACCATGACACCATAACTAGAATTACATCCCAAAATAAAACAAAAAGCACTCAGTACCTAATAAATTAAATTTACCTACCGGCTTCTAGCCCAAAAACGTGAGGCCACTTAATTTTACTGTTCCTTTCTAACCAAGGCGATAGAAAGAGTCGGAGATTGATAAAGTGCAGAAGCTAGGTGTGACGTGTTGTGGTCTCTTTTTTGCATTTTTAGGGTCCCGCCCGCCCCGCCCCGCCGCCCCGCCATGCGCCACCGCCAGCTAGACTCTGTGAACAAGAAAGCGCGAGTGTGAAAAAAAACTGGTAATATACATACGAGATATTTTTTGTATACCTGTTTTCCTAGACACTTAGGTACTTGTTTATTTGCAATTACATATTTTCTTTAATTACTTACCACTATGTCCCACATTATGTCTTAATTTAATTAATCGACTTATTAGCCAAATACCATTTCGTATCAAAATAAAACACGGATCTAAAGTATCGTTAATGAACATTTACACTAATTCCGTTTTCCATTTACATGCAAATTCACAAATTATCACACTATTGTTTCTTCAATAATAGTTGGCAATTATTATTTACATAATGTGAAAATGATGGACAATCATCATAATAGTCATGCGTGAAAGTAAAAAATTTGACGATTATTTCGGAGCTACGACCCGGAACCTTCGCGTAGGTGCTTTATTTTTACAGTAGGTACTTTACTTACCTACCGAACTATTTAGTAGGTATTATTTAGTTTCCTTCTGTATCTTGTTCTTGGGAAGGTTGCAGTCTATCTAATTACTATAATGTTTAAGCTTATTACTAAGTATAATTTACGCGTATGTTTTCGGACCGAATAATATTCGTAGTAGCTAAGAGAACTTATTAACTTATCTATAATTTGGTGTTTATTTAATTGTGTTTAAGTGTGTTTTTGCGTAAAATAAATGGTTTCTATTCTATTCTATTATTAGTATCTAGGTACCTACTAGAACTTGCGAATTTCTGTAAAATGTTCACGCCCAAAAGTTCAACGAAACTCATTAATTTCTCAGGAGCGCAGTGTTGCATGTACCTAATGCGACTTCTCAGCAATCACAAACCGAGATGAAAGATACAGACTTTTAAATTGATGACTTCTCAACCAAACGTCTATCTAATTTCGTATCAAATTACTAAACGTCCAAAACTTACCGCTATTTCGTATCAGGCATCGAATCAATCATATTGAATCCCGACCAGTATACCGAGCTACCTGGCCCTTGAACCACTCCTTGGTTTGTGAAGGAGGTTTGAGGGTGCTAGGGGTCTCGGCACACTGGTCCGCTGAGTCAGGGTACATAGCAATTTCGTGGAAGACTTCCCACCCCGTAGTTGAAGTGTTTGAGTAAGCTTGTTGGATATACCCGATCCTCGAGACTTAATGAAAGGTTTCTTGTGGAAGGAAAAAGGTTAAACTTGCCTAAATTGCTGAAGGATTTCGCCTTACCTACATTTGCTTCCATTATTGATAAAATCTTGGAATAAATTCAGCTTAAAACAATTCTAACTTCTGCCTATTTTTTTAAGCCACCCGGTGTCTTTTTTTTTGTGAAATAAATAAATGAAGAAGTCTTGCATACCTAACCTACAAACTTTTCCTAATCTTTTACATAGCTACTTAACTCCTCCCGCTGTAAGAAGAACCTAACCTTTTCAACTATGTGGAATGGAGCACTTAGTAGTTAGAAATTTAGAATGAAACTTAGAAGGTACAATGTGATGTAATCTTCACCCCTTCTAGAAGCTCAACACTCGTCCGTTCGCCCTCTTCCTATCCGACAACACTGATAAGAGTGTGGTGTTATCAGGGCACACGATAAGAGCCTAGCAACTGTTTACGTGTCATTGTGCACTGTTGACTGAAGCTAATCGCAGACCAAATCGATGAAACAGGATTTCAGAAATATAAAAACACTATTCTTATCATATTATCACCCTCGTTAAAAACAAACTCATCCATCAATTTTATCTAGATTTCAATCCGCAACGCAATGCAGCTCCAGGTCTGCCGTGATGTCAACAGAGTTGGTATTATTACTACTAAGTTGCAGTGTAGGCCTAGTAGGTAGGTACCTATCTCAGTTTATTTATTTTATTTTGAACTCTGTTTCATGTCCATTTCACAATTTCCACCGTTCCAATTAATAAATTCACCAGATTTCTTTGTTTGGCATGTATTTTTAGAAGTAGGTAGCGTAAGATGATAACTAGCTTAAGATGAAGATCGCGTATAAAAGCTTTGTTTTCCATTTAAGACACAAGCTAAATAAATCAAATCTCAGTCAATTTAATATCTCTTTTAACCCAAAAAAGTTCTGGAAACATGCCATACCCTAAATTAGATTTATACATATAAACCAAACGAGTATTTTCTGGGTATGTATTTGGGAGTCGGCACGCGTCCTGTCGAATGCTGAAGTAAGGGCTATAATTCACAAAGGGCTAGCTGGCAATAAATCTTCAAAATTTGGCCCAGAGCCGATTTCATTGGTTTGTTTTCCTTTCCAGGTACTTACTGTTTCAGATGGTAAAGCTTTCAACGATGCCATCGTTTTTTTTAATAATGTTCCTTATTAATATTTCAGAATTCAGGATAAAGAAACTCTATCCCAAATTGTTAAAATGCATCTGCGAAGAAACACAAAGTGTTGATTACGTATATCTCAGAAAGACCGTTTCGTCCATCGCATGTGGCACTCATCACACTCGGTACTATATACATACCTACCTATACATTTTGAACTGCTTTCAACGAGTTAACTAATCTGAATACAACTTCTAATTTATCTTCATCGCTGACTTGTTTGATGCATTTAAAACTGCTTTTTATTTCTTGGGTCATAAGATTGAAAATTTCTAAACAAATGCCAGACTTTTCTAATTTAATTTTAATTGCTTGCACTTCAATAAAACCGTCCACTTGTCTTTTCAGATCTAAATATAGCTCTACAGTTTTAGTTAAACGAGCAATTTTATTCCTTCGTTGGAGTGTTTAAGAGTCATTTCAGCTTGACAAGTTACATCTTTGTGTCACAGAAATGCATCATCCACGCCTGGTTCTTAATCCTCATTATCATTAAGGTTCATTATGCTACTTTATTATTCAACGAACCCAAAGGCAATTCGATTTTAAAATTAAGCCTTATGGGTTTCAGTATAGGGCTTATCTTCTCTTGATCTGCTTCAACTGCTAAGTCTACACGTGTATTGGACAAGTGGTTTGGTTCAATGTGTGTTTGAGTTATGTTGACAAGCGATTATGTTACTTATCGTGATTAATTCCGAGATTACGTACGAAGGTATTATAACTTGTTTGAGTTTTGACAAAAACATAGTTAAAATTTAGGTACAGACGAAATATAAGCCGCTTAGGCTGGCTTACTGATTTGCCAGTTGCTAGTTGGGTATTCGGCTTCCTACTCTAAGCTTGGTTGTTACTTACTCTAAGTAACTGAACCATATCCATACCGTAACACGTTAAAATCTAATCTATCCTACGTAATTTTATTGTAAATAGTTATAAAGCTCTTCCACAAGGATTTACTACAACAAATAAACTTATCGTTTTGGTCAATCTCTTTTGACGTCTGGCTGAAGCGTGTTTTACATTCTAAAGGCAGTCTTTTTTGTCAAAACACATATACATAAACTAGCTAAGTATAGCTACAGTAGGTAGCTTGAAGGCAGCTCAGCTAATAAAAGCCCGTCAATTAGTATTGCTTTCAGCGTGTCCAAGTTCTTAAGAACTTTCTCACTCCTAAGTTTTGACACAAGATGTCACCCTAATGCAATTTCTGTGTATAGTCTCGTGATGTATATTCTGTGGCGCCTACCCTCAATTAGCGACGTTAATACAGACTTTGTCACTGTTAATGATGATGAATTTCGTTCTGTTTTGTCAACACTTGACGGTGTTTTAATTTGTTTGTAGGAAAGGCCATTAGTACGGTTTTTTGATTAAAGTAATTAGTCACGCTGTGCTGTTGATGGCATTGAATTAGAACGTTAAATCCTTATTTTTCCTTCTCTCACTCCATCTCTGTCACCTCTCGTAAACTTGAACACTCTGAACTTGCTCTGAACAGTTTTGAATACCTACCTACTTAGTACCTAACGGGTAGTTGAAATATGTTTTGTAATAAGCAAAGTGTTTTATTTAATTGAAACCAACTTGTAACAAAAACAAATTATTGCCATTACTTATTTTACATTATAGAAAATTGTCGCTTCTAGTTTATTCGCAAAGTTCTTGGTTTTGTGTAGTTGTGGTTAAAATCAATAGAACTAGATACTGAACCCCCGCGCGCTCGCGAAGTCATGCAACGTCGCGCGAGCTGCTCACGAGCGAGCGAGATCGAGCATCGGTCGTCGCGCTCAGCCGAGCGGCTCAGTTGCACACTGCGCTCTCGGTCGAGCACGTGTCATGTCAAACCGTTCACGTCCGCGCGCTCGCTGTACCAACTGTTACAGCACTGTGGCAGTATTTCCTGACGCTCTCGTTTACTGTATCGATCGATCGACGTGTTTGTTATATTATTAACTTCAGCTGTGGTTACAAACGCTCACTGCCCTGCCCGGGTACCTATTTAGAGATAGGTTGGTATTGTTGGTAGTAGATACGCTATTCCACGTTGTTTATTCAAGCGTTCTGTTCTGTATGAGTACCTAGATGCAAACAAGCCTATTGACCAACTTGGGGTGGTTGGCAACTAGGTAGTAGGTACTTGTACTTACTGCAGCTGGCCCTATCGCATAAATAAAGGGTCATGGGGTTCACCTGAGCTGGTTATCGGGTGTGAATAGAAATAACTCTCTTGTTACACAAAACCGGGCAGAGTGCCCCGCGCTCTGTAGAGTAGGTAGGTACCTACCTACCTACTAAGATGAATTTTATTACGCCTCATAAATGCAATGTTCTATTCAACTAGACTAAGGTAGGTATTTAGGTGAGTTGCAATTCCGAATGACCCCCAGAGAGGATGCTGTCATCATCGATGGCGGAAGTGGAATGGACCAACGACTCTGTGATCCAGCTGGTGCAGGAGTACCGCAAGCTGCCCGAGCTGTGGGACCGCACGCACGAGCTGCATACCGTGCAGACTGCCAAGTACGAGGCCTGGACCTCACTGGCCAGGCTCTTTGGCTGTGACATAGGTAGCTCTCAATATTTTATATCGCGTGCACAGTCAGCTGCAGTCGGCAGGGAAGTAGGCATAAGCATAGTCTAAACACGATCATACCTCTGTTCCGCAAGGTAATTCCTTGCTCCCTAAAGAAGAAAGGCGATGTTGCTGTGGCCAAAATTCCGGAATTAATCGCGGCATTCACAGCGGTATTCATGCCGGCACCGGCATGGGCTGAGTGTGCACGCGGTATTAGAGCTCCGATATTTTATCAGGCTTTGTTTGACATAATACTTACCAGAACTAAATGCTGCTTTACATTACACCCTAGTAATGCCTTCAAACTGTAAAGTAAACTTCGCCGATCCAAGTTGAAGTAATGTCGAAAGTGATGTAATGATATACCAAAACCAGTGTGTGAATTTACTACTGGTTACGATAACTTCATTTTATTCTTTTAGCGGATCTTAGGAAGAAGATCACCAGCGTGCTAGCGTCCTACCGGCGAGAGAAAGGCAAGGTTAGAAAGGGAGTCCGCTCCACCTGGTTCCTCTATCCTCATCTCAAGTTCCTAAGCGGATACCTCAAGTCACCTCATACTGAGGTATGTGTTCCATTATACAATTACTGTGAACATTTTGTAGGAGCATCTCCGAGTCCCAGACTGCATATGCCTGAGCTCACTACCCAAAGGTTAGCTGGTAGAGAATGCTATTTTTAGCATTAAGTTCGCCTGTACACTACTTTAAGTTGTGCAATAAAGAATTTTCTATCTATCTATGAAAAGGCCTACTAACTAACATATACATACCAGTCTAATCATTGAGAGTATCACTGAACTTATCTGTACCTTTCTTAGCACTTACCAACGTTGCCAAAAACTTAACGGAACAATATTTACAGTCTAAAAAACCACCGGAGACAAAACTCGAGCCAATCCATCAATACACAATGGAGGCTGACATCATGGACGATAACGACGATGACGAGGTCCAGATCAAGATGGAGCCCGTACCCGAACCCACACCACCGAAGAAAACCTCATCATTCGCAAGCCAGAAGCACAGCAGACGACTCACGCGATTGAAACGACTACCACCACAGAGAGAAGCAAATCAAAGCACACACACGGACAGCAAGCTTCTAGAAATGCTAAGGCTCTTGAAGAAATCTGATATATCGAAGAAGAAAGACGAGTGTGATTCGTTTGGGGAGTACATAGCGACGTCGCTGAGGAAACACGACGATAGAACGCAGTCGATGATCAAACAAGCGATCAACAACATTCTATTCGAGCAAGAGATGAAGAAGTATACCAACTATTCTGTGGTGATCAGCCCCGAGAACCCTCTGGGTAACGTGATCGGTGAGGAGTTAGATGACTTGCAGGATGAGAAGGTTAGCGATTGACTTTGATGCAAAACTAGGATAATGAATACAATATTGTAAATAGGTAACTAGGTAAGTCTAGTCTATAGGGATTGTAGAATATCAATCTGGCTAAGAAGAGAGCCCTTCTTGTAAATAACCTTGAATGGCGGGGAGTTTTGCGCAGTGGTACGATTTAGTATAGAAAAGAGATAAAATATAAATATTCTCCTCCACTTTTACTGAGAGCTATTAAACCGTGTTGGAGCCTTAGAGTCCCGTTATAAACGGACAGTGCCATTTAATCCCTACGAGTTTCCTGTTCCTTTTCCATTTGATCTGCGGTCGGGTCTCCTAAGGTAGGTACTTCTCCCCGTTCCCTGTTCATTGTCATTAAATGATGTAGATAATGGTAGATTGTTAAAATAATGTAATTATCAACTTGTAATAAACCACATGCCCATTATATGATCTAACTTTCATAGTCTTGCCAAATCGTCCTTCAAAAATCTTTTACTTTTTACTACTCCCAGCTCCCAGTACAGTACAGGGCAAATGAATTTCCCCATGATACGAGCTTCACCTGTCAAAATAGTAAACCCTTACTCAATCAGCCGTAATGCTGGATGATGCCAAGGTTTTCCTCCTGACAGCTCCACAGAATACACTGCAGTCACATACCTTTTGACGGAGATTGCTGTTTGATTCAGGCATCAAGGAGACTTTGACGTGCATTATCTACAAAAAGGATTTGAGTGTATCTATATAGCACACTGGTTTACTCATTGGCAATTTTAAAGTGCAAAACAGCCACGGGTAAGTATAATATATATTATTCTTTCTTAAGTGCTCCCTGGAGTTTTTTTGGGATAACTGGAAAAACCACCGCAGAAATATCAGAAAATGTTTTATTCAAATTCCACGGGAATAAGCTTATCCTCGAGTGTAAACTTTGGTCTACTTTTCAAACTAAAACGAAAGATTTTTCACTCAAGAAAAAGCGCCTACTTAAGCACTCAGGCACAGAAAACGGTATCATCAGTAATTCCCGGAACTTCAACTTCGGAAAACGTGGATTTACGGATTTAAAAACCCTGAAAACTTCGTAATTCGTTCCCTCTTCCCCTGAGATAGTAAATAAAATACTTACGAGTTTGGTAAGAGCTTAGCTAGCGGTGACGCTGGTGGTAACCAGTTTGAACGGTCCACCCTGTCATGCATGTTTGATGAGTGGACACTATTCGGGTTCGAATCCTGTTTTATTCAACTGGGATAAGTAGTTTTTACATTTTACGATACACTTTGGTGTAACTTTGTTTTCGAGTTACCTCATCATCATCATTTCCCTGCTCTTATCCCACGGTAACTGGTGTCAGCACAAAATGTTATCTTCCACTCACTCCTATCATCCGTCATATCTGGATCTACTCTCGCATAATATCATCTTTCAAACAATCCAACCACTTCTTCTGCCCTTCTCTACTTTTCAACTTACGTCATACCTAGTTCATTTGTAGTTAGTCTTGCTAGTAACATTACTGAATAAGATAATATAAATAACATGCACTGTGAGCATGCTAGATAAACTTATTAATCTGATTTGGGCCAGTTGAGCTATCTATAAATCGTTTGCAACGGTTTGTAGATGGCTCAACTGTTTCATGTGTATTTTGTAAATATTGTGAATATTGTAAATATTGTATTAGTTGTATTTTTCTTTGTGAATAAATATTCATTTATGCAACTTATTAATAGATAAGTTATATTTCTATGACTTTATAAAAGTTAATGTATACCTGTTATCGGACATTAGGGATTACAAGTAGGGTGTGACTAGATAAGTAAACCTCGATGCAACAGTTCACTGACCTGATAAAATGCAGTTGATAAAGCACTGATAAGAAGGTCGGCGCTTTCATTAGAATTGAGCTAAGCCGATGTGTAAAGGCATACCAACATTACCAACGTTTTATGTAGGTAAGTAAGGCGAAAGTAATTTGCAAAGCTCATAATTATGTTTGAGCGACTTCATTACTACGTGTGAATTTAAATCACAACCAATAAAGAAAATTACTTTAGAGCTGCAATTAGAACACCCCAATAGGATGTAAGTTCATTAGTACTTCGACAATAAGGTCTAATTTGCCCCGACACCCTACAAGTAATTACCGTAGAGCGCTCAATTTTGTGCATGCTGGGTTCAAAGGAAAAATGTCTTTGAGAACTAATGGAAGAAAATTGCTACCTATACGACGTTCCTGCTCGTTTTCTTTTGGATTTGAAATGGTAGTACAGATTACTTTATAGTTACGGAAATTGCTCTGGAAATTGGAATAAGCTTGGTTTTACTAAATATAGAGTTTGTTACCTTAGAAAAGCTGTTTCTTTGATACATTGTAGGTATTCGTAGTAAGTAGGTTTCTAGTTTCTACTTTAAGGAAAAGATAAAATAAAAATGATTGCATCAAATTATCTTTTCACTGAAATCTCTATCTGTATCTGAAAACAGCCGGAAACGGAAAGTCTGTAATATTTTTCTGAAAACTTTTTTTCCTTGTTTTATTGCTTGAATGAAATTATATGTTTTTTCCAAGTATCCAAGTGCAGTGACCCGCCTCACTGGCTCACTGGCTCACTGGCTATCTTATCGTGCACAGTGCGGGCGCAGATGTAGACGATCACGTACACACACATGTTTACCTACTGGTTATAATTTTACTGTGACCTAAAATTATTATAAAATGGTGAAAATAAACTAGCTGGGTCTTTTATTTGACACGATAAAGAACACAGAAAAAAAAGTAAACCACAAAAAGGAGAAACACAAGTGAATAGAAATGTATAAGTAGATACTATTATCGTTACTTACAAAACTAAGTGCTACAAAATTAACTTAAAAAACCCCACACACGAACCTAACTAAGTATATTAGCCACAACACAACGCAACGGTTCCGTGCCAAAATATTGTAGATAACCCTCTTTCGGTAGTTGAGTACAAAAACAATCTCTCAAGAAGACGTAATCCTTATCAGGTGGCCTCGCTTGTTTATTAGGTTACCTATACATACATACCTATACCTACCTACTTATACTTACCTAGGCACATTCAA
Source organism: Eulithis prunata (assembly GCA_918843925.1). Lineage (NCBI taxonomy): Eukaryota > Metazoa > Arthropoda > Insecta > Lepidoptera > Geometridae > Eulithis > Eulithis prunata. The sequence continues at coordinate 8,866,908 of OU974021.1, forward strand.
TTTTCTTTTGACCGCAAAGCATGATAACTCGCCCCAGAGCCCCAGAGCTAACGAACGCTACATTTTCATACATTTAGTAAAATTAGATATTTCCACAAAACCCGAGACATCCATAAACCTCTCGTTACCTCATTAGGGGTGGCACTCGCAGTCGTAAAAACCTAACGAAGTGGCACCCCTGTGGCATCATTACTTAGTAAATTGCTTGATTTTTAACCAACTACGCGTAAAAAGAGACGAATGTATTTTAAATTATGCGCCTGAATTTATAGCGGAGGGCGGAATGCAAATTCTAATGAACTTGCTTCATCAGAGTTCATTGCAGAACAAAAGTGGAGCAAGTGCTTATTTACCAGGTCGTTAAGTCAAAACATCCTTTTTGAGGTTCTCTCCGTTTCAACACAATTGTCTTAACTACATATAACGGGACTTATTTAACACTCAGTTTATAATATATGCAATAAACTCACATATTCTTCATGTTTTATGACGGGGTAGAAATAAAAGAATCCTACATTGAGATTTTTTAAATCATTTTTAAAGATAATTCCGACTCCATACATAAAAATTATGTTGTGTTCCGTTAGTTCGTCTTATTGCGAGGCCAAATCTGTGAAGGTTTTCACGTGAAAGCATTTTGCACAGAAGTATTATTAGTACCCTTTATCTGTAAATATTAGAACAGTTACATTAAACTTGTATAAGTTTGCGTTGCGACTGACACTGACAGCCGAATGGACTTGTCAAAATTATAAGGATTCCCCGTTTGAGTACGGTACCCTACAATTAAATTGAATAGATAGATACACGGTTATTGTTTTGTATTATGTACGATCTGTATTAGTTTTAGTGACGTCGTTCCATTTTGATAAAATGTGGCGATATTTTTATTAAAATTAAGATTATGTATAAAAATTGATGACGTCATAGAATATGATTATTTTTGACGTAAGGAGCCTGTAGTTTTAGAGGGTTAGTTAGAGACTACTCGCAAGGGACGCAAGTTTGGTACCTACTTATAGTACCTAAGCTTTGAGGTACATACAATGCACCTAATACTATTGAAAGTCGTGCCAAAGCATCGGTGATAGGTTTTTGATGGTAAAACCCCATATCACCAGAGATAACTACTGGTATAAGCTCAAAAAAACTAATTAAACTTTTGAATCGAGCTTATTGCTAAAATTAGAACCTGATTTTACAGCCCAAAGCTAACAATGCACAATAAAAACAAAATTTACGATTTCAGTCTGCTAAACTTATTGAAAATACTATTGTTAATATTATACGGCTTTGGTCGTAAAACTTACTAAAAGGCACAATACAATAGATAAATAAGTACGCAATTTAAAAAAAAACTAATAAAACTAATAAACTCGGCGGTTCTATGAGTCTTATTCTAAGGGGATAGGGTTATTTATTGAGTTCCAAAAACTACGGATTATGTTTTTGGTGTATAAAATAAAGCTGGTGCTATAATGTGTTTTACGACTGTCAAATAAACGTGAGAGTTCCACCTTGAGGAACAATAATTCACACATCTTTGTAACATTTAAACAAATGCTTTTACAAATTATAATTCAGCAGACTAAAGATTTACAAACACTTTTAACCCTTCAACTTGAAGTGGAACTGGGCCGCACATGTCTGCCGCATGTCAAGCGACTTGTGGGCAAAAACTACCACAGAGTGGATCCCACCAAACGCAACCCGGCGACGTGGAAGACCCAGGAGGAGATGGCGCGATGAACTCGATGCACATTTAAGATCTTGGCCTGTAACGGCGTTAAATCGCGAAGAGTGGAAGGAGGGAGGGGAGGCCTTTGCCCTGCAGTGGGAAAACCACGGCTGAAAAATAAAATAAAATAATTTAACCCTTCAACTGCTTGCTTCCTATTTTAGCCAACGTAACATGTTAACTCAGATAAAACTCGCAAAAGAAAAGGACAATTGGGAATTGAAAAAAATTAAAAAAAGTAAATAAGATTTGAAGAACCAAGTCGGTACAAAATCGGTAGCATCCCACGTGAACAAAACGGTATCTGTTTACAAGTTTGTTCGTCCAGTGTCCGGTCCGTTAGTTTTACGAGGGCTCTGGCCCATAAACTAGCTATTAGGAACATCTGTTACCTACGAGTGCTGTAAATAACATCTCGCTCTTATTATATGTACGACCTTTACCAAGTCATACAGTACTTTCAGTTCATCTAGGCCTTTCTAAAACTAGAAACTAGGGTGTTGCTACTAATAACTAGCTAGATCGCGGTAATCGGTGCGATTTGTAAACATCGCGAGATCTCATTTCGAGGCGAACTACTGGTTATATGTGCCCAGTAGGTACACGTAAAACTCAAAAGGCAGGATCGGTAGTCGCTACCGCCATAGTTACACGATAGAAAGTAAAACTAGTTCATAATTCTGTTGTTGCTAATGGACTGTCATACAAATACGACTGTTAAAATACACATGGAGCTTATAAATAAGACTTTAACAAGCATTACATGGTTTAACCAAAGACAATAAAGAACCTACGAGTCATTAAGGCTCCGCAGGGTCATTTAGAGGCCTACAGGGTCATTTAGAGGCCTACAGAGTCATTTGAGGCATTCTGGGTCGTTTATGGTCGTAGACGTCTTAGTCTAAATGAAATTATTACGCCATTTACCTTAAAGTGGGTATTAATAGCAGAGAATTTGCAATTAGGTTATCCCTTTGTCTTGTAAAAAAATGTTTTGGGAGAGTATCGTTTTGGGTGTAGAGTTCTCTACTTGCGAGAGCTATTTCTAACCTAACTGGATTTGATTGCTTGTAAAAAGAGCATAAATTACAGGCACTGACTTCGGCCTGAAACCCTAAAGATGTAGTTGTACGAAATTCGAATCAAGCCAATACTTTTTCAAATTACACCAAAAAAGACAACATCACTTAATATCAGGCAAGATAGTGGTCACACGATTAGGTACATAAATTATAAAAAAACATCGACAGGATTTACTAATAAAATAGACAAATGGTTTTAAATATATACGGAACCCCATGAAACGCAATCATCTCACGACATAATTACGGCATAAAAATGCAAATTTCCTCCCTCCTCTCCCCACCCTCCTCCCTTCGTCAATGCAATTTAAAAAAGCCAGTGTCAAAAATAAAAATATTCCATCCCTTGATTTTAATAAAATCCGACCCCGAAATAGAAATTTCCGAATGAACCGTCTTCACGATGGAAAATTGTATTTTTTTTTCGTCGAATTTCGGCCGATCGCTCCTCACTTTTATTATTATTGAGTTTGAATATGTTGCTGATTTTCAAGACGTTTATCCGGGACCTACACATTTTATTGTAGTAAAATACAATACAAAAAAGTTTGAAACCCTGAAACTATCACACGCGAATCACATTTAAATTATTTTCGAAATAAGGTTATTTTCAAAACTCCCTAAGTAGGTATTTCCTTTATTTTATTCATTCGTACATTTTGTAGATACTAGTAGCGCCGTTTATATTTGTAAAAATATCTACAAAGATTGGACACATTTATTTTCATAGATATCTAAAAGCAAAAACGTAAGCAAACAGTCTCAACCAAAATTAGCGCTTCGATAAACAGACGCTAAATGCAATGCTATCCAAAGTACTCGTCCACGTGTAACTCAGAGATCTGCTGGCCAATCAAAACAGCCGGTACGTCCAGTACCTACATACGTACGTACCTAGGTAGGTAGGAACGCAAGTTTTTTTTAAGAATGTTGCAGACTTGGGATATTTATGTGCAACAATTTTTATTGTAAGACCAAGAACGCGAGAGAGATCTTGATCTCAAGATCCCTTTGATATCGCGATAAAACCTTGCCAACATATGTAATTGTCATAAGTTGGTAAATAGGTGCAGTCTTGTAAGAAATTATCGTTTTGTGTTCTTCATAGCAAAATGTACTCCATAAAATTAACCTTCCAGATAATAATTTTAGAAACTGTTAGCCTTGACAACCCATTATGGGTTGTGCTGTGCGTGTGCGACATGCTTAGGGTTAAAGCCAGGATAAGTTTAGTCTAGATTATGGTTCTAAAATTTATACGCGCTGATTTTCTAGGGTAAAAATAAATGCAATTATATTTTAAAACTAGGTACTGTTTTTCTTAGTTTTCTTATCCATGGTCTGCAGCCGCCGTAACAGATGACGTCAGTATTGCTTGACGGGCTGATGGATCACCACGTGTCAGTCACCGAGAGCGTGCCAAAACATTGCTGTTGCTATCTTGCCTACCTCGCGCGTTCTCGGCCTAAACCATATAATACACATTAATATACATATGATCATTAATTAGACTAGCAAATTCTTGCTACAATTTCTCGAGCCAATACAAGTACCGGCACGGCTTAATAGCGCTGACCTTGAATACGCAGAAGTCAAATTTTAGATCTAGTTGGCCGAATACCGAATGTAAACATATGATTACATAGTCTTATTCATATTGGTCTTCTAATGCTACGCTAGCTAAAATTGCTGCTAAATCTGTTGTCATCTCTTCTTCTTCTTTTATGTAGATATGCCCTGTGGCGTCATGCAGTGACAATAACATGGCCGCGCTAAAATGACAGTACATAATGAATAAGGGTTAAAAAAGGTTTAAATATTTTAAAGAATTGTAAAATGAGAAAAATTACTACCTCCTTAAAGGTAGGTACATCAAGAAGCAATCACGGATAGATCAGATGTCGATATTTGTAGATAAACAGTGAATAGGAAGTAGATAAATAAGATAGGTACATAAGATAAATAGTAAATACCTAGGTTAGGCAGGCGTCACAATGTCTTGCATGTATACTCTAACTAGGTGACTAAGTAAATAGTGTACGAACCTAGGTTTGTAGGTAGGTATGAGTACACGTGTGGTTTCAAGGGCAAAGAACCGCAGTAGGTGAATATCGTAAGTTCACGCTTCAATAAAGAATGTTTAGATAATGTTTTAAAAACTATAAAAACTGAGTTCTAGGATTTCTCTTGAAATTTATTCATGAAAATAAGTAAAAAAACAGGTTTCTATTTTAAGTTCGCCTTCGTTGGATTCTGCTTTATGAAAACTAAACGCTATTATACAGTTTATACCTTTAGCTACCAACCCCTTGCTAAGTAGAGAGAGTTAGAGATTAGGTAACTAACCTAGGAACCAATATTTCTACAAAATAAGGACCTACTTTAATAGTCATAATAGTATTTATTTGTAATATACCTACATTACACGTCATATTATTGTGGTACATTTTGTACACTGGCGGTCCTAAACCAATTTATATAATAATAATTAACAATTTAATCAAAAAAAACATTTTATAAAAATTCCAAACGAATCTTTATAATACTTTATAAAAACAAGTTTAGCACAACCTTGGTATGCTAAAACCAAAATAGATGACCTGGTGCCCTTTTAGTACCTACCTATGTTAAAATAAAAAATATCCTTAGCAATTAATTAATTTGCATAATAAATCATCTAACTTCCGCATGCCCAAATGTGAATAATGGCTTATTCCCATCGAGCCCACCGGCCGGCCAACTGGTGGGCCGAATGGAAAAAAAAAATCCCATCGAGCCCACTATGCAAATGAGTGGGCTAATTATAAATTAAGCGCAAGCGCAGTAGTCTAAGCCCTAAACATGCGCAGTATTTTTTTACAAACGAATAAATTTGCACAAATCGCGAGCGATACCGACTCAATACACATAGCTGTCATTGTACAATGTATGTATGTATACTGTGGCTCAATGACCACAGTGCAACTAACTGCAGTACTTCAACAGATGCGAGTCTCAAATAGAGGCCCCCTGACATCACACTAAAATGATCAAAACTTCAGTACTAATCACACCAAGGCGATCATTCTATAACTTCAAAGCGAACTAGACTACCACTTTCGATACGTTTTGCAGACCGATAGACTCAAGTAGGTGGTAATGGTAAGTGCCTGACAATGCAATATTCGCTTAGAAACTCGGGTGCTTTGTTACATTTCCAAGCGATCTTGAGTTTGATAATATGAATTATCTCGATTACGTGATAGTGTCACTTGACGTCACTTGTGAGCACTTTCAATTCACTTGAGACAAACTCCAGACCAGACATAAAGTGCCTTATTCGTATTCGTAATACATTGATAACATATATAGTACTAGCACAGAATATTAGTACAAGTAATTAGTTTGGTATCAGATAGATGCTTTATACAAGCGTGCGGGTACGTCCTAGAAAAAAACAAAGACCATCACATAGTAAGTAAAGCATACTAATCTTGTGCAGTTGAGGAGCACCCATGCGGTTCCCAGTAACCTACACCTCTAAAGTAGTCATGCCATTTAGAGGAGGGCTGCGGTTCCTGGTGCTCTCCAGTCTCTACTCAACTACTATTCAACTCCATCAGTAGATGATCTCATCTTGCAGCGAGCTGATTTAAATGTTTGCCGTAAGAACATAGCAAGTTACATAAAGTGATTATGACTATACTGTGATTACGTCAATTGTTCATGAACCTTGGCTTGTGCAGTTGTGTTACTGCGCGTGGTGCGCTGTGGCGTGCCCACATTGCCCACGCGCACGCCACGCTGTCTCCGCGTGCTATTTATTAATAGCACAGCTAACTTGTGGGACGCGGAGTCTCGTAAACACTATCCCGAAATAATTACATGTGGAACAAAGCATTGTATTGTTTAGTAGCCGTCGCTCGCGGCGTTGCTCGCGTTCTACCCTTTAGGGTGCGACTTTTCAAAATTCCTTTCTTAGTGCATCTCTACACTATATAAGGATACTACCCTCCAAATGTCATAACTCTAGGACTTATAGTTTAGGCTGTGCGTTGATTCTAAGTCAGCTTCAAAAGAGTTTTATATACATATATTGTTTACTTTGTTGATTGCTCTATTTCTCACCTCGGCAATAAGTACAATTGGTACAGAGCATCTAATAAATTATGCTGCTGATTTGTGGACGTGCTCTGTAAGGTAAATGCTTAGCTATATCTAGCACATAAAAGGTTGTGCAGTAATTACCAGAATCTTCAGCATCAAAATAAGTTTTCTTATAGGTTTGTCTTTGCCGAAATGAAATATAATATAATATGAATAAATCTAAGTTTGATATGCAGTTGCCACTTTCTACACCAGTTATCTGCACATGTAAGGTTGCAAGCTCATCCCCGCCGCTGATAAAATATAGGTACAAGTAGTTTCCTCGCGATGTTTTCCTTCACCGTTTGAGAGCACTAGTGCCTAAGTAAATAAACACCATGTTATTTCGGTTTGATCAAATCAAATATTTTGGCAGAGACTCTTGTTTTGATATCATTAAAATATTATGGTATTAAGCCCTACGTTCACCAACGCATTAACCGGGCGTTTAACCGGGATTTTCAGACAAAACCGGTTATACTCTTTGTGATTGATTATTTCTTTATACATAGGTAAAGGAGCTACACTGTATCTTGACACTATGTATTATTATGTATAACATAGCATTCATCCTTGACTCGCCATCTAACGTGCAAGTACTGAAGGTACCTACACATTGCGTTTATAACATTACATAGTACCTACCTATACTATACTATAGGTACGTTACCTATAGTTGGTTTTTGCTATTTGGCCGGGAGTTCTTGCAGTAAGCCAACCAATTCATTTATTCTTCTTTCGACATTTTACAATCGTCTAAAGCTAGATAAGCCTTCATTAACTTAAATTTCTTGTAAAAATGCGTCAATTTGCAAGTGAAAAACGAGTATCAAGTTTTTTTATTGTATCCACGCTGAAACGATTAAACTAGTTCGGAACCGGTTAATAGCGGTTTTTCGTGTAATAAACACTAAATAAATCCTGGTTTATTGTTAAATAGGCTAATAATAATAATGAGTTACGAAAAAATTACTCATTCTACGTCAGGATAAAGTATTTTTCTATGCGATCAGAGGAGAAACACTGTCAAAACGTTACTTTGGAGTTCGGGGTTCGGTCTCACAATGATCAAATATTCTAATTTTTTGAAATTATTTTAAAGTTACTATTATCATAAAAATTCGATGCGTATTTTTATAAAAATCTTTCTATTTTTATTTCTGAACTAAGCCTGCCTCACCTAGTCAATCAACTAGAATACTAAGTAGGGTATATTTTCGTCAAGTGACGTTGCCGTGCGGGTAGATAGCTAGAACAGGTTCTGCTGGTTCAATTGCCAACAACAAATTAAAAGGAACTTGTTCAGGTTAGCTTCCAGCGCGATAACACCACTAACCCATATTATTATAGCGCGGCCTTGGGGCCCTTTCGCACCGGTGCGCCTAGATATACATATATTTCTGCTAGTTACAATAAATAGATGATTTTTCTAAGAAAATAAAATCTATCAAATCATCTGTGCAGTCGGGTAAAACATAAGAACACGCTGAATAAGTAGAATAGCAGAATAACTAAGTCATTTTTGTAAAGAACATCGTTTGGTTCCGCCTTCACGCCTTCACGCCTTCAGCCTACGTATGTGAACAACGATAGCTCAACATGCCTGAAACATTTGGTTACGTAACACTTGTTATCACCAGCTGTGCCCTACTTCCCTCTGTACATAATATACAATGACATACTATTTACATAGAGTACCTATATACGTAATGGTGAGTGCTGATAGCACTTACGGATATTATCAAAATAATGAGCATAGTGCTGTTTGTGCGAGAAAACTAAATTATACATAATATACAGTACTTATGAGAAAATATATTTGTAAGTATCTACATGTCGAAGAAGTGGCTTATTCCAATCGAGCCCACTATGCAAATGAGTGGGCTCGATAAAAGGTGTGTACTTGGGATAGAAGGTGTTTAAAAGTGTGTGTGATAAAAGCAACAATTGTATTGAGTATTGGAATTATAACTTTTACCTACTACTCTGTGAGTTGTCATACAAGACTAGGGTAGGTATTTATATCTTAACTGATTTTATACATGTACAGGTTTGAATCCCGGTTGTGGAACATGAACTTGAAGGACAGAAAGCTCTGTTTGGTTGTTGCTTCAAAACACGTGCAACAAAATATGTTAAACCCCGAAAATTTATCTGAAACCTCATCATCATTGTGCTGGCCATTATCAGACCCTGCAGTTCGGTTTGTCGAAGCAGGGCTCTAGAACTTGGTGATGGCTGTCCCGAACCATCCCTGATCAACCCGCTTTCTTTACTTTCGTAGTTTCGAGGAAACAGATAGACAGATAGAGACGTAAACCTAAAACTTATAATACCTCTCTATTTTGATTCGGGTGTTAAAAAATGGCTTTGGTTCAGAAGCGACCTTTAAGAATGCCTCAAGGTCGGTGTGACCTGATACAAATTGACAAATAAAACCTCTGTTGGTTATCAAAGCCTATACTTATACTAGAAATTCTACCAATACCTTATCTAGAGCACATGGTCTAGACTAAAATGTATATTTGCATAAGTAGGTAGGTCCTAAGTACTTAAGTAAGTACTTATAAGTACTTTACTTACCTATAGCATATAATGTATGTATACAGGGTGTAAAAAAATTACAAATAAATACAAATTCAGATCAGTTGTTGATTGAAATACTTACCATTGCAGCTACCCTCAGGAGTTACCACCAAAATAAATTAACAAATTGTCAATAATAGGTACCTGTTTTCTATTGGATTTTTTACAAAATACCGGTTATTACAATATTTAGTAGGTAATTTATTGTTTTTTAACAAACCAGAGTAAATCATCATCGAGAAGTTAAACTCTACGTTGGACCGTTTCGATAAATACTTTAATTTTGACACCCTGTATCAACAAAGAAGCATTCAATACAATCAAGTGCAATTGAAACCAGTCGTGGACACTCTTCAACATAAGTTGCACCTCCATCACCTTTATTTCCTTTAATCACAAGGTCTAAAGTTGTACATCATTTGTGGTGGGTTGTACGATCATGGGTCTGATGCATGGTAATATACCTACCTATAGTTTGTTGTGTAAATACACGTGCTGGGTAAATGGCCAGAGGAAATTTTCTGTGGTTATTTTTGTCCAGTGGTTACTAAGTAGATAGTACTGATATTAGTACCTATTATGTAAATACCTACTAAGTGTTAGATAACACCTGGATAAAGTATATATTGTTAAAGTACACACTTAGATATTTATTCTTGAAGCGTGTAACGCCACATTTTTTTGCAAATATATAAGTAGGTAGATATATACTTATAACACAGTAATATCGAGACATAGAACAAACATCTACATAATGTTTGTCACACACAAATGTTTGTTCTCAGTGCGGATCAAACCCACGACCCACAGTACGGAAGGCAGAGCTATTACCGACTAGGCTGGAGACGCGCTATGTCGAAAAAAAAGACTATACATATTATACCTACATTGTTTTGGAAATCCATGAAAGAGGCCGACGCCCAGTTCTTGACTCCATGGCTGTTGATAATCATGATGATGGAAATAAGAAGGCTGTCTTATTTTAAATCTAAAGGCACCATGATAAAGTCTATTCTGCCCCGAAGTATTCCAAAGTGAGTTGGGCCCAGTGATGGATGATGACATCCCACGTGTGGACACGACGCCTTTTAGAATACGTTCGTAGTTAGGTGTATCTATTAGCATAAATATGTGGTTTCTCTGTTTGTAATAACATAAAGATAGGGGAATGGATGTAGCTATCAAATGATCGTAAGTTGTAACAGCGCTGTTTCAGACACGTGTGCCATGCCCATGCCTATGCCCATGCCCATGCCCATGCCCATTGGAAACCTCTACCGTTGGATAACACTACTTACTGCTTCTGAAACTTGTACCTCTAGTATACTTTTTACCAGTCAAATACTACTTACTGACAAGTAGGTCTACTTTTAACCAGTCAAGTAGCTACTACTGACAAGTAGTATAAGTAGATAGGTAGTAGTACACTCGGTACTTAGATACTTTTATTCAGAATTTGCCTGAAAAATGTTTATTCAACATTTCTAAGGTCATGTCAATGAAAATATACAAACTTGCTTGTGCCTTACTTATAAAAACACGTCTGCCTAAAAACTGGAAATTTTATTTATTGGCATGAATGAATATATCCCACAAGGACTACAGGCGACGAAGGTTCTGGTACCTTCTACAACACCACGAGATCTTAAGCCTGATAAATCTATTGGCGATCAAAATTCTCATCAGATCCACTTATCTTAGTACATAATATAAGTATATGCACCATTTAGTTGGACCAAACTCCTGTTGCATTTAGGCCTTATCAAAAGCTCAAATGAAGAGTCGATAATGTCCGTGTGAGTCATGAACCAGACTCACACGTCTCTTGCAATGAATCACTCAACCGATAATACCAATAAAAAACACTTTAAAATGCTTTAAAACTATATTTTTGCAATTACTTTCGACTTTATGACTGTCGTTATAGATAGAGGCTGTGAAACTGCCAATATAATACTGCCTGAGTTAATTCTCTATTCAATCGAGTAACAAAATACACTTGGGCTCTCGTAACAATCACAAACTAGCAGATATTACATCCCAATAAAATCTGAATCATAAATTGTTTAAGAACTTTATTAATAGAACTAGCCGTCGCCCGCGGCGTTGCTCGCGTTCTAAATAGACCCGTCAGAGAGTGGATTTTCAAAATTCCTTTCTTAGTGCACCCCTACACTATATAAGGATACTATACTACCCTCCAAATGTCATACCTCTAGGACTTATAGTTTAGGCTGTGCCTTGGTTCTCTGTCAGCTTCAAAAGAGTTTTATATAATTTAAAAAAAAAAAATATTGATGATTAGCCCTCCGAGTGCGTAAATACAAAAAGATTCGTAATAGTAAGTTAAGTACGTGATATGCTTATTTAAAATAAAAAGATATTACATCATCAAGTAGGTACCTACCTATACTATAAGTAGGTACCAACTCGAACCAGTAAAGCAACTAGTTTGTATGATTGTTGCCGAGTCTCACCACAGATGGTTCAGCAGTTCCTTATCTTATAATTGTATGGATCGTTGCGATAATATCATTTGCGATACTTGATCATCATTATTTTAAGCTTAGCATATTTCTGTTCACTGATATAGTGTTAGCTCTTAACGCGAAGGATTAAGGTTCCAAATTGAGTAGAAAGAGGTTAGTAGGGTAAAAAGTGATTGGTAAGAGCACTTTGCAAGTTCTCTAAGTGAAGCCGGTTTCGTTCAACGGACGTATTCAATTATTATTTATGTTCTGGACAGATCTACTGAACTGTTTTTATAGAATTATTTAATTTAGGGCACAACCGCACTACGCGACCAGCAAAGTTAGCAACATCATTTTGAACTGAAACTTAAGTATTAAGCGACTGGTTTTAAACTATGTAATAAAATAGGTATTGTAAAAATCACAATCAAAGTTGTTGATTACGCTTGGCAGTAAGGCAGCGGATTTGAGCCCACTTTGGGATCAGAATGAACTGAAGACAGGTTTTTGTTATTGACTTACTCACTTAACAATTAATAACACAAACAAAATTATGTACCTAGTACCTACCTACTTGGCTTATTAACCAAGGTGCTTAGAAGACCAGGAAAGAGCCAAGCACGTCGAAAGATGCATTACTATGCCAATCATGAACTCAGAGGATAACACACGTTAGGTATAACTACCTAAACTACTTAAAATAAACTAATCAATATGTCAGTGATAGGAAGGTTAAAGCGTCGACTCCATACACAAGCATACTTCATCCTCTAGTCTTTGCCTTTCTGTTTCGGGGACCCGGGACTACGGGACCCCGCGCCACGTGAAGTGAATGATGATGATGTCATTGGAACCGAATGATTTTTATAATTGAAAATTAATAAATTAGCTTTTAAAAAAATTGTTTGCAATTGGTAGAAAAAGGACTCGAATGTGAGTAACTTAGCAACAACTTTCACCCAGTCCCTGATGGCATCGAGTTGAAGTGTAATAAATAATGCTACAATGATCCTTAAATTAACTTCTTTGTTTATCTTTGTAAATAAATAGGTTCCTACTCTTAAGTGCTTAGATACAGATTCAGAGTCATTAATATTCTTCTCGTTTCCCTAACTCCAAGAATACCTAGTGTTGTTATAGAATACAATAGTAATATTTCAAGTACTAAATACGATAGATAGATATAATATTTGGTAGATTTTGTATAGTCACTCGTCACGCCACCTATCCACTTTTCAAGTCCCAATTGTGAATACTGGCTCTGACAGCTGTTTAGAAAGAGATAGGTAGTTAAAATTTATACGAGCTAAAAAAGGATGAGAGCAGCAACAGATTCTCATGATGTGAAAAGGGTCTACAACACACCTATAAACTATTGAAGTAGTCTTTATTGCGCTGAGTTAGTGTTCAGTTTAGCTTGTATTATTAAAATTGATAAGACCTGCGAAGATTTCAGTTGGAAGCAAAACTCGAAAAACTGGTCGTGTTTGGAGGCTTGCCTCTCGTTCCAGGGTTATCACAAAAACTTAATTATAATAAAAGTTGCACGTTATTTTTTACTGACAATAATTTATTTAGATTATTCCACAGATAGATTAGATAGACATGATATTTTCACGCTTGTTCTGTGTTAATTGATTTCTTTGACTTCTGTTTTGATATAACGTATGATGATTTGACTTCTTGTCATTTAAAAAGTATCCAATCTTCTTCAATACACAATACTAATATGAATAAGCTTATCGACTTAAAATATATTAGATTTTATGCTTTAATATCGCTATAATACTTTAATCCGTATTCATTCATGTAGTAACATAGATACTTAGATAATATATATCGTTGTTTATAAAACAAACTTTTTACTTATCATTAGAAAATATAAAGACGAACGAGCACATAATTATCTGCTTATTATCTCTTTAGATTACGTTAACAGTCTTATTGTTGGTAATAACTAAAGTCATAATACAAAAAGTCACCCCACCTGAGCTGGCGACAGCCCTACCTACCCAGTGTGTTGTTTTGCTACTGACTTACGCTTCTTTTTGTAGATATGGCAACGTGTTGTTGTCGACTCCACTTGTTATACCTATACTACCTACTTCTTTGTTATTTGACTTTACAAGGTTTCGTAATATTACATTGTCGTATCTACAGGTTTGAGATGGTTGTAATAAAAAGGTCCGAAGTACTCCGAAGTGAATATAATATAATTATGTTAACAGGACACCTAATGTCAAAAACCAAGGCACGTTTTGTAAGCTTAGAATTGTCTTCGTTCTATGGTGTGGTTCAAGATTTGATCAACATAATTTCATATAGGGAATGGTACCTAGGGTAGGTTCCTCCGTGTTCAACCAAAAGTACCAGTAAAATCTGGTAGATATAATGTATGTACATATTCATTTAGTTATTTTAGAATGTATACCGGTCTTCCACCTCACTGATTCAATATTTTAGAGTGGGGATCATTCTGACCGCAATGTCGGTTGCATAAATCAATACCTATTAATGCACTACAGTACTAATGATGATAAAATCAATAAGTTTTAATTCTCATGGGAAAACTTCAGTGGGTCAATTTATGAATCGCAAAGCCGAATGGGGATTGGGTACAGTAGCAAGTTTGAGAGATCGCGTGTTAGTTTTACCACGATTTTATTGTGGTTTTAACAATTAGTTCTTTTCTAGATGATTCTGCATAAAATTCAATACACGAATTTACGATGAGAATCTAAAGTTTCCTCAAATGAACAATAAATCGAAATCGAAGAGTTGACCAAGAGTTAGATTCTATAAGTACCTACCTATAGTAAACCAACCGTTTCAAATAACCTGTGACTTAGTTTATGCTTTTAATATAACGGATATTATTATATCCAGTATTTTATACAGCTTGTTTATATTTCACAGCCACCTCTGAAGACGTTGTATAATATCGTGTGTCGGTTACACCATAAATTACCATTTTGGTAAATAATCAGGGCTTTGACGGAAACAAAGATTATTTTAGGCTTAATAGTCTTGTGCATGACTTCCTGTCAATCAGCTTCCGACCGCCTTATTCGGAAATTATTTATAGCAAGATGTTAGCTATCAGGTGTTTTAATATCCCCTTAATGTCCTTTATGTGCCATCTTTACGTATTTTTTTATTATTTTATAATACAAATATATAAATTTTTCTGTTATCTATAGTTTTACTAAAGTATCACGTATTCCGACCGCAAGATATCTACTTTTCATTTAGTTACAAGTAGCCAACCTTCTCTAAATACTAAATTTAGCAAGATAAACGTGGTACGCAGATAGAGCGGACGAATTGTAGTGGACGTTGGTCTTTTTAAGTAAGTTATATTCAGCTGAGAATATTATTTTATAGCAGACCAGCGAATTGCGAATATAAAACGGATAATAAATAACAATTTGGCCTCCTGCATCTAATCTAGATGATTTCAGCGTCAGAGGCCACTTTTTTTTTCTCTTGTAATGAAACAAAGTAGTCATGCGCCTAAATGTGGCCTTTTTCTTATATTTGAGTTCTTTTATCTTTCTTTACTTTTATTTTTTCTCTTACTGACTAAAAAACCTTGAAATAGAAACATGAAAACCTTTAATTGGCCTAGGTAATGTTTACATTTTTGTTCCTACTCTATGTCATGTGCTATCGGTTTTCGTTTAAAATAAATAAAATAATACTACTATTCATTCTGGGGTTGTCAATAAGATGTCTACTGTGCATGAGAATAATAACATTAATTTATTAGCAATAAGTAAAATATAAGAGTTTAAGGACGTAATTTTGACGCTAGTCATAGTAATGTACTAGTCCATAAATTTTATAAGAACTTCGTAACCACATTATTGTGAATAAAAATTTTGAATTTGAATTTTGTCCGCTGAATGCGCATAATCTGCATATCACTGAGATTGTGTAAGATAGCCTGCGTCCCCCGGGGTCACTAACGACCCCTAATGGTGATACCCTCGACCCGCAAGGACCCTATTTCCGGAACTGTCAGTGCTCATCCAAGTTGGCACTTGGAGTTAAACTAGCTAAGTTGCTAATGTCCAGGGTATACGGTTGTGAACCGAGTTTTGTCAAGCTCCTAAATAATTTGAACTAAAGAAATATTTTCACAACTTTGTTCTACGTTACAAAGATACATTTGGACGACTCAATTGATGTACTTTTTAGAATAACAAGAGGTAAATCAGTAATCCTTCAGCCTGAAATAGAGGGTTACTTTTTATCTGGAGGCCGCTTAACATCAGGTGGACTATCAGCTTGTTCGATTACTTTTTCACATATAAAAATTACACAAACAGAAACCAAACCGATTCAACCTTGGACAAAAAAACGTTTCTTTTTCCATCATATGAAATAACCTCTCGAAAGATTCTCCCCAAGAGCACGTCCCACCCAAGTACCGAGGTACTGACAAGTACCTAGTTAAGGGTTCTTATCTGTCATTGGTCAACTCACCACTGGGGTGGAATGCAGGTAGTTCGAGGGCATCATTAGTGGACTCCTTCGCGAACCTTCAGACAAGTGTCTGAGTATTTCGGGCCTTCTTATGAAAGTTACTTACATACATATTTTTATTAAACCTTTCAGGAGAAATAATGTTTCATATTGCTTCATAAGTGGGATGGATACTCGGTGGACCAATAATATGTGAGATCACGGAAAGTTGGTAGCTGGAAAAACACCCAAAATCGTTCATCATTGGGGAATCCATTTGGGAGGGCTCAGTCCATTAGAGTTCTTCTGGGTGATGATGGTGGCACTGGCGTGTATTGAATCACCTGAGTAAGTTATGTAAGGTTTATGTTTTTGTAATCCTCGAACTACCTACCCATAACTGGTAAGTAGGTACTCAGCAAACCTGAGGTGCTCAAAAAGTAGCTCCGCCATTGTAACCTCTACGACCAACTCAAATCAAATCTTATCGACAAAACATAGGTCACACTGAACCCTTTATAAACGAAATATGTAATCAGTGAGCTCAGTACTTTTTTCTACATCCGTGATGACGGTCGTCGTTTCATAGAAAATCAGAATGGTTACAGCCAGCCAGTCTGCCTTACAAGCAAGCCCGCTCCTACAAAGTATACATCCTCCCAAACCTGATGGACCACTCCTGTTGCGGCCTCCCTCGCACCAGGCAGGTCAGAGCGAGAGGAAACCGGGACAAACCAGTTAAGGGTGTGTTGGGAGTGTAGGAGATACTGTGGGTACTCCTACACTGTTAAAGTCAAGGTTTGTGATGTTTTGTTAAGGACTTGAGATTAGAAACGTATCACATGACGGAAATGTAGAATTTTTTTAAGTAAATTTTAGACAGATTTTAGAAGGTTTGACAAAATTCGTGCAATACAAGACACTTTAGCAAAAACGTGAAGATTTGCCACATCTTCTCGGCCACTTACTGCTTTCGGCTCGACTGGACGACGATTACAAGTCAAAAGTAACAACACAAAGCTACGATATGAGTTGTTATGCATTATTATTTGCGTAGGGCTGCCTAAAAAGCTAACAAAAAGCTCTAACACGTACACGCTCAAACGTAGGCAAAAATAATTCCACATTTAGAATCTTGCTCCATAGGTAAACGACGATAGGTTACTTTCATTCCTAACCTTACAATTTAAGTGTTAATCCTGCTCTGACTAATTAATACTTTTTTAAGAGCTGGTGGCAGCCCTAGGTGCTGTTGTGTGCCTACATAGCGGTGGTCGCGTTTACAATGCACAATTTATCGCCTCAGGGCTCATTGTTTCGGGTTTTAATTAAAACCAGTGTATCTTACACAAAGGATCTGTCTGCAGTGCTTTAAGGAAGGCCTAGAGGGGCGAAGTCTCCAGTTATCAAACGCGCTTATCGGGCTTTTTGCCGGAGATGTGAAGAACATGTCTCCTAATGGAGCTATTTCTTTCCATGTTCGCGGTCACTAGCTGCCTGAAATCGGTCAGTTCAAAAGGCATGGACATCGTCAGGCATATCTCTTTTGCCCCGGGCATCTAACTCTTACCTTTTGTACTGCAATGCAACCTATTGGCTACCCACTGCGCCATAGAGGCACCATGAAAATAACTCAAACAAACCTCAAGTTAGGCTAAAGATTGAAATCATCCAGTGAGTGGGTCGCCTAACTCCGGTAGCGCCTCTGCCAGTAGCCAGTGGAACCGGTTCCACTTCCACCAGACTTTAATTTCCACGTTTTTTATTTATTTTTATTTTTTATCCGCACAATTTATAACCACGGCTACATCGTTTATCTTGTTCGTAAGGCTGCGGCCACACTCAGTTAAGTCAAATAAAAAGTTTAAAAATCACATCAGTCTTTTCATCACTTAGTGGATTGCACAAAGCTTGTTGGAACTAACAACAAGCTTGCGACATTTGCAATAGCAGGTTCTTCTTCTTCTCTTCAATAATGGCCTGTGTTCGTCAGTTCGACAGACAATTTTGTCAATCGTTTGTTTTGAAAAGAAAATGTACTTGACATTGGCAAAATTGTCTGTCGAAATGACGGACACAGGCCATTATTGAAGAGAAGAAGAAGAAGACCACGAGTTTTGACATTTTTTAAAACGACACATAGCACTTTTATTTTAATAGTTTTTCTTGTGTTATTGTGAGTATTGTTGTTTAATTTTGGTGGAATTTTAACCAATAATACTTAGGTCGTAACATAAAGTGTGAGCCATTGGAATAAATGTGTGTAAAGTGGTTTTTCTAAATGTGAAAATTCGTGTTAGGTTTTGAAGAGAAAATCCACCATTTTCTTTTCAAAACAAACGACAGCCGACTTGACTTATTTATTACAATTTTAACACTTGACATTGGCAAAATTGTCTGTCGAAATGACGGACATAGGCCATTATTGAAGAGAAGAAGAAGAAGAAAAGAAAATGGTGGATTTTATCGACAAGCGTTCTTTCGTTCTGACTTGTCTTGTCATAATAAACCGTTGAAGCGCATATTCCATAGCGACTATTAGCGACTAGTGAAAGTGAAACCCGTGACCTTCCAAGACACGGGGACGGTCAAAAGCAAAAGATTGAATTCAATAAAATCAGTCAAGTGAATCGCCATAGACGATTATCCACGGCAGTTCCAAGCGATGAAGCCTGAAACGTACCTAAACTTGGGAGAGGATTTAGCTCTATCTCTTTAGTTTTTGTAATTCTTCACAAAACAAATAGGTACGTAATGAAGCAGTGTGACTTGGCCCTAACTCATGTCTGTGATATTCCAGTTGGGCGCCTTCGTCAATTTCTCTCGTGTGGAGAACGTGTTTAGGGTCTACCAGGCCCGGCGCGGTGGACCAGCACCATCCTAAAACTGCATGATTTTCTTTTGATAAACTCTCACAATTATTACTACTTTCACCGTGTCAGTATTCGGGCGTACTAAAACTGTAGTTGTAGAATGTGCTAAATTACTGAAATCACAAAGTATTAATTTACCTAAAACCAGTATAACTGAGTAGAGTACGTTGGTTACTTCTTTCTAGGAAAATACTTAAAAAAAACGATTTAATGAAAAAAAAACTTTAATTACCTACCTACTTACATCTTTTGATTTGCAGAGAACGTTCTCTGTATACTTAATATGAATTTACAAAACAAGACACGAATCGACGCAGGAACCCTTGTCAATAAACTTTTTTTCAGAAGCAAAACATTCATTTTGCATCTCATAATTAATTTGCATGTCGAAGTCATTCATTTGGCAGTCAGATGTATAAATTTGAGGGCTGTCTTCAGTCAGATATCTCTTGGCGGATATCGAGTTAATCTGTTCAACTTTGTAACTTGTAGCTAGATACGCAGTTGGCGGAAAAACGAGCGACCAGCGACAAGGGGTCCATTATTATGAAGCTTATTTATTTATCGTTTCCAAAAAAGTGAATTACTTAGATACTTATACTTACTTATTTATTAATTAAATTGGTTAGCTGACACTTTAGAAATATTTATAGGACCTCAGAATAAATATAAGTAGTACGGTGGGAGCGAGGCGAGGGGCCCGAGGCCGCCGTCATGCGCGCACGTGCGGCTGAAGCTCCGTGCGTGGCAAAGCTAACACTCACAGAAAAAAAACTTCATAGAACGTTTCACGATTACTCGAATAGAAAACTTGATGCTCTACTGATTTTGAAGCCATGACCTTCAGTTCGGAAGGCGGTACTTACTACCAGGGCTACACCGAGCTTATTAAGTATTATTATTATTATGTCACAGAATAAATATTCTGTGACATAATAATAATAATAATACTTAGCTTAATGGCCAAAATTAATCAAATTTAACCACAAGCTAGTGGATTTGAATAGCTGGGGCTAAACGGAACACCACTAATCCCGGCTCTACCCTAACGATATTATAAGCCCTGCCTGGGGCACAGAGTAATGATGAACCAGAGCACGCAGATGTCACCTCTGAACTGAACGTTACCATATACATATTGGTCTAGGAAGAAATCACTTGTCTAGGAACATTATTTTATCAAATTAAAAACATATGCCGAGGTAACCGCTGAACTTCAGGTGGGCTATCAGATCGTTCTGTCACTTTAATAAAAATAAAAGTACTTTAGCATCTTCATAACTCTATCTCTGATAACTAACACTGGTTACTGTGTAATCTGTGCAGTGCGACAAATGAAGCTGCCGCACTAGATAACCGGTCAAACCGGCATGCGGCATGCGGCATGCGGCACCTGTGTTACGGTACCGGGCCGCAAGCGGGAGCGCGACTAGTCTATGTTGCAGTCAAACTTACCGCTCAGTGGTTATTGACTAGAGTCCCGACCAGACATCTTTCAGATATTTTCTCCTCTCCGTCTGGGGGTGCGACATGCAAGGGTTAGTCGACTCGTCATGTCGAACCAGTGGAAAGAAGAGAGCAGAGGCTCGAGTCTGAGTTTTTGTTTAGTTAGTAACCCATACCGAGAAGATACTTGAGACATGTTTGGTATATAAAACCGGATAGCTGTCTCCATACAAAATCTGCGAGTTTTTCAATTTTCGCATTTCGAATATAAACTACTAGCCGTCTCCCGCGGCGTTGCTCGCGTTAGAGTGTGACTTTTCAAAATTCCTTTCTTAGTGCGCCCCTACACTATATGAGGATACTACCCTCCAAATTTCATACCTCTAGGACTTATAGTTTAGGCTGTGCGTTGATTCTCTGTCAGCTTCAAAAGAGTTTTATATATATTGATTATATGATATAAAACTTAGACTACTAAGTCAGCACCCGTGCCTGGTGGAGCAACCAGAATAGAGAGGAAAAGTAAATAAAGTTCAATCTATGTAAAGTAATCTTACCGGGTTTAATAAAACCACTCCTGAATACTTCAGGGGCCCAAAGTATACTCAACAGTACAATCCTAAATACTTCGGACGCATAAGGTAAGTACATATACTTACTAAACCCAACAATATGAAACAACTGTTCGCCGTTCATCCAAGTCGTAAGGATACTCGTATAGTCAATGTTAACGTATTTATAAGTAACCTGGCGTTACAAATAACTGATGAATTCGCTAAATGAGACTCCTGGGGGTAGTATTAAAGAGGGTTAGCCATCTTGTTGTAATAAGGTATGGTACCTAGATACCTCCTTATAGAACCAATACATTAAAATGAAGAGAAATTGCACGATAACATGCTTAGAGTTTGTAAACCTTCTTAGATCCTCTTCATCATTGCTGACTTTGCTGGTCATCATCAACCAATTGTCACCAAACATATTATGTAGCTAAGAACAAGAACGGGTTATTCCCATCGAGCCCGCCGGCTGGCCCACTGCCCCACCAGTGGGCCAGCCGGTGCCGCATCCGAAGTAAATCACCTTTCTTAGAAATAAAAATGTATTCATCGGAGCGGAGGCCTACTTTCAGAGCTACGGGACACAAATAAACAAACAGACAGACAGACCACACCGTCAATCTTATAACACCCCCTCCGTTTTTCGGTCAGAAGTTAATAGATTGGTCAGATAAAACTAAGTAGTTACGCTTACTAAGTACCTACATAAGTAAATATCTCCCGCACGTGTGTGTGTGTGTGTGTAGTGTACATAATATAACAAGTGCACACAAACCGCAGATCACTAACAAACGGACAGCTACATTTATCACACGTGTGGTACACACTTTTGCTATCAAACACACATTTAATGCACCGTGATAGAGTGTGTATTGCAGTGGCATAGTTGACTGCAATCAGTGGAGCTGAAGAGTTGAATTTGCAGTCGTATTCGACCTTATTTTAAATATAATAGAGGTGGTATTTGATTGTGTAGTAGGATAATTGAATTAGTTTTCAGAACGTGTGCTTTTGTGTTATTGGTCCTAGTTTTTGTCTGAATGCAGTTGAGTCAGTATATTATTATAGACAATGTTTGTATGTTTGTATGTTGTAAATGTCGTAATATAAGAGTGAATGAGCTGGCACTGTGTAAGTGACAGTGAGGCAAGGTTAGGTTAACTGTAGGTACCCTGCCCTCAAGCCTAAACACTATTCCCACTTTAGAAGACAAATTAATATTTTACATTTTTGTAATTAATTACATCTGAAACAACACATTATTGTACAAAATGCGATAAAACTTCCGTAATCGGATATATCATTTGACCTTGACTCGCAGAGGTACGTCTTCACTGACTAAACCATTATCTACCTAACTACTACATATTTACAATGAAAACATACTCATATCATAAAGTTAATGTACATTTCACACAACTACACAAGTAATGGTAGTCAGCAAAGGCATTATTATAAAATCGTACCACTAAGTAAATATTATAAATAATAAAAGTTTAGATATTTGGATGACTGTGTATCAATCACGCTGCAATTACTGGTTCGATTTGGCTGAAACTTAGAATATAAATTTATAAGCTCATAAAATGGGTAAAAAATTTCGGGACGAATAGACGCGCACAAAGTTGCGGGTGGAAGTTAGTTAAAAATAAATGGGGTGTGTAGAAGGTCTACGTCGTAGACTTCCACGTAGAGGGTCTACAGCTATTTTATACTTTGGCTGTAGAATGTAGGTTCCTTACTATCTGACACGAATTTATACTCGTACATAGCTCGGAGCTTGATTGCGCACTAGTTCAATTATATATCCCCTCCCACTTCTCTTCCATTCAAGGTCAGACTTATTAAACCGTGTCGGGGCCTTATACACACAGGTAACTTACCTATAACCGTTTTTCTTCAATGTTTGTAGGTACATAACACAGGCTAATGAAAGATGGGTACCACTTCAAAGTTATAACCTCACCTACCAGTAAAACGAGCATGTCCCGCCACGCCCACCATCATTCAATGATAATGATGATTATGTATCATGTACTGTACTGATGCGCCAATTACTACATTTAAATTGTACATTTACATGGATCATTAGCCCTCAAACAAGGGACTCTATCACTTTAAGAGAGGTACGACGATATTCTAGAGGAGATCACTATAACAAAGCAAAACAAATATTGGTCTTCCTGTTCAATGTATGGGAGGGTTATGTTCAGCAGTTGAAGTTCTTGGAAGTGATGCGAATATATTTTGGATATTTCTATCGAGCCTGGGAAGTTGTGTCATGAGGCTAGCTGACTGTGTATTTTTATTTGATTGAAATAAGTAAAAAATAAATATTCATGGACATTTCACATAATGCCATCTAGTTCCAAACTAAGCAAAGCTTAATAAGTACTTATAATAATTATAATTGTATGTAACAGCCGACCTGTGACACAAAGATTTTTCTGATAACGAACTTTTTAAATCTTGTTTTACACTTTAGGTACCTAGTTTACTTACTTGCACTGTACGTAACTAAAGTATGTAAGTTGTTTATAATGATATGCCTGTTTGCTTCAATTATAATGTCCATCACAATAGCGTCATCTGACCTTGGGCGATGTCAAGTTCATCCAACCAGTCCGTGAGACCTGCCCCGCCTCCCGCCCCGAAGCCCGGATCCGGTGGGCTTCGTCCCGATCGATACAGTTGCCGGGTTCTCGTTGAGCTGGTCGCTGGAGGATTGCCGAAAGCCAATTACAGCTTCGTTTCGGAGCAATTACATCGGTTACATCATGGCTTATTAGCATTTGTAACTTTCCACTGCCTTCGCTACTAACTGCTTCATGATCATACAAATTGTTAACCGAGTGGGTACCAGCGATCACAATCTTTGTTACGTACCTACCCATCTCACAAGGGTCCATATCAGACAGAATACCAGAGCCATGTCATGAAGCTAAAACATCATGCAATTAACTAAAATGATTTTGCGTGCAAAGATCTAGCGATCCTTGTGAGTTGAAGCAAGCCATTCACATTCTTCCCAATCCGTAAGGTCCCAATTTATCTTAGCAAGAAGGTAGGAAGGAAAAACATAGATAAGCGTCATAACTCAGCACCTCACCATAAAACAAGAGATATTAATGAGCTCTTAAAATATTACAAAAGTTTTTATCGCTGTTCCAAAACAGTATAAAATATGAAAACATCCATATTTCGCTGAGCGCTTAAAGTGCACGTCTCACATACTTACACTTCCTCAGACCACCAACTAGAGACTCCTGCAGGCAATACCAACGCAACTAGAACTGAAACTCACACTATACAAAGAACTAGGACATACTTAGTTCTTTCTATGGTTGGAGTCGTCTCACTAGGTAGGTAACCTGACCTACCAAAGTAGAAGAGGAACTGTAGGTATAGCATTCCTAGGTATATGAGAGTTGTGTGAATCGTGTGCTCCAAGGCATTGAGTTGGGTCATGCATGGGTATTATAGGGTAGGTATGCAATTGCACGCATTCAGAGGTTTATAAGTAAATAGCTAGGTACCTAATCAGACCATTCATATTCAGAGTGTTAATGTTTTCTGTAAACGTACTATGAATATGTTATGATGGAGTTGCGTTTCCATGCTCTATTGTTATCATAGGGCTCTTCGCTACGTTGAGCCGTCCGTAGAGCCTTTTCAACAAAGAGCCTTTGTGTCGTCAACAGCATTTTTCTGCTCTACCACGATACTCGTCGCATCCGCATTTTAAGTCCTGTCTCGGTAACTTTAAAGACTATAGTCGTATGATAAATTTTCATATTTCAGAGTGGAGGAGTCGCGTTCGGAACTCTATTTAGAGCAGTTGTTAGGTGGATGATGCCCTTTGGATTTCACGTCGTTATTTTGAACTAGCATTTGCCCTTAGCTCCTCTCGCTTGGACCTTGAGTGCCCCCTTACCTCTTGTATCTAGGCGGACGTTGTTAATGCGTTTCTAGAAGCATTATTTTCATGACTAAGCAGATAATTCGATGCGGGTACTTACCACAAACAAAGTAGGTACCTACTCATGGTGGTAGTATTTGCTCCATTTCCATGCATTGAAGCACAGCGTAAGTCCGCATCAGTATTCAGCGCGGCTCCAACAAGAGGTCTTTGTGTAAGCCGGTTCACGTTCGTATGATCACGTAGATATGAACAGAACACGTGTAGCGTTACACTTAGCCTTGGATCTAGAGCTGGTACGAGCTCACGGAAAAACCGGATAAATAAACCACCAAGTCCGGCAGTCCGGCCAGGTTTGGATATGAACAAAAACCTAAGGCTTAGGTATGAAAGATCCCAATTGTGTGTATATTTTCAGGATTCCTTTAGAATGTACTGTCAAGCTTCAGTTTTTAGTTGCTAAATCAAGGTTTTTTGGCGCCATCACCTAATCATTCCGTGCTGTGAAGAAACTTTATTTGCAGAAGATATAGGAGTCGCAGTAAAGCCTGAAGGTCGCCGGATGGCAAACGCTCAACGAGATCATAAAGCCGGGATTTGAAGTAATTTGAACATCCCTTTTCTATACTCTTACTAACTCTCTGAAGAACAAACGTTTGGACGCGATATCCATCGCTATTATTATATGCCAGCCTCAAAGATAATCTGCTTTATGTATGTACTAGCCGTCGCCCGCGGCGTTGCTCGCGTTCTACCCTTTAGAGTGTGACGTTTCAAAATTCCTTTCTTAGTGCACCCCTACACTATATAGGATACTATCCACCTAATTTCATACCTCTAGGACTTATAGTTTAGGCTGTGCGTTGATTCTAAGTCAGCTGCAAAAGAGTTTTATATATATTGATGATGATGACTAGCCGTCGCCCGCGGCGTTGCTCGCGTTCTAGACCCTTTAGAGTGCGACTTTTTAAAATTCCTTTCTTAGTGCGCCCCTACACTATATAAGGAACCTACCCTCCAAATTTCATACCTCTAGGACTTATAGTTTAGGCTGTGCGTTGATTCTCTGTCAGCTTCAAAAGAGTTTTATATATATTGATGATGATGATGTGTAGCATTTCATTTTTTTCAGCTTCGTGAAATAGGTATCCCTCGCTGGCTCAATTCAAATTTCGCGCCTCATTCTTAGAAAAATTAAATAAAGGCAAGTAGCAGCGACATCTAGCGCACCGCATGGAAATTACATTGTAATTTCATTTTTTTTTACAGCGAAATCAAGATGGAAAGATCGGTAAAACGCCGAGGCGCCATCTGGTGTCGAGTAGTTGTATCGATTTAGTTTCGATTGGTTTTTTTTGTGCACTTGCTCTAGGTTTTAAGGATTTGTCTATGGCGATGACATTGAAAAAAGAGGTCATGGCCGACGCCGGAGAAATATAGGTTTTGTTTTGTTTCAAAAGAATTGTGTTTAGGGACGTTTTTGCCATGAAGCTCGTAAGGAAAAGCTTCGAGAACTTTCGATTTTGAGCTACATAAAACTAGCCGGCAAGAGGAGCCGCGTCTTCATTCCACGAAGTTTGCAGAGAGATCAACACCGAAAGTGCGTGTGGGCGGAGAAGAGAGTGCCGGTAAGTACCTCGCGATTCCAGGCCATGGATAGCATGGCAAGGATCCAGGCTGAGGAGGTTCTCGGGTTTTTATTCGATTCGATCATTCCAGACGAGGAAAACACCAAGAAAGCGGACAGCCGGAGAGAACGGGGAGACCAGACCGACGTGGCAGCATTTATGTCATCTCGAGAGCAGCCACGCAAGTCAACATTGAACAGGAGACCGACGGAGGTGCAGCTGAGAACAATTTCCGGTAGGTGGCCTCGAGTCAGGATCAGCTGATCGGGACTTCGGGGCGGGTCATGCAGAAGCTTATGACGACCCAACCGTCAGGGCGTCATGATCGCAGACAAAATATAAACACTTTTCCTTGTATTTTTCAGGCTGAAGGACGAGCAGAGAAGGGCGCGGACGCACGTGGCGTCACGAGCCGGTCGGTGTTAAGCAGAGGCGAGCAGAGCGTGGCGAGACGGCCAGCGGCTGGATTTCCCGAGCTGAGTTCCGTAAAGGCGTGGTGTGCACATGCCACCACGTGTCTCGTCGGCACTATAAGGTGGGCCCAGTGTCAATATTTTACAAGAAGGTGTCAGAGTAGGATCATTTATCAGGCGTTTCATCAGTTGAAGTCGAACACGAGCAGCTGATTTCGTGGAATCCTGGTTCACTTGTCTATCGTTTGTTTTGTCGTTAGTCTGCGTTTGAGTATTGTTTATCCTGCAACGCTATTAGTTCTTCGTTAAACTTTTTAGCATACCAGTAGGAGTAGATCCGTAGATTTCAGTGCAGGTTGGACCTGTGGTCTGCCCTGGTCCAGACGGGGCCAGTGCATTCCTCAGATCAACCCGAGCAAAGCTCATATGAGCCATAAGTGGTTGTGCAAGGTGTAGGAAAACGTTGGTCAAAGACAAATGTACATTCTATAGCTAGGATTATAAGCTGGTAACTTTATGCCCCTGGTGGCACCTGTAATTAGACTAGAACAAGCTCTAGGGATGTGCGATTAGAAGTAATTTTAGAATTATACTATTTCACGAGGCTGATTCTCTTTAAATACCCGATTAGCTAAGTTCACATCTTTAGTATAATAAATAATGTTTTAGGTCCACTTTAGAATATATGTAGTGTAAATGATAGAATAAGAAGTTCATGTTTATATAATCATAGGTTTATTTTGCAGCAATAAATGGTTATTTTCTTGTGTTCCACATGTTTCTTTTGTTTAGAATAAAAATAAATTTTGTACGGTAGGAAGATAGGCAGAACCACCCCGCAGGAGCTAGCTGTGGTAGTCAGGAAGGTAGATATCCTGCCATTCCTTTCCTTTGTCATCTCCCCAGAATTCCAACCGTGACAAATGGCGCCCAACTGTATTTTAATGTAAAATTTTCAGCAATTTAAATGAGATTTTTTGTGTAAATTATATTTTCAGGATAAAACATTACAACTGTAAATTAGATTTTGTACGTCTGACCAACGTTTCGTTTAAGTATAATATTTTTCTGGTATTTTTTTAAAGCAACGAAGCGAAGACAAGTGATCCAGTTAGTTTTAAGTTGATTTTAAGTATTTATTTTAAGGTGTTTATTTTTAGTTAATTTAATTTAGTTAAGTTGCTTAGCTGTATTTAGTTAAATGAGTACTAATTCATCGTAGCAATTTATAGAATTTTTTGAGGGTTTTGATAAATGTTTAGACACATTGCACACTACAAAGTTAGGGACCAACGGTTTTTTTAGCTCAACAATTTAAACAATATTCCTTAGCATATTTTCGCACCTTTTTATTTTTGTTTTTTTTTTTAGCCAGGAACGAAAATATTACTTCTGTAGGGAATATTTGATAATCTTTTGTTTCCCTTCATTGCTCATTTGTTTATTTTTGTTGTTGATATTTCATCATGTCGACTCCAGCGATTTTTGTGCACAGCTTGTCGAAGGAGGAGTTGCAGTACGAGGTCGAAATTAGATCAGAGACACCGGAGACAACTGTGGAGAAATTGAGGAAGCAGCTCAAGAAATTGTTAGTTGAAATTCCATCGGAACAGATAATAGACGCACCACCACATTCGCAGGAACAATTTTTATTTGTCCAACAGAAGGTGCACGAATTGATCTCAAAATGGACGGAGTATGAGGAGGAACGCGACAGCGGCGGTTTCTTGCGCGCTCGCGCCCTAGCTAGCCATTTATTTTTCAGATTATCTAGAGTCCCGGAAGGAGAGTCCGCAGTTATGCACGCGTAAAGGGAGAAAGGCGCAGTCAAATTGTTAGTTAGTTAGTTAGTTAGTTAGTTGGTTCCAGGTTTTGTCAGTAGGTTTGTTAAAAAATTTACCTAGGTCAAAACCAGATTTTGTATATTTTTGTAGTCACAGGTGTGATCGTGTGGAAGAAAACATATCCGCTCAGTGATGCGGCGAAGTTCAAGATGGCGAAGTTGTGCCCCAAGTACGAAAAATGCAGAGTGAAAGTAGTACTTTCACCATTGGTTTTCGAACTTGAGGACATGAACGGTAAGATCTTAGGATCTTGGCATATGAAAGACCTAAAGGTCAAATAGATTTGCGGTCGAGATAGGTGTTTCATTTAGGGTCATAATAGGTATTCTATTATATTTTACAGGTATTTTGTGTAGATAGATTTCTAATACTTTTCAGATTAGATATTTTGGGTTTTGGTGTGATTGTGGTCCAACACTTAGGTGGGAAGAAATATTTTTGTGAAATCACATCAAACAATTTGATTTTGTTTAATTTCAGACAAAAACTAAGGAGGTTTTTACCTACTAGTTATAGGGCAGGTCGCGGTAGGGTTGTAACTTATCAAGGTTATTTTACATTTATTTTCACAGTCAATGTCAATGTCAATGTCGAAGCTGTCGGCGTACAAACTGAAGTCAAGTTCGGTACGTCAAAGCAGAGGAAAGCGTACCCACGGTGTCACGTAGGGTATCGCACGGTGTGAATGCGGAACGTATGGATGGAGAACGAGGAAAGGCAATTGTACACTGTAAGGAGAAGTATGATTGGATGAAGTATGTATGTGTGGGAATGAAAGAAATAGACAATGGAATAATGTAGTAGCAGGGCCCGAGACCGACCTCCCGAAAGTAGTCAACGATAACACACATAATTTTATTTTTTAGATATACTAAATGATTGTATATATAGATAAGTGTTTGGTTTTAATAAAAGTAAACTTTTTGTTAGTGTAGATAATTGGCTTATATAGTTGTAAGTTATTGTTGTTATTGGCATAATTATAAGTTGTTGTATTTTTCTCTTTGTATATTTTTTCATGCAGATCGAGCAGCGCTGAGGGCAGCGCAGTTTCACTTGTGCAGTGAAACTTTTATCGTTGGGGGGGGTATTGTAGCATTTCATTTTTTTCAGCTTCGTGAAATAGGTATCCCTCGCTGGCTCAATTCAAATTTCGCGCCTCATTCTTAGAAAAATTAAATAAAGGCAAGTAGCAGCGACATCTAGCGCACCGCATGGAAATTACATTGTAATTTCATTTTTTTTTACAGCGAAATCAAGATGGAAAGATCGGTAAAACGCCGAGGCGCCATCTGGTGTCGAGTAGTTGTATCGATTTAGTTTCGATTGGTTTTTTTTGTGCACTTGCTCTAGGTTTTAAGGATTTGTCTATGGCGATGACATTGAAAAAAGAGGTCATGGCCGACGCCGGAGAAATATAGGTTTTGTTTTGTTTCAAAAGAATTGTGTTTAGGGACGTTTTTGCCATGAAGCTCGTAAGGAAAAGCTTCGAGAACTTTCGATTTTGAGCTACATAAAACTAGCCGGCAAGAGGAGCCGCGTCTTCATTCCACGAAGTTTGCAGAGAGATCAACACCGAAAGTGCGTGTGGGCGGAGAAGAGAGTGCCGGTAAGTACCTCGCGATTCCAGGCCATGGATAGCATGGCAAGGATCCAGGCTGAGGAGGTTCTCGGGTTTTTATTCGATTCGATCATTCCAGACGAGGAAAACACCAAGAAAGCGGACAGCCGGAGAGAACGGGGAGACCAGACCGACGTGGCAGCATTTATGTCATCTCGAGAGCAGCCACGCAAGTCAACATTGAACAGGAGACCGACGGAGGTGCAGCTGAGAACAATTTCCGGTAGGTGGCCTCGAGTCAGGATCAGCTGATCGGGACTTCGGGGCGGGTCATGCAGAAGCTTATGACGACCCAACCGTCAGGGCGTCATGATCGCAGACAAAATATAAACACTTTTCCTTGTATTTTTCAGGCTGAAGGACGAGCAGAGAAGGGCGCGGACGCACGTGGCGTCACGAGCCGGTCGGTGTTAAGCAGAGGCGAGCAGAGCGTGGCGAGACGGCCAGCGGCTGGATTTCCCGAGCTGAGTTCCGTAAAGGCGTGGTGTGCACATGCCACCACGTGTCTCGTCGGCACTATAAGGTGGGCCCAGTGTCAATATTTTACAAGAAGGTGTCAGAGTAGGATCATTTATCAGGCGTTTCATCAGTTGAAGTCGAACACGAGCAGCTGATTTCGTGGAATCCTGGTTCACTTGTCTATCGTTTGTTTTGTCGTTAGTCTGCGTTTGAGTATTGTTTATCCTGCAACGCTATTAGTTCTTCGTTAAACTTTTTAGCATACCAGTAGGAGTAGATCCGTAGATTTCAGTGCAGGTTGGACCTGTGGTCTGCCCTGGTCCAGACGGGGCCAGTGCATTCCTCAGATCAACCCGAGCAAAGCTCATATGAGCCATAAGTGGTTGTGCAAGGTGTAGGAAAACGTTGGTCAAAGACAAATGTACATTCTATAGCTAGGATTATAAGCTGGTAACTTTATGCCCCTGGTGGCACCTGTAATTAGACTAGAACAAGCTCTAGGGATGTGCGATTAGAAGTAATTTTAGAATTATACTATTTCACGAGGCTGATTCTCTTTAAATACCCGATTAGCTAAGTTCACATCTTTAGTATAATAAATAATGTTTTAGGTCCACTTTAGAATATATGTAGTGTAAATGATAGAATAAGAAGTTCATGTTTATATAATCATAGGTTTATTTTGCAGCAATAAATGGTTATTTTCTTGTGTTCCACATGTTTCTTTTGTTTAGAATAAAAATAAATTTTGTACGGTAGGAAGATAGGCAGAACCACCCCGCAGGAGCTAGCTGTGGTAGTCAGGAAGGTAGATATCCTGCCATTCCTTTCCTTTGTCATCTCCCCAGAATTCCAACCGTTACAGATGATGATGATGATATAATATGATATATGTAGGTAGGTACCTAGTTACCTACTTTGTTTATTTAAGTGTACTTTGTCAATAAGGACGCGCTTGTGTTTGTTATTCTTTTGTTAGATTTGTCCATCAACAGTAGTAGGTAAGCGTGCCTAATGTGCCTATGCCTACACCACAGTACCTTTATATAGCAGGCAGGGTAGTCGTAGGCTCCTAGGTTTTGCGGGATAGTGACGTCACAGTAACAGGGCACCTTGGCCCTGCCAGAGCAGCGAGGGAATCAATACGCAATTAAGTATACTCCCTAACTATAAACACTGAAATCACAAGTAAACCTATTTGGTAGGTTTGGTTTGGACTTGGAAATCACTATAATGAACTCAACCGGACTTAACCGTTTATTTACTTCCAAGTACAAAGTAACATTCTCCTGTCCAATCTTTTTTGGGCAACTCGTCGATAGCTCTCCGGTAGGTAGACTAAACCTCTGAACATAATTATATATAATAACTAAACTAAGCAACACATCTTGTTTTTGAGAACAGCAGATATACGCCACCGCTATGATGTCATGCTGAGAAAACACTTGCCGCAAAAACTAAGCAATTTCATTATTTGATCGCGATTTCAAGAGACCAATCAAATGAATGCGTCATGTAGGTACCTATGCTAGGTAGGTACTTTACTTAGGTACCTACCTACTTTATTATTATACTTCGCGAATATTAGTAGGTACCTACACAAGTTTATACAGCGTCAGGTCAGGAGGCAACCGTTTATATGGAGTAGGCTTGACCAGCACCTATACCCTCCTCTCAGCCTAGTCAGCCATATCCACAGGAAACACATATGATGACAGGGAAGATGTAATGTATTTAAGCTGGTTCGGTACATCTGGAGGCTGGTTGGACATCTTGAGATTGTGTAGGCGCGCACGCACAGGTATTCACCAAAATAAAAGTCCTACAACACAGTCTGATCACCGTATCAACACCGTATTACTATTTCCGAAGAAAACACTCAAAGATTCTTCTTCTTCTTCTTTTTTACCCTTGCCCTTTATGGCCTGTGTCCTTCATATCGACAGACAATTTAGCCAGTGTCAAGTGATGATTTTGTATGTATAATGTCAAGTCAAGTCATTCTTCAAGTCGGCTGTCGTTTGTTATAATTATAAAATCACGTTATGAGCAAATGGTTTTGCAAGCGACCAAGAATGAGAACTCTTCTTCTCTTCATTAATGGCCTCTGTCCGTCATTTCGACAGACAATTTTGCCAATGTCAAGTGATATAATTGTAATAATATAAGTAAAGTCAAGTCATTTGTCAAGTCGGCTGTCGTTTGTTTTGAAAAGAAAATGGTGGATTTTCTCTTCAAAACATAACACGAATTTTCACATTCAGAAAAACCACATTACACACTTTAGGGTATTGTATATGTGGTGTGGAGGTGGAGTCTTCTGATCTTCCTACTAATTCTTCGGGAGGTAGGTAATGATAAAGTTCAGTGTTCCACATAATTACTCATTTATTTCACCAACGAAGTTACATGTTTAAACTGTGCGAGCGGGGAGAGACGACTGGCGACGCGGGACACAAAACTATCGCGTCAGCCCGATTTACTTACTTGTGGCTAGTCGCCACAATACTCCCCCTCTAACAAAAATTTTTGAAAAAATTTATATCACAAAAATTATAAAACATTCAGAAACATAAAACATAGTCTAAACATTCCAATGATACAGATTACAATATAGGTATACAGTACATTTAAACAGAACACAATTGCAAATTCGCTTACGCTGCTGTAGCTCGCTACTTTACAATGTGGGGTCTCAAGTTACCGAGTATCGCTCCTGTACCTATCTACTCTACACAAACGGAAATGTTCTCTAAACTAACACTGATTCTAAAAATAGATTGATCACTGACTTTACTTTACCAAAAAACTTTTAAAAACTTAACACTGAAAACTAACGTACGCCTTGACTTGATGATACGTCTTCTGATGATACGCTTTGTGGCCTTGTCCAATCCTTTGTCTCAGTACCTTCTAATCACCGTCATATCCAATATCCTCTTCGGTCTCTATGTAGCGCATGTACTCTATACACCAGTCACTCGCAGCAGTGGGACTGAGCTATCTCCAGATCCTCACTGATCCTCCGGTGAGCATTCAGCCTCTAACCGGGCAACACGTTTGAGTGAATCTGCAGGTCCAAACTCCATTTTCTACAGGATTGAGTGCACCTCAGATGTCGCTGGTTTCCATAAAATCTTGCTACTTCTCTAGACCATGCGTGATCTTTTGCTGGCTGGACCGCGGGTGGGCAGGCGTTCTCTTCCCCGGCCATACGTTGCCAAAATCTTCCTTATGTCACGCTGATGACCGGCTCTTCATAAGGGCGTCTACTTGGAACAAGCTTCGGCTGACGTCATCTACTGCGCATTCCTTACCGCGTGGCGTTGCGTCATTCTTCTCTTTTCTCCATTTACCTCCCAAGGCGTGGACATCGTTGGGAGGGAGTCGTCTCCGTCGTTGGTCTATGAGGTCACCATGTTTCTAGAATCTTCTCAAGGTTCTCCGTGCTGCGTGTGTTCCTTCAGGTTGTCTCCGCATGTGACAGCAACCCAAAGTTTTTATCGAAGGTCACCAATTTAGGGTAATTAGATAAGTGTGGAGGTGGAGGCTTCTGATCTTCCTACTAATTCTTCGGGAGGTAATGATAAAGTTCAGTATTCCACATAATTACTTATTTATTTCACCAACGAAGCTACATGTTTACACTGTGCGAGCGGGGAGAGACGACTGGCGACGCGGGACACAAAACTATCGCGTCAGCCCGATTTACTTACTTGTGGCTAGTCGCCACACACACATTTATTCCAATGGCTCACACTTTATGTTACGACCTAAGTATTATTGGTTAAAATTCCACCAAAATTAAACAACAATACTCACAATAACACAAGAAAAACTATTAAAATAAAAGTGCTATGTGTCGTTTCAAAAAATGTCAAAACTCGTGTCGAATGAGAACTCGTCAATCATGACACTTACAACTCCATACTGGTGTCTATGCCCGCTCTTAAAATTAATCAACTTGATGCCAACGTCAACTTCATCCTCAACTGTCAACGTCAATATTACTTTCAGCTGTCAATGCCAACATCACCTTCAACTTCCATAATTCTAATTTACTTGTAAACATTAATAATTGATTAAACTAAGCGCTCGCCGTTATATTATTATCTATAAGTAATGTAATGTAATAAAACAGAGCTTTATAATAGGACGTGTAATACAAGTAAGAGGGGTACCAGCAGTACCAGGAGGGAGATGGTGCGCAGTCTTGCCTTGTTGCAGTACTTACCCTCGCAGACGCACACGTGGTAACGCACATACAGGGAGACGGCTCGGCTGAAGGGCGTCAGCGAGGCGTGCGGACTCATGATGCACGCGTCCTTCTGACCCAGCAGCATCCGCTCCAGCTTACGGAAGCGGTGGTCTGCGAACCCGCCGCCGTGCTTCATCTCGTTGCTGCGACACCCTCGCGCTGTATATACCTACCAAACAAATTATTGTAGTGTAGGGTAGGTATACCAATATACTTACTAAAATTAGTAGGTAGTGTTTGCATCTATTCAGTAGATGCGTTGCCTACCTCATGTGCACGAGTGGTTAGGTAACTGTCAGTGTCAAGCTCCTGCCTGATCTGTCAACGTCACCCGTACGTGAGGGCGGGGGCGGGAGACGACGGGGTCGAGGAGAGACAAGGCTGACTGAGACGGTCAGGGACAGAAGAACTGTGGGAAACCAGCACGGTGTATCAGTGAGCCAGGGATATAAAATGCAGTAGGTAGGTATTTTACAATAACAAATACCTAGTTTTTTTAATCAATGGAACAAGCAGATAGCTCACCTGATGTTAAGTAGTAACTTCTGCCTATAACAATGCATTACCTCACAGAGCAAGTCCAATGAGGACGTGCCCTGTAAGGCAATGCACTGCGTCCATCACTCTGAGACGTAAAGATGTTGAAGTGTCATGTGCGTGTAATTACACCGGCGCCCTTACCCTTCAAACCGGAACACAGCAATGCGAGCATCGCTGCTTGGCGGCAGAAATAGGTACGGTGCTAGTACTGAACCCGGACGAGCTCTCACAAAGAGCTCTACTACTACTAGTTATTTGTAAGGACCTAAATATATTTTATTGATGGTCTGCCTGGGCTGGACCAACCTACATAGAAGCAGATTAACTACATACCTACGTATATAAAAGATTAGATAGGAAGGTTTACCCCAGAATACAGAATACCGTATTAAGTAAAGTAGTACCTACCATGTGACTGGTCCAAAGAAGTCAGCGAAAACGCAAAACGGTTTCGCCGAGTTTTTTTTGTTTGTAAGTGACAAAATGATAATAAAGAAGAAGGTAATATAATGTACCTTTCCGACATCCAGAAATCTCTTGAAACACCCCCCAATATAAGCACCGTAATAGCCTCTGATCAGGCCGCGGTCAGTCTCGTGAAGGCGCCCGTAACTGTCCTTCTTTGTTTCGATCTTCCAATCCCAATGGTAAGTGTTATGGTAGCAGTGGGCGCGGAAGTATCGCGCCATAGTCTTCGCTTGCCAGTCGGGTGACTCCCACGCGTCGTGGCAGAGGCTGCCGATGGGGATGGAGCGACGACTGTTTCGCATGTTGCAGTAGTAACACGTAGCCTTCAAGGGCCCTTTCCAATAATGTCTCCATTCCCAATTCCAACCCCAACCCCAATCCCAACGACGCGGATCGCTACCATTGCCGGCGGCGGCGGCGGTGCGTGTGTCATGAGCCCTAGCAGCCGCCATCGGTGGCGGATTATCAATGGACGCGTTGAGCGTCGTATTTAGTAAAGCTCGCTTCGTGGTCGTAGTGACGCTGACGTCTGCCTCCACGCCGCTGATCATGAAGTCGTACTCGTCACTCTGCTCGTACTTGTACTGCCGGTAAGGCATACCGAGAGGTTCCCGCGACTCCGGCCGCGGCCGCCTCATGTGACTCCGCAGCTCGGGAATCTCCTCCAGGAGGTCGGCATACGTCTTGGGGTCTAATTCATCGAGGGCCAGGTTATCTTGCGGTGCGATGAACTCGTTCGGGTTCCGGGAGCGCGAAAACAGAAAATTGTGGCTTCCATGTAAACCTAGTAACAAAAATAAAAAATATGTTATAGTAAACCGATTAGTCATTTTCAAACTCTGACACTCTGACTTACTCTGACTTTGATGACAATTTTGCATTATCTTTGCACACAGGGAAAAAAAGCAGTTTCATTTGTGACACCATAGACAAAAAATACTCTTTTCAACACACTTGCTCATAAAGTGGCTCTATGGTCACCGCAATTAGGCACAGAATGACACCCATAATCAAACTGTGACTTTTTCATTGCATAAATCACTAGGTGAGTTATAGATTTTTTTTTAAATTTTATTGGTTGAGTTGCTTTGTTCTTAAAAAAGTTTTTATTAAAAAAAAAGTGTGTTCAATAGAACAAATAAATTAATGTTCCTATTGCTTGCTCATTTCATGCAACTTCTTATTTAAATAGATAATTTTAACTCGTACGTGTTTAATAAATAAAACTTTCACTCAAATATAACTTTTGTTTTCTCTGTAATAAAAGAAAACTTTAAATTCCCCATTTTGTACGTGGCAGAATAGGCGCAAACCCTATGCGCGTAAAATAAAAAAAAATCTCATCCCTTTAGTCTGTGGCCGATCGCAATGCGCGCGCATAGGAAAACTGATTAATTTTTCCCGCCATAGTGAAACATTTTTCACAACTCGTTTTCACTGTTGAAATTATAGTTATTTTATTCACAAGTGTGTTGAAAAACGTCGTATGATACACGTGTGTATTGATGATTACCGTTCTCGGCTCTCTTAAGACCCTCTCCTACGGCTCGGGTGTCAATGGCGCCTCGGCGGTAATCACCAATGTTACACACTAGTACCATAATGTACTATTATGTGACACTTACAGGGAATCACAGAAAAAAATACTCTTCTTCATGGAAGGATCACAGCATAGATAGTTACCTACCTAGTTAGGCACAGATCGGGATATAGTGTAAGGTAGTGCAGTTATAAATAAATAAATATTCATGGACACTTAACACAACGCCTTCTAGTCCCAAACTAAGAATGGAAACTAGGTGGCTGATAGAATACATACATATAGTTTTTTTTTTTAAATACATAGGTACCTACTTATAATCCATAGAAACACCCAGACACAGAACAAACATCTATGTTTACAACACACAAATGTTTGTTCTCGGTGGGGATCGAACCCACGACCCACAGCACGGAAGGCAGAGCTACTAGTACCGACTGAGCCACGAGGCCTGTCAAGTCAAGTAATATTGAATGAAAGTGAAGAGGAACGGTGCCGGTGGTGGTAGTCTAGTGGTAGCATAGCAAACCCACCTACATTTAATTTTGTGCAATAGTGTTAGAAAATAAATAAGTAAGTCGTGGGTTCAAATCCGGTCGTGCACCAATGGAATCTTTATGTGTGCAATCCCAGTGTTCTCAAATGGTGAAGGACACGTCACAACACGCGACTTAGTCAATTTCGGACGTATTGACCTTGTCCTTCGTGTGGATAGGCCGACTAGGCTGGAAGGACAAGCTAAGCCTAATCCCAGGCGCTGCATTGCGCAGTGTACGTCGAAGAGGGCTGGTTTCGTGGTGTTTTTGGTGTTCACAAGTTCTGCAGACTGCACTACACTGCACACTGCACATTGGATCTCGGAATAAATAAAATAATATATTTTGATATTTTACGTACCGTCCTTCCATCGCTTCTGTCCGCTTCATCTATGTACTAAACCGCGGCGCACACCAAGAGCGATAGATAGTCGCATGTTTTGAAACGGCAACGCCCTGCATAGCGCCGTCTCGCTCAGTATCGCTAGCGCCTCGCTTGAGACGGCCGCGTCACGTGTCACGGAATTATCTTCTCGAAACTTGAAGAACCCATTCTCATCGTGATGAATAACAGATACAGCAGGGAGATGCTCATAGATGAGGTGAAGAAATATCCAGTGCTTTACGACACTAAACACGAGCATCACAGAGATATCGACGTACGTGACCGCTGCTGGCAGGAGATATCGGAGCGAGTCGGCGCTAATAGTAAGTGGCGTACTCAAGCTATTTTCTGCTTTATATCGTTGTATATAAGTATGTTTTCCAGTGAACGAAGGCAACGATAGGTAAGTAAATATTTTTATGCTGTTTCCGTGAATGCGGCGCCCGTTGAAAAGTGGTGAAATGAGACGGATCCGGGTTTTTACGTTGATTAAAAAAAAAATATATATATCTTCGAAATGAGTGCAAGCCCCGAATACGTAAGTTTGTATACGTATATTCCAGGGGGCAGAAATTCCTAGGACTATTTAACAAGGACTATTTATTTTAATGTTTTACTGGGTGTGTGTGAGTGATGAATTTTGATGAGATGAGAACCAAGAAATACAATACAATTTTATTGTTATCTAAGTACCTAGGTACCTAGTTGTATTATAGTAAGATGATAATTGCGTTGCAGGTGAGAGTTTGAAGCGGGAGTGGAAGATCCTGCGTGACAGCTTGCGGCAGGCTGTGCGGCGCACCACAGAGGGCGCCACCACGCGCCTCGGTGAGCCCTGCAAGAAGTGGCGCTTCCAGAACCGAATGGCCTTCGTACTGCCCTATGTCACCGTCAGAGGGTACCTACCTACCTTACCTACCTACTTTACAGCCTACTAACCTACTTTTATACCTACTGAAGTAGGTATTCACCTATTCTTACCTTAGAATAGGTATTAGTTTAGTATAGGCATGTACTGTACCTATAGGATAGTATTATAATATGATCTGTGCTATATGTATAGGTAACTAACATAGATAACATTTCTTTCCTTCTATAGATCCCCTCACGGTTAACCAGCGAAAGAGCAGGGGATGATGATGTGCCTTGCGCAGAGACAGATATATAAATTTAAGTACTTGTGCACATTCAAGGTCAACGGTAACTGTAGGTAGGTACTTGCCTGATGCAGTTTTAAATTTTCAGAAGACGGCCTGTAAACCCGCTCATCAAGCTAGACGAGGAGACAGAAGAGCCATCAGAGCAGGAGCAGCCTCGTGACTCCGAGGTGTGGGACCCGGGGCACGCGGGGGGTGACGGCAGCGCGGGCGGGGAGGAACGAGACGGAGACGCCTTGGATCTGTTCTTTGCGAGCGTCTGCCAGTCCACCAAGCGGTTACCGCGGCGGCACCAGGCGACCGTGAAGCGGCAGGTGCTCGACGTACT
Organism: Eulithis prunata; assembly: GCA_918843925.1. NCBI lineage: Eukaryota > Metazoa > Arthropoda > Insecta > Lepidoptera > Geometridae > Eulithis > Eulithis prunata. Next base: position 8,907,352 of record OU974021.1, read on the forward strand.
CCTCAGGGCTGAGGAGGAGGCGGAGGCCGATGAAGCCAAGCCATTCAGCGAACATACATAACGACAAATTATGACGTACGTTGCCTACCCGCCTCATACGTAGTAGGTAGCTGTACGGTAGGTAGTGCTACTAGGTAGGTAAGTGGTGATTGTATTGTACATTGTTCACATTTGGTTATTATAAAAAGAAAGTGAGTCCCCGGGGGAAGCCCAAGGGTATATTTATACTTACGGTGAACACAACACACAGAAGCCAATAATCCATAGTGGCTCCTGGTACCTACGGCGAAACTGAAATTTAGAGTGAAGATAAACTGAAATATAATAAATCTTCTTAGGCAAGTACTTACCTAGGTCTTCCTTTTTCTTCCTTTTTATAAACTTACTAATGAGTTTAATTTAAGGAGAGCTGCCTACTTTAATAGCAATTAAATTACTAGCTCATACCCGCGACATCGTACACGTGCGAAACTTACCACCAAAATATCTGTCACCCACCAGCATACGATGAACCTCGTGCCAAAAACTGCTTTTGCTTTAGAGAGGTCAAGCCGGTTTTATATTTCAATCCGGAAAAGGGGCTTCCGAATAGTAGGTACCTACCTACCTATAATATAAGTTTCGTTGAAAACAGACAAACTCGATTATCGGAATTAGGGACTTTGCTTGATATTATCTTATATTAGGTAGGTACGCTACATTATCTACCTATAATATATTGTATTTTAATGAAACAACGTGTAGGTACATATTATACATAGTAAATTGATAATGCATTGACAGTAAATTAGCGTGTGGCTATATTTTTTACTTAGGTAGGTAGGACGTAGGGTTGCCAACCGAACTTTATAATAAAGTATTTGTACGTTATTTCAGACAATGGTACTTTATAAGGACAATAAACTGCACGAAAATACTTTATTTCGCATGATTCGATTTTTTTGTGATTCTGAAAATAAATACCGAGACGAAAGAAACAAAGCGTCTCTGAATTCGATAAAAACTGAATTGGTACTTATTTACTTTAATTTAAATATAGATTGTAAAGATGCTGTGCAATTGTTTAGTCAAGATACTAATTTGATACAAACTGCAAAAAGCAATAAAAAAATATGTAAATATGTATAAGGATAACGAAATAGTATATTTCATTACAAGTGCGGAAAGGCTGCCATTGCAAAGAGTTCCGACATTATTATGTCTAACCGAGCCGAGGCGCAGCCGAAGACGAGGGTTGACAGTCGGAACAAGTTGCAATGACAGTCTATAGACGTCAGATAGACTCGCAGAAAGAAAATTTCTGAGGACACGAGTTTTGACATTTTTTGAAACGACACATAGCACTTTTATTTTAATAGTTTTTCTTGTGTTATTGTGAGTATTGTTGTTTAATTTTGGTGGAATTTTAACCAATAATACCTAGGTCGTAACATAATGTGTGAGCCATTGGAATAAATGTGTGTAAAGTGGTTTTTCTGAATGTGAAAATTCGTGTTAGGTTTTGAAGAGAAAATCCACCATTTTCTTTTCAAAACAAACGACAGCCGACTTGACAAATGACTTGACTTGACTTATTTATTACAATTTTAACACTTGACATTGGCAAAATTGTCTGTCGAAATGACGGACACAGGCCATTATTTAAGAGAAGAAGTAGAAGAAGAAAATTTCTGAAAAATGGCGCCAACCGTAGATAATAAGCCGAGATTTTTTTTTTCTTCACCCATTCTGGTAGGCAAAGGGAACTATGCCCATACAGCGAAGTCTTCAGTAGAATTTTTTTATTGATATGAAATGAAAATGAAATTTAATGATATGAAATGAAATGAAATGAAACCTAACTCATTCAATCAAATCATTAAATCTGATATTGAAACAAATTAGTAGCTTCTTTTTAGAAATATACGTATTTGCATGAATCATAAAAACTTCTATGAATTTTTTTAGTAAAAACTTCATGGTTGGTTTTTCTTTTTAATATACATTATTTTGCCAGTTGTGAAAGAGAACGCACGAGTTCGGGAAAGGTAAAAAAAAAGCATGAGTATGTAATAGCCCACATCCCGAACGCTATACGTCCCTCCCTGCAATACGCCACTTTTTGAGCAACTGTATTAAAAAATAAATTGTACTTTATTTTGATACTATGTACTTTTTTTTTCTTACCTATGACAACCAATGTACCTACTTTAATTATTGTAAAATAAAAAGGTGGCAACCCTAGTAGGACCTACAAAAAACAACAAGAATATAAAGTAGGTAGTATCTGGAGTATCTAACTGTTCTATTAGAACAAGCTATTTTTAGTATATTATTGCTGTTGTAGGTAGGTAAGGTACCGTACAACTGCAATTTCTAATAACTTTAAATGCTTGAATCAAAACTAATGTTGAACATGAGCGGCGAGCACGGCAGTTTACAAGTTCATTATTGTGGCATGTCACGCCGTACCTACCTACCTACCTACATACACCGTATCGCGTAGGTATCTACCTAACCTACATCTCACCCATTTTCTGTGGAATATTCCACCACACGAATTGGAATTTTCGTGTTATAAATTTTAACTAACTTGTAGATATTTAATTTCAAGAACGTATTCTTAGGTCGGTAGTCGGTAGTCGTATCGACCCTACCTTCCTAACTACAATTTGATTGAACTGACAGGTCTGGTAGTAGGTATTCCATAGGTAGTAGGTAATCCAATGTTACACACTAGTACCATAATGTACTATTACAGAGTAGGTACCTATAGTAAAAATCAGACATAATTTTAAAAACTAGTTGGTACGTAAGGAAATAAAAAGGCTTTTTATTATTATTAGTAAGTATTTATAAATACATTATAGTACTTGTAAGTACTCGTGTAGGTAAATATATTACCATTTCTGTACAACAATTTGATTAGCTAAGATAAGAAGGTACCTTTTGGAATATCGGGGTCATTGTCATTTTGCGTAGCAATAATCAAATTAGCAAGATCTATAATGTGATCCTTGGTGTAAGTAATGTCAATCATCCTCTTTACGCAGTGCGTGTAATATATCAAGTGATGATAAGGCCGAAACCGGTATAGATCCTTCTGTTTCAGGTTAATTGCGTAGCTACGTATCACGTGCAGCTCATGCTCCCAATCCTCGATCTGCCTGAACGCGTAACCTAACCTAAAGCGAGCGTCTTTCTCATTCCTTTTTAAGATTTCGTCGACTTCCTTCAGCCTGTTGACAAAGTGTACATTTATTATTGTGACGTAGCTAATCTGATAATATACGTAACCACACTCAAGTATGTTATAAAATACTAAAAACGGCTTCACCAATTCTCACCAAACATGGCTAAAAACTATCCAAGACATGATCCAAATCCAAGATAAATCATCTTTCTTACGACCGCCGGCGTCAAACTTATAACACCCCTTCTATTTTTCGGACGGAAGTTAATGAAACAATAGTTATTTGTTATACAAGAGTGCAAAGTTGCTTTTTAACCGCGTGTTCAATTTTGATGACCGAGCAATCGAAGGATTCTAAAATTGAATCACGAGCGCAGCGAGTGATTCAAAATTAGAATCCTGAGCGTTAGCGAGGGAATCAAAAGAGCACGAGGTGAAAAATCTTTGCACTCGAGTGCAACACGTAACTTTTCATTCCACCTCAGCGAGGAAATGACACGATGTTCTAAATTCAATTTACTTTATCCTCTAGAGAATAAAAACGGCTTTTCCACTCAGATATTGAAGATTAAAAATACTCTTTCCGAGATGGTGGGATGAAAAAGATATTTTTAACCCGATCAAATCGGAGCCCTGCTTGCAGAGCTACGAGGGCGCAGTCAAACAAACAAGCGAACATATTTATTACATACATTTTTCTAACACCACTTCTGTCTTTCGGTGGGGGGGGGGGGGGAGGAGGGGGGTATGATGCAAGCAAAGCAAGTAGCTGTACCGGTATTGAGTGGAGTAAATTGACTGCTCAATCATTTTTATGATCAAATCAGAAGATAGAAATTCAGGCAGGTCTGGTCCATTAGCGTATGTTTTTCTCGTGTTATTTTTTCTCCTGAAAGTAAAGTTTGTGTGCGTGTGTTATGTATATAATAGGTATCTACCTACCTACATTTGAAGAACTAATAACTAAGGTAATACAAAAGGTAACCTTACATCTAGGAATAGGCTTAGATGGTTGAATAGAGAGCTGACCTGGTGCCAAAAATGTAGTGGGACGCAAGGCCCACCTTCCGGCCTCGAGACATATGCAGATGTAGTGGGTGGGACACAAGGCCCACCTTCCGGCCTCGAGACATATGCAGATGTAGTGGGTGGGACACAAGGCCCACCTTCCGGCCTCGAGACATATGCAGATGTAGTAGGTGGGACACAAGGCCCACCTTCCGGCCTCGAGACATATGCAGATGTAGTGAGTGGGACACAAGGCCCACCTTCCGGCCTCGAGACATATGCAGATGTAGTGAGTGGGACACAAGGCCCACCTTCCGGCCTCGAGACATATGCAGATGTAGTGAGTGGGACACAAGGCCCACCTTCCGGCCTCGAGACATATGCAGATGTAGTAGGTGGGACACAAGGCCCACCTTCCGGCCTCGAGACATATGCAGATGTAGTGAGTGGGACACAAGGCCCACCTTCCGGCCTCGAGACATATGCAGATGTAGTGAGTGGGACATAAGGCCCACCTTCCGGCCTCGAAACATATGCAGATGGGTGGTGAGTTGGGGAGGTTATTAGGATTGTATTGCTAATGCATAAAATACACTGCCTACTTGTTACGCGAAACTTCACTCTACACCTAAACTAAACCAAGACATGAAAAACAGCATACCGAGTGGTAAACCATCGGACAACAGCATCATTGTTCAATCGAGTTGTGTGTTCACAAGATATTCTGTTATATACTTAGGTAGCTGTAGGTTAGGTAGGTGCCGTAGCTAACTAAGTAGATACAAACTTACTGCAGCATAGTGACTTCCCAGATGTCTTTAATGTATGGTTCGGCGGCGGTGATGTTGCTGAAAGGGATGGTGTTGCGCAAAGTGGTCGCCATCGCCATGCGACGGGTAACCTCGGTGGTCAGCGCACTGTCTTCGCCCACGAACTGAGCGTCCTTCAGCGCGATGAAGCTTGTCTGCCTGCTGGCCGCCGCAGCCGCCGCCGCCGCCGCCGCCGCCGCCGGCCCGCACCAGGTACCTGCCATAATAAATCATTTATTACAAGTAAACCTTTGCCGTCTCATTACGTTATCGGATTTATCGAGGGTTGAGACCCGGCCTAGCTAGGCTCGGCCTTAAGTTAGGCTCGAGTTAAAACTGAGACGTGATTATGAAAGTCTTTCAACGAAGTTTTTCTAAACCCGTTCTTTTGTGAAATTATTCATTCAAAACCGACAGTAACTGAAGTCAAAAAAGAAACTGGCGGCAAAATAAGGGATAGTTAGGTACTACCTACCTAGGTCAATGTTTTTTCAATGTAACTAAATGTCAATGTCGAATATACCTACATATTGTCGAAAAAATAGTACGTAGTAAAAAATATAAAATAATGGAGAAAAAACCATCACTAAATTGAAGTTGAACCGGGTGGGTTGGTTTAGCGAAAGTCTATAGTTAGACCTCGGTGAAGGTGCTAAAACATGTTTTGTAATATAAAAAACCCTAGTTAGAGACAGGGTTTTTTTTTCTCGTTATACTGAGTTTGTCAATTTTATAATTTTTACAACAACTCAAAAACTATTAGACCTAGAATCAAAATAAAAACGGTTTTGGAATGTCTAAACAAAACCCTATCATATATCAAGTGGGGTGTGCCACTTGATATTATTGTACGACTTTTTTTTTACTCCCTTTGGACTTTGGACCCTCATAACTTCACGACCCCTTGACCGATTTACTTCATTTAACAAACCAGTAAAACTTAAGAGAACTATCCGTATACCTACCAAATTTTATGAAGATCGGATGAGCGGTTTAAAAGATCTAGATACAAACATACAAACACACAAACACACAAACACACAAACATACAAGCATACAAACATACAAACATACAAACATACAAACATACAAACATACAAACATACAAACATACAAACATACAAACATACAAACATACAAACATACAAACATACAAACATACAAACATACAAACATACAAACATACAAACATACAAACATACAAACATACAAACATACAAACATACAAACATACAAACATACAAACATACAAACATACAAACATACAAACATACAAACACACAAACACACAGACACACAGACACACAGACACACAGACACACAGACACACAGACACACAGACACACAGACACACAGACACACAGACACACAGACACACAGACACACAGACATACAAACATACAAACATACAAACATACAGACACACAGACACACAGACACACAGACACACAGACACACAGACACACAGACACACAGACACACAGACACACAGACACACAGACACACAGACATACAGACATACAGACATACAAACATACGAGTACAAAGCATTTTGTCCTTTTGTCCAAGTTAAGTTAAGTCGCAAAGATCTCGTTCGCTACGCTCACTCGATCAAATATAATATTTTTATTAAAAATACATTTTCTATGGCTATTTTTTCTATTTATTGTCACGTAAACATAATTTAAACTCAAATAAAAAGATAAATGTTGAAAAACAGGTGATTAGGATCTATGATTAGGATCGCTTTCGACGAGAGAATCCCGCTTTTTTCACTCAAAAAGATCCATAACCCCGACTTGGCAGAAAAAAATATGGCAACGCTGCTACCTACCTCCTTCCTATATAACTTTGTTGTTTTATATTTTTATGATTATCTTGTAGTACCTACCTACTCACTGGTAGGTAGGTAGGTACAGGTAAGTTAGTAGTAGGTACCTACCTTACCTAATTATTATCGAGAAGGTTGGCGATGGCGACGCTCGACGCTCGACGGCGGCTCTGCTAGTGTGGTTGTGGTTGTGTGCGTGGCAGTACCCCGCGCGCGCTCGCACACCGCAGGCTCGCATGCCGCATGCCTCGGCCGGGTGAGCTCCCCGCCCGCACCCCGCGACCCGCCCGCGCGCGCCACTCACTGCGCGCCCCGCACTCGCCGTCCGCACACGTCACGTCACGGCACGTCAGCGTCACACAACATGGACGCGGAATCCACGACCGGTTTACCGCCGAAAAAGAATCAATTTAAATGCATCGTACCAGGATGCCGTTCCTCGACGCAAACCAACATCGCCAAGCTGCATTCGTTTCCATGGAGGGATATGCCTCGGTGAGTTATTTTGAGTTACATACGAATTATAGGTACCCACCTAACCTACCTACATACGTCGCGCAAACCACAATGCACCATTTAGGTGGTACCTACCTACCTTACCTACCTGTTTAAAAATATATTACATTTTATTATATATGGTAAGTAAAGTACTTATGTAAGTACCTACCTACCTAAGTAATTACCTATGTAGGTACCTATATGTGGTGTAGTACACTGTTATGCGTATCTACTTATGTGCCTACCTAACCTACCTTTTAAAAATGCTACACGTACACACCTACATTACCTACCTACCTAGTAGTAGTAAGTACCTACATTTTGTGCTACGATGTAAGGATCAAAACCAAACTGCGAAAAAGGATATTCGCAGATACTCCTACCTACATACTATGTGTCTCCCTCTAAGTAGTACCTACCTAAGTACTAAATACATGTAGGTGCCTGCCTAGTACACTGCCTACGTGCCTAGGTACCTACCAAAGAATATGTAATACGTAGTTCCTACGTAAGAAGAAGCGGGACTCCCATTCTACCTGAAAATCTCGTTTTGTATGAAACGTGATTAAAATTTTGATCCCCGTTTCATACATTGTTCGTTTTTCGAAAGCACGAGTAGGTAGGTAGGTATTATATGATCTGTGCACGAGTCCAGTTGGAGAGTTTCGCCAGTCTACTAGGTAGGTACCTACCTCTACGTAAACTCCATTGTTCATATTATTCAGTGTGTTCCCCACTACACTACTTGGAGATGTTTCAGTAGGTAGGTTAGTCAACTACCTATGTACTTAGTTCTTAGTGCCTGATTCCCCTAACCATTAAGGTTAGGTATCATATACGCGCAGTGGGCCCAATAGGCAGTTTATTGATCGAGTGAGCTAAGCGAAAGATCTTAGTGACAACTTGGGCAAAAATGCTCTGTATGCTTGTATGTTCGTTCGACAATGTATATTTATGTTTGTTGGGTTTGATAAATGAAGTAAATCGGTCAAAGGGATGTAAAGTTATGAGGAACAAAAGGGAGTAAAAAAAATAAAGTCTTACAATAATATCAAGCGGGGTGTCATATGAAAGGGCTTTGTTTAGACATTCCAAAACCGGTTTTTTTTTTCTAGGTTTAATAATTTTTGAGTTATAAATATTATAAAATTGGCAAAACCAGTATAACGTGAGCTACCATTTCTTATTCATTCAATGATTTTGTAGTTCAGGTAAGACTGGCAGTAAGCTAGATAATGGTATCGATGCAACTTGCAAAGTTTATTCCAAACATTGTTAAAAAATGATGCTTTGAGTTTTATTAACCGCAGACCGAAAGACGGAAGGGGTGTTATAAGCTTGACGGCGTTCGTAAGAAAGATGATTTATCTCGAATCATGTCTTGGATGGTTTTTAGACTTTTTAGCCATGTTCGGTGAGAATTGATGAAGCCGTTTCCAAGTTATGAAGATATTCATCAGCTCCGAAAACCAATTTTGAGGAATTTCACGAGATCTCAGTTTGGGGCGACTATTAGTTTATTAAGCAAGCTATCAAGCTCAAATACCAACCACGAACTTGAAGGCGCAGTGTATGGTAAAATGTCCCCCACAGAATGGACCGATTGAAGTCAGTGGATGGATAAGGCGTAATTATCGAATCTACCTGCCTAATCGTTCCTTTTGGAAAAGTCAATGTGGGTGGTCTACTATACTTCTAAATGCTGATTATGATGACGGATGAGGTACCAATTTGTTTTAATTAGTACCTACACAAGACTACCTAGTAATTGGTACAGCTACTTTAGCTAGCTGTAAAACAAGTGCAGTGCAGGGCCCACTAATATATACCGGTAATATACAAGAGGTTTAGTTTAGATGGCTAAAAATGTAATATGCAACCTCCAATAGACATAAAGTAGGTAGGTACCTACTTACACTAGCTACCTAACCGACTGCACAAATACTATTGTGAAAAATGAGACTAACCTGCCTAGGTACTACCATACCATACTAACCAAGTACATATAAAGTTACTGGCAACTGTCAAACAACTTGTCACTCGCACACTTGGTGTGATATCATGCATGATCCCCTGCATAGGTACCTACTATCTGTATCTACTCTATCCTTAGGTATCCTACCTTATAAATAATATAATACTGCTCCAAACTTCCCAATATTCACGACATAATATTATGTACGAGTATAACAAACAAACTCCGCTAGCTTTACTAGTGGAATATCGCAACTGTTTTACTACCTACCTATTCTATCTTCTATCTATACTTTTATAAAACTGTAAAAAAGTCAAAAACTAAGATTAAAGATATGGATAAACTAAATATGCAGAAATCGTGTTTGTCTGATTATCTGTTTGTTTGTTCGCGGATCACGCCTTAACTACTGGAACAATTTCAACGAAACTTGTACCGTTTGGAAGCTTTTTTTCTAGTTTTTTTTTTATTTTTTTATGTTATAACTAGCAGACGAGCAGGCGGGCCACCTGATGGAAAGTAGTCACCGCCGCCCATGGACACCTGCAACACCAGAGGTGATTGAAACATAGGCTATATTTTATTGAAATCAAAGACGTGGGTTTTCTTAGATACAGCTTGAACTCTCTAAACCAAAAGCAACCTTTGGCACGAGGTTCATCGTATGCTGGTTGACAGATATTTTGGTGGAAATTTTGGCACGCGTACGAAGTTGGTGGTTTGGCGTTTGGCAGCTAGTTTTAAATAATATTCTTCTGAGTTAGAATACTAAACGCGCGATGTTTATCATCCCTTTATTTTTTCCAAAAAAATATTTTGTAACGTTTGTATTTCGTAAAGAACACTGTGTTTTAAGAAACTACGCCGTGAATGATTTTTCTACACCATGATGTTATTTAAGGTTTATGCATATCTTTCAATTTGTGAACTGAACCTAAAACAATTATCAGAGGGCACTATTCCGTATTCCATCTATAATTTTTCAAAAACTATGCAAGTCAGAGACTTCGTTTTATATTTCCTGTACAATTCAGATTATATTCAGATATTCTTCTGAATAATAATTTAAATTTTTCGCTCCATAAATTTCTGAGATTAGGGGGGCATGGTAATTTTTGGGACTGTTTTCATTATAAATCAAAAACTAGGTACTAAGCATAATCAATAACACAAAACAATGACATTGACATTTGAAAGATTCGAAAGAAACTCATGGTATCAGAATTAGACAATCAAGGGGCTGGTTTGCGGGATGGCTCAGCAGAGAGCTGAGTAACTTAAACTGTTAAACTGTCTCTGTCTGTTGCTCAGCCTCTGTTCGTGAATTCAGTGGTAATAGTAGTGGAGCCGGGATGAATTGGTACTTACTAAAGCGTTATGGGACCGATAAGAGCTTCGCTCTCTCGATCAAAAATCTAAAGATGTGGTTTATATTGTAGTTAAGCTTTCATCGGATTGGATACCCCACTCAATGAAGTAATTTTTTTATCCCGTTTGATCCCCTTTAATTTGTCCCTAATTTGCAGAGTATTGTTTTCATATAGGTACCATACCGATTCATCTTGGGTTGTAAATTGAATAATATTTTTCAGAGCTCAAAAATGGATTCACGCCGTCGGTTCCCTGGAGCTCCTCGGAGCGCCGCCGAAGGCGCTCCTTCGCCTCAGGGTTTGCGATCTCCACTTCGATAAGAAGCTAAAACGCGGAAAGAACATGAAACTTTTCGATAACAAAGCTGTTCCAACACTAAAGCTTGGCTCAGTTAAAAATAATAAAAAAGCCAAGATCGTCAAAAGATTACCAAGGAAGAAGAAAGTGAAAAAGGTGAAATTAGGTAAGGCAGAGGAGAAGGAGACCATCCAGCCTGACCCGATCGTCGAACCAACTACTAACGGAACCAGCGCGGCGACGCCTACACCGATCCGTCTACCGCGAGAACTTACCAGATTCCTTTCTCTCAGAGAAAAGATGCAGAAGAAGAACACTGCACGCAAAGGTTACGATAAGAAATTCTCGGTGTATGCTCTCAACCTGTACCTGTCGAGCCCGTCTGCTTACCGAGTACTGTGGAAGAGTCTGCGCTTACCGCCTCCCGCTCTGTTGTCGCGCGTTGACGTCAGCGTCGGAACGCGCATCAACAATGATCTCGTCAAGTGCTTTGAGTCAAAGATGGAGAAGATTGATCACGAAGAGAAGGAGTGCGTCCTATGTATTGATGAAGTTGAGCTTACCAAGAAGCTGTTCTACGCGATCGATAAGGATGAGATCGTCGGCCTTGAGGAAATCGGAGGTGTGCTGCGTGCCGCGCCCGCTGCGCGCGCCCTTGTCGTGGTGGCACGTGCCGTGCGTGGTGGTTGGACCCAACCGCTCGGCTACTTCTACCTCGCTGACGACACCGATATGCGTGAGCTGGTGGCGCCGCTGCGCAAGCTAATCGTGCAGATATTATACGGCCGGATAAACTGTCGCGTGCTCGCCGTCGTGTCCGCACTCGGCCCTACGTTCGCCGAGCTGGCGTACGCGCTCGGTGTCACCGTCGAGAGTCCCTTCGTTTTGGATGCAGCGCCGCATCACCGCATCGCTTTCCTGCACGACCCCGAGCAACTGGCTCTGACACTGCGCGACACACTCATCGCGTACGACATCAAGTTCCACGACGTTGCGAGTGGTGCTGAGTTGCGTGCTTCCTGGCGCGACGTGCAGGCGCTGCACCGAGCTGATGCGGCACGCGCGATGCGTCTCGTGCCCGAGCTGACCAGCGCGCGCGTGGCGCCCTCGCCGCGCCAGAGTCTGCGCCCGCAGCACGCCAGCGCCGTACTCAGCCGCCGCGTAGCCGCCCACATGGGTGCTTGCGGCGCACCGGATGCCAAGAGTGCTGGCACTGCGCGTCTACTGCGCCTCGCGGCTGACTGCTTGCGAGTGCTGCGGGCACCGCGCCCTCGGGACCTGCCGCGGGTAACGCAGGCGGCCGACGCTCTCTGCAGCTCGCTGTGCGACATGCGCATCGTGGCGGCGGATGGCACCGAGCACGATGCAGAAGTGTTTGTGCGCTCGCTACAGGTGTCGCTGGCGGGCGCGTTACACCTGCTAGGTGACCGGCCACCGGCTGAACACGACGCGCCGCTGCGTCTCGCGCGCTTCGGACTCCGGCCGCTGCGTCGGTTCATCGAGAGAGCGGAGGGCTCGCGCGGCCGACTTGCACCACAAGACTTCCGGATGCGCTTCCGGCGATGGACGATGCGGCACTTGCTAACCCCGGCGGCTCCAGGGCGGGCACGGCGAGCCGACGATCTAGCGGGCTTGTTGTGGAAGGCAGAGGATGAGAGCTTGGAGGAGCTGGCGAGTGGTGAGCGGCGTTGCGTTGCGGTGGGCGAACTGCAACACCGCGTGGACCTCTCACGAAACTGTGAACTGGAGTACGTGGCGGGCGAGTTGCTGCGCGAGTGCCGCCGTGCGCACGGCTGTGCGGACTTTGTGCGGTGGGCGGCGGACACGGAGCGGTTCGCGGCGATAGTCCGCAATATGGACTCCGTGTTCAAGAAGATGTTCGAGAGCAAGGTGCTGAACGCGGTCGGTAACCTGGCGCTGCCAGCGTTGGGCACATGTCTGGCGATGCGGCTGCCGTGCGCGTGCTTCCCACGGGACACGTTCTGTCGTTTGTTCGTGCGCTTCCGCATCCGCGCTGCGCTGCAGACGTACAACAGATCGCTGCGAGGCGACGCCAAGCCCGGCTCGGCTCTGTGGCTGTTCCGCTAGCTCAAAATAATCTCAAGAGAAGAAATACTCACAAAGTAGCGATCCTATAAATGTCAGCATTACCATTACCACCGATCGTAGATAATACGAGAAATGAAAAGCCTGCATCTAAACATTTTATAGCCTCTAAGAATAATTAGTTTTTAAATGTTCAACATGATTAAATGTGATTGATTTGTTAGTGAACGTGGGTGTTGTAGCTCCTACCAAACATATTTTTGTACTCTGTCACCTGGTCGTGTTAAAGGCCTGCATTTAAAACGTTGTTGATTGTATGTAAGAATAATTGTAAGATGCTGGAATGTTTCATGATTGTAACAGAGGTATTGATTTGTTAGTGTGATTTTACCGATAGTGAGCGTCAGATTAGAAGCTCTTGCCAAAAATAAATATTTTTGTACCTATGTACTCATATTTTTGGTCGCGTTATTTCACTTTGTGCCACTCACTAGGTAAGTAGGTTAGGTACTAAATATATTTAGGTATAACGAATAAATTAATAAATAATATGTATGTACGTACAAATGAATATAAACTAAATAAAATAGGTTAGGTATAGGTACCTAAGTACAAATTTACTAAAACCAGTAAAGTTTATTATTTCCAAAACAAATGTTATCACGTAGATTTACGTGACGTAGATATATATTTGCTCAAGCGCCGGGAATAAAATTATTCCACGCAACATCAATCTCAAATATTTCCATACTAGCTGGCGCCCGCAACTTCGTTCGCGTCCCGTTGGATCCCGTTAATTTTCCGGGATAAAAAGTAGCCTATGTGATAATCGAGGTCACCGACAATATATATTCCAAGTTTCATCCAAATCTGATCAGTAGCTTTTACGTGAAAGAGTAACAAACATCCATCCATACCAACTTTCGCGTTTTTTTCTATTAATTTTTTTTTTAATTGTAAAAGTAATGGAACAGTTCACCTGATGTTAAGTAGTAACTTCTGTCTATAACAATGCAATATTATAATAATAATATACTTAATGCGTTTATAATATTATTAGGATTATGACAAACCCACCCACCGCCTCGTTGTCGGGCTGGGTACGGGGGGGGGGTGGCCATAAATCTTCTCAACACGTAGCAAAAATTAAAAATAAATCTTGTCGGGTTTCAGAGAGGGGAAGGGGAGCCACCCCGGTAGAGGTACCCCTGAGGGCGGCGGCTGGACGAGCGATCTCGAAGCTACCTATCTGCCTATGATAGACGTAGGTATACTGTATCCATGCTATTAGCTTTCTGGCTGACCTTGCTGTAGGTTAGGTACTTACCTTGTTATGTTAGGCATTTAGGGTAGGTAGTGTGAATTTTTAAAGTAGCTAACACCAACAACTAAATAAGAAGTTACTGTACCAAACCAACTCCAATTATACATGTAAGTGGTAGTGTTACACTAGTAGGTAGGTACAGCCACTTTACCTAGGTACTTCTTCTGTAGTGTAAAGCATATCAATCAAACGTGAAACAAGCAGGACCCTAGTTCAATCCTCCACGTGCGGGGGTTACTGGGGTGAGGAATGTGAGGATGAGGGTGAATATAAATAGTCGTCCTCGCTCACTGCCAAGGTCGGTGTGGATCGATACGAGCAAAGGGTAGCAACGAGTAGGTATGATTCAAAAGCAACTCAATACTTGGTCTCTTATGTCTGAGTAAATATATATATTTTATCTTATAATATAAAAGAAAGTCGTGTTAGTTACTCCATTTATAACTCAAGAACGGCTGAACCGATTTGACTGAAAATTGGTAGCTTGGAACTAGGAGACGGACGTATTATGATACTTTTTATCCCGTACCCCGGGAAAAAATTTTTTCCAACTGAAAGCAAAACATAAATGTGTCAGTCTCAAAACATCAGTCTAGCCATTCATTTGTTTTAAATGGTATTAGCAAAACGCAACTTCTTCTTCTTCTTTTGTTGCTATGGCTGTTCGGTGGAAAACGCAACTGACATGGAATAACAAAACGCAACTGACATGGAATAACAAAACGCAACTGACAGCTAAACGTAATGTTGTCTATGGTTAAGTTTGTTTGAAAGTTTGACAATTTGAAATTTTAAAGTTGACCGATTGATTATTTAACGGCGCAGACTTGGGCATGTCTGCACTTCGGTGTTTCTGGCCAAAATCCGGATTAGGGATCACGCTCTTTGTGGAGTGTGGTCTGAGTCTGGATGAAGGGACAGTGGATCATATTTTTTTTAATTGTCAAAAGTTTAGCATGTCATTGTATCATATCATTCCCACGGAAATCCCTCGTCCATTTTCATTTAAATGTACTCTCGCCTTGGCATTTACCCCCTTTGTAAATATTTTATGTACCTAAGTATACTCTTAGGGTCTTAGTACGGCGACTTTTTGTTTAGTTAGATAGATAACACTTTATTGTACACAAGAACACAATGTGAGTACAAAAGTAACATAACAAAGTACAATGGGCGGCCTTATCGCTTAAAGTGATTTCTTCCAGGCAACCTTGGATGAGAGACAAAATATTATAGCTATTTAATAATTTAAGATGTTACCCGATGACACTATTTCACGCGGACGAAGTCGCGGGCACAGCTAGTAAAATAAATAATTGCAGTTTTAAAAATAAAATAATTAAATTGCTTATTGAGATTTGATGAGCTGGACATAACACTCCAACCAAGGTATGATGATCCAAGGTATTTGCTCAGTTTGGGACTAGAAGGCGTTGTGTTAAGTGTCCGTGAATATTTTATTATTATTTATTTTATGATGACCGGCAATGATTTGGAATTAACTAGTTTTAGTTTTTGGGAACATCGCAGTTCGGGCCGAAGGTAGTGAGTATGTATTACAAAAATAATATATAAATTCTATTAGCAATTTACCGAGTACCTTACCTACCTACCTAGTACCTAGGTACCCATATTACAAGCTTTGTTTAAGTTTAGGACTGGAGACCGAGCTATCAAATGTTCATGAGTATTTGTTTACCTCTAGTAGGTAGGTACCTACTATAGTTTCGTCTTCAGGTGGGTGGTGTGACTGGTGTGTGTGGATATAGTAGGTTAGATATAACAAATAATTTATAAGTTCAAAACTGGAAAAACCGACTTCAATTAGATACGCCTTCATCATCAAAATGATGATGGCAGTTCATTGGGACTGTTCTATTGATCGTAAACGTGGATGACGTGTTTTTTCCAGTTATTCTTATTTAACTGCCAAACTACTGAATAGATTTTGATAAAAAAAATATGGGACTAATCTCGAATTATGTAAAGTAGGTACCTACTTAGGTTAAAGGAATAAAATAATGTAGATGGCGTGGCGTCGCGGCGCGTGCCCATCATCGGGCGATACTCAATTACCTACCTACGTACTTACCTAGTGTACCTATCTACCTACTAGTAGGTTAGGTATAATGTTGGGAATTTCGACAAAATGCCTATCCATACTATTACTAGTAGGTAGGTACCTAGTTATTAGCAATTTACCGAGTAGTAGGTAGTCATAATAATATTATTGCAAATTCTGTGCATGCCTGTAATTGGCACACATTTTATGGAATAAGGTTTTCAAAAGTGATTATTGTATTGTCAACTATGTGCGCTGTTGGCGTTGCCTATTGAATAAATAAATAAAAAGAAAGAAATAAATAGTTCGCCCCGAACTGAGATCTCGTGGTCGGTCAAGAAAGAGATTGTAAAGATACGAGGGTACAAACGGAATTAAAAAAAATGCCGTACAAAAATATCACATGGGGTGTCATATTATGATAGGGCTTTGCTTTTAGACATTCCAAAACCGGTTTAATTTTAACAACTCAAAAACTATTTAACTTAGAATAAAAATAGGACCGGTTTTGAAATGTATAAGCAAAGCCCTATCATTATGACACCCCATTTTATGTTTTGGTACGACTTTATTTTTTTTACTCCCTTTGGAACCTCATAACTTTCCAAGCCCTTGACAGATTTACTTCATTTAACAAACCAGTAAAACTACTAAAACTGAAAGAGTACTAAAACTGTAAAAAACTGTATCAATAAAACTGTAAAAAAGCCAAAAAGTTTAATTAAAGATAGGTATAGATAAACTAAATAGGTACCTATGCAGTTCTACTAAATAAACGATTCTGATTCCGAAAATCGAGTTTGTCTGTTGGTTTGTTTGCAGATCACTCCTAAACTACTGGACCAATTTCAATGAAACTTAGGTATACCATTCGAAAGCCCTTTTTCCGGATTGAAACATAGACCGTATTTTATTGAAATCAAAGTCGTGGATTCTGAGATACCTACTGAAAGCTTACTAAATATTGTCTGGCTAACCCATCTTCTTCCATGCCGTGTGTGACAGTTATATAGTCTATAGCAAATGATAAAACAAGAAGAAGAAGACGTAGTGGAGAGGTATTGATGGCGCGTAAGATCCACTGTTGACCACTTGACCCTACGAGTTACCACAAATAAGTTTTTTTAAACAAATTACATTGGGTGGGTGTTAGCGTTGCTAGTGTTTGGCGGATTGTACCTCTAGACGTATCTATCTACCTATTCTATAGTTAGGCTCTAAAAATAGGTAGGTACCTACGACAGCAACCACCGCCAACCGGCATCTCGTTCGCAGATGCCCCTGTAATAATGACCTTCCTGGCACCCCCCGCATCCAGGGGGAAGGGGGTGGAGGGGATCAGCTGACGGGTTGCTTGCTAGGCCCTCCCGATAACTCACCGGCTCCAGCGACGCTCAGCTGAGTGGGCCCTCCCTCCCTGCGCGTCCTTGGCAATACGCATGCGTCGATCGACTCCACCTGACATCTCGTGTCTGACGGAAATTAATCTCTGTATCTTGATATATAGGGTCGGATTTTGGAGCGGGCTCCCGAACAAAGGCTGAATTTCTGTGAATCGTGTTGCTACGCTGTATGTATGTAGTTCCTCGTAGCTGTGGCGGTAAGTGGGTACACTGGGTACGTTAGATACCTTAGTACCTAGTGTAGCTGTGCTTTACTTACCTACCTATGTCCTAGTAGTTTTTGGGAAATGAATGTATTCAAGCGAGTTCGCAATCAGCTGGACGGAACTGGGCCGCGCCCGGTTCAACGACCCCGATCGATTGGCGGTGCCATGCCAGCCCTCTCTCCGCGCCCTCCGGATAAGTAGGTGTAAAATCACTTCTCAAAAATCCTGCATAAGGTAGGTAAGGTACTGTAGGTAGATAGGTATCAACTGAAACAAAATAGGTACGAGTGCTCGTGTGCTGCCTGGCACGGACACGGAGGGATGCGCTTGCATCATCCCACCGGCCGGGTCACAACAGAACAATCCCAATCACCAACAGGTAAGGTCATTAATCGTACAGCAGGAAACTTCAAAGAGAAGTAAGGAGTCATGCAGATAGTAGAAACACGCGAAGACAATTTCAGAGACATTGTGTCTCGGTTTGTATTTAGCTGCACTGCTGTTGGTGCATGCAAAATAAAAACATATGCACCGTCAACATTAGGTTCTTGCCCCCCAATATGAAGGCTCATAAGAGAGATAAGATAAGATA
Organism: Eulithis prunata; assembly: GCA_918843925.1. Classification (NCBI taxonomy): domain Eukaryota; kingdom Metazoa; phylum Arthropoda; class Insecta; order Lepidoptera; family Geometridae; genus Eulithis; species Eulithis prunata. The sequence continues at coordinate 8,925,946 of OU974021.1, forward strand.
AGATAAACATTTATTTGGCACACAACACAGGTACAACACAGTAAAATAATAATTAGGTACACAATAAGAAAACAATAATAAAAGAATAAAAATAAAATAAAAATTGAACAGATCATATAACAGTTAATATTATGCACAGAATACATAATATTAACTGTTATATGTTAGTGGGTGCTGACCAGTGCTGATATGCACCAAAAGGGTCCTGCCTCAGCTTAATGCAGCTCTGCAGAAGCAAAGCGGCGCTGGTTTTCAGTCAGAACCTGAGAGTGGATGACATCACAGCTACAGCTGCTCTGATTTAATGCAAATTAGGTATAATAGGTACTCACTAGAAGGTTGCGCGATAAGGGAAGAGTTAGTTGATAGGTGTAGTAGGCTTATAATGTTAAGAATTGGGTTCAAAGATACACGTCATAGTGATTTACAATAACTAGTAAAAATTTACTGTAGCAGTACATAGGTATATAGGTGTATACATATAAAGAAATAATAGGCAGCTATGTAGGAAAGGGAAAGAAACAAAAATAGATAAATAAATATTTCCAGAGTTATTTCACAATTTTTCATGCCAGAATCATATTAAAAATAGTGCAAAAGCAGTAGGCCAAGACAGTAGGCCAAGACAAGATCCTGCCATCGCAGCAAACGGCAAGCGTTGAAGCGGTCGATCGATCACTCGATCACTGGATTCCCACAGAACGAGCAGCGTGTGCAATCCAGGTAAGCAGAATCGATCAACGCAGAGAGAAGGGTACTTACCTAAAGAGGTAGGCACCTAGGATTAAGAGGGCACAATTACAAGCCCTTTTGTTGCTGACCAAGAAGCTGGTTTTTGAGAGTAGATTTAAAAGTAGCAACTGTTTTTAGAGCACGCACTGGAGGAGGAAGATCGTTCCAGCACCGACTAGCAGCAAATCGAAAAGACCCCCGAAATGCTACCGAGCGGTGCCTAGGCGTTAGAAGAGCCAAGCGAGTACAAGCTCGCTTTTGATATTGTGAGCTGTCACTGGCCCACTTCAACTTATCAAAAAGAAATTTGGGTGTCTGTTTCGAAGTCAGCCCAAAGAGTAATGCTGCTAGATGAAGAAAGCGACGCGCTTTCATTTTTAATAGCAGCCAGCCCTCATCTACCCTTCAATGTCTTTTGTTTGGTCAGCTTAGGGTTTTTCTCAGAAGAGCTGCGATTAGGCAATGAAACATTAGGTAGGTAATTAAGCCTACCTTGTAGATACCTAATTTCACTATCCAGTCCCTACTTGAATGTCCCCACAGCTGGGTTCGGGGCCAACCGCCAATGGTGCCAAGTTCCATAGAAAGAAATGACAAGAAAAGTCAACCGAACTGAACGCACCCCTAGGTACTCCGAGATGTCGCAGACTGGCAGGCGCGCAGTGAACGCGCGGGCGCTGCTGGCTCTTAGCCACACTTCGCCTACCTACCTGTACCTACCTACCTAGCCACCTAGGTATGTGCGGTGCGGTACAAGAGTTCGCAACGACCCCTTGCCAACTTTCTGACTGACATGACGTACCTACGATACATGCAGTAGGTATATAATACTAATACGTAATACCACTTTCTCGACGAGACACAAATTCCACTTCAGATTTGAAAGATTTATGATCACGATGAAATGCTACTTACTCCACATTCCCAGCGCAAGATGGTAATAAAACAACTTGACCATTCAGGATGTACCTAGGTACTTACTATCTCATTTAAAAACGGTGAAAAAAGTATAACGTTCTTCCACGCTACCTACCTTACAAGCTGCCTTTGATGGATTGTGGTGGGTTCCGTCCGAATCTGTGCATGTGGCGGCCCCTCCCTACCCCCTTGCCAAGCCCTACCCCACGGGAACAGGTTATCTAAGTACATACCTATGTTCACGCGATCAGCCGACATCGCATACCTACAACTACGGTACGGTTATATACACGCTCAAAGATGTTCAAGTTGACGCTCCTTTACCTACCTACCTAGGAACAGCCACTCACTACCTAAATGAAAGTACCTTTTGGATGCGGCTATAATACAGCCGTAACTGATCATCATGAGCGTTGCTTTATTCATGGCGGATTCACATTGAGCAATAACATTTTTATATTTCCCATATCTTTATTGATATCGGATCGGAGTCGGACACATCCGTTATTGCTTAGGAATATCCGCAGATCCGATTTTACCTACGCTTCTACACTTTATGGAGCACGAAAATATCATTTGCTGTTTCATACCAAAAAATTTAGGCATTTCAAACCACATCTATATAAATGTTGATATTGCCGGTAGATGAGCACTTCTCTTCCAGGAGTAGGAAGCTGCCTTCATCGTCCGTCAGTCGCGACCTCATCTCTGGATGGCCAGGGACAGGACAGCTTGGATCGGCTTCAATTTACAAAGTCGTCGCTCACCTCACCATACTAATTTCAACTTTATTATCCGGCAATAGAGGTGTTTCAATATAATGTAGAACCAGTGTAGCTTAAAACATGGTAATTGAGACTGTACGGTCTACCTAGTGCCAATGTGTGGCTTTTAAACCTATCAGTAACAAAGCTGTGATTCCAATCTAGCAGAGGATGATTCTCGCATGCTTCAGCAGAGTATTAAAAAAATCATCATATTTTAGCAACTACGTAATCCTTCTGCGTTCTGCGAGTCTCTTTTACTCCTTTTTTTATCAACAAGAACTAGGTACCTACACTACCTACTGACTTGTACATGCACGCGGTCAACAATTTTACAAAGATAATTAAGTACCTAACAAAAGTGTTCCTTTTTCGATTGAGATTGGTTTTTTCGTCTCTTGCACAAAAGAAACGCTAAAATAAAAAGAATAAAGTAGTTTTTACTACCTTATTTAATGACTCATCGGTGTTTTGACCGTATGAATCAGACACAGATGAATCAGGATTTTGCCTTTTTAGGGTAATTATATGTGTGTGGAGGTGGAGTCTTCTGATCTTCCTACTAATTCTTCGGGAGGTAATGATAAAGTTCAGTGTTCCACATAATTACTTATTTATTTCACCAACGAAGTTACATGTTTATACTGTGCGAGCGGGGAGAGACGACTGGCGACGCGGGACACAAAACTATCGCGTCAGCCCGATTTACTTACTTGTGGCTAGTCGCCACAGCCTTCAATCATGCATAACTTTTCATACATACCGACTTCAGTATTGACATTTTTCTACACGAATCTATAACTCAAAAGCATCACACGAAATACAGATTGAAGTTATAAAACAAATATTATAAAGTAGCCATTGTAATCACCATGCCACCTGAACCAAGCACAGATGAATCATACATTCACATTCGAACACCGGGCCAACTAGTCGCATGTCCACCTTCTGGCTTGTCCGTCGCACGACTGGCTTCCCCTCACACCAGAAGTCAGACTCTCATCATCATCATTAACCGGATAAAGTACAGCCGACTACACAACTCACGCCACATTAATCAGTATTATATGCCGGACACTTCTTATTTAATTATGTATTTATAAACAAACTAATGTAGGTAGTTATAACTAATACACATTTTTTGTCATCTAATTTATATTGATTTATCAAAGGGATCAATAGGAACAAAAGCGCTAGGCTCAAATGGGAGTGGGCGGGGCACGTCAGCCGGATGCCTCCCGATAGGTGGGCGAACATCTCCACACCTTGGGTCCCTGACGGTCGGCGATATCGGGGTCGGCCAAGAAAGCGTTGGCGCGACGAACTGGATGCCTTCGAGAGAGGATGGTGGGAGGAGGCTCGGGACAGAGAACATTGGAAGTCTATGGGGGAGACCTTTGCCCAGCAGTGGGACGATATAGGTTAACAAAAAAAAAATCAAAGGGATAATGCGACATCGCCCATTTTGTACCAAAAAACGGAAAGCGGACGCGTCATATGAATTAGGAGAACGCACTTCAAATATTTTTTATTTGTATCTAGACTGTAATTATTTTAAGAATTTAGTTTGTCCCAGTTAGGGAGAAAGCTAAACTACACAACAAAAAAAAATTACATACTGATAAGTTAGTTGGTTTCAGAAATAAACCCATTGACATCGAAAATGTTGTCTCTGAAGAATACCCTTATATTCCCGTACATTGCTATTTCTCTGTTAGATACGCGTAACTTGTAAGTTTTGTGATGCTCGTATCTTTACGTACAATTATTCAGTTTTTGGTAGGTAGGTAGTAGGTAGGTATTCAAGACCCAATATATTAATAAGGATAACTAAGGTTGTAAACTGGTTTAATGTAAACAATTTATTACTAAACGAAAAGAAAACGAAATGTATTCGGTTTATTCTACCAAACGTCAAACAAACAAATGCTAATGTAAAAATCAAGGAAAATAATATAGATCTCGTGGACACCACAGTATTTTTAGGCATAACTCTAGATAATAAACTTCAATGGGGCCCACACATAGATAAATTGTCGAAGAGACTTAGTTCTGCGGCATACGCAGTCAAAAAGATCCGCTTCCTTACAGATGTGGAAACCGCAAGACTAGTCTACTTCAGCTACTTTCATAGCATTATGTCGTACGGCATTTTGTTGTGGGGGAGTGCTGCAGATATAAACACCATATTTGTGTTGCAGAAGAGGGCTATTCGTGCAATTTATAACATGGGTCCCAGAGAATCACTAAGAAATAAGTTTAAAGAAATAAATATAATGACAGTACCTTGCCAGTACATCTATGAAAACTTATTGTATGTTAAAAAAAATATAAATCTATTCAACAAAAAAAGTGATAATCATAATGTTAACACTAGAAACAAAGACAAACTCGCTGTTCCCACCACTAGGCTCTCAAAAATTAGTAAATCTTTCAAAGGGCAATGTGTACGCTTCTTTAACAAAATCCCAAGTGATGCGTCTCAATTGTCGATTGGCAAGTTCAAAAACGTAATAAAACAAAGACTTATTTCAAAAGCATACTATAAAATATCAGATTATTTAGAAGACAAACAAGCTTGGGACGAACTAGCTCCAACTCATCCAATAAAAAAAAAAAAAGAAAAATTGTAATCATACCTAATCATACAAAACGTAATGACGATTCAAAGTGATCAGTGAGATTTTATTGAATAAAAGCTTTTTGACTTTGACTTTGATAACTATACCTAGGTACTTCATTTTGTAGTAGTGAATTAATTAATTTAACTCACGTTTTCATTTATTTATACGCTATGCAGTATAAGTTTACCTTCTTATTATTAGAAAACTATGGTACAAGAGATAAAAACCGTTTTGATCACAATTAATTCATTTATTATTAAAAAAAATAATAGTTAAGCTTTTTGTTTATGATTTGATTCTAAGTCCACTTTTTTCCCATCCGGCCCAACAGTGGGCCGGCCGGTGGGCTCGATGGGAATAAGCCGCCTCGTGTACCGCACCGCTGACCTAAATATACAGTAAACAACAAATCTCCATAGATCGATGCCGATTATTGGTCGGTGGTCGGTGCCTCGGTCGGTGGTACACGAATTTTGCGGAAAGCGTGAAAATAGATCTCATTTCATAAACAATGAGGTGTGTAACAGTTAAATCCTATTATCCTGTCCCATCCTCATCATCACCAGCCTGAGTGGGAGTCAGCTCCCCAAAAGAAACTATTTTAAGTGACCATTCATGCGGGGATTGTCACTCACCTGACGCCGAACCACTACAACTAGAAGGTGTGGAGCTTGGAATAACGAATACAGGTCCTCCGCGTGCACGAGTAAGGGAGAGCAAGGTGAGGGTTAGACGCTTCATGGCTACATCTCCATTTGACGAAATAGCAGGCGCGACTGAATCGCTTTATGCCTAAATCTTGATATGCCTACCTACATCTCATTAGGACTACATACATTATGTTGGGACACTATCTAGAGATAATAAGAAGCGACTGCTTCAAATGCTAGTTTTAAGAAACATAATAGAATCTTTTATTCCTCTGTCATCTCTCAACTGTCGAAATTCTTGCCTGTCATTTTTCAACTCCTGTTATTTATTTTAGTTTCGTAATTATAAATCCCCTTGGGAGATCAAGTTCAAGGCAAAGTGCCAGCGATCATCATGGCAACCGCTGAATTATCACACATTGTCTGACAGACAAGAGCGACGCGACGCCGCGCCGCCGCCGCCTACGACACCTGCTGACGGCTGACGGCTGACGCACAAGCTTTATTGATAGCTTTTTACATTTTTTATGTTATTAATTATTTTCTCAACATAACAAAAGATGAAATCGAAGCAGCAAGTCAAAGTCATCAAAGTATCGAAGAACCGTGTGTAGTGTGTACTTACCTACCTACCTGCCTACTTACCTACCTATCTAGCAATGTTACCATAGTAGGTAGCGCTCCATTCCTTCTTACTATGCCAAGCTATCGTCAGCGCAGGCAGTCTTCACTTGACTTTGACCAGCTCGCCAGCTATAGGTCAAACTGCCCCAGAAAAATGCTCAACATTGAGTTATTTATAGGCTCCCCGCGACTTTAACAAATGTAAGTAATTGTCTGGGTGAAGGTGAACCAGATTTCGGACGCAATTCGGTTTCAGTAGAACAAAGCGTCAAATGTTACGCATTGACAAGTTCAAGTTAAACTATTTTCATGATGATGACAGGTGTTCAGTTGTTTTCATCACGTTTTTAGACTCAATCTTATCTTTAGAACGCATCTTGCATAAGAACGTTCTTACTGAGTAGGTAAAGTAAACAAACAAGTTGTCGTAGAGCTAAGGCTCCGAGCTATACCTAGCATCTCTTAATCACAGATTATGCAGAGTTTGGAACTCAATAAAGCCTCTGTACACTTGCGGCATACATAATAATACTTATCGAGAAATGGCGCATAATGCAGGTGTTATTAATTTCGATGAATGAACGCACAAAAATATGCCATCGTTACGTCATCGAGACGATATAACTATTACATTATTATTATTATTATAGATAGAACTGCTACCGTTCCATTCCAATCCTGCCGCTTGTCATGGAGGCGAGCGCCATCAACAGATGTGACTCTTTTTGAAGTCATGTCACCATCAACACGATGCTTTGCTAACTTTTCTTTGTAAAACTATTCATATCGTAAAAGATTACCACTGAAAAAGGTCCGTCAAACGCGTCAGAAAAATCTATGCTACGTTACGATAGACGTACGACCGGGGGTACGACGGCAGGCAACCTTCTCGAGCGCCTGTTGAACTGTTGATCTCTCGGGATACTCGGGCGGGCGCTTCGGCGTCCTAGTGCCTTAGGGGCAACCTTGGTGGCTTATCCCGAGCGAGCGGCAGTTCAACAGGACGGTGTACCCTGTTACGTCCGAGACTAATCCGCAGATTGTCTATTAACCCACATAGTCAATTTGTGGATTACTCTCGGATAACCAATAGCCTGTCAGGGAGGAGGCTTCTCCGCGCGTCCCTTTGATGAGCAGAGGGCGCAGTGGATGAAGTGGGGCGTGCTCGGCGTGCACTCACACTGCCACCGAGTAGACACTGGAGATGAGATCTCCTTTGTCAGCGCCCAGAGCTCGGAAACCCGCGTGCTTAGGCATGCGGGACTGAGGGCCTTGGCTTAGCCGCCCGGGCTGCGAGGAAGAAAACCTCTCTAAAAAATTACCCGCGGTGGAACACCGGGGGCGATGGGACGGTTGTTTTGTAGCCCTCAATGCATTACTCCGTCTCCGCAGCCCCCGTGTCACAGGAGAGCGATGGGGCGGTTGGTGCATGGGATGTACCTCCGCCTCCGCAGCTCTTCAGAGGCCGCAGGGCGCTATCGGTGGGACTGATGCGCCCGGGATGGAGGCGGCGGGGGGTTGCTGTTTACAGTGGCCCTGCGCTGCCTGCCCCGAGAGGGGGCGAGTGGTAGCTCCTGCCATACAGGAGCCTTTTCGGGTCTGCGATCGGCCGGAGTTCGGGCTCCGGTCGGTCAGTATGCAGATCTCGGGAGGGCGGCGACACTTGGTGGCAGGTGTCACCGTGAGCACGGGGGTGTCAATGGATGGCATTCCCGGGATGTGCTCAGGCAAAATGCGAGGGGGGCACCGGCGTTGGTCTTTAGAGGTCCCGGAGCCCCCTGACAGGCAGAGAGGCCGGCCACCGGGGTGGTTTAGTGGGTCGGTTCGCCATCCCCACACTACCTTGCCGCATCCCTGATATGCGGTATTGGTGTCTGTGTGCAGATTCCTCCGTCAACAAAAAAAAAAAAAAAAAAAAAGACGTACGACCGACACGGGTGACCGGACGATGTCAGAAATTGGAAAGCACCGTTTTCGGAAGTGGTTTTTATGTCCTATAATATTGAGATATAGCTAGCTATCGCATACTTGCCTTGTATTTATACTATTTCACACAGTTGTGGCTGTAGATATTTTAGGAGCACCATATCTCCCTCACAGAAGGTGACAGTAGAGGAGGCAGTTGAAAGCTGCGCTGCGCTGCGTTTCTGTGCGGGTCCCCTCTCGGGATGGGTGTGATGTGATGACGGATGCTCGGAGGGAATTGTGCAGGATCGGACTGGACGCGCGATACGCCCAATTATTTATCACCAGAGATTATTCATTTTTATTCGCATTCAGGTTTAGGTATACGTGAAATTAACTTTTTAAGACTTTTTCTCCAGGTGAAGTACCTAGAGAAAAAGTACACAGTACACAACTGGGTATGGCCGCCAAAAATTGTACTATAACAATCGTGAATTGGTAACACGCGGTAACATGCGTCAATAAAAGGCCGTGACGCCTAGGGTACAAGTGAGAGAAAATCCTTAATTCTCTATAGTAATACCTAATATTCTGTGATACTACCTCCATTCTCAAAATAAAACGTAAAGTATTTAAGTAGTATATCAGTGATGTGGTTCCTATTCCCATATCACAAGCTTACTCTGGGGCCAGGTGATGCTGTGTAAAATGTCCAGCATTATTTATTTATTTCAATCAGTGTACACTCACCATAACAACAGGATCACTAATGTTACGTAACACACTAGTAATCATTCGTGAATTAAAAATCTCTGTGGACAAAAATATATAAATAAATAAATATTCACGGACACTTAACACAACGCCTTCTAGTCCCAAACTAAGCAAAGCTTATACGATGGGAACTAGATATATAATCTATGTGAGTTTTGAAGTCAGAAGGCGCCATATACCTAGGTTTATTTGTCAAAACAACAGTCTATCTACAAGTACAATATAAAACAATACAGCAATTTGCGATATTTTCTTAGATATTCACTCATAAAAAAATTAAAAAACAACGGGACAAAAACGCCGACCAATTTGTTTTTCACCTTATGTCAAAACCAAATGGAGGATTTTTTCTATAGGTTGGCCAACGTGTAGAGTGGGTATTACCATACCCAATAAACATTTTTACGGGCATGGATACTTGTTAGTTCCCTCGTTATAAGGTAACTACGTGAGGTAACATAAGGGAATGAAAAGTGGGACACATTTTTGAAATTATTTTTGGAATACTTTCAGTGCATAATTTATGTAACAGAATTCAATAGAACATACCAAAACAATTCAAAACAATAATACAAAAATGTTTCAGGTGACGAACCTACAGTTTATGTAAAAAAAAATAAAAAAAATTGGCTCTAATGTGCGAGAAGTCGCTAGTGGGACACACGACTTTTGTACTGGATACGAAAATTAACTCTAAGTAGGTATCATAAAAGTAATTTTACACTATGAAAATGAAACATATATAAACTTAAATTATGTTAGTGAATGAACATTATTCTGCGCTCCAGGAATATATTTATAACTTATGGACACCGATTTTTTACCTAAATGTATTAGGTAGTACTCACGAAGATCATTGTAGTTACTGCTCAGACATAACGAGTTCAACAAACCGCCATCTATCAATCATAACCCGCACTAAATTGTACTATGTTATAATTATGGTTTGATATTACACGGATGCAGTAGGACCTACCTATGCCTGCCTAGCAAGTTCAATGTGTTCCGTACAGATGGAGCCTAAGTTAGTTCAAATATCAAATAATAATATGTAATAAAAATGTAAATTTATGCGATAAGGTAGAAGATACTTTCCAATATTATTTAAGTATCATTGATTTGAATTGAACTAAATTAGGCTCAATCTGTAATGTCTTTTTGGTAAAATGTACGTCTACAGGATAGTCCAGATAGAGTGACCTCCCAAGGAAAAACATTCCCCACACTCGAGGCACAGATCATATAATACGTACACTACTATACCCCGAGGCTAGCTGTAAATAAATTCCGTGTATGTTCCTCGATTTTTTTTATTTGATGTGTTAGGTGGTGCGTACCTACTACTACCTAGGTATAACCCCGTTGACGCCGATGCGTACTCGTAACGGGGATTTGTGAACAAAAAGTTCATTAATCCCCGTTGACGGGGATTGTCAACGGGGATTAGTGGACTAAGCCAATTTTGCATTTCTTAGATATCTACACCGGAACAACTTGAAAAATAAGATATTAATTTCAAAGTTAGACCAACCTGTATGAGATACCAAACCAAGGGCACATCATCTAACAAAGAAAAAACTAAATTCCTCATTACTTACTACCTATTCGTAGTATAGTATAGTATTCCGTCGCAGGGGCATTACTAAGCCCGAATGGCATTACCATAAATCTGTGCATCCCTCTTCCAGGAACGTAGAAACCAGTTTTATCCGTATCATCAGGCAGGATGTAAAAGAATTTCCCAAAACACTTTAGCAATGTCAATACTAGACAAATATTTAGCATTTTTAAGATTATCTAGGATTTCTGATACAAAAGGAAGACTATACGCATCCTTACGTTACGAGTAATCGCATTTAGTTTCCTACTGTAGACGCAGAAACGCCATTCTCCGTTTTTTTAGGAGTAATAATTACTGGAGATAACCAAGGACTTTCACATTTTTCAATTAATTCAAGACGAAGCATTTTATCAACTTCGTTGATAGGAGCTTCTTGTTTCTCCGGAGAGAGACGATCGATAACAACGTTGTTTCTCTGGTAAAGCATCACCTCACCGGTATCAATACGCTGACAAACTAAGCTAGTACGACCTGGTTTACCTAGGTACCTGTTTCCTCAAACGAAATATTCCTAAAACGTTGAATTATATCGTTAGCAATATCTATTTGATTACCTGAAAGATGATCAAAAGAAGCTATTTTATTTGCTGCCAGCACACACACACAGTATTACAATCAAGATTACCGGTTGAAGAGAGAATATTATAAGAGACAGTCGAAATTCTTTCCAAAAATCCCATCCAAGAATTAAAGAAGGATAACTAACTATATTACGAGTAGGTAGTAAAGTACCTAACCCCGTGTGTGAGTGATTTCGTTTTTATCTTTGGACGGCAATTCTGGACTATTCTAGGTACCTATATAAATTTAATATGTTTTGCCAAAAGGATGGTAGGAAGGAAGGAGGTATGTGTAGTTAGTATACATTTACCATACCTACTTACTTCAAAGACTAGTTTTCTGCTCCAGTATCGTCTTCGTTTACGTACTTATTAATCTAGATTAATTTCACCGAATTAAAAATAGTCATTTATTTGTTTTACAGTATGTACGTATAGTATAATAGGTAATGCCTATCTACTTAAACCTACATCGACTACCATCCACACATTCAACACTCCGCAGTAGGTACAGGTTACCTCCTCGTGATTCTCGCCTCTCGCCTCGTTCCGACTCTTTAGTAAAGTTACCATTTTATATACCTACTTGGTAGGTAGTACCTAGGTACCTACAATTAGACCTGAAAAACCAATATAAAGGCTTGGAAGAGTCCAATCTAGATGTAGACCATACCATACTCACAGCTTACTCAGTAAAATCATAGTCGAGACCACTAAAAAACATCACAAAAGTGGTTCTTGTAGTCCTATTGGCATCGTAACTACGTACGTATACGTAGGTAGGTATCGCTTTCAGCTAGTGCGGGAGCAGCACGGTGTCGCTACTGTAGTGGTGCGCCGAGAGGTTGACGGCGGCGTCTTGTTCCTCCTCCTCCTCGGGGTCACCGTCCACTAGCCTGTGCAGGAACACAAGGCACTGACGGCGAAAGCGGCGTTGACGGCGCGGCGACAGCTCCTGGTAATCTTTGTATATACCCCGGAAGAACTGGAAATAGGAGGCGTTGTCGTCCGGCTCCCATGAGTTGGATGCATCTTCGGAAGGGGGCGCCGTGTACCAGAGCGCCGAGGGTGCGCAGGGGGCGCCACTGCGCTCCTCCAGCAGGACCTCTGTGTGCACCTCGACAGCCGGCTCCACGGGCTCCGGCACCGAGCCCGTCGGCTCCTCTATGTACAGCGGCGTGGCACGTGCAGCGCCAGCGCCCCTCCACTGCATCGCCGCCGACGACGACGGCGACACCATCGACAGGGGGGGACACAACCGACTGGAACATTCAACGCAGCGCCCTCATTACAATTATATTATATCAAACCGACACTACACTACACTATCTACATAGGTAATACATAATATTCATTCATGGACATTTCGCACAACACCCTTTAGTCCCAAACTATACCTAAGCAATTATGCTGTTTTTAGTGTCCCGGTCCAATTTTGGAAACACGGAACACTTATTTATTTATTTAATACTTTATTGCACAAAATTAAAAATTTGTTACAAAGGGTGGACTTAATGCTGAAAGCATTGTCTGCCAGCCAACCCAACTTAGGGTGTTCTTCCACCAGCTAAGCTATGCCACGTAGGTATATGATCTGTAGCTACCTACGTTGCTAAGGACACAGAATAGATCATAATATAATACTGCTAAAGATATGTTTGAAATCCACTAATAGGGATAGTTTGTTTTCAATAAAAAAAAATGCAAATGTCAAAAGCAGAATGTTCTTAGTGTTACGGTCGTGTTATTATTGTAAGGGTACGGGAGGGGTATACTGACGTGTCGGTTGCCATGTGCTCGCGCAGGTACTCGAGCTCGTCGGCCAGGTACCACTTGGAGACGATGCGGCCGCGGCCGGTGCGCACGCCGTGGATCTCATTGCGCAAGTGACGCGAGTACGAGTTGCGGATGTGGGACCACTTGCGCCGCACGTCCGCCACTGGAACCAATATGTTATCTATCTATCTACATGTAAACTGTGTTTATAATATTATGTAGACAAATAGATACCTACCTAACCAATAGCAGAAATTGAATATTTTCATCAAAATCGCTGTCAGTATCAGATCATTCCATTTTAAAACACGTAGGTATTCACATCACACCACAACTCTCGCACGATGAATGATCTGAAAATGAGCGCCACACCACAACACAACTTACTAATGTGAATCCAGTCATAGAATACACGTAACCGATTGCGTTCTGGCGGCGCCACGACACGACACACCCCAACACAGTAATATGAACCTAGCTTAGAGTTTCAATAGTTTTCAGGTAAGACTGGTAGGTAGTATCTACTTAGCTAGATAGATGGCAGTATCGATGCAAGTTTATTGTAACCATTGCTAAAAATCTTTGGGTTTTATTACCCGTAAAACGAAAAGGGTTTCTTGGTTGGGGTTATAAGTTTGACGGCGTTCATAAAAAAGCTGATTTATCTTAGATGGTTTTCAGCCATGTTTGGTGAGAATTGGTGAAGCCCTGATTTTTTTTGCAGTTTGAAATGTTTACCTCATTCATCTCAAATGTCCATGCTCTTACATAAGGTCTTATGATGACCAGCAATTAAGAAAAGGATAGGTAGGTACCTACTTTCATGGTTGAAAAGGATACTTTCATGGTTGCGGGTAGGTATTGTTTATCGGGAACCTCACGAGATCTCAGTTCGGGGCGAACTACTAGGTCCTAGGTACCTACCTATTAGTTATTATCAAAAGTGCGTATCTTAGGTAATGTCCCGCGAGCATGACTGTATCAATTTTCAACTCCATTCTTTAGGGCCTGTCAAGGTCATTAGCTCGAAATGCTTGTTGTAACAATAAATACTACCGCTACCGAATATGTAGCTAAAATGTCAAATTTACCGGTCCATCCCATGATGTCGGCGACTTCTCGCCATAGTTTCTTGACCTGCGAGTGGTAGCTGGCGACGGGCAGGTTGCTGCGCGCGTACAACAGCGGCCGCTCGCGCACCAGATATATCATGCGGCGGTCGTCCGCTTGTGTGCTGTCCACGAGGCGACCCACGCCACGCTTGGGGCCCACGTTGCCACTACCGCTGCCACCGTTCGCCGGTTCTGACGGCAGCGTCTCATTCTGTTCGCACTTAACAAATACTTTGAACGGATCCATTGCAAAAAAACACGTCACAAGGCAGCGAGAGCGCGTGACGAACACGCCGACGCGCATACTAGCAGACAGACACGCGCAGCGGGAAGCGAGCGAGCGAAGGCAGTCTCGATCATCTCGCTCGCTCCCGTCATGAAGTGCATGTGTGTGAGGAGCACACGTGAATGAAGCACGTGAAAAAGCAAGAGCGCAGACACGCCCCACGCTGGACCGGGGCCACTTTTTATAAATTCCACCTTACCGAAGTAGCGTCGGTTATCGATTCGGTTCAGTCGGTAGCTGGGATGGACGGACCGACTTGCCGCCGCCGCCGCCGTCTAGTAGGTAGGTACTTACATCTAATCTAGGCTTGTGTTGATAATGATAGATTTGAGTAGAGATTCTCATGTAAAAATCTATGCTTGAGTTCAGATCACCGTTTACCTATGTGTCATAAATAAATGTATTTTCTTTCTTCTTTCTTTCTTTCTAGATCACTAAATTAATACGCACCTTAAAAGTATTACCTACCTAGGTACCTATTTTTGTCACGGTCTCGAAGCAGCGTTTCCAAATAATTGTCACAATGTTCAAAATTGTTTTGATTACCAGCGATTGTAAACCCCTAGGTACTTTAAAATAACATGTCCGGTCAAGTGCGAATGGACTCGCCCTCCGAGGCGTCCGATCCGAACATGTATGTATGTACCTACCTATCTCTGTTTTTTTTTTACTTTTTCAAAAGCTGTACAGTACAAGTTAGAAACTTCGCTTTATTTTTCGTGTAAAGTTCAGGCATTCCATTATAGTAGGTAACACATAATTATTTCAAATTGTTCTCTCCATAAAGTTTATGCAGGTGTAAAGGGTGTTCCTCTAGTTAGAACTGAACGAACTGAAACATAAGGGTTTACTTTCACTCATGTTCACTAATTGTTCATGGTGCACACACACGCACGCCTTGGATAGATCAGGCTGTCAATTTTCAAAAATACATATAATAATATGATTTTGACTCAACACCTGCGACCCTTTGTAAAACCGAATGAATTATTGTCAAGTAGGTACCTAGGTAAGTTATTCATTTCAAAATGCCTTTGCAGCTGATTAAGCATATTATTATGTAAGTTTTTCAAAGATTTTACTAAATGTGAGAAGCAAGTCCTGTTTGATACCCCAATTGACTTTGTCGCCCCATTTTTTTGAACTTTTCTCTATTTTTGATCGTTTTGGAAAAACTGTTAAGGACTTCGCTTTATTCGCTACGTAATATCGCGTTGTCGCGTACCTAGTACCTAGGTACCTACCTATTGAAAGTTAAGAAATAAAACCAATTTAGTTTTTTCACATTCTTAATCGACGACGTAGGTACCTAATTATTTTACTGTACACTTTGATAATGTACTACATTAAAACAAATGCACAGAAACTAGCATTACATACTAGGTTTACAACTACCTACTAATATTACCTAGTAGTACCTAGGTACTAAGTAGGTTAGGTATAGTCAGTCGAGGTAATAATTTATCATTATTGGAAAAATTTATTGGAGATTAATTTACTTATATACGTAGGTATACGTATGGTAAATAAATCAGGACTACATATTTATTAAATGCTCATAAACTTGTGCGTTGGAAACTTATCCACGAATCGCACAATAAGTCGTCAGCTTAGTATTCATTATAAATTAGGTATACATTACAGAACAGTACCAAAATTACTTTGAATTCATTCATTTTTGTACATTGTCAAAATATACTAGGTATGTATGTATAGAAGAGGGTGCATGCAGAGCAAGAGCACAGCAGCTGTTGGCGGCGGCGCAGTGCAGTGGTAAGGGTGGAGACATCCCGTCCCGTCGCACCACTACGCCACATGAACCCTTTTATTAAACACAGTCTCACTCGTGGTTTTTATAGATGAAAATAAGTAGAAACGTACTAACTCAATTGTTTCTATAAAATATTCACGAAACGTTGTGTCTTTAGAAGTAAAACTATGTATTTGTTTAATCACTAGCTTCCTCTTCCTCCTCATCGTCATCTGATAGTTCCTCTTTTACTTTCTTCTTAGGAGCAGCGGCCCTAGGTTTCTTGCTCCGTTTCTGTGCTTTCTTCACGGGAGCTCCACCATCACCACCATTTGCATTAAATGATTCCAAGTCCTTAGTGTACTGCTCTTTAGCTTTCGCAGCCTTCGCCTCCCATTCGCTCTTGTCCTCCATACCTCTCCAAATTTCTCCACCCTTTTTAGCAACTTCCGTAACTTTCAACCCAGGAAAGTCTGCCTTTATTTTTTGTCTAGCACTATTTAGCCACATTAAGTATGCTGACATCGGCCGTTTAGGTTTTTCCATA
The DNA here is from genome assembly GCA_918843925.1 of Eulithis prunata. Classification (NCBI taxonomy): domain Eukaryota; kingdom Metazoa; phylum Arthropoda; class Insecta; order Lepidoptera; family Geometridae; genus Eulithis; species Eulithis prunata. The sequence continues at coordinate 8,942,589 of OU974021.1, forward strand.
TTTCTGATCTGTAAATAAATAAATAAATATTAACGGACACTTAACACAACGCCCTCTAGTCCCAAACTAAGCAAAGCTTGTAGGTACGATGCTTAAACAAATATAATAAATTAACAACTACTATAGTATACAAATCTGCGTACATTATGTATTAATCTTCGTTCATTAAGTTGTAATAATTGTTGTGTTGTATTTGCTAACCAGCGCTATAGGAGCCACCGTGCACCTTTAGCATTTGCTGAGCGAGTACCTTTTTTACGCATCTATGTATAATTTAATGTTTATTTAATTGTGTATGTGTTTTTGCGTGAACAAATAATTTCTATTTATATTTCTATTTGTATTCATCTGAAGGGAAATTATCAAAATCCCTTTTGATCAAAACCTTTATCCATGAAAACTACTAGGTAGTACATTTATAGTTTATTGGCGAAGATTGAGGTGTGACTGAGGTCCCAGTCCTCAAAACGCTGAATTGGTGAAACTAAGTTCCTTGGGTGAAACGCGTTTTGTACGCGTACTGTTTTGTAACCTGTGTCACCACATAATAAATACCGTAATGTACCGTATTATATTAATGTCCAAAATTTTTTGTTGATGTTTGCTTTTATTTTTGCTTCGTTTAATTACAGAATTTCCGTGAGCTACCAGCTGCATTATCAGATCCTAAATATAATCTACTAGAACCATAGTAGGTACTTGTCAAAACGAATCAAACGAGCCCCTACTCGATAGTGTTCCCGTGTCCCGTCGGCTCCATCAGCTCGCAGTTACCATTATTATTTATTGCATTGCCACCGAACACTAATCCCCCTTGTGAGACCCCATAAAGATTGTTTCGAAAATCAGATGTATATTTCTCTTCTGATCTTGTTTTGAAATGGATTCGTGTTATTTCTGCATACTTATTGAATTTGTTTGATAAATATGAACAAGTTCAGTCAGTGCATTGCCTCTTACACGATACTGTTTCAATTCAATTTATAAATAAAGTAGAAATAAAATTCGCAACGAGTGGACTTTGGATGGCACTTGTAACTTATTGTTTTTAATAAAGTATTATTAAAATTATCAATGGTTCCGAAGGCAAGGGGAAAACCCAAGAAAGTCGTCATGAAAGGAAAAACAAAGATACATGTGACGTATGACGGGCCACGCCCACTGACCTCCAACATGACCACCACACCACGACCACTCTGCCAAGAGTGTTACGTACGACCAAGAAGAAGATTAAAATGATCTCCACCGATCAGCATTAAGATAATGTACCTACCTACTACGTTTTATACTAAAAATTTGACAGGACCTTTTAGTGTAGGTTTATCAGAGTCTGCGAGAAAGCGCCAAAATAAAAATTGATATAAAAATAACGCATCTCTGGAATCTGGAGAAATGTAAGTTTGTATGAGATTGTCTTAGTTAAGTTCTGAACTTTCATTAGATCAATGAGATAAAATAGTACATTATGGTACTAGTGTGGTACATTGGTGATTACCGCCGAGGTGCCATTGAGACCCGAGCCGTAGGCGAGGGTCTTAAGAAAGCCGAGAACGGTAATCACCAATACACACGTGTACCATACGACGTTTTTCAACACACTTGTGAATAAAATAACTATAATTTCAACAGTGAAAACGCGTTGTGAAAAATGTTTCGCTATGGCGAGAAAAATTCATCTATTTCCTATGCGTGCGCATTGCGATCGGCCACAGACTAAAGGGATGAGTTTTTTTTTTCCGCGCTTAGGGCTTGCGCCTATTCTGCCACGTAAAAAATGGGAAATTTAAAGTTTTCTTTTATTACAGAGAAAACAAAAGTTATATTTGAGTGAAAGTTTTATTTATTAAACACGTACGAGTTAAAATTATCTATTTAAATAAGAAGTTGCATGAAATGAGCAAGCAATAGGAACATTCATTTATTTGTTCTATTGAACACGATCTCTTTTTTGAATAAAAACTTTTTTAGTAACAAAGCTACTCAACCAATAAAATTTTAAAAAAAAATCTATTACTCACTAGTGAGTTATAGCAATGAAAATGTCACAGTTTGATTATGGGTGTCATTATGTGCCTAATTGCGGTGACCATAGAGCCACTTTATGAGCAAGTGTGTTGAAAAATGACTTTTTTTATTTATTTATTGATGAGCAACATACCTACTTGGACGGACTAATTCGTCTAAGGCAATATACCTAGTGTAATTCGTTAAAATTAAAAGGATAAACTACATAATTCCTCAACTCTTGGGTTGGCTGGCAGACAATGCTTTCAGCATTAAGTCATTACTCTTCCTGCGCTAGTGTGCGTCCTGTATCAAAATCTCTACAGTAGGTAAGTATATTCAAATATAAATCTTTATTAAAAAGCAGATGTGTACGAATAATACTACAAATTGTACGGCTATGGGCTCGGCTCGGCGCTCGGCGGGCATCGGCACGCCGCCGCCGACGCGCGCCCGGTGCGGCGGAGGCGTCCTATTTATGCGCTTGGCTTGGGTTGGTGATCATTTTATTTGAAACAAGGTCTATGTAACAATAGTATTAGTTCGATAATCACATAGGTTCCTAGGTATTTTTTATGATTGGTCCTACGCCATAATCTAAGATTAAATCCAAACTATAAAGAGAAGCGTGGTTCCATTAGGTAGGTAACTAGGTAGGTAGGTAGGTATGTAGCTCGTACCTAAGTAGGTGGCGTTTATCGAGCAACGATTATGAAGCATGATACCACGATGATGTTTCGCGCGCAATCGTTTTTGTATAACCTATCACATCTAAATTATCGTTAATATTATAGGTATTTATTAAAACAAGAGCTAAGTTAATGACTTACCTTTGTATTCTGATGCCACAAACAAAATCCAAAAATAAAATAAACGCTGCTAAGGTGATGGCGCGAAACACTCTCTACTCTACGTCACTGAACCAAGCACGGGGCCGTACTAATACTAATAACAATCTGCCTGCCGTCGCCACTCGCCACTCGCCAGCCAGGCCACAGATCACCAATTCTATGTTCGCCGCGCGCGACCGCGCTACCTTCCCGTCTACGTCTCTACCCGAACACCGCCCGCCATCGCGCCGCCCTTGTCTACCGCGCGCCACCGCCGCTAGTCGTGTCGCGTCTCGCGTCGTCTGTCGGCACCTATGTATGCATGTATGTATGCTATTATGAATGATGCAGTGCTATGCTATGCATGCAGCTGGAGCTGGTCACCCGACCCGCCGCGCCGCGCCGCGCCGCCCGACAACGAAGGGCCGACTAGTGATGATGACGCACCATAATACAAGATATTATACAGAATGGTCCACATAAACACGTCGAAAGAAAAAAACTAAATTCCCCACACCCGGGGGTACCCTGAAAATACTCCATGTATGTCCGCTCACGGAATACGTTCGCCTTCGTGGATTATCTGTATTCTTAACTAGCTGATACCCACGACTTCGTACGCATGCGAAACTTACGATGAATCTCGTGTCAAAGGCATTGATTTTGTTCTAGGATAGATTCTGACTGAATTTTAGTAAAAAACCAGAGTTTACAAACCAGTATAATTTCTGTGAGTTTCAATTGACTTTATAGTTGAGTCAGTATTATATGATCTGTGGTTCGGTGGTTCAGCTGTACGACTGGCAGAAGCAAGACCGCAGTATCGATTATTGCGGTTTGCCAAAGTTTTTAACGAGAAACTTATAGTTAGGTAGGAAGTAGGTAGGTAATGATATGTTTCTTTGCGTTCTTGTTTCTATTTTGGAAAAATCGTGAGATCTCACGATTTCTTAATTCAGGGTGTGTAAAGACAACTCCTCGCTTGTTCTGGAAGCACTCCCGGGAGTTGTCTATTGCACCGGCCTAGCTACATACCTAGATAGTTAGCGGTACGATGCGGTACGTATCGGAACCACATAATAATATAATATGATGTGGTAGTTGGCTCGGTAGTCGGTACCGCTGAGCTCAGCATGGCTTCACATCCGGTTCGGAGCTGGCGCCGGATGTGGAGGGCGGCGCAGGCGCGGCACACGTCGTCCATAGAGTCGCGTAGCTCTGCTGCTCCGCCAGCAGCGCCTCCTCCGCCTCGATCACCGCCTCGAACAGCGACCTCTTTATCTTGATCTGCGTCTGAAACGGGAACCGCTTCGTAGACTGGCACATGCTGTTGAAGAAGATGTCAAGCGGGTCTGTCGGCGGGTGCTGTGGCGCGGTCGCGGATGCGCCCACAGCGGTGATGAGAGCCTCGCCCGGCGGCGGCGGCGGCGCTCCCGCGGAGGGCCCACGTCGCCGCTTGGCGCGTTGCTGGCACAAGTACTCCAGCTTGCCGCCAGAGAGGCTGAGTGACTCGGCGGCGGCGGCGGCGGCGCGGCGCCGCAGTTTGGCCGACGGCGGCGGCAGCGCGCTCTCGCTGCCCGACTCTGAGTCAGAGTCGTCGCTGGCGGCGGCTGCGGCGGCGGCGGCGGCAGTGTGCGCGTGCCCGTTGCGCGGCGTCGCATTCTCAGCCGGCTTCTTGCGGTTGCACATGTAGGGTTGCAGGAACTGCATTTGTTCGGTGTACTTCCACGGGTAGTTCTTCTTGCACTGGCTGCTCGGCTCCCGGGAGAGCATATCGTTCTGCCGCTTTAAGGCGTCACGGTAACTATCTCTCAATTTCTTCCATTTCAGTTTTACTTCTTTTACTGTAAAAAGATATAGGTATGTACTGTATGTACCTAGAATCCTGTATCTACCTGTACCTACAACACAATACCAGGTACTAACTAGAAAAGAAAAATAAAATAGTAGGTAGGTACCTACAGGTAAATTAGGTACCTACCTAGGTAGGTATCTCAGGTATACCTAGGTATTTGCAGATTGAAATATTTACCTAGGTACCACTACCAGTTCATAGGTACCTATCAAAGTAGTTATTGAATTTAATGAACTGGAATCTATACTCCAAGGTCTGATAATGACCAGCAATGATTTGTAAAACTAACCCTTGGACGTATGAAGTTGTCAAATCATTTTGTATGGGGACAAGGAACGTGTTAAATTCAGTGCAACTGACATTTAAATTAAAAAAAACACGCTCCCCCGCACCGCAAGTCATGCTACCACAAGGCTACCACGCGCCAAAATCGCTCACGGCTTTTGCTCTGTAAATTCTTTCTTGTTTATGGTTATATTGTTATGTATCGCGTATTTTCGAAAAAACCGTACACCCTGTTTTTCAAAATGTTTTAGACCGGACAGCCGTTGAAAAAACCGTACTGTCCGGTCCAAAACCGGACATCTGGCAACCCTATGTGTAGTGTAGGTATGAGCGTGCCGCCAGCATCGCGCCCCGCCGCCGCCGCGCCGCCACGCGATGACGTGCGGCGACGACGAGGCGCGGTCGCGTGAGACGCGTGGAGTGGAGCCCCAAACATCGCCGCCGCCGCCGCCGCCGTGGCCGAACGCACTCCGCTCTCTACAAAACAATAACACAACCGAGCTACTTGCACACCAACAGTGACCTACCTAGGTATACGTACCTAACGCTTAGGTAGGTAGGTACCTACTTACCTGAAGAGAGATCGGTCTCCTTCATGACTTCCGCCCAAGCAGCGTCTTTCAACTCCTGGTCGCGGTACTCGATGGCAGTGGTGTTCCACAGGCATGGGTACTTGCGCACCGTCTCTATAAAGTGTTCCATATTGGAAGCAGCAGCGGCGGTTGCGCGGCTCGGGCTCGGAGCGGGGCGGGCGGTGGCGCACAGCACAGCAGCGTGGTCGGTCGGCGGGCTCGCGCGATACACTGCCGACTGGCGCATGGCGGCATGGCGTCTAGTCTAGCAGCGAGCCGAGCACGCGAGTGGGACCGAGCTGTGTGTGTGTGGCGGCTCGCGGCTCACTAGCACCGGTCGCCGCAGGAGGCGGGCGCGCCGGCGGCGGCGCGGGCGGCGGTGCGCCTCCGACCACGAACACGACGACGGTACCTACCTAGTAGATGTTTATCTCAAAGTAGGTAGGTAAGTACTTGATTTTACTACTATTGAGGTTTTAGGTATGAACTGGATGGAGTTCATACTCCAAGGTCTGATGATGACCAGCAATGATTTGTAATCCAACAGTTTTTATAAGTATGTAGATCATGCTAATGAGCGCAACGACATAAAAATACGTAGGTACCTATCACGTGAACGTTCTTGCGCTTTAGCATCTAGCTATGCGTACAGTACAACCACAGAATACAGAATTCTTCTGTGCGTACAACAACGATAGGTATCTAATTATGTCATTCGATGAGTAATACTTATAGGTATTACTAGCTGATACCCGCGACATCGTACGCGTGCGAAACATTCCACCAAAATATCTGTCAACCAGCATACGATGAACCTCGTGCCAAAGGCTGCTTTTGGTTTAGAGAGGTCAAGCTGTATCTCAGAATCCACGTCTTTCATTTCAATAAAATATGGCCTATGTTTCAACCCGGAAAAAGGGCTTCCGAAAGGTTTAAGTTTCATTGAAATTGGTCCAGTAGTTTAGGCGTGATTGGCGAACAAACAAACAGACAAACTCGATTTTCGGAACAGAATTGTTTATTTAGTAGATCTGCATAATATTTAGTTTACCTATACATATATTTAATTTAACTTTTTGGCTTTTTTATAGTTTTATAATAATAGGTATTAGAACGATCTGTGGTAATACTTACCTAGTTTTGAAGTTATTATACCGCGTGCACGCACACTATGCCCATGCGGCATGTATGCGCTGCTTGTTGCAGAATAAAGGCGATGTTGCTGTGGCAATAAGTCCGCGGCATTAATGCCACAGCAACATCGCCTTTATTCTCACTAAGCGGCATACATGCCGGCAGCGGCATGGGCATAGCTGTAAAGGTAATGTTACATCATTCCAATTCAAATAGTTTATTGCACTTTATGTTGTTTTATAGATGTTGTACAAAAGGTAGTGCAGCAAACATAAACCCTGTTAGGGCACAGCAATCTGTTGAGGTGTACATTATATGCACTAGGTGGCATATTTATGTATCTAAGATACAAGATGTTTATTTGCATAAATAAGTGTTACAATTTGGTCTTATTAACTGTAGGAGGCACTTTACAACTTATTTCACCTTTTCCAGGTATCGCAAAACTTATACTTGCTTGTCGTAATCAAGTTGGTAACACGGCATCGAGTTAGTATGATTCTAACTCGATGTAACACGGTCACTTATTTGATTATTCGGAACGCCAGCGCACCACAGGTGGCGCTACACGGAGTCTACGTACAAACTGTCCGCGTTCCGTAGTTGCGAATACCTACCTACCTAGTTAGTTATACAGTCGTAGAATATCCAAAGTGCTATTCCTGTTTGCTTAGCTCGTAGCCATTTTAATTTGATTTGTAAACATGCGTTTTCCTTTGTACCGACTCCTACCCGCATTACGCCCACTGAGAAATGCAGTCTTTTTTTTTTTGTTAACGGGGGCAAATCTGCTTTCAGACACCTTTGCCGCATTTGAGGGATGCGGCAAGGTAGTGTGGGGATAGTGACACTCACCGACCCACTAAAACCACCCCGGTGGCCGGCGTCGATGCTTGACAAGGGACTCTGGGACCTAGAAACGACCACGCCAGAGCGAGAAAAGCAGTCTAGACTAACCATATCTGATGTTGGTGATGAAAAATAACCTTTCCGCCCATTGAATTACTATTTACGCTAGTAATAGTATCTCAATGTTTCCGTCGTCATACTTAATATAATGTATCTTACCTACCTAGGTATATACCTACCATTAATAATTGAATATTGCACTTTTTATAATACTATATTAGACACTAGTTATAAATATGGACTATTGGGTACTAAGGAATTCTTGCAGTGAGTAGAAACAGTTTTAGATGAGGAATTTTTTTAAGAGAGTTTTAAATCGATTACCGGTTTTCTTAATTTTTTAGATCAGTTGGGATCCTCTATAATTGTGTACAGACATAGTATGTGGACCGGAGTGGAAGAGTTTCAGTTTTGAGGAGGGAATACCTAATCTATTTCGCTGTCGTAAGTTTTGCGGGCGTGTATATTGCTCGAAAAGGTGCATGTTCTTTTTGACAAAATATTTTTTTAATTTTTTTATTACTACTTTATTGCACAAAATTATAAATTTGTTACAAAGGGTGGACTTAATGCTGAAAGCATTGTCTGCCAGCCAACCCAAACGTGGTGGTGTAATGAGGAGGTTTGCATGTTGCATGTTTCTAAGATATAGGTAAATACAAGTGAGGGTTAGAATGTTGTACTTTATGAAATAGGGCTTACATACAACTTACCATTCCCTCTAAATTATATATTATTCTCCAACATCTCTTTTGTAGAACAAACAGTTTCCAAATGTCGGTACTATTTCCCCACAGAACAATGCCGTATTGGAGCCACGCATGTGCACAAGCAGGCGTAGGTAGCAGTTTTTATATCTGTAGTTTTTTTATTTGATATAAAGCGTAGGTACCTATGTGAATATAGACAGCTTGCCTGAAGTATTTGTAATATGGGTGTTCCAATTGATATGTGAGTCTATGTGAATTCCTAAAAGTGGGTAAGTATTAATGAATTCCAGAATAATGTTATTAAATGAGAAATTAATGTTAAGGGTTTTTTTTTGATACGGGTGAAATTGTATAATTTTAGTCTTTTTAAAGTTTAGTTGAAGGTTGTGGGTATGGTGAATAGGTGGATTATAGCTAAGCGTGCTCCACCCTAGGCTGCAGCTACACTTACCACCAGGTGTGCTGGCAGCCAAATGCTTAGCTTATAGCTCATAAAAAAAAATATAATGGTCATTATGATATGTTCAACAACAGAAAATTTTGTGGAAAGCAACATGTTGCCCGTTGTGGAATGAGTGATTGTTGATTGTTTGTTTGTTTGCATTGAATAGGCTTCGAAACTAGGACCGATTTGAAAAATTATTTCACCGTTGGGCTTGGGAAGCTACACTATCCCCGGGTGACATACCTAGGCTATAATATTATATTTTAAAAAAAATTAGGGAGCCTTACTGAAACTACAATAATGTAACCCAAGGTGTAAAAAAATTGTACCGACATGGAATAACAAAACACAACTGACAGCTAAACTTAATGTTTGAAAATTTGACATTTGGAAATTGATGTAAAAGAAAAAGCGCAAATTAAAAGAGACAGACGTAATTTCAACCATCGCACGCAACAGAGCTCCGTTGGCCAAACGGTAATACCACTGGACTGCGGTCAGGTCAGACGCTAGGATATAGGTGTTCGGTGGGTCAGACCGACGCAAGTGGAAATCCAAGGCGACATTATAAACTTTTGCAACTTTTTATTTTGAAGGTTTTACTTCTATCACGTGTGAATTTTACACATGTCATGTTGTTGTTTGTTTTCGAGTAACATTTCACAAAGATAAAATTTTTACAAGCGTTTCCAAACGTGCTCTCAGCATTTGGGGTTTTTAGGGTTTGTAGGAGTTTGTAGGGGTTTTAGGGGTTTGTAAAGGTTTGTAACTTTTGTTAAATACCCGTGCGAAGCCGGGGCTAGTAAATAAAATTAAAAAGCTCCTCGTGAAGCTTTTACTAACTTTTAGATAATCTGTTACGCAAAATGTAAGTGTAATAGTAACTAGTAGCGCATCTGTAATTCAAAATAATTATTTTCTCACTTACTTAATCATCATCATCACCCTACCCCGTAGATTTCAGCATCCGGAGAAAAAATGTTTGCTAATGTGGTTTGCTAACATCATAGACAAAAGTTTTTTTTTTAATACTATAAAAACTTTTTTACTTTTTTTAGCCAAAGTATGTTGTTCGGTATGGATAGCAGCGCCGATGTTTTTCTTTGGTTTTTCTAGCAAACCAAATATTGGTGTTCGGTGTTTTGCATTCTCTTTGCCAAACATGTTTGTGTGCGTTTACCGGCTGCTTTAGAGTTAAAATATAAAATTATAATACCATCCTAGTAATCTGTGCTACTAACGTGGTGGTGGTGGATGTATTGGATCCTTATTCTTTGTGGTATGGTGGTTTAGTTTAGTGGTTCTAAACACTACAACGTAGTTTTTAGTCCTGTCTGTTACTACCTCTATGCCCGCCCGCTCAATGAACTCCGCCAGCTCAGCTGTTGTTTGTTGCTGTGGGTGGTCTGTGTGACATGCTACGATCTGTGTGTACCTACCTCTTAGATTACATTACATAGTGTTTGGTACGTACCTACCTTGTACTGAACTGGGTACCATCTCACTGATTATTCCGATAGGTATGTAGGTACCTACCATGAGTTTATTGACAATTACAATTCCCAAATAACAATATACTAATGGAATTAAAATTATTTGTGACTAAACTGGGTGATATCAGACTGTCAGAAATTCACAAACCACATGACAATTTAACCAATCGTTAATAATGTTAGCCATTACCTACATTGTGTAAGTAATATGTATCTTAATCAATAGTTATTAGAGCTTGCTAAGAATTTGTTATGTTTATTGATCAGAGAGCAAAGGAGGCAACATAACAAGTAGTGGCATGGAGTAGTTGGTGTGCTTCACCCTCGCCTTCGCCCCGCCAGCACTTCCTGAGAGGCTGACAACATCTGCAGCTGAACATGGATGGCAATGCCGATGGAGATCGAGATCGGATGTAAGCTCTCTTCTAACAACAATGTTGTGATTATACGGGTGTTACCAGACCACTTCCGAAAACGAAAGGGGGAGCTACAGCACACCAAAACCCAACCAAAAAAAAATCAGTTATCCTGAAAAATAATTATAGCCGGAGAAAACAATGTTTAAAGATTTGTATTTATTTCGCCAGCCCGCAATGTACGCATTCACGTAGGTAAGGTCGAGGCGTAGTACTATTATTTATTCTGTGTCGTAAGTGCCTACTAACGTAGGTAGGTACTAACGTAGGTCGCTCGCACGTCGCGTACTTGAATGACCCGCGATGAACTCTCAGCTGTTCATGGTGTAGTAGACGTAATCTGCGTGCTGCGTGTACATTGCTGCTTTATTTATTTTATTTGTTTTTTTGCTTTTTTAAATGAGATAATTAGGTAGATATGTCTTATTATGTTGAACTGTGTGTATGTAACTAGAAAAAAAATTAAAAAGAGATAGTCAAGTCAATTTTTTTTTCGCGATTTTTTTCGCTTAATGTTTTCAGTATCATGGTCTGATTGGAACCTCCAAGTTTTCGGAAGTGGTCTGGTAACACCCTGTATATTTAGAAATTTACGACATTGTTTCTATTTTTAAAATCATTTTACCTATATTATTGTGTGTGTATAAGTATTTACATACTGTACATAATTTGTCTGACTTACTGTAATGAATTGTCTCTTTAACTACTAGTTTAGTATTATACTGGCTGAGACCCGCGACTTCGTACACATGCAAAACTTTCCATCAAAATATCTGTTAACCAGCTCACGATAAACCTCGTAGCTTTTAGTTTCTTCTGTTTCCTCGTTTTGAAGGGTCAGGAATCAATGCACAGCCAAAAAGCTGATACAGATAATGTTTATTGTATAACTGTGTACATAAAGGTGTTACAAGCTTAATATTGAACCAACAGTTTATCCGTTTCGGATGTACAATAATAAACAATAGTTATACAAATAACAATACCTATACGTATATAGTTAAACTTTACTAATAACTAAAATGGTTAGAAACCAATCAAAATAACTAACACTTATGTAGGTATGTAGTAACTAAGTAGCGTACAAACATAAACTTTAGCTTAAGTTGGTAGGTCTTACTTGTTGAGATCAAAATATTCATTTAAGTTATAATACACATTTTGAATTAATCATTTTCTTAACCGGTTTTTAGTTAATAGTTTCCTTACATGACACAAGCACCCACTAAAACGGGATTTTAAGAAATAAAGCTCCTAAGTGGGTCAAACTCGCCCTAACCTTTTGTATGGAAAATTGTATTCCTTGAAGTTACAAACACCAAAACTGGCATATTTATTTGCCTAATAAAACAAATAACAATTGCCTTTAAAAAAATTCATTACCTAACCCTACACATGCGCTCAATTGGTTGTTTGTCGCGGCCTGAGCGACCTCTTCACAACGCCAACAAAACTTCGCATAGCTAATTACACTTCTAAATGCTAGAACATAGGACCCACCCCCACCCCTGCTCAGGTCCACACCGAGACGAGCACAAGCACAAATTACTGTATTATTTTAAATCAATCAATCCAAGTATTTTCAGGTTTTATTGGAAAGCTCAAGGTGTCCGTGTGTGGACAGTTGTCAAAGTTTGTATGGGAAAACTTGTTTGTCGGTTTTCTGCAAGCTTAGTAAATGTCCTTAAAATAATCAAATACAAAAGGTGTAGGTATGTAGGGAAATGCCTAGGTGAAAAGTGAAATAGTTACTATACCAGCAGTTAAAAGAAGTAGGTGGGTAAGTAAGATCTCGCTGAAGTCAACGGGAAGTATAGTTTGTATGTTGCTCTATTACTTGAGTAGGTACCTACCACGCGGGCAAAGCCGCGGGCGTGACTGCTAGTAATAGTATAAAATATGATCTGTGCTTTAACTAATGTAGGTACTGTGTCTGACCGTGTTAGTTAAAGTAAAATCCATAGTATTGCATAACAATATAAAAAAAAAAAAATTATACCATTTACCCCCTCTAAAAAGCTTATTTTATTCACTGTTTTGGTGTTTGAACTTAGAATACACTAATATATTTGACCTCCATCTAATTATTGTTTTTGCGCAAAGAAGTTGTATAGCACTGGCTATACAAAGTATACAACCTCCAATCCTTCTTTTTCTCATAGTCATGGTATAAAGTATAGTATGCATCTCTTGAATAAAACGGATTTATACCAAGGGCCATGAACCACTCACGTCGTTCAGGATTTTAACACTTGAATCAGAATCCTTCACTTGCTTGTGATTCATGTGATTAATTTATGGCCCTCGCTATAAATCCGTCTTTTATTCACTAGTTGCGTAGTATATATACTATTTCCCTTTCAACATCTATCAATTTTCAATTCCTACTACATTATCATTACGCAAGCACGGATTTGAGCAAAGATTTTTATTAAAAATCTATGCATGAGTCTGGATCAGTGCTTAAACAGTAAACCAGCATACGGGCTGTATTCACATGAATTACAAAGTAGATTTTATGAAGACATAATAATGTTGTTTACAGGGGAGTTGAAAGCAGCGTGATGGAAGATGATCGAGAAAGAGGTAGATTCAGGTAAGTTATGTTCTCCTGTGTTCTCTCCACCACCCTCTGAGGGGAAAATCGTTATGTCTTAGTATACAATAATGTGGACAAAAATAGTTGACTTGATTTAAATGAAAATAAAAATTGTAATTTAGTTTATTTATTTTGATGCCCCTGGCAGGTCTAATCTATTCCTTGTAACATTTTACAAACAGCATCGTGCGATGTCCGTCGCAGTCGTCGTTGGACGAGTCGTCGCAGCGTCCCGCTCACGGCGAGAGCGCACTCGGCGGCGCCCAGCACGCAGCCCGCCTGCTGGAAGCGCTGGCGCGACTGCGGCGCGACGCCACGCTGTGCGACGTGCAGCTGCAGGTGAGCGTGCAGTGTACTGTACTCCCACGTCCCGCTCACGGCGAGAGGACGATTGTCTCACCGGTCGCGTGCGTGTTGTTGCAGGCGCAGGCGGAGGGCGCAGTGGTTCCGGCGGGTCCAGTGAGCGCGCACCGCGCCGTGCTGGCGGCCAGCTCGCCCTACTTCCACGCCATGTTCACGCAGTTCGACGAGCGCACTCGCCCCACAATCACCATCCAGGTGCGTCGGTCGACGTCCGTCCTTGTGGTTCGACGAACGCCTGACTTTTCGTTTCCGATTGCAGAACGTGGAGCCCGCGGCACTGGAGTCGATAGTGGAGTACGTGTACACGCCCGACTCGCTCGTGATCACGGAGGAGAACGTCCAGGTGAGCCGGCACTCGCTGGGAGGGTAGGGGAGGGGAGGGGGCGATGGACGTGGAACGTAAGTGCAGTGTACCGGGCGGTGTGCAGGCGATGCTGTCGGCGGCCTCGCTGCTGCAGGTGAGCGGCGTGCGGGACGCGTGCTGCGTGTTCCTGCGCGCCGCGCTGGCGCCGGACAACGCGCTCGGCATCCGCGCCTTCGCCGAGCTGCACGCCTGCAAGGAGCTGGCGCACGCCGCGCACGACTACATCGACGCGCACTTCGTCGACGTGAGTGTCTCCTGCCTGTCGACAGTGCCGACCTCAGCCCGCATCGCCGGACTCGCTCACCGTCTCTCACTCGCCGCCGTCCCTCCGCAGGTGCTGGACGCCGAGGAGTTCATGGCGCTGGAGGCGGACGCGCTGGCGCAGCTGCTCGACAGCGACCGCATCGTGGTAACGTAGCGCAATGCGGCACCGGCCGAGATCCCATCCCGTCCTCGCTCTAACGCGATCGTTCGCCGGCAGGTACCCAACGAGGAGGTGATCCTGGATGCGGTGATCAAGTGGATGCAGCACGATGCCGAGGTGAGGGTGCAGTCGAGGAACTAGGCTAGGCTAGGCTATAGGCTAGGCGGCGGTGCAGGGTACTAGTGGTGGATGTGCGTCCGCAGGAGCGGCGCGGACACCTGGGCGCGCTGCTGGAGCACGTGCGGCTGCCGCTGGTGGCGCAAGAGACGCTGGTGGCGCGGGCGGCCGCCGAGCCGCTCGCGTCGGCGCCGGTGCGGGTCAAGGATCTCGTCATCGAGGCGCTGTCGTTCCACCTGATGCGGCCCGAGCGGCGGCTGGCGACGGCCGCGGGCTGCGTGCGAGCTCGAGCCCGCGCCGGCGCCCCGGACGCCGGCTGGCTGCTGGTGGCGGGCGGACAGGCGCCCAAGGCGATCCGCGAGGTGGAGGCTCTGCGGCTGGACGCCGCGCGCTGGCGCCGCGTCGCGCCGCTGCCGTCGCGGCGGTGTCGCGCCGGCCTCGCCGTGCTGGGGGAGCGCGCGTACGCCATCGGGGGGTTCAACGGCACGCTGCGAGTGCGCAGCGTCGACGTGTACGACATCGCGCTGGACGCCTGGGCGCCAGGCCCGCCGCTCGGCGCGCGCCGCTCCACGCTCGGCGTGGCGGTGCTCGGCGGGATCGTGTACGCGGTGGGCGGGTTCGATGGCGCCACCGGGCTCAGCTCGTGCGAGGCGCTGCAGCCGGGCGGCGCGTGGCGTCCCATCGCGTCGATGGGCACGCGCCGCTCGTCGGTCGGCGTGGCGGTGGTGGGCGGCCGGCTGTACGCGGTGGGCGGGTACGATGGAGTAGCGCGGGCCTGCCTCGCGTCGGTGGAGTGCTACGAGCCGGAGAGGGACGCGTGGCACGCGGTGGCGGAGATGGCGGCGCGACGCTCCGGCTGCGGCGTCGGCGTGGCGGAGGGCGCGCTGTACGCGGTGGGCGGACACGACGGCCCGGCCGTGCGGCGGTCGGTGGAGCGCTACCGGCCGGAGCCGGGCGCCGGCGCGGGTGCATGGAGCCCGGCGCCCGGCATGCACTCGGCGCGCCGCAACGCCGCCGTCGCCGCGCACCGCGGGAAGCTGTACGTGGTCGGCGGGGACGACGGCGCCGCCAACCTCACCTCCGTCGAGGTAACCCGCACCCTCCTCCTTCCGGTAGGTTTCACCCGGGCACCGCGTTAGCTTCGACCCGCTAGCGACGAATGCCACTTACGAATAAAAATATTACGGTAGGGGAGCTTCCGCTCCTAGGGTTCTTGCAGAACGACGCGGTTGATCCGCGATCGATGGGATGCAACCTGCGTCGAAGCTACCTATCGTGAGCTAGATGCATCCGGGACGAGTCGGTACCCCTCGGGCTCGGTCCTCCTCGGAGATGTGGAGCGGGCCGGTTCCGTGAGGTGTCAGAGGTTGGGTGCGGAAGTATAATAATTGAAAGTGAATCCGTCCCCAGGTGTTCGATCCGGCGACGGACTCGTGGACGCTGCTGTCGGCCGCCATGTCGATCGGTCGGTCGTACGCCGGCGTGGCGGTGGTGGAGCGCGGCCCCCCCTCCCCGCCGCCGCCGGCGCCGGCCTCGTGACGTCACGCCGCCCTGCCGCCGCCGTCCTGCCTGCCGCGAGCGTCAGTATCTATATCCTGGCTGGTTGCCGCATGCTGCACCGGGCGTGCCGCGCTCGCGACTCTCTGCCTTGTTGTGTTGCAGGTACCCGAGCTCGCTGCTGCTGTACAGCGAGGCGACGCAGGCGGAGCGACGCGCGCGACTCGCGGGATCCTCGAGCCACCAGGTGTGGATCCCATCCTTTGCGTCCTTGCATCCTCGGCTTGCATCGGTCGCGCCTAATGCCTCATTGTTCGTGCGCTAGGACGAGGGCTCCGAGAGCGGCTGGCGACGGCCTAGGGGCACGACGCAGACGCTCGAGTTCAACGAGCGCGGCACTCACCGCTCGGCGGCGGCGGCGGCGCAGGCGCGGGGCGAGCACGTGTGCACGATGCCGCGAGCCCGAGGTCGGTAGCAGTGGCCGGCGACGCGACTCCTCTCGCGTTCCTTGTATTTGTATTTGAGCGGTGATCGTGTTGTGTTGTGCGACAGGCGGTGCGCTGGAGATGGAGTTGCCGCAGTGCCTGCTGGTGCTGCGAGCCTGCTCGTGCCACTTACTGCCCGAGAGTCACGGCCGGCTGTGCGCGCGCTGCCCGCCTGACCCCGACGAGCCGAGACCGACGCCCGACTAGTTGACTATCGATAACGTTACGACTCACGAGTCGCGCACGTTGCGCTCCAACGCGCCGCTATTCAAACTGCAAAGCGCAGCGCTTTCGATCTGATTATGTAATTTAAAAGACAATATTTGTAGAAAATCTTGTGATAATTCTTGATTTGTTAATTTTAAGTTATTTTCCGAACAAGGTAGGTTAGAGTAACATTAAGGAAGCGCGCGTAAATTGTCGCGTCGTAAAAAGGACAAGTACCTACCGGTTTCTCACTCTTGTTGCTGGTAAATTAATACTCAAATATCACTAGCGTTTCTTGGCGTTGTTATTAAGTAATTTTTATTTTTTTCAATTTTTCTATACAATTAATTATTTACAAATACATTCCCGTTGGTCTCACAGATTCCGCAGGCGATCTTATAATTTAGGCAATTACTTAGGTGATTTTTTTTTTACAAAATAACAAAGCAATAAGTATAGGTACCTACCTACCTATTAAAAACAAATTGTTCCGTGTTATTTATTTGGATGTACCTAGATATTGTTAAGAGTGGAATTACCCGATAACTGTAGATTCCTCTTATTGTGAAATCACATTGTATCCTCCGTTTACTCTCGTCATATTATATAGATAGGTAGGTACCCTACCCAACCCAGGCACTGGTAATCATTTTAATGATCATTGGAACCAATACAAGTAATCTAACACTTAAAAGAAATAGCCAAAAGTTCTGAAAACATAACTGGACAATCTTTAAAAGAGAATGGACATTTCGCTCAGGGTTGATACATAGTGCGTCTGAAAGGGATTCAAAAAGCTTCCATTCTTTATATACGTAACAATAAAATCCATCCTATAGAAATGGAGTAATTCTCGGAAAACTGTTTTTTATTTATTACTGGTACCTAGGTATGGTAAATATTGTAGAGGCTTAACTTCCCTACAACTTTTGTTTCAATAAATTTTTTATACAAAGTAGAAAGTAGATAAAAGGGTACCTACTCTACATAACACACAAACCTAATATATTAACGCTACCAGGTTGGCTGCTGATTGTGGGTGCTGATCAGCGCTGTTTCGAGCCAAAAGAGCCTGCACCTCTGCAGAAGCAAAGTGGTGCTAGTAATGACGCCCCTGTCCACCATAACGAAACGAGCTGACTCTATTGTAGACGGCAAACCACTAGGTAATGCCGCGTGCACATGCCCGTGCCGCTGCCGGCATGTGTGCCGCTTGGTGAGAATAAAGGCGATGTTGCTGTGGCAATAAGTCCGCGGCATTAATGCCACAGCAACATCGCCTTCATTCTCACTAAAGCTGCATACATGCCGGCAGCGGTATGGGCATAGTGTGCACGCGGTATAACGGCCGGAGTAGGAAACACAAATTATAAATGCAGGTACCTAATTGTTTCTGATCAATTTCATATAATTATATTCGTAGGTATATGTGTTGTGTATGACGTGTGAATGAGTGTTCAAATGGTTTATCGTCACGTCGTCGTCGGCACTATTCGGAGAGTGCATGGCACGGGGCGCTGCCTGCACGAGTGGAAGGCGCCATCATCGGCGGCATGCGATGCGGCAGTCGGTCGGGTCGCGGCTATCGTCACGCACGCCTCTTAACTGTCGTGTCGCGCGCTACGCTACGCTACCGGAGACGTCCGCCGGCGCCGGCCGGTTCATCGCTCGCCTCACCCGACTGCACCACGCGCGCCGCGCCCTCACGGTAAACCTCACTTGATTCGCTCCACCTCATAAGTGCCTTTTCAAGAAACCCGGTAAGTTTACCTAGGTAGTATTGTGGGTGGTCCTCATGAGAACGATCGTGCATCTAGATTTTATTAACAATACCTACTGTGTGCGTAATTTATAATATGATGGGACGAGCCGGGGTGATTCAAATCCAACGCTACGGCCTATAATAAGGCGAGGTGAAAGGGTCCAGCGGTTAACTACATGAACGGGCCCCTGGAGGTAGGTGACGATCTATTATGCGGCGCGCATGCGACTCATGCCACGCAAGGAGCCGGCCGCGCTTGCCTATTGTCTGTTATTGCTGTCGATTTCCGGCTCATTTTGCAAGCACCTTGATTGATGACTATTTCAACTTTATTGTGCTACTTCGTCCGTCCGTCCGTCCGTCTGTCACATGTATTGACTTGAAATTTGGCATAGTTTGAGATCTTATTTGTCAGCATGTACCTATTGAGAAATATTTTTTCTTTATTTCACCGTGATATTCTCCTTTTCACCCTAACACTAGACTTTGACTAGATAGGTACTATAGGTAGCCCAGTCGGGTTAGAATTTCAAATTACATTAATTGCTGCCGGGAATTAATGTAATTTCAGGCCCTTTTTTTGACTAACCCGACCGGGCTAAGACTGGAAGGTGTGATGTGAACCGGCGGTTGTTGGTTCCGCAGTGCAGGTTCTTGTACCGTTATCAGTACAGACCTACGTAGTGTTGTTTGTGCAGCTTGCCGCTGGTAGCGAGCGAGGAGCGATGCGTGCTCGCTATGCGCAAGTTCATGCGCACGCGCAGCCGCGATCGAGCCGCCGCGGAGCACGCGCCCGCACCCGCACCCGCACCCGCACCCGCGCACAAGACCAACGGACACGCCAGTGAGTACCTCTCTCTCAACACTTATATAAAATGCCTGGAGTGGATGATGTGCCGATGCACCGCGTCCATCACTCGGAGACGCTTCAAACGGGAACAAGCATTACTGCTTGCCAATAGGAGGTCCTGCCCTGTCCTGCCTTGCCTTGCCTGTGTGCCTGTACCTACTGTGGGATCAGTCACAGACGCTGTGTCATTTTATATTTATGTTCCGTTATAGGTACATCCAGGTATTCTGTATTCTGAGCAGGTACCTAAGGTGTTTATGATGTAACACATTCATTAAACTACAACACAATGTCGTCGTGGACATGTGAGACCTTGTGCTTCACCGCCTCTTACAACTGCCCATCACAACACAACACAACACATTCTGCTTCCGATTCAATGTACACTCGGCTCCGCAGTGACGGTGCGGTGCGGTGCGGTGTAGCGAGCGACCGGTGCAATAATATTAATTGCGGCGAGTGAAAGTAGCCGAATGTTGCGTCCGCGCCTTCTGTATCGCGCGCGCGTTTACTACATAACATAAAGTATACATAGATATTATATCCGAATCCAAGCCTCGGTGCCATTGCTATTAGCCACCGGCGGCGGCTGACTTGAGTACGGGTGCTTATCTATGAGAATAGTACATTATGGTACTAGTGTGGTACATTGGTGATTACCGCCGAGGTGCCATTGAGACCCGAGCCGTAGGCGAGGGTCTTAAGAAAGCCGAGAACGGTAATCACCAATACACACGTGTATCATACGACGTTTTTCAACACACTTGTGAATAAAATAACAATAAAATAACTATAATTTCAACAGAGAAAACGCGTTGTGAAAAATGTTTCGCTATGGCGGGAATAACTAATCAGTTTTCCTATGCGCGCGCATTGCGATCGGCCACAGACTAAAGGGATGAGGTTTTTTTTTATTTATTTTCCGCGCTTAGGGCTTGCGCCTATTCTGCCACGTAAAAAATGGGGAATTTAAAGTTTTCTTTTATTACAGAGAAAACAAAAGTTATATTTGGGTGAAAGTTTTATTTATTAAACACGTACGAGTTAAAATTATCTATTTAAATAAGAAGTTGCATGAAATGAGCAAGCAATAGGAACATTCATTTATTTGTTCTATTGAACACGATCTTTTTTTTGAATAAAAACTTTTTTAGTAACAAAGCTACTCAACCAATCAAATTTAAAAAAAAAATCTATAACTCACTAGTGAGTTATAGCAATGAAAAAGTCACAGTTTGATTATGGGTATCATTATGTGCCTAATTGCGGTGACCATAGAGCCACTTTATGGGCAAGTGTGTTGAAAAAATCTTAATTCTATTTAGACAGGCTCGTCGCGTCGTGATTGTCTATGGAAAAAGGAAATTGTACTGGTTGATCGCGATAAATGAGTAGTACGTACGCCGCGCAATGGAATGTACCTACCTAAGTAGGTACATTCCATTGCGCGGCAACACCTGTGGGCCGCGGCCGCAAGATGCCTAGCGCCTACTAATTGAACCCCACATTCACTACAATAGGTATAATTATATAATGCGCTAGCCGAGCAGTTTACAGCTAGCTCCGGGCTATTCTCACTTACGTATTAGTACGCGCGTTATTTACATAATTTATTTAGTTTATAACATCGTGTTAGGCTCATCACATCAATCATCAATTGCTCAAGCACTAATCCGGACTCCGATTAGTATAGGTTCGGACACAAATCGAGACTCGAGTCATGTTATTATTCCGAAAATACGAGAAAATCTTTATATAATTATTATGAAAGTAAATATTATTTACTAACCTACTTACATTCATAAATCAACTAATTTTCGAAAATCTAATAAGTAACGTTTGCATGATTTTTTATTAAAAGATCACTGGTATACCTACATAGATTCATTCTAGTTAAGTACATAATGTCTACCTTTTGGACGAATAACACGCCGTGGCTACGGCTGGAGCTAAACCATTGTCTTGCCATCTGTGTAATGTAATACGTAGTTTGTTTTGACAGATGTCATAGCGGATGCAGCGTCGCGCTCGCGTCGCGGGGATCACTCCACCTTCTCCAGGTATATTCAGCATGCACCTAGTTGCTTGTCCGCAGTGAACTGACTGACGACGCTTTATTGTGGCTAACGTGTGGTGTGATTTGTCAGCATCCAGTGGAGCGGCTCCGAGTCGGGAGAGGAACAGGAGCCTCCGTGGGAGGATCCAGAGTTCCCGGCCAGTTGGCGCGCCATCGGCGACCGCCGCGCCGCCGCCAACCTGCACTGGCTGCGCCCGCATGTCAGTCTACACTACACTACACTACACACTCTGTCTGACTCATGTGATGATGATCGCATCACAGAGACCTTACGCTGTGGTCCCGAACGAGTAACGAGACTGCGTTTTGTTGTTAGAAATGCTCGGGACTTTCAGAATAACCAAGTCATTAGTAAGACTTCATTTTGGTACCTACACTAGGTAGGTACTGGTTCGCAGTAAACTAGAGTAGAGCTCTTGTGTCTGGGTGGAACCCGCAATAAGTATTTATAATTATTTTTAAGTACATACCTACCTAAGGTAGTTTTTGGTATTATTATATTTTCTCTGTGTATACTTTGTTTAAATGTGCTCACTCTCTTTAATTATGTGACTGATAGAGTTTGTAACGTTACAAGAGTAGGTAACCTGAAAGTCACAACACAAGTTAAATTGAGAGACCTTACCTATCTTAATTTCAGAAGATCCTATCAATAAAATAGTGCGATAGGTACCTAGGTGTACTAGTTTTAATTAAATTGATTTACTATATATCGGTACCTACAGTCCATAAGAGTTCACTTTTACACGATCACTATAACTTGAGGTTTGAGGTGAAAAAATGTTGACAAATCCCTCCTAAGAGAGGTCGGAGGGAGGGTGACCAACTCGCAGCAGTAGAAATGGGTTGGAGAGTGACCCACTCGCAACAGAAGAAATTGGTCAGATCCTGGCCGCGGTGAGAGATGCAGTGAGTGACCACACTCAGCAAGTCAGCAGTGTCTCGGCCGCGATGTATGGCTCCTTTTGTAACTTAGATTCCAGGGTTTTAGAAGGTTCCTGAACCACTCGGCCTAAGAGATGCACTTTTTATTGTATTCTTTTCAAAATCTCTCAACAGACTGAAGGGCGTGTCGCATGCAAATGTTACTTTGTGTTAGTTGGACGATAGCAAGCAAATGAGATGATAAGCATTATGTAGAGTAGGTAGGTACCTAGCTGTGGTGGAAAGCGTTTGTAAGCAAGGATCACATATAATTGCTTTTAGTACGCTCGTGTTTTCAGTTCATTGGTACGTACCTTTTACGCAGGTGTTCATGTAGGTACCTACGCGAAAATGAAGGTTTCCTTTGATTAGGTACGTATTATTATAAGAGCGCGCGGGTGTCGGGGCCATATTGTTTGAGCATGCGCTGTTGTTATTTAGCTAAACTAAATAATGTGTCCTACATAGAGGCTATTATCATAGTATTATGCAATGCACATCCAATTCATTATTGTACGGTACGCCATGCGCCACGCCACGGTAACCAACCGCCCAGCAACAACGATGCAGGTGCTCTACATTGTACATAACATTACGCATTGGAATTATTTGGAATACATTCCTTGTACTTACCTACTTGTTATTGCGACATATATAACACTAGCTAGGCACCTGCGCACACACCGACAGAGTCACCACGCAATGTGCCTTCCTATACCTTATGCTCAAACAACAATGTATAAAACGGATCTCGCCTCATATAAAGTTATATTACTAACGTTTCCTCCACTATCAAAGATCTGCGCATGTATACATAATCTAGTTACTTACCTGCATATAAGTAATACTTAGTAGTTAGATCGCATGCTCATCGAATGCCCTTTAACTCTAAATAAACGCTCGCTAGTTGGGATAATTGATCAAGTGAGCGAAGCGCACTCACGAACATCTTAGTGACAACTTGGGCAAAAAGGTTTTGTATGTTTGATCGACGAGAACTTTCGAAACGCTGCTTATCCAATCTTCACCAAATATGGTAGGTATACTCTTAAGTTTTACTGGTATGTTAAATGAAGTAAATGGGTCAAGGGGTTGTGAAGTTGTAAGGGTCCAAAGGGAGTAAAAAAAATAAAGTCGTACAAAAATATCAAGTGTGGTGTCATATACCTAATAGGGCTTTGTTTAGACATTCCAAAATCGTTTTTATTTTATACTAGGTTAAATGGGGTTCTTGAGTTGTTGTTAAAATTATAAAATTAGCAAACCCAGTATAACGTGAGCTACCATTTCTTGGAGTTTCAATGATTTTGTAGTTCAAGTAAGACTGGTACATAGCTAGACGGCAATTTCGAAGCGATTTGCAAAGTTTATTACAACCATTGGTCAATAAAAATGGTTTGGGTTTTGTTAATCTCCGACCATCACTAGATCTCAGTTCGGGGCGAACTACTAGTAGTGTTATAGATGCATGTAGCGATGCGGTGTGCGGTGATGTTGCAGGAGCTGTGCGCGCGGCCCACCTTCCTGGGAGGCGGCGGCGGCGACGCGGCCGACGATCCCGACTCCGAGCTGTTCGCGCAGAGGTGAGTCGCCATCGATCCCAGCTACCGGGGGCTGCTCACACCTTACCCGAGTACATCGGCTACGTCTGCAGGTGGCTGGTGCAGCTGGGCCCGCTGGCCGACCCGCATCTGTGCTGCGCGGCGGCCGCGCTGGCCCTCACGCCGCGACTGCTGGCGCGCGTGGCGCCGTCGCAGCATCCTCACCCCGCCAGGAGGTACCGGTGCGTACTCGCCGGGGTCAGGCTCATCGCACCGGGAGGAGTCGATCGGTTGACGGTGCCGGACGTTGCAGGTTCACGTTCTGGGTGTGGGGCTCGTGGCGCGAGGTGTGCGTGGACGACCGGCTGCCGTGCGCGGGCGGGGTGCCGGCGGGTGCGAGAGCCGGCGCCGGCGCCCCGCACGACTTCACGATGCCGCTGCTCGAGAAGGCGTACGCCAAGCTGCACGGCTCGTGGCGCGCGCTCCGGAGCGGCAGCGCGGCGCAGGCGCTGCGCTCGCTGACGGGCGGCGCGGTGCAGGCGCTGCTGCCGCGTCGCATGCCGCGTGCGCTGCTGTCGCGCGTGCTGGTGTCGGCAGTGCCGCGTGCCACGCTGCTGGTGGCGAGCGCGGCGCGAGACTCGTGCGACGGCGTGCTGGCGCAGCGTCCGTACTTAGTGACGGGGCTGGCCCGCGTGCGGCCGCGCTGCGAGCCGCTGGTGCGGCTGCGTGCCGTGTGCTGCCCGGCTCCCGCCGCCGCCGCCGTCGTGCTGGACGCCGACGACGAGGTGCTGGCGGCGCACGCTCCAATGCCCGGCGACTTCTGGTGAGTGAAGCTCTAACATTGATGACATTGTGGGTCCGCTGGTCTGCCTGTCCTCCCTCATAGCTCTGAAGGTGGGGTTCCAATTTGTAAGAAGGGTGACCTAGGTAGGTACTTTTCTAGGATGCTCCTTAGCCATGTTGGGGAAGTACCGGTGGAGCCGTTTCCAACTTATGAGAATATATAGGTATTAGCTTTGAAAACCAGGTTTGAGGAATCTCAGGAGGTTTCAATCGGATGATGACTAGCTAAAATGTCTCTCTCTCTTGGATGATTTATTTATCTCATTCTATGATGTGGTTGTTATCCTTTAGTTTTTAGTGTTTCGGTCGAGTTTTGGAAAAAACGGAATACTTATGGTGTCACTCCGGTGGTTGCCTGCCCGTTTGTCACCTCCACCAGAACAGAAGCTAGCGAGTTAAAACTTGAAATAGGTAGTAATAGTTTCTCACAACCGATGAAGTTTCGGAGGTGGATGAAGCAAATATTCTGAAAATTGTGACCATTAAAGAAGGTCAAAAAGGTAGGTAGGTAGAGTACATGTAACATATGTATATAATGTAGATGTAGGTAGAAGGTGTTGTGTTGTGTTGGTTGTCAGGATGTCGTTGAGCGAGTTCTGCGCATCGTTCAGTGAGCTGGAGGTGGTGCACCTGGGTCCCGAGGAGTGGCTCCTGGAGCCGGCGCTGCAGGGGCGGGTCGCGTGGCGCTGTGCCGTGGCCCGGCGCGCCTGGCGGGTCGGGCTCAGTGCTGGAGGGCCGCCTGGCGGCGCGCATGCGCACGCGAACCCTTGCTTCCACGTGCGCATGTCGCGCGCCACGCGTCTAGTGCTCGCCCTAGCGCAGCCTGCACGTGCACGCCTGCACGGCATAGCGGTCAGCGTGCTGGCGGCGGCGGACAAGGCGCACCCGCTGCACGTGACGCGTGCCACTCGCGTGCTGGAGACGTGTGCCTTCCTGTCGCTGCCGGCGGGACACTACGTGGTGGTGCCGCACACGCGACGAGCGCACACCGACAGTGCGTTCCTGCTGAGGATCCTCACCGACGACCAAGCCGACGTCTGGTGAGATAACCTCGTTTACCTTCATCCTTATCATCGCGCTTACGAGTTTCGGTTCTCAACAAGACTCGTGCCGTCCTCGCCCACCGAGGTTTCCTAAAAATTATATTTCACTAGCTGTCTGCCCGCGACTTCGTGCGCGGATATAAATAGGTACCTATGATTGGGTCTACCTAGATCAGGACCATTTAACCTTGCGAACGCTGAATCTACGTGTGCGTGGATAGAATGGGATTACTTATATTAAATGTAATTTTGCGTACCTATGTATGCATGTATGTATATGTAAGTATTTATTATAGAACTATACATCCATTTCAGGGAAGAAAACGAGGACAACTCTGTTATTCGCAGCGCCCTCGCTGAGTTACAGGACGTGCAGGCTGCCATGTCGGTGAGTGTCATGTCGCGGGTCGCATGTCGCGGGTCGCGGGTCGCCCCCGCGCGTCCAGTCCTACTGACTGGTGACGGAACTTCATCAGAGTTTGTGTTAACTTACACATAAGTTCATTACGGAGTTAACAGAAGACAAGTTCCAAAAGAATCTATTTTATTGTAAAAAGAATACTTACCTACCTACTATACTAATTAATTTGAACCGGTTTAAATTTAAAGGTTCTAAGCCGATATTCATTTAACTCGTTCAGGACAAGCATCCATCCGATTGCGGTACATGGATTCACCTGGCGCGTGTTCTGATTGCATAGATTCGATACGTTGCAGGATGGGGTGCGGCGGTCGTTGTGCCGTCGCATGAGAGTGCTGCAGGGAGAGTGGGTGGACGCGCGCCACGCGCGTGCGGCGCTCGCGCTCGGCTCCGACGCGCGCTGCTCGCGTCAGCTGGCGCGTGCGGCGCTAGCGCTCGCCGACACGGAGCTGCGCGGCGCGGCGGCCGGCGACATGCTGCCCGCGCTGCTGCAGCTGCTGGCGCAGTGGGGTGCTGCATACGACGCCGTGGCGGGCTGCTCTCGCGGCCGCGCCGTCACCAGCTACAAGCTGCGCGAGCTGCTGGCGGCGGCCGGCGTGCGCGCCTCCAACAAGGTGCTGGAGGGCGTGGTATCGCGCTGGGCGCACCGCCGCCGGCTCGCGAGGGACGACTACCTGGTAGCGGTGGCCACGCTGCACATCGCGCACGGTCAGTACTTACATACCTACTGCTGGCTGGCTGGTTGTATTGCACAGCATCACTAAACGATTGCATTACGGTTGACAGAGCGACACCGCTGCCTCGCCGGTCGGATGAAGAGCCTCCCGCTCTCGCTGGAGGAGGTGAGCACCCTCCCCCCCCCCTCCACTCCACTCCACTCCACTCTACTGTACCTACGTCTTATTTATTACGTACCTATAACACAAGACAGAGTTTATTTCCATTGCTTCCATTTAGCAATCGTAGGTAGTTAGGGCATCGCAGCGGCAGTCGGCACATGCCAACGTTATTGATCGTATCACGGGTGTTCTGTTCCAGATGATCCTCATGACCATCTACTCGTGACGTCACACGCTGCCGCTACCGCCGCCGCCGCCGGATGCAAGTTGTTATACCTATATAACTAGTAGTTCGCCCCGGACTGAGATCTCGTGATGGTCGGAGGTTAATAAAACCCAAACTATTTTTATTGACCAATGGTTGTAGTAAACTTTGCAAATCGCTTCGAAATCACCGTCTAGATATGTACCAGTCTTACTTGACCTACAAAATCATTGAAACTCCAAGAAATGGTAGCTCACGTTATACTGGGTTTGCCAATTTTGTAATTTTTACAACAACTCAAAAACTATTAGACCTAGAATCAAAATAGAAATGGTTTCGGAATGTCTAAACAAAACCCTATCATATGACACCCCACTTGATATTATTGTACGACTTTTTTTTTTACTCCCTTTGCACCCTCATAACTTAACGACCCTTTGACCTATTTACTTCATTAACAAACCAGTAAAACTTAAGAGTACTATACGTATACCTACCAAATTTTATGAAAATCGGATGAGCGGTTTAAAAGATCTCGTCGAACAAACATACAAAGCATTTTTGCCCAAGTTGTCACTAAGATCTTCGTTCGCTTCGCTCACTCGATCAATTACGTACAGTACAGTACCTATATAATATACACCTATCTACTACCTACTTAGTATTAATTTATTGTGAAGGCAATGACCAAAGATGACCGTTCCTTCTTAAACCGAGCGGAAAGATTACAGTACAAAGTATATTTAAACTTTAAACAAACCTGCGTTCAATTAAGTTAATTATTGTTTACATATTTCTTAATGTGATACGTTTGTACTGGCTATCTATCTAGGTATAGTACCTACCTACCTACCTACCTATCTATAGATATAAAACGATAGCTATGCTGTACTGTACACACTTGTTATTAACGGAGCATAAACTCAATTAGCATAATAGGTAAATGTTTATTTATAAATAAGTAATGTATGTAGGTATGTACCTACCTATGTTTGTTGTTAGTGTCGATCAAATAAATAAATATACTTTCAGCATATTGTAATAAAAGCTTAGCTTTATCATTTATAGGAAATATAACTTAATTAAGAATATAGCTTATACCAGTTGGCTCATGCATCTACGTACAGTCAGCAATTATTACTAGAAGTCGATTTACAATTTGTATTGTAAGATTAAATGTAACATTGTAAAACTGGTTTGACTATTATAATTTTATCTGATTAGGTAGGTAGGTAGGTACCTACATAATGCGACAGCATTAGGTACCAACTTTGAAAAACTGTACTTTATTGATCAATAACTTAAAAATGTTTGCTGTACCTACCTACCTACCTAAGTACCTAATAAGTATTTATATTCATTTGTTGATTAATTATAAGTAAAATACCTAGGTAGGTAGGTTTTCATATTTTATAAAATAAAATTATTTATGCAAAAGTTGTTACTTGGGTGCCTACCTAGGACCTAGGAGACTCACTTTATTAAATCGTTTATTTAAATGTTGTGTTTACGTACGATTTTTATTTTCTAGAGGGTATACTTGCAAAACGCTATAATCCCTATTTATAGGTAGACGTTCCTACCTCTACCATACATACCACCAACTCCTAAACTGAAGTTCAAGTTCTTTATTGCATTCATATTGTAGGTAGTTATATCAATGTTTGCTTGCTTACCACCGACGATCACTCTGTTATTACTTTCACCTAGCTATTCAGTATTCACCACAGTCCTGCCTGCCGCATGCCTTCTTCTTTTATTTATAAATAATAATGGCCTTTGCGCGCGCGCCGCCGCTGCCGCCTGACAGTGACAGCGACAGCCTGACAGTCAAGGTTATCGTATTTTTTAGTGTTGCCACTTCAGCGATCTAAATGCATAATTTGTACATTCTTCATACCTAAGTACCTAGGTATGTACAGAAATAATATCAATAAATATGTACATACAATACATACATACGTAATTAGGAATCATATAACTTTAGTATTTATAAAGTAATAATGTGCTTCGATATCTCACTCACAATATTTCAATGTGATTTTGAAGATTTTGTGAATCCTATCTGCAAAGGGTAGCTTAGCGACGCAGTAGCAGTAGCTGAGTTTTTGTATTTAGCCTATTTATGCCTATTTACTGTTCAAAGTCTAGGATCTGCCTGAAGGGTTGAGGGAAAGTTTATAGAAACAAATTTCTTCTAAAATTAATGTATCGACATTAATTTTAGAATTTAAAACATTTTTATAGTCATTCACGGCTTGTCCATATGACAAGTGAAACCGGGGCGAGGATTGAGGTGTGACTGAGGTTCAGTTCAGTCCCTCCCAGGCTCAGAACGCTGAATAAGTGAAACGCGTTTTGTACGCGTACTGTTTTAAACTGTGTCACAACAACAAGTTCATTTGAGTTGGCAGCATCGGTATTGTGCGCTCGCGCTCGCAAAGATGACGACGTCTCGCTGAGTTTTTATTAGTATATCTTAGTAGAAGTTCGATACCAAAGATTCGGTTAGTTTTATATAGTTAGGTAGGTAAGGGGTTGTATTATATCCTCGTCGGAGCATGAATGTGTTGTGGTTGGTGTGGGCGGCGCTGGCGGCGGTTGTAGAGTGCGGCGGCGCGGAGCCGGCACACAGTTTGCTGTTCCGGTCGCGCAGCACGTTCGATGTGGAGAGCACGGTGCTCATGAACGAGCTGGCCGGCAAGCGGCGCGACGTCGGCTACCGACTGCAAGGCGAACTAATCGTCGAACCACTCGCCTATCACGACGACCAACTGTTACTACGTTTTCAAGTGAGTACCTACGTATACTATACCCGCGTAAACCGCTGCGCTGAACGGCATCACTATAACCTGTCGAAAGAAACACAAGAGAGCGTCTTTCTTTTTTGAAAGTCATTTAAAAAAGAACGTAGCTGTAGATATGTAGGTAGGTACCTACCTACATATCGTATCGGCGCTCCTGTTGTTCCTGCCGGCCGGTGCCGATACTCGTCGTTATCGTGACCTCTTGACTCCGAGGCGCGACGTGGCGGCCGTGCCGCGCGCACTTCCGCGGAGATTCATCAGCTGCTATCTTTATAAAGGCACATCATCTCTAACTGTACAAAGTACTAATTAAATAATACACCCCATACAGATTATCTACATGTGTATCAGTAACTATGGACTATGTGGAGATAGGAGTGGATCAGGGAAACCCACTTACATACACTCAGTCAACACAACATGCATTAACCAGACTAGAGACTAGGTGGGACCTTCACAGAGTTTTGCTCTATGAAGGTCTAGGTTTAAATAATAAGGTCCTACCTATGTATGTATATTTATAATACACATTTGTACCTTCTTATTTAAATATTTAACCTTGCCCGGGTCATTATCAGGTGACCCATGATTGGCATGTATCTGTGTGGACGTACGTAGGTACATATCATGTTTCTCATCATTATCTATTTATTTATTTTAGGAAAACTTACAGCTCTTATAAACACAATAGACAAGCACTTACAAACAGAAGGCTAATAACAAGTTTTCACTGATAGAGACATATTAGAGTTAAAAGCACTTAGGAAAAGGTACAAACTAACCTATTTGACATCAGCTAAATTGGTAAATTAGGTACTATCATTTTAAACAGAATATTATTACATAAAGTAAACATTAGCTTGTAATAGAGACTACACGATAAGATTAATCAAAGAATTCAGAGCTCAACAGACGCCTCATCCTTGGCACGCTACAGCCAAACAGGTCTATGTTCGTACCTACATGTAGGTGTATATATATATATATATATATTATGAATAGGTGTGGCGGTATTCAGACGATGCATGAGAGGATGCAGGAGGAGGTAGTTGGGCATAGCTGTATTGTGTTGTACAGTTGCAGAAGGTGTCAGTGTTGTCGCGCGGCGCGCACGCGCTGGCCGAGTGGGAGCGGCGCGGCGCGGCGTGGCACGCAGCCGCCGCCGCCGACGAGTTCTACTTGGAGTGGAGCGGCGGCGGCGGCGGCCTCCTAGCCTACCTGAGCGCCGGCGACCCGCCCGACGTGCGCAACTACAAGCGTGCCATACTCAGCCTCTTCCAGGTACTACATTACATACATGTAATGCATACTGTATAGCATCCATGACGTCCATGACGTCCATATTGTGATGTTATAACTTACCGTTCTTAAACTATATAACAGCAGGTGAGGGTACGTTGACCAGACCATGCTAAAAGCTGAATGTAAAACACTAAAATGTTTTCAGTTCCAGCTTGTTGATGGTGAATACAAGGAGACCGATGTATCAGGGGAGTGCGATGTCACTTACGAAACCATATCCTCCACAGTCTTTCGGAAAATCAAAGTGAGTCGTATCTATTATGAACCTCGGATTACCTAATATTCAGATCTATGAACCATATATTATCACATACAATTATAATACTAAGTAGGTATACATGTTCATAATGAAGGAAAATACAAATTTAGTTTTTTAACACTGTTATACGTGAGAACCACAAATTGGCTCTCCAAAGTTTAGCCATTGCCTATTTAAATTGTAAAAGATGTTGGTTCTCCAAAATATTAATAAATAAATTTCCTACGCCCAAACTACTCACCAATGAAAGGCACCATCATAGTTAAACTACTTTTGAACTAAACCAATGTACAGTACGGCCGGCGGATCTAGACCGGTCTGAAGTTGCGCTTTCGGAAATTGTGCGCAGGTACAGGCGAGTACCTAAAACCTAAATACCCTAAAAGTGACTACTGCGCAGCGTTCCGAACGAACTTAACGCCGGTCTAGATCCGCCGGCCGTACTGTATGTAAATGAATGATGGAATGTAGTGAGCATTGCATAATGTGAACATGACATGTGGAAATGGATGAGAATGTTTATAGTTATTTTAAACAATAGATTATAACTATGTGATAAACTCACTCGTGTGTTGTTTGGACATGGAGATTATTAAGAGTTTGAGAGGTACTACTTCTTATTAGAACCATGTAGATATTTGGTGCTCGGCAGTAAACAAGGTGGGTTAGGCTGTAATATTGCAGTATCAGAATAGTGTCAGGGGGTGCGTTGTGTTGTATTGCAGCGTCGCTGTGCGTTTGAACGCGAGGGCGTGGGCGCACGTCGCGTGTCGCGCTACACGCTCAGCGCGGGGCGTGGGGCCCTCGCCGCGCTGCATGCCGAGGAACTGGTGTGGCTCAGTCACGGGTCCGACTCCGACGACGCACTCGGCGTGAAGGCACGCTCCTGGCACGCGCTCACCCTGCGCAGCGACGTGCAAGCGCAGCCCCTCACCGGCCCGCAGGCCGGCTCCACGGCGCGCGCCGCCATACCCGACCGTCTGCAACGCACGCCGCTCGCGATGCCGATGGACGAGCCCTCGCCCGACGACGAACCCGCCGAGGTTAGTTACGCGAGGTGATCGGGACGAGAGGCGGGCGGGGCTGACGAGCGCAACCCTCGTAATAATGCGAGTCGTCGGTGGAACAGAGCTTGGAGGGCGCGCTCGAGTCGGCCGCGGCGGCGCTGGCGGGGAGCGAGCCCGGCGCGGGCGGCGCCGGCGACCAGCTCCTCGCGCTGCAGCCGCTGCTGCGCGCGACGAGCAAGGCGACCGAGGGCGCACTCACCGAGCTGCTGCACTCGCCGCGAGCGCAGGACCGGCTGGGCGGGCTGTGCCGCGCGCTCGGCCTGGCGGGCACGAGGGAGGCGTGGCGCGCGGCGCGCGGCTTCCTCGCGCCGCACGCGACGGACGCGCTGGAGCCGCTCGCGCTGCAGTACCTGGCGGGGCTGGCGCTGGCGCTCGCGCCGCACGACGAGGTGGTGCTGGAGGTGCTCGCGCTCGGCGAGGAGGCGCGCCGGCCGGCGCTCGCGGAGGCGGCGCTCCTCGCGGCGGGGGCGGCCGGCGCGCGCGCCTCCCCGAGCGCCGCGAGCGCCGTGCGGGGGCGCCTGCAGGGGGCGCTGGCGCGGGCGCGGCGGCCGGAGGGGCGCGCGGTGCTGCTGCGCGCGCTCGGGAACACGCACGACGCGCAGGCGGCGCCCGCGCTGCTGGCGGCGGCGGAGCGCGGCGCGCCGCTGGAGGCGGAGGCGGCGCTGGCCGCGCTGCGCGGGTGCGGCGGCGGGCTGGGGCTGGCGGAGCTGGAGCGCGCGGCGCTGCTGGCGAGTAACGCGTCGCGGCCGCTGGCGGTGCGCGCGCTGGCGCTCGAGGCGGCGGTGGAGGGGCTGGCCGCTCGAGGCCGCGCGACGGTGCCGATGCCGCTGGTGGTGCTGGCGCGCGCGCTGCTGGCGGAGCGCGGTGCTGCAGCGCCCGAGCTGCGGCGCGCGCTGTGGCAGCGGCTGGAGACGCTGGAGGCGCGCGAGGCGGTGCGGGCGCTGCGCCGCGTGATGCCGCGAGACCTGCGCACGTGGAACGCGAGAGCTCCCGCTGGTGAGTTACGTCGAGCTTCGGTCGCATCCCGAGGGCGCCCTCTCGCCCTCGCCGGGTGCGACGCGAGCGAAGCTCCGATGATGTTGAGCGTTGAGTTGGGTCGAGTGACGGATCGGTCGGTTGGATGCGACAGGCACTAGCGGCGTGCTGGTGCGCGAGCTGGGCTGGAGGGCGGGCGGCTGGCGCGGTGCCCTGAGCTCGGTGCAGCTGGCGTCGCAGGCGCTGCTGCTGCGCGGCCGCGTGGCGCTGCACGCGCTGCACGACCGAGGATCCGAGCAGGCGGAGCTGCTCGCCGTGAGTCACGATACATAATTTAACTGCCTGCTACAACGTCTTGTATTAGTTATTGATTTCTTAATTGATCGAGTGAGCGAACCGAAGGAGGATTTCAGTGACGACAAGGGCAAAAATATTCAGATGATAGTTTGAAATTAAACTCGGTTCCAATATGATGTAAATCGGTCAAGAGGTTGTAAAGTTACGAGGATCCAAGGGGAGTAAAAATAATTAAGCCGTCCAAAACGTCGGGAGTGGCGTGTCATATGATGGGGCCTCGGCTCGTAGAGACGTTGCAAAACTGTTTTTATTTGAATTAATACGTTAAATCGTTTTTGTGTTGAAAAATTATACAATGGGCAAAATTAGGATAACGTGAGCTATCACTTCTTGGATGGGTTCCTAGCTCCGAGGATTTTCATTAGCTGAGAAAGCAAAATTTAAGGAATTTCAGGCATAGGTAATTGTTGCAGGTTGAAGCATTTAATTCATTTCAAAATTATAATATCAGATGAATTGCAGGCCATCTCGGAACAACCATGAAAACGATTCTATGATTACTCAGGTGGAGGTGTGGACCCGCGGCTTGGAGGCGTTCGCGGGGGGCGAGGGGGGCGAGGCGGGCCCGGCGGCGGGGCTGCAGGTGGCGGTGCGCGGCGCCGCGCTGCCGGCCGTCACGCTCTTCGACGGACAGGCGAGTGCACCGTCAGGCCGCCGGCGTCGGGACTCCATCCGACCGCCTTCCTAACGTTATCGCGTTCCAGGCGGACCTGCTGGGACACATCTGGTCGGGCGCCGGCTCCACGCCGCAGAGCGTGGTGCGCGCGCTGCTGCCGCTGGCGGACTGGCGGGCGGCGGTGCCGCTGCAGGCGGGCGCCGTGCTGGCGGGCTCGGCGACGGCTAGCGCCGCGCTGGCGCTGGACGCGCACGGCGTGGCCTCGCTGTGGCACCGCACGGCTCGCGCTCGGCTCGCGCTGCGTGCCGCGGCCCGTGGCCACGTGTCGGCGCACGTGCACACGAGCTGGGCGCGGCTCTCGGCGGCCGCCGCGGACGAGGGCGAGGCCAGCCTGCGCATCGCGCCGGACCTCGACTTCTCCGACGCCATCGCGCTGTGCGTGCGCGTCGCTCTGGAGCCTCACGCCGCGCTGTACGTATCTCTCGAGCTCCGTGGATCCAGGCTCCGGTGCGATGCTAACGTGCTGTTGTTGTTGCGCAGGCGCACGGTGCAGCTGCAGTCGACGTGCGGGCAGCCCGCGTGGCGCGTGCTGCGCAACAGCACGAGACGCGTGGAGCGCGCGGGGCGCACGCTGGCGCTCGGCCGAGGCAATGACGCGGCGTGCCGTGCGCACGCGCCGCTCGACCCCGACTCGGCCGACTACTAGTGCTGCTGGTGCTGCTGGTGCTGCTGGTGCTGCTGGTACTCCTACCGCACCCAGAGATCGCTGTGATGGAAGCTATTAAACTCGGTTTGCTACCTCGCCGCAGTCCTTGTTCCATGAAAACCGGCTCTGACGTCTCCGTCGTGACATAATTATGTCAATCTGCCTATAGACTGTAACTACCTAATCTCTGTGTTTAATCTCATATTAAGTTATATTTTTTTATTAATAAATAATAACTGTTTTTAATAATTAATATTTTTTTTGCCTTGTTCTTCCTACTTTTTAAAGTGAAGTTAGGTTTGGTTATTTTTCTGGGGCAGTATAGAGGTTCGCGCTAATGCGATCTCTCCACCCCTAACATATTCTAGCTTATATCAAAGAAATTAAGTTATCACTGAAAGTTCGGTTCGGATATTTTCTTTCTCCTTGACCAGGCAAGGATGTTAGGATTGGTAAAAAAAAATTGCCATTTCGAAACAGCACTCCCGAAATAAAACACTCCCTTACAACATAACCTAACTGTTCGTACCTAACCAAACTACACAATTAAAAACCAAATTTAACTAGTAGTTCGCCCCGAACTGAGATCTCGTGATGGTCAGAGGTTAATAAAACCCAAAAAAAAATTATTGACCAATGGTTGTAATAAACTTTGCAAATCGCTTCGAAATCGCCGTCTAGCTATGTACCAGTCTTACTTGAACTACAAAATCATTGCAACTCCAACAAATGGTAGCTCACGTTATACTAGGTTTGCCAATTTTATAATTTTTACAACAACTCAAAAACTATTAGACATAGAATCAAAATAATAACTGTTTTGGAATATCTAAACAAAGCCCTATCATATGACACCCCACTTGATATTATTTTATGACTCATTTAACAAACCAGTAAAAGAGTACTATCCGTATACCTACCAAATTCTGTGAAGATCGGATAAGCGGTTCAAATGATCTCGTCGAACAAACATACAAAGCATTTTTGTCCAAGTTGTCACAATGAAATAACACATTACTGCAGCGGCCAGCATGAGGCAATGATGGACGAACGTGTAAATTGTCGCCTATGTTGATCATGATATAGTCTGTACTATTGCGACCTGTCAAACTAAAAAGTGTGTGTCAAAAACCAAATAAAATACAAGATGTGAGTCTACAAAAAATAAATCGTTTCTCTCCTTCTGGGTGGCCCTTCAGGCAAATCATGGTCCTTACGAGTCGGATTTAATAACAGTGAAAGTCTCCAATACAAAAGAATAGTGTGAAAAACTTTACGAAAACTTTTTACAAGATCGAAAGTGGTGATAAACTTTGAGGTTAGGTTTACTCGAACAAGATGTTGCACCGGAACCTGAGTGCAAAGTTGAGTGCAAACAACAAACATTTATGTGATGTGATTTGACCCTATTTTGAACCTTATTTGTACTAGAACTTTGACTTCAACATTTGAAACAAGCAATCAAGCAAAAAATGATGGATTTTTACTGATATGAAATGGCGACAAGTACACTTCCGTAACTTTCATAAACTTCACGTGGTAATTAACTTTTTACGTAAAATACACAAAAAAAGGACTCTTATTTTCTACTAACGGTGAGCAACAGTGCTAGAGAAATTCATACAACGTTTAGTGGGAAAAATGAGCTTATCAGACGATGACGACGGATTGATGAACGAGCAGATGGTGTTCAAGGAACAACTTGAAAAAGCACATGCTAACTTCAAGAAAACACCAAAGGATCGTATAACAAGAGATTACGTAGAAATTAAAATCAATTTACTGAATGATTGTTGGAAGAAGTTTACCGAAAACCATCAAAAGATTGCAAATACATACGACAAGAAGATGTTGGCAGATCATGAATATACAAAAAACGATTTGTACTTCAAGTGTGAAGAGGAATATACAATGGCAAAGTGTGCTATGATGAAGAAAATGCGAGACCTTGGATCACCAGTACAATTACAACTCACAGAAAACCAAGCAGAAACCTCAGTCAGTAAAGAATCAATAAAGGTATGCGAGATAAAAATCCCTACAATAAAAATACCTACTTTCAGTGGATTATATACAGAATGGTGTTCATTTCATGACCAATTTTCTTCACTAATACACAACAATGAAAAACTTAGCTCAGTGCAGAAATTACATTACTTGAAAACAAACCTTAGCGGTGAAGCAGCTACCTTGCTAAAGAATATTACCATTACTGATGCCAACTATGATCATGCTTGGAATAAGCTTCTAAAGAGATACCAAAACAAGAGAATTATTGTGAATGCATACCTGAGTAAACTGTTTTCAATCAAAACAATAACTACTGAATCTGCAAATTTGATTAAAAATATGCTAGATATCACAACAGATTGCTTGAACGGACTGAAAAGTTTGAACATTCCTACAGACTCATGGGATTCCATAATTATCTACATTACTATCTCCAAACTAGACACAGAATCCATAAAACAATGGGAAGAAAAGCTAGGAAGCCACGACGAACTACCATCACTAGAACAACTTATTGACTTTCTGGAAGGAAGATTTAGATCACTTGAGGGAAGACAAGCTGTGCGGAACAGAACAACAACTGCCATCACTACAACCAACAACACAACAACAAAGAGAACTTTTCACACTACTACCGAACATTGTGTACACTGCGATGGAGACCACTACCTATACAAATGTAAAGAATTTGCAAACCTACATCACAAAGCCAAAATTGGGGTTGTAACGAAGAATGGTTTATGCTTCAACTGTTTAATACCTAAACATAGAGTAACTGAATGTCGACAAAGAACAAATTGCAAGATATGCAGAAGAAGACACCATTCACTTTTACACCCAGAAGGAGACGAACAAGAGAACACCTACGAGACACACCAGACCACACGAGATACACCTAGACCAGACCACCAACTATCAGCACACTTTACGAAGAAAATACAATCAACTGGAATGCTTCTAGCTACAGCCATCATTGGAGTCAAATCATCAGATGGAAGCATGCAACAACTTCGAGCGTTGATCGACCAAGGGTCAGAAGGATCTTTCATTACCGAGTCAGCAGCACAGGCTCTTGGTCTGAGAAAAGATACAGTCAACTGCTCAGTAAGTGGGCTAGGTGCTAACACATCCACGAGAATCAGACACAAGGTAACTTTCAACATACAGTCCACTATCAACAACAGTCAATTCAACGTCGATGCCTTTTGTCTGAAGACACTAACAAATTTGCTACCTTCGAGGAGAGTGCGTAATACATGGCCTCATATACAAGGGCTGCCACTGGCAGACTCAAGATACGCTACTCCTGGAAATATAGACATCCTCCTAGGTGCAAAGATCTATAGTCAAATACTACTAGAAGGTGTAATCAAAGGACCCCCTGGTTCTCCACTAGCTCAGAATACACAGCTGGGGTGGATCCTATCTGGAGAAGTTACAAACTACAACGAAGAACACCTATACAATGACTATGAAAACAAAAAACTGATTTACTATGAAAACATAACCGATCAATACTCAGAGAAGAACACTAAACAAGAGAAATATTATACAAAAGAGAATGAGAATACAACAGAAACACACAACCGAGTTTTGAACCTACACATAGTAAAAGAACAAGAGAATGGCCTACTACAGAAGTTTTGGGAACTAGAATCCGAAACTACAACAACCAAGATCTTAACAGATGAAGAACAACAATGCGAACGAGACTTCAAAGACAATTATACAAGAGATGATCTTGGAAGATACATAGTCAAAATCCCAATGAAGATAGACAACTTTGACTATGGAAACACAAAACAAATAGCTCTGCAGAGATTAAATCAACTAGAGAGAAAATTAAACAAAGATCTTGCACTCAAAGAAGAATATACAAAAGTGATACAAGAATACATTGATTTAAAGCATGTGCAGAAGATAGACAAAGAGAAAGACACTGCCATTAACACATTTTACTTGCCACATCATGCGGTGATACGAGAAGACAAGAGCACATCCAAAGTCAGAATCGTTTTCAACGCTTCGAGTAAAGAACCCAATGGAAAATCACTAAACGACAACATGCTTGTGGGCCCTACAATACAACAAGATCTTCGTCAAATAGTAATGAGATGGAGAATACACGAGATTGGATATGTAGCAGACTGTGTCAAATTCTACCGGCAAGTAAAAGTAACCGAGAAATGTGCAAATTACCAGAGAATATTATGGAGAACAAACGGAGAACTAAACGAATACAAACTGACTAGAGTAACTTTTGGTACTGCAAGTGCTCGGTACCTAGCTACAAGGGCATTGCATCAACTAGCTACTGATGAAGAGATAAACTTTCCTATAGCTTCAGCAAAAACAAAACTTGACTTCTACATCGATGATTTCCTAAGTGGAAGTGACAACTTAGAAGAAAGCTATGAAGTTTACAGACAAATGACTGGACTCATGAAGGCGGGAGGTTTTCAACTACAGAAATGGGCCAGCAACAATAGAGAATTTGAAGACTATGTTCAGAAGACTTGCTACAACTCAGAGAATATTATCACAATCAAGTCAGATGATATAGTAAAAACACTTGGCCTCATTTGGAACAAAGAGATTGACAGCTTCCAATACACAATCAACCTTCCTGATCCAACCACTTCAACAACAACAGTAACCAAAAGAACAATACTTTCTGACATTTCGAGATTGTTTGATCCCATGGGTTGGCTTTCACCAGTAATAATAGTAGCAAAGATCATGATTCAACAACTTTGGCTGGCTGGAGTCACCTGGGACCAAGATGTTCCAACAAACATAAAAGAAGAATGGGAACAATACAGAGAACAACTGACAAAACTTCAAGAAGTAAAAATCAATAGATGGATACATACAAACAGAGATGATTCTCAAGCTGAACTTCATGGATACTGTGACGCATCCCAGAAAGCATATGCAGCTGTCATCTACTTAAGAGTACTGAAAGCAGATGGTTCAATTCATATCAATCAGATTACTGCAAAGACCAGAGTTGCACCGATCAAAACCATTTCAATTCCAAGACTGGAACTGTGTGCTGCAGTCCTACTCACAAAACTTTTGAAAGATGTTTCAGAGAACTTGAATATACCTAAAGAAAATATACATGCCTACACTGATTCTACAGTAGTACTTGCTTGGTTACAATCGCACCCAAGTAAGTGGAAGACTTTCATAGCCAACAGAACTTCAGAAATACTTACAACATTGCCTCGTGCACACTGGCATCATGTGGCATCAGCAACGAACCCAGCCGACGTAGCTTCAAGAGGAGTATCTGCACCAGAACTACTTATTCACAAACTGTGGTGGAACGGTCCAGAAGATTTGAAACAAAAAGAGATAGACTACGAACAACTTACTGATACCACAACAAACCTGGAAGAGAAAAAGATACAAGCTATGACAACAACTACTACAGAAGATTTCGATTTATTCGACAGATATTCAAGCTTAACAAAACTACTACGAGTAACAGCATACATCATGAGAGTATTCAGCAGAGAAAAACATGAGAAACATTTAACAGGAAAGGAAATAACCTCAGCTTTGACAAAATGTACCATTCTATGTCAACAACAAGAATTCAAAGAAGAGACTTATCTACAAACAAACACAAACAGATTGTCAAGATGGCAAATTACACAAAGACTTCTACAAGACTTTTGGTCAAGATGGTCAAAAGAATACCTGACTAATCTCCAACAACGCCCGAAGTGGCTTAGAGAATTACCTAACCTACAGATTGGAGACCTAGTTATAGTAAAGGAGGATCATTTGCCCCCAAGCAAGTGGGTGATGGCAAGGATCATAGATACACATCCTGGGGGGGATAACTTGATTAGAGTTTTAACTTTAAAATCACAAAATTCTACATTCAAAAGACCAGTCACAAAGGTCTCTAGATTGCCTATAGACATTTAACTTAGATTTTTCATGACCTAGATTAGATTTAATTTAAATTTTTCACAACTGTAAACATTACTAATGCATGTATACATGACGTTGTCATAAATGTCAACTGTCACCTGCGTGACAGTAGAAACTGAATGATACCTAAAAAAATAAGAAGAGGCAGGATATTGTGTGATTGACCTGTGCGATATTGTAAAAGGCATTATCCGTAGAGAATTGTATTTTATTCCGAATAGAGCAATTGTTTTAAATGAGCCTGAAGTTTAATTTACGAAGTAACAATGTGACGTGCAAAAAGACGACGTTACAGCTCAGAAGTGGAAAGATGGAAAAAAAATATAAAGTTTTTCCAACGCCCATGTCGCCATCGAAGGTAATGTTTTAGTGAAAACCTAAAAACCTCAAGTTAATCTCATCTCGGATGACCAAACTTTATTCTGAGTTATGAATTGTAGTGATAGTCGATACACAATTATAGGTACTTACCTATTGCAGTAATCATAAAATATACAAAACCTAATGACGATTCAAAGTGATCAGTGAGATTTTATTGAATAAAAGCTTTTGACTTTGAGCTTGAAATGAGTAGGTATTTACCTAATGAAGTCGAGAATATGATTATGTATGTACCTACTATGTACACCAACCACACATTGACTACTGAACAATTACATAGAAAACATTGTTGTTGAGTTGCAGACAAACCATCAGTACGGCTGGATGAAGTTCTAGATGACGAGATGAGTGAGATACATCCTCAGACTCAGAGATGACCAAGTGAATTGTGACTTGTAGCTGCCTTATCGCATACAGCCACAGCGACCGGCTGCCAGGAGTTGAGATGTACCTACTACATACTACAGGAAAGTGAATCTCCATGGTATTGATAACCATTAATAAAAGGTATATTTTTCAATAAGAATATGAGAATGTTAGAGCTCCCATGAGAGTATTTTGCGACATAACTCAAGAGCTTTGATATCGAGCACGGGTGTTATGGTAACA
This sequence comes from Eulithis prunata, assembly GCA_918843925.1. Lineage (NCBI taxonomy): Eukaryota > Metazoa > Arthropoda > Insecta > Lepidoptera > Geometridae > Eulithis > Eulithis prunata. The sequence goes on from OU974021.1 coordinate 8,984,840, forward strand.
TAATTGAAGAGCTTCGATTTTGGGCAAGAGTGTTATGTGGCAGGATACAAATTAAAATGAAATAAGTATGATAGGTTACATAGTTGAGAGCTTTGATATCAGAGTGCTAGAGTGACCACTCTGAGCTTTGATTTCCGATTTACATAAAATTAATTATTGCGATTGACTATTTTCATAATTTTGAAGTACTGATGTTTGTATCAAATCTGCTATGCAGTGGCAATCATAAAATGCACTATAGGTGCTATAAAGTGATAAAATATTTGACATAACTGCTATAAACTTGACCTTGGGAAACATAGAAATGGTCGGAAGTGATTTGTTTGTTGTGAAGTGTCATTAACATATTATACACTGATAACAAATATAGAGGCACATTTTTATTTAAAAAAAAAACGATGAAAGATGACAGACTACATGCAAACATAGAATTGAGCGAGTGAAAAAAAAAAGAGATATTCAAAGTATGAAGAGATTAAAACATAAGTGACATTTATAGAAATTTAAAACTAAATACAGTGAAAATTGATTAGAGAGTATTCAACTTTACAGAGTGAAATTAAATTAAAGACGCAAAAAAAAAAAAAAAAAAAAAAAGTGAAAACTAGTATATTAACTATTAGTGAATAAAGGACGGGTTTAAGGCGATGTCTATAGATGAATCACGACCAAGTGAAGGATTCTAACGACTGAATCACGACCGCAGAAAGTGAATGACTGAATGAATGAAATACTTTATTATGTACCCTATTGACAGCTTATACAAAAAAAAAAAAAAAAAAAATAAGATTGCAATATTACGTACTATGAACGGTCTTATCTCTACGAAGCGATTTCTTCCAGACAACCTTTGTAGTGATTCATAATAATTGAATTACGAGCAAAGTATGTGATTTAAAGAGCGACGCGAGCGATTCATGGCTCTTGATGTGAAGTAATTGTAAGTGAAGTAATCCATTTTATCCACATTTATACTCTACTTTATACCATGACTACGACCTAAAGAAAGATTAAGAGAAAAATACACATTGAATGCTGATCGAAAATGTCGACCAATCAAATCTCGAGGAGTTATTTGCACAAGGAGTTTGTATCGAGTATTTTGCGCTAGGAGGTTGTGTGCGTATAGCATTGAGATGGAAGTCGAATATATTGATGTGTTCTAAATTCAAAAACAAAAAGTGATTAAAAGTTCTATTTATCGACAGTTTTCAGTGCATAAAATAAGCTTTTTAGAAGGGGAAATCACACTTTAATTTCAATTTGAATAACACTGATAATGCGAACCACCTGGGTATTCCAGTATAAAAGAATACTACGACAATTGCATTAAAGCAAAAATAAAGGTAAAATGATAATAATAAGTGAGAGTACAGAAAATCAAAAAACAGAGCTAATGAGTATAAAACAAAATAAAAGGGACAAAACAACTAGAATGGAGCTAAGCGATTAAGGATAAAATGTGACAACCAGATAAACAAACGAAAACCTTATAAAATCCGGAACTACCAAATAACCAATTAAAAAAAAATTTTAACCTACATACAACTTCATTTATTGATGTGAGAGACAGATAGATAGATTTAATTGAGATTGGGCATGCAGCACCTTTCTACCAAGAGCTATACAGGAAAAGTAGTAAATACAACATCGAACTGCAGCACAATTGAACCAAAAAGCGAACTGGAGGTACTCAATGAAATTAAAAACCTAAAACCTGGAATAAGTCTTGAATCTGATGGGTTTAATAATGAAGCTGTCAAACTATTCAATCATATTACCTACCTAAAGATAAAGATAAAAGAAATAATATAATAAGATGAAAATAAACACAGAGAGTCCGTACCTGAGAAATGATGTACCTACTTAATAATAATAATAATAAAACTGATGATATACAAGCTTTTGAACAGGTATACAGCAAATACGAGGAATTCAACAGGTTCCTTATAATAATAGCCTTGTAGTGAAGCATGCAATAGCATAATGTTACCATGTTACTATTAGAAAACTTGAAGAATTCGAGGAAATGATTCGTGCACTTAAGGGTACACTTTTTGGGCAATTTGTATACTTACCATTTGTCCATTAATATTAGTACCTAATTCACAACTAGATGGCGCTGCTAAAAATAGCACAATTGTAGATCGCGCTATCGAAGCGTTCTGCAGAATAGGCATAGTGCCTCTTGTTTTTGTAATAAAGTTGAGCTTACTTAGTACACAGATATCCGGCTGTTTTATTTTCAACCCCGATATACCTACCTATGGCTAATAGTTCTTTCATGGTCCTACGAGCCGGATAATTTTTGTTTTTGAATCAACGCACTTGAGAAAGTGGTGGATCGCCACTCAGTGCGCACCGGGCGGATTCTCGGCCTAGCTCAATAGCTTTGCCTAGAGATCGGTCACGGGTGGTTGGATTCCAAGCCAATCCAACCAAGGAAGTAAGCCAATCAGCGCTGGCAGTAGCTTGCTGGCGCGTACTTGCTGAGCAGTGCTGACGCGTACGTTGACGACGTACGTGGACCAGCACAACCGGAGAAGGCGAACAAGCGTCGGCCGTCACGAGTTGACGCCGCGCTAACGACGTCACAACCGTGACGTAGGAGGAGACGTCATTCTTCGGAAGGGAATCAACGGCAAGTGGTATAGAAGTGAAACTGTGAGTACATTGACTTTATAGTGCAGGGACATAGAACATTTTCATAAAATATTTGGACTTGTAAAATTTTGTGCTAGTTAATTAGTAGTAGTTTAGACTTAGAATAGTTTTCCAAAAACGGTACCTACGGGGAACCTATGCCCGATTTTAGTGCGACTTTTTAAAGTTTCAAACACTTGTAAAATTTTAAAAAGTTGTCATCGACTTAGAAAATTTTAGAGTTCATTTTAACTAAAAATCACAAGTGTTGGGACATTGAATAGTTGCTTGAAATTTTGTTACCATGGCTTTATCAACGCTCTTCAAAGCGCAGTTAGGGTACAAAACTATGATAGATAAGGCTTACGGGAATTTTAAAAAATCTCCTAAAGAGAGACTTCTCAAGGAGTCTCATTTACTCACGAGACTAGATTCGTTAGAACAAAAATGGAAAGCGTTTTCTGATAATCATATAAAAATTATAACCGAAGCTTCTTTGGAGGAGCTAGCGATATCACCTTACATTACCGAAAACGTTCATGAGTGTGTTGAAGAAACGTACATAGAATGTAAAGCCGAAATTAGGGAATGCTTGTTAGCTTTAAAACCTACTGCACCAAGCACTTCTAATCCAATCGTGCACTCTAAGATTGAAAATTGCAATGTTAAGTTACCTAAGATAGCAATCCCTACATTTACCGGGTCGTACGCGGAATGGACAACATTCAAAGATTTGTACGAATCATTGGTTCACAACAACTCTTCTATAGACGATGTTCAAAAGATGCATTACCTGAAAGGTCATCTATCAGGAGAGGCCGAACAGTTGTTGAGACATGTTCCCATCACAGCTGCTAGTTATCAAGAAGCATGGTCAACGTTGAATAGTAGGTATAACAATAAAAAATATCTAGCCAATTGTTTACTGAAGCGTTTTGTGAACCAACCGAACCTTGGAACCGAGTCAAGCAGTGCGTTAAAAGGTTTACTCGATGTAACTAATGAAACATTGAATGGGTTGAGAAATTTGGGCATAGATGTGACGTCCTGGGATACCATTGTAATTTATTTGGTTGGGTCAAAGTTGGATGCTGAAACGCGTAAACTTTGGGAATCAAAAATCGGATCATCGGATGAGCTACCAACTTTGAAACAACTGAAGGAGTTCTTAGAAACTCGATTCCGATCCCTTGAGTTTGTTGACACGAAAAAGGTCTCAAAGCCAAATATCTCAACTCAAAAGAAGAATGTACTGCATGCTGTAGCGACTGGTTCCAATGCTCAAGTCAAATGTACTTATTGTAAGGGTGACCACAAGTTGTCGAATTGTAAACAATTTTCAAGTGAAGATTATGATAAGAGACACGATTTTGTTCAAACCAGTAGGCTTTGTTTCAACTGCTTTGGCAGCAACCACTCCGCCAACATTTGTCATTCGGTAGTCAGATGTCGTATTTGTCGGAGGAAGCATCACTCATTGCTTCATCCGAAAGCATCGGAAGCTAGCACGTCAGCACCTGCAAAGTCAGGTTTAGAAGTCGAGGTCAATGATACGGTTTCGAGAGTTAAGGCAGCATTAGATAATGCTGAATCTACGTCAAAGGTGGCAGCACATTTCTCGAAGAAGACTTCTTCGAGACCAATTTTGCTGGCCACAGCTCTTGTTGAAGCTGAAGCAAGAGACGGACACACATACACCCTTCGAGCTCTGTTGGATCAAGGCTCTGAGGCATCGTTTGTCACAGAGTCAGCTGCACAGTTACTTGGTGTGAAGAAGATAGCTAGTAGGAGTAGCATCTCAGGATTAGGTGGCGATAAAGGCACATTGGCCTCGAAGTACATCATTATGATAACAATCCAATCGCGGCATGATCCTGACTTCAAAATCCAAGTACGTGCGCATGTTCTGAGCGCTATAACTAGCCTTCTGCCATCAGAGAAGATCAATCATGTGGAATGGCCTGAGCTGGCTGAGATCACACTCGCTGATCCTCAATTCCACACGCCGAGTAAAATAGACATTTTGCTCGGAGCAGATGTCTACGGTCAGCTTATACGAGAAGGTCTGATTAAGGGTCCCAAAGGCATGCCCACTGCGCAATGTACGGCCTTGGGATGGATCATTTCTGGTCCCACACATCAATCAGATGATAATCAGAGTCCTTCGCCACAGTGTCATCATGGTGTCATTGTGAGCATGCACGCCCAGACCGATGACAACGCATTGCTGAGAAAATTTTGGGAGATAGAGTCCAATATACCTGAAAAGAAGATCCTTACCTCAGAAGAGCAGCGTTGTGAAGAAATTTACGCGCAAACCACAGTCAGAGATGAAAGTGGTCGATATATAGTCAATCTTCCGTTCCGAAAAGACCATCCGACATGTCAACATGGTCGGTCGAGAGATCTCGCGATACGACGATTTCAGCATCTAGAAAGAAAGTTTGAGAGAGAACCTGAAATTAAGAAGCAGTACTCAGAAGTGTTTCATGACTATTTAAACCTTGGCCATATGGAGCGTGTGCCAGCGGATGAGTACAACAACCAATCAGCAGTTTATTTGCCACATCACGCTGTCATACGCAACGACAAGACAACAACCAAGGTCCGAATAGTATTTGACGCATCGATGAAAGGTACAAATGGAGTATCACTTAACGATGATCTTTTGGTAGGTCCCACGTTGCAACCGCCATTACGTCATATCATCATGCGCTGGAGATTGCATCCTATCAGTCTTTGTGCCGACGTCATTAAGATGTACAGGCAGGTGAAGATTTCTCCAAGACACGTTGATTTCCATCGAGTTGTGTGGCGCGACGAACCCGCATCTGAAATAGAAGAGTATAGATTACTACGAGTTACCTTTGGTACAGCATCGGCTCCTTACCTTGCCGTGAAATCCTTGCAGCAGATCGCAGTCGACGAAGGCGCGCAGTATCCCGAAGTATCTGAAAACATAAAGAACAATTTTTACGTTGATGACCTTATGACAGGATGTCAAACGGTCGAAGAAGGGTTCGAATTGTACAAGAATATGGAAATGGTACTTACCAAGGCAGGATTTCAACTGCAGAAATGGGTTAGTAGTAGCAAGGAGTTAGGTAGAGAAATTTCAGCAAAGGAAAGGAACGTGGGACAAAGGAATGATGAGGAACAAGGAGAGAAGAATGATGATGAAAAGAGGAAGAAGGATATTAAAATGGACGATATAGTGAAAATATTGGGAATTAGCTGGGATCGAGAAGGTGATGAGTTTAAGTATTCTGTAGTCCTTCCTCCACAACAAACGCCAATTACGAAGAGACGGGTCATATCAGATATTTCCCGCCTATTTGATCCGCTAGGTTGGGCAGCACCTTGTGTTGTCACTTCCAAGATCTTCATTCAGAAGCTGTGGCTTTCTGGATTAGAATGGGACGACAAGTTGACATCTGAATTATCAGCTGAATGGCACACGTACAGACAGAACCTGTTGGAGACGAGTCAGTTTACCCTACCAAGATGGATCAAAACTAAGACTGGTGATTTGTTGGTGGAGTTGCATGGCTTTTGCGACGCGTCGGAAGCTGCCTATGCTGCAGCAGTATATATCAGAGTTGTGGACTCGCAAGCAAACATCAAGACTAGCCTCATCACGTCTCGTACAAAGGTTTCGCCAGTGAAACAACAATCCATCCCCAGACTCGAGTTGATGGGAGCAGTGTTGCTGTCCGAGTTGATAGTAGAAGTAGCTGAAGTCATGGGAGTTGCACAAACTCAAATTCATGCCTGGACGGATTCGACAGTGGTTTTGGCTTGGCTCAGTAGCCACCCAAGCCGCTGGTCTACCTTTGTCGGAAATCGAGTTTCAACTATTCTCACGGTATTGGATAATTCGCATTGGGCGCACGTCCAATCTGCTCATAACCCCGCAGACATAGCGTCTAGAGGAATAACCCCACAAGAATTAGCCTGCAGTGACTTGTGGGCACATGGACCAACGTGGTTGCGAGAAGAAACGATCGAGTACACGAGACCGAAATCGATCGCCACAAGCGTAGAGCAAAGAAACATCAAGGCTCACGTTGGTACCGAACAGATAAACGAAGATCCCTTATTAACAAGGTTCTCTTCGCTCCAGAAGCTGGTGAGAGTTATTGCCTATTGCAGAAGAGTGTTGAAATGGAAGAATAGAGTAGATGGTAGAAAAAGATACGAAGAATATCTGACAAAGGAAGAAATAGCTGATGCAATGAAGATTTGTATTAAAAGGGTCCAGAAGCAAGAGTTCAGTGAAGAGATAGAAGAGATTAGACAGACAGGAAGAGCCAAAGCCAGAGGAAAGTTGAAATCCCTCTGCCCAGTAATTGACGATGATGGAATCTTACGCGTGAGTGGTCGTCTCCAAAACACAGACTTAGACGACAATCTGAAACACCCCATCATCATGCCGCACAAGAACCATTTTACCCATCTTTTGATTGCGGATGCCCACAAAACAACATTGCATGGAGGGCCCACTTTGATGTTACACCATTTGCGTAACAAGTTTTGGATCATCTCAGCCAAAACTCTAGTGAAGATGTATGTACGCAAATGTGTCAAGTGCAAGAGATACGCAGCAGCCACTCAAACCCAGTTGATGGGACAGCTGCCGGCTAGCAGGGTGACTCCAGCAAGAGCTTTTCGACACAGTGGTGTTGACTTCGCAGGGCCGATAAGCATCCGTACAAGTAAAGGCCGCGGACATCAGTCATACAAGGGGTACATTTGCCTATTTATCTGTATGGTGTCCAAAGCGATTCACTTGGAAGCGATTAGCGATTTATCTTCGCAAGGGTTTATAGCCGGGTTTAAGCGATTTGTTGCCCGAAGAGGAGTTATTACTGACGTCTGGAGTGATAACGGCACAAATTTCGTTGGTGCATCAAAAGAACTTCGTCATTTGGTCGATGTACAGAAGTCGTCAGTAGCTACTGAAATTAGGGAATGGTTAGGGAATTGCAGTGTCTCCTGGCATTTTATTCCACCTCACGCCCCTAACTTCGGCGGCCTATGGGAGGCTGGCGTAAAATCGACGAAGTTCCACTTGAGGCGAGTTATCGGTACTTCAACACTTACGTACGAAGAACTTTCTACGGTGTTATCTCAGGTTGAAGCATGCCTTAACTCTCGACCGTTATCAATGATGCCAGACGGTCTCAACGATCCAATCCCTCTCACACCGGGTCATTTTTTAATCGGTGAACCGTTGATCACCGTTCCTGATCGCAATTTTGAAGATTTCAATATGGGTAGTTTGAAACGTTGGCAGGTTACGCAGCGTATGCTGCAGGAATTTTGGCGGAAATGGTCGCAGGAATATTTAGTGCATTTATTGCAGCGATATAAGTGGAATAAACACATTCCAGAGCCGAACATTGGTGATATTGTCCTGGTAAAAGAGGACAATTTGCCTCCAGCTCGATGGCTTTTAGGAAAAGTCACCGAAAAGCATCCTGGTTTGGACAAAATCAGTCGAGTAGTGTCTCTAAAATGTAACGGGTCAGTGATTAAACGTCCTGTATCAAAATTGTGCATTTTACCTGTGTCTGATTAAGTTAGTAAGTAAGTACCTGTGTCTGATTAAGTTAAGTGTTGAACTGTTTAGTTTAGCTAGAAAAGTGTTAAAGTGAAGAAAGTGTTTTATGTTTTTAAGAAGTTTATGGTTTTGAGTTTATTTGTTTTATATACAGTCCACGATAAGAGAAAGAGATTGTTAGTAAAGGCGTTGTCAGTTAGGTTAAGGTTATACCCGCACCTCACGGTGGGCGGAAATTTGTGATTGTTAAGGACATTCATCATGTCCTTGGTGGGCGGTATGTCCATTAATATTAGTACCTAATTCACAACTAGATGGCGCTGCTAAAAATAGCACAATTGTAGATCGCGCTATCGAAGCGTTCTGCAGAATAGGCATAGTGCCTCTTGTTTTTGTAATAAAGTTGAGCTTACTTAGTACACAGATATCCGGCTGTTTTATTTTCAACCCCGATATACCTACCTATGGCTAATAGTTCTTTCACCATTTATGCGAGAGTGAGCTAGACTCAGAAATGAGTAGTATAGAGTACAAAATACTCCCATAAATATAACGGTGCTGATTGCCGCTGAAAAGCGTTGAGCGATTAAAAATTGTTGTTTTGAAGATCGTAACTTTCAAATTATATTTTGTTAAAATATGGCTCTGAGCCAGGGTAGATGGCCTAACGATTCCAAACAATGAAGTAATCATTATTTAGTGTTTGTATGAAAAAGAGCGTAAATAGTAACTTTTGCAGAGAAAGCTTTAAAATACCTACAAAATGAACGTAAACAAAACAAAGTTCCATACGAGCAATGAAAAGGAGCATATAAAAAAAAAAAACAGAATGTGTTGAGCTGTTTATTGCATAAGATCATGTAATTTAATGACATAAAATGAATCTCTGTGAATAAATGATTGATTGGAAAAAAATCACGAAGTGCGAAGCGATTTAATGAGACAAAAAAAAATGAAATGAAATGAAATGTATTTATTCGCAAGAAGTAGGTATAGTAAAAAAAAAAAACTAATCTTTCAAGCTAAAGTGGAAATGTGCGGGGCATATTTCTAGTAGTAACGACAGCAGATAGACCACTCATACTACTCGATAGAAAGAACCATTAGGGTAAAGAAATGTGAGAAGACCATGCAGCTGGTTGGCTGGTTACTTATATTATCCAATCCAAATTGTTGAGAAAGGCTGGATCAGCTAGAGGATAGTGGGAAAAGATGCAGGAGATCTACACCCAAAGAGAGATCTATATCTCAGAAGCTGGAAGAAAATAACAACTATATAGTTTATAAATCATTTGAATATGTAGGAACTAATACGCTTAAGAGATATATTGGGCAATATAAGGCAATATTACTATTGTTACATAATATGATACGATGAACGAGTTCACGAAGTTCACATAGAGTGCACGCTGGTTTTCTCCATTTCTCTTTACGGCACTGAAACATGGACCATGAAAACCACGTAACGCAAGTGAATCGATGCGTTCTGGATGTGATGCCGCTAGAGACGGCTCCTGAGGATCTCATGGACAGCCAAAACAATCAACGTCTCCATTCTGAAAGAACTTAAGTTGGATTGGAACGCACTAAGCGTCAGTCTTTTATTTGCATCCAGCGAATACTCTACATCGAGCACTTTAGTAGAGGTTACTAAAGAAGAGGGAGGAGCCCAAAACACTGGTCTGATCAGGTGTCCGAACACCTAGAAAACCCAGTCAACGTCGCGATCCATCAAGCCGGAGACCGTGGTAGATGGAAAACACAAATTGAAATTTCCTTGCACAGATTCACGATACCCAACGATGGGGCACGGATAAGGAATGTTAATATAATAATGATGATGATGATGATGAGTCAAAAGAGATTTAGAAATTAAATACATTATTATTATTGAGTTTAGATTTTCATCTACTCAACTTAAAGTTCAAGTGCGCATCATTAAATCCAGGTGGATGTTCTTGAGAACTGGAAGTTACTAATTGGACATCAACAGAGAGTTCTGATGATAAAAAGAGTAAAACTAAAAGGAAGGTAAAACTTACGGATGATTCTGCAGGTGTTAAGGATAACTGCTTTTTGTAGAAGTGCAAAGGTATGCTTCGCCAAATCAAGAAGGCGAGTGATAGAAATAGTTGCTTAGAGATAACACCACTTGAGGAAAGGACTATCGGAATGATGGAGACCTTTCAAGTCTCCACATCCTGGTTATTTCATTTTTGAGATCTATAATATATATTATTATAGTTATTAATGCGGTGATGAGACAGAGAGGGATTTGGAAAATAAGACAAAATTATCCATGAAGAACAATAGAAAATATGAGTTGTGGACACAATTTCGAAATTCTGATAATGTATGCTGACTATACATGATATGATTATTTGTACTACATGTACACGTTGTACCTACTAGTTGTGTTATACAATAGATAATATTGCACTACTAGCGAAAACAGTATTTCAATACAAAATAATATTGACTAGCATCTTAGCTCGAAAGAGGTAGAGTAGAAGGAGAAAAGTATAATATTAAACTAAACAATTGATTTTGCCTACTCATTTGAATAGCTACTCGACCTGCTAATGTTAAGCAGGTACTTGAATATTTTGTCCAAGACGCACTAGAACTTATGATCCCTAATAGAGAAAACTAAAGTTATCAAGCGAACTGGACTTAAAAATTACGAACTTAACGTCATGTTTTGAGTTCCAGGATAAGTGACAAAGTGAAAAGTCAGTGATCGGCGCAGTCGGAGCTGTAGCCGTTACAGTGGCTACAGAGTGAAAACACGATGCAGTGATAGTCACAGTCGCCGCAGTTACAGCCGGCACTGTAGCTGATGCAGCCGCACCAGCAGAAATTGACAGAAAGCATGACTAAGCCGTAGCAGCAGTCGTTGCAACGGCTACAGAGTGAAGACACGATGCAGTGGCAGCCATAGCCACCGCTGTAGCTGTTGCACCGCACCAGCAGAAACTGAAAGAGTGACGAAGCAGTCGTTGCAGTGAGCAGTGAGTCACCGAGCTGTGTCACGCACGGTACAGCAGAAGTCACAGTCGTCAGAACAGTTGCGACTTGAGAGCATGCCTGGCATACGAACTTGCCGCTCAGGTATGATTAACTGACGACTTGACTGGCATACGAACTTGCCACCCAATCTATGATTGACTGACGACATGACTGGCATACGAACTTGCCATCCAATCTATGATTGATTAACGACATGACTGGCATACGAACTTGCCGCCCAATTGATAAATTAAGTGAGGGCATGACTGGCATACGAACTTGCCGCCCAATTGATAATTATGTGAGGGCATGACTGGCATACGACCTTGCCGCCCAATTTGACAATAAGTGAGGGCATGACTGGCATACGACCTTGCCGCCCAATTGACGATTAAGTGAGGGCATGACTGGCATATGACCTTGCCGCCCAATTGACGATTAAGTGAGGGCATGACTGGCATATGACCTTGCCGCCCAATTTGACGATAAGTGAGGGCATGACTGGCATAGGACCTTGCCGCCCAATTTGACGATAAGTGAGGGCATGACTGGCATACGACCTTGCCGCCCAATTGATGATCGAGGGAGGGCAAGACTGGCATATGACCTTGCCGCCCATTCTACGATTAAGTGAAGGCATGACCGGCATACGACCTTGCCGCCAAGCTTGAGATACTCGCAGTTCTAATCTTGATTAATGACGCTAATTTTGATAGATATAAGAAAACCGCATGTTAGCCTAAAATAAACTTTAACACTAACTAAAGATTTCATAAAGTGATATTATGAATAAATAAGAAAACTTAGCATAATTGCTGGATTAGAAATATATCAGAAAATGTATGTTTAAAAATTGGTATGATGAATGATGTCCTTATTGTGGATATATTAATTAGGTAAATTATGTATTTGTGCAAAATAGATTTATTGTGAATTGTGAACAAATTAATTTGTATTTGTGCAAATATTTGTATTGTTATGTGTTTATGGCAGGTACTCTCGATTGAATCGAACGAAGAGACTCGTTCTAAGTAGGATGGCCGACTGTAAACATTACTAATGCATGTATACATGACGTTGTCATAAATGTCAACTGTCACCTGCGTGACAGTAGAAACTGAATGATACCTAAAAAAATAAGAAGAGGCAGGATATTGTGTGATTGACCTGTGCGATATTGTAAAAGGCATTATCCGTAGAGAATTGTATTTTATTCCGAATAGAGCAATTGTTTTAAATGAGCCTGAAGTTTAATTTACGAAGTAACAATGTGACGTGCAAAAAGACGACGTTACACAACTTAGATTCAATTACGAGGATAACTTTAGAATTTTGATCTCAATAACTTAGTACTTAAATTCACTAGTGAGACTAAAGACTTTGATAACCACCTAGATTTTCAACTAATATACCATGGCGGGTGGTTAGTAACTAACAAGAATAGATTAGAGTTAAGATAAAGAGATTTATTACTACTTAAGATTAGTTAATTTGTACTTTGATAGAAAACATAGACTTCACATCGATTAACTAAATTCAACGATAGATTTGGAAAAAATAAAATTTGTAAGTTTTTCAAAACAATTTATTGATTATGTATAAACATAGATTCAGGAATATGTACATAAAATTTCAGCTCAAACACTTAAGGGGAAGTTAGGTAAAAAATTAAAATTAAGTTGTTTTTTTTGCACTTCCCTCGGATAACTTTAACTTTTAAATAAAGACCATCATAATGTTCTTGGCGGGTGGTATGTTGATCATGATATAGTCTGTACTATTGCGACCTGTCAAACTAAAAACTGTGTGTCAAAAATGTAATAAAAAATAAGATGTGAGTCTACAAAAAATAATTCGTTTCTCTCCTTCTGGGTGGCCCTTCAGGCAAATCAGCCTAGTTGTTGAAAATATAATTACCTACTTTTCAAAATCAATGACGAACAACGAAGTTACAGTACTTATTCATTTGTTTTTTTTTTCGATTAATCTTTTTATTTTATTACCTTTCTATTAGAGAATTTGAAAGCCTGTTCGAAATTTGAATAAAACCTTTGATATGGTTGCCATGTTTCCAGAGAAGATGATCGTTCCATTTTTATTATAAATTCTAACTTTGTAACCTAACTTAAACAAGTCCTAAACAAGTCTTAAACAAGTTTATATATTAAAAAATAATTAAGTTTAAGTTAGGTTCCATTCATAAATAAAAAAAAAACTTTGTAACCTAACTTAAACAAGTCCTAAAAAGTCATGAAAAAAAATAATGTAACGTAACTTATTAATAAAAAATCCAACCTTAAAAAAACCACTTAATAAATACCGAATTTATTAAAAAAAAAATCTTTGTAACCTAACAAAAAAAAAACCTTACCCTAAAAACAAACAAAAACGCTTTTGCAACCTATCCTAATATATAATCTAACCCAAAACAAAACAAAAAAAACTGAAAAAAAACCTTTACACATAGCCTAATAATAAATTCGATCACAAAGTAAAATAAAAAAAAAACCACAAACGACGTTTGCAACGTTGTGTATAAGTAACCTTATCCACAAAATTCCGAATTTAACAAAAGAAACCCTTGCAACCTAGCCAAACAAAAAAAAAACTTTGTAACCTAACAAAAAAAAAAACCCTTACCCTAAATACAAACAAAAAAGCTTTTGCAACCTATCCTAAAAAAATCTAAAAAAAACCTTTACACATAGCCTAATAATATGCTATCTCAAAGTAAAATCAAAAAACAAACCACAAACATTTGCAACATTGTGTATATGAAACCTAATCCACAAAATACCGAATTTAACAAAAAAAAAAACCCTTGTAACCTAGCTACACAAAAAAAAACTTTGTAACCTAACAAAAAAAAAAAAAAACCCTTACCCTCAATACAAACAAAAAAGCTTTTGCAACCTATCCTAAAAAATCTTAAAAAAAACCTTTACACATAGCCTAATAATATACTATTACAAAGTAAAATAAAAAAACAAACCACAAACATTTGCAACATTGTGTATTTGAAACCTTATCCTTAAATATCGAATTTAACAAAAAAACTAGAAAAAAAACCCTTGCAACCTAGCTAAACAAAAAAAACTTTGTAACCTAACAAAAAAAAACCTTACCCTAAAAACAAACAAAAAAGCTTTTGCAACCTATACTAAAAAATCTTTTAAAAAAAACCTTTACACATAGCCTATTAATATACTGTTACAAAGTAAAATCAAAAAACAAACCACAAACATTTGCAACATTGTGTATATGAAACCTAATCCACAAAATACCGAATTTAACAAAAAAAAAAAACCCTTGTTACCTAGCTACACAAAAAAAAACTTTGTAACCTAACAAAAAAAAAAAACCCTTACCCTCAATACAAACAAAAAAGCTTTTGCAACCTATCCTAAAAAAATCTAAAAAAAACCTTTACACATAGCCTAATAATATACTATCACAAAGTAAAATAAAAAAACAAACCACAAACATTTGCAACATTGTGTATTTGAAACCTTATCCTTAAATATCGAATTTAACAAAAAAACTAGAAAAAAAACCCTTGCAACCTAGCTAAACAAAAAAAACTTTGTAACCTATTAAAAAAAAACCTTACCCTAAAAACAAACAAAAAAGCTTTTGCAACCTATACTAAAAAATCTTTTAAAAAAAACCTTTACACATAGCCTATTAATATACTGTTACAAAGTAAAATCAAAAAACAAACCACAAACATTTGCAACATTGTGTATATGAAACCTAATCCACAAAATACCGAATTTAACAAAAAAAAAAACCCTTGTAACCTAGCTACACAAAAAAAAACTTTGTAACCTAAAAAAAAAAAAACCCTTACCCTCAATACAAACAAAAAAGCTTTTGCAACCTATACTAAAAAATCTTTTAAAAAAAACCTTTACACATAGCCTATTAATATACAGTTACAAAGTAAAATAAAAAAAACAAACCAAAAGCATTTGCGACATTGTGTATTTGAAACCTTATCTTTAAAATATCGAATTTAACAAAAAAACTAGAAAAAAACCCTTGCAACCTAGCTAAACAAAAAAAAACATTGTAACCTAACAAAAAAAAACCTTACCCTAAAAACAAACAAAAAAGCTTTTGCAACCTATACTAAAAAATCTTTTAAAAAAAACCTTTACACATAGCCTAATAATATACTATTACAAAGTAAAATAAAAAAACAAACCACAAACATTTGCAACATTGTGTATTTGAAACCTTATCCTTAAATATCGAATTTAACAAAAAAACTAGAAAAAAAACCCTTGCATCCTAGCTAAACAAAAAAAACTTTGTAACCTAACAAAAAAAAACCTTACCCTAAAAACAAACAAAAAAGCTTTTGCAACCTATACTAAAAAATCTTTTAAAAAAAACCTTTACACATAGCCTATTAATATACTGTTACAAAGTAAAATAAAAAAAACAAACCAAAAGCATTTGCGACATTGTGTATTTGAAACCTTATCTTTAAAATATCGAATTTAACAAAAAAACTAGAAAAAAACCCTTGCAACCTAGCTAAACAAAAAAAAACATTGTAACCTAACAAAAAAAAACCTTACCCTAAAAACTAACAAAAAAGCTTTTGCAACCTACGAGTATCTAAGGTAATGGTTAGGTTAGGTTAGGTTAGGTTAGGTTAGGTTAGGTTAGGTTAGGTTAGGTTAGGTTTTTTTTTTTTTTTTTTTTTTTTTTTTTTTTTTTTTTAATTTCCTAAGTGTCCCTCAGACATGGTGGTCCGAGACTTTTTTAATGCTTTTTATGTGTTTTTAACAATTCTGTTTATATAAAAAAAAAAGGGGCTATTTTAAATTTTATCTAATTTTAATTTTTACTAAATAATGCTGTCTTTGTGCTCAAACTATATTATGTCTACATTTTCATTAAATCTGGTTCTACTAATTTTCTTCATACTTTATGTTTTTATCATTTTGTTCCTACATAGCTTTATTACTTTGTTACCAAATGCTTAATGTAATTAAAAATATTTTTCACTATAACTTTAGGGCTATTTCATTTTTACTTAATTAATTTTATAAATTTATTTTACTGTTCTACTGTGTTTTACTTGGTCTATATGAAATTATTGCTGGTTGCTTTATATGCTTTACGATATAAACCTCAACAAGACTTATATAACAATTTATTTTTAGATTGTTTGCAATATTTACTTTATTTACTATTTTCCTGTAATTGACTGGTTTTGGCACATCAGAGACAAATTTTTCCAAGAGCATTTTTCTTCGCGCTTCAGGGGTAAGCGCTGGATCATGATCAGCATGTTCCGGGGCGCTTACTTGGACAGCTACTATTTGTTTTGCTCTGCAGTCGTCCGAGGCCACCTTAACAATGGTAGGCTATTGTTGACCTTGCTAGTGCGTCCCACTTCCTCCTGATCGTGCACTCCGGGCTGAAGGCACTGTGGTCCACCTTTTCAGCCTTGGCGTGCACGCAGTTGCAGCAGGAAGGGGTCGCACCAGCAAGCCAAGCTTCGCATTCCGTCCTCATGTGGGGTCCCCCACAGTGGCTGCATTTCACGGTGGTCTCCACGCAGAACCGTCGTCCATGGCCATAGCCGAGACACAGCGAGCATTGCACAAGTGGTGACTGGTCAGCCACTTGTACTCGCTGGAGGTCTATGACGACGGTTCCAGCATGGACCAGACGCTGCCAAACTGCGGGAGACACCCTCATGACGACGTGATGCGTTTGGTTATTTCGTGTTTTCTTCTTGTATACTATTTCTATTTTGTTTGAATTTTGATCTACTTCTTTCAATATTTTTTGATTTTGTTTCCAAAAAGATTCCAAAATATCACTGTCACTGTTATATGTGAAAACATTTTTAAGTATTACTAACGGGTTTTTGTTTTTAACCTCTTCCACATTCAAATATGCTTCCGCTCCCTTAAGTCTTTCCTGAACTTGTCGTCTTTCCTCCTCTGTTTTGCATCCTACTATCACTTTCCTGTCCTTTGCTTTCCTGATCTTTTCTATGGCTATTCCTCCTTCCTTTGCTTTCACTGTATCTCTGATCTTCTTCATGACTTCATCCCCCGTATCTTGATCGTCCTTAGATGTCACGACTACCGAGTACAGCGCGGCGCGCTCAGGAAACTGCCTTCCTGTGTGCGCCGCTGCTACACTCGCGTACGTCTGTTTTTCTATTCTCTCCTGCTGTAATTCCATCTTTTCTTGTAACTTCTCCATCCTTTCACTGTTCTCGCTTATTAGCCTAGCATGCTCTTCCAGTTTCTTAACAAGCTCTTTTTCTTCCTTTCTCATCTCCTTCTCTTGCTTTCCCTCCTTCTCCAGCTCTTTCTCCTTCACCGACTCATTCACTTTCTTCTCTCCTTTGTCATTTTCATTCTCCGACTCCTTAACAAGCTGGTACAATCTTTCGATTGCTCGTTGTACTTCTGTTTTTATTTCTGTCTTCATGTTCTTCGAGTTCCCCAGATTTATCTTAGCCTTTGTAAGACAGGCCTTCGCTTCCGCTAGCCGGCTGGTGTATTTGGGCTGCGTCGGTGGACTCCTCACAGCCTCAATCGGTACTTTCACACCCACTCTACTTCCTTGTGAAAGCACCTTTTTTGTCTTTGAGGGGTCCACCGGCGCAACTTTCTTCGGGGTGGTTGGGGTAAGTGGGTCTGCTTTTCCAGCTTCCCACTCCCCGATACTTCTGCGGACGCTTGAAGTTGAAGGCCTGTCGTTTTCGTGCACAGCTGGTGGTGTGGTTGAGGTTCTCCTGGGGAACTCGTTCGAAGGCTTGCTGCTCTTGGCAGGAGTGCGGAACCCAAACATTTTGGAAGAGGTTCGAGGGACACAATTAAAATCTAAAGTAAATTTGTAAAAGTTGTAAAAATGAATTAAAAGTAAATTTGTAAAAGTTGTAAATATCGGTTAAAAGTAAAATAAAATAAAAATTTGTAAAAGTTGTAAATGTATAAAATTCAGTCAAATTTCTTATCCTAACAAAAACACTAACCTAATTTTTTGTTCCTTGGAAGAACAGTCTTATGTAAAGATAAATATGGTATAAACCAAAATTTCAAATGTCAAAAAGAAGTGGGGTCAATTTTAGACTCTTTGATGACAATATTCAAAAAGCGTATCGTTATACGATGTCAAATTCGAAAACCGGGTCAATTTATAATAATTAGTTTAAAAGTTATTAAGGTTTGAAGGTGGCCTCCCCTGTGGAAAGACACTTTTCTCACCTTAGTAACTGCAATCTGGGTGGGCGGGCGGGCGATTTTTTCTTGATTTTTGTCGATAATCGTGTTTTTCCTGTTGCAGGTACGTGCGGAGACGTCGGGCAGAGGTGAACCAGCCACGGGATGTGCAGAAACACGCAAGATGGACGAGACAAAATTCAAAAACGCTCAAAAAAGCCCAAAATGTACTGAAATTGACGGAAAATCGCAGTTTTTCGAATATTTTTCCAAGACAAGTGCCCAAATGCACTCGCTCCACGGATAGAGCGCGTCGAGCCGCTTCTAATGATGTAATGCACGGCTATGAACACTTAAAGTTGGAGTCAGGAAAAATATTTTCAGTTTTCGCCTAAGACAAAATTGCGTTTTTGAGCGTAAAAACGCTAAGTAAATAGCTTTTCGCTATCAAAAACGAAACTTCGCCACCGGGGCGCAACCAGTACGTCGAACTACGATTTTTAAGCTACTAAAATAATTTATTCACTTGTTAAAAATAATTTTGAAAATAATTTTGTTGAAATTGTACCAAGTCTCTATAAAATTATGCGAAAAATGTCAAAAATTCACGTTTTTTGTATAGAACGTGGGTCCTATTATAATTTATTCGCACAATGGGTGCCGAGACGCTTAATTTGATGTATCGCACGCAATTGTAGGTCACCAAAAAATTTTCAGTTTTTGTATCGGTTAGGTTAGGTTAGGTTAGGTTTTTTTTTTTTTTTTTTTTTTTTTTTTTTTTTTTTTTTTTTTTTTTTTTTATAAGTGTCCCTCAGACATGGTGGTCCGAGACTTTTTTATTTCGTTTAGTTTACGTTTTTGACACTTTGTTTTTCAAAAAAAAATATACTATTTATCTATTCTACCAATTTTTATAATACTCAATTTTGCCAAATTTTACTATATGATTTTAAATGTACTTTGCGTTTCTACGTTTACTTTATAACTTTAATATTGCGTTTACGTAAATACGTAATCTAATAATAGTTTTTTTTCCACCTGGAATCATAAAACTTTTTTAATATTATGTACCATATTCTATGATTTTTTGCTTTAAGATGACTAAGTTTGCCTAATAATTTTTTAAAGAATTTAATTTTATTACTATTTGATTTGCCTAATTTACTGTTTAGATTTATTCTATTAAAATTTTTAAAGTTGCTGCTGGTTGTGATTTATATACTTAATATATAAATGCCAACAAGTCTTATATAACTAGATTTTAAATTTTGTAACTATATTTTATTTTATTTAAGGGTTTTTAGTAGCTGATGACTGTCGGATATTTTTGCACCGAAAGCGTTGTTTTGCTACTCAGGGGTAAGCGGAAGGCCATGGTCAACATGACCCGCCGTTTACTTGGACAGCTTGATGCTCATCGGTGTCCTTCCTAACAGCAGTATGCTATTGTTGACCTCGCCAGTGCGTCCCACTTCCTCCTGATCGCGCACTCCGGGCCGAAGGCACTGTGGTCCACCTTTTCGGCCTTGGCGTGCACGCAGTTGCAGCAGGAAGGGGTCGCACCGGCGAGCCAATCAGCGCACTCCGTCCTCATGTGGGGTCCCCCACAGTGGCTGCATTTGACGATGGTCTCCGTGCAGAACCGTCGCCCATGGCCGTAGCCAAGACACAGCGAGCATTGCACAAGTGGTGACTGATCAGCCACTTTTACTCGCTGGAGGTCTATGACGACGGTTCCCGCACGGACCAGACGCTGCCAAACTGCAGGGGACACCCTCATGACGACGTGCTGTGTCTGATTGTTCCTAGTCTTCTTTTTATATGCTATATCTGTTTTGTTTACTTTTGGATCTAAATGTTCTAAAATGTTGCTATTCTGTTTCCAGATGGAGTCAACTATATCCTGGTCGCTATTAGATGTAAAAACATTTTTAAGAATGACAAGTGGGTCTTTGTTTTTCACTTCTTCTACAGTTAGGTACTCTTCCGCACCCTTTAGTCGTTCTTTAACCTGTGTTCTTTCCTCCTCTGTTTTACATCCCACAATCACCTTCCTGTCTTTCGCTTTCCGGATCTTTTCTATCGCTATTCCTCCTTCCTTTGCTTTAACTGTATCTCTTATCCTCTTCATTACTTCCTCACCTGTATCCTGATCATCCTTTGATGTAACGACTACCGAGTATAGCGCGGCGCGCTCAGGGAACTGCTTCCCAGGGTGCGCCGCTGCTACACTCGCGTACGTCTGCTTTTCCATCCTCTCCTGCTGTAATTCCAACTTTTCTTGTAGCCTCTCCATCCTTTCACTGTTCTCGCTTATTAGCCTTGCGTGCTCTTCCAATTTTTTAACAAGCTCTTTTTCTTCCTTACTCACCTCCTTCTCTTGCTTGTCTTCTTTCTCCGGCTCTTTTTCTTTCACAGGTTCCTTCGCTTTCTTCTCTCCTTGTTCCCCTTCACTCTCCGCTTCCTTCACCAGTTGGTACAGGCGCTCGATGGAGTGAAGCACCTCCGTTTTTATCTCTGTTTTTATGTTCCTCGAGTTCCCCATATTAACCTTTGCTTTCGTAAGACAGGCCTTCGCTTCCGCAAGCCGGCTGGTGTATTTGGGCTGCGTCGGTGGACTCCTCACGGCCTCAATTGGTACTTTCACACCCACTCTACTTCCCTGTGAAAGTACCTTTTTTGTCCTTGAGGGGTCCACCGGCGCAACTTTCTTCGGGGTGGTTGGGGTAAGTGGGTCTGCTTTGCCAGCTTCCCACTCCCCGATACTTCTGCGGACGCTTGAAGTTGAAGGCCTGTCGTTTTCATGTACAGCTGGTGGTGTAGTTGAGGTTCTCCTGGGGAACTCGTTGGAGGTCTTGCTGCTCTTGGCAGGGGTGCGGAAACCAAACATGTTGGGAAGGGGTTGAGGGACACGTTTAAATATAATCTAATGTAAATTTGTATAAGTTGTAAATATATTATGAAGTAAATTTGTAAAAGTTGTAAATAGGTAAAGATTAAAAAATAGTTGTAAAAGTTGTATATAAAATTAAGTCCAATATTCTAATTCTAACAAAAACCTATTTCTAACACTAACCTAGTTCTACGTTCCTTGTAAGAACAGTCTTATGTACTAATATTGCCTTTAAACAGGCAATGAAACATAAATTTGGTAAAAACCCAATTTTATAAGTCAAAAAGGAAGTGGGGTCAATTTTAGACTCTTTGATGACAATACTCAAAAAGCGTATCGTATTATGATGTCAAATTTGAAAACCGGGTCAACCTAAGAGCGATAGTTTAAAAGTTATTAAGGTTTGAAGGTGGCCTCCCCTGTGGAAAACCACTTTTCTTTCCTTAGTAACTGCAATCTGGTCTGGGTGGGTGGACGGGCGATTTTTTCTTGATTTTTGTCGATAATCGTGTTTTTTCTGTTGCAGGTACGTGCGGAGACGTCGGGCAGAGGTGAACCAGCCACGGGATGTGCAGAAACACGCAAGATGGACGAGACAAAATTCAAAAACGCTCAAAAAAGCCCAAAATGTACCGAAATTTACGGAAAATCGCAGTTTTTCGAATATTTTTCTAAGACAAGTGCCCAAATGCACTCGCTCTACGAATAGAGCGCGTCGAGCCGCTTCTAATGATGTAACGCACGGCTATAGACACTCAAAGTTGGAGTCAAGAAAAATATTTTCAGTTTTCGCCTAAGACAAAATTGCGTTTTTGAGCGTAAAAACGCTAAGTAAATAGCTTTTCGCTATCAAAAACGAAACTTCGCCACCGGGGCGCAACCAGTACGTCGAACTACGATTTTTAAGCCACTAAAATAATTTATTTACTTGTAAAAATATAATTTTGAAAATAATTTTGTTGAAATTTTACTAAGTCCCTATAAAATTATGCGAAAAATGTCAAAATTTCACGTTTTTTGTATAGAACGTGGGTCCTATTATAATTTATTCGCACAATGGGTGCCGAGACGCTTAATTTGATGTATCGCACGCAATAGTAGGTCACCAAAAAATTTTCAGTTTTTGTATGCAGTATGGCCAATTCGTCTCACTTAGGTGGATTTTGAACAATCTCGATTTTGGACGGTCGGGCGCTTTTCTTGATTTTTGTCGATAATCGTGTTTTTTCTGTTGCAGGTACGTGCGGAGACGTCGGGCAGAGGTGAACCAGCCACGGGATGTGCAGAAACACGCAAGATGGACGAGACAAAATTCAAAAACGCTCAAAAAAGCCCAAAATGTACCGAAATTTACGGAAAATCGCAGTTTTTCGAATATTTTTCTAAGACAAGTGCCCAAATGCACTCGCTCTACGAATAGAGCGCGTCGAGCCGCTTCTAATGATGTAACGCACGGCTATAGACACTCAAAGTTGGAGTCAAGAAAAATATTTTCAGTTTTCGCCTAAGACAAAATTGCGTTTTTGAGCGTAAAAACGCTAAGTAAATAGCTTTTCGCTATCAAAAACGAAACTTCGCCACCGGGGCGCAACCAGTACGTCGAACTACGATTTTTAAGCCACTAAAATAATTTATTTACTTGTAAAAATATAATTTTGAAAATAATTTTGTTGAAATTTTACTAAGTCCCTATAAAATTATGCGAAAAATGTCAAAATTTCACGTTTTTTGTATAGAACGTGGGTCCTATTATAATTTATTCGCACAATGGGTGCCGAGACGCTTAATTTGATGTATCGCACGCAATAGTAGGTCACCAAAAAATTTTCAGTTTTTGTATGCAGTATGGCCAATTCGTCTCACTTAGGTGGATTTTGAACAATCTCGATTTTGGACGGTCGGGCGCTTTTCTTGATTTTTGTCGATAATCGTGTTTTTTCTGTTGCAGGTACGTGCGGAGACGTCAGGCAGAGGTGAACCAGCCACGGGATGTGCAGAAACACGCAAGATGGACGAGACAAAATTCAAAAACGCTCAAAAAAGCCCAAAATGTACCGAAATTTACGGAAAATCGCAGTTTTTCGAATATTTTTCTAAGACAAGTGCCCAAATGCACTCGCTCTACGAATAGAGCGCGTCGAGCCGCTTCTAATGATGTAACGCACGGCTATAGACACTCAAAGTTGGAGTCAAGAAAAATATTTTCAGTTTTCGCCTAAGACAAAATTGCGTTTTTGAGCGTAAAAACGCTAAGTAAATAGCTTTTCGCTATCAAAAACGAAACTTCGCCACCGGGGCGCAACCAGTACGTCGAACTACGATTTTTAAGCCACTAAAATAATTTATTTACTTGTAAAAATATAATTTTGAAAATAATTTTGTTGAAATTTTACTAAGTCCCTATAAAATTATGCGAAAAATGTCAAAATTTCACGTTTTTTGTATAGAACGTGGGTCCTATTATAATTTATTCGCACAATGGGTGCCGAGACGCTTAATTTGATGTATCGCACGCAATAGTAGGTCACCAAAAAATTTTCAGTTTTTGTATGCAGTATGGCCAATTCGTCTCACTTAGGTGGATTTTGAACAATCTCGATTTTGGACGGTCGGGCGCTTTTCTTGATTTTTGTCGATAATCGTGTTTTTTCTGTTGCAGGTACGTGCGGAGACGTCGGGCAGAGGTGAACCAGCCACGGGATGTGCAGAAACACGCAAGATGGACGAGACAAAATTCAAAAACGCTCAAAAAAGCCCAAAATGTACCGAAATTTACGGAAAATCGCAGTTTTTCGAATATTTTTCTAAGACAAGTGCCCAAATGCACTCGCTCTACGAATAGAGCGCGTCGAGCCGCTTCTAATGATGTAACGCACGGCTATAGACACTCAAAGTTGGAGTCAAGAAAAATATTTTCAGTTTTCGCCTAAGACAAAATTGCGTTTTTGAGCGTAAAAACGCTAAGTAAATAGCTTTCCGCTATCAAAAACGAAACTTCGCCACCGGGGCGCAACCAGTACGTCGAACTACGATTTTTAAGCCACTAAAATAATTTATTTACTTGTAAAAATATAATTTTGAAAATAATTTTGTTGAAATTTTACTAAGTCCCTATAAAATTATGCGAAAAATGTCAAAATTTCACGTTTTTTGTATAGAACGTGGGTCCTATTATAATTTATTCGCACAATGGGTGCCGAGACGCTTAATTTGATGTATCGCACGCAATAGTAGGTCACCAAAAAATTTTCAGTTTTTGTATGCAGTATGGCCAATTCGTCTCACTTAGGTGGATTTTGAACAATCTCGATTTTGGACGGTCGGGCGCTTTTCTTGATTTTTGTCGATAATCGTGTTTTTTCTGTTGCAGGTACGTGCGGAGACGTCGGGCAGAGGTGAACCAGCCACGGGATGTGCAGAAACACGCAAGATGGACGAGACAAAATTCAAAAACGCTCAAAAAAGCCCAAAATGTACCGAAATTTACGGAAAATCGCAGTTTTTCGAATATTTTTCTAAGACAAGTGCCCAAATGCACTCGCTCTACGAATAGAGCGCGTCGAGCCGCTTCTAATGATGTAACGCACGGCTATAGACACTCAAAGTTGGAGTCAAGAAAAATATTTTCAGTTTTCGCCTAAGACAAAATTGCGTTTTTGAGCGTAAAAACGCTAAGTAAATAGCTTTTCGCTATCAAAAACGAAACTTCGCCACCGGGGCGCAACCAGTACGTCGAACTACGATTTTTAAGCCACTAAAATAATTTATTTACTTGTAAAAATATAATTTTGAAAATAATTTTGTTGAAATTTTACTAAGTCCCTATAAAATTATGCGAAAAATGTCAAAATTTCACGTTTTTTGTATAGAACGTGGGTCCTATTATAATTTATTCGCACAATGGGTGCCGAGACGCTTAATTTGATGTATCGCACGCAATAGTAGGTCACCAAAAAATTTTCAGTTTTTGTATGCAGTATGGCCAATTCGTCTCACTTAGGTGGATTTTGAACAATCTCGATTTTGGACGGTCGGGCGCTTTTCTTGATTTTTGTCGATAATCGTGTTTTTTCTGTTGCAGGTACGTGCGGAGACGTCGGGCAGAGGTGAACCAGCCACGGGATGTGCAGAAACACGCAAGATGGACGAGACAAAATTCAAAAACGCTCAAAAAAGCCCAAAATGTACCGAAATTTACGGAAAATCGCAGTTTTTCGAATATTTTTCTAAGACAAGTGCCCAAATGCACTCGCTCTACGAATAGAGCGCGTCGAGCCGCTTCTAATGATGTAACGCACGGCTATAGACACTCAAAGTTGGAGTCAAGAAAAATATTTTCAGTTTTCGCCTAAGACAAAATTGCGTTTTTGAGCGTAAAAACGCTAAGTAAATAGCTTTCCGCTATCAAAAACGAAACTTCGCCACCGGGGCGCAACCAGTACGTCGAACTACGATTTTTAAGCCACTAAAATAATTTATTTACTTGTAAAAATATAATTTTGAAAATAATTTTGTTGAAATTTTACTAAGTCCCTATAAAATTATGCGAAAAATGTCAAAATTTCACGTTTTTTGTATAGAACGTGGGTCCTATTATAATTTATTCGCACAATGGGTGCCGAGACGCTTAATTTGATGTATCGCACGCAATAGTAGGTCACCAAAAAATTTTCAGTTTTTGTATGCAGTATGGCCAATTCGTCTCACTTAGGTGGATTTTGAACAATCTCGATTTTGGACGGTCGGGCGCTTTTCTTGATTTTTGTCGATAATCGTGTTTTTTCTGTTGCAGGTACGTGCGGAGACGTCGGGCAGAGGTGAACCAGCCACGGGATGTGCAGAAACACGCAAGATGGACGAGACAAAATTCAAAAACGCTCAAAAAAGCCCAAAATGTACCGAAATTTACGGAAAATCGCAGTTTTTCGAATATTTTTCTAAGACAAGTGCCCAAATGCACTCGCTCTACGAATAGAGCGCGTCGAGCCGCTTCTAATGATGTAACGCACGGCTATAGACACTCAAAGTTGGAGTCAAGAAAAATATTTTCAGTTTTCGCCTAAGACAAAATTGCGTTTTTGAGCGTAAAAACGCTAAGTAAATAGCTTTTCGCTATCAAAAACGAAACTTCGCCACCGGGGCGCAACCAGTACGTCGAACTACGATTTTTAAGCCACTAAAATAATTTATTTACTTGTAAAAATATAATTTTGAAAATAATTTTGTTGAAATTTTACTAAGTCCCTATAAAATTATGCGAAAAATGTCAAAATTTCACGTTTTTTGTATAGAACGTGGGTCCTATTATAATTTATTCGCACAATGGGTGCCGAGACGCTTAATTTGATGTATCGCACGCAATAGTAGGTCACCAAAAAATTTTCAGTTTTTGTATGCAGTATGGCCAATTCGTCTCACTTAGGTGGATTTTGAACAATCTCGATTTTGGACGGTCGGGCGCTTTTCTTGATTTTTGTCGATAATCGTGTTTTTTCTGTTGCAGGTACGTGCGGAGACGTCGGGCAGAGGTGAACCAGCCACGGGATGTGCAGAAACACGCAAGATGGACGAGACAAAATTCAAAAACGCTCAAAAAAGCCCAAAATGTACCGAAATTTACGGAAAATCGCAGTTTTTCGAATATTTTTCTAAGACAAGTGCCCAAATGCACTCGCTCTACGAATAGAGCGCGTCGAGCCGCTTCTAATGATGTAACGCACGGCTATAGACACTCAAAGTTGGAGTCAAGAAAAATATTTTCAGTTTTCGCCTAAGACAAAATTGCGTTTTTGAGCGTAAAAACGCTAAGTAAATAGCTTTTCGCTATCAAAAACGAAACTTCGCCACCGGGGCGCAACCAGTACGTCGAACTACGATTTTTAAGCCACTAAAATAATTTATTTACTTGTAAAAATATAATTTTGAAAATAATTTTGTTGAAATTTTACTAAGTCCCTATAAAATTATGCGAAAAATGTCAAAATTTCACGTTTTTTGTATAGAACGTGGGTCCTATTATAATTTATTCGCACAATGGGTGCCGAGACGCTTAATTTGATGTATCGCACGCAATAGTAGGTCACCAAAAAATTTTCAGTTTTTGTATGGTTAGGTTAGGTTTTTTTTTTTTTTTTTTTTTTTTTTTTTTTTAAATCTATTACAAGTTTCTATAGGCATAAGCGCCCATACCCTTTTTTAGTTTTACATAATTTTTGTCACTTAAATAATTTAAATTATCACGTCTATTGCTCCGTTTTGGAGTACTCAAAATGTTTGTTACAATTATGAAAGCTTTTTATAGTTACAAATTGTTCTTAAATGTTCTATACCTAATATTGCTTACTTAACTTTTTTCTACTATATTCTAAACATGCGATATAATAAACTTAATTATAATATATATAATATTTTTTTTTTTTTCTTGTCATATTTTTTTTTTTTTTTTTTTTTTTTTCTTGTCATATTTTTTTTTCTTTTTTTCATGTTATCTTTTTTTGTTTGTTAATTTTTTTTTTTTTTTTTTTTTTTTTTTGTTAGTTTCTTACTTTATCTACATGCTTATTAGTTACATGCTTATTATTAGACAGATTTGTTATAAAACTTATTTTTACATTATCTTTCGTCAGTTTATTTTGTGTCAGAGCTGTCGGGACAGTTACACGGTACTTTAAGTAGAGACTGCACTATCCCCGATCTATTGACCCGGTACTTCGCCTTCTCCGACTTCCAGCAAACTGTCCGCGACCACTAGGTTGCGACTGCGGATCGCCATGTTGATGTTATAGTCCTTTATTTGGCTTGACGTTGCTGACAATGCCCTTTGTATGAACCTAGCCGTTGCGTCATCCTCACAGCCAGCTGTGTAGTACACACAGCTGTGTGTGTGTCTTGTGATCGCTACGACTGCGTGAGAGACACTACTGTGTAGTTGTGTCTTCTTTTTGGCAGTCCTGACGATTATGACACTCTTGAAGGTGAGCCCCTGAGCCTCATGGATGGTATGGACCTGCGAACCTTCCACTTTGCCAAAGCCCAGATCGATCAACATTAGCTTCTCGGTCTGGGTGTGAACAAGATAGAGGGTGTTCGATTTCTTCGGGATCCGTGACTCGTCGTAGGTCTCTAGGCCTAAGGATCTCACTCTTGGCACTGCTGAGAATATGCCGCTGTAGATTTCGTTCAGCACATACGCTACGTCCAGGGGGTTTCTACGCGTGCAGAGCAGCTCCTGTGTGATTTTGGTAGCCAGGTTGGGTCGAGTGTATTTCATGGCGAAGAGGTTGTCACGGTCTATGTAGGGTAGTTGGTTATAGTCTCCGAGGAGTAGGACTTCTGCGGCTCCTGTTAGTTTGGCTGCCATCACTACTGCCCCGAAGTGACTCATCAGGGCCTCGTCTATGATCACCCGGTTACAGACTCCGTCTCCCTTCTGTCCGTTTACCAACAACGAGGCCATGGTCCGCACTCTGGTGTTTACGGCTGTACCCATCTTGGGGGTCAACTTTTCCCTCATGTCACGTAACGCTTCTGTGGTTGCTGTTGTTACTATATCCTCGTCACTTTTGATGTTGTTTATTACCCACGTGGTTTTTCCACAACCCGGAACTCCGTTGATCCAGGTTATCTTTGGAGTCGCTTGATGCTTAGAGGCGCCGCTGGTACCAATTCTTCCGGACAGGCTTTCTGCCATTTCCAGGATCCTTTCTTCCAGCATTACCTTCGTACACTTAGCAACTACCACGATGGGGTCGTTTTGGGGGGTTTTAAAGACAAGTCTTTCGACTTGCCGTGTCTTTTCTTCGTCGAGCGGCACAAACCCACTGGTGAGGTTGTACGCCGCCATGTACTGCCCTGCCACGTTCCCTCGCAGTACCCGAGATGTGTTGTTGTCGTACACCGCGGCGTCTGATTCTTCGAGTTCCATCTCCAGCTGTCTTTCGTTGCCCTTGATGAAGGTCTGCAAAATGGATTTGCAGGTTTCCTTTTTAACAACAAGTGTGGCTCTTAGAACAGCTTGGTACTCAAGGAATGCATTTGACAGATGGTCCGCTACGCTCTCCGGTTCAACGAGTTTCGCTGGCTCTACCAAACCCTTTTCTGCTTTTGTTCGGATTGAGGTGATGATTTTTTCACTTTTTTTGCGTGTTACATCCGTGGGTTTCCTCTCCGATGCTCGAGTTTTCTCGACTTTTCCTTTTGTTGGCCTCGACACGACATTGTGCAATGCACTAGAAAGCACCCCAGCTACCGTCTTCAAGACGTCTCTGGGCTGTTTTTCACGCTTTTGCTTTAGATGTTCTTGTTTGGCCTCTGCTGTTTTGTGTTGGAGACGTTCGGATCCACTCAGGTCTTCTGGATTTCCTATGGGATGGCCCCAGCTGTCAATAGGTTGCGTTGCGGCTTCGATATCAGGTCGGTACGGTCTCAGGTGACTGAGATTTTGACCTCTGTCCTCGTATACCACTAACCTATGATTTTTGGAGGCCCGCACGACTCCCATGTAGTCTCTTGCTTCAGCTTTTTCGAAGGCGACTACCATAGCGTCCACGCTGATTTTCCTTGGTGGATTACTTTGGCCGTCTTCCTCTCTCCCGAAAGTGGAAAGCAACGAGCACGCCTGGGCGAATTCTGTAGCATCGTCGCCGGTTACGAATAGTGCTATGACTTTGTTTTTTATTCGCACTATACGACAGCGGTGATCTGCTATGGTAACTTCGGCCAATGCTTCAAAGATCTTTTTGCGCATTGTTGCTCTAAAGTTGCTTCCCTTCAGAAGAAGGGCGAGGCCGGGGGAGATGGTGACAGTGTTTCGTCGCCTGGCGTTGCAAAAGCATATGCCAAGCCTCTCTGTACTGTCGTCCATGAATGTTGCGACGCCTTTTATGGTTATGCCTGGTGTTCCTATTTCTCCGTTTTCGAGCAGGTGATATTGCATCGGGGTGGTTTGACTTTGTGTTTGCGTTGGGGCTAAGGAGGATTGTGTTGGTTGTGTTTGGGTTATTGGGACTGATTCTATATTTGTAGTGAGTGTTGAGTTCCTTTTGGCTGCTATTCGAATGCAGTTCTCCACGAACTTTAAGAAATGCGGTCTCATGCCGTCGTTTGAAACTACCCTACTTAGAACAGACTTTTCTAGCGCGGTGTTGAGCTGAAATTCCAGTTCCATTCGGGCTGCCGCAAAACGAGGGCACTCTAGTATTATGTGCCAAGTTGACTCACTGGTGTCGGGGTCGCACTCGCACTCGGGACTGATTTTTAACCTGAACCGGTGCAAGTACTCCGCCATGCCGCCGTGTCCTGTGAAGGCTTGCACATGTCGGGGTGTCAGTTTTGTTTTCCTCACTGTGCGGTACGCTTCGGCCGCATCTGGGAAGAAAATTTTCGTGACTGACCCTGTGCTGGAGGAAGTGTAACGGTCTTGCCATACACGTACTGTTTCCTCTCTGATCCTTTTCTTCACGTAGGACACTGGGACTTCACCGTAGTCTGGGCTACACGTTGACTCTAAGGCCGCTTTTTTCGCAAGTTCGTCTGCTCTCTCATTTCCGGTAGTTCCCACATGCGCTCTGAGCCAGAACAGCCGTACTTCTCTTCCCTCCGATCTGATTTTCTTGATGCTTTCCTTGATCTCACTGGTTAGTGGATGGGTGGTTTTAGGGTTCCCCAGTAGCTCGAGCGAAGATCGTGAGTCGCTGAGAATATTGACTAGCTTTTTGTTGCTGTCCTTTACCAGGTCAACCGCCCTATGGAGTGCATACAGTTCGGATTGAAACACAGTACACGCTGAATGTAGACTGAAGGTTGAGTAGTTGTGCTCCTGTCCTTCTTCCCACCACGTGAGAGCTGCTCCGACTTTGCCCTCTATTTTGCTACCATCCGTGTAGATTTGTGGTCCGGTTATTTTGTGGGATTCTAGAGTTTCGGGGCTCATGTTTTCCAGGAGTTCATACTCTGTTGTTATGAGTTGGGAAGGGTGTGGTTGGCTTGCAACACTCAGCTTTTGCTCCAGTCGTCTGCCCGGTGGAATGTAGTCTGTGGAGATGCCTTTCTTGAGAGAGTATAGACTGGCTGCTTCTTTTATTCTTAAATCTAATGGCAGAAGGCCTGAGAGGATTAGCGCTGACGTGAGGGAGACCGTGCGGTATGCCTTGCAGATCTTTTGTGCAAAGCCTCGTTGCAGTGAATCCAGCTGATCTCGGATCATTTGGAACTCTGTCGCATGGGACCACGCACTAGCGGCATACATGATGATCGGCTCGATGACCGCGACGTATATGGTGCGGGTTATCTCGCTGTTCAGACCCCACGTCACCTTGGCCGCACAGGCTAGTTGTTTGTAAATGTCCGCCGCTTTTTTGCAGTTTGCGATTACATGCGTTTTGAAGGTGAGATTTCGATCAATGATCAGACCTAGAAGTTTCATCTCTGTTACGAGATTGAGCCTACTTCCCGACATGGTGAGCTGTGGTGAATCGTACTTAAGCTTTTTGGTTAACACCATTGCACTGGTTTTATGTGCCGCAAAGTTTAGCTTGTTTTGTACTCCCCATTCTACCACTGTGTCGAGTGTCGAGTTGGCTGTCTCTTCTATCCAGCTAATCGTGTGACCGGTGAACACCAGCACCACATCATCTGCAAACGCTTGACAGTATGCTCCTTCATCCTCCAGTTTGTGTAGCAGTGGGTCTAGGATGGTATTCCAGAAGGTCGGTCCTCCGATTGAACCTTGAACACAGCCCTTCGTGGTTTCCCTTTGACTTGTTGCTCTGGCATAGTTGACTATGATCTGGCGGTCTTGAAGGTATGAGCATACCATTGCGTAGAGGTTTTTGGGACATTTTCTCTCCACTAGTTGTTGTTTGAGCGCCGGCCACCATGCGTTATCGAAGGCGCCCTCTATGTCTAACGAGATCATCAACACTATCTTTTTGTCTTCTAGGTTGGATTTCACGTATTTTATGAGGTCATAGAGAGCGTCCTCGGTGCTACGCTGCGGCGTGAAGCCGTATTGTCTTTTGCTGAGAGTGGGTTGGATGTGCCATTGAAGTCTGCACACTTTGAGTTTCTCGACGATTTTTCCAAGAATAGACAATAATCCTATCGGTCTGTAGGATTTGGGTTGAGTGTAGTCTTCTTTACCCGGTTTCCTAAGGATAATAACGTGGGCTACCTTCCACGGTTTAGGGAAGTATGACAAGTGCAAACATTTGTTCGCAAGCTTCATAAAGACCCCTAACTCGCTTCGGATAGCCACTGTGCATATGTCGGCTGTAAGTCCGTCTGGTCCCGGTGCCTTTTTTGGATTTAGTGCTTTCAGCACCATTTCCAGTTCGGCTTCCGTGAATGGCGGATCGTCTTCCGATAGCTCTTGTATTTCCTCAGTGTTTTTGTCTATTTGGTTTCGAAGGTAAGTATGATAGGTGTTGTCGGTCGCTATAGTGTCGTCGGGATAGAAGGTGCTGGCCAGAAGTTCTGATGACTTCTCTGGGCTCAGGGTTTCCCCTTGCGAGTTCCGGAGAAGCATGTCTTCCTGCCTTCTTGCAGTTTTCCTTATGACCCTGTATATTCCGTCCCACATACTTTCCCTTTCCTGCGTCGAGCAGAACTCTTTCCAGCTCTCAGTTTGGGCTTCGCTCGCTTTGGCTGCGTATTTTTCTTTTGCTGCAACGTAGTCCTCGATTACTGCCGGTCTTCTGTGTGGGGCCGCGTTTCGTACTCTTCGTTTTTTGCGTAAGACTTCCTTCTTGAGCTGGTCAAGAGCTTGTGACCACCAGGGTGGTTTAGCATCCATTTTGCGATTTCCAATTTTCGGGATGGCTTTGTCGCTAGCATCCTGCATGGCGCTTGTGTATGCCTCCACCATGGCGTCCAGTTCATTGGAAGTGCTTATTGCATCGATAGTCTCCGGTGTGATGTCTCTTTCAACGAGAATGTTTCTGAAATGTGAAGCGAAATCTGGCCAGTTTGCCTTCTTAGTGTTGTACCTTCGAGTCGTAGTAGGTTTTAGCGACTCTAGTTTACCATCGAGTCGTAAGGCAAAAGTGATGGCATTGTGGTCTGATGTTATGAGACTTCGGTCCACCTTCCAGTTCTCCACTTTCCCTAGCAGAGATTGACTACACGCAGTGACGTCGACTATGCTCGTGCACAGCCTCTCACCCCTGTGGACTTCGAATGTGGGGGTATCCCCGACATTGAGAACGTGGAAATCCATTTGGTTAAGAAAGGCGTTGTACGCTGCACCCCTCTGGTCTTCAGAGCTGCTGCCCCACCAGTGACTCCACGCATTTACATCCCCCCCTACCAAGATGTTGTTTGTTGATATTTTATTGCACGCTGCTTGCGTTCTGCCGAGATATGGCTCAATGTCTTGGTCTCCCTCAAAGTATACCGATAGCACTCCGATTTTTAGGGTCCCCGCTACCAAAACCACTGCAGCTTCTGTT
Organism: Eulithis prunata; assembly: GCA_918843925.1. Classification (NCBI taxonomy): domain Eukaryota; kingdom Metazoa; phylum Arthropoda; class Insecta; order Lepidoptera; family Geometridae; genus Eulithis; species Eulithis prunata. Next base: position 9,018,593 of record OU974021.1, read on the forward strand.
TCGGTCACCATCTGCGGGTCGTGAATTACCTGCAGTTGGTCCCCGAATACGATGATTGCCGCTTTAACTGGTTTTACACGGTTTAGGGTGCACTGGATGATTTGCGTGCCAGGATAGTGACTCATACTGCCGCTTCGACCCACGTAGGGTTCTTGTACGAGTGCAATTGAGATACCTTTTCCCTTTGCGACTTGGATCAGTTCTTCCGTCGCCAGTTTGGAACGCTGCAGGTTTGCTTGGATGATCTGCAACCTGCTTCCGGGACTGGTACTTTGAGGGGATGAGCTTGAAGAGATTGGGTCGCCCTTAGCAGTAGCTTATTCGGGACCGCGCTATAGCGTCCCACTTTTGCCTCTCTGGACAATCCATACTGTAGGCAGGATGTGCCTGGGATGTGGAGGTGTTTTGGGCTCTAATGCAGTTTTTGCAGCTGGGGGCGGTGCCCTCTTGCCTGCGATGGCATTTCTCCCAGGAGTGCGCTCCTCCACAGTAGCTGCAGAGGTCCGCATCCTCCCGACAGACCGCTTTCGTATGCCCATATCCCAGGCATCTGGCGCATTGCACTAAGGGGGATTGGTCTTCAACCGGTCTCCTTTGAATCCCAATATAGACCATCCCTGCCTCTATGAATCTCTTGTACAGGACTGGAGACAACTCTAGCACGGGGTGACACTCCAACGCGTTTCTCGCTTTTTTCCGGTACCGCACTCGGATTAGATCGTCTTTCTTCTCTATGCCCTCAAAGATTTCTTTGTTTTTGGCTTTGAGATGTTCTATGATCTGCTCGTCTTTGTGGTAGGCGAGAACGTCTTTTATCTTGATGAGGGGGTTCGTTGTTCTTGCTACTTCAACCTTCAGTCCCTTATTTGCGCCCACTTGATGTTTCACTAGGGCCAGGTCCTCCTTTGTACCGCAGCTCAGTACGACTTTTTGGTTCCTTGCCTTCCGAACCCTGTCCACTCTAGCTCCGGTTTGTTGGTTGTCCAGAGCCTGCCTGATCGTCTCAATAATGTGTTCCCCGGTCTTATTGGGATCGGCTGAGGAGACAATCAGGGTGTGGTTCGGTCGAGGGGTTGGGATTGCTGCAGCAATCTGAGCGTATGTTTGGGTCTTTGGCTTCCGCGCCTTAACTTCATCCACCTGGGTAAGCTCGGCTTCAAGGCTGCGCACTGGTGGTGGTGTACGCTGCCTTTGCTCGCGCATCGTCCTTAGTTCCGACGATACCGCTTCTAGCCTTTCGGTGATGGGTTGGAGGTGCTCAGCCAATTCCGTAGTCTGCGCTACATTGGGAGTGTTGATGGAGGTCGCGTCATTTAGTTTGTTGTGGATCTCATCTCTGAGGTCCGTCACGATTTTCTTCAGTTCCGCCACCTCTTGCTCCAGGCGGTGTGTGTGGCCATCGGTGCTGGTCGAGGCGGCCGGACGAGACTCCAGGAGCTCCACTACTCTTGCGCTGGTCGTCTGCGCTTGCGATGAGTTTTCGGACAACTGAGTCGTATCCCTTCTGAGAGCGTCTAGCTGTCGCGATATGTTTTCCATGCAACATGTCAGCCTTTTTTGTTCTGCGAGGAGAACACTTCCGGCTTCGTTGGGTCTGTCGCTTGTGACTAAACTTGCGCTCTCGGTCAACTCTTTTGTCGTCTTTTCTAGCCTGGCCATTGCCTGGCTCATCTCTGCTATCTGGGAGTGGGGTTTCCTTGTCTCGTAACTTAGCCAGTCCCTGATGGATTTGGACTCTTTTATAGTGCTTTCGATGTCTAAACTGGCTGCATGTACTTTTGCGGTCAGGTCCTTCTTCATTTCCGCGAGTTGCTTGTTGTGGGCACGCTCTACTCTGACGAGTTCTTGAGCGTGCCTTGTTCTCTCTTTCTCCAGGTTAAATTTGTGTCTAGACCTGGAGTCGGAAATCGCCAGTACCGTTTCGTACATCGTCTGCAGACTTTCCAGAGCAATCGTTTTGCACTCCTTCTTCATGTTCCCAGCCTGCTCGAGAGCCTCTTTCCCGTTCTGAAGCATTTCGTTTGCTAACTTGTTCGCCATATCCATCTCGACGCCTGCCCTACGCTTTGAGGACGTGAGTATAAAGCTCTGTCTGCCTTTCACTGATGGCGTCTCCGGGGCTGCCAACTCAGGGAACGAAGACGCAGATTCGTCATCAGAGTCAATGGGCCTAGGGGGAATCTCAGTCTGTGCCCAAGCTGCCACCCTTTCCTCTACAGACCCCGATGCCTCCAGCTTCTGCGACGTCACTTCCCGCGGTGAATCGGCAAGGCGCGCTCTGTCTGAGGCAGCTCCCTTGGACGAGTTCTCGGATAGGTCGGCATCCGAGTCGGTGAGTCTCATCAAGGCCGTCTCAGCTTTCTCTGGCGCTTCCGATTTTGGTTCATCGGTTGCCTTGCGTGAGATGGCCTTGGTGAGGACCTTTTCCCTAAGCGATCGTGTTGTTCGCTGTGACGTCGTTGAGCGAGCCACCGTAGTCCTCTCGGTGGGCAGTGCAGTCTCGGTAACTACTTTTTTGACGGTTTTGGATGTGGTCGACATTGTGAATTAAACTAGTTTTTCCTAGACACAAAATGCACGTTCAAATTTTGAATCTTAACTAATGCGATTAAATAACTAACAATAAGATAAGTATAGAATAAAAATAAATAAAAAATTAAAAGTTAAGTTGCAATAATAGTTATGTATAGTAAACCTTAATATGCTTTCTTCTGGATCTCCCGTAGGCGTTGTCCGCTTGCTGCGACGGGGTATGCTGATGATTTGAGTACTCTTGATGTTCTTTCTTGGGTATGGTTTGAAATTATTTCTTTATGGTGTTGGTGTTGCGACTTTTCCAGGTTCTATCAGAGCCAATTTGTTCCTTGTCTTCTTCCGATCAGAATGAACCCAAACAGTAGGGGTCTATCTCTTCTGGGTCCGGAGATATGGCAAGAGGGGTTGGGTAAGACTAAAGGGTGTGCTGGGGGGGGGAGTGGGGTGAATTCTGGCACAGCCAAAAAATTTATTTCCTTTTCCCGATTCGAATGACCCGAAACAGTAGGGGTCTATCTCTATGGGTTCCGGAGATGTGGCAGAGAGGGGGTGAAGTACCTCCGAGAGGAGGGGGGGGGGTGAAAGTGTCACAAGGATACTTTCTCAGTTTGAAGGAAGATGCCGGGGGGGGGGGGGGGTGAGGGGCTAAGTGATAAGGTGCCACGAAAGGGGGCCTCTGTTCCCGATTAAACGAGTCCAAACTCGGTGGTTCTAGGATAAGGGGTCCAGGAGATCCCTAGTGGTGCCTTTTGTCTCCGTGATGATGGATTTCTTCAGCTCGGCGCAGTCCTCGAGCCGGTGGAGGTGTCGTCAGGCGCGGCAGTCACGTTCGATGTACGTGCGAGTATGTCACGCGTTGCGCCACGGCCGGCACGTTTGACCTACTTTAGCTAATTCACCACGGATTTGGAGGAACTGGAACTAGAACTTCGGCAGCTAATAACTTTGGTTCCTGATGTCGGATCGTATTGGAACTTTTGTTGTAATGTTCGTCTTGGCACCAGCTACTTGTTGGTGTAAGTAGCATACGAGTGATGCTTACCGCTGCTGAGTTATTTCTTGGGGAATTTGTGAGGGCTGTGGCTCAGGGTTAGGTTAGGTTAGGTAAGGTTAGGTTAGGTTAGGTTTTTTTTTTTTTTTTTTTTTTTTTTTTTTTTTTTTTTTTTTTTTTTTTTTAAGTGTCCCTCAGACATGGTGGTCCGAGAAGTTATGTAAAAAGTTTTTAGTTCTTTACGTGTTTATTTATCCAAAAAAAAGAAAAAGTTGCAAATTTGTTTTTATTTTCAATTTTTTAAAGATACGCCAAAATTTTGCTCTTTTAATTTCGATTTTAATTTTTTACAGGACATCTTATTTCAATCTTGTTTGTTTCTCTAATTAAATCCATTTTGTTTTACATGTTTGTTTTATAATGTTTACTTCTGGTTTACGGCTATAATATGTTAATAATAGTTGTTTCCACTTGGAATCACTATCTTTTTTAATTTTTATCATTTTCTTTTTATACATCCTAGGGTTTTATTAATATATCTGTTACTAATTATTTTGTATTTGCTGTTTTATTTTTGTTCCAATATTCTAAAAGGTACCAAATTCCATTTTAAAGTTATTGCTGGTTGTGTTTTATATACTGTACTATATAAACGCCAACAAGGCTTATTTAACTAGTTAAATTTTGACAATATTTTACCTTACTTACGAATTTACAGATTGTGGCTTTTGCTGGTTTTTGCTCACCCAAGACTTTTTTATTATTTGCCGAAAGCATTCTTTTTTGCCTTTCAGGGGTAAACGCTGAACCATGATCAACATGGTCCAAGGCGTTTACTTGGATAGCGATTACTATTGGAGCTTCTCGGCTTTGGTCTGGGGCCACCTCAGCAGTGGTACGCTATGGTTGATCTCGCTAGTGCGTCCCACTTCCTCCTGATCGGGCACTCCGGGCTGAAGGCACTGTGGTCCACCTTTTCAGCCTTGGCGTGCACGCAGTTGCAGCAGGAAGGGGTCGCACTAGCGAGCCAGCCCGCGCATTCCGTCCTCATGTGGGGCCCCCCGCAGTGGCTGCATTTCACGGTGGTCTCCATGCAGAACCGTCGCCCATGGCCGTAGCCGAGACACAGCGAGCATTGTACAAGTGGTGACTGGTCAGCCACTTTTACTCGCTGGAGGTCTATGACGACGATTCCTGCATGGACCAGACGCTGCCAAACCGCGGGAGACACCCTCATGACGACGTGATGCGTTTGGTTATTATTCGTTTTCTTTTTATACACTATTTCTATTTTGTTTTCGTTTCTATCTACATCTTTCAATAATTTTGCGTTCTGTTTCCAAAAAGATTCTAAAATGTCGCTGTCACTGTTATAACTAAAAACGTTTTTTAATATTACTAAAGGGTTCTTATTTTTAACTTCTTCCACATTCAAATAATCTTCTGCTTTCTTAAGCCTCTCCTTAACCTGTTGCCTTTCTTCTTCGGTTCGGCACCCCACAATCACTTTCCTGTCTTTAGCTTTCCGGATCCTTTCTATTTCTATACCTCCTTCCTTTGCGTTTATCGTTTCTCTAATCTTTTGCATTACTTCATCTCCTTTATCCTGCTCATCCTTCGATGTGACAACGACCGAGTAGAGCGCGCTCTGCTGCGGGAGCTGCCTCCCGGGCTGCGCTGCTACGACACTCGCGTACGTTTGCTTTTCTATTCTTTCCTGCTGTTGTTCCATCCTTTCCTGTAACTTTTCCATCCTATTGGTGTTCTCATTTATGAGTCTGGCGTGTTCTTCAAGTTTCTTAATTAGGTCTTTTTCTTCCTTTCCCTTTTCCTTTTCCGTTTCCTTCTCTTTCACTGGTGCTGGTGCTTCTCTTTCTTTCTCCGGCACACTACTCTTACTTTGTCCTTGCTCTTTTTCACTTTCCGCTTCTTTTACGAGCTGATACAGCCGTTCAATTGCGTGAAGCACCCCTGTTTTTATCTCCGTTTTGATATTTTTGGAGTTCCCAAGGTTTAGTTTGGCTTTGGTGAGACATGCTTTCGCTTCTGCCAACCGACTGGTATACTTGGGCTGCGCCGGTGGACTTACCGCGGCCTCAATTGGCGCCCTCGCTCCCACTCTACTGCCTTGCAAGGTTGCCTTTTTTGGCTTTGGTGGTTCCTCCGGCGCAGTTTTCTTGGGGGTGGCCGGAGTGAGTGGGTCTGCTTTCCCCGACTCCCACTCTCCGATGCTTCTACGCACTCTGGACGGCTGCTGCTTCTCACAATCCTGCATAGCTGGTGGTGTTGTTGAGCTTCGGGAAGCGTTTGAAGGCTTTGCCCCTTTTGCTGGAGTGCGGAAGCCAAACATTGTTAGGTAAGGTTAGGCTTTTAGCTGAGGGACACGGGTCAAATCTATGGTAAAATGTAAAATTGTAAATAGTAAAATTGTAAAGTTGTAAAAGTTGTATATAAAAAATATTTTTGTCAATTGTATATAATTATGTAAGATACGCTTAAAACTAACTAAAAATAACAAAAACTTAGGTTCCACGTAGGAACCAAACTCTTGGTCACAAGTAGGTCTCAGTGGGAGAGGTCAATAAACTTTCCTTTGATAAGAAAAATCGGTTAGGTTAGGTTAGGTTAGGTTAGGTTAGGTTAGGTTCGACAGCGGAACCGTTACGCGGTCGGGCGCTGGCCCGAAGGCGATCACCGACCAAGGTGAATCGCGCAAGCGGGCCTTCCTGAAGGACGGCTCTGGGTCAAGTTCCTCGGAACAGACGAGGAGCGTGCCCAAGAAGAGGGCAGTGAGGGCCAAAAAGAAGGCCACCGTGGCTGACACCCACGACGTGGGTTTGGCTGAAGCGCGGCGTCACCTGAGTCAGACTCGGCGGGCGCAGCTCCAGCAGGACCTGGAGGAGCAGGTCGCTGCTAAGGAGCAGGAGACGCGCACTGCGCGGGCCAAGTCCGGGTACGGGGCGTCCCACGTCCTGTATTCGGACCACTCCTTGGCTGAGCTGGAGCGCATGGCGCTGGAGGACGAGAAGGAGATTGCGGAGGTCGCCTCCAAGTCCTCCAACTTGAAGGGGACAGTCCAAAAGTCCCTAAAGTGTCGGGCCGCGAGCATGCGCGGCATCGTGTGCGAGCTGGTGAAGCGCACCACGACAGAGGAGACGCAGCAACTGCAGGTGAAGGTCGATCGCCTGCAGTCCGAGGTCAGCCAGCTTCACAAGAAGCTGGCCGAAGTCACGGCCCGGCCTGCTCAGGCCCAGGCCGATCCTCGACCGACAGCGGAAGCCCCCTCCTCCTTCTCCTTCGCCAACATTGAGGACATCATCCGCAAGGTTGTCATGGAGGAGAGGGCCTTCACGAGAGCCTGTCTCGATGGGATCGAGGACAGGCTCCTACCGGAGAAGAACCTCCGTCCGCCATTGGCGGCGGACAAGAGGCCCAACAAGCCGGCGCCACCCTCCCAAGGGGAGGATGCCCAACTACCGTCCACCACTCCGTCCAACCAGCCTTGGACGGAAGTGGTGAGGGGAAAGGGTAAGGCCAAAACGGCGAGAGCGGCCGCCGTCCCCCCCACCGCCCCTTCCGGCCCGTCGCAGGCGACCGGCAAGGGAGGGGGAAAAGGGATGGGAAAAAAGTCGGCCCCCAAGCCCACCGCCGCTGCCCCCGCAGCCAAAAGGGCTCCCGCCGGTGGGAGGAAACCTCTGATTCCTCCCAAGACTGCGGCCGTCGTGGTGACTCTCACCGCGGAGGCCGCGGAACGGGGAGAAACGTACGGGTCCGTCCTCAAGCGGGCCCGTGCGAACGCCGATCCCACAAAACTCGGGATCGGTGCAGTTGTATGCCGCCAGACCCAGACCGGAGCTCGAATTTTCGAGTTTGCGGGGGCCCAGGGCGGCGCCAATGCGGACCTCTTCGCAACCAAGTTGCGAGAGGTCATCGCGGACGCGGCCAAGGTGGTCAGGCCTGTAAAGTCTGTGGCCTTGGAGGTGACCAATCTCGATGATACGGTCACCAAAGAGGAGGTGGTGGCGGCGATCGCAGCAACGGGGGGCTGCGACGTCGCAGCGGTGCAGTGCCGAGACATCAGGCCTGGCCGCGGAGGCATGGGCACTGTCCGCCTCGAGTGCCCGGTCGCTGCGGCCAAAGCCGTCCTCGACAAGGGGCGGCTTCCTGTAGGCTTCGGCACCTCCTGCGGAGTCCGGGCACTTCAAGACCAGCCTCTGCGCTGCTTCAAGTGCTTCGGAATTGGGCACACGCGGGCCCTCTGTCCGTCCACGGTGGACAGGTCGGACACCTGCTACCGCTGCGGGGAGGCGGGACACAAGTCCGCCTCCTGCAAGGTCACCAAGCCACGCTGCGCAGTGTGCGCAGCCAGTGGCCGACCTGCAGGCCACGTCATGAAGGGGAGGGACTGCAACCCTCCCCCAAAGAAGGGCAAAACACAGGCGACGACCCCGCCTGCCGCTGCGACCGCCGCCCCTGAAGCAGGGACCTCGGCGGCCGATGAGGGAGGTGCGATGTCCGACTAATGGATAGGGTCGAACATCGCATTCTCCAGGCGAACATCAACCACTGTAAAGCCGCCCAGGACCTGCTCATGCAGGCCCTGGCGGAGTGGTTGGTGGACGTGGCGGTAGTCGCCGAGCCGTACTCTGTCCCTGGCCATTGGCTGGGTGATCGGGACGGCTTGGTGGCATTGATTGCGCGGTCTTCCACAGACTCCCCTCCCCTCTCGCTCTTAGAGAGGGGACCGGGATACGTGGCCGCCGCGTGGGGAGAAATAGCCCTGGTGGGCGTGTATTTCTCTCCAAACCGCCCGCTGCAGGATTTCGAGGATTTCCTCGAAATTCTCAGCGCGGTCGCCGGAAGAGCCGCCCCGCGCCAGGTCGCTGTTTTGGGCGACCTGAACGCCAAATCGGTGACCTGGGGCAACCCGGCCGCCTCGTGTAACGTCCGGGGACCCATCGTCGAGCTCTGGGCGGCCTCGTCCGGTCTGTCCCTCCTGAACAGAGGGACGGTTCAGACGTGTGTGCGGCAACGGGGAGGGTCAGTGGTGGACGTCTCGTTCGCCACCCCCGTTCTTGCCGCCCGCGTCGTGAACTGGCGGGTGGAGATGGTGGAGACACTGTCGGACCACCGCTACGTGCGGTTTGACGTCTCCACCCAGAGCCCCCGGAGGACGGCCCCTCCAGGTCGCTCTCCGTTTCCGCGGTGGGCTCTCACCCGCCTCGACCGTGAGGCGGCTGAGGAGGCGGCGTTCGTCCAGGACTGGCTCACGCCCCCTGTCCAAGTCCTGGACGTGGACTCCGCGGCGGCCCAACTCAGGAAGTCCTTGACCGAGGTGTGCAACTCCAGCATGCCTCGGTCTCACCGTCCACCACCACGACGCGCCGTCTATTGGTGGTCGGAGGAGCTGGCGAGGCTCCGGGCCGCCTGCACAGCGGCAAGGCGGGCCTACACGCGGAGTCGACGGCGCAGCCGGCGAGACCCCGAAGGCGAGGACCTTTTATACGCCTCTTACGTAGAGGCAAAGAGGGTCCTCAAAACGGCAATGAGGGCCGCCGATGATGCGGCCCGAGCCGAGATGCTGGAGGGGCTCAACAGGGATCCGTACGGGAGACCATACAAGGCGGCGCGGAACCAACTGCGCCCCTCTGGTCCCCCGCTAACGGAGTCCTTAGAGCCGGCATTGCTGGATAGGGTGGTTCGGTCCCTGTTCCCGTCCGGGACCAACTTTACCCCACCAGCGATGGACCCCCCGCGGGAAGTGGCTCCGCCGGAGGAGGAGGTACCTCTGGTCACGGTGGAGGAGCTTGGCGAGGTGACTCTCCGTCTCCGCGCCAAGAAGACGGCTCCAGGGCCGGACGGCGTCCCTGCGCGGGTGGTGGCGATTGCCATCACCCAGATGGAAGAACGGTTTCGGGATCTCTTCAGCGCGTGCCTCACCGCTGGGAGATTCCCGAAACCGTGGAAGGAGGGCCAACTGTGCCTCCTCCGAAAGGAGGGACGTCCGGCGGACTCCCCCTCGGCATACCGGCCCATCGTTCTGCTCGATGAGGTCGGTAAGCTGTTCGAGGGGGTTGTCGCCAGCCGGCTAAATGGCCACCTGCTGGAGGTGGGGCCGAACCTGTCGGACGCCCAATTCGGATTCCGAAGAGGGCGTTCGACGGTGGACGCGCTGGCCCGGCTCAAGGGCCAGGTGAGGGAGGCGGTGGAGGCGAGGGAGGGGGTATTGGCTGTGTCGTTCGACATAGCCAACGCATTCAACTCCGTCCCCCACCCGACAATACTAGAGGCGCTCCGCTATCATGGAGTGCCTGAGTACTTGCGGAGCCTCCTGGCCAGCTACCTGCAGGACCGAGAGGTCCTCCTCGTGGACAGAGCTGGCCAGCTAAGGCGGTACAGTGCGGAGTCTGGTGTTCCACAGGGGTCCGTCCTAGGACCCCTGCTGTGGAACATCGGCTTCGACTGGCTCCTGCGGGGAGCTCTCCTCCGAGGCACGAATGTCATCTGCTATGCGGATGACACTCTCCTCACTGCCCGGGGGAGAGACTTCAGGGAGGCGGCGAGCCTGGCCTCGGCTGGCGGATCCTTGGTTGCGGGAAGGATCCGCCGGCTTGGATTGCGGGTGGCGCTGCACAAGACCGAGGCCGTGTTCTTCCACGGGCCTCGGCAGCGCACCCCCACCGACGGCCACATCGTCGTAGAGGGCGTTAGAGTCGAGGTGAAGGCCCAGATGAAATATCTGGGCCTGATCCTTGACAGCCGGTGGCGCTTCGGCCCGCATTTCAGCGGGCTGTCAGCGCGCCTGCTGAAAGTCGCGGGCGCGCTGTCTTGGCTCCTCCCAAATCTGGGGGGGCCTAAAGCACGATGCCGGCAATTATATGCCGGCATCCTGAAGAGCATGGCCCTCTACGGGGCCCCCATCTGGGCGGACTCCCTCCAAAGGAGGGAGAACACCGCGGCGTTGCGCAGGCCCCAAAGGGCCATTGCGCAACGGGTGGCGCGGGCCTACCGCTCGGTAGGCTTCGCAGCGGCGTGCGCTCTGGCGGGCACCCCACCCTGGGAGCTCGAGGCGTGGGTGCTCGCCAGAGTTTATGAGTGGACGGCGGGGCGCAGGGCTCTCGGAGAGCATCCCGCCCTGGAAGTGCGGGAGGCCGTCCGGCGAGAGGCGAGGGACGCGATCGTCCACCACTGGACGGAGGACCTCGCCTCTGCCGTGTTTGGTCGCCGAACGCTGGACGCGCTTGGGCCAGTCTTGCAAGACTGGCTCGAGCGACGCCACGGGTTCCTCTCTTTCCATCTGGTGCAGGTGCTGTCCGGGCATGGTTGCTTCGGCACATGCCTGCACCGGATCGGGAGAGAGGAAAGCCCGTCGTGCCACGAATGTGGCGCGGCGGAGGACACGGCGCAGCACACCCTCGAGGTGTGCGCGTCGTGGTCAGAGCCGCGTCGCGGCCTGACTGCGGTAGTCGGGTCGGACCTCTCGCTTCCTAGCGTGGTCAACTCCATGCTGGGAAGCGAGGAGGCCTGGGCAGCGGTCGCCTCCTTTTGTGAGGACGTGATGTCCCAAAAGGAGGCGGCGGAACGTGCGCGGGAGGAGGACCCTCTCGCGCCGCCGCACAGGCGGAAAAGAGGGCGGAGAAGGCCATAGTCGCCCTCTCTCCCTTCATGGTGGTGGATAGCGGGAGACAGGCGCGGGGGCGCCATCTCCTGCATTGCACTCCACCACCAGCGGTCGTTCCACGGCCCTTCCTGCAAGGAGGGGCGTGAAGGGCCTGCTGCAAGCAGGCGGTCGTCGGCGGGGGACTGGACGTAAAGGCTCTGCCGGTTTCCCAGTCCCCCTCCACGTAGACGACGCCGGAGAAACTGGTGGTTTTAGTGGGTACACCGGTCCTATTTGGACCGGGAGCCCCACATAACCCTCCTCATCCCCCATGAGGGGGGTATGCGTAACGCATTTCCCCAGGATAAAAAAAAAAAAAAAAAAAAAAAAAAAAGGTTAGGTTAGGTTGGGGTGCTAGGCCGGGTAACCTCCACGCGGTGCACCCTGGAAACACCATGAAACACGCCCGCAGAGTACTGTGGACGTGTTTCATGGTGGCCAGTAACCCGGCACGGTGGGCCTCTCCGCGTGTCCCTCTGATAAGCAGAGGGCACTGCGTGATGAGGCAGGGTAGACTTCGGTCTACCCAGGTGGGTCCGGGCCCCCTTGTTTGGTGGCCCGGACGACGGGGGCCTTAGGCCCCCGAGCGGGGGAGAGCGCGCGGGACGACGCGGAACTGTCCCGCGCCGCTCTGACGCATGGTGGCGAATGGCGGGACCGCAGTAGAGCACCGGCCCCGCATAGCAGACATTCGCCACCAGCGGACGGGAACGGCCGAGCCGCTTGCCGTTCCCAGGCCCCACCCTGCAAGGGGAGGGGCGTGCGGGCCCCGCTGTAATGGCGGGCTTCGTCGGCGGGGGACTGGACGTAAAGGCTCTGCCGGTTTCCCAGTCCCCCCCACTAAGGCGACGCAGGAGCGCCGCTGGGTTTTTAGTGGGTATACCGGCCTTGTGAGGGGGCCGGGGAGTCCCACATACCCCCCTTCATGCTCTCTAGTGGAGGGGGGATGCGTCATGCATTTTCCCAGCGCAAAAAAAAAAAAAAAAAAAAAAAAAAAAAAAAAAAAAAAAGGTTAGGTTAGGTTAGGTTAGGTTAGGTTAGGTTAGGTTAGGTTAGGTTAGGTTTGGCGGACTGGGAGGTACGGTTTTACCGTATCACTCAGGGTCGCCGGGGAGTTACGCCACTCTCCAACCGGGTCCACACTTCGACTTCAAAGACCTTCTTTCGGGCGTTAAGAAGGTACGTCGTTGTTGTGTGGGCCCGACGAGGGCTTGCCTTAATTGGCCGGCCTGAGAAAGGAAAATCTCGATACAAAACCCGTGAGAAAACACGTAAAACCCTGCGGATACCTGGGGACCTTCGCAGTATGTACCCTTCTCCGGTGTAAAGGGCTCTACCCGGGGTGACCATGTTCCCTTATACTCGTGGGATTTATTATGGAATCATTTAAAACTTTAAAAAACAAAGACGGAAAGGACCAGTGGGGTCGTGAGGAGAATGGGAGTGATGGCGCTTCGGCGCTTAGTGTGTGCATGGCGAAAGAGGCGCGCGTGGTTTTGACGCGCAGTGATGTCTCGGAGAAGAGCGATGAAGATTTGGCTATCGTCTCGGCGAGAGCAGTGAATCTTTCGGACACGGACTCTGATGGTAGCTTCCAGTCGGTAGCTACATTGGTTTCGACTGAAGAGAGCCGTTTCTGGAAAAAACGCCGTATAGGCGATGACTCCGATAACGGCGATGATGAGAGGCCGTCCAAGGCTTCAACAGCCAGGAGAGGGCGTGGACGTCCTCCCACTACGGGAAAATTCGTCGGCTTGGCAAAGGCCAAGGCTGAGTTGAATGCCGCAAAGGCTGAGGAACTGCGTTTGAATGCAGAACTAGAGATGGCAGAAGAAGTTAAACGGAAGCGAGAAGCAAGAGCAGCCATGTTCCGTAAGTCCTCGGACGTGATGGCTATTAGCGACAGCGAGTGTCCGGAGTCAACCGATTTGGCTAAGCTGGTGTCTGACTCTCTCGACACCATTATGAAGGTTGCGACGACGTCCAGTCACTTAAAAGGGACGTACGTGCGAGCTCTGAAGGATGCGGCCGAAACGATTAAGGTTTCTTTTGGCGAAATGCGCTCGCGTACAATGACGGAGGAGGTCGCTCGGCTAGAGGCCGCCAATGCGAAGCTTGCACGCGAGCTTGAGGAAGTTCGCAAGGAGATGGCTCAGATGCGTCTGCTTACGCAGCAGCCAACCTCCACCCCGGTGGCAACTCCTATTGAGGACATAGTGCGCGCTGTCATGGTCCAATGTGGAACGATGGTGGACGCGCGCTTCGAGGGCTTGGAAGATCGTCTTCTTCCTGAAAAGCGCCTGCGACCACCTCTGGCTGCAGACAAGAAGAAGAATGCGGCCTCTGCAAGTGTGAAGGCCCCCGCTCGGGCTCCTTCCCCTCCTCGGGAAGCTATGGCCAGCACCAGTGGAGTGACTAAGCCTCCAAAGGGGGGAAAAAAGAAGGTAGTGGAGGTCACCGAGCCGCGTCCGTCGCGTCCGCCGAGTCCCACCCCCCAGCCCATGGACGAAGGGTGGAATGTGGTGACTCGAAAAGGTTCCAAAGCGGCCAAAGCCGCCAAAGCCACCAAGGGGGCGGCAGCCAAGGCCACTACGGAGCCAGTGACACGGCCTGCGCAGAGCCAGAAGGCCAAGAGTCGAAAGACCAAGAAAAACAAGAGAAAGGGACTTAAGGTCCCTCGTTCGACAGCAGTCGTACTGACGCTGCAGCCGGAAGCCGTGGAGAAGGGCATCACCTATCACCAAGTGCTTAGTGATGCTAGGGAACGTATCGACCTGCAGGCACTGGGCATAGAGGGTCTCAAGTTCCGAACTGCCGCTACAGGTGGCCGAGTGTTGGAGATACCTGGCGCTGCAAGTGCTGAGAAGGCTGACTCTTTAGCTAACAAGCTTAGAGAGTCCCTCAGTGGAGCCCTAGTCCGGGTCTCTAGGCCTGAAAAGTGCGTGGAAATGCGCTTGTCGGGTCTGGATGACTCCGCAAGAACAGAGGACGTGGCGGCAGCTGTTGCTAAAGTGGGCGGCTGTGCTATAGAATCAGTGAAGGTTGGCAACATTGTACGTTCCGAAGGTCGCCAAGGAACGGTCTGGCTGCGCTGCCCCGTTGCTGCAGCGAAAAAAGTAGCTGCTGGAAGATTTCTTGTAGGCTGGATCTCAGTATCCGCCAAATTACTAGAGCCCAGGCCTCTGCAGTGCTATCGATGCCTGAAGGTTGGGCACGTTGGAGTGAAATGTCCGTGTGACCAGGACCGCAGTGCACTTTGCTTCCGCTGTGGCAAGTCTGGGCACAAGGCAGTACAGTGCGATGCTGAGCCGCATTGTCCGGCGTGCGAAGCAGCTGGAAAGAAGGCCGATCACCGTGTTGGGGCCAAGGCCTGCAAAGGCTTGGCTGCAACTAAAGGTAAAAAAGGAGGTAAACAGACGACTCGCGTAGGCTCTTCAGCCCCCTCGCAGTCATCTGCGCGCCCAGAAGCGCGAGAGGAGAATCGGATGGATTCCAATTAGGATGGCCATCCGATTTCTGCAGGCGAACATTAACCACTCCGCCAGGTCTCAGGATCTTCTGCTCCAGAGTCTGGCGGAGTGGTCAACACAAATAGCAGTGGTTGCTGAGCCCTATGTGGTCCCTTCCCGTGACAACTGGGTTGGTGACCGAGAGGACTCGGTAGCCATTTTCACGCAGTCATCAGCTGGTTCCTTGCCCTTCGAAAGGGTAGCGAGGGGTCAGGGTTGTGTGCTAGCCGTAGTAGGTGGCGGCTGTGGCGTGGCAGTGATCGGGGTGTACTGTTCCCCTAACCGCAGCTTGGTCGATTTTGAGCGAGTTCTTGCTGAGATCGGGGTTCTGGTGGGAGCAGCCCACCCCAGTCCTGTGTTGGTTGCTGGGGACTTCAACGCAAAGTCAACGGCGTGGGGATCCCCATCAACTGATGCACGAGGCGAGTTGTTGGAGGAATGGGCAGTGTCCTTGGGTCTGCTCATTCTCAATACGGGCACAGAAAACACGTGCGTGCGACAACACGGTGGGTCGATAGTAGACATAACGTTTGCTTCTCCCACTGTGGCGCGCCGTGTTTTAGACTGGAGAGTAGAAACGGACGTAGAGACACTGTCAGATCATCGATATATTCGATTCAGCGTCTCTGCGTCCGCAGGGCAGGCTCCGTCCCTACCAGCTAGTGCTGGACCGCGGTGGTCACTGCGAGGGCTTGACAGGGAGCTTGCAGCAGAAGCGGCTGCCGTAGAGGCCTGGGTGGCAAGCCCGTACATGGAGGATGTAGACTTCGCAGCGGAGAGGCTGGGAGAATCACTTGCGCGAATCTGCGATGCCTCCATGCCACGCGTTAAGGCGACGTCGCCGCCGCGTCGTATGTATTGGTGGAGGGCGGAGCTACGGCAGTTGCGGAAGAACTGCGTAGCTGCAAGACGCCTATATACTCGCTGCCGTCGCTGGAGTGTGCGAGATGAGGAAGAGGAAAGTGAGCGTTACGCTAATTACAGTGCCGCCTGTAAAGCTCTACAGGTAGCCATTAAGGAGGCAAAAGAGTCGGCGTGGCAAGAGTGGCTTGAGTCTCTTGACCGGGATCCCTGGGGACGTCCGTATAAGTCGGTGACGGGTAAACTTCGCCCATGGGCCCCTCCACTCACTTCGACTCTGGAACCACAGCTTCTAGAGCGAGTAGTGTCGACCCTCTTTCCTGAGAGAGAGGCATGGTGTCCACCTCCCATGGCACTCGGGCTAGGTCTGCCTGAACAGGCTGTAGAAGAAGAGGTTCCGTCTGTGAGCGAGGACGAGTTGAAGGCAGCCGTGCTGCGACTTCGGTCCAAAAACGCTGCCCCTGGGCCAGATGGAGTACCAGGTCGACTCCTGGTTCATGCAGCGAAGGAGCTTGGGGGAGACATACGGGCAATTTTCTCGAAGTGTCTAGCGGAAGGCTACTTCCCGCAATGCTGGAAGCGCGGGAAGTTAGTCTTGTTAAGGAAGAATGGCCGCCCAGCCGACTCCCCATCAGCGTATCGTCCGATAGTGCTGCTTGGCGAAACGAGCAAGCTTTTTGAGCGAGTACTTGCTGCTCGTCTCATTCAGCATTTGGTGTGTGTGGGCCCGAATCTGAGTGATGGGCAATTTGGGTTCCGCCATGGACGCTCAACTGTGGACGCCATCACCAGAGTGCGGGAACTGGCGGATGAGGCAGTCTCAGCAGGTGGGGTGTTGTTGGCAGTGTCGCTGGACATAGCGAATGCCTTTAACACCTTGCCGTGGGAAACCGTATTGGAGGCTCTCAGATACCATGGTGTACCTCGGTACCTAAGAGACACTGTAGCGAGCTACTTTGACAACCGGGCTGTGATCTATCCGGCCCGGGAGGGAGGTTGGAAAGAGAGAAGGATGTCGTGTGGCGTTCCACAGGGCTCGGTCCTAGGACCGCTCCTGTGGAACATTGGATATGACTACGTACTACGCGGGCAAAATCTGCGGGGCATCGGTGTAGTTTGCTACGCCGATGACACCCTTGTAACAGCCCGCGGGAAGACCTACAGAGAGGCGGCTATTTTGGCGACGGCTGGTGTGGCGCAAGTAGTCCGGAGGATAAGGATGCTTGGGCTGGAGGTGGCTTTGGAAAAGTCTGAGGCTCTTGTTTTTCACGGGCCTCGAAAGGCTCCTCCGAGTGGACAGAGTGTTGTTGTGGGTGGAACCTCCATCGCCATCGAGTCGACGATGAAGTACTTAGGACTTGTCCTCGATGGTCGATGGAAGTTCGAAGAGCACTTTCGGCGACTGGCCCCGAAGCTTATAGCCTATGCAGGAGTGCTCGGGAGACTGCTCCCTAACATAGGGGGGCCAAGTGTAGCGTGCCGTCGCCTTTTCGCAGGTGTAGTACGCTCCAAGGCGCTTTACGGAGCACCCATATGGGCGAATGCCTTGAACAGGCAGAACCAGACCCTGCTGCGACGTCCACAGCGGGTCATTGCGATAAGAGCGGCCAGGGCGTACCACACCGTCTCTTTTGAGGCAGCGTGTTTGCTCGCAAGTACTCCGCCGTGGGACCTCGAAGCCGGGGTCTTAGCGATGGTGTACCAACACGGTGCGGAGGTTAAAAGAAATGGAGGCTGGCCTATGCCAGAAGAGATTAAACACTGGAGAGAACAGGGTCGAGAGGAGCTGTTTCGCCAGTGGTCGGAGAGACTGGAGACACCGGCTGCAGGCCGTGATGTGGTTGCCGCCGTTCGGCCGGTTCTCCTAGAGTGGGTCGATCGTCGACACGGCGCCCCGACTTTCCGCTTGACGCAGATTCTTTCGGGGCATGGTTGCTTCGGGAGGTATCTGTGCCGAGTGGCACGACGAGAGCCAACGATGGCATGTCATCATTGTGGTGCAGTGGAGGACACAGCGCAGCATACCCGCGCTGAGTGCCCAGCTTGGGCAGTGCCACGGGCGGAGATGGTGGCAGTGATAGGTGGAGATATTTCGTTGCCGGCAATAATACGCGCAATTGCCGACTCGGAG